>OX401973.1:6273214-7527857 GCA_947859335.1 Tortricodes alternella | reverse complement strand
TTCATACATTTTACCAAGAAAATCAAATGACGACTTACGCGCTGAGTTATTATAAGATATTTTTAATTCGACTTTTAATGCTTCAAATGTTATAATTATGAATAAGTACATTCTTTCTGATAGTAATTGTAGAGATAACAGTATAAATAGCTGTATTTATTTGACCTACTTAAACAATGCGTTCTTATCGTGTTAATAAAATAATTCCTTTTCGTATGCGTTTTGTGTGTTTCTTAGAATTGCTTATTTATCGATGATATTTTGATAAAAATAATGAAGGTTTCCGTTTTACTTCTTTTATAATACTAGTCTCCAGTTAGAACTCGCAACTTTAAATATCGAATGAGACACTTTAAATTTATGAAATATTTTTGGCAATACTTTTCAAATGCGAAAGTATCAAGTACTCCCGGCGCGCTATCCCGCGCGAGTGGGACAGCGAACTGCAGTTTTTAGCGCCGCTCGCACGCGGGCAGGGTTTTTTCTCCGCTTTTTACAGAACATTATTCGATTTCTTTATCGATTTTTTTATACTATGGTCTCGTAGGTGGTCTTTATTCGAGAAAAAAAGTTAACGATTGTTTTATTTTTAAATTGACACCGCGATAAAATGCAAGTACAATTGTAAACTTATACGATAAAAAAAGGTTTCTGATAAGTGGCTTACGAACGGTACAAGGTTTTAACTTTAACATTTTTTTATCGGTAATTTTGTAACAAAAATATGGCATCATAAAGTTTTCGCTTATGTTTTTTAAGGTCCTGCCTTTGACCTTAGTATCTTAGATGACAAGGAGAAAGGGATAGCTGTATACTCGTAGCTACATAGTAATAAATAATTCAAGTCACATAATTATACGTATATACACAAATACTTAAAAAACAGTTTTGAAACTGGTGCGGTTAAACTCGCTTGGAGAGTGATTATCTGAAATTTCCTATATTACTTTAATCATCATAGACTTCTTATAGGTTTTCCTCTAATTTATAGGTAACTATTTTCTGTCTTTTTTTAATTTAAGGCCCAGTAGTTTTGGAGATAGGTAAGGAACGGTACACTTTCGCCTATTTTGGTAAATAACTTCCAAACTATTTAATTGAAAATTATAAAAAAAAAAAAAAAAAATCTCAAAACGAACCCTTTCATTTGATATGTCACATGATACAATTTG
Organism: Tortricodes alternella; assembly: GCA_947859335.1. Lineage (NCBI taxonomy): Eukaryota > Metazoa > Arthropoda > Insecta > Lepidoptera > Tortricidae > Tortricodes > Tortricodes alternella. The sequence continues at coordinate 7,526,685 of OX401973.1, read as the reverse complement.
CAAAACTTTTTTTTTATTTTATTATTTACCTCCCAAAAGTGGCCCCCATGTTTAAAATTCATTTATTTACGTTACGCGTCCGTATTGCGGTTACCAACTTACATATGCGTACCAAATTTTAATACAATCGGTCCAGTAGTTTCAGAGCAAATTGGCTGTGAGAGACAGACAGACAGAAACACGAGTGATATAAGGGTTCCGTTTTTTCCTTTTGAGGTACGGAGCCCTAAAAAATGGTTCCTTTCTCTTCTTAAGTATGTTGCTATGCCCAGCAGGGTTTATAATGTATTTTGTTCATATCCGTGCAATAAAATGTGAACTGTAATATTGAGAAAATGCTATAAAATATTGAGTATTTAAATTAATAATATTATCACTCTGCCTTCAAGGCACTTATAGCTGAAATTGGCGGTAGTGAGAAAGTGACCCACTTATCTCAATTCCATTTGCTTTGAAATCTTAATTTAGTCTCGAAATAGGTTTTATTTTTAGGGTTCCGTACCTTAAAAGGAAAATACGGAACCCTTATAGGATCACTCGTCTGTCTGTCTGTCTGTTCGTCTGTCCATCTGTCACAGCCAATTTGCGCCGAAACGACTGGACCGATTGAGTTGTGGTATACATATGTAAGTCGATGACTGCAACACGGAAGCGTAATGTAAGTTAATTAATTTTAAACATAATTCACTTTAGGGGTACATTAGAAAAAAAAAAATGTTATGCAAACTAGATCGTGAGCGAGAAAAAGATCGAGAGAGCGAGTGCGAGAGAAATAAAAGGGCTTATTGTGAGGATCTTAAATATATTATTTTGGAATTTTAAAATAAACAGTTTGGAAGTTATTTAGGAAAATAGGCGAAAATTAACCATTCCCCGCTTATTTCCGAACCTCCAGTAGGTTCGGAAAATTTTGATTGACAAAGATTTTGTTCTGACTGACAACCAATCAAAAATTGGTCAAAATCGGTTAACATTCAAGGGGTGAAAATCGTTATCGCCTTTTGTATGAAAAGGGTCATTTTTGCAGTCGCACAGTCTTCTTAATTAAAAGAAAAGGAATCCTCCATTCGCGAGCAGAGCTCACCTTACCCATTTTTTTACCCACGAACCCCTAATGTCTACTAATTACCTTTAACCATGCGTGAAATGACTAAAATGAGTTAATAACCCGTCTTCGAACAATACTAGAAAAAAAATCTAGTACTTAGGTTCCAGTTTAGTGGTTAGGAGTCATCAGAGCGTCAACGTACTAAATTACAGGCACCGATAATTGGCGTTGTGAAACTATTGTAAGCAATTGCCAGGCGATTAAAGTTTTACGATGTTGCCATTTTCTTTATACTGATGTAACCTTACTTAAGTGTTTTTTCCTGGTTTATAGATTTCATTCATTATAATATCCATACATTTTTTAAATTCTACATTTTGTTTTAGAGTATTTCCATTACGAAATGAAAATTCTATAATAATTATAACATGGTACTAAAATATTTATTCTCCGCGTAGCAGTGGAAGAATACTAATGATTTCATAAAGTAATATTTACAATTCTGAAATGTATTTAAACTATGTACAGTCAAGTTCAAAACTTCCTATTTACAGTATCCACCTATTCGATAAGACAAAATTTCCTCTAAAAATATTCACAAACTTATGACTCTATCTATCTCGTTCTTTTCAACGGAAATGTTGCTAAAAACAAATCGCATCTCAAAAATTCATGTCGTTTTTTTCGTACAAAATTAAAGAGGATTCAAGCAAATAAGGTATGAATTAGTACGAAGATGGCAAGCTAGGGGGCAAGGGGCAAGGGGGCAAGAGGCAAGAATGGCGTTCGTTAGCCTCTTTTAATTTCAACTAATTTTTATCTCCTACCGTCTTTTTTGCTCTAGCACGGGCCATTAGCTCTTATACAAGGATTTATGGTTCTTAATACTTGCAATTGATAGGTTTGGATTATTTAAAGAGATATAATTTTTTATTATGTTGACATGTTCGTTAATCTTTCGAAGCGTAATATCTAGAACTATCAAATGAAATTGAATCCAAAGACGTCACGTTTTTTATGATTTGATTTATTCAAATCGTTTAAAAAAAGTCGCGACTAGCATACCATTCAAACCAAAATGAAACGGGTATAAATTGATTATGTTTATATAAAGGTGTTTGTGTGAAATATGACTTCGTCCCTTTTTTTGAGTTCGTCTCAAAAGAAACAGGTTTGAAATTATAAACGAAATTGCCAACTAATTTGAAGTGACAATATTTTGTCAATTTAATAAATTCAGAAAGGGTATGACTGAAAGTAACTGAGGCGCTTTTAAGTAAAAATTATGATAGTAGTAAATCTTTTCCGTAGTTTGTTTTTTTTTTTGGTAATTTCCGTTGTTTGTTCTGTACAAAAAAAGTTTTACCTCTTTTCCTTGAAAGTCTTTATCAGGTATACATGATAAAGGAACTTCATCCGTAAAATACAATTTTAATTATCAAGGATCAAAATTCCCTGTTCGGTGTGTAGAAAACCTTATTTATTTTCAATGGTTCTCATTGTTAGGGAGCCAATTAATGCGATTTTGTGTCCTTTTTATCAACTTATGAAAAATCACTCTATGATCGGCTTGTAGAGAAATAAGTATAACTATTGCCCGGTTTTTTTATAGTGATGAAACCAATTTAAGTGTGTTGTGATTATTAACAACAAAATTGTATTTATATATTTTTTTCTAATTTGATTAATAATTTATTACGTTTGCGAATGTTTTGTTTTGATTTCAAAAATCCGAACACATAGCGTCAACGCCAAATATTATATCGCTTTATAATATGGTTTCGATGCAAAATAAATCAATAAATAAAATAATGAATACATAACAAAAACTAAAGATTTAACTGTGTTAAGTTTTTACCAAGCGACTACATTATTTTACAATTATTAAATAAGACTTACTTAAGTCCATATTTATAACCTTTCTTTATAAAGAGGCTTGTACCTAATAAAATATTCAGAAGCCGAACAGGTGTCCGAAAAAACAACATTTTTACGAGCAATGAAAAAGTTTTCTTATACCGTCCCCGAGTAAAGTGTCTTAACCGCTAATTGCGATATAAATTAACAACTTTCCGCAAAAAACGTAAAGTATGAGTTATGGGGTGGCGACGTTTTTTTATGTTCGTGATAGCAAAGGCTCTTTTTAGGTTGGACGCAGATTTTAATTAAGAATAAAAAGAAAGGGCAATAAGTTGTAGTGTTTAACATTTTCGTTAATGTCTTAAGAATACATAAACTTCTTTTTATATTTTTTTTTCACAAAATCAATTAAAATCATTTCTTGAATACGATTTTCACTATAGGTACTACTATTTATTGAATCTTTATTGTAAAGTAAGAGCCATAGAGTACAAAAGACTACTTACTATAGGTAAGTACTTTTACTAAGTAGGTAATTTTCCAATGAAAAAAAATATTTCATTTTTACTTTAAATTTTCTCATAATTATCCTTTTTTAATATCAGTCAAAGTGCTACGAAAAACCAAGAGTCCTGTTATTAATCATTTCCAAAGCATTTAAAGGGTTGAAGAAAATTGCCGACGAAAAAATGGGGAAAGATCGCGTCGCGGAAGGAGAGGGAAATAAATCTATGTTAAAACACTTATCTATGGTTTACTGGACAATTTGAGGAGCGTTTTAAGAAACAAATGTAAGAACGAACTTAGCACTGCCGAGTAAAAAGAGGTAAATTAAAGCATGTTCAGCTAAGAATTTTAAGTGAAAATGCAGATACTAATGTACCAATAGCGGCTGAGAATAGGACTTTTCAAAAGGGCTATGAATCGTTTTTATCTAATTTTTAAAGAAAAACAAGAAACCACATTTTCTAACAAAATGAATCCCAATTAAATTAAAACAAATAATAACATACTGTATCAATCATTTATAATGCCGTCAAGAATATAGTAACAGGACCTATGCAACACACGTGACAGTGACAATGAGTGTAAATACAGGTTGCTCCAAAACGTGATAAAATGTAAAACAATATTTTTTTGGTACATTATAGTGATTGTATTCATAATTTGTATTGTATTTTAACGATGATAGAGTTCATATTGCGGTGATTTTCAGTCCCCATATATATCTATCACTTACAGGCAGTGGTGATTGAGCTCAATCAGAGGACACTAGGAAGATAAAATAGTACGTACGCTTTTTTCTTTCCGCGCATGTCAATGCAGAAGTAGCGCAGTTGGACAGTAAACTAAATATGCTGATAGTCGTTCATGATTTTGTTGTGAGGGCGCAACATGATCCGTGATGATAATTAAGTCCCACTGTTGGGCACTGGCCTCCTGCTAGTGAGAGGGACTGGGCAGTAGTCCCCACGCGGGCTTAGTGCGGATTGCGGACTTAAAACACATCTTTGAATTACTTTTTTATCTTCTTACTTTTTGAACCCATACACCTTTGCAAAACCAACAGTGTATATAAAATTGGTACATATAAAGAATATAGGAATGTTAAGAGGACTGTGAATCAACGGCAGTCCTATTAACAAAATTATTACGGGTGTTTATTTTTCACGTTACACTAATATTACCTTTATCAGCAAAACAACAATTACCAAATTTTACCTCGATCGGTCATAGGTTTTTAAACCGGATATTCGTATTACACGCGACAAGTATTATAAAAAAATATTTTCAACAACAGGAAATTTATATTTAAAAGTAACACCTTTTATAAATTACCTGCATGTGACCAAACGTATCCTAACATTTTAAAATGTTTTAAAATGGACTCTCGCGATCTTTCGGAACCTATTAAGTTCAGCACTTTGCTCATTAAACCAATTTTTTAAACGCCACCCTCCCCCTTCTTGGACACTTTTCAAAATTACCCGCCACCCCCACGCCGTTGGTCCGAGTTTTATTAAAAAAACAATCTCACTGTCTATGCTTCGCGTTTTTAAAAACTTTTTCTGATTTAATTTTATTTTAAAGTCGGAGCGCTTGGGCGTTCTGTTTTTGAATTTCTTACTGATTGTATTGGTGACTAGCAGACATTTGATAAAAAAATAATTTCTTTATAGCTATGTTTAGTGCAACAGTAACGTGTGGCCTCGAATCCCGGCTCGCACCTTTGAGATTTTGGATCTCGTATGCGGAATTGGAATGTGTATGAACCACGAGCATTGCGGCGGGAAGTAATGTGCCCAGCAGTGGGTTGTATATATGATGATGACCTTATGAATCGCGACTATTTATTTATTCTGGTAAATGCAAGCTATGAAAAAACATTGACAATGAATGTCGTATCTATTTTTAACTTACTAAAAAATGGCCCTAATGCTGTTATGACCGTAATTCTTGTGACGTTTTTCAGAAGAGATTTAAATATAGAAACGTCGACATAAAACATCTTGCGATCCCTCGGTACATCATTAAAAGCATTTTTAAAACAATATTTGTAACAGAGACGCCGACACGCAAAAACGACATCACCGAATTGATTTACAATGGCATAAAAAACGCTTAAAAACCTTTTCGTTACCGGCAACTTGCATAAAGGAAAAAAGCCAGAAAAAATAAAAACACATGTCGGAACGAACGTCAAAATCGTCTCAATTTTAAACGAAAAAAACAATTGCAATTTGAATTTCAGATTTGGAACGCGGTCATATTCGGCGGTTTTTTTCGGAAAGCGGCCAGTAATAAATCTGGCGGCAATAACTATAAATTCATTGCGATCGACATGCAAATGTTGAGGTGTTTTTTTCGGCAACGTGTATCGAGTACTTTTGGGATCGGAAGATGTAGAGTCGGTAAACAATGGGTTTACTTATAATATTATAAACTTAATTCTAAGCTTCAAAGTAAATTCCTAGATTTTACCCTATTATGTACGTATAGTCAAATTAAAACTTTCGTGAGTCAGTATGAAAATTTAAAATAAAAAAGAGTACCTACTGACTTTTTTACTCACAGTTTTTTTTATTTTGGTACTTAATGGTAATTGATCAACAAGAAGCACTTGTTAATTTTTTTGTATTTGTTTTGTATAGTTCTAATAAACTACTTATAAAAAGAAAAACAGATTTATCGATTTATCATTTTAGCCGAAAGTCGTCCACTGCTGGACATAGATAAACCTGTCCTGATCGCCACAATGATGTGTAGACTTTTAATTATGAAAAGATTTATTATTCTAATGACAATTAAACTAACCAAACACTAACAATAAAATTTACATGATTGGAATCCGCAATGCATCAGCAACAGAGTTCGTCAAATGCCTAATTACGTGACCAAACATGACGTGATATGCAACAAGCTTCAACACAGGAACTTTAAAAATAGAATATACAACGCATGGCTCTGAATTGTAGCCTGCTCGAAGGTTCTTATAACAGTAGCAGCATTACCGCGCTGAGGTATGGCTGACGAAATCTGATTGCAACTCCTGTCCCCAAGCCGACGTCATCAACCCAACTCCATAGCAAACTAAGGCCTCTTTACCCCCAAGGCCCTGCCGTGTCCACTCCAATCGCCAAGAAATCGTACATTGGATCTTGAATGCAATGTTCTTGGCACAAAGATCCCAAAAGAAGGGTATGCTTATCAGTACAATTTCGTGTAACAAGTCTCATAGAAGGTCGTCAAACGCCAGTGCCATAACCCCTAATGTGATTCAAGTTTAGTACCTTATTCCCTGTGTAAGACCACTGTAAATACCGTGGACGCAATAAATGAATATTAATGCATACAATATACATAAATATATCACGCCTAATTCCCAAAGGGGTAGGCAGAGACCATGGATTTCCACCTGCTACGATCCTGACACACCTTTCGCTTCGTCTACTCTCATTAACTCCTTCATGCACGCTCGCCGGTTTAGGGTACTCTTGACCTGGCGTTTCTTAAGACCCTCGATTTGGTTTTGGTACGTTCGCCGAGGTGTTCCCCTTCCAACCCTACTGCACACTCGCCTTATGAATCTGCTTCGTTATGAATATGAATACGCCGACGAATATAACGACGCGGTTAGCCTAGTTGGTAGTGACCCTGCCTCCAAAGCTAGCGGTCCCGGGTTCGATCCCCGGTAAGGGCAAATATTTGTGTGATGAGCACGAATGTTTGTTCCTGAGTCTTGGATGTTTCCTATGTATTTAAGTATTTATTTCTCTATATAAGTATGTATATCGTCGTGTAGTACCCATAATACAAGGCTTTAGAGCTTACTTTGGGACTGGATCGATTTGTGTAAAGATTGTCCCTCTGATTATCATTATTATTATTATTTATGTTGTAACGGACGTAAATCGTCTCCACTCATCCCGTGTTCTATTCCTCAGAGATCAAGTGCAGTACGAGCGCACTTTTTGCTCGGCCGACGTCGCGGATCCCTTTATTTTTTCAACCACCTGTGCGTTTTTATTCCTTTTTTGAATGTACTTAAAGTGTGTGCCATGAATAATATTTTAAAAAGTTAGTTCTATTAGCAACTCTGAATGAAGAGACAAAGATTATAACATACTAGTGGACCCGCCACAGCTTCGCCCGCGGTATTTTCCATACAAAATGTATCACCCCTTTTCACCGCTTTAGGAAATGGAATTTGAAAAAATCCGTCGTTAGTGCACCTCTAGGGTACTCGAGGAATGTCTCCTCCAAATTTCAAACCTCTAGGACCACCGGTTTAGGCTGTGCGTTGTCTATAAGTGAGTCACGGTACTGTTGTATATGTATTGATGATCTATCTTCTAACCAGACACGCAAAAGAAAAAGATCACTAATGACGACGTTTGGGAATAGTTTTGTTAACTACGAAATATATAAAATGGACAATGATTAGTAGCTATTTTAAGAAAAAAAATAACTTCAACCTCATTCACATTTAATTAAAGCGTGAAGCGATAATTAAGAGAAGAAAATTGAGCTTTAAATAAAATATATAATCTATATCTTTATTAGCTTCCAACCGTGACTTCGTCCACGTTGACGTGCTAATCACCTAGCGGTATGAAATATACTTTACGACCTATTCTCATACCTACCAAATATACCTACATATAAAAATTCATAAAAATCGGTCGAGCCGTTTCGGAGGAGTGCGACCACAAACACCGTGACACGAGATTTTTATATATATGCAATTTATGTTTAATTTATTCCCAAATCAGGCAACCCTGCGAAACGTACAAATACAGAACAAGCGCTCACTTCCTGGTTACATACAGCACCTTGACCGCAGATGGCCAGTGTTGCCATTAAATAAAATAAAAATCGCGATTAAATAAATTGTTAACGCCCTAAGCGTTTAATCGTAGGCAGTATTTTTTATCTAGATCGATTCTATGCGAAAATGTTGCCAGTAATGAATATGCAATAGATCGAGCCTAGATATTTTATGGCCGTTCGGTGTTTCCTCTGCCACCCGCTGCTTTTTCTGATAAAATCTTGGCCGGTAAACAAACTATGTGGGAATTAGTATAAATAAAAGTTAAAATAAACTCACCTTAGAACTAATGAGTCATTGGTTAAACCAATACCCTTTTATTTAGGGGATCTTGTTTAGGCCGCTGCATGTCGTTCCTTTTTACGCACCAAAAACAAGAACAATCCTCCAAATTAAAAACGAACGCTGCTTATGGCCGAATTCAGAAAGGCCACTCAAATTGAGTTTTAATTAAATTGACGTTTCTGCATAGGTGGACAACTAGTTGAGGGACATTTAACTACTTAATATCTAGTCGAATCCTTAAGCGGCGTTTCTGAATTCAGCCATGAGAGTTAAAGAATCAATTTTTTTTAAACTTGGAACGTCACACAATGGCCGCCACGTCCCCTACCCTTGGAAGATGACAATACGCATTGAAACAGGTGCCAACTCACTCGCTGTAGCGTCGACCAGCACTCCTCCAGCGTTCTCTCACTGATGCTCTGCCCGGATCTCGCTTGTTGCTGTGTGAAAAGTAAGTTGTTAATGACTGCGTGATATTAAGATGATAGGATTAGTATTAAAATGTATGAAAGTATTTATCGGACTGTGTGAACAAAGCAGCCTAGGTGATAAACGATGAAATTATGTATCAGTTTGAATTTCTTACGAGAAAAGAAAATGGATAGCATATAGCAGTAAATGAAGAGACAATTGGCTTTTTTCGAGTCCAGAAATAAATTAGAATCACATGCAGAACGAAGCTAGATCTTATTAGTTAGCTACAAGATGATAGACAATGCGATAGATTTTAATGGAAACCCACGTAAATATATTTAAAATTTGAGAAATGCAAAAAATTTAAACATTCTGGGACAAAGTTCGTTATTAAAAAGGTGTTTTCATTCCTTATGAATATGCTAGCTTCCTGAAAAATTGTAATTAGTCCGTCATTTACATTATAAAAAAATATTGAATACGTATTTATTCTTTTGTCAATTAAACAAAAAATTACGAAGATATAGTGCGTTGGAGTTCCGCGCGACGTAACGACTTTGCACACTTTTTACCATTACCTAAGTGATGTTATGGGGACTCCCGAACATTGATGCGCGTTATCTTTGTCAATTTTGATTGATTTGGTAAAGCAAAAAATACGTGTTCAGTATTGATAATCTAACTGACGGACTAAATAGTTTTTTTTTTTTTACCCAGGTAACATACCTATTTAAGTGAGTTTCCGTAGTAGCTTCTATAAGTGAAGTGAAAAAGAAAAATAATTACATCGATATTGAGGCTATTCAGGAAATTTACCAATGCGAAAGGCAACATGTTCCGGTCGGCCATCGGCGCGTCGCCGGTCGGGGACTGCTGCTGCGGCTGCGTGCAAGCAGTTAACAGGTTAATTATTTTACTCTAAATTTTAGAGCTCTATAATATGGAGCTGAGACTACATAATCAAAGTTAAAATTTGCCAAACAAACGAAAGAATGCGTAAGTGTTGAAATAAAAAGCAATCTTAAAGAAATGAAACAAAAAGCCTGATTTTTTTGAAAAGTGAAGCAATTTAGTGACGTGCCGTTTTAAATGAAAATGGAAAATAATATTAGTAAAAAACTTACCTAGCTAAAATTAAATGAACACAACACTCACATACATGCGATTAAAGGAAATAAAAATCGCTTCGAAAAATGCACATTGAAAATAATACAAAATAAAATTTAATCACGCAATTTAAAAAAATGCAATTTGTATTTTTAGCCAAATTAAAATGAAAAATCACACTTAAATGTTAAAATGTTATTTACATCGACATTACTGAGTGTGGACAGTAAATTTACCAGTGCAAATGGTACGAGGGACCGCTCGCTCATCGTGGAGTCTGCTGAGGGCGATTGCTGTTGCTGTCCCGTTCCAACGTATGGTGAAGAAGGCGTGAAAGAAAGAGATTGATTGATGAATTTTGGGATAATCCTAACAATTTATAAGGAAAAACAAGTTTGCTTGTAAATTTGCAATTCTTGAGTCAAAAACTTCTTCATAGTATGTTACCTCAATAAAAATTAGTTCCTGTTATACCTATATTATTCCCGAAACGTACAAACGCTTGTATTCACTGTTAATAGTATTATTTATTAGGAACAGCTATTAATTGATCATTTTAATACCTACACGGAGCTGTTCCGAAATCGTAGTAAAAAACAATACATATTATTTTGATTGCACCTCTTGACGCGGAGGGTTACAAAAATATTAATAAATCAAATTTCAATTAACCGTCGTAAACAAAAAATTGAAACCACAAAAGCGCAACCACTTCCAAGCGACGAACCGTTAAATCTCTATTTACAGAAAAAAAACTCTTTCAAACGAACAGGATATCAAAACCGGTTCGTCATTCAAACGATTCTAAAAACAAAAAAACTCAAAACTCGAACAAATTCGCAGTAACAAATAACTGTCAACACCCCTTCGTGAAACAAAACGCAAAAAATTAAAAAATAAAATCACAATGAACCCCTAATCCGGCGTGCCGTGGGAAATAGACAAATGCAGGCCGAAAACAAATTAAAAAAGTAATAATCTTTCTTCTTTTCAACTTCATAAACGGAACACGGAAAACAAAATGCAATTTTCTTTCGTTTATTCAAATGACGTTCCTACTGGCCGGCGAGGAAAAAACAAAATTATAGCTCAACGGAAACGTTAAACAAATACGTTCCATTATCAAAATATCGGTTAGCCACCATATGGCTTTGAAAAAAGGTATATCGAAGACAAGTTGATCACAAGCTAATATCGAAATAATAGAATTATCAAAGATTATTGTAATTTACATGTCCATTGTGAGACCGGATGTGACAGAAGGACAAAAACGATTTAATAATAAGTTCCTTAACCCTTTCTTTACAAAGGTATTACAATATGTTGTTATTTGGGTAGGGATTATTTAAATTTGGAACGAGTTTTATGAGACCTCAATCTTGAGGTCAGTCGATCAACATTGGTGGCGGAAGACAGACGCTGGGTCTAAATTTAAATACGTTTATATTATGTGAGGTTTAAAAATACATACAAATTGTTTGTTATTTAAGAATAAAAATAGTGCAGTGCTTAATTCTTCAAGACTAAATATCTAAGTGATATACAATTTAATTGAATATTATTTAAAATAACATAAATAAATTAACATATATTTTAACGATATTAAAAATATTATTGAAATAAAAAAGAATGGGTAAGTTTTAGCCACTTTAGTGAGAGTAATATTTGCCGACGGGCGAAATACCTACATCGGATCAACTCGATACTTAATTAAAAAGAATCTCTAAATAATTTTTATAGAATTAAGTATAAAACTTATAGAAAAATGTGTAGTTATACTTTTAAACGAAAAATAAAACCTACCTAACATTTTTTTTATTTTTTAATTTGCCTAAATATTTGGATCTTCCGAATATTCAAATTGTCATGCCGAACGAAAAACATGACATTTAAATTTAAAAAAACTTATCACAGTTTATAAAACCATAAAAACAAATACATTTTTAATCACTCTTTAACTTTTCTGAATGTTCAACGAACCGTAACTTAAAAAAAATCCGTTTTAATTTTCCGTAGGTACCTATCCTTAAAATTTTACGCATAACTTTTCGACGCATTAGTTAAATAAAAAAAAAAACATGATTAATTATTATTAAAATTCATTATGATCTAGTTATAATAGGTAATCTTAATCTTCACATATCATTTGTTTTTCATAACATGTTGCCTAAAAATGAAGACTCACCTGTATCTCGTTGACGAGTTTCTCGGTGATCATCTTGTGGTCCGGCGTGGCGGGCGGCTGCGGGGTCGGCGCCGGACCCGGCTCCGGCTCCGGCGCCGGCGACCCGCCCCGGCTCCGACTCCAAAAGTCCTGCATCTTGAACCTCTCCTGCTGCTGCAGCGCCGGAATATGCAGCGACAGCGGGGCAGCTCTCAAATCCAAAGCACTCCCTCCAGCTGACGCCTCGTTGTTATCCGCTGCCGTCATCTTAAACGAGTTCTGCAGCCAGGATGCCACAAAGTTATCCTCCTCTTTAGGCTGTTCCAGGAGACGAGGGAACGGCGGCGCGGCGCTCGCCTCAAACGCGCCTTCGCCGCCGACCTGATCCCCCTCCTCCGCTATCTTAGGAACTTTAGCCTCCCTCGGTGACCCTTCCTCTACCTCCGTCTTCCGGTACTCATGGAGGTCCCGATACCTCTCCTGGAGCGCTAGGGATATGTTCTCATTGAAGTATTTCAACATTAATTCCAGCTTCGGTGGTACCGTCACAAACTCATGCGATCGCCGCGTCGATCTGCAAAAGAAGCTGCGTTCAGTCCGAGTAACCTTCAGAGTTATCTTTAACTTCGCGCGCGATTGCGGAAAAGCTGGGAAAGCGGAAGCAAGACCACCTTGAGACGCGAGCGGACGCCGACTAACTTCTTGGTGGAAAAGTTGAGCGTCGCGGCGCTTTCTTGCGGGGAGGGGCGGACGCGCGCGCCAGCCGAAGACGGCGCCCCAACTAGCAAGATGCGCCGCCCCCGCCTTAGACGCCGGCAAGAACATCCCCACCGACCCGGGCGCACGCGCCCAGCGTTTTTTCCGCGGAAAAATGCGGCCGGCCAAGAAAACGGCGGCCGGCGGCCCCCCGCTCCGGTCCGCTCGGACCACGGCCGAAATAAGAACTATTAAAAAGGGCGCGAAGGACCCCGAAGGGTTGTCGCCCCTCTCGCTCGCCCGCATCGCGGCCAGCCCTCCCCGCTGCGCTAGAGCGAGACGACGCTACAATTTTTTCTAACCCGCTATTAGCGAGGGAGGAAATGGAAAAGAATGGATTTCTTTGTGATTTTTTCTTAATGGCAGCCGTCCCGCTTGCGCGCGTGCCGGCTGCGTATGTTTGTTTCGCGCGGAATTTTTCGTGTATTTCTTTTCGGTACGCCTCTTTTAGCGGTGGATTTTTTTCGGTTCAGGCGGGGCTTAGGCCGAGGGGTTTCGACCAACGGTGTTTTTAAGTGGTTTGAGTTTTTTTGTGTTGGTTTACCTAAACTTTTTTCCTTTAGCTTGCCTTCTTTAGCTATCTTTCCTGACTGCATTATTTCCTTATACATAACTTTGCCATTAGGCATTTGAAACGGATTTTAGGACGAAAATTCAAACACCATACTAATACAGAATCTTTAAAACTTACAGAAAAGTTAAAAAAACTATTACTTTAATAAAATACAGTTTTACTTGAACAGAAAATAGAATAAGGTTCATATCTAAGACAGGGATGGTTCCGATCGACACGAACGTAGTTTCTTCGCGAGGTTTTGTTCTGCTACCCCCCGGTAGATGGCACTGCGCTTAGAAAATTCTTAAGAAAACTGTCCAGAGATGGAAGTATTTTATCGTTGCTATAATTTCAAAACTAATTTGTTCGCTTAAATTCTATTTCTATATCTTTGTTAGGATTCTTTATGGACTTTTACCTTTCAAGTCGGTCTATGCTATCTATACTTACCACAAATTCGAATTCAAGTAGCAACATAAATTACACGTGACATTCAAAAGAATGACGTTTTTAGGATACACGTAATAAATTCTAATAAATTATTTAAATGTGATTTCCTTATCCGGTTGGCAACAAAGTAAAACCACAAAATGCCAAGTTAGTATTAAACATATAATAAACTAGCGGCCCTCATACTGGTTTGCCTGTGGTATTCGGGTAATACACGCGTTTTGGTTAAGAACCGTCCCCTCCTGTTCCCGACAGTTAAGGACCCTGAGGCCCAATTTTTTTGCTTGGAGTATATTCCTATACCTGGCGTATACTCCTCTGCTGCACTGGGAGTGAAGAAATAGCATAGAATGCGTGCAGATGCTTATCATCCTAGCATGTCGTAAAAGTCGACTAAGGGACGGGTCCTCTCCAACATGGTGGACTATCTGTATGGGCGATGGGCTGATCACCTGTCACCATACGGTTCATCATACCATCTTAGGACTAATTAATCGAACGTGGCCACAAGTAGTCTTGTGGCTCTGCCCACCCCATTAGGGATTTCGGGCGTGATGCTATGTATGTATGTATGTATATTCTCATTTAGGACGTCAGGCATAGTTTTGGCCTGTGTGAAGACAATGTAAAATTAAACAGTCATTTTCGTTAACTTTTGGTCACAGGAGGGACCATTTTTGTTTCTTGAAGTGTGTATTATCCATTCCCCATACAAACTTTGGGCTTTTCTTAGCGGATGAGTATACCCTTAAAGGAACACCTGAATTCCAAAAGTGTAGGTTGTATGATGAATAATACACAACCTAAGGCGATCGTACCTAGGAAATAAGCCGAAGCTGCTAAAACACAGTCAAACTAGATGGCACCACAGTCGTAGCCTGAGAGGTATTCAATAAAATACAACGAAATATAATATTTTATGTCAAACTAGTCACTTGTGTAACGAATGCAGTGAGGGACAAACGACTCGCGGGCAGGTCGTGCTAGACGTACTGGTACCCCAGCGACGAGACCGGGCCCCGTGGCCGCGCGAGATGGTTCCACTGTGGTACCCTCGCGACGCGACCGGACCCCGCGGCCGACCAAGATGACGTTGATGGGGGATTATGATGCTCGCTGGTATTACTTGGACTAGGCTGGCCAAAAATTTGAAAAAGTAACACGAAATGGAGGAGCCCTTTGCTCAAAAATGGGTAACCCAAATAAACAATAATGTAATAGGTACTATTAAATGATGACTAAGTATACTAGTATTAATCATCAATATTGTAATAATTAAATTTAGAATGAACTTATCCAATTAACGAATTAATACTTTAATTAAAATATAACACATGGAAAATATTTTAATAAATAATGTGTATGTCATGGTTAATTGGGAATCAATCACTGAGGGAATTTTTCAAGGTAATAGAAATTCTTATCCTGCCTTCCCCATATATATTTGAAATTATAATGTATGCCAGGAAAACCCTATTCCTTTTCCTACAAATTTAAATAAATTAAAGGCTACTAAAAATACAGGAAAGATGCAAGGATCAACTTAAGACTGGCTAAAACTAAAAATTTATTGCTGGGAAATTTTATACGTTCTTACAATAAAACATCCACGAATTTCCGCGAAAAATAAATGAATGCCGTAGCACCCATGTTCTTCATGTACCAATTTTAGGAAAAATTTTGGCCACATTCCTACCATGATGGTTATGTTAGCTAAGGATATTATGTGCACTTATTTTTTACGTAATTAGATATAACAATGCCTATTAATAAATAAATACTACTTTAACGACCCTTATTATGCGAATGTGATTTTTTAAATTATCCCAAGATGTCGCTGATCCTCAAGAACCAACGCAAAATGGAATAAACTATATTTTTTAACAAATGAAGGAAAACTATATTTCAATTTGCACCTGGTAATAAATTGAATACCAATAACCTAATGTTTCAGATACTCAGCGCTAGGGGTGGTTTCTAGATTCCCTATAGCAGAAGCGCGGATAGATTTGATACTGTAGGTTATACATTGACATATTTTATATGCGGTAAATATCAAATTATAACCATTAGTAACCAAATCTATCCGCGATTTAAATATTGAAAATGGAAGCGTGCATAAAAAATGCTTACGTCACAAAAAACTCGGCATCGGCGCCACCATCTACGTAAACGGACTCATTTTAATTTCTTACGGACTGTACTTATTCTATCCCACTATATTATCCTATCCTATCCCATCCTATCCTACTAATATTATAAATGCGAAAATTTGTGAGTATGTTTGTAACCACTCAGCCCCGTAACGACTGAACGGATTTTCATGAAATTTGGTATATAGGTCCTGCAATAAGTAGGCTACGTCCTCTTTCCTAGATTATTCAAATTTCTCGACGGAATAAATATAATTTAATTCCACGAATGAAGCCGCCAGTGCTAAAACAAATATTAAAAAGCAAGCGCCATCTGTTGATATTTTCTGAATCTAGAATTATTTTAAAAGCTATACTTAGTGTTCTTACCTATTTAGTTCTAAGACTTTTAATGATTTGTCATTATTTAGTTTTAAATTTTAAATTAGCTTGCTGCTGTGTGTTTAAGTGCCTGCGTAGATACGTATACAAGCTGTGCGTGTAGTGGTATCATGTCTGATCACTTTGTAAACAGAGCAGAGAAGTGTCTTGGGTCTCATCATCATGAATACATATAAAGCAGTACCGTGACTCACTTATAGACAACGCACAGCCTAAACGGATGGTCCTACAGGTTTCAAATTTGGAGGAGGCATTTCTCGACCTACCTTAGAGGTGCACTAAGGAGGGATTTTGAAACTGAAATTCCATTCACTAAAGGGATGAAAAGGGGTGATAAAGTTTGTATGGAAAATATCGCAGGCGAAGCTGTGGCGGGTCCACTAGTCAGTTTATATAAGTCCCAATGGTTGGCACAGATCTCTCATAGTGAGTAGGACTGGGCAGTAGTCCCCAACGGCAATAGGTTTGGGTGTCATTGACAATGAAATTTTATTAATGATAATATTTTTCTCCTTATTCTGTAAATGTTGTTGCTGTGTTTCAATATTGTTAATATTTAAGAGGCGTATTGTAATGTTGAGCTGGCTCGATGAAGAAGCTATATACGGCCAAGAAATTCATCAGTGTAACCAGCGGCCCTAATATGTACACAAGGATGAGTTAAACCGACTTATCTCTAAGTGCGTCTCTATCACACTAGTGCCAACGAAAGAGATACATACATACATACATACATATAATCACGCCTGTTTCCCGTAGGGGTAGGCAGAGACCACTTCTTTCCACTTGCTACGATCCTTACATACTTGTTTCGCTTCGTCCACTTTCATTACTCCCTTCATACATGCTCTTCGGTTTAGGGTGCTCTAGTCATAGTGATAAAGAGATAGTCATAGTGATAAACGGGTTTAACTTATCTTTGTGTCTTGCATGTTAGGGCCGCTGGTAGTATCCGGGAGTGTGTTGACTTAATAAATTGTTATTGACTTTTTTTGGTTTCATTGCCAATATACCTAACTAGTATTCTTAGGACATGGAATGTTATATTTCAAAGCTGTTTTATATTTGGAGAACTTACATCTCCATCTTAAGACTTGACCGTGGACACTTTCTACATCTCTATTTAAACTAGATTAATCCATACTTATGTTCCTTTGCTTTTATTATTGTTAATTTGACCGTTAGAGTGCCGGTGGGGTATAGATCTTCTTAGATAACATTCAAGATACTTAGATTAACTTGTCCAGGGTTGTCATACCTGGAGATCCATCTCATTTATTATTGATGATTACTTGTCTAGTAGGATGTCCCGTTGATGTATGAGAAATTTATTTTTAAGCTACACTGTCACAAGTCCTTTCAAAATTTGCGTTATTTTACACAGATTACGAGAAAGGTAAAAAAAGCAATAGGTCATCTTGAGGGCTCTACCGAATTTTGAAGATTTGTAAATTCTAGTTTTTTACACACATAAATCATACATACATACATACATATTATCACGCCCGAAATCCCTAATGGGGTGGGCAGAGCCACAAGACTACTTGTGGCCACGTTCGATTAGTTATTCCAAAATCATAAATCATATGGCTAAAATATTACAAATATACGATCAATTACACAAATTGTAAGAGGTCTTGCGTTAAGAAAGAAAGAAAGAAAAACATTTATTTAGCAATATTTACAAATTTTTAGATTTAGAAAATCCAAAAAACAATTTCTTATATCTCTGCCACCTTTAGATTAAGAATTTTAACTGGCGTGGAGACTATAGCTTACCTTATTATGTGTTAATTATAATTGATTTGTGCCTATTACGTTTATCTGTTGCACTTTGTGTTCGTTTTTTTAATATTATGTTGAAACTGTAATTTCTAGTGGAGCTTTTTTTCTGCAGATGTCTTCTATCGAAGCGGTGGTAGATTCAGAGATGTGAATGAGCCCGTGTGGCAAATACATAATCCTAGTTTGGACCGTTGACGGTGATAATTCATTTATTTATTTGTTGAGCAATGCTGAGTATTTAAAGAAAAATAATCTACAACGGCGACGGTTTCCGTGACAGATATAGTTAAGTCTTTATGACTGTT
Source organism: Tortricodes alternella (assembly GCA_947859335.1). Classification (NCBI taxonomy): domain Eukaryota; kingdom Metazoa; phylum Arthropoda; class Insecta; order Lepidoptera; family Tortricidae; genus Tortricodes; species Tortricodes alternella. The sequence continues at coordinate 7,508,092 of OX401973.1, read as the reverse complement.
TCAATGATGTAGGCTAGATCATCAATTCTTAGTCATTACTACACAATCATTAGTGACTATATACCTATAAATAAAACGATGAGGCGGAACAAGTTATAAAACTAAGCGATTTCTTGACAATATTAAATCATGTTGTTTTTAGACGGATATATAATTCGAATAAAGAGTTATGTAAGTCCCAAATAAGGCTAGGCCGCCTCTTCCAAGTGATTAATTGTGGTACCTATGTAGAAGCCGATTAACTAAAAATATTGAGAAAATAAAATCATTATGAACTAAAATGTCAGGTTCGATGGCCGATGTTTTCTGTTAAAGAAGTAACCTTTATCAAACAAATTTATTAACTTTTTAGTTATTGCAGTTCTTTTTAGAGTCTAATAGATATCCGTCAACAAAGGTTTTTACGAAAATCCACACCTAAGAGGATGAAATGAGGGTTAAGAGTTTCTATGAGAAATACCGCGGGTAAAGCTGTGGCAGGAGCGCTAGTTAAATATAAATACCTGTTCTTTACCCTAGATATCCCGTTTTTTATATAGCACATCTTTTCTTGTAAAGAATGTACCGATAGTAAATTCCATATATAAATACAAAAATTAAAATTAAAAATATTTATTTTGCATGTAGCACCGGTTTAATTCAACAAAGTATCCAACAGCGATCTTAACCTTTTGGACGCCGTTGTCGACTATGCGTGACAGCGTATACAGGGTAAAAAAGTCCTTAATAGCCTTGACTTAAAGTTGAAATTCGTGTTACTTCTCAGACATGCTTGGCCGCCAAAAGGTTAAGGTGTCAGTTAGGTTGAACTTAAAAATAGCACGATTAGACTTTAGGGAGACTGTTTTACTAGCGACTTTCCTCGATTTTCGCTACCGCTTATAACTTAAATCCTATTATAAGCTAGGTACAGGTAATAGACAGGCGGGGCCTGGGAGGGCCGATTCTTTTCCACGGTGAGTGAGCACGCTGCCTTACGGACGGACGGTAGGTATTTTATATATGCTAATGTGTAACTCATTACACGATTTTTTCTTTAGACTTTATCTTTGCAACGTTTAAGACACGCAACAGCTTTGATTTTAAGTTTAAAACTTGTCAGGTGTTTTCTATTTAATATATAGTTAAGAATAATCTTCGTATTTTTTTTTAGCTAAATGAGCGTTATTATTGGGACTTGAACTGTATATTTAAAAATAAAACAAACTATATCAATTTCATTTAAATAATTTAGTATTTTTCATATACAGCTTTACCTTATAGGGTAAAGTCACCAGTGGTCAGCCAGGATCCTGTAGTCAGCCTTTTGCCTCTTTTATTGCCTTGAAATAGCAGTCTATTTGAAATTAATAAATTATATGCCTCTTAATCGATTCCTTGATTCCTTATTAATCATTATATTTATCGATCGGTGCGGGGAAACGGCAGGGGGGAAAATAAAAAAAGTTTATTCGAGTGCTCTCGGTCGAGAAGGGCAATTTTGCGATGTCCGCCATAATTTTTTTCGCACTTGGTGTTTTCAAATCAGGTAAGAAAGATAGACTTGTGTTAACATTATATGATATATTTGTATATTTCTGTGAATGCATATAGTTGCTTAAACCGAAAATGATAATAAAATAAGCGTATTTCATTGATTTCTTAATAGTTTATGGAGGCTGACTATTGGGAACCACTTTTTTATGTGATTTCCAGTAGTCAGCCACCTGCGGCTGACTTCTGGATATTAGTGGTATCGTTCGAAATTGAAATAAAATCGGTCCGTTAAAATCGTTATTTTTTAAGATTCAAATTTACCCTAACATTCCCTATAATATTTTTAGAAAAACCCAGTAGTCAGCCGCTTTTTAAAGTATTTTTTTGGTATGGCTGACTAATGGGAATTGCAGGTCCAGTACTCAGCCACTTAATAAAGTATGAAAAAAACCTATATAGGGCTTTATTTAGGTAGGTACTTATTAGTCTTTTTACTGTTTCATGAATAAAAACGTAATGTTATGTTCAGTAAAGCATGTCCCAAAAACCAATACACAAACAAAAGCATCCACCAGAAATACTAACTTCTGCAAAGGAAGCTATACGAATTTTGGTGTTCTCCGAGGCACATTGCAAGACCGGCATCACCTATGGATTCCTGAAGGCCTACGTAACATGAGTCTTGATTTAGTTGTAACTAATGCCAACGACCCAAAAGCTAGATCGATCCGTCACTATACCGAAAACATCTCGGATGTCAACCTGTACGAGATTAGTGTGGCTCTCAAACAGCTTAAATACAATAAGGTGATGACGGAATCACAGCCGAATTTCTGAAAGCAGTTGGAAAACCGGTCCTTAAAGCCCTTCAGACGTTATTCGATTCCACATGAGGGGTAAACACTGCAGGCATGGAAAAGAAGTGTGTTGTTGCTCTTCATCATAACAGGGCAATAATGCCCCGCTAAAGCATTTCCGGAAGTCGGCTTGTTCGGGAGACTGGAAGTTATCAAACCTGCGTGTAAGACGGTTCGTAATTACTCTCAAAAACAGCTTGTAAACATGGCTCAAAAGTGAGAAGGGTACTATAGTAAGAACTATAGTACCCTATAGTAAACTTCCAGTCTCCCGAACAGGCCGGTTGCCGGAAATGCTTCAGCACCGGTAGACCACATACATTCGCTACAGCAGTTTATATAGAAAACCGAAGAGTTTAATCTGCCTCTTTGCTCAGCGTTTGTGGACTACGAGAAAGCCTTCTATACGATTGAGACTGTACTGCAGTCTCACCAGCGCTACCAAGTCGACAACAGGTACATTGGAGTGTTGAAGTGTTTGTACGAAAACGCCACCATATTAGTAGAACTCAAAATCTACTGCAGTGTTGCAGTGGAAAGCCAGACAGCGAGATGTTATCTCTCCAAATCTGTTCACCGTTGCTCTGGAATGCGTTTTCAAGGTTCTGACTGAGAAAGGGCATGGCATCAACATAATCGGCGAGACCTCGGAGAACCTCAGTTTAATGCTCGATGACCAAAGTAGAACTTCCGAATGAGCTGGCCTTAAAATGAACATGGACAAGACAAAAATCATAACAAATGTCCCTGTACTGCAAACTCCGGTGGAAATTGGAGATTTTACGCTCAAAGAAGTTGACGATTATATGTACCTGGGGACATAGGTACTGTCCAATAAGGCACGTCCATCTTCGAGAAAGAGGTCTATCGTGGAGTCCGGCTTGCAGCGTTCGGGAAGCTGTACCATATCTTCTGGGCCAATATGCCGCAGTGTCTCAAGATGAAAAAGGAGTGTGAACCTTGTAACTGTAAGATAATATTATTCAACTAAAAGCATGACTATTGTAATTTTAACGACTATTAATTGTCTATTAATTATTTATTAAATATTGCTGATTTTTAATCAAATTTTAACAAATAATTTGGAGGCCGAGTACTGGGCTTAAAGTGGCTGACTATTAGATTTTGGAGGCTGACTACTAGAGAAATGTGTATGTTTTGGTTTAAACTTCTTTTCCTATTTTATAGAAAGATTCTATATGTTTGCCTTAAATTGTAATGAAACTAGATTAAATTATTGATCGAACAGTAAAAAAAGTTTATTTTTTAGTCAAATCCTGAATTAATAACAGTGGTTTCAAATCTCAAACGTCATTAAAAGGCTGACTACTGGTGCCTTTACCCTAGTCGACATATTAAAAATAAAGGCTTGAAAATCCTTGAAAGTCAAAGTCAAACTAAAATATCTTCATTCAATTTAGGCTTTTGCAAGCTATTCTGAAGTCCAAGGAATGAATCTACCACCGGTTCGGAAGAAAACTCTCTACTAGAAAGAAGAAAGGCAAGAAACTATGTGAGGGGTCATTTTTAATACCTTAATACTTTTCAAATCCTTTACATTGTAAATTACTCCTACAGTCATTAATTATACTATTTCAACATTTATATTAAGTCGTAAATCTATAAGAAGGTTAACAAGTCCTAAGGGCTTATTAAAATTCAACTATAGGTTGCTTGGTCTTCAAATATCTAAAAAAAACGTTCGTAAATTCGAGTTTGGCGTTTCGACTAAGATTTTTTATTATTATTCGTGATATTTATTCGAATTGAAAATTAAAAATAATCCTTAATCAATACACATAAAACAGTACCGTGACTCACTCATAGACAACGCACAGCCTAAACGGGTGGTCCTAGAGGTTTGAAATTTGGAGGAGACATTCCTCGAGTACCCTACTGAGGGATGTGCACTAATGAGGGATTTTTTGAAATTCCATCCCTAAAGGGGTGAAAAGAGCTCATAAAGGTTGTATGGAAAATACCGCGGGCGAAGCTGTGGCGGGTCCACTAGTAATATTATAAATGCGAATGTGTGTTTTTTCGTTCTCCTTTTACGTTAAAATGGAGCGACGGACGTGGGACTGTATTCGACAGTGCCTAAGCGATATCGAAAATTATTTTGCTATGATATCATAGCTCTTATTACCTTGACAGTAAAGGCGGCCGCATTGTAAAACCATAGGTGATATCTATCGCTTACGCAATATCGAATAGTGACCTTGATTTTTGAGTACGAAGGCTGGAAAAGGACTAGGGCTGTATTTTATGCCGGGAATAACAATTAATTCCATGCGGACAAAATCGCGGGCAAAAGCTAGTTTAAGCAATAAAGGTATACATTGTCCATTTCCGACTTGTTAGCAGTTAAGTTGTTTCTCTTCCTTAACGACGAGACCGACATCGCAGCTTATAAGTGACCGTTCAGGGGCGCATCTACAATATGCGCGGACGCAGGATAAATGTATACATTATTTCGGTTTATTCGAAATAGAACCTACGGTTTGGTTATTTGGATAAAGTAAGCTAATTAATTGCATCAGACAATTTTATAAAGTTAGGGTTTTTGAATATGAAATGAAAATGAAAATACTTTTCAAGTATGACTCACTTATAGACAACGCACAGCCTAAACGGGTGGTCCTAGAGGTTTGAAATTTTAGGAGGGATTTTTGAGGGTCCACTAGTATATAATATGAGGAAGGTAAGGTAATATGTTGGTCATTTATAACTGAACTAATTGACCGAGCGAAGCGTCTCCATTTCAACTTGGGCAAAAATGCTTACGTATGTCCTGATGTCCGGATATCCCGCCGTTCCCCTCTACAGGGCGCATTTCTCAACCGATTCTCGTGAAATTTTGTCAGCATGTTCAATAATTATATGGATTATTTTTGTCGATTCAGTTTTTCTAAATTTTTCTAGCGGAGATATGGGGGTTGACGGCGTAAAATGATCATATTTACTCGCAAGGTCTCCAGCTCACAGAGCCACTAGTTAGTATAACTTTCAAGGTTTCATAAAAACGCTCATTTTTTCTCGTTTGAATGAATTCATGCTAATATTATAAATGCGAAAGTAACTCTGTCTGTCTGTCTATCTGTCGCGCTTTCACGCCAAAACGACTGAACCGATTTAAATGAAATGTGGTAAACAGATAGTCTAGAGCCTGAGAAAGGACATAGGCTACTTTTTAATGCGAAAAAGGGTTGTAAGGGGTTGAAAGGGGGAGATGAAAAGTTGTATGGAAGTATCGTCATTTTTAGAGCTAGAAGCTTGAAACTTATGTTTTAGGCTGTTGATTCGATATAAATAAATATGTATACTTAATTCAAAGTTTGTCAAAGTTTTACCCTCAAGGGCGTAAAATAACAATAGCAAGTTTGTATAGAAATATGTAAGGTTTATGTGAATGTTTTATAAATTTGCAACAAGAGACAAAATATTAGAGCTATTCTGATGTAGGTAACATTTACGGAGTCATTACAAAATGTGAAACTGAAGTTAACGCGAGTAAGAAACTTGCCAAGCGCCGAAATGCTACTCAAAGACACTATTCCACGGGGACGAAGTCGCGGACACAGCTAGTATAATATAATTTTTCGTGACCCGACTACGTCACGGATCAGAAAAAAAGGGGCGAGTTGTTCGGCCACTGTAGCCCGCCCGCGACAGCTGCGGGGCCATTGTTACAATTTTATATTAACTTTATATTACTCAATATCCGCTCGTGCTATATTATATGTTTGGTTAGTTTTGTGAAATTCGAGAATTACGTAGCATAATTATTGTAAACGATGGTGATTTTTTATGGAGCACTACTGATAGTGCTGTTTTTTAACAGGGTAATGGAGAAAATATATAATTGAATTTCTAATAGAAAATTTGGAGCCATAGTAAATTATAAACTAAACTATAATTATTATATTTGATTGTTATTTTATAAGTTATTACGTTAAATTAAATTACTTCATAACAACCTATTTTGCATGCTTACCGGCAGAGCTTGGCTTGGTCTTGCAAATCAAATGTCATCAACTGTACCCATGTTCAGCAAATTAATGATTTTGATTTTGATTTTTGATTTTGATTTATACTTATATATAAAAATATCGTGTCACGGCGTTTGTGGTCGCACTCCTCCGAAACGGCTCGACCGATTTTTATAACATTTTTTATTGATATTTGGTAGCTATGAGAATAGGTCGTAATGTATATTTCATACCGCTAGGTGATTAGGGTGTCCACGCGGACGAAGTCGCGGGCGGAAGCTAGTATTACATATAAATAAATTGAAATATTCAAGGTTGCAACCAATACTATTCTAACAAAATCTATAAAGTTGTTAAAACATAATGTTTTGGTTATCACACTTTTTTTTCTAGTCTTTTTCATATTTATAATGTACTTAAACATATAAATTGTATAAAAGCTAATGCTTACCTATGTTTAAGAGCTGACGAAAACGTATAACAATTTATTTTATGTTTGGTTTCTTTTTAAATATCTATTTAACAAGATGTACACAACATAATTATGCAACTAATTTCCTCGCCAAACTGACATAACAGTTTCTTGGCGAGATAGTGCCCAAACTAAAAAAAAATGGCATTTACCTAAATTAACTTAATCCTACACAAGTCAATATTCTAATAAAATACAAGAGAAACAAATATGAATATTATTAATTATTAAAGTGAAACAAATTAAATAATGCATAATGCTGAAGGGCATCCTGTGTGTTGAATAAATGTCTTTTATTATTTATTATTGTTATTTGAATGAACACATCTATATTCTTGAGGCAAATTTTTATTAATTTAAATTTGTAAAAAATTATAAACGCCCCATTATTAAGATGCTGTAAATGTTAAATAATCAGTCGCAATTTTGTTAAAATAATGGTAGCAAAAGTCTTGATACTCGTGAAGAACTCAAGTTCCGCAAACATTTTATTAGACGATGGCACACCTTTCACCCCATCGCAATAACTCTGGTCAAAAAAATCTTATTTCAAAACCATTTGACCCTTCAAAATATGCAAATTCCTGAACAACACAAGGGTACTAATATTGTCACCGTTTTTTTGTTTTACCTTTTGAATTTGGAAGCAATCAAACCGGTTCGGTGTTTTTTTTGTCGGAAAGGGTGTATTGTTTGTCTATGGGAACGAAGACACGATTGCATGATAAAATACTTTTGTTTAAGGACTAGAAATTGTTATTGTTTTTTTTTTTAATGGGAAAGGAGCGAAGTCTTGGCTGTTCCCAAGGGTCTTTGATTGATGTGTGGTGTTCAAGGATATGCATGGATGGTGAAAGAAAGCGCGAAGAGATTGTTTATAATTAAGTCAAAGTATTTTATATCGTTTGCTCTCAATTAGACAATTAGGATTAATAGAATTAATAGAATAAAAAATAGTAGGTATACAATTTGTTTTGAAGTTCCATTGTAATGACATGTATGCTTAATTTTTATTAACGGTAAACAGTGTCAAATTGGTCGTCTTCTAACGAACCTTCAATAAATTATAATAATTATGTATGTGAACTCCTTATTGCACGAAAACACGTAAAAACTTATAAATCAATCATATACCGTAACAACTGGCTTCGGAAATAATATCACATCTTAACTTAAAATTAATTAGCACATTAAAAAGTCGTATTTAAATAATAAATACTGGCCATAAATAATTGAGCTACAAAATTAAAACAATTTGAAAAGTTTCCGTTATTCTGTTCGATATTCAAACTAGGCTGACTCAAATTACTGGCAATACAAAAGTCGGAGGGCCTTGGCGCCTAATGGTGCGCCGCGGCCTATTTTTAATCATTTTTGGAAGAACCGTGAAGGGTTGAGCTAAGAAAGAATGGAAAGGGCTAGAGTCACGTACCAGTTCAAATTCTTCAGCTTACAAAATACAGATATAAATATTTTTATAGGCATTCGCTATCATTCTAATAGTCGTTATTGAAAAGAGAAATGAGAGATATTTTTATAACAGAAACGGTAATTCCATTATGTGATAGTCCTTTTCATAGCATTCAGTCGTATCTAGTGCCTTGCCTTTATAAAGATAAACAATAAATAAATTAAGAATAGAGATTAATACAAGAAATATTACATGAACCATTTTTCACAAAAGCTACGAATAAAATTCGATGGTACAATCACTCAAGGCATTAAAAGTATTTAGGTACTGGTAGTAAATTGCGACCATTGTTTAAACACACGTTAAGTGATGATTTAAGCTAATCGTCAAAGTAAAAGCTGCCAGTTATATTCATCATAAAACAGAATTTGCCACCGTGGTGATTTTGAGCTATTGGCTTTATCGTGTTTTTTTTTAAAGAAGATAGATGTGCATACTACGTGCTACGTGTACTGTGTGTGTGTGTTTATATAATAAATCCAAAAGCGAGTATTAAGCGAGTAAGTAGTTAGCTTAGTTGGTAGTGCTCCTTCCTCCGAAGCTACCGGTCCCGGGTTCGATCCCCGTTAAGGGCAAATATTTGTGTGACGAGCACAAATGCTTGTTCCTGAGTTCTTGATGTTATATAAGTATGTATATCGCCGCCTAGTACCCATAACACAAGCGTTTAGAGTTACTTACTTGGGATTCGATCGATTTGTGCAGATTGTGGCCTGATTTATTATTTATTTATTATAATTTATAAAGGATAAGTTTTATTAATTATGCAATAATTACACTAAGGCATAATGATTTTACAATTAAATTAAACTTGGAATCTTTTTATTTATCTGGCAGGCATATTTGATTGTTTGTTTTTAAATTCAAGCTTCGATTACATATTTAAATAAAATAAAAATAGTCCGTTTCCACAAAACGCGCCGAGTTGATATAAAGTAATATTGATGGCCGTATTCCGTGACGATTGTGACAGAGAAAGGGTGCGTCGATCGATAACTACTAAACTATTTAAAAATGAAGCTTTAAGAAACTGGTATAGACGATTGTTGGGATTATAATTGCTTTTTGATAAATAATTGTCGACCGAAATAATTATGATTACTTTCACATTAAAATTGGAACGTAGCATCATTTTTATGCTGCATCGCTTATTAAAACCACGCGAATTTTTGGCTTTATATTTTAAATCGCGTTTGTTTGTATTTTACAAAGATATTTTTTTTTAAATTGTATTCAGTTAAGAAGTTAAATTGCTAAAGATTAACGTAGATTTTTATAATACGTTTTAAATACACATCCTAAAGAAAAAAAGGGTATTTCTAAAGCAACATTCAAAATTAGATATGGTCTATATAAAATAATGCTCTGATAACTTTCTTAAATATTTGCAATGGTTTGTGTGCAAACTGTTTGAAAGAAACACTAAACATACTCTTGACTTTGATCTGACTGACAAAACCCTTTTCATTTCTAACATAAGATTGTTAAAAAAGTAACAAAAGAACGTCCTGGCCCGAACAAGGAAAGTAAAACAAAAAATCAATTCCAAATAAAAACGCATCCGGATATTCACAATATAAAAAACCTACCCCATTCCTAAGCCTCAAATCGACCGTTAAACAACTCCAAAAAAGCTTCCAAATTCAAAAATCGAAAAAAACACTGTCCAAACAAGCGTCAAAACGTTTTAAAAAAAGCGTTAACCTTGACACATTGGTGTTAAGCCGACAAAGAGAGAAAAAACGCCCCTAGCACGTTACACCAATAAAAAAGTTTAAAAAAATATGTTTGAGTTAAAAAAAGGTAATTGGTGGTGCGCGTGCCGCCCCTCAGCTTTTTTAGTTTTTTTTAGACCACGGCTTCCCTTTCTATGCCGTGGGGTGCATTTTTTGTGACAATTACGGTAGATTATTACTTTTTAAACGGTGTTCACCGTGGGTTTAGTGTAGCAACGTAATTTGTTAGATTTATGAGGCTATTATTTATGTTTTTATTATTAAGCGTCAGCTGGCCGTGAAGACAAGAAAAATTGTCATTTTTTTTTGCATTAACATTGTGTATTGAGTATTTACTTTGGCGCATTCAATCTTTATTTTGTATAACTGTGTTAGAGATTATCGCTGCTGTTATAATCATAATTATTATTATGGGAGCCTGTAAATATTATGATACTATTCTACGTCTAAATGTAATATTTAAATTTAAATTTAAATTTCTATTTTTAAATGATATTGTAATTATTATTATGAATCCTCGTTATTCGAAATAAATGAATTGAATAAACAAACAGTTCTAGTACCTAATAATAATAAACTGCAAATCTACTTTAGATATGTAGTCACCAGCCATTAACGGCCGAATTCAGAAAGTGATCTTTCATTAAAGTGACCAATCTCAAATGATTTTTAATTAAAGTATGTTTCAGTGACGTTCCTGTATAGGTTGACAACTAGTTGAGGGTCATTTAACTATTTAATACCTAATCAAATGCTTAAGTGGCGTTTCTAAATTCGGTCATAAGAGTTGTAACCAGCTTGTAATCAGCTTTCTAAAAGTTATATAGTAGCCATAATTTAAAGGTGTTTAATCTATCTTGAAAATATTATCCTCCTCTGCTGCACTGGGAGTGAAGAAATAGCATAGAATGCGTGCAGATGCTTATCATCCCACCATGTCGTAAAAGTTGACTAAGGGACGGGTCCTCTCCAACATGGTGGACCATCTGTATGGGCGATGGGCTGATCACCTGTCACCATACGGTTCATCATCCCATCTTAGGACTAATTAATCGAACGTGGCCACAAGTAGTCTTGTGGCTCTGCCCACCCCATTAGGGATTTCGGGCGTGATGCTATGTATGTATGTATGTATGAAAATATTACTCTCGTACCAAAAGCCATTTTCCTACTAACTTAAGAAATTATCTTATCTTTCCATTGTTTCATAAATAGTCTTATAAGGAAAAAACTAGTTAGAAAAATGTCTAATAAAGCCAACGTTTACTAACACGACATCTAGCGTTGCTTGGAATTATCAATTTTGTCTTTTATGAAGCGCCACGTCTATACAATCTAAGGTTATGGCCACGTATGTTTGCTAAGCCAATTAATTAGTATGATACGAGAAATAATTTAACGAGTATTCCTTTTTTTCCATTTACACATTCTTTAATAAAACGCATAAAATAATATTTTCTTCCAACTCTGCTTTAACTTCATCATTATGGCCTTAAATACTCAGCACAAAGCAGCTCTTTTTTGCTCTAGAGCAATAAAGTTGGATACAAAATTCATTATTGCACTGTTTTGTATTTTTTTTTTATTTCGTTCGTTGTCAAAAAGTTTACACCACCAGCCGCCCAATCCGCCCATTCACAATCCGACGGGACTTCTGACCACATGTCTGTGGACTTGCTGTTAGCAAAACAGTCCACATGTCGGCGGGCATATCGAACTGTGATTGCCCCGTCTAAAATGTTATGCTGAAAGTTCTGGCTGATAAGATAGTATAGGTTACTAAAAGATTTAAAAAAAAATTGGCGCGTTATGAAAAAGAACTGAACAGATACAAGTTTTCTGTGAAAATTTTCGGATATTCTACTTTAGCTCCTGAACCACGGGATAGATTTTAATAAATAGGGTATCTTAAGATTCGGGGAGAACGTGCAAGTGTCAAAGGCTATATAAACATTGTACGGGAGCGTCATACCACCTGCAAAAATCCTTTATACCTCGATAGTCGGGTTTAACTATACTTTTACTTTTTTTTTACTTACCAACTTTTAGCAGTAGTTGAAAAAAAAGCAGATTATGCACCTCGCATCAAATGATGTATTATTGCGCTCGTGTTTTTAGAGCCCTCACTTGCGTTCGGTCTCCAAACTAACACTCGGCGCGATAACGAATCACTTTCTGCTTGGTGCATAAATCTACTATAAAGAAGGTTATGTAAAGATTCCATTACGTGCACTCTGTACTCTTTATTAGTTATCTAAACGTCCTAACCTTCATAAAATACTAGATAAATTTTAATATATTTGACAAAAACTTCGTTTTTATTCATTTGAAAAACTATGTTCAGAAATCACACGACAGTATACTCACCTAATTTAAGAACGAAAACCAAAAAACTTAGCGTATACGGCTCACGGTCCAAATAAAAAAAACTCACTTTAAAATTCCCAATTGCGCAATTGTGGAAAATTCTACGCGAATTGTATGAAAAAGCAACCGTCCCGTGCCGCGACAACTTATAAAATTTCTATTAAAACCCACTGCATTATTATCTTTTTTATAACGAAAAAATGCATTTTTACTTCCACACAACGCCTTAAAACCAACTCGTAATAAATCATAAAGTAACTCTTCTCATTAATAATAAGGTTGAGATTGCTTTGTGCTGTATTGAGATTTAAGTCGTTGAGGAATAAGAAGCTCCGGGCTCCTTGGTCTACTTTATTGGTTAATAGTGACGGGACCGGTCTTGTTGATTTCTTATTAGAATAGATTATTCTAATAATTTAAAACAAGGAAAAAGAATAATTATTCATCGCTCTCTAGTTTTAATGACTAAAATACGTAAAAAGAATGAAAAGTTTTCTCTAACATTAAAGCTATGTACGCAGAATTATTGGTATATACATGCTGGCAAAAATGGTAATTGAAATATAAAGAGGTATTCGACCGAGCGAGCAAAGCCTCTCCGTTTCAGCTTGGGCAAAAATGCTTTCATATGTCCGGCTGTCCGGCGGATGTCCATTTGTTCTCGTCTACAGGTCGCGTTTCTCAACCGATTCTCGTGAAATTTTGTGAGCAGGTTCGAGAGATATATTGAATTTATTTGTCGATTCAGTTATCGAAATTTTTCAAAATGTCGTAGATATGGGGGTTTTTGCGATTACAAACTTATTTGCGGTGTTGGTAAACTAAATTGCCGATGAATCGGTATAACCGTTTTCCAACGGCAAAGTTAAGTTTGTCGCGAGGATTTATATAAGTATTTAATAATTTCGATGTGTTTATAACATTATAATGTCATACATTGAATTTGAAGTTCTTAAATCGATAAAGAAAAAGTATTTTAAAGCAAATTTAAATCTCCAATGTTGCGGGACTACAACCAGCAAAAGTTTACATAAAAAACATCTTGTTTCAGATTTTATTTATTATAAGGGATTTATCCCTAGTACTTGCATGTTAGATCATTTAATTGAATGGCAACTATGTTGAATAGAAATCTCATGAAGTTAGAGCGTAATTTCCTTTTAAGCTTTACTAATTGTAGGCATTTTAATAGCAATACAGTTGATTAAACAATTCCTTCCCTATAACAGAACTTTTATTACAAGCGATCTTTACTTCACAAGTTTTGTGCCGTTAATTTAATAAATAAGTCTCAATTTGTAACAAGCAAAAGACTCAAGCATCGACTACACTGCCGATTGAATCTAGATATTAGCTCGATTATGATTTTGCAATCAACGTGCACATCCCTAGTTGGGCGTGTATGAGTGCACTGTGTGTGAGCGTAGATAAAATTTTGAAAAATTCTTAACTTTTCCGCGATAACCCCCGGCGGGCGCTCGGGAAAAAAGCTCAAGAGCCGAGTTCGTAGTCGAGAATTTGTTGTATGATCTTTAATCGATCGATTTATTGAAATTGTACGTTATATATGAACGTTTTATTCATATAAACAATCATATAATTATACATTCACCTTCATCTTCAGTATCTTTAGTACTTAAATAGGCTTAAATGTCTTTGTTGGTGCTTACTTGTTTTAAAATAAATGCTGGACTAAAAAAAAATACACGTACATATTTGATTGATCATAACATTAAAGTACCTACACCCTACACTACACCAACCACTTAATCGTAAAATTGTTGAATAAGACCTTAATTGTTTTTTACTAACGTGTTTCACAAATTTACCCACCCACTAAGTATAGAAGGTAAATTTAAAAACAGCTTTAAAACAAACCTCAACAATTATAGGTTTTTTTTTACAAAAAATATGAGAAGTCACGTCTTAAATGATTTAGTCTAGCCTCTCTCCGTTTGGTTTTACATTAAACTAGTGGACCCGCTACAGCTTCGCCCGCGGTATTTTCCATACAAACTTATCACCCCTTTTCACCCCTTTAGGGATGGAATTTCTTAAAATCCCTCCTTAGGGCCCCTAGGACCACCCGTTTAGACTGTGCGTTGTCTATAAGTGAGTCACGGTACTGTTTTATATGCATTGATGATAGGAATACAATGGGTCCAATTTGAAAAGGTGTCTTCTTAATTTAAAACTTCCGTAACTTAAATAAGAAACGTGAAACTCGACTATAGCACAAAGCTGCCAAAATCAAGTATGACGTTCCTATTTTAAGTTATTTTTAAATATCACACTTTCGAATTGGCCCCAATGTATCTACTATGAATATTTCTCATCTTATAAATAAACTCCGTGGCCAGTATTAGTATTTGTTTGTTGTAACGTTATCAAGATGTCTGAATGTGCGTGCACACACACAGCTGCACATGTACCCACCTAGATAAGGAGTCCAACTAGTGCTCTGTTACAGATAACTACTAGACTTAGTGTGACGTCTTAGTACTAACAAAGACTTAATTTATTTCAGGCTAAGTTGTTCAAAGTATTGTAAAAAAGGCATGTTGTTTCAGCAAAACGGTGCAATTCGGTAAGTTTTTTCTTATTATCTATCCGGCATCAAAAGCAATCATCATCATAGCCGAAAGACGTCCACTGCTGGACATATTGGTCTTTTCGGTTTACTAATGTATGGCCAAAAAACTTTTCCCAAACTATTTTACTCAAATTATCATTTGGCAGAAAATCAATACAATCAATACAATTGTTCCGATTATTTGGTAATTCACTGCGGGGGGCTACGCCCCTTTCTCCCCTCTTGAGAAGGGGCTTCGCCCCCCTCCTCCCCACTTGTGGGTGGCTTCGCCCCCTCCCCCTTTCACATTTTTTTGGAATATAATATTAGCCAAATGAAAACGTTTGCCTAATAAACGTTTGTCTTAATAAAACTTGACACAGTAAAATTAAGGCAAATTATAATTTGACCAAATTAATAAAACTCGAAATGTAAATGTGCTAAAGATTCGTTTGGGAGATGAAACTACTGCGATAAGTTTTTTGGGAAGTGAAATTTGGCAAAAATATTTTTCCCAAAGAGCAGTACACCGGTCTTTTCACTATCAATACACATAAAACAGTACGTACTATCAGCGAAGGGGAAGCCTGTCCACCTTAAGGGTGCATTTTGTATGCACCACAGACTGACCAAACCCCGCCCCTGGTATACGTTGACCAATAACATTTTGGGATTACTGCCTTTTATTGTTTTAGAAATGCTCCAACAGGATTCTGGACAGAATAAAAGAAATATTTTTTGTACTAAATAATTATACAATTCCACTTGATATTATGGTAAGTGGACATGGCGATGCCATCTCTGAGGACTAAGATAAGAGTAGGTCGGTAATGTAAAATAAGATAAAATGATTCTATCCAATAATACATGTTTTATCACTCACGACTAATTTTAATAAGGCTATTTAACTAATTCATGGGAATTAAATGATTAAAATGTAAATGTTATTAACATTTAGATATTTAAAAAAAGCCATTCTTTCTATTTTAAAGTTGCAGGTATTGCAACCCAGATGGTCAAGAGCAGTTCGTTTTTTGTTGAGTTTTTGTTTCATTGAACAACAAAAAAACAGTAAACGTTAAGTGTTAACGGGATGGGTCAGGTCAGGGCCCATTCTGCCTTGTTAAGCCGAAAAGCGGTATCTCAATCAGAGTAAGTTTTGAGTAATCGACTTTATGACAATTTACAAAAGGTCGATTTCCTCAAACATTCTCTGATTGAGATACCGCTTTTCGGCTTAGCAGGGCAGCATTGTCCATACAAAAAGAGCCGGCAGTCAAACATCATATTTGTTGAACATTCTCGTTGTTTATAAATTTTTAAATATCATAATTAATGCTATGCTTATTATGTGTTTCATACAAAATAACTAGATAATAGTGAATATAAAGATTCTACAAAACAAAGCAATAAAAAATCAGAAATCTTCAATAAATTTAATTTATGAGTCCCGAATCTGTATCCATGAATATATTTACACATTACGAATATTCTAAGCTTTCTTCCATTGCTAGGACATCGGACACTGCCAGTTATTGTTCTCGTGTTAAGATTTATGAAGCTTACGGTATAAACAATACTTTGTAAAACTCTTTGGCGGCTTAAATCATAGTTAAACAAATATTAAGTCATGGCACTGTTTAACTTTGTAGTGGATATAGGTATTATTTTTAAGTCCCGAATCGATGTCCACATTTACTTTATTTTATTCTATTGAAATGACCTTGTTCACGTTGTTAACCAGAAGAGTTTCATTCTCTTAGTGTCGGGCAGCAAAAGTAGCCCTTGTTTCGGTGATTTCAGTTCACCACATCAACGGTGTAACTCTCTAAAGTGCACTGTTGCCCCAGTGCCAAGCGAAACTTTGAATTTAGTCTGTAAGTGAAAATCCATAAGATTCAAATTCTATGTGGCTGTTATTGCTAACGCAGCGCTTTGCGTTTAAGGGCGGTCGCCCACGGCAACTTTTTGCAGCGATGCATTCGCGCGTTTAATATCGCCGCCACTTTTACTCTTTAACGAAATAAAAGACAATAATAGACAAAAATACAATATAATTAAAAACAACTTAATCTATTTTACATATACTTAATAACTAAACACATAACATTAATAACTAAAAAATTAATACTTAGTCATCGCACCCTCAGCACTAATGACGGCGTCGCACCTTCTCCGCATCGAGGCTACCAGAGTCTCGCAAAGATTCGAGCCCCGGACTGAATCCCACACCTGGTCAACATGCTCAATGAGAGCCGGCTTGGTCCTTTCGGATCTAGGATTCCACCGCTGGACCATTATGCCCCATAAATTTTCAATGGGATTGAGGTCCGGAGAGCGCGAAGGCCACGGCACTGTCCTTATATCAGGCTGCTGCCGGATCCATTGTTGCACAACGTGGCTCGTGTGTATCGGACAGTTGTCCTGAATAAAAAATAATTCAGGGACATCTTCCTCCGGATACACAATCCTAGCAGTTGGCAACATTGAATCCCGCAACACCTCCATTTAAGTAGGACCGTTGCACCTCCCATCTATGTAAACTAGCTCTCCAGGACCAGCCGCGCTCATCCAGGCCCACATGTTGACCGTGACCCGGCCCGATTCAGTATTTGGGATCACGTTCTGGGGCTCGTATCTAGTATTATTCACACGCCATAAATGTCGACGGCCGTGCTGGCTAGACTTAAAAGTCTTTTCGTCGCAAAATATAGCGTGTTTAAAATCAAAGTCTCGGTAGTCCTGAGCGAAACGGACTCTAGCCGCTTTGTGCTCCGCGGTGAGGGCAATTTTTTGCGCCGCCTTTCTATGGCGAATGCCGGCGCTACGCAACGCTGTCCTTACGGTTGCCGTTGTGCAGTTATAGGCCCTCGCAAACCTTCGCGTGGCGGTGAACGGCCGCTGTTCGTATGTTCCCACCATTCGGTCCAACCTCTCTGGCGTTATAATTCTCGCCGCTGGTTGAAGGCGACGCTGTCTCGTTTCGACATTGCCTTCCTCTTCGTAACGACGCAACCACAGCCGCACAGTAGATCTCTGTAAAAAGGATTTATAGATTATTACATATGTTATATATAATATAATCTAAAAATAAAATACGAAATTTGGTTGCTTATTGGCACGTTTTGTAGTAAGTTAGCAACAACGAGATGTATCAAAGAATTCCCATGAATAACAAAAAAGGAATAATGAACGAACTATTGCAAACACATGTTCGAAAGTCTGACAATAAAGCTTTTGCGCAGCTTTACTGCTTTATTGTTATTGTTTCTGCCAACGACCAGTCTTTTGAATTTAATTTTTTACCTGATACGAGCTGTCTGAATATGTCAAACTCCCACAGCTGCTAACTTTTTAAAAATAATCTTGTAGTATTTTACAATGCAGTTTTCTAAATTTTATGGACGATAAAAACAGATATTTGTTCTCAAATAAAGAATATACGACGAAAAATTCCATAATAGTCCTTTGATATATCTTGCTTATATAATACTAGCTTCTACCGCGCGGAATTCCATCCATCCAAACTTTCGCATTATTTTGTTAAAATATAACTAGATCTTAATGAGCTCTTAACATATCCGGACTGTCATGTCACTACGTTCGGTTCACTAGGTTGCAACAAAAATATATTATACGCGTTATCTAACACACAATATACACAAATAATAATTATTAATAAAATTCTTTAAAATTACTTACCGACATGTTTAATTCTCTGGCTATTTCGCTGATATTCAGCCCTTGCTCCCGCAGTAAAACACATCGGCTTCTCTCCGTAACAGACAAGTTGCTAAAGTTACTCATTTTTCGGCAAAAATATTTGATGTTTGTGCTAAGATGTGCAAACTTCAACTGACCATGTATACTGACCAGACCCGTGAAAGTCGAAATAAAAAATGTAAACACAGATGTGACGTCTCAAATTGGTAAAAAAAAAACAGTAAACACAGATGTAAAGTCCGTAATTGGTGGATGAAAAAAAGGGCGGGTCTAAGTATGATCATTGCTTGCAAGCAAAATTGTTTTGGATTTGGATAGGCTTCGCCTTTGCTGATAGTACAGTAAACGTGCCTCACTTATAGACAACGCACAGCCTAAACGGGCTGTCCTAGAGGTTTGAAATTTGGAGGACACATTCCTCGAGTGCCTACCCTAGAGGTGCAATAACGAGGGATTTTTTGAAATAATGGGTGATAAAGTTTGTATGGAAAATACCGCGGGCGAAGCTGTGGCGGGTCCACTAGTAATCAATAAATTCAGTTTTATGTCTGTTTCAGTATTCTCATACAAAACTAATTTCGTCGATTAGGCTTTGTTCATCTTTAATCAATATTCAAAAACGTATGGCCCTAGATTTTCTTCTGACAATCCTATCAAAAATTAGACAAAACTGGATAACATTTAAGAGGTGGAAAACGTTATCGCCTTTTGTATGAAAAGGGTGATTTTGGCCGTTGGTTCACAGTACTCCATATCAGATCATCAATGTAAAAACCAGTTGGTAAACCATCATGATCAACATCCTTTCAGCTGGAAGACTTCCAATCGGAGCGGAGTCCAATCTTCACCAGGTCGTGAGTCCACCGTGTGGGCGGTCTGCCTACGCTGCGCCTTCTAGTCGCCACTCGAACTCCTCGGCCCCATCGGCCATCTGTTCTACGAGCAATGTGCCGCCCACTGCCACTTAGGTTTAGCAATTTTGGGCAATGTTGGTTACGCTAGATTTTTTGCGGATCTCCTCGTTTATAATTCGATCTGCTGATAATCCGGGCATAGCTCTCCCTCGCCCATCACAGGCAATGTGGTCTTACAAACTTGGACGCCCTTCTGTTTAACTGAATTTCATAAAATCGTGTCTTGCTACTGAAAGTGAAATGCGAGTCTGACTCGTGCACCGAGGGTTCCGTACTACGCCAATTCGGCAGGGTCTCAACCAAGAACTTTGACAGTTGCAACTAAGATGGCAGATTGTTAAGCTGCAGCGGTAATTTAATGGTTTGATTTCAATATATTTTTCACATTTCTATAAAGAACACCATTCAATTGATATTTGTTGTTAGACTATGGAGTATAAACTTAAATAAGGCCAAATATGATACCTGAAACTAAAACCGTTATGGAAATACAGCTGGAAAATGTTTCTAAAATCAGTAAATTTTTATAGGGAGCTTCTCAGGCTGAAATCTTTTTGATATTTTTATTATTTGCTAGTATTCTTGCCATAACAGGTCAGCTCTTACCGTTGCTGTGCTAGGGGCCTCTGACTGACGGACGGACGGAACTTGTAGGCACAGTAATAGGGTCCCGTTGATCCCTTCGCGTACGGAACCCTAAAAAGTACTAAATACCATTATATTTCTATTTTTCAGACGCCGGCTTCTGGCACAAGTACGCGCGTTTCCTTGAAAGGTCTCCGTTTAGGTTAGTATTTTTTTTATTACCTACCTATAAATATATGCCTGAAATTAATGAATTTATTATTCATCATCGTCAGCCTATAAACGTCCCACTGGTGGGCACAGGCATAGTTAGTGGGACTGGGCGTAGTCCCCAGGCGTGCTCCAGGGTGGATTGGGAACTTCATACACATCTTAGAATTACATGGCAGATGTATGCATGTCTCCTCACGATTATTTTCTTCACCGAAATTCTCGTGATCAATTCCGCACATGAGATCAAAAAATCTCACAGGGGCGAGCCGGGATTTAAACCCGTGCCACTGCGCACGAGGGCGTCAGATAACTCTAGGCAACGACACAGCCGCGGTCCGAACGGGGGGGGTGACATGGGACATTACCCCCCAAAATCGTACACACCAAATTGAAAAATCTGAAACTGTACAAAATAAAAAAGTGTAGTCTAAAAGTCTAATTTACTCGACATAATATTTTATTATTTGTGAACCCCCTTCAAAATTTCAGGCTGCGAACCTGCAATGACTACACTGAACGAATTAATGTATTATAGCCCAATTAAATAATAATCCCTCCTCTGCTGCACTGGGAGTGAAGAAATAGCATAGAATGCGTGCAGATGCTTATCATCCTGGCATGTCGTAAAAGTCGACTAAAGGACGCGTCCTCTCCAACATGGCGGACTATCTGTATGGGCGATGGGCTGATCACCTGTCACCATACGGTTCATCATACCATCTTAGGACTAATTAATCGAACGTGGCCACAAGTACCTATTCTTGTGGCTCTGCCCACCCCATTAGGGATTTTGGGCGTGATAATATGTATGTGTGTATGTATTTAAATAATAATGAATCCAATATAAATTTATGAAAAGAAATAGTTTTTTCTGTTTTTCATTTCTAGGGTTCCGTACCCGAAAGGATCAAGCCTCAAATAATATTGTCTTTTAATTATCTTTCGAAATCAATATTTATTTTTTAATTTTGATTTTTGATTTATAATTTTCTTGCAGACTTTGAACAGAGTAAGAAACTCAATACCCAATGTCTATAAAACATTATTGTAGCAGCCAACTGGACCACGGCTACAATCTTGCTTAGATTTATCTTATATTCACTATTTAGGTTCAAAACCGGTTCTATTTAATTTTTACGCCTATGAGCATTATTTGAGCTACTAAACGTGGCGGAGATTCCGTAGTGTTGGAATGTTTATCGATAAAAAAGCTGAAGAAATAACTTTGCTTGAGATAATCTCAAATATCATTTACTTTAAGGCGAACGTTTGTACAATAAAAAAGTACTGACTATTTAAAAAAAGAACTTGAACAACAAACAACTAATTTCATTTCTATTTTCAGGTCGTGGATAAGAAAAGAAAGCAGGAATGGTTGCCGTCTCAATCAAAATATAAGTTTGCCGTAAACACTGATTATTCTCGGCTAATATTTTTTTGAAAACACCCTTAAAATATTAATGTATACATTTATATAAGAATAGCAAATCCCGATCCATTCTAATCCATTCCAAACTTATTGGAAAACGTAATCTATCAGGAGAACAGCAACATTAATCTATATCGAATCCAATTAGAAGAATACCGTGAAGCATTAAGATAAATGTTATCGATATCGATATACCAATTAGCCCTCACTAGCTCTAGCTTTACCACTAGGGTTGCCAGTAAGACAAATTAATATTAGTTTGGTAGAAATTATTGTTCAATAGGAAAGCTGATTTGGTACAAAACGAAACTAATCATTCGATATAATTTTATTTTTAATATTTAGTTCAATACGGAGCATAAAAACGAATAGGACGTTAAAATAACCCTGTACAAAAAGTTAGTTAGTATACATAGTTAGTAATAGAACCTTCTGTTATTTATATGCAATATGACATGAACTACTTATAGCGTTCAGTAGGTATTTGGGGTCAAATATCTTATTAAGCTGCGCCTCTATTTGGGAACGTATTAGTGATATTGTAGCGACTCGCGAGCGAGATCTTCATCCCACTCTTCCGCACGATGCGTAATTCGTAAGAGCGGGATGCGAATCTCGCTCGCGAGTCGCTAAAATATCACTATAGCCCTGGTAACCCTGCCGTCTGCGTGTGCGCACAGACATAAATGTTTTTACTGCGGTTTCTGATTACAAAATTCCTTTTTAATTGAGTACTTTAATTAAATAGATTTTGTTAGGCCTTCCTTGTTATTAGCATAATGTTGGGTTATGAGGGGAAAAGTTGATTAAGGGAGTGTGAACCTACGGTTTTTCATACAAAAGGCGATAACGATTTCCACCCCTTAAATGTTAACCGATTTGGACCAAATTTTGATAGGTTGTCAGTCAGAACAAAATCTAGGTCTATAGGTACGTTTTGGTTTTTTCACTATAATCAATAAATTCAGTTTTATTACTGTTTCAGTATTCTCATACAAAACTAATTTCGGCGATTATGTGACTCTGTTGATCGTTAATCAATATTCAAAATACGTATATACCTTCCTAGATTTGGTTCTGACTGACAACCTATTAAAAATTGGTCAAAATCGGTTAACATTTAAGGGGTGGAAATCGTTATCGCCTTTTGTATGAAAAGGGTGATTTTTGCCGTTGGTTCACAGTCCTCTTAAGATAGGTAAAAATGCTTTTCCGAGATTTTTAGTAGGTACAGAGAGGAAACGCTGCCTGCATCTTCGGCACAATGTCACGGGGACCTTTTTTAGATTTAATTTAGTTTTTATTTACTATCGATTAATTTTAATTAACTATTATTATTATAATGTATATTTATTATGTTGTTATTCAATAAATATGTCCACGATTACAATAAAGTAGGTAGGCAGATTAATATAATATATTCTTTGAAGGATTAGATTTAAAAACGCAATAAAAATAGTGTTCAAATCAGGAAGTGCAAGCTCCGTCAATACACACATATCGAAGATTTTTAACTCTCGCCAACATTGTATAGCGTCGTGCATTAAAAAAATATAAATATGAGTATTAACATATAACCTCGCAAACAAACCGATTAAGTACATAAAGATCTAACACCATAAACATCTTTTATAGCACCCGCATCCATCAACAATCACCATCAACCAAATAAACCTCCAATAAAACCCAAGTTAAAACCAAAAAAAAACTGCACTAGACCGATCTATTGAACAAGAAAAATAAATCTCGGCCCACGCGACCTAGCCCAACGGACACACACAGAGCAACAAGGACAAAAAAGCTAGAGCAAAACAAAAAATCGGCAAAACGAAGCGAATATATCCGAGGGGAACGACCTACGAAAAACAAGACGAAAAGAACCGCCTGCGCACATGTGCGTCCGCCATTTTTTTGTTTCTCTCTCTTTTTAGGGCCAAAAATGGTCGTGTTCCGCGCGCGTGCGACAAGGACGGTTGAAAAGAAAGCGGAAAGAGTCGCGGTCGGTCGTTCGCGCCGTTTTTAGTTCCGAGCGTTGCCGTGGCGCTGTGTTGCTGGAAAACTTCTTCCTGTTCTGCTGCGTTTTGTTTTTTTTTTAAGTTATTTCTAGCGATGTAGGATGTACTTTGTGGTTTGATCGTTATAAGATGCATTTTGTATAACGTTTTGATAATATTATTTTTATGAATTTAAAAAAGATTTAGGAAGGTGCTCATTATTAAAAATAATGGTATTGGAGTTTATATGTATTACAGCAGAGCTCAATAGAATTAATTATACCTACCTTTTTTTTATGACTATAGTCAAGCATAAACTCGGGAGACGCCGTGGTTGGCTCACCTGACACTCTTCGGGTTCAAAATATGCCCCGGGAATGTTTTTACAGGCCAGCCGGTTTCGTAACACATTGGCGCGTCAATAATGTTGCTACAAGTGTATTGCGTTTATTCCGCGGTAATGTAATACAAGGATCTTTTGCCTGTGTTTATAAATTTAAGAAAATTGACAGCAAAATTTCTTCTAAAACAAATGTTTCAATAAAATAAATTAAATCTGGTTTAAGCAATAAATAGTTGAATTTACAATAACAAAAGATATATTCGTAATTTTCATTGTTATTTTATTTTTCGAAAGTCGAACAATATGATTATGTTACGCAAATACTTGACCATTTTTTGCAAAAATAAAAATTAAACATTTTTTAATTAATTGTATGTTTTATGGACAAAGCAATAGTTGGTCATGCAAATATATACCACTTTACTATTAAAAAAACACCCTATTATTGTTAAGCCAAGCCCATAAGTAAAGCTCTGATACTGAGACCGCATACTTTTTTATATTTTTTAAATAATTAAATACCCGCATTTGCAAGTCCTAATTCCAACTCGAAACTTAACTACACAAAGCATTAATTAAACAGTAATACCTAAACGCCCTATAAATCTCTCTCCAGCAAATTTACAACACAATTTCTACTTAAAATAAAACTAATCACAGTTTTCTATTTACTATTAAAATACCAATCGCTTCCTTATGGCGGAATGTTTTTGCCAATCGAAAATCATCTGTAAACCCACAGGATAAGGTGGTTTGGTTGGGGGGTTATTCTAATGAATGTGTCGAGACTTGATTTAGAGGCCTAGTGTTTTTAATTGATGCTTTTTCTTGGCATGTTTATAGACTAGATAGAGAGGATGATAGTGCTTGCTAATGCCCTGCTTTGAGGATCGTACTAGATTTTTAATTATCTAGACCTTAAGAGTTTGAGATCATTAGAAAATTTTAAACTTTGAAAAAGCGACGTTGAGAATTGTCGTTGCCTATACTTCGTTTTGTTTAGCAAGAGAAAGATCTTGACAGAAGTACGTAAGCGTAAAGCTCCTTATTAAACACGTTTTACGGTAATTTGATGGAATAAGTGGAAATATGTTTGATAGGTTACCATTTATTCCGATATATTCCCGTAAAACGTGTTCAATAAGAAGCTTTACGCCTACTTCTGTCAAGATCTTTCTCTTGCTAAATTAAACGAAGTATAGTTAATGTTGGTTGACAGAAAGGTGTTGTATAGAAAAATTACCTGTGGTCGAAAAAAAAACACAAAGATACAAACAGGTTTATCTACACCCATATCATAAAACCTCCATTGGTTAATCAAAAACCGTATGAAATGACCACCATTTTGACAACCAATTAGGAAAAACCAGTGCTGCGATAAAGAAATAACATGACTTCTTTATCGTTTTTAGTAAAGAAATGAGATTAAATTTGGAACAGCTGTCAAAACTCAAGTGGGTCTCTATTCTAGTATCCATAGATAATAAAACAGTTATTGATACGAAACGTCAATTCAGTATGTTTTTTTAATATAAACTGCACAATATTTGATCTCGAGTGACGTGAGAATAGAGACTTCATTCGATTGTCTATGATTTAAAAAAAAATGGTCTTGACGGAGGACCGAATCGGCGCCATGTTGGTGTTTTGCTGAACGAAAGTAGAATTAATTGAATAGAAGTGAGTAAAAGTTGTTGAATGTTGAATAGTAAGTAGTCTTCTCGGAGTGTGTGTGATGTGAAAATGCGCCGGATATCGGAAATATGCAGCCACGATTGCAACAAATAACTTGTTGCCAGAAAATATTGTTTCTGAACCCATCATGGAGGATTTATAATATGTGTGTAGATAAAGTTATGTATGCAACTCTGCATAATTTGGCCTTAAAACACACGTGCGATCTTATTATGAAACTCGCCTATCGGTTCGTTTCATGAAAACCGCACTAGTGTTTTAAGGCCTATCATTATGCAACCGTTGCATAAACTACTATTTAATCACTAATAGCAATGTTGAATTCATTGGCTTAGCACAACATTTTAGTTTTGTTGACGTGTTCCTAACTTGGTTTTCTTTGGTGTTCTTCGTTTAGTTCCTTCTCCGTAGATAGATGGCGTTAATTTGTGTCCGAAATGTTTCGCACGTAAGTACTAATGATGATTAGGTAAGTTAACATGCAAATATGGCCGCAAAATTTCATTGCATCATTATGGCGTCATAAGTGCGTATTCCTGTTTCATAAAATAAATGTAAGTACAGTTTTACAGGTTAAAATACAGCAGCACTGTTATGTGGGATTTGTTATAGGTGTCGCTATTTTTTAAGTGGAAATTGTGACTGGTAACTTTTCAACACAACCTGTAACAAAAAACCGACTGCACCGACTGGACCGATTAGCTTGATTTTTTTAATCGATAGTTTATTTCTCCAAGTTAGTCCTGTTGCAATCAAAGTGGTTAAATGATTTCTTTGTCTAAAGGACCTTTGCTTTGATATTAAAGTGAATATAGACGGCGCGGTTAGCCCAGTTGGTAGTGACCCTGCCTCCTAAGCTAGCGGTCTCGGGTTCGATCCCCGGTAAGGGCAAATATTTGTGTGATGAGCACGAATGTTGGTTCCTGAGTCTTGGATGTTTCCTTTGTATTTAAGTATTTATTTCTCTATATAAGTATGTATATCGTCGTCAAGTACCCATAACACAAGCCTTCAGACCTTACTTTGGGACTAGATCGATTTGTGTAAAGATTGTCCCCTAATTTATTATATTATATTTTATTATTATATTGGCATTTTATGGGCAAGTGTAGGCCACTCTGTCTTCGCTTTCCACTAGGTGACACTAGGGTCAATTCGTCCATTTAAGAGAAAACAACAAAGCGTAGACAAAAGTGCATTAAAAACACAAAGAATTATATAACGTAACCCGAGTGGAGGCCGGCGGCCGGCTCGACCTGTTTTTTCTCTTATATATCATATTACTGTGTCCGTAATACTCGCAGTGTATTGTACACGTCCCAGTGGACTATATTGTTAAAACGCTAGAAATATATATTTAAATGGATTATATTTTGAGATTTTGCCAATTTAAAAAAAAGTTATTTACTCTAGCTGATTACTAATAAATTGTTGTTATATAATAGGGAGTGTTGTAAATTCATATACAAATATTGTGCACTTTATTGTGCAATACTTTTTGGAAGCTTGCAACACAAGATACTAAAGATACCTATGTGATCCTAAAAATGGGAGTAAAAGGAATGCCCCAGAGTAGATGGAAAGAAAGTACTGAAATTAGGTAACAGCAGAAAGAACATTGCGAATGGTAAAAAATCTAAAAATATAGTATTGAGATTATATAACTTAGAATTGCTTATTTAATATCTTCACTCCCCTAATGATGCTGCGTATACAATACCTACACATCTGTAATGAATTGAGTCTTCGCGGGAAAATTAAAATTTGTCACACTACTGATAAAGAATTGAACCTACCTCATGTTAAGTCTATTATAGTCATAATTATATGTATTAACGAATGCCAGTTAACTCCACACCTTAAATATAAACGTTATGTCCAATAAATTGTATCTGATTGCATTATAATTTATAATAATGAGATAAGCATTTACATTACATTTAATTACAGACGTGTTAATTTTACTGGCTTGTTTTTAGACGTGTAACAAAAACTTTACATTTATCCGACTTCTTGACTAAAGCAAAACGATCAGTTAAAATTTCAATAAACCATAGACGAAACATTGATCCATTGATCGATCTCAGATTCGGCCCTGTCACACTAATCGAGATCATCTCTATAACACGAGAATACCAGTACGAGACGTGTTCACGTTTATATCAAAAAATCTAAAAATAATTATATCAAACTGTACTAATATAGGCCAACTACATCTAAGTGCACATTTTTGCACACAAACCCGTTACCGGCCTGAGTCATGCGCAGTTTCACAACCGAAATTCTACTGGTTCGAGACAATGGCGTTTAGGATTAGACGCCATTTTGTTTTGCCTTTGCGCAGAATTTTTCGCCTACGCGATTATAGATCAAGATTTTTGGACCTTTATTTTTATAACGATACCTGAAAATAAGTGTTACTTTTAATTAAGTTTAAAAATTTAGTTTAAAAAAATATCGGTCTGTGTCAGTGACGCGATCATAAATTTAATGTAGAAAACATATCGTCAAGCTGACCTTTTGGCTTTTATGAATAACAGCTACTGACTAGCAATATCTTTATATATATAATTCCACTGTACGTGTGTATGTCACTGAACTCCTCCTAAACGGCTGGACCGATTTGAATGATTTTTTTTGTATGTGTTTGGGTGGCGCCCTGGATGGTTTAGATTCACAAATCAGCCCGGCAGATGGCGCTGCAGTCGGTACAAATACCGCGGGCGAAGCTGTGGCGGGTCCACCAGTAGCATTATAATTTTTGAAGCATCAAATTTGATTTGAGTTACTTAATTCGCCGTAACCATTGATGATATCACAGTTTAAGAAAGTAACTTGGTAATAATAGTCTGAAATAAAATCATCCATTATTATTAAAAACAATTTTAACATAGTTCAATCTTCAAAATCTTTATTAAAAAATCAAGTTGATATTGGTCGCATAGAAAAATGTAGAAAATATTAAGGCGGCTGTTTTAAGCAAACCTTCTACAAAACACCATGGCATTAGTTATATTCATCAAAACACGTAACATATAATTTTAGGATTCCGTACCCAAAGGGAAAAACGGGACCCTATTACTAAGACTCCGATGTCCGTCCGTCCGTGTGTCGGTCTGTCCGTCTGTCACAAGGCTGTATCTCATGAACCGTGATAGTTAGACAGTTGAAATTTTCACAGATGATGAATTTCTGTTGCCGCTATAACAACAAATACTAAATGATAGAATAAAATAAATATTCAAGGGGGCTCGTGAAAACCGTGATTTTTTTGCTCGTTTTTGCTCAATATTGATAACGGCAACAGGTAGACGCTTGAAATATTCACAGAATACTTAGTTATAAACTCACTTTAAAAATAAATAATTAAATAAAAATAAAACAAATATTAAAGGGCGCTCCCATACAACAAACATGTTTTTTTTTGCTTGATTATAGATAATGGTACGGAACCCTTCTTGCGCGAGTCCAACTGGCACTTGGCCGGTTTTTTTAAATTCACTGATCTTTTTTCCATACTTTCCATCCGGTGTACCTACTGTCACAAAAGAGCTAACCGAAAGAAATTGTGGTTAAACTTAGACATTACTAAGGCAACGATCGTTACTATGGTAACCAATTAAATATATTTAAGTTCTCTGTACAAGTATATCCTTTAAAACCTTTCACCGCCCAATCAACGACAAATCCCATCAAGGATTTCTTTCGCAATAGTTAATTGCGGATTTCAATCAGTTTAAGGTCAGGCTCGAACCCGGGACCGCGGGATGCGAGTCACGATTTATGCGTGGGCGCTTAACTGTACTTTAGCTTGAGTTGATTAGATTTGCTAGCTGGGAAGTTACAAAAATCGGGTTAGTAGTTTTCAAATCAAATCATTTATTATGTGAGGAATTTAGGTCAAGTGCATAGGTTACAAAAATTTCATTTCATAACATTATAATAAAATCTACAAAATTTAATTAAATGCATTAACAATAAAAATCATAATTAAACGTCGAAATTAAATTTAAAATTTGTGAATTATTCATTATTGATATATTAAGAGCGTTTTCGCACTACGTCCGATTCGTATCCGATCCGAACCCGTTAAAATACGGATCTAGATATCTCGGTCCGAATTCGGATATTGCTTACGTCATTTTACGCGCCCCCCGGCCACATACCCCGCCACCCCGCTGGCTCCGTGCTCGGATTCAGTTCGGATACGGATCGGACGCAGTGCGCAAGCGTTCATACAAATAATACTATGGCTACTTCGGTCAGTCAATAATCTTCTCTGGAATGGAGATTCACGGATGATGGAGAGAAATCGGATGACGGAAGCCGGATCTAGTGCGTAAACTACCATAGAAATTGTTCTACGACTACTGTGTACCGTGTTTCACGGGTTCGGATCGGATACGGATCGGACACGGATGCGTAAGCGCTCTAAGTAGTTGTCATTTACAAAAATCATTAATACAGTAAAATATTTTGCCTGTAAGCTATCTTTTAATCTCTTTTTAAATATACTTTATTTATCCTCCTTAAGAGGCTTGTTGGGCTATTCCCACAAAGATAACATCACTACTGTGGTCCTAACATGAATGACACAAAGATAAGATAGACCATCTTATCACTAAGCACGTCTCTCTCACACTAGTGCCGACGAAAGAGATAGTCATAGAGGTAAACGGGTTTAATTTATCTTTGTGTCATTCATGTTAGGGCCGCTGGGAACAAAATGTTTAAGTGTATACTTTTGGGGACAACTCGAATTGCAGCAGTAAATTGCCAAAAAATTGCTGGTTTAGAAGCACCTTTATAAGCTTCAGGTAAGTTATTAAATATTTCAATGCACATGATATAAAAAAGACGCTTTTGGGGTAAGACTTCCGCTGGGAGTTATTTTTATTGTTATCTGGCATCACTATGATTATTGTCATTTTTTATAGCAAGTGAGGTTAACTTGTTAATTGTATTTACCTCTTAAACTTCGTTGTGTTTTAATGTATTTTGTGCTATTTTATTATTAATTTTGACGACGTGGTTAGCCTAGTTGGTAGTGACCCTGCCTCCGAAGCTTGCGGTCCCGGGTTCGATCCCCGGTAAGGGCAAATATTTGTGTGATGGGCACGAATGTTGGTTCCTGAGTCTTGGATGTTTCCTATGTATTTAAGTATTTATTTATCTATATAAGTATGTATATCGTCGTCTAGTACCCATAAAACAAGCCTTTAGAGCTTACTTTGGAACTAGATCGAATTGTGTACAAGATCCACTGAAAAAAAAATGCTTGTTCTTTCTTTCTTTTGAAGTAGATCATGAAATTTTGGTAACCAACTAAATCTTGTCACTATTATTTTTACTCCCGATGTTAGTAAACTTCAAAACATATTTCGCACAAGAAAATTCACTTCGCCCATTAACGCGCACACACACATATTCACGCCGTGCATGTGCAAGGAGCTGGTAAATATCTGCGTGTTTATTTTCACTGGCTGAAAGAAGGCAATCTGGTGTTTGTTGGGGTGCGTGCTGAGTGCAGAGTGGACGGGCTGTAACTTACGTTGTTTATGTAAAAAATATTTAGAATGCGTAGTATACGTATAAGTAACAAATCCGTCAGTCAAATAAAACTAGAGTTGCTAATGAATTACTTTAGTTGGTATCAATCCAAGAAAGTTCAGAATTAACATTAAAAAAAGGCAGGTGCGAGTCGGACTCGCGCAGGAAGGGTTCCGCACCATTATCTATAAAAACGGCAAAAACATCACGTTTTTTGTATGGGAGCCCCCTTAAATATTTATTTTATTCTGTTTTTTAGTATTTGTTGTTATAGCGGCAACAGAAATACATTATCTGTGAAATTTCAACTGTCTTACTATAACGGTTCATAATATCGGCACAGCCTGGTGACAGACGGACAGACAGACAGACGGATGAACAGCGGAGTCTTAGTAATAGGGTCCCGTTTTACCCTTTGGGTATGGAACCCTAAAAAGGCTCTTTCAGCATAAATATAAAGACACTAGCTTTTACCAGCGACTTGGACAACGTGGAATTCATTTTTTTTTTAATTACTCGCAACAAAAAAAAACATGAAATGCATAAAAAACAAAGAAAGGAAAATGTTGCAAAACCGACACAACTTAGCATGTACTCATTTAATAAGAGATGATAATAATAAAGTAATAAGTAGGAAGTTACTGCAAAAGAGGAACAAATAAACATACAAACAAACATGGTAAGTTTAAGGAATTACCGTTGACTTATCAGGGTAAACAGCGCCATCTACTTAGAAGATGCATTTAACATATTTCCTGTATTCAAAGATTCCTTAAAGTCCTTCCAGGATATCAGAATAAAAATACCCTATATCACATCTTCATAATAAAAGGATACATGTGCCAAATATGTTTATAGAAATCTGTTAAGCCGTTTGAAACAAAAAACAAAAACACTTTCGCATTTATGTTAGTACCGTAAGTATGGATATAGAAATAGAAATAGTATATAGATATATCTTTTAGTAAGTATAGTCTATACCTGTATCAGAACATCTCGCTCTTGCATATGGATATGGATGGATAGATTAGATATATATTTTAAAATGTATTTTATTAATTATTTGAATCTCTGCAATTACAGGGAGAGGTGTAGCCAGGTTAAGCTTCAAGACAAAATCAAGAAAACTCAAAACAATACTCAGAAAAAATGGGAGAGGGCTAGAAATAAACAAATTATTGCTAATATCAACCAAGCGACTTATTTCGGACAGAGCTTGCAAAGCTGTTTGCTAATAACAAACAAATCAAAGCAATCACATGTCTTTAATTTACAAAGCTGTTATTTATTTTCAAATAAGTCTCGGTTGTATGTAGCCGTAAAGACAAGCCAAATTGGTACTTTGCTGGCTCTTCCTATTTTCTGTGTACGTAAGAAAACTAAACAAGCGGAATATTACTGTCAAAAATGGTTCTAACACTAGAAATAATGCGGTCGCGGTCAAAGCAACCCGTGCACTGCGACCGCACTCAACCCCTGAAGAAGGACTCCATACGAGTCCGAAACATGTCGGACTATTTCTGACAATAATTCCTGGGTAAAGCCGTGTTTATTTCTAGTGTGAATAATTGTCAAGTTTTAATTTGTATAAAAATGGTTTTATTTATAAAAATAGACGTACTAACACCAGGCCAGCCATCGATATTGACCGTGGCTTGAACGTGGTGTTTGCCAAATAGATAAATAAATACTAACAAAACTACATAAATTACAGTACTCGAGCGTATTTTTTACGTAGATAGGCGCTGTTGTGATCTGTTTTTCATTCGCATTCATTTGTCGCATAAATCGCTCCGCTCATGCAGTGTGACCCAACCCCAACTAGCGAATTCTATTTTTAATGTTTAGATCGGTTAATGCACGATGCAGTTTTATGCACAAAATCCAGCGCCCGCCGGATGGTACGCCATTTTTAAACTTTAAATTTAGAATTCGAATCGCAGGAAGCTCGTTCTATTTTTGAATTTTATTTATTCGTCTAGGCGTGGTTGGCCACTCGTATCAATGGCTGGGTTATTCAGGAAATTGTAGGTACCTACATTTTTATTTAGATTTCAGTAATGGTGGAAAAATGTGAATTGATGTGAGTGAATCATTAAGTTCGCATCAACCGTCCAGTGGCGCCCTCTTTACTTTAATATTTGTTCTATTGAACTAAAGTAAGTTATTTAAACCGCCGGATAAATTCTTTCGCAACTTAATGCACAATTTATACCTATGCTATGTAATGAACCCTAATATTTATTAGCATTTCGCCGTTTACTGAAAACGGGGACTCGCTAATACATCTATTGCCCAAACCGGCTTTAAGGTTACCTTAAAAGTTAATCCGTTACTCGAAATATTAACTTCGTTAATTAACGATGAACGAATTAACGGTCTCGTGCCCAGCTATGGTTGTAAAATTAATGATTGACTTGAAACGATGACTTTCTGCTGAGTTTTAATAATGGTCCTGTCCGAAGCGCTGGTAGATTCAACCCAGTTTAATTTATTCATGTGACACATGAAAGAGCTCACAGGGCATCTATTCGGGAATGTCTTAGTGCTATTGTAATGACTCGCAAGCGAGATTCGCATCCCGCTCTTACGCATTACGCATTGTGCGGAAAAATGGGATGAGAATGTAAAGGCATGGGCCTTTACACTCCACAATATCACTTAGACGTTCCTGAATAAAGGCGCAGGTCGCCAATTTTCTGAATAAACGGTGACTTTATTCGATTTGTAAGACCTACTACTGTGGGCTTCTGGGATCGTCTCACAGGCCAATCCAATAGAACGCATAGCTGGGCAACCGCCACTGTCAGCATTAGAGGGAAAAAGCCATAAGCGTCGGGGCTACGGGCATGCGCGAGCGCACACCCTCAAACGCACCAATCACAGCGCTCTAAAAACCCCGCGCGCCCCGCAACTTCGTCAGCGTTATTTGCTAGTGAAAGTTAGGCTAAGGTCTTTAGGATATTTCCTCTGTGGATCTTCTAAAGAAGCATGAAGGTTTACTGCGTCTGCTAAATGCAACGGTTATTTCTGTAATGCAACCTTGAATTTTAGTGGGTATTTTTGTATTGGACTTGGCTTGGGTGCAATGCGTGAATCTTTGATGCTTTTTTTATACACATACGTAAGGTGTATTTGTGTCAGTGTTTTACGCGTATTTGATGTTGATTTTTGGATGAATTGGTGGTGATCTAGTCTGACCTAGTCCGTGTGGTGCCGGTTAAGATTAGTATCACCTCATCTCCAGGTGTCATAAAAGACGACACAGGAACAAACCTGGGCAGAAGCGTCCCTCGAGCTTGGG
This sequence comes from Tortricodes alternella, assembly GCA_947859335.1. Classification (NCBI taxonomy): domain Eukaryota; kingdom Metazoa; phylum Arthropoda; class Insecta; order Lepidoptera; family Tortricidae; genus Tortricodes; species Tortricodes alternella. The sequence goes on along the minus strand of OX401973.1, from coordinate 7,473,402 downwards.
CAGACCACCGCTGCGCCTTCCAGTTCGTGTTCGCCACTCAAGAACTCTTCGGCCGCATCGGCCATCTGTTCTACGAGCAATGTGCCGCCCCCTGCCACCTAAGCGTAGCAATTCTTTGGGCTGATAGTAGCGTATTTTTTATTCTATGACTCCAGCGCCTCTATTCGGGAACGCTAACTGATTCAGTAGCGACTCGTGAGAAGAAGAAGAAGAAGAAGAAGAAAAACATTTATTCACTAACATAGAAGACACACAGAGTAACATAAATATAAATTAAAAACAATACAAAAAAAAATGGTGGTGTGTGTGTCCTCGCGGCAGTGAATGGGACACTGGCTCAGCATAATGCTGAGGTGTAAGACACCTGCAGCGCTGATTTTCAGCCAGCACCGTCTGTGACTCACGGAGCGCTGATTTCTCGTCCCACTCTTTCGCATTACGCGTCATACGGAAGAGTGGGATGAGAAATCTCGCTCACGAGTCGCTACAGAATCACTTTATTGGCCATTTTATTCATGTCATCATCTAATAACGTCCCACTGCTAAACAAAGGCCTCTCGCATAGTGAGGCAGTAGTCCTCAACTGGCCCCGTGAGAATTGGGGACTTCACACAGGGCGTTGAATTACTTCAGTGTCGGTTTCCTTACAATGTTTTACTTCACCGAAATAGTAGTAATTATTAAAACTTGAAATACTCACGGCTTTACTCACGATTTATTGTCAGAAATAGTCCGACATGTTTCGGTTTCAAAGCAACCCGCACACAACCCCCCCTGGCTCTTTGCGCCAAAGTATTCATAATGTCGCACAAAAGTTTTAATAGTTTTTTTAGTAATTATCAAATTTAAAGTTGCGATAACTTATATAGAAGTGAGCCGGTATTTGAAACCGCAATCATCAGACGCGTCCGACCACTCGTCAACCACAGTCGCACATGTACATGATCATTATTATTTAACAAATGTTCTCTTTAAAAGTATCATTTCTGTATGTTTTAATAGATTTACAAATTAGTATAGATCTGTTTACAGCCGAGTTTGATTTCCATGTTCAAAACCCAAAGAGATGTTACTTTTCAAAACATTAGCTTTTACAATTTTGTATTTTTAATTTGTATTTTTTAGTTAAGACGTAGGGCTAAGAGCACTTCGATTTTTTGTTCGGGCGATAATTCGATTTCTCGCTCTATAAGGCATCATTTGTCCGAGAGATAAAAAATCATATCTTACCCTCTTAAAATTAATCAAACTATATTTAAGAGGACTGTGAACCAGCGGCAAAAATCATCCTTTTCATACAAAAGGCTATAACGATTTCCACCCCTTCAATGTTAACCGATTTTGACCAATTTTGATAGGTTATCAGTCAGAGCAAAACCTATGTCTATACGTTTTTTGAATATTGAATTTACTGATTATAGTAAAAAACCAAAACGTATATACCTAGATTTAGTTCTGATCGACGACTTATCAAAAATTGGTGAACATCGGTGTACATTTAAGGGGTGGAAATCGTTACCGCCTCTTGTATGAAAAGCCGTAGGTTCACACTCCTCTTAATTTTTTATTAAGGAAACCACTACTACTTTTGAAACGGGACGGGAAACATTGCATCTTGTATTCTTGTCTATAACTGTAAGTTCTATCTCTGTTCAGAAGTATATGACTTTTGACTTTGACTTGTCATTTTGAACGGATAAAATTTCTTACATCCTTAACTATACTTACATTATTATTTTCCTTATATGCTAAAAATACAATTACAAAAAATCAAATCGTAAAAACCGGTAATGAATTGACAAGAACGTTTAGGTACATATCAGTAAACCCGAATTTCAGATCAAGATCATTCAGAATAGGTAAATAGTAACGCCTACACTCGCGTAAAGGTCACTCACACATGCGTCCCAGAACGATGATTGGCTCCCGCGCAGTTTTCAAATATATGAGTATGTGTTCATTTTTCGCCGGTCTATTTTTGCTGTAGTAAAGTTTTTACTCTTTTTATACGCTGCTTGCACGGTTTTGATGCTTTTTGGGTCATTACTAGTAAATGATCTTATTTAGATATTAATACTTGTTTGTAAATAATCTGTATTAATTCAGGGACTTTGAATGTATTTATAAATATTATTGTATTTATAATTTATTTATAAATATATCAAAAACATAGTTCTTTTAATTTCCATTAACTTTGGTGAATTGTTTCGTTCTTTAACATCATGAAATAAAACCCCTAAACGTTTTTGTAACTCGGTTTCTGACCTTTTCTGCTTTCACATATTTGATAATATTATAATTGCAACTTACTGTTAGGTACTTTATAAATGATCTAGCTTTGTCGAGTTAACTTGAAGTTCATATTTGCTATAATCTTTAATTGTATTTGCAATGCACTTTTTAGAAAGATATTGGGCATTACGTCTGTTTGCTTGTTCTAATTTAGTACAAAAAATAAAACCATTTAAGTATTTTTTAAATTCAAGCTTTATCGATGCAAATTGTGTAATCTATACATATAAAACAGTACCGTGACTCACTTATAGACCACGCACAGCCTGAACGGGTAGTCCTAGAGGTTTGAAATTTGGAGGAGATATTCCTCGAGTACCCTAGAGCTGCACTAAGGAGGGACTATTTGAAATTCCATCCCTAAAGGGGTGAGAAGGGGTGATAATCATTGTATGGAAAATACCGCGGGCGAAACTGTGGCGGGTCCACTAAATACTTATACAAAACTCTTACTAAATTACCCACCCAGAAATTTTCCCGCCATAGAAGTCTACAAATAGAGTTTTTAGGGTTCCGTACCCAAAGGATAAAAACGGGACCCTATTACTAAGGCTCCGTTGTCCGTCTGTCCGTCTGTCCGTCGGTCCGTCTGTCACCAGGCTGTATCTCATCTCAACCGTGATAGTGAAACAGTTGAAATTTTCACAGATGATGTATTACTGTTGCCGCTATAACAACAAATACTAAAAAAACAACATAAAATAAATATATTTATCATACAACAAACGTGATATTTTTGCTCGTTTTTGCTCGATATTGATAACGGCAACAGGTAGACGCTTGAAATATTCACAGAATATTTTGATATAAATTCACTTTAAAAATAAATAAATAAATTAAAATAAAATAAATATTTACGGGAGGCTCCAATACAACAAACGTGTTTTTTTTTTGCTTGATTATAGATAATTGTTCGGAACCGAGTCCGACTCGCAATCGGCCGGTTTTTTATTATTATTAAAGAAATGTTCAACATAATAAGTATATAAAAACAATACAAAAATATATAGTCCAAGTATCAAAACGTGTCGACTCCAGACACTCCTTTGTGTTTTTTGGCACGGCAGCCAAACATTGGTTTATGCGATGCCTCGCGCACGCGCAGCATTTGCGTTCAAATAAACCGATTGAATCAAAGTTTTACATTTTATGCTTGGAGGGAAATGATCCGCCAGCATATTAGGTCGATATTAAAAGTGCCAAGAGCGCCACAGTTATGATAAAATTGAACTTGAAAAACTCGCTTGATGTTTCTGTTTTGAGCTTTCAATAAATCTTGCAAGAAAAACATACCTAACAAAAAATTACTATAAGCGTGTCTAAAAGTCTAAAGACCCTAGTTGGTTGAAAAATGAGTTTAATTTTCACTCTTTTTCTCTAAAACAACATTTTGTCGCCGAACTCAAAGGCGAGCCTAACTTGATCTGTCAGTGAGTATAAACTACACGCACGCCCGTGTCTTAGACGTTGGTCGTATTTCCACGCAATCGGCCACAGTTATAGGTAGGTATCAAACTCGGCATAATGTCTACGAGCACGCGGGTATATTTATGATTGACGTGTGAAATGAGAGACGAAAAATCGAAAAGTGAATGACATGGACATGGCCTGGCGGTAAAAAGGTAGAAACAACGGCAAGTCAAGTTATGTACCGAATGAACATCAACGGGACCCTATTACTGAGCCTACAACGGCTGTCCATCCATACGTTTGTCATAGGCCTCTAGCTCAACAACGGTAAGAGGTAGATGGTTGGTTTTCACAGAATGTGTTGTTATAGCATAAATACTAGAAAATAAAAAATAACACAACAGTTTTAAGCTAGAGAAGCTCCCCATAGAATGATACCCTAAAAATTGCCTGATCTTAGACCAATTTTGTTCTAGCTTTATTTCAAAACCAGCTCAATTTTCAGCTATCAAATTTGGCCTGATTTTAGCTTATACTCTACAGTTGAACAACACATCAATTGAATGGTGTTCTTTTATAGAAATGTGAAAAATATATTGAAATCAAACCAGAAAATTACCGCTGCAGCTCAACAATCTGCAAACTCATTTGCAACTGTAATTAATTGGTTGAAACCATGCCAAATTGTCGTAGTACGGAACCCTCGGTGCGCGAGTCCGACTCGCACGTAACCGGTTTTTTATCGTATACACCGCTCATCTTCGACCCGATTGGACATTCAGAATAAAGACTACACAAAACGTGGAGACATCCACGGACATTTATGCCGCTGACACATGAAAAATTCACACCTGGCGTATTCAAAACAAAAAGGGTACAAATTTTCCGTAAATCCAGTATTGCAAATGAACAATGAATGTTTTGATAATGGTCTCTAAAACAAGTCAATTACTGGAAAAACGGTACAATAGCTATGCCATCTAGTTTGTAAACTGACCAGTCATACTTCATAGTAACAGGGATTTTTACTTAACACTTAACAGTTAACACATTGATATCACTTAGCCTCATGATAAGTACAAAATTAAAATTAAAGTTTCGTACAATAATTCATTATATAGGTTGTCCTAGGAAATAATGTCAAACACCTCGAGGAATAACAGAGTTACACAAAAAAGTTGTCTTTTTTAGGGTTCCGTACCCAAAGGGTAAAACGGGACCCTATTACTAAGACTCAGCTATCCGTCTGTCCGTCTGTCACCAGGCTGTATCTCATGAACCGTGATAGTTAGACAGTTGAAATTTGCACAGACGACGTATTTCTGTTGCCGCTATAACAACATATACTAAAAAATAGAAAAAATATATATTTAAGGGGGCTCCCATACAACAAACGTGATTGTTTTTTTTTTGCTTATAGATAATGAATCGTACTGTATGAAATTTGTTTTTTAAAAAACCCATAATTCTTGAACTACGAAAAATCGTGGAATATACATTAGTGGTGAATATGAGGATTTAACCCTTAAAGAGCTGTAGCGCTTGACATTATTTCCTGGGACACGGTATATTATACATTGATTAGTAACCACATACAGTAAAATTCTAGCTTTTTGTAAGGTTCTATAATCAAACATGTGTCCGAACGGCTCGAGCCATGCGTGACCATTCGCGACGCACACAGCCTCAAATTACAAGATAATAAATCCACGTTTTAAAAACTAATAAATTTCCAGCTTGTAACTGGTCGATCCCGTTCATACCAGTTTAAAAATGAGATTTACATACTAGCTGACTAACTGTACCCGATCTATCTATCCTTCGATCGGTACAGTTAGAAAAATAGATGGACGTGCGCGCAGCTCGATTGGACGGTTTATATATGCGGTGGAGTGTACCGGTTGGTAAACTTAAATTTGATATACCGTCTTAGAAAGATGGTGTAATTAACTCAAAGAGCTTTATTCTTTGATAATGCGGATATCAATTTGTTCTCGTCTACAGCTCGCAGTTCTCAACCGATTCTTGTGAAATTTTGTGAGGTTCGGCAATAGTATAATTTTTTTTTGTCGATTTAGTTTTTCGAAATATTTCAAAATGGCGGAGATATGGAGATTTTTGCAATTACAAACTTACTGGCGGTGTTGGTAAACTGACTTGATGTATGTCGATATATGGAGATATCAGTTTTTTAACGGCAAAGTTAAGTTTGTCGCACGGCCAAACATTATTTCTTACTTTTCAAAGGGTTTTTGTTTTAGCTTTAGTTTTTTGAAGTCTTTTGTCGCGAGGTCTACAGCTCACGGAGCCACTAGTTTATCTTTATGTATATAAATATACTGTTCGTGTGTATGTCACTGAACACCTCCTATATGGCTGGACCGATTTAAATATTTTTTTTTGTATGTGTTTGGGTGGTTTAGATTAACAAATCAGCCCGGCAGATGGCGCTGCAGTCGGTACAAATACCGCGGGCGAAGCTGTGGCGGGTCCACTACTATTCAATATAAAAGTAGATTTTGACCTACCTGATATAATTAAACTTTTTAAATCAATTAACATTTAAAGAGGTAAAAATATTTTCATCGTCTGTATAAAAAGTGTGATTTTTACCATTGGTTCACACTCCTCTTCTGATATTAATTTCTGTGGAAGCGAAAGATACTTAGTTAAAGGTTTTATTACAACATCTCTTAACATTTTGGCCGCCAAATATGTCCGAGAAGTAACACGAATTTCAACTTTAAGTCAAGGTAATGAAGGTATTTTTTACCCTGTATAGCCTGTCACGCATAGTCGACAACGACGGCCAAAAGGTTAAAGGTACACTTACACATGCTAGTTAGGAGCACGAAAGCATGCTACTTTTGAGCAATTGCTACTTAGTGGTACGTGTGTCGAAACATTGCTAATAATGAGCATGCTAGTTTCGAGTTTGCTCAAAAATCGACGGTCGTGCGATTATTGGGCATGCTACCTGCAGCGCGGGTGGAAGTGTGTGAACAGGTTTGCTTATTGAGCATGCTAGTACTAACTACTAAACTAGCATGCTTATATCTAGCAAATGTAGACAAGTGCAGAGCATGCTCGAAACAAGTATGCTAATGAGCATACTAAAAAGCATGCTACTAACTAGCATATGTAACCGGCTGCCTACTCGAAATATGCGTAAAAATTTAAAGATAAAGACTTTTTTCCTCACCCACCTTTGGTAGCGTATACTGTCAGGAAATGATTTTAACTAGTTTCGTTTTTTTTATTATCTTATGGGGGAGCTCGCAACCCCATATAAAACCTGCTTACATTATCGAGAAATCTCCGGCCGATTCTAGGTAACATTATAGAATTTTTCCGACTAAGCGTCGCTAGTTTTATTGAAATGTATGCAAATTAAGTACGCTGAGCTAGGCACTGATTTGTTTCCATTGTAAGCCGGCAAGCGTTAAAAATATTGCTGCATTTGAAACACACGTTAATTTTAGAATTAGAACTGTTACGAACTATAATAGGTTTAGGTTAGATATTATAGCCGTAACTGATAACCGTGGCGACCCTTTCGGGGCTACATAAAAGAAAACCGCGAAAAACTATTAAAAAATATATTAACAGATCTGCTAATTAATTAAAACAAAAACCGTGTTGCTTATAATTTAACTGTCTAACCAAATTCAAAAAACATAACTGGGAAACTAGCAGGAAAATAGGAGGTATTTGCCAGCTGTGCAACATTCTGGGACAATAATAAATAAATAAAGAAAAAGAGATACAAATTATTGGAGTTTACTCCTTAATAATCGATTTTCATATATAAGCCCGGGATAAGAAAAATTATCGGGAGTAAAATCAAACTACGATGTCACACTGTCACACGACGGAGTCACACGATGTTAGCCGAAGATGCGTCGGTCGCTTCGCATTGCATACAGATATAATGAATAATATGTTTCCATCGGTAAAACTCGGATCTCAATCGGAAGACGACGGAACCCGAAGTGTCAATTAATTATTGTATTCAATGAGTGATGAATGATGTTTATATTCACTAATATGAAACTTTATTATTTACTGTCAAATATCAAAATGAAAAATGACAGCATGGAATGATGGGTACCGCTTTATTTTATAATCGTTCGTAAGGAGTGAACTCCTGTCGTGCGTCGGTGCTGACACACACACTTTTTATAATAATATGAATTTGGCTAATGGAGACAAACGCAAAGATGTCCACTCACGTTCTCGCGCAAAACGGGTTGCTTTAAAACTGCGTTACATAAGGCCTCAATAGCGCAAGAATGCGTGTTGCACCGTTCTTTCCATTTTTTCCATTGCATTGACATCATCACAAGCGTTAGGTTGTAATGTTTGTATATTTTACTAAATCTCTGCCGCTGACGTTTGTACAGTGTCTTTTGCTTTCAATTGGTTTCATTTTGCAATTTAGAATGCCAAATGTATTGTATGTTAACTCTTTATTGCACATAAATGTACAAAGACGAGCTTATCTCTTCCAGCTAAACTTGGAGTTGATAATAGAAGACAATACGTGGATAAACAAAATAAAAATAATAATAACTAAATAAATAAAGAAATAAGTTAAAAATTACTTAAAAACAATAATAATACAAAAGTAGAAGAAGAACAATTGATTAATAATGAACAAATCATTACTCTTCATGTTACTACAAATTATTCAGTCCTTTTTTAAGCGAACCTAATTATCTCAAGCCAAAAGGAAAGTCGTTAAAGGGTACGCACATACGGTTTTCTTCGAACGAGGTGGCTTCCCCAAAGGGCTCTCAGAAAGGAATAGCTGCCAAGGGTCAAAAACAGGGAACGTGGTCACAGAATAGATAATAGTACTAACGTACAGAAGAATCACTCTCTAACAAAACCGGTGTTTAGGTACGAAAATATGCCTAATCATGCCTTCTCTCTCCGTCGCATAAAACGTGCTCTTTCGTTTAGGCTAGAGTTGTCAGATTTTATGCGCGTTATCCAACAACAATGACGCGCGAATCGCCCAGCGAGCGAGCGAGCGGCAACCTACTGCAATTTACAGCTCCGAGCATCGCGACGGCCGAGCGTACCTAACGTACGGAGTGAAATCTGCCTGACGTGGTACAGAAAGCCGGAATACATTGAAGAAGAAAATCCATTTGTCCTAGGTGCCATGGAGTCCAAGTCCATGGAGTAACCACCGTTACTTCGTGGACATTATGATATTGTGGTACCTCATTAATATTACCGATTGACTCAGTTCTTAAAATGCCAAAAATATATATACCACATGCCGAACCAAGGGTTTACAGGCTAAATTTGTTAATTTGCTCTAGGCTTTAGGAGGTTAAAGAAAAGATAAAACCGGACAAGAGCGAGTTAAACTCGCGTGGAGAGGGTTCCGTGATTATATGAAATTTCATCTATAGGTAGGTAAAGAACTATCCGCATTTTTTTTTTCGAAATTTTAAGCCCAGTACTTTCGAAATTAAGTTTAAGCACATTTAGAACACATTTATTTGATACTAGCTGGTGCCCGCGACTTCGTCTGCGAAGAATAATAATTTAAGTAACCTATATACTTTTAAACCTTCCCTAGACCTCCACGAACATGTCAAGATTAAGATAAGATAAATCCGTTCAGCCGTTCTCGAGTTTTAGTGAGACTAACGAACAGCAATTCATTTTTATATATATAGATTTCTTTAGTTCTATACCAATGAATTTTAATTTTAATACCGGCGACATAAAGTTATCTAAGTGTAAAAATCTTCGTAATAAATATGATAAAAACACATCTTGAATTTTTCAATAGATTTCGGTATAAGATATAGATATTTTTATGGAAGATCAGAGCATTTAGATATGTAAATGTGTTCAGCGCCTCTATTCGGGAACGCTAAGTGATTCTGTAGCGATTTGTAAGCGAGATTTCTCATGCCACTCTCCCGCACGACGCGTAATCCGTAAGAGCGAGATACGAAATCTCGCTCGCGAATCGCTACAGAATCACTTAGCGTTCCCGAATAGAGGCGCAGATTATACTAATTATATAAATACGGAAATAACTCTGTCTCTGTGTCTATCTCTTACGCTTTCACGGCTAGACCGTGGAACCGATTTTGATAAAATTTGGTATAGAGGTAGCTTGAGCTCTGGGGAAGGAAATAGGTTTTTTTTAAGAAAATCAACCCCTAAAAGGGGTTGGAAAATGTATTTACGGGAAGTTCGGATGTTGAGATGAGAGCCCGTTGATGTCTTTTGATGTATTTGCACGATTCATGGCTAAACCGCTGAACCGATTTTAATGAAATAGGCTACTTTTTATAAGACAATTACCCAGAAAAGGGTTAAATAGGGGTTGGTAAGGAGTTCGTAACATGAAAATTCGCTATTATTTTAGAAACGTTTCCAGCACGCAGACGAAATCCTCGGTAAAAACTAGTAATGTATATTATTTATTTATATACATAGATACTAGTGGACCCGCCACAGCTTCACCAACGGTATTTTCCATACAAACTTTATCACCCCTTTAGGGATGGAATTTCAAAGAATCCTTCTTTAGCATACACATATATAGCACCTTTAGGGTACTCGAGGAATGTCTCCTCCAAATTTCAAACCTCTAGGACCACACGTTTCGGCTGTGCGTTGTCTATAAGTGAGTCACGGTACTGTTTAATTTATATACATTATAAGAATTCCGTAATGCTTTTTATAAATAAATTACTTTGTCGATATGCGAAAACACTTCGTTGATAGAACAATGTTAGTACCTATATTTATTATACTGTGAAACATACAATGTTGAAACAAAAAATAAAGTAATAAAAATAGTTTTATTATGATCCTATGTATTAATAAAACCGGTTTTTATTGGTTAAGACGCTGTTTTTTTCATAATGGAAAATACTATGAACTTGTCGGTTTGAATGATTGCTTATGTTTTATTATTTATTAATATATGAGTTATTTATTATATACATTGTAATGTATTCTAGCTGCGTACTATCTTCTTACTGTAAATTACAATAAAAAATCGTTTTAGTTTCAAAAGTTTAAGTTATCGAGAAAAACTATTGTAATTAATTTCCGATAATCTTAATTTAATTTTAATTTATAAAATTTGAATGATAATCTGTAACTGTTGTGGATAAAATAGGATTTTATTGGCAATTTACCTTTCGCCGAAAAGGTTTTTTAATTTTTGTAGTTTTTTTAATATTTCTGAGGGTTTTCTAAAACTTCTCCCTCGGCAGCACTTGCGTATTCGCCTCACGTTTGTCTATTCTGTGTCGGTGCGCGTACGGCGAAGTGGTACTTGAATTACACAAGATGTGTAAAATAAGCATTTTGAAACATCCTGTAAAACACGTTATGCCGCCGGCTAATGTGCAGAACTAAGCGTATTTTTTTTATTTATTTTTTGATAATGCAATTGCACGAAAACGATTCACGGGATTTTGTATTAAAAAGCTTAACGTCTTTTTTGATACAATTATTCAAAATACGAAAAAAGAGAACTCTGAAACGTTTTCGACATTCTAGACATTTTTAACATTTAATACTGTAGGTCAGTGTTGTTTAACCTGTGGGTCGCTACGGCATGCAATGCCGGTACCGGGAACAGTTTCAGAATTCCCGGTACTGGTTCAGGACCGGTACCGGGAAATACCGGGAAATCGGGAAAAATTGGTATTGAATATTAAATAATAATAAATCAGGGGACAATCTTTACACAAATCGAGTCCGAAAGTAAGCTCTAAAGGGTTGTGTTACGAGTACTAGACGACGATATAAATACTTATATAGAGAAATAAATACTTAAATACATAGGAAACATCCAAGACTCAGGAACAAACATTCGTGCTCATCACACAAATATTTGCCCGTACCGGGCATCGAACCCGGGACGCTAGCTTCAGAGGCAGGGTTTTATTTTTAATAAAAAACAAAACGAAAAAGAATCAAAAGGTTCTTATTTTAATTAAATTATTAATTAAACATAATTATATAGGTAATCGTCTTCACGCATGACTGACTGCATTGAACTAAGTGAGTAATCAATATCAATCAATGAATCCCATAGACATGAAATCAAATATATCGAAATCAAATGAATAAAGAAATATAGTCAACTAGAATTTTGTATTTTATCATTATGATAGTGTTGAATTTAATGTTGTTCAAATAAATAAATAAATAAATTGATAATTAATTCTAGTTTCTTTCGCAGCTGGCATTTGATAAATTTACCGAAAATAGGTACCAGATAAAAAGGTAAAATACCGGGAATTTCCGGGAGCATGCCCTAGTCGCAGTGCATACAATAGAGAAGTTTCCTGGGTAAAATAATAATAATTCTAATTAGTCCGTCAGTTAGATTATCAAAAAATATTGAACACGTATTTTTTGCTTTATCAAATCAAAATTGACAAATATAACGCGCATCAAAGTTCGGGAGGGGGGCTTGACCTCACATAATGGTAAAAAGTGTACAAAGTCCTGACGTCACGCGGAACTTCAACGCACTATATCTTCGTCATTTTTTGTTTAATTAACAAAAAGAAATGTGTTCTGTATGAATCTCACATGTGACTACATCTCACAAGACCCGAGAATTGTCGTCCAGGTTTTTAACCTCCTCGTTCCTCCTCCTTGTTGTTGAAACTATTGACATAGTATTAAAATGGTTATGGAGGGTCGTCAGATTTTTTTTATGGTAAAGCGGTCGCGTACTGAAGAAGTTTGAAAAACAGTGCCGTAGATAGTAGTAGTAGAAAAAACCGGAGGAGCAAAAAAATATTTAAAAACTTAATTCGTTAATAATTTTTAAACTCAACGGTTTTGACTTTTATTCTTCATCCAAATAATTATAATTATAATGATCCAAAACTTTCAAAAATGTCATGAACGCCATAACTTTATATTCTTAATTTTTACGTATTTTATTGCTTCTAAGTAAATTGCTTTTAAAGGTTTCAGACGTAAAAAAAAGCAAATAAATTTTTAGCAACTCAAATTTGGTTTAACCCATTGATCCCCGTTAGAAGTAAATTTTGTATGATAGCACGAATATTTGTACCCTAGTCATGGATGTTTAGTATCTAGGTATATATGTTAATTGTGTATATATGTGTTAATACGTTTATATGTTAATTGTTAAGTGTTTAAGTCTAATATATAACAAGTGTAATTGGTGTACCGTTCTTGGTGAAATAAATATATAATCGTTAATTTGGGGCTAGATCAACGTGTCAAAGATATTATTATTTATTAGGGGGGCTGAAGCCAATACGCAGAGGCCCTTAAGACAACTTCAATTTAAATGTGATGTGACACCAAACGGCGATTATTATTATTACTATAAATATGATATAAGAATATCAAATTTTGTGATTAAATAAAATTTTATTCAAAAAAAGACAAACTTCTTAACAAGCCTTATTCCATCAAAATTAATAAAACCACTTTAATGCAAATTGAATATCCTTTCGATTTTATGTTAAAAGTAGGTATATTATTATAAAAATCAAATCAAGATTCGTAAAAGAATAATTGCTTTATGGCCGCATTTAATAAAATAACTGAGATAAATCTAGAATCTTTATGACTCACAATAAAAGTAAATCTATTGCGATTCGCTTGTGAAATATAACGATTAATTTTAAATTCAGCAAATCGTTAATAAACTCCAACCGAGTTTCGAATGAAATAAATATCATACTGTTGCGCAAATTTTCAAACGAATGGTCTGGCGACATCACAAGGCCGGCCTCTAAGAAAAACTTTAGTAATAGAAAGTATTCCCAAGCTAAATCAGTAAGTAAACACAACAAACCTTTTGTCTTCTATTCATTTGACACTTTAAAAGTCCAATTCACTTAATTTATAACCAATCTTTTTTAAAGTTCACTCAGTTTCGTATTTTAGCGCGAAAATCCTTATCGCGAACACTAAAGTTTCCGCGTTGCGCAACTCCTACTTTTTATTTTTTTCAATTTCACGCAGTACTGGCTATATTTAAATTACATTTTTTATTTACCATTAAACATAAAAAAGCAGCACTATAAAAACACTAACGATTAAAAAAAATGCTCTTCGAATTTTAAAAGTCACATTTTTGCGCGTCAAATCGGCGCGCGTTCTAAATTCAAAAATCTCGTTTCGCGCCACATCATCGTCTGTGGTCTAACGTTGTTTTTCGAAATTTACTTTTTAATTCGGTTTGTTTTCATTGTTCGACAGGCAGCGCACATGCTGTTTCAACACATTATGATCTAACACTGGCTAGCTCTCGATTGCAGAACATACTTATTCTAAGTCAACTTACATTCGTTCATATTTGCCTGCAGGCGTAGGGTTGAGCGAGCGTTAGACGCAGGCCTATGACCCATGGGGACTTGAGGAACTTAGCGGTGATTTTATTTTGTTCGGTATTAAATAAAAAAGGTAATTTTTACTTTTTATAACTGTTAATAATTACCAATGAAACAAAAAAGAACAGGTTTATGTCGAAAAATTTATCATCAAAAAATCAAATTAAAGCAGTGACTATTCTATGTTAATTGGACATTGGGGCCAATTCAATAGAGTATTCGCTAAATTTAAAAGTCACTAAACTAAAATAAGAAACTTCAGGTTTGATTTTGACAGCTCTGTACTATACAAAATCGAGTTTGACGTTTCTTGTTTTAAGTTTGGGAAATTTTAAATTAAGAAGACACCGTTTCGAATTGGGCCCAATTTTCTTACTTGACTTAAGCCAACGATATTCAATACCGTCGCTAAAAGCATAAAATCCTTTATTGTTTTATATCGTGCTATATATATTGATTTAAAAACACATTGTCGCAGTGATCCATAGTAGATCTCAAATTTTATATACATTTTAGACAATTTGAAACACATAGAAACATCGCCAACCCTAATTTTGGCGTAGTACAAGAAACGTCTTGCATATAATAATATGTTTTAGCCTATATTGAGCGCTTACAGGCACCGTCTCTGCGCGAGAGTTAAAGAGCGTTTTGCAATAGTAACGTTATTATTACATAACGTTAAAGAATATCGAAGCGTTATTCCGGTCAATACTTAAGCAATGTTGCGTTAAAGCCTTCTTAATAATGGAAACAACGAAGTTTCAGTTTTTTCTTTTATTTTAGAAAAATAAACTTATTATAGGTGTGTATGAAAATTCAAACGAGATTTTAAATTTCAAATTATGAAAAAAGGGAAAAATGTGGACCCTATATTTTTTACTTTTATACGGCATCAAAATTTGACATAAAATGTTTTTGTTTTCACGATTAACGTTTGAATTTATTTTTTCATCTTTATCACATTTTACGTACCGTTTATTTTATTACAACGATATTGATATAAAGATGATATCTTTAGAATTAAAATACTTAGTTTAAGCGGTATACATTCTATACTAATACGTTACTCGATTGTATAGAATGTGAGATCATAGTCAATGTCGATATTGTTTGGAGCGTTTTTGCAATGAGACATTAACTGTTACAGTTTTAAAGCTCCATGTGTCATAAAATAAACAACACAATACTGTTTTGCGTACATAGTTTGTTTCTATTACTTCCTATGAAAACGGGGAATCTCCTGAATAGTCTGTAACTAAGATTTTGTATAACGATTAAATCCGAAAATTATATCACGACAAACACCACACAACAGAGAATCTTTTTCCCTCCTTTTTCACATGGTACAGATTTTGCTGTTCCAAAAAGCGTTCAAATTTATAACCTAAAAATAACTAACGTTAACTAACCATCTCTAACAAAACGACCCTACCCCATCACTAGTTAGTTGTATGCATCGTGCATTGGCCTGCAGAACCGATAGACACGACCCTAAAGGTCCTAACACCACATCCAACCCATCAAAAAATAAACTCTATTTTCTAGAGAAATAGAGTTGCTTCTATATTTAACATAAAGTATTTAAAGGTGTTTTAGAACTAAGTTTTTTAGAAGCGAGTTCTTATACTTATTTCACTATGAATTTTAGCTAGGTATAGTTGTAGAAAGAAATGGGTGTCTGTAGGCGTACGTTGTTTCTAGGACACTGAATGTTAGAAATCTTCGAGATGTATTATGGTATAATTGTGTTGTGAAAGGGATTTGTGTGGGAATAGGACGAGATACGGATTCGAGATCGGTTTTGGGTTTTATGGCTATTTAGGTCTTTTAATATCCGGATCGTCTTTACTGACGGTGAAATGAAATACAGTCAAAATATACCGGATATGTGAAATGTCAGCAAAGATCTCTACTTTATAATCTAAAAAACAGTTAATTGCAAGAAATACAAAAGGACAGTTAATTATTGACAAAAAGCAAAACATCCTATAGCATTATTAATGTCTAAAAAGAGAGAAACAAGAAACTGATCCTGCCATACCTACCCATTGGGGTCGATATAAAATTAACAGCCGGTGACTTTGAACAGCTATTATAGAATTTTATGTCGAGTAACCGACTGCTATTTTTATATCGACTCCAATGGGCGGCAGAATCAATTTTAGGTCAATAATATATGTCACTACCCTATGTCACTCCCACGAGTAAGAAAGATCTAACGACACCTCATATGTTAAAAATCCATCAAGCTGTTTAGGCTACAGAGCGTGCCAAACAAATAGTCATTCATACATACACTTGAAAACACTTTCTGCTGGGGCAGTCGGGTAAAAAGCCTTGACATTCAAGGCAAGAAATAAATTTTCTAGATAAAAATATTTTCTTTTTTTAGATTTGAATGCTTTTTAACGTATGGTTTTTATTTATATCGGCAATAAGTTATTTAAGTGTTGTACTATTAAAGATCGCACTCAATGGATTACAGTCTATTTATCCATACTTGCCTTCTTTGGTAAACAAGTTTCTAACCTAAAAATGCACCTTTAATGGCTAAAACAGTTATTTCCTTGCAAATAACGCAACCGGAGACAATATTTTGGACGTCACCAAGTTTTAGCCTAAGATTGCTTTATTTAGGATAAAATTGCTGTTTCACCCAAAAATGCACATTTTACTGGTTAGAGACTTGTTTAGGTACCAAATAAGAGAAGTATGGATGAATCCACTGTAGCCAGCTCCGAATAGTCTTGACTATGATCCAACCTCCACCGCAATGACGTCATTTAGTTATAAAATTACCACTTGGACACTCAAAACCAAATAACAAACTTTAAAAAACCATTA
The DNA here is from genome assembly GCA_947859335.1 of Tortricodes alternella. NCBI lineage: Eukaryota > Metazoa > Arthropoda > Insecta > Lepidoptera > Tortricidae > Tortricodes > Tortricodes alternella. The sequence goes on along the minus strand of OX401973.1, from coordinate 7,456,474 downwards.
ACTGAATAAGAAACGTATTTCCGTAGCAATAATTCATATGATGACATCTTTGACGACGCGGTTAGCCTAGTTGGTAATGACCCTGCCTCCGAAGCTAGCGTCCCGGGTTCGATTCCCGGTAAGGGGAAATATTTGTGTGATAAGCAGTTTGTTCCTGAGTCTTGGATGTTTCCTATGTATTTAAGTATTTATTTATCTATATAAGTATGGATATCGTCGTCTAATACCCATGACACAAGCCTTTAGAGCTTACTTTGGGACTAGATCGATTTGTGTAAAGATTGTCCACTCATAAAAAAAATGGAAATTTCAATATTTTTGGCATAGGAAGACGACCAATCAGTTTAAAAAATATCTGTCTCGTACGTTTATATGCTTATTGGTATTCTACTTAGAATTGTTATTTGTATGCAGATAACTTACATATTCAAGAACTAGACACGAAAATGTATTAATTTCATACCAAACCTATTGCTACGCTGTTTAAAAAAAAATAAAAGAAGGTGTATCAAAATTCTGCGCCCTATGAATGTTAAAGAAAGACAGAAGAATCAAGTATATATTTAAGAACCAAGATTAGTTACAACTATGAAAATTCGTTAGTTGTCTGGTAGCCTTTTAAACTAGGCTGCAAAGTCTGAATCTTAGCTGATAAGATTAACGCAGACTATCACAAAACATTCCGACTATGCCGGACATCCAACCTCCAACATTATGGCAAATATTTACTAACTGCTGGACCAGTCGAGGGTAGAATCTCTACCGTTCACATTTCGCAGATTGCCCCAGAAAAAGTGAACGAGAAAGGGCATCGCGGTTCCACTCCTACGCAGCTCAGCTTGAGTCTATTGGGCAACGGAAATGATCTGTAGATCCTTTTAGCGATGGTCTTTACTATACATAATAATATAATGTAACGTAAAAACGTGTTGCCTAGCTTTCTTAGAGACGAGTAAATGGAACTTAGTGGAAGTGAGTCACGGTACTGTTTTATATGTATTGATAAAGGGTTTAAATGAATAATTTGAAAGGTTTAGGGAAATTTGTAATAACTACACTAACTTCAACTTCCCCTCCCTCCCTCTCTTTTACCTCCTTCCAGTTTTATTTCCAAAACTTTCTGCAGCCTATGTCCTGCTTGACGTTGCATTTTATATAATATCGTAAAGGACCCATTAAAATCTGTCCAGTAGTTTAAAAGTTTATCGCGCACATACAATCAGATAAACAAAGAAACAGACAAGCAGACAAACTGACCTGAAATTCAAAACAATTGGGATGTGTTGTGTTGCTCATTCTGAAGCCAGCATTTTTTCATTTTTATCTTCAATGTACAGACTTTTTCCACTTTACGATTTTATTATATGTAGAAATTTCAATTTCACCTGTATCTATGATACGTTTAACGGGAGAAGTATCTAGAACAATTTCAGATCCATGCAAACCAAACGTCACGACACTTCCGTCTTGAACACAAGAACCAATCATGCGCAGGCACAACATCGGTCGACACGACGTAATGTAATAAGACGCATTTTTCTTTGACAAAAAGCACTTAATGGTGTTAGAAAATTGACGCGATACGCGCGTTGGATTTGATGGGAATGTGGCTCTACGTGATGCGATTATGATTATAAATCAGGTTATAATATTAATACATTTTCTACCAAAAATAATCAGTAATTAATATGAGACGCATTGGTTATTATCAAAATATATTATTGGTATTAATCATAATGAAAATATACCTTGTAGAGAAGATTTGTATAAAAGTGAAGACATCATTGATGATTGTATGTGTACTGTTTTGAAAAAATGATACCTGACTGTGTTTCTTGCCGGCTCTTCTCAGTAGACTTTTTTTCGGAACAGGTGGTATATTCATTCCTTGACCTTCACGAGAGCTTGTAAAAGCCTTAATTGAATAAAGAATATAAAGATAAGTAGTTTGACTTTGACTACCCCAAAAAGTAAAAAGGTAGTAAAATGTTCTCGTTATTTTGGCATGTATTTAATATTATTTTAAGTTTACTATTTAGAAACTCGCTAGCAAAAAGTTTTCACTTTCAACCAATATATAAAGCGCTTAGTATTTCCGGAAGACTTAAAAATCTCCTAACTATTGGCTTTAGATTAAAATTAAGCGTATTAGGTATAAAGTTCTAAACCCATAAAGTTTATTATTAAAATCAAAATTACAACATCAAAATCGTCTCCTACAAACAAAGTAGAGTATCGCGCTATACGCTGCGCGAGCGCAGCTGACAAGGAGTTTTTACCCAGAACACATTCTTCACCTCGTGCATACCAATGGCGAAACTAGCAGCGATTGTGGATCGTGCATGTTATATCTATATGGCATTTAGGCTTTGTTTATTTTCATACGAAATCAGTATTAAGGTTTTCACTTAGTTTCAGATTTAGAAAATATATTTAATTACCCTTACTTTTTTGTAAATTTTGGGAACGAAGAAACATCCGCTTTGTTAGATGCCACGATACTTACTTAAACTTACTTTGTAAGTTAACTCTGATATTTGACAGAAGCAATGTAAAGAAACAGAAAAATCTGAGGACGAATTTCACAATAAGGATAAGCGAGTTGCTGAACAGATGAAATTTAGTATCAATGATAATTAAAATAATTGGTCATTATAAAATGATGCTGATGATGATAAAAATCACAAAGGTCCCAGAACACATATCTAGTTAGTAAACGTCTTAAAGAAGCTAAAACTCATTCCTTAAGCTCATAATAAAACCTCAGAACTTGATAAAGCTGTAGTAGTTATTTATTATTATTGAGCTTTTTATCGTGCCTTCAGGTTTACGTGTCATTTAGAATCACATTAAAGCTAATGCCAGTAATACGTCAAGTTGGAAGCCGTGCAAAAAGCTTGGCATTATTTATATTTCAAGAGCAAAGTGGATGTAATTAGAGGTATGATTACTGTTTTAATATTTATTGTAATTAAGCATTTCGTATGGCATTTTTTGGCAGGTTTATTTGCTATTTATTATGCTGCTGCTACGTTGATAACAAAACAATTTCGGGAATTTTAGATATTTAAAAAGTAAAGTTAACACTAAAACCCGACCAGGATTGTCAAACGAGTGCAAGCGGATTATCGTACCAGGTGAAAAAATATCGTACAACTATCAAAGTGGCACTAGCGAAGCGCGTATGGCTATACTTCGTTCTTTTTCAGTTTAGAAATAAGTACGTTTAATCTTTATTTCTTTATAGTTTCCTTGTAAGTAGCTTGTATCTCTTATAAAAAAATTATTTTCAATAAAAACAACTACCAAGATTGTTTACACGATATTAAATTTGGAAAAAAGAAGTATCTTAAGTTCCCAAAATTAGGAATAAAATGGCATCTTGACGGTCAATATCGTCTATTGACGATCAATATACCATAATTGCGCAACCAGTTATATTGCACACCTAGCCGAACTTATGCCTCTGAGTAGGTACTATGTTTTTTCGAATTCTCAGGAGGGCTGTAAATTATCATACTTTTTCATACGCCAATACATATTGTATCGTACATCATACCTAGAAATTATCGTACATATGTACGAGAATTATCGTACGTACGGCAAGCCTGAACCCGACTGGCGAAGTGGCGATTTAAAAGCATTTTTGCTCCTAGTATGACGCACCCTCACACCGCAAGCCTCACGCCGCACGCCCAAACTTTAAATGTCAAAAACTAAGACAACAAACACAGATTCATTCACTAGGCTTATGTCAAATTATTTTATTAACGGATTTCCTGAATGTGGTCAATGTGTAAAAGTATGATATAATTAATACTTTATTAATCCATCCAAACTATGATTCATATATATGTAATTCGAATAATCGTATTTAACCTATAATATACCAGAAACTTTTTTTTCAAATGTTTACAACTTTACCAATTCTTATTTATGTGTCTATTTCTCCATTTAATGCATAAAGTTAAAAACTATCACAAACATCAGTCCAATCATCATCATCATCATTTCAGCCGGAAAAGGTCCACTGCTGGACATAGGTGTCCCCCAATGATCTACACAATCCGTGATTTGGTGTGATCCGTGCAATAGGTATTTCATTTCCATTCCGCGATCAAAATTAATCATGAATTTTCAAAATAACCACCAAATTATAACCACCCCCCCGCATAAATTCCGCGCTTCCGATAGAATTTAATACAAAATCCCCAATCCACCATATTGATGTATAATTTTTTCACCCCCTACCCCCCTGCATAATTGAGCGTTGTGAAAACTATCGCGTTGCTAAATGACTCCCCCTTTTCAACATGGCCGCAATCAATAATTTGACTGGGCAATGACTGCGATGACTTGCACATGCGCACCGGAGTCCAGCCGAATCATCGGCAAAACCTGAACTTGACTTGGCGAAAACGAAAGTTGTGGCGAATGTTTCTATGGCATTCTTGGCATTTGGTGCACGACGCTTACGTCAAACACATGTTTAGGTTAGAAAAACAGATTTTCTTGCGAAAGAAAAAAATAGGAATGACGATTTTAAAGACTCGATTGAAGAAAACGTAAAACAAAGCAAGAAGGAAATTAAGGCAGCTTTTAAAAAATACAAAGGAACAGTAGTTAGCGTGGTTGACAGGATTATTGTTGCAATTTTTCTGGAATATTTTGATGTAACACGCGAAAGCCACGAAAGCGAGAGAGAGGCAAATAGGGCTTCTACGCGTTTCGGTCACTTTTCTATAGCAACGTACGTAGATGTTATTGGGTAGATAAAATGGTTATAGCCAATACTGCACAAGGCATAGAAGGAAATCTCACGACTTCTTAACTCTCGAACATTACTTTATATCATTTGGATCTCAAGATGGTGTTGCTTCTCAATTCAGAATTGAATTGTTTATATGCTCTAGATAAAATTATCATTCCAGTCGTATTTACTTATTAAACTATATCCATTTAAATAGTATTATGCAGATCTTACCTGGTAAACTCTTGATAGATAATCGCGCAGAAAGCAGGCTGGATATGACTGCGAGAAATTTCTGTTATTTGTTCTTCAGTGTCTTCTATTCTTTCTTCGTTTAAATAGTTTCTTGTATATTTTTATGAATGTTTATTGGTATAGTCCTTGTTGTTATTTGTATAGCCCGTTAAATTTTATAATTACTCATATAAAAAGTTACAGGTATCGAAATAACACAATAATTTAACTAATTCTTAACGTTAATTTTTATCTTAATTTTGTACTATTAAAGAAATCTAGAAGTCGTTTCAACAAATAGGTAAACTTGGTAAATTTGACTTTTTTTAATATTTGAATTTGTTTAATCTTACCTTTTTACTATTAATTTAAGGCCGAATCAAGGCACAAGTTTTTTGTTTCTTAATTTGTTTTCATCCCCTACAGTCTGGAACGGCAGATGAAATTGGTCGAAATATTCCAAAACTTATTTGCCAAATGTCTCAAATATCACTAAGCCTTAACCTTTAGTCCGGGGTCTTTCACTAAATTTATTCACTAGATAATATATAGAGAGTCTGCGTATAAAAATCAAAGTAAATCAATCGAAAAGTTCCAAAATTAACCAGTGTTGTTTAAATGCACTTAAAAAACGCAAATGTTTAAATCCTCTTTTCTATTGTTTCCTTGTAATAACGGTTGATATAAACGTAAAACTTGTTCTATTGCGAAAAAACGTGTTTCTTTATCGTCAAATGGCGACTGCTGTTATTCTTTGTTGCTAGATTCCCCTTTGCTATGAAATCTTAGCTTTCTTCAACTTCTTCCGCATTTAACTTATTTGATTTTTCTTCTAGAAGACCATGGTTTTCTTTGGTATTGTCCCATGTGTTTTCTGTTCTTCCCTATTCTGGCGGGTCTTCCTGGATGGTCACAGATGTAAGCCCAGCGCGACGGATCCAGGCGGAACTGCCTCTAGTTGCTCTTAACACTAAGTTGTGGAAACAAAAACTGGTTTTTAGTCTATTGCGAGTTCAAGTGTTGCTGAATACTATTGTTTAGTCACTTAAAACTATTTGATTATGTAGGTAGCTAATAACGTCTATTGCATAAAAACTATTTCCTTGAATGTGACCGGCGGCTGCTTCAACGCATGCGTTGATAAATTCAAAAATTTTGGAACCAAATATTGGTTTATGCTTTTTGGATTTGTTTTAGGCCGTTTTGTTTTTTTTTGGGACGAAAGTTTTTTGAGGTTTTTTGATGTTTTATTGGTTTTTGGGTATTTTCGCGATGCGTAGTTGGTAAAAGCACGCGTCGTCAGCAGCCCTGCCCGGCACACTGGCGGGATGGCGGGCTGCAGCGTTGCAGCATCCACCCTCGATGACGGTGGAGTGAGATCCCCATGTCCCCACCTCCATACCCACACCACGCGTCCGCCGAATCATCAAATAATGATTTTGCGTGTTTATTATAAAACACGCGTATAGCAAACACACTCCCATCTAAATTTCCGATCTAAATCAACTAAACGAAAATCATGCTCAGTACAATAAGGTCTGAATTCGGTTAGGAATTGGTAGAAAAAATTTGGTGTACGCTATTGATTAAAATATGTAAGAAATTACGCATTGCCACCCCTTTGTACATACGTACCTGACAAATGTAGTTAGTTGGGATGGGAACAATGGTCTTGTTTAATTTCACGTGAAGCGAAACTCCGTGTTGTTGGAATTTATTCGCATTGTAATGTCCGGGTAATATGAATCGATCGATTTTTCTCTCGATTGGATTATTTTGGCTTTGCTCGGTTTTCAGGCGCTTTAAAGCAATTAAGAACATCATAAGCGTTATTGCTGATCGAAAAATACTCACAAAACTAGGGGTTAAAATCGAATCTAATAACAAGGCTAATACAAAATGGACTCTTGTTTTGACGAAAGACAAGTCTGTAATTTTCTCCGATAAAGCACGCAAGATATTGATATTTAGTTTGAACCCAAACTGAAAAAAAGCAAACATCATCATCGAAAAAAGTCCACTGCTGGACATAGCTCTCCCCAAATAATTGCCACAATGACCGGTCTTGATGCTCGCATCCAACGGAGTTCCGCAATCTTCACCAGCTTTTCCACCATCTACCATGATCATGTTGTGATTTAAAGTTAGGTATTAAACGGAACTGAAACTATTTCGACGACATGAATGTTTTGAATGACAGCGTTTCTACTAAGTTGACATCTTACATAACTAAACTGCTCTGCAAATGGATAGTTTTGATCATAGTAGCCTCCCAGGTCAGTCCACTATCTGGCCACGTTCCATCTTTCAGTACCTACGCGGTCGCCACTCAAGAACTCTTCGGCCCCATCTGGCATCTGTTCTTCGAGCAATGTGCCTCGCTCCCTGTCCCTTAAGTTTAACAATTCTTCAACAAACGTAACCAGAGCATTGATATCATGATTATACACAAAATTACTAAAATGTGCATGATTTCAGTCACCGCAATAGCATCAATATCTATGAAAATCGTTTATAGCCAACCGCTGGGGATCGAACTCCGTACCTACCTTGCAACCACGAGTCGACACGCCTACCACACCTCAGTAATGACTTACGAACTAATGAGCCAATTCGCACAGTATATTACAAATAAAAGGACATACATTGCATATACTTATTGGTAAATAAATAGTATATAAAAGTAAATACAATATGGCAGTCTCATTTGTAACGGCAGGATATCCAGGATTATACGGCGCGTTCACAGTTCCACCTGTCATGAACAGTGTTCAGTGCACACTCTGCCTTATAAATTTGATGCTTTTCATTTGTAAATTTTATTATTTTAGCGAACATTGACAGAAAAAGACACTCATTTTGAAAACAAGGTTTTTTTCTTCTCAACATAGATCTTGGTTTTATGAGAGACAAATTAAGTTCGTGCGTAGTTAAATACTTCATAAAATTCTGTTTTGTTTAGATTCAACTTTACCATTTGGATTTATTTAATGTTATACAAAAATTAGTGAGGAAGAGTGCCGTCGTCAAAACCAAATAATTTGGCTATAGGTTTAAATTTGTACCGTGTACCACGAACACAGACCATATATCCAATAAACTCCGCATAGCTGGGCGACCCCCGCCGCCAGCATTAGAGGCAAAAAGCCATAAGCGATGGGGCTATAGACAGGCGCGGAGAGCGCATAACCGTAAACGCACCAATCACAGTGCTCTAAAAATCCAGCGCGCCCGCTAATTTGGCAGCTTTATTTGCTAGTAAAAGTTAACTTAACCGTCGTTAGGATATTTAGTCTGTGACCACGAATGCACATATTGGTGGCACGGATTATTTAGATGATAAAATATGATCTTAGATATCCCATCATACGTTTGAAGTTCTGTCCCAACGGTGCGCATGAGTTTATCCAAGATGCGAGTCCATTTTTGTTGCGAGGACTCGGTCATCATTTCGCTACAAAGGGAGTGAACGATGCATGTCGCATCTCATGTTTTGTCATTATATATTTACTTATACTAGTGGATCCGCGACAGCTTCGGCCGCGGTATTTTCCATACAATCTTTATCATCTCTTTCCACCATTTTAGGGATGGAACTTCAAAAATACCTCCTTAATGCACCTCTAGGGTACTCGAGGAATGTCTCCTCCAAACAAACCTCTAGGACCACCCGTTTAGGCTGTGCGTTGTCTATAAGGGAATCACGGTAGGTACTGTTTTATATGTATTGATTCGTCATCATCATTTCAGCTGAAGTCCACTGTTGGACGCATCCAGCGGGGTCCCGCAATCTTCACCAGTCCACTGTGTGGGTGGTCTGCCCACACAGACGAAGAACTAATTACATGTGTCATGTAATTATTTCTGTATAATAAACTGTATCATGACTTGCACTGAGATCTTTAATCACATCATAGTAAGACTAGTTACGGCCACTAGATGCTTTTATGAAATTGGAAAATAAATAAGACCGACTGTACTTGACTCTTCGACGCAAAAGCCACGCAATGCAGCGTTCAACATCACAATTACAATATCGCTGCGAAGGCTTTATTTGTCAGACAAACACATATTAAATATTGACTTACGTATTTATGAGTTTATATATTATTTATAATTATGTATAATATACATAGGTATATATATATGTACAGTTTCACTGTTCTTACATCAAGTCTTCTGCTTAACCTAAAGGTTAAGTTTGCCTGTGCATCTTTTTTGTTTGAGCAAAAATAAATAGTCGTCATTTGGTCGTGTAGTTGATCGAATCTAAAAGTAGTGTTTCCTTCACGATAACGTTAACCAAAGCTGGGAATCAAACCCGAGACATGCAGACAGTCAATGAAATATCGAAGTATGCCAAATACGTAGGCAAAGGTTACTGCGTTAACCGATGGATTAGGAATGTAACGCAGTGAAGTAGAGCCAAGATTGTTCACTTGGAATTGAAAACGCTTGAGAAACACTGCTTTTTCTCATTGCACTGCAAGCTCAAGTTGGACTACCTACCTGCCTACCTACCTGCCTACTGTGCTGAGTAGGATCGAAGCTCGTTTGGGGCAAACTTTGCAAGATATCAGCAGAAATGTTTGAACATGGGTCACGGATGTTTAATATCATCATCATTATAAGAAAACAATAATTAATAATCATTATATAATATACTTAATAAGTAATCGGTGTAATATGTGTCAATGTTCACTATAATACTGATAAAATATAAATATAATTCCTTTACGCTTAACAAGCGCACCTTGTATATATATATATATACACGAACATGGTTTGCATTGTCTGAATTTTTCACCGTAGCAATATTAAATTGAGTGCGTATTGTTGGACTTAAAATTTAAAGGCAACATAAACATAAAAATATCTCGATCGCATCGGTGTGACGACGTCGGTATTGTTATATACTTTTGTTATGTAATGAACGATTCTATCTATTGCAACGCTTTTATAAGGTGTTTGATTTCAACATTTTAGTAAGAATATAAATACAAGCGTATTTCGTAATGTATAGAGATCAGTTTGAGACAAAGTAGAAAGTAGACTCATAATATTGTTTTTTTTACCAAAGTTTATATAATAGTTTTTACAGAATCCATAGTTATAAAAACATAGACGTAGTCCATGTTAGCCTGTTGTGGTTACACACAATACAAAACAAGACATTTATTTATTTAAAGGTGATCCAAATATTTTGCTGCAGAATCCGTCGTATGTACTGTGTGTCTTATTAAGTAATATTAAAAGTGATCCATCTTAGCATTATTAGTTCCATGCTAATATCTGAAACTAGAATAGGCTGTTGCATGCCAAGTCATTTTGAACTCACGTCTTCTAATAGCAAGGTCCACAATACATTAAACATCAGACCAGAATTCCGATGTTTGTAAAACCAATACAATCATTGAACTTTGTAAAAAGTCTTAATATGTTCAATCTTAAGCTAATATCGTTATAACATTAATAAGCTACATCTAAAGTATACCTATGCTTAGTTATACTGATGTTGATTAACGCCCGTTCCCAATATTCAATCCGTGGATAGATTTGGTTACTATCCGTCAAAAATTGATATATTTTGTGTTCAAATTTTAACCGTTAGTAACCGAATGTATCCGCGGATTGAATATTGCGAACGGTCATTACACTTCCAAGTAAATCCGGTTATAGTACGTACAAGAACCTATACTACGTGGCCCTATTTTTTTGTTCATCAATTTTAATGAAGCTGAAAAATTGTTTATACTCTTATAACGAAATAGTAGTTTATGCAACGGAGCATAATGATAGGCCTTAAAACACTAGTGCGGTTTTCATGGAACGAGCTGATAGGCGAGTTTCATAATAAGATCGCACGAGTGTTTTAAGGCCAAATTAGGCAGAGTTGCATACATAACTTTATCAACACACATATTATAAATCCTCCATGATGGGTTCAGAAACAATATTTTCTGGCAACAAGTTATTTGTTGCAATCGTGGCTGCATATTTCCGATATCCGGCGCATTTTCACATCACACACATTCCAAGAAGACTACTTTCATATTTTCAACTAAAATGTAAATTACAAACAACTTTTTCTATTCAATTCAACAACAATTCTACTTTCGTTCAGAAAACACCAACATAATGGCGCCAATTCGATCCTCTGTCAAGACCATTTTTTTTTTTAAATGAAAAAAAATGAAGTCTCTATTCTCATGTCACTCGAGATCAAATGTTGTGCGGTTTATATTAAAAAAACATAATGAATTGACGTTTCGTATCAATAACTGTTTAATATCTATGGATACTAGAATAGAGACCCACTTGAGTTTTGACAGCTGTTCCAAATTTAATCTCATTTCTTTACTAAAAACGATAAAGAAATAACATTGCAGCACTGGTTTTTCCTAATTGGTTGTCAAAATGGTGGTCATTTCCTACGGTTTTTGATTAAACAATGGAGGTTTTATGATATGGGTGTAGATAAAGGTTATTTGCAAATGGGGTGTCCGTTGCATGCCATAAAAGTCATTCTCCTAAATGTCGATTGTCCTAATTTACATTATTTTTGCAAGAAACTTTTCAGCATTCCTAAAATATCTCACGCGTTCGTCACGTGTAAATAAAAACATGTATTTAAGCAATTTCATGGACAGACGTAGCTTGATACAAAGGTAACTTAATATTCTGTTAGATTTAATCCAAGCATAAACAGTATTTTATTATAAATTTAAATTATATTGTAAATGAGAAACTTTATTTGATTTCCTGTTTTTTTATAACAATCCTGAAAATACCGAATATCCTGTTGATTCTAGGACAATCACTTGAAAAATCTAGCGACCCTAATGACTTATTAATACTGTCAGTGGTGTCAAAGACGAGATATTTAAAAACCTGACTTGCGCCGCGACAACTTGCAACTGCAAGGGTTTGCGACCCCATGGGGGTCGTCGTCTACGTCATGATACCAATGAGTATTACATGAAACCCGGAGGAGCACAAACCGGACTTTCGTTTATCTGTAACTTAAAAAAACCGGCCAACTGCGAGTCGGACTCGCGCACGAAGGGTTCCATACCATTATCTATAATCAAGCAAAAAAAAAACACATTTGTTGTATGGGAGCCCCGTTGAATATTTATTTTATTCTGTTTTTTTGTATTTGTTTTTATAGCGGCAGCAGAAATACATCATCTTTGAAAATTTCAACTGTCTTACTATCACGGTTCATGAGATACAGCCTGGTGACAGACGGACGGACAGGCGGACAGACGGACAGCGGAACTTTAGTAATAGGGTCCCGTTTTTACCCTTTGGGTACAGAACCCTAAAAAGTTACTACATATTTAACTTACGTTCAGTTTTATTCTTTATAGATAAACCATTTTGTTGAATCAAATTAACTTTAACAACGCCTTACAAAATTATGGTTAATTCTGAAAACACCGAAGTAGTTCGGTAATATTTTTTTTTGTGAAGGCAGACCGAAGTCAAAATGTTCTTATCCTCGAAAAATTATTGTAAAGTGTGGAGTCTTCTAAAGTAAAGGTGTTATTAAATTTATTCTCTGTCGTTTAATTTTTGATGTTGTCGCTGATTTGATTGTAATTTATTACTGACATTGCATTTTGACTTGAGCTATTTAATTTTAATTTGGAATTAAAGGGTGCTAAGTTACTTATTTCTAAACCTTCTATCAAAAAGCCGTTGTTGATCAATTAACCTAGTAAGTAGGTGTGGCTATTTTCGTGAAAATTTGAATATTTCAAAGATGTAGATGGGTCAATCAACTTTTTTGTGTTGTTTTTTTGTTCCCGGTTGTCCAAGTGACACTTACATACTGTTTCATAGAAAAATGCTTAGGTTGTCCAAGGGACAAAATTTGTGTAACCATAGCAACGGGTGGCACTAAAAAAATTATTCGCCAATTGACGTCAAGGTTAGGATTTCGTATTTTACGAATTAAGGTGTGAATACACTTTTTTTGGAGAAAAAAAAGTCGTTCGCGGTAGTGCTATTTCCTCATAGTAAGTAGAGTTGCGACCCATAAGTTAAAAACATTGCGTACTTTGATAATTTCCCATCCCAGATCATTTGAAAACCCACAAAACTCCCCCTGTCTTCCATTTAAACTCAAACACCAATAGCTCTTAATGACGGGTGATGCCTGGGAAAATCACTAGTATTAAATCATGCCCATAGTAATTCAGGGGGTGGTGCAGCTATACCTCTATTTTTCTTCCATCTCTTTCCCTCATCTGCGCAGACTCGTCATCGTCATCACCCCCACACCCCACTTTGTATATATAGCAGCGAACAATGTTGCTAGATAAAATACATGCACACCCGTGCATTTTGCATGCACGCACTCATAGACGTGATGCACACGAGGAATTTATATAAAATTGAAGAGATAATTACATTAACAATATACGCTTGTGTACTAGGTATATAAGCCGGGGCGGAATGTTGCGTTTCCCGGACGCACTTTGCCGGCGTTTTTGTCATTGCTCTCTTCTGATTGATTTTCGGTGAGCTTTTAGTGACGAGTATTCATGATAGCTTTTTAGGGTTCCGTAATCCAACTAGGAATTTATTTTATCTAATAATTTCAAACATTAACATCTTTTAATTCTTTGCATTAATATAAAATTAAATGCCTCATCATGACAAAGTATTGGAATACACATGCATAAATACACCAGATAGAGAATATTAGTAAACTAGATTTATAAAATGCCTCTATAATTGTTAAACTCCAGTATGATTTTTAATCCATCTCCGCACGTATTTCTCAGAGACATTGACGTAGACCCCTGGCACACGTCCGCAGCCGTAGCCAAAGGAAGAGATGCCGACCAGGCGGCCGAAAGACACTGCTGGGCCTCCACTGTCACCCTAGAAATGGTACATTATTATTCACAACACTACTCGGAAATATTGTCATAGATGCTCCTAATTGCGCCCACAAAACTGCGAATCTCTGGACATTTGAATACAGACCAGTACCATTACCATGAGTTGCGCAAACCGCTCTCGCTAGCGTAAATTATCGCTCGGTCCCTTTTACTTGTATCGGCAACAAGCAGTATTTCCGATAGTTTACGCTAGCGAGAGCGATTAGCGCAACTCATGGTAATGGTACTGCAAAGTATACTTTGTATACTAGACGCGCTGCGTGTCCACGCTGCAGCACCTGCCACTAGGTAACCAAATGATTTTTCCTCGCATCAGTCCTTCAGTACCGTTTGGTAACCAAAATTTCGTAACCAGCTTCGAAACGGAAAAAAAACCCTTTCGGTAGTGATGTTCCCATTCTGTAACCAGTTACGAAATTTTGTTTACGAAACTGTACTAAAGGGCATTAGTTGTGAATAATATATATCTCGTATTATGTTTTGTATATCTCGGCGCGTTAAGTGCAATAGATGGACATATCTTAACTCTAACTTAGTGTTTTTCAACCTGACGTGGGTTGCTTAGAGGGTCGCAAACCCTTGGTCAGGGGGTTGCAGTCGCAAGTCAGATTCTAATCTTCAAATACCTAGTCGTTGAAACCACTGACATAGTTTTAACATGGTAATGGGGGGTCGCCACACTATTTTAATAGTCGATTTAGATGTTTCTTTGTTTCAATCATTTTTATTATTATTATGACCTTTAGAGGCTTTATACATCTCTAAGTCACTTAACTTGTCCAGACGCGGAGACTACACATCTCCCTTATTACTTATTTCTTAGTATTAATGTGTACCCATTAGGTTTGTTTGTTTTGTGTTAGTTTTTAGATAAAACTCAAATGTCAAAGTTGAAAAAAGACTTACTGCTGAGTTTCTTGCGGCGTTTCTTCTCAACAGATGTCAACTTTCGAAGCGCTGGTAGGTTCGGACATGTGTAAGAGCCCATGTGGCCTACTTGCAAAATAAATATTTTCATTTTCATTAACAGTAAAGAGGTCGCGTATTCAAGAAGGTTGGAAGACACTGCTTTAATTTAATTGTCCATCTGTTGCTACTTCCCGGCCTCCAGAACAATGCTATTACAATAGACAAAGTCCTTAATCACGCCTGTTTGAAAGTTCCAGATAAAAAGGAAGACTATACAAATACACCATATATCCAATAGACGCCGCATAGCCGGGCGACCCCCGCTGTCAGCATTAGAGGCAAAAAGCCATAAGCGGCACTACAGGCAGGAGCACGCGCATAACCCCGAACGCACCAATCAGCGCTCTAAAAACACCGCGCGAGCGTGTTGAAGCCAAAGTTGACGTTGAGCGTGTTGATGACAAAGTCATTTGGTCTGAATTTCAATGCGTCCCTCATCATCATCATCGCGGATCAGCCGCTGCGCACGTTAGACAATCACATCACAGCGTTTGGCCGCTGTGACGTATCACAGAATTTTCGTTTCGCCGACCGATACTTCCAGCAAATTTTTAACATTGTCACAACTCTAGCTTAACCTTAGCTACAAGATAAGGGACAAGCAAAAAGGCTTTATCAGAAATTGCATTCGGCAAAAAGAAAAATCAGGATGATAGGATAAAGTCCTCAGCTTAATATCTTCCAGACCTGACAAGCATCCTCTTCTTCCCCATAAGCACAGAACATCCTGACAGTCAGGCTGTCACCATAACAGGGTTCAGGAACTGTTTGACACAGGGCTTTAGGAACAATTCGGAGATGAGCTCGTCTGAGGACATCGGTGAAGTTAGTCTATAACAGAAAACCTTGAGCTAAACTTTTACAGTAGGTACTTTGAAAAATATATTATTTTGCCTAAAATTCTATCATCAGTCCATCTGTTCGGTTGTCAAGTAATACATCGTTATTTGATAGTTTATGCTTGGTTAGCATATTTGTGACAAAGGCCAGTTTCTGAAATACAGGACTTTGAAGACGTCATGCGAAACCAATTTTTAACAGACTTCAAAAAATCTGAAGGAGGAGGTTCTCAATTCGACGCGTATATTTGTTTTTCTGACTCAATTGAAGACGGCCAATATAATGATATTACTATAATATGCGTGTTTCCTGAAAAATTCTAATTAGTCCGTCATTTACATTACAAAAAAATATTGACCACATATTTTTTCTTTTGTCAATTAAACAAAAAATAACGATGATATAGTGCGTTGAAGTTCCGCGTGACGTTAAGACTTTGCACACTTTTTGCCATTAAGTGATGTCATGAGCCCCCACTCCCGAACTTCGAGGCGCGTTATCTTTGTCAATTTTGATTGATTTGAAAAAGGAAAAAATACGTGTTCAATATTTTTTGATAATCTAACTTTTTTATATATTAAGAGGGGGGCAAACGAGCCGGCGGGTTGCCTGATGGTAAGCAATCACCGCCGCCCATGGACACCCGCAACACCAGGGGAATCACGGATGCGTTGCCGGCCCTTTGAGAAAGGAGTAGGCTCGTTTTTGAAGATCCCTAGGTAGTATCGGTCCGGGAACGTTGCTGCTGTACGGACGGACGGACTAATTATAATTACATATTATTTTTTACCCCGGGAACATCCCTATTGTCACCCTACAACCAGTAGGTAACTAGGTACCTATATGGTGTCTTCTTAATTTAAAATTTGCTCAGCTTAGAACAAGAAACGACAAACTCCATTTTGTATAGCACAGAGCTGTCAAAATCAAAATCAAGCTTGCTTTTTTTAGCAAATACATTCTCGAATTGGCCCCATTGTCATACTTCCTAAGTTAATCAATGTCAGCTGTCAAAGTTTATACGTATAATTTTAGAAGTCATCTAGGGTTCCGTACCTCAAAAGGAAAAAACGGAACGAAAACCGAACGATCGTATAATCACTCGTGTGTCTGTCTGTCTGTCCGTTCTGTCACAGCCAATTTGCTCCGAAACTTCTGGTGTACATATGTAAGTCGGTGACCGCAATACGGACGCGTAACGTAAATAAATGAATTTTAAACACGGTGGCCATTTTCGGGGGGTAAATAAGAAAATAAAATAAAAAGGTTTTGCAAACTATATCGTGTGACATATCAAATTAAAGGGCTTATTGTGAAAATCTTAAATATATATATATATATATATATATATATTTTAATTTTAAAATAAATGGTTTGGGAGTTATTTAGAAAAATAGGCGAAAATTGATCATCCCCCCCCCTTATCTCCGAAACTACTGGGCCACAATATTGAAAAAAATACAGAAAATAGTTCTTTACCTATATACATATTACAGGACATTTTATAAGAAGTCTATGGTATTTAAAGAAACAGGATTTTATTACAGTAAGAGAGGGGCAAACGAGCAGGCGGGTTACCTGGGGCCTATGGACACCCGCAACACCAGGGCAATTTGACGACGCGGATAGCCTAGTTGGTAGTGACCCTGCGCCTCCGACGCAAGCGTCCCGGGTTCGATCCCCGGTAAGGGCAAATATTTGTGTGATGAGCACGAATGTTTGTTCCTGAGTCTTGGATGTTTCCTATGTATTTAAGTATTTATTTCTCTATTTAAGTATTTATATCGTCGTCTAGTACTCATAACACAAGCCTTTAAAGCTTACTTTGGGACTAGATCGATTTGTGTAAAGATTGTCCCCTGGTTATTATTATTATTATAATCACGGATGCGTTGCCGGCCCTTAGAGAAAGGAGGAATTTCAGATAATCATGTACGGAACGGAACCCTCTCAACGCGAGTCTAACTCGCACTTGTCCGGTTTTTTAAAGAAATAAATCAGAACAAACGGAAATCAATAAAACTGGATTTCTTGTTTCCAGCACCACGGGAACGAGCAGGGGTTGTTAATTAAGCCGAGATATACAATCTAAAACAAATGGCTTTGCATGACATCTTCAAAGTCAACCCATATATTCCTGGATTTGTAAAACAGAACCAATGAATTAATGAATACTTGAATGAGTGCCTTTTTTCGTGAATTTCGAAATGTCAAAAGGTAAGAGATATTTAGCTACCCACTTTTTCCTTAGGGAATCCCCATCCGGTAACATAAATATAGCTTCCACATTCTCCATCGCTTATTTCTATAGGAAAAATGTTTTTTCTAAAGTGCAACGTTCTAACTTTTAGCAGTTGAATATCAAAATCGAAGTCATGTCTCTTCGAAAACATTGGGTGCACTATGTGAGAAGTAATATTGATCTTTCGAGATTTCTGGCGGTATTTACTTCCTAGTCTTATAAAATATTCCTCTGTACTGAAAATATAAATATTAATTGATATTAATATTAATATTAACAAATTGAAATTAATATTTAGCCATTACGTTTTCATAGAAAGAAAATCCTAATTCAGGAGAAGCAAAAGATAATACGAAGTAAATCAGGAGAAGAAGCCAAACCAAAGGAAAAAAAAAAAATACTAGGATGAAGAATAGAAACTGCCAAAGAATATGTAAAATTTTTAATAGGTAACATTTTGGGATCTCCGTGAACTCAAAACAAGTCTCATGGTTCATTATATGTTATGACACAGAAATCTGAGCCAATGACTTGGTAATCACTAAGATATCTTGCTGTTCAGATTTCGCATTTTTATCAATAAAGATAACATTCAAAGAATTGGCTGACTGCTAGAAAGAAAGAAAGCCGGATAAGCGAAAAACAATCATACCTACCCACAATGCGCTGTGGTCAACGCCCATTGGGGATGAATGAGAACTCCTCCGCAGACATCTCCATAGTTGACCTGATATGGAGCTGCTGATATGCTGATTTCGTGACCACCTAGAATGCTGACAAGGTCTGTTTTTAGGGTTCCGTACCCAAAGGGTAAAACGGGAGCCTATTACTAAGACTCCGCTGTCCGTCCGTCTGTCTGTCTGTCCGTCTGTCACTTGGCTGTATCTCATGAACCGTGATAGTTAGACAGTTGAAATTTTCACAAATGATGTATTTCTGTTGCCGCTATAACGACAAATACTATAAAATAGAATAAAATAAATATTTAAGGGGGCTCCCATACAACAAACGTGATATTTTTTCTCGTTTGTGCTCGAGATTGATAACGACAACAGGTAGATGCTTGAAATATTCACAGAATATTTAGTTATATATTCACTTTAAAAATAAATAATCAAATTAAAATAAAACAGATATTTAAGGGGGGCTCCCATACAACAGAAATGATTGTTTTGCCGTTGTTATAGATAATGGTACAGAACCCTTCGTGCGCGAGTGCGGCTGCTGCGTGCTGCGTCGCCGGTTATTTATTATTGTTATTAGCATCATTTACTTTCTTATATTATCTTGTTTTTATGTTTTTGTATTGACAGCACAGTGGAGCTGTAGATTGCAGCATGTGATAACGGGCGTGCTGTTGTTGGGCCTAGTTAAAAACAAGTGCGGTGGCTAAGTTTTGCAGTATTATGTTCAGCCGGTCGCCCATTAAGTGTCTTATTGTTGCTGAGCTAGAAACCTCTGATAGACAGACGAACAGACGGACGGACAGTGTAACGGACATCTTAGGCTCAGTAATAGGATAGGATTTGGGTACGGAACCCTAACACTCCTTTGTATTTAGAATATATACATTATATACAGACTTTATCATAAACATGACCTTTTATTTTCAACATAATATATTTTATTTTTATTCTTTAATAAAATATGTTCATAGAAATACTTACCCATGCACAAACATGAACCGCGTATCGCAAAATAAAGCTAATAGAAAATACATGCTAAAAGTTACGACGCTTATCGGTTTACATTACATATTATAATTCAATTTTGTTGTGGCTGTGTTTTGAGACCACTTAGCGTTTAGTTGTGAAACACGAAACACTAATAATTTTACTGCTTAAACGTTTTTTCATGTTTGTTCATGTATATCTCCATGATTATTGAGACAGCGTATGATTCGTAAGTACTGCAAAATCTAGTTGTATTCGAAGTTTCTTTTACAAATTGTACAAATATATTGATAAGCTTTTAGCACCATTTTCATAAATTCAAGTTATTAAAAAATTTGCAATTCCAAGAAGGTAATTAATTTTTCAACTGCCAGTTCTTTAAAGCCGCTGTAAGTTTACTCTTGATAAGTAAAACAGAACAATTGGAAAGTATTTGCGAAGTACAGTGTAATATAGTATTATTTGTTTATGGTCCGCCCATATTGTGGCAACGCCTGAGAAGAATTGGAGATGTGTGAGAAAGAATAGAAGGTATTGGAGTTAGCAGTTCCTGTCTAGACTACAAGATGCTCAAGATGATTATGTTGTTTGGTTCGACCTGAAAGATCCAAAACTGTTCCAATGTTCCCAGATATTTTTTCTCTTTATTTTAAGACTACGTTTCTATCACTTTAATCCAAATGGAGACCAGTGACTTCCTCGATCCAATTTCTGACTTTAGCGACTTTGCTGTAGACTCCATAGGAACCAGGCGTAGCGCACCCATAGCCAAAAGATACTGCCCCTACAAGTCTATTGTAGGCTACTGCTGGACCTCCCGAATCTCCCTGAAAGAAATTTACATTTTGAATTTGCCGACAATCATTGATTTTAACTATGGCATCCTTGAAGAAGTAAATGAGATCTAATATTTATTTTCTTCCGATAAAGCCAGCCCAAATCTTTACTAGAGTTTTGTAGATATTTAAGGTACGAAGACTGAAAAAAATATGGCTTATCACGTTAGTGCACGTCAAGTGACCTTGAGAAATGCTTCGTTAAACCTGTGTTTCTTAATACTTACTATCAAATTCTTACGAAGCATTTCCCATTAGGCACCACCGGCTCGTTCGAATTCTTGTTCGAACAAGCTGGTGATTACTGTACTGTCAAGAGCGTAGCACTTAAATTAAGCGAAATTTCTCTTCCTAACCTTACTTACTTAAGTTACTTTTTTTTGGTCACATAAAAAGTGTATCGTTATAGCACGCCAGCTCTTCGAAAATGCTATGCTCGTCAGAATTTGTTGATTCTTGGATTCTTATATATACTATTTTTGATACATGTATTAGATGTATATAAAAAAAAATGTGTGTGCATAAGACCACACGATACAAGTGAAAACCTACAAAAACAAAGCACTCACACGTACTCACACACGCACGCACGCACTCGCTCATTCACTCAGAACTCACTCACGCACCCACTCACTCACTCAATCAATCACTCAATAACTTATACTCATACTCATAGCTATAGCCTTCAGAAAGAGCGCAATCACGAATAGAGCCGAATATACGCGATTCAGCGTCACCGATCCGAGCGCGACTCATGGCGAATGGAGCCGAGAATACCCGATTCAGCGTATCCGATTTGAGCGTGAAGGTGAGACGGTTCAGTTTCGTTTACCCTTCAGAAAGAGCCTAAACGCGCCTAAAGAAGTTCTCACTTTAAAAAGTGAGCCCTATTATATTCTTCTTCTTCAAGATAATTCTCTTCCTGTATGGCATTTCGAGACTTACTTCTAGAACACAAACAATCCGATGCAATACCTGGCAGGCATCCTTCTTGCCTTCTTTGAAGCCCGCACAGAACATCCTTGCGGTGAGAGCCCCTCTGAAGTAGGGGAACGGGACATTCTGGCAGTTATCTTTCGCAATGATGGGCACACGTACTGCTCGGAGGACGTTGGAGTATGGACCCTGGAAAAGAACGTTTCAACATGAGATATATTTAAAATAGGGACATATAAAACCTAACTTGTCGTGGCTTATCTGCACTAGTGTTTGAGCTTACGGTATGTACTAAATTCTTTTTACCCGACTGCGCCAAAAGGCGGATAATGTTTTTCGAGTGTATGTATGTATGTATGTATGTCTATTTCTTAACGCTCTGTAGCCTAAACGGCTTGATGGAATTTACCATAATTATTAGATGTCTTTAGATTCTTCTTATTTATAAAAAGTGGTTGTGTTAACAATGCTGCACTATGAGCGAGGAGCGACGGCGATTTAGGTATGTTTTATTTTTATTTTAGATAATAATTTAAAGTTTTTATTAGATGCATATCTTAAGTTTATTTATTAATAACAATATTAATAAAGTATTCGAGTTTAAAACTGCCTCAACTAGAAGAGACACCTCTCAGAGATTTTCCTAGGTCAACGAATCGCTACTACAAAATGCAGGTTGCTTTTTAGAACTCCGATTAAACCTGCCACAAAAGATAGGTGTGGTGCCCAGTTACCACAAATTGTGAAAAACTATAATCTAATAATTACTAGGAAAGTAATCGTGCTCAGAAAAACATGAAACCTAATTGAAAACCTATTGGTTACGCCTCCGACACGGCAGCATTAGCCGTTAAGTTGTTTTAATTTAAACTACAAGTGCAAAAGCATGAGTTAGAATCAGTAAGCTGAATAGTCATAATATTCTACTATTACCTAATTATAATAGACACTACTGGTCGTACAATAGCCACATTAACACATCAAAATTAAGATATATTTGGTTATTAATTATCATTGTATCGTTTACATCACACTAATGTTATAATTATAGCCGCCGTTAGGAAGCGTTTTGCTTTGTATACACTTTATTATTTGTGCTAACATGTTGGACAAAAATGGGCCCGGATTGGAAACTTGTCTAAATTGACCTAGGTTTACTGGATTGTATGTTACTGTTGATATATCAAATCATCATCAAAAATCCTAATGCAAAACTATTTATCGGTGGTATGAACAAAATTCGCTCATTACTTATTATAAACATAACCGAAGTCGTAACTGACCTCATTGATTCAATATTTTTCTGTAAATGAAACATCGCCACTTCGTGTTACGGGCGTCTTCTAATGCATCACCTTTGGAAATGGAATTGTTGAAATACTCACATTCTCCTCAGTATTTCCCCATCCAGTGACTGTCACCACCTTCCCTATAACCATGTCTTCAATATGAGCAACTTTCACCGACTGCGTGTTCTCATCAAACTTGAGGGGTTCAGAAAGCTCCAGGAGTTGGAAGTCGTAATCAAACGGGTGTTGTTTATTAGCGGCCAGCCAGAGCGGGTGAATGTGATTGGATTTCACACTTATCTTCTTTCCCTGGTTCAGATATTTAGAGCCAGTGCGTATAAAGGGCTTCTTGCTTTGGAATAAATTAGAGTTATGTAATTATGTAACAATAGTATCGTCAAGAAACTAATCATGAAGCTATATTATTGCTGATGACGTGATTTATGTCTTTGAGATTAAAAGTTAAATTTCAATCCGTCAAAAATCAAGTTCTACATTCTTTGGAGTTACTTTTAGCAATTTGCTCTTGCATATATCGGTGAAACTGCTTCACAAAAATGTAAGGGAAATACAGGAAAGCATGTGGAGATTGGAAAACGCGACAAAATTTAATTTACTTACAGGACTTCATTGAAGTTCGTGAATTAAAAAAAGTAGGAATATTCAAATAAAGCTGCTATTAAACTTTAGTAAGATCTTACCCACAGTGTCCAGCAGTGAACACCCATTTTCTATCAATGATGGCGCCTCCACAATTAGACCCATAAGCGACATGATAAGGATATAAATTGATTTCTACTTCCATGCCGCCAACGATTTTGTTTCCACCATAGACATCATCATGATCTTCTTCACTTATGTATCCATCTGAACCATCTCTATCTGAAGGATGAAAGTTGTCTATATCAGGTAGCTCAGTAGGACCCTCATAGTCTTCGATGTCAAGTTTGTAACCGCTGCTTCTTTTGGGTATCTGGTCCCGTGGATTTCTGTTGAGTGTGAGCTCCATCAGTTTTGGGCTGTCCAATGATTCTTGAACTGGTATTATGAAGACATCATATTCTGAAAGGAGGACGATGTATAGCACTAAATTCTAGGCAGGCAAAAGGAATAAGACAAAATAAAAGTGTATCTGGTGATGACTTGCATATCGCCTTTTTTATAGAAATTTATCTGGTCATTCATGGACTTTAACTGACTCGATGGCGCAGTAGCAGCAGCCCTAGCATGCCATATACGGGGAAAAGTTAAGCCCGTTTATCTCTCTGACTATCTCTTTCGTCGGCACTAGGGTGAGAGAGAAACGCACTTAGAGATAAGATGACTTAACTTATCCTTGTGTCAACCTTGCTAGGGCCGCTGTGCTGCTACCTATTGTAGTCGTGGGTTCGAATCACGGTAGGGAAAAACTTTGTGAGGTAAGCAATAACATTTGTACCCAAGGTATTTATATATTAATTTACAATATTTATCTATATCAGTATCCGTATCGTTTTCTAGTATTCATAGTACAGGAAACCCAGTTTTTTATTAATTCAATGTGTATAAATGCCCAACATATTATTAACATTATTTATCTGTTTTGTCATTATGAATACTGCAAATACTATAACAATAATTAAGATTATAAATTGAATTAAAAAAACATACTTTCCATATTCACCGGAACAAAAGACGCGATGACGATACATAGTAAAAAATGAAATAACATATTTATATTTTGTGATTTATTTTTCATCACATTACGTTATCAAGGGACCGTCTGTAAATATACAATGTATGCTCGTCTTAATTTCCACGACCAAAGTTAATTTGATCATGATATAATCGATTTCTTTCATGTATATTTTCCGATTGGAAATTGCTACATGTGCTGTGAAATTGTTTTTTTAAATATCTTTTCATTACATTTGGAAGTTATGTTCTGAGTTGATGGAGTTGTTATGGAAAAGGGTCAAACAACTTTTTGTTGCATTTTGGTGTCCCTCGACTTTTTTTGATTCTCCTATGTAAATCATAATATTCAGAGATATTATAAAAGGTTTAACCATTAATCAGATTGATTATCCACATACTGGCACTTCAAAATACAAAAATTCGTTATTTTAGTGAAATTGCAAACGTCGCCCAGGCGACGAATTCAGGCTCCCATACAAAATAATGTTGCCCTGAGAGCATGTTGGCTCCAGTTTTACGTCGCCACTAAAAATAATTACTTGGATGAATTAAACCTAAAAGCATATTTAGCAAGACGAGTATATTTCTCTTTTAAAGGTAATATTACTTTTTATAAAAACATATAATCGATTTTTAGAAAACTTCTGGTGAGTATGTGTCCCTAAGAGATTATTGAAATCGATGTCTGCTGACTAACCATATTTATAAATACTAAGTTTAAATAAGTCTCGGTCCTCCAAGCGGCTCAGCTAATGGGAAGCAATCTAAGAATCATTACGATTGCACTCACCATTGCTGGGACCTTCGAGTCGTCGGTCAGTTCGTCCGAAGCTTTCAGAGAGTTTGCGTGCCTTTTTTGTATGTCAACTGGCTGACTGCGTGTTTTCGTTAGTATTTATGCTTTTTTATGCAATTTGAAATCTATCACTTAGAATGTTGGTCTAATTTGGTATGGAAACGTATTTTAATGAACTTTTTTTTAATAATTGTGAGTTAAATGTAGGTGAAACCTTCAAATATCTCTTAGGTCACCAGTCACCTGGGTCACTATTGCGGTGACCCAAGAGACAATAAAAGTGACTCAAGATACATTTGTTTATGTTTCCGGTAATGTTATAAATCATAATTGTGTGTCGTTATTACGGGTGCGCCTTTTTTCACATAACTTTTTAAGTCCTATTATCGGAAGTCCGAAAATATTTCTCATACCATTTTACATCATAATGATCATTCTTCATAAAAATATTTAATACTAACGATCGAAACTCATAATCATCAGAATTCATAATATCGCTAATAATACAACTTGTTAATACTACCTACTAGACGATGATATAAGTACATACTTATATAGAGAAATAAATACTGAAACACATAGGAAACATCCAAGACTCAGGAACAAATATTCGTGCTTATCACACAAATATTTGCCCTTAGCGGGGATCGAACCCGGGACGCTAGCTTTGGAGGCAGGGTCACTACCAACTAGGCTAACCGCGTCGTCAAGCTATAATAATTAAATTATTTAACACACACATGTACTTTAACATGTCATAAAATTTCATTAAAGTCCTTATCCTTTATAATCAGCAGTAGTACAGAACCCTCGGTGCGTTTGTCTGACTTGCACTTGACCGGTTTTTCTAGTATAATAAAGACGCAAATTCGTGCATGTGCATTTTGCGTAATTATTTCGAAATGCTAGAAATCTTTATCGTATTTTCGGCGACCTCGTAGGTACCCCTACCCACCTACTGCAAGACGCAGCGATCAGAAACGGTGAACTGACGACTTGGTGGACATTTCGAAACTCCGCTGGATGCTGTTCGCATCGCGCAGAGCACAGGACGTCTTTCGGCTATGATAAGGAGAAAATAATGATGTTTCTTTGACATTACCAATGCCACAAATAAAAACGAAAACATTTATTTTGCAAGTAGGCCACATGGGCTCTTTCATTATGTATGAATCTACCAGCGCTTCGAAAGGTGACATCTGCTGAGAAGAAACAGGACTTATTTATTCTTGTTACAATAAACTCTGGGCATTTGTGTAAATGACGGCCGATTCAAGGACTAGTGCTGTCATCTAGTTATCACTATTGCAACTTTTGAATAGTGTCGACGCGACTGCCATCTAACGAGCTTTGAGGTTAATAATTCTACACTATTTTTAAATGTGGGAAATCAAACAACGGTACCTACAATATATGTAAATAAATTACTCATAGTTACTCGAAATGATATTAATCCAGTAAAATATTTTTAGAGTGACTTCTTCTTTGAACTACCCAAATGGTCATTCTTATTGATAGCGCACGCCATCTGTTGTCGAATAGCGGAACGATGGGCGCTGTAGTAAATTGTGCCCTTGCTCGTTTTGTGATTGTTATACAATTTAAAATGAAATTATTTATTTTGAATGTAATAAAAATTAACCTATACCTGTAAATTATCCATGACATGCCAGATTCATGTTTTGAAAAGTTATAAGGGTTACCTATTTTTGTAAAATACGCTTTACTCGAAACTCGAACCTCTGAGATTTGCGTATTTCGTGTGCAAAATTTAATTTGATATTGACTACGAGTACTTCGGTGAAGAAAAATCTGCCAAGTAATGCTGTTCTTGACTGATTTTTAAACAACATTTTAGGCTTCCTAAAATTTCCTCATTTACAAGCAAAAATCGCTAAAAGTATTTTGCATTTTTAAGTTTGCCGCCAAAACGCTACCCACTGTTCGCATGTGACGTTAATGTACTGGAAGAAACAAACAAATTATATCCAGATTGTCATAAATGTAAAGAAGCGACCCGATTAATCGGTACGAGCCCGAACGCGATCTGACGCTGTGAGCGCGATTCGGAACGCACCCGATTGCTGTGATGTTATGCGTCGTGGTAAGTGATTTAAGTCACGTGACTTAGAAGTAAAAATAGGTTTTTAAATTATTAAAATATACCTAATCTTGATTTATTTTTACATGACTCCTGTTCTATATGTATTGTTGAAAGTTAAGTTATCATTCGACAGAAATATTTTAATATTTGTTGCTATAGTCGAAGGCCTGTGCCCAACAACACAAACATAGCAGCAGCACTTGTAGCTGTTTATACATACGTATATATTTAAGTACTGAACACCCAGGACTCGGGTCATTAGTGTTTATTACACAAAGTTAAGATACGGGATTTGAACCCACCCTACGTTACAGCAGTTGCACTACCATCACTGCGCCACCAACTCAGTCAAATGTCAAAGGCTATTAACATAATACATGCGAAAATGTGTTTGTTGGTTTGTCCTTCTTTCACGCAGCAACGGAGCAACGAATTTACATGATTGTTTATACATATACGGATGGGCAAATATAAAAAAAATACCGATATGTTATCGTATTGATATTTTCAAACAGTATCGATATATAACGAGACGATTACGATGTATTAATATATTTCGATAAAACCTATCTTGTACAGACAATATTAAATAAAAAAAAAAAAAACGCACCGAGACCATTTTTAAGACGCGTTCAGGTAGAAAGGTAGATCGGGATATGTACTTAACTAGATACAGCTGCGTTAGTACAAAATATAGAATTTGAGACTTAAATAGCTACTCGAAAAAAAAAACGATTTGTGATATATATCGACGATAAATTTCGATTAACTTATGAAACAATATTGATATTTTGTTATATCGATACATTTTTATCAGGCCTATTATTGCATAGAAGTAGCTTATGAGCCGAAGAGTAATATAGACTTCTTTTTATCCCGGAAAAAAATCACAGTTCCCGAGGACACACGCGGAGCCATAATCGAATTCCGCGCGGACGAAGTCGAAAACTAGTTTTAAAATAAAACCAATCTTTTGGACTGACTCGCGTTTCATTGCCTTCTTATTAAGTATCGTAATTGCTTTTTTACAGTTTCATAGAATATTGAATTATGTCAAATTAACATCACAGAAAATGAACGTAAATACCAAATTAAATAAGTCAAAGACACGTCTAATACGCGTGAAAATGTCTTGTGCAAAAATCCATTTTAAACAAACCCCTAGATTTTTCAAAGCATACGATAACAACCCACCATAACCAACAGTCTCATATTTTACTCTGTTGTGTATCTGAATTATTATATCAGACAATACCACCCCAGTAAATAGCGCTATATAATAAAATGGAGCCCCCGTCCGCCGTTAATCAGCGAGCGCTGGAAAGACGTAAGAAAATGGAAATTTTCCTTCCCTCCTTTTTCCTGTTGGTACCCCCCGGGAGGTTGGACAACTCCCGCTCTTGGCTAAATAAATATGGAGACCTATTAAAAACACTTCCAACTAATTTATCTCTTATGTTTCATTTTGCACAACTTTTTCGGATTAACTTGCGTGTATTCATTCGGAGATATTTCTTGATATTTTGAGGTATTTCCAGGTCTTTTCGACTCGGTAGTAATCCATTAACCAATATCGAATAGAGGCCATATAAGGATGGTGCGAAAGAATTCTAAGACAAATGATATACGTATATGGCAGTGACGACCCTTCCCTTCAGGTGGGTCGTCTGGCCTGTTTATGACAGTAAAAATAAAACAATTCTGACATCTCAAGGCCAATATTCGACGATGATCTAAGTGATAAAGAAACCGATCGTCCCTATGTTAACAAAAGGTCGCTGTTTTGCAAAGGCGTAGCAAGGTACGGGCAGAGTGTTGCAGCTGCCCCCTCCTAGAAGATACAGTCGGTCACTAATGTATATTTGTTTTTCATTTTAACGTATCCTGTCCCATTGTTTGTGCAGCATGTACGTTAGATTATATTCTTGGTTTTTCTTCGCCTGCCCCCCCTTTAACAGAGTCCTGGCTACGCCCTTGCTGATCTGTCACTTTATTTTCAATGTAAACTTCGTAATATCAAATAAACAAAAAGCTTAGCGATATGATGATATGCAGCATACAAATCGATTCGATTTACAAAAAGCTTTCGACTTAGTAGTTAATGACATCTCGTTGAATAAACTAGCTTCAGCTTTAGCTTCGTTGAATTCAGTTATAGTTATTTCCTCAACATTTTTTGAATTTTCCGTGTTAAAAGTACCATATGTTCTATTCCAGGGCTTACAGTAACTATGTATCAAGTTTCATGAAAATCCGTTCAGCCGTCACAAAGCTGAGTGGTGAACACACACACAAACTTTTACATTTATAATATTAGTAAATAGGATTGCTTCTTCGCGAGCTATTTACAAAATCGTTGACAGTTTGTTCGTCCAGCAGGTTACGAGTCTCAGCTCCATTTTACCCATTCGGGAGTAAGCCAGGGAAGTACGTTGGGTCCTCCTCACTTTTTAGCGTTGCTTAACGACTCGTCGAAGTTTTTAAACACTGCTAAATGTGTAATGTTTGTGGATGACCTTAACCTATTCCTGGATATCAACGCTACCAACTGTGAGTTTCTTCAGTATGAGATAAGCGCAGTAGCCTCGTAAGGTGCGGATAATGGCCTGCATTTCAATGTTGCCAAGTGTAAGGTTCTTCACTTGGGCAAAGCTGTCTGTCCTCACCTCCGTACCACTGAACTAGAGGCAGTCAGTGACATATGATACATGAGATTGACTTTGGATACGAAACGACTTCCGTAAGCATATGACGAGAACGAGTGCATGTAGAACGCTAGGTATTATAATGACGATAGAAAAAGCCCCAAGCCTACTCATATTACGTCTCTCTAATAAATCTCGACTGAGTTGTGGTATATATACTTACATTAAACTAATTATTGTTCAGTCCAGAAGCCGTCTCCTTCCGTCGTAGCCTCCCCCGGAGGCTGCAGCCAAATGCAAATTTTATCACACCACCCGCTTTCTTATAGGCATTGTCGTAAACTCCTACCTCGGGTCGGTCATTTTGTTCTATGCTTATGTACTTGAAGTATATAAATACATTCTAACAGCCTTGGCCGAGAATACACGTCATAGAAGGTTATGGAATGTACAGAAAAAAACTCAAATTTCAAAACAGAGTTGTTATTGTCATCGAATGCACACAACTGGCGAATCGCAGCCAGTATAGCTCTTACAATTTACCATACTATGCGTTTAGGAATTCTTAAATGCGAAGATACCAAAATCTACGGCTCAAATACCCAACAGCCAAAACACAATAATGCACAATATTAGAAGAGCATTTTGGCGAATAACCCTTGGCCGCAAAACAAAAACTGAATTCCAAATTCAAATCCCCATCAGTCAGACTCCGTACAGTTTGAAACTGGCTACATTTTTGCGCTCGCTCGCGAGATAAGTGTAATAAAAGTTTGGCTAATGCGAAAACTTGGTAATGTTATCGGTATACGTGATCTCACCGGCTTTTCGGGTTGGCGGGCAACGTTACTAATGGTTTAAGAACAAAAAGTGCTGGCTGGTTGAGAGTGGCTTTTTAATTTTAAATTGGATTCGAATTTGGAATAGGTTGGATGTTGGCGGCCAAATAAAGTAAAATGTTTGATTGTTCTTGATTTGAACAAGAAGAGTCAGCAGTAAGAAATACTTACGTTTGAAAATTTCGTCAGTGTCACTTAGAATTTGATTGAAAATGGTAGTAAGTATTATTATAAAACGGACAAATCACCACTAAAAAACCTATTCCTAAAATATATTGTTTTTACAATAAACTGCGTTTAATAAATTGAAATGCATTCGCTAATGGTCGCATTATCATGTTCCTTTTTCATTTATGAGAATTTTTCATTGATTAATGATAATCGTTTATTAACTGAGTGACCAATTTTTGATAGGTTGTCTGTCAATCAGAACAAAATCCGGGTGTTTGGTGTTTGTTTTTTCACTATAATCAATAAATTCAGTTTTATTGTTGTTTCACTATCCCTCCGCGGTATGTTGGGCCAAGTGTCAGAATGTCCAAGGTTAGATTTGGTTCTATCAAAAATTAGTCAAAATCGGTTCACATATAAGGGGTGAAAATCGTTATCGCATTTTGTATGAAAAGCCGTAAGTTCACACTCCTCTTAACACAAAACTACTAAAGGAAACAAACCCCGAATTTCACTCCACACTCGCAATTCGAGAATATTCGGTAACCCGCCGCGGAGCAGACCGCGGATTCTTTCGGCCATTATTCCGTCGAGTTATAATCGACTTCAAGACTCCACGTGTAACGCTGATCCTCTGTACGTAACGAGTTTTTTGTTGCTGTTACACGTTTTATTTGTATGAACATTTATTTGGGTACTATTGGGAAAGGAAGAAGAAAAGAAGGTAAGGTAATTGGAATAGAAGAGAAAACCGTTTATTTTAATAGAGAGGGATTGTACCAATAGGGATATTTCTCGGAAAAAAAATATATAATTAGTCCGTCAGTTATATTATAAAAAAATATTGAACACATATTTTTTGCTTTATCAAATCAATAAAAATTTACAAAGATAACGCTCATGACGTCACTTACTTAATGGTAAAAAGTGTGCAAAGTCGTGACGTCACGCGGAACTTCAACGCACTATATCTTGGTAATTTTTTGTTTAATTGACAAGAGAAAGAATACGTTTTTAATAGTTTTTGTTAATGTAAATGACGGACTAAATAGTTTTTTTCAGGAAACTAGCCTATTAAGCTAAACTAATTATGTTGTAAGCATATTTTTTATTAACTTCAAAAAAGAAGGAGGTTCTCAACTCGTCTGTATTTTTATTTGTCTATTTTATAATCTCATATTGTAAAAATCTTCGTGCAGAGTCACGAAGATTCATCAGCAGCATTCATCTGAAATAAATAAAATCAGGTTAAATATATCCATACAAAAATTGAGTAAATACATTGACGATTGTGTTTATTCTTAACGGAACGGCGTGATTTACTTTCGTATTCTAAATTTAATATTGTATTTTGTAAGCACGTTATCTCCTAGTCTATTTTCTTTTTAAACAGCGCTTAATTCTTGAAGCTAAGCTTTTTAAGTCCCCCATTTATACGCTAATCGATCCACGTATAAAAAAGATGGCGTCCTGATTTTCATTAAGTTTTCCCGCGCATTTGATAGCCTCACCGTACAGCCCGTAGATTAAACCCTGAATGAAAGCGTATAGAATTTGCATAGAAATTAAAATTTACCTGGACCAGCGCTAGTGGACCCAAGTGGAATTCCTTCGGCATACTATTTCAAAGTTCGAATTTGGAATTCGAAGCGCTGAATTTGAACGTGAAGCGTTTGTTTTAAAAGCTGTAAAGAGATAAAGATTTTATTTTAATTTCAAATGAAATTTCAATTTTACACAATCGTATCTGTGTGATATTTTCTAATTTAGAGAATTCATAATTTAACTGTGTATCGAGACTATAATAGGAATTTGCTATTTCTATAATAAGTTTGTATATACAGTCAGAAGAGCCCATATGTTGTCTACTAGCAAGATAAATATTTTAATTATTTTTAATTTCAAAATCGTTTCACGCGTTTCGTATTTTAGTATGATTATTCTTATTAGATTTCTCTATAACGACGAGTACTACTACTTATTGATTATTATCAATTAAATAAAAAAGGAATAATACCCTTTGCAAAGAACAAAGTAATATTAAGGAAGATAAATAAGCCCACCCTTTTTAAGTTATTAAACAAAACCTAAGTATAACTCTCCAAGTCTTCGGATAAGTAACTATTTATAACTTTTATAGCTTTACATTTATTTTTAACTTTTCATAGCAGCGCCCCTTCAATTTATAGATAAGCTGATAGATCTATTCTAAGCCCAAACACTCATCACTTTAGAGTTAGGCAACGATTCATGAGACTTACATAAAGTCTGAACGCGACCTAAGGTATTATCAACATTCGCTTTTCAAACTTAAAATAACGATTAAAAACAGCGCCCGATATCAAAATTTTACACCTCAGACGCGAAAGGAAATTATATCAAAGGTTCCAGAGGTAACGATAAGATATTTGGTAGAATTAAAATAACACTTCGCCGAGAGAAAAGTGGTTCCCCCTCCCCGTCTCCCTTCAGAGGGGGAGCCCACCAATCCCAAGATGGCTTCTTTTAAATGGGGTGGACGGGAGCTAGCCCCTTAAGAATAAAAGTATGCCGTACCTTCCGTAGTTAGATATTGCGGGGGGGATAAGATTTCAAGCTCTTTGTGCGCGTTCGATTGCGTTCCGAATTTAAATTGAGTTTTGAATTTCGTTTTCAGTTCTAGGCTTTGTTCGAAATTTGAACGCGATAGCGGTACTTTGTTTTTTTTTATACGAAGTCTTTTTGGTTGCTAGTTATTTATTTTGAATTTTACAATTCTTTTGTATTTAAATAACGTTATTTCGTTTTTAATTGCCTTGACTGTTTATTATATTTGGTATAGCGTTGACACAACTGTTTCCTTTGATACCTAATTTAAAATCGGAATAAACTAAATAAGTTATATTATTAATTACAATTCAATTTTGATCATTCAATCATGAATGTAACACAAAATATGCATACGTATTTATAAGTAGTTTCAGCTGAAAATGAAAACTAAAGAGATTTCATAATTTCGCGTTTTTTTACATAAGTTAAGTACTTATACCACATCTAAAAACTAAATCAAACAAATCAACAACTTACAACATCGCCGTAATGAAGAACAAAACTTCTACGTCATAGACAAAACCTTTAATTGATTCTTAAACATCCCCAAGCTCAAATATACCTTAGTGTTAGATGTTAAGGTTGATAATTGTGTACTCTAGGCAACCAAGGTCCTTAACCTTTCATACGTGGGTCAGCGTATGGGTCGCATGTTTTGATTCCCAGCCGAAATTGGGTCAATGTGCTAAATTGAGTGTTGGGGTCATCCGTAAGAATGATCTACTAAAATATCCCGCCTTTTAAGATATTTCAAAAGAGTTACCTAATTATATTATCAAGAATGGAATTATTATTAACATTGACACTATAAATGTCTTTAAGAAACTTAGAGAGTTTACGTTCTACCTATTTCCTTTTATTTAAGTTACAGTTTTTAATAAAGTATCTACATTATATTTAATATATAGTTTAAATGTATGCATCATGATATTGTTAATGATCGTATCTCTTTATTGTCTAAATATTTTCTGCGGTTATGAATATTTTACATAAAACCTATGTTATTGAAAAAAGTCAAATTTAGGTAAAGCTGCAAACAATGTACATTTCAAGTTGAAAACATATGTTTTAAGTTCCGTTCTTATATTAAAATGCTTAGTTCATTGCACACTAAAACTTATGGCGGACTTTAATTACCAGACTTTATGATAATAGTTAAGGTAAATGTTGCCACAATTAATCGATATATATTTAAAAACATGAGTGTTTTATTTCTCTCAAAAACAGCGTAGGAAAAAATATAATACGCTGCACTTACAGCCATGTCCCCGGCATATTCCGAAAGCATAATTAATCGGACGGGGGGCCGCCTTAATTGAAACCCCCCCAAGAAAAACTTCCCTTTCTTATTTTTCCCTCGTCCCCCCACAAGACTATAAATCCTTGCTAGAGACAGTGGGGAGATACCTTTGTAAAACAAACCAGCTACAAAACCAGAGCCACCTATACCTCAACCATGTTACTTATTATTTAAAGGCCATAATTAGAGACACATCTGTATGCGGCTGCAAATGTAAATTGGTATTTGTGAAACAAGAAAAACCGTCCGCGATTCGTCATTCAAATTCCGCGGGCGAGTTCTATTTTGGACGGGTTTAATTTTAAATTCAGAATCGATTTTTCTTAAGAATATTGCTTAATTATGTGTATCTGATTATACTAACTTTAGGAACGTAAAAATACAGTTTAAATCTAATAACTATAATAACTTTAACTATACTAACTAACTAACTAACTATATTTTCATTGTATTTATAGTATTTTTCATTCAATTAGTTTGATCGTTTGGTTGATTTCATGGTCAACGTGGTCAATGTACCAATCATAATTTTATTTAAAACATAAATATTATTAACATTTTGGACGCCACGGAAAGCGTGCCACGAGCGCTCGACGACGGCTGTAGCCGACGCAAATGTATGGAATACGGCATATCGTGGCGTCAGGGGCACGGATATCTGTGGGGTTTTAAAGGTTATTGCAAAAATTTAACCTTGTTGTGGACCAATATAAAGTACACTCTATCTTTATTAATTTGCAGGCGTCTTATAATTTTTGAGATAAAAATTCCACGTATTGACCAGCGCTCATCGAAAGCGTACCTCTTGAAAAAAAAACAGGAAACATTAGGCCTCAATTAATAAGCCATAATGCAACCTATATAAGTCTCACAACTGAACCTTACCATGCCATTTCCATATTGGAAATTAAAAACGGCATTTTCAATTTCCAGCTATGTACACCAAAATAATATAAAAAGTAATAACAATACAATTTTCTCCGTCGCTTCCTTGATTTAAGAAGGGTAACTTTTTAGGGGACACAAGTACCCCATCGAGGGTCGGCCTCCAGCTTCCCAAGACCCCAGGTCGCTAGTACCTTGTTCTAAGTATTTAGAGATCCAGGGGTCGAGGGATGCTGGTTCCTTTAGGGGGGGTGAGGGAGTTAAAAGAAGGAATAAATGAAGGCCCCTGTTTTAAATTGCTAAGACGAGGGTGGTTTGTGTTGTTCTTTAATTTTGTTTAGGTACCTTTTTATAGATGTGCCTCGCTTTGGACTTGATGGTTTCAAATTAATATTGAGGGCCTGTTTATTATGGAGGTTATTTTTAGGCTGGTACATTGTATGTAACAAAGCAACAAAATGTATGAAAATAAAGAAGATTTAAGTTACATGTTAATGTTTCAAGTGTCATTGTCATTTAAAAAAGTCTCTCTGTTTCAATTAACGCAATATTATTGCGTTCCGTTTTTGCTTATCGTCGCTGCGCGTGCAATACCGCGGAAGAGCACTTTGTAAAAACCGCGTATCTGCGTTTTTTAGCTATTTTACAGGAACAAGAAAAAACTGAATATATCAGTCATTTAAGTCAGTTTTTTTCAGTCAGCGACGTTATGTATTATTTTGATCTTTTGTTCGTTTTTATGTTATTCTTCTATGTGTCTGTCGAGACTTTACCAGATGGTTCCAACGGAAGACCAGCGCTGGTCCCCAAGCCAGCATTGTGCTGAGTTGGGACCTTTTTGTAACAATTGGCACCATGTTCTACTTTTTCTAGTTTTTTGTCTTGTGATGTATTTTGTGCTGTTATGAATAAATGTTTTTCCTTTCTTTTATATAATAAGCAAAACATATTATTTTTAATGGTGGCAATAAGTACATGAAGTTTTTTCAATATTAAGGTTCCTTTAAGTCATTATAATTTAATAATAAACCAAAAATATTCCCGCAGCTATACGCGTGGAAATAAGTTATTGCATCAAACCTTCGCAGTTAAAAATTTAAATCCCTATATCGATTAATAGAAATAAAAGTATACTAATTAAAAATAGCGCATTGAATTATTTATTTAGAATTGGTATAAAACTGCATAGCTTCTATACTTTATTGTAGAGAAAGGCATGAAATACACCGATGAAAATAATTTATAAATTACGCTTGAAGCATAACCGAATGTAATTTTTGATGAAGTCAAATTCGTTTTCCAATTGATGTTAAAAAAAACACTATACTACAATCTTCTTAAAAGAATAACAACGAATTTCGTAAATTTCTGTTAAATACCTACTTTGCGTACCCTCAGTCTTTCCCCTCTCAATATATAGCAATAAATAGAAAGAGGGAGAAAAATCCACTCCGTCATTACATTAAAAGATATAATTAAGGAAGGGGTGCACCCTTAGGGAAATTCGCCTTCTTTTGACATTTTAAAGGGGCCTTTCTTAAGCCCACGGTACATTGAATATTTGATGACTGGAATAGAAATAGAAATAGACAATATTTTATTCGTTTCTACTTAATATAACATTCGTGGCTGAGATCTCCTTTTAAGAAAAAATAATACTTGTGCCAGGAGATCGCTCTTCCTGAACATAATATGATACAATACAATACAATACAAATACTCTTTATTGAACACCACATAAAACAAATTGTAAAAAGACAAAGAAATAAGTAACAAGGTAGACAATAGGCGGTCTTGTCGCTAAGCAGCGATCTCTTCCAGACAACCATCCAACGAAGAGATGGCATAAGACAGACTTCCAAAGGCAGGTGGTGCAAACTATAGTAAACATTTAAAATACACTAAACCAACCATGTACTAAATACTAACATGAGCACATACTATACACCGATATATACATAAATACATACATACAAATATTTATAATAATAGAAAGGAAACATACTCAGCTATACAAAAGAGAGAAAGTAAGATTGAAGCACGAACAAATTAGGGAAAGAAAGGACAGACATAGTAATACATAGTGCTGTTTTTGTAAATCTTTAAATATGGCAAGACATTTAGCACGCCATTCATTTTAATTAACAATAATAAACTCTAATATTTATCTTCGCGTTGACTTGCTTATTCAAAAAAAGCAAAGCGTTTTTTTTATGTTGCAGAAAATTTGCTAGGCCGGTTTTTAAAAGAAAACGATTCGAGTTAACGCAAAAATTTGTAAAATTAAACTCTGTACTATTTAAAGCACAATGAAAACGTATTTTTCTTTTTATAGGTTTTGCAAGCCTTTCTATATTCTCTATGGCATCGTCGTCGGCCCCCAAACGTCGTTTAGGACGAATATAGCTTATAATTGCCGCCGGAGCGACGCGAACTTTTCTACTGTACATGCCTATTATTGTATATTCGCTGTTTATGGTTCTATACTATATAAAATATTTAAACCACCATTATTGTACTCATAACTAATTTGATGTTAATAAGCTTAATATTTTTTCTATACTATATTTCAGTGGACAATCATTTTATTTGATAAATAAACAAGTTTCTGTCGCACTCACAGGACATAGAAACCCAAAAACAAACATTAATATGTCAAAAAACAATGATTAAACAGACTGCTCAGCTCATTTTGTATAATTATCATAGCTTATTCACTTCATATAAATAGATTAATAAAATTCTATCCCTGGCTAGAAATTTAAAATTAATAAATTCATATCCCATCTTACAAAAAAAATAAACAAAGTCCCGAGCAAATTCAAAAAGAGGACGTTTGTCTTTCAAAATTGGCGGGCCCGGAGGGACGTGTCAACATAAAAACCGTTAAAAAAGGCGGGAAAAAAGGTGGAGGTAAAAAATAAGGAAAAAGTGTAGAACCGGGTATTATCCTTGTTAATTCCCTGGCTAATTTAATTCTCGCCTAATTCTATTTGTCGAGGAAAACGGGGAAGTGATAATTGAGGGACAGTTTTTTCCGACGGAATAGAAAAAAGGTTTTAACCGCGCGTTAAGTGTATCCTTTTTTAAGCCGTGGGAATTTGGGAGCTTGGGATTTAAAAAAATGTGTTCTATAAAAAGTTCTTGCACTGGGAGTGGACAAATCAGAGTAGGTTATCAGTAAATTGACACAATTGAAATCAAATTTTTGAGGAAGATTCGATTTTTTCCTTCTCGTGGGTTAGAATTATAGCGGACTTTAATCGTTATGGTGTACTTGGAATACTGATACAAATAAAATGTACGGTACAGAATTACTTACTTATTTCACTCCCTATTTCTGTTGTGATTCCCGATTCAGAAACTAGAAAAAGTTATAAAAATTTTATTTTCAATTTACCTTTCCGAAACTTCAGTCCAGTTCACTTTAAAAACACGACAACCACACAACACATCTAATTCTAAACTGACCATTTTACCGGACATTTAAAAAACTAATAATTCTTAACCCTATTGAGAATACCGGTTCTTCCGCTGACCGGAGTCCCCCAAGGGTCAACTCTTTGTCCAACTGGTCAACTCTTTGTTGGAACTGGTCAATCTGGTTTTGCTGACCCTTCCTTGTTCTTTAGAGTTAGTGACAGCTGGCCGTTACCGGTTTTGACACAAAACGGTATTGTTCAATTTACAGTTTTAATTCCGTTGGGTAATTTTGTAAAGGATAGGCAGATGTCTATGGGTATTTTAGTAACAACGAGTAAAATAGTGACCGTTTTTTAGAAGTTATTTGATACGTTGTGTAAAATCGATTTATTTATCGTACTTGAAATGTGGCAGAAAGGTATACTTGGAAAATTAGCGGAAAGCCGGCAGTGCGAAACAAAATCACACTTATTGCTTAGGTAATAGTGCCCTAGGCGCGGGCCTTCCGCTAAGATATAAATTATATTCAACTAAGATATAAATTTAAAATGTAACTAGTTTACATAATATATCAAATAACTTCTAAAGTAAATTATCATTCCAAGATGAACATTTCATACCGGAAAATTGCAGTTTTCGACAGAACGGCGAGAAAGATTTTACGCGGACGAAGTCGCAGGTAGAGCTAGTTCGATTATTTGAATTTAATCTGAATTTTAAATATTCAAACGCAACCCATATTTTCATTATCAAGGAAACCAGAGATACAGTTTTATGGGACCATGACATGCTTTTGAATTTGTAAAATAGTCGATAAAAAGCGACATCTTTCGTTTGATAGGAATTTTATCGAGTTTTCGCGTGATTACTGGCTTTAGTATCGACTACCTACCAGGGGTGGACTTGGGGACAACACTTATAAGTCTTAGTCTGTATTAATTACTTAAAAAAATATATGTATTAAAAATATGCATGATAAGCTTTAACCATCAAAACTATTTATTCAAATTAACTCGCATTTATAACCTTTGTCTTTTGATATTTTTCTCTGCTGCATGTTGGTTGACTGGTATAAAATGCCATTGGGCATTAAGTCCGCCATTTGTACTTTGTTTCTGCAATAAAGCTTAAATAAATAAATGTAACCATCGCCCAAACTCAAGAACTTAATATTAAATTACTTAAAAATACTTAAATATTAAATATAAAGTGAAAAATGCCATACATTTTTGCACCCTATCTCACTACATTATGTATTACGGATCCAAAGTAATTATTATAGGTTGTAAAAAATCCAAATTTTAAATTGCGCACATGCAATAATTATACTTTTGCATTTATTTGCCGATTTTTGTTCTTGTATTCTACCCGCTCGGTAACTACAACGGGTTACGTAATTTCAGTAGATATAACACTTTTAAATTGAAAGAAAGAAAGAAAAGACATTCACCACACAAAACACAATAATAAAAACAAAAACAATACAGAAAACGTTGGATGTGTGTTATCGTGGTAGTCAATCGGTCACTGGATCAGCATAATGCTGAGGTGACAGACACCCGCAGCGCACTAATAACTACACAAAACTACTTGGATAAATTAGAATATTTTTTTTTATAAATATTCTATGTAAATGCACGATGTCTTACCCATAGATTAAATTTTCAACTTTTTTACAATCCTACTAATATTATGAATGCGTATATAATATAAAGTTTGTGTGTGTGTGTGTGTGTGTGTATATTTGTTACCTCATCCCGTTAAAACGGCTGGACAGATTTTGATGAAATTTGGAGCGAAGATAGCTTATACCCTGGATTAACACATAGGCTACTTTTTATCCCGGAAAATTTAAAAGTTCCCCAGGGAATAACGATAACCAAACTCTACGCGGGCGAAGTCACGGGCCAGATAGTTATTACATAATTTCATAAACTGAGTCCTACCCTGACTTAGAAAATACGAAGGGTATGTAATGACAGGACGGTGGTAGGCGGTTCTTATAAATTGTTTATGATGCCGCTGTTTCTTCTTTTATGCCGGTTGGTATATGACATGTATTTAACGATTTTGCATTTTTTATCGCTATAAATACGAATATTTAATAAACAACTCTCGTAAGTAATTATTTTTATTTTAGTGCAAAGTAATGGAAACTTTATTAGTGTTCCTATGATAAGCGAAAGGGTAGGTATTGTAAAAATAACTAATTTTGTGCTACTTAAAAATGTTATATCTTTCGAGATATCTACCGCTAGCGCTATTAAATATCCGCCCCACAACTTTATCCACCGTAATTTCTATACAAACATAAAACACAAATTACCCAAAATTTACTGCACCATAATTTACAAATAAGAACCATTCGTCCCTAAACTAGGTTGGTAATTTGTTAAGCAAATTTTTAGCGCGCACGGATATCCGCTAGCTAACTATTCCGGATAACCGGTGTAAATCTTACATTTGAACCGGGGTACACCCGCTGGTGGCGGTGATGAATCGGTTATGAACTGATGATACTAATTCAAAGTATTGTTTTACGTCCAGCTAAATAGTTCATATATCCGGTGTTGTTTCGTTAATTTCAACCGCTGAAGATGTTGGCCATAATTTACTAAAAACTGACGAGTGGCACTAGATACTACTACATGTGTTTAAGATTTTGTTAGAAATTGATGGCATTGATGCATTAATATTGGCATGTGTTGCAACGCTTATAGGATTATCCGTCTAAATATAATAGTAATAAACTCACAAATAGCTATTTTTATTAAGAAGAAGAAGAAGAAGAAAAACATTTATTCACTAACATAGAAGACACACAGAGTAACATAAATATAAATTAAAAACAATACAAAACAAAATGGTGGTGTGTGTGTCCTCGCGGCAGTGAATGAGACACTGGCTCAGCATAATGCTGAGGTGTAAGACACCTGCAACGCTGATTTTCAGCCAGCACCGTCTGTGACTCACGGAGCGCTATACAAATACACTACATGCTAATAATTATTTATCTACTTCTACTAAGATGGATCGGACATACATATATAGCTAATATTGTGGCAATGTGTTCAGAATAATCAATACTAAATTACTTGTTACAGCAGCATTAAGCGTATTATTATTATTTACTATTTATAATAATCAACTTATTTATTTTTATTAAACCACAGTACGCTGTCCCGAACAACTCGCTCTGGCTCCACAGAAAACCAGCGTTGTTGGCACTACCATGCTAGTAGCATTGCTGAGTGGAGACCATTTCGGCTTTATATCTTTCATTATGTTGTTGTGTTGTTTTGTTGATGTTTTCGCCGAATAAATGTTTTTCTATTCTATTCTAATAAACCTATTTTAGTTATGAAAAAGTAAACTCTAATGACATTTCACAGACCATTAATTAAACTTTTACCTTTTTTCTTAGTTTAGTTTTTCAAGTCTTCAATGAAGGGTATTTCTAACGAAAACACCTTAAATAAATCAAAATGTTATTATAGTACGTCATTCTAGACAAAAAGTGAAGTGAACCCTTCACTTCATATTCAAACACAAAAGGGCAATACTTATATTACGTTTAGTTACCATAAACCCCTGCGCGTGTGCAGCATATCTCGGAAGGCGGCAGTAGCGCGGTGTTTTCGCGAATTCTTCCCGCTCGCGTGTCGCCGCTTCCTGAATGTGAACGTTACAGCACTCGGCTTGGGCGCTGCCGTGCACGCGAAAATGGGGAGCGTGGTAAAATTTCAGATACAAGATTGCATTGCATTCAACAGTCGAACTAAACTAGAACGCTACTTAAGACTAGTTTTTTTAGTGGGTTTTGGGAGGCTGGGGTTTAGTTTGCTTAGGCCATGACGCACTTTTACCTATACCATCGACCCAATTTGATCCACTGACTTCAGTTTCACGCCTTTTACTAAAGGTCTGTATAGTTGACAAAAGTTATCGTATTGAATTTATTTTATAACATCTTTAATACTGAGAGCTAAGCTTTGCAAGAGCCGAATCAGCACAGTAATAAAGAGGAAACCATTTAAAAATGTCACGCATCGTTAATTTGCACGGACAAAACATGACAACAACTTGAAACCACCAACGAGATTTGAAGTTTCTATCGTGAGACGTGTTTCTGTTGCGTCATCCAAAATAAGTATTGTCCAATTACTAATACTCATACTTATCGTACATTGAATCACTTACTGTACAAACACTTTACACACTATTATTCTTTAGCATATTTTTCTATTAAAACTGGTCAGCACCCT
This sequence comes from Tortricodes alternella, assembly GCA_947859335.1. Lineage (NCBI taxonomy): Eukaryota > Metazoa > Arthropoda > Insecta > Lepidoptera > Tortricidae > Tortricodes > Tortricodes alternella. The sequence goes on along the minus strand of OX401973.1, from coordinate 7,413,096 downwards.
TTTAAAATTTAATCCTTCTTTATCAATAACTGACCACGTCCATAACCCTATTGTCCTTAAATGCAAATGCACGCCATCTGCCGGACAATAGTAAAGGGTCAGAACCGGATCTAGGCAGTGCGATCCGGTATTTACCGGTCCTTCCGCCAAAGACACGTTGGATAAAATTGGTGATTTCTTTTTTAAGGGTAGAAAAAGGTGTTTAGCGAAGGTAGCTATGAGACCTGGTGTAGTTAGTTTGTTTTTGTTTACTTCTAAACCATAGTTGGTTTGTTGTTACTATTAACTCTGATTAACTTGATGATTATTTTAATGATTAATATAGATATGTGCAACCAAAGCTTTAAAAATAAAGGCCTATTTTAAGCACACTTTCTTATGTTCTATTTCAATATATCGATCGTTATTCTTCTGAGGACTGTTCCGAAGTTGAGTAACTTACGATACTAAACAAACTCTGTTATTTACGAGTAAATACTAATATTAAAGTGGTTGAATAACTTATAATCAACATGTTTTCAACTATATTGATAGAAGCAGCCAAACCGCAGACAAAAAAGTGCAGGTAATCACCCCTTTTGACAACCCTATTGACGTTAACAATGCCTTGAGTGACGACCCTAGCTGACCGGCGCGCGCGCACGTACGCATGTCACTTTCTAGTAATTTTTTGAATAAAAAGGGTTTGGGTGAGGTGTTCTTTCATGTCATGGTTCCGTATAATGTATCCCTTGGTTTAGACGTATAAAAAAATCAAAAAATTTTTTTTTCAAATAATAAAATGAACTTGTCTATTCCTAAATAATTGTAGGTAAAAGCAACCTCGATTTGAATCTTGTGATTATTTCGAATAAACGATAAAACCACATACGGAGTCAAATACAAAAACAACAAGAAGTAGATACTTTCTTAAACTATTGCGGTTTTTACCTATAAATATCTAATAAAAAATATGTACTGACCAACAAGACATCTTTTGCTACGATACCGTATAACAAAAAAATAATATCACAGGATCATTACCTATCCATCTATCACTTTATTAGACATTAGAACTGCGGAACCCTAAACCGGCGGAGACTGTCCATATGGCGACAAAAGAACCCATTTTGACCATGCTTCCTTTTACATCATTTTGGTAGGTTACGGATATTACCTACAGTCTGTTCAACAGGAGTTGATAAAAAAAAATTAGGGCTTCTGAACTCATTACAAATAGCGGTCCGCTAATTATTTTTACCGATTATAAAAAGAAATTAAAAGGAAAAGCAATATTTTTTCATAGAATATTATTATTGAATAGCCTGTATATGTCCCATTGCTGGCATATCATCGGACGACGACCATGACGAAGTCTCAGAGTCGGAGGAAGATTCAGAGTCGGAGGAAGATTCAGAGTCGGTGGCATTTATTATGAAACGTTCAATTGCGTCTATTCTGCCATCAATTTGTAACAATCTATCATCTTCTTTTACCGTATAGTACCGCTCGCCCGACAACAACTGCGTGCCTTATACCACAAAACTCAGTGCGCGCGGCGATAAGCGACGCCCGTCATATAGTTTGCGATAGTTAAGCGACAGTCGCTATTTCGAGACGATATCCTAATATTTATCAACTCTCGGCGAACAGACTTTACCAAAATGACCATAAACAAAGTTGTACCAGTTTTATAAATGACTTGGTTGAAGCAAAAACATCCTTAATCTTCAACACATAAGAACTTTCACGTGCGACTTACTTTTGTGGTTTTCTTATACTTAATCCTTTTTACTTTTCTTTAATGATACCTAGTTATTACGAAAACACGTAATGAACAATGTCAATTAAGTCATTTTGTCTCTTGATTTCATGTTATTTGCGCCCTTAGGGACATTGTATGTATGTATATATGTAAAACTCTTTATTGTACATCAAAAACACCTTAAAATTACAAAAACTAAAATATAAATTAGTACAAAGGCGAACTTATCCCTTTAAGGGATCTCTTCCAGCTAACCTCTGAGTTAATGATGTAAGAAGACAAACTGAATACTATGTACACAAACGTGATAAAAACTATGTGTGCACAAAATAAATAAATTCTTAGAATGACACAAAAGCCACACACACAAAAAAAAACATAAAAGAGAGTATTTAATTAGGACTCCTGTCCTATACGATTGTTAGTTAGATAGCTGCTTATCATTCGCGTTTCGTTATAAAACCATGCTGATTAATAAAAAACCGGACAAGTACGAGTTAAACTCGCGTGGAGAGGGTTCCGTCCCGTACAGGATTATCTAAAATATCCTGTTACTTTAAAAACCATAGACTTCTAATAGGTTTTCCTGTAATCTATAGGTAAAGAACTATTTACTGTATTTTTTCAAAATTTTAGGCCCAGTAGTTTCGGAAATAAGGGGTAGAATGAGGATGGATGAGATACTGTATCGAAGAAATGCGTATGTGAAAGAGCGCCCCGCGATTCCGTCCGTTATTCCGCAAGGCCTACCCTCGGACCATGGATGGTTGAAGGTTGATCTTAAGCTTGAATCTTCTGACGATACATTTAGGTAGGGTTGCCAGCCGTACTATAATATATAGTATTGTACTGTAGAGCAACCTATTTTGCTCTAGTATTTTATTGTAACTGGACAGGCGTATTGCCGATGTATTCGTTTTTCGTATTGTTGAATTTAATAGTAGTTTATGCAACGGTTGCATAATGATAGGCCTTAAAACACTAGTGCGGTTTTCATGAAACGAGCCGATAGGCGAGTTTCATAATAAGATCGCACGAGTGTTTTAAGGCCAAATTATGCAGAGTTGCATACATAACTTTATCTACACACATATTATAAATCCTCCATGATGGGTTCAGAAACAATATTTTCTGCCAACAAGTTATTTGTTGCAATCGTGGCTGCATATTTCCGATATCCGGCGCATTTTCACATCACACACATTCCAAGAAGACTACTTTCATATTTTCAACTAAAATGTAAATTACAAACAACTTTTTCTATTCAATTCAACAACAATTCTACTTTCGTTCAGCATAACACCAACATAATGGCGCCAATTCGATCCTCTGTCAAGACCATTTTTTTTTTAATCATAGACAAACGAATGAAGTCTCTATTCTCATGACACTCGAGATCAAATATTGTGCAGTTTATATTAAAAAAACATACTGAATTGACGTTTCATATCAATAACTGTTTAATATCTATGGATACTAGAATAGAGACCCACTTGAGTTTTGACAGCTGTTCCAAATTTAATCTCATTTCTATACTAAAAACGATAAAGAAATAACATTGCAGCACTGGTTTTTCCTAATTGGTTGTCAAAATGGTGGTCATTTCCTACGGTTTTTGATTAAACAATGGAGGTTTTATGATATGGGTGTAGATAAATATTATTAGAACATCGGTTACGCATGTTCAGATATTCATTCCTCCTCCAGGCTCCTCCTGTATCCTTCTAATGAAAAATATAGTAAAAGTCTCTAAGAAAGTATTTCAATATTAAAGATTAGCATCCTCTTACTGTCGCGCTACGAGCGGTGTTCAATTTAGCTTGAGGAGCAGAAGCAGTGTATCCCCGTCTTCTCGAGCTACCGTCGAGCTACCCCACTAGAGTACTATATTTTGTACTATATACTGTTGAAGTTATATTACGCAAAAATACTATATTTTGGTCAGTCCTTACAAATGGGATTTGAGTTCGCCAGTTCTACAATGTTAGCATTAAAGTTCATTAAATTACAATATCTCGGTTTTTGTGGACGCAACGCAACCTTATATTACTTCGTTGTGCGTGTTTCGAAACATATATGGATTGAGATTGAAGAAAAAATGGCATTTTTGAAGCTCGGATAGCTACAGATGCACAATCAGAATGTTAGCAAGACGAATTGTGTGTATTATATTTAATCAAACATTACACTTTTTTAAAAGGTTTTTCTTCAAAGTAGTATATTTTCGTTCAGTGTACTATTTTATTTATTTACCTTTGATTGGAAAATACTCTATTTGCCCCATAAATAGTTGGCAACCCTACATTCAGTTGCCAGCTGAGAAACCTTTTATTGCATGATCCATTATACTTTTTGTCACACTTAGCTTAATTCCAATTTAATAAGGCATTTGACACTTTTACCCCCATCACCCCTTCGACAAATACACTTGTAAAATCTGCGCCGGAACCCGCCGACCACTTCCGCCGGATGTCGCCCTCGTGCTACACAGTCAAATACCTTAGTTCTTAGGGTTTGTTGGTAAATACTAATAGCCTAGAGAGTTAGGTCTTTGTTAGACATTTTTAATTGTCAACAAATGATATTGAGCCCGGCTTGTTGTTAAAGACCGTTAAACCATAATGTCAAAAACTTTAAAAGATTAGTAAAAAGTCAATCCTGACATGCCTTGAGTGTTACGACACATTCCAAATAAGTTTGATCAAATGTAACGTTTGGTCAAAATTCCAATTTGCCGAATGCCATTATCTGCTGAAGCATTTGTTTTTCAGGACCTTTTAAATGTCTATGCGCGGTTTGTATCACACACAATGACAATCGATAATAATTGATCAGAAAATTGCTCCAATTTGATACTTATTAATAAATAACTACACCATGACTTAGTACCGTTTTATTCTTTGGGGAAATCGCACTGATACGAACTTTGAGAAATTATATACTAGTGAGGACGCCTCAACTTGATATTTTGTAATGCCTGTTGAGGCCAAATGGCACAAACACCTGTAAGAAAACGATTACCGCCGGACGCGGCGCGCACGCCTGCTCCGTCATCAAGTGCTCGCTGTCATTTGTTTGATGATGTGTTTGAGATGTCTGTTCTTGTGTAACGTAATACTTCAATGGACACGAACGTCCTTTTTCTTCTCCAAAAAAAATGTGTTCGGATACTGGCCAATGTAAAAAGCACTCATAGTTGCAAACATTTTTCATAATTTCTACCTTATTTTGATTTTTTGTAAACTGAAACTTTCGTGAGGCATACATATTTCATAATACCTATATAAACACCTAAAAATCATGATCGAAACCATTTTTTAAATGGTCTCCGATTAGAGACTAATTGAATAGTATTAAGACTTTTAAAATAATAGAGTTTCATTTCGAGTTGTGCCACTGTCACAACTAAAGCAGCGTTATGTTAAATTAAAATTATATGTATATTGTATAATATTCTATTCCACAATATACCAACATAACTCTACTTGTATCTACGAGTATATGTAGGTATCTGCTTGACCTCGCGCCCAACAGGTGGCAGGCAGTTGCCACACCGGACACGCGCCATTGGCGGCAGATTAACGGTGTGCGCAGACGCGTCAAACCCTGTCCATGTCCATCCACTGTAGCATGACCACCCGGTTGACTTGGTGGTTGTTACAAGGACAACACGAAGTGCCAGCAAAGTACCAATTTGATTTGTCTAAAATTAGACGGCCACTTACAACCGAAACTTATCTGAAAATAAACAGCTTTGTAAATTATAAACTTGTGATTCCTTTGATTAGTTTGATGTTAGCAAACAGCTTTGCAAGCTCTGTCCAAAATAAGTCGCTCGGGTGATATTAGCAATTATTTGTTTATTTCTAGCCCTCCCATGTTTTCATTGACGTTAAACTATGAAACTTGGGCCCGCGGGTTCGATAGTCAGGTAATCTTCTATACAAATAATACTTTTGTTAAGAGGTTCATTTTTATAACAAGCTTTTTTGCCCATTGCACTTAATTATTGAATAAAATGCGTACACAAAATTTAGTATCTGCGCTGTTGACCGTTGAAGAGTTTTTTATCTGGAGCTAATCCTGGATGTCGCTTCAGGGAATGATTACCATAAAAATGCATTATTATCGGAACTGAACCAATATATATATATGCATTCAGCTTGCAAAATTTTACCTAAACAAACCAACGTACAAACATTGCAAATTAATAAAAAGCTTCTAAAAAACGTCCTAACTGACATCATATATCACCTTGCTGAAGCTACAATTTTCGCATGTATTTGGGGTCGGCGCAGGATGATTTCTATTTCTTATCATCCCAATCACCCGTCATCATCCCCTTGATCATCCATATTCATAATTAATACCTTTTTCGTGACGCATTTGATATCTCTTCGCATGACATGTCCATACCAACCTAAGCGATTACTCCTTACTTTGTCACTGGTGCTACCTACAAACTTCCCCTTATGTATTATGTAATCTGTGCCCTTATATACCTCTTCCTTTCCATTCCGACCAATTTAGTTACATGTCGAAAATAGATCAAATTGTCTCCTCTGGACTAAATAAATCTTTGACCAAATTCAACTAGGTGTCGATCTGTTATTTATCGAACGCAACTTATTGAATTTTAAATCGTTTCCTTTTTGGTCACCCATTCCTTACTTCCACTCATTCCGTTTTCTACTTTAAGTGCAACCGTGTAAGGTCAAAAATTGTCTAAATATTTTAGGGTTCCGATCAAGTAAACTATAAAGACAAACAATAATGTGACAACACATGTCATGACAGCTTTAAGAAAACGAAAGTTCTGGCCATCCTGTTAGAAATGCTTCAATTGATATTGGACTTTGTTGTATGTAGCTTAAAGTCATAAATTGATTGTTTGGTTATTCATAGGGTTGTCACACTTTCAATTTTTGTATTGATTTCAACCCTTTTTTGTTTGATTTAGGAACGGAAGGAAGCGATTTGTTATGGGATAGTTTGTTTTTATGCATTTTTATAAACCAATCTTAAATTATGAACGGTTTTTTTAATGTGACATGATAAATATGGTATTCCTCATTATGTTTTTTAAAAGCGAAAGTGTTTAGGCTGCCTGCTGTCGCTTAAAGCATACGGTTTTTTTTTATCTACTGTCCATAGCTGGAAACAAGACCGTTAATCCGTTAATCGTTAGTAACGAAGTCAACATTTTTAATTACGGATTAACTTTTAAGTTAACTTTAAAAATTGTTAACGGATTCATTAACTTCCGTTAAAACAATAAATTTCCGTTAATTTGCCAAAAGGACACCGCGCGGACCACACCGCGCCGCGAAAAACACGTTTTGACAAGTACCCTTGTCGGCGGTTATTGCGCGCAGACCCTTCTTTTTAACCGACTTCATATAAATTAATGTCCTGCCTAAACTTACATAGCCCATACCAATATTTTTTATAAGCAAATCACTAACACAACCACATATATATATAATGCAATTTCTATCACGAGTTAACGATTACTTAACGTTAACTTTCGTTAAATCTTCTCGATTTACGATTAACGTTAACTTCAGTTAAATCTTCCGAAATGTCTTTAACGTTTGACAAAATTAACTTTTTTTAGTAACGGATTAACGATTCACGAAGTTAGCTATTTGATTAACGGTGCCCATGCTGCTGTCACACTTAAAGCAATTCCTAAACAACAAATACATTTCAACATCGCATAAAATTGCTTACCCAACGGAACGCCCCAAATGACAGATAATGACAGCTCAACAAATGACAGTGGTTAGCGAATAAGCGCACAGCACGCCGCATGCGCACAAATCGTGTGCTTCGAAAAATTATAGGAAAACTGTGACATTATAGGGTATTTATGGGAAAATAACGGGACGCCTGCTGCGTGATGTAATGTGTTTGAAATCATAACCATTCAAAATAAAAACAGCGCTTAAAAAAGTAATCATTCTTTTTACGAAAAGACAATAAAACTCTCAATAATAAGTCTCAATAATATTTTTATGTACACCCATATCATAAAACCTCCATAGTGTAATCAAAAACCGTAGGAAATGACCACCATTGTGACAACCAAATAGGTAAAACCAGTGCTGCAATGTTATTACAGTATCGATTTTAGTATCGAAATGAGATTAAATTTGGAACAGCTGTCAAAACTCAAGTGGGTCTCTATTCTAGTATCCATAGATATTAAATAGTTATTGATACGAAACATCAACTCAGTATGTTTTTTTAATATAAACCGAACGACATTTGATCTCGAGTGACGTGAGAATAGAGACTTCATTCGTTTGTCTATGATTTAAAAAAAATGGTCTTGACGGAGGATCGAATTGCCGCCATTACTGTAATTTACATTTTAGTTGAAAATATGAATAGTAGTCTTCTCGGAGTGACTGTGTGATGTGAAAATGCGCCGGATATCGTAAATGCAGCCACGATTGCAACAAATAACTTGTTGCGAGAAAATATAGTTTCTGAACACAAAGATAAAGTTGTGTATGCAACTCTGCATAATTTGGCCTTAAAACATACGTGCGATCTTATTATGAAACTCACTAAAGCTCGTTTCATGAAAACCGCACTAGTGATTTAAGGCCTATCATTATGCAACCGTTGCATAAACTACTATTTGGATTATTTTGATATTATTGTGACAACTTCTTCACCGCCGTAACTTGATCTTAAGAGGAGTGTGAACTTACGGCTTTTCACACGGAAGGCGATAACGATTTGCACCCCTTAAATGTTAACCGATGTTCACCAATTTTTGATAGGTTGTCAATTACGTCTATACGTTCTGGTTTTTCGTTATTAATCAATAAATTCAGTTTTATTGTTGTTTCAGTATTCTCATACAAAACTAATTTCGGCGATTATTTTGTTCTGATTTTGTTCTGACTGACAACCTATCAAAAATTGGTCAAAATCGGAAAACATTCAAGAAGTGGAAATCGTTATCGCCTTTTTTATGAAAAGTCGTAGTTCTCCTCTTAAGATCAAGTTACGGCGGTGAAGGGGTTGATGGGATGGAAATCTTTATCGCATTTTGTATGAAAAGGGTGATTTTTGCCGTTGGTTCACAGTCCTCTTATGTGTACTCTTAATATATTAGAGCCTCTCATACATTTCGGAACATCAATGTAAAGACCACTTAGTAAATCATCATTATCAGCATCATTTCAGCCGAAGGACGTCCACTGTTAGACATAGGCCTCCTCAATGATCGCCACAACGACCGATCCTGTGCTGCTCGCATCCAGGGGACTCCTGCAATCTTCACGAGGTCGTCAGTCCACCGTGTCTGCCCACGTTGCGCCATCCGGTATGCGGTCACCACTCAAGAACTCCTCGTCCCCATCGGCCATCTGTTCTACGAGTAATGTGCCGCCAACTGCCACTTCAGTTTAGCAGTTCTTTAGGTTATGTCGGTTACTCTAGATCTTCGGCGGATCTCCTGATTTCTAATTCGATCTTGCAGTGATATCGACTTTCCCGATTGGTACTTAGTAAATAAACTTTAAAGAATTATCAGAAATGATTTATTGAATTTTAATAAATTTAACGCTAAATTTTAAAAAAAATTTAACAGTCAGGCTGAGATTCGAACTCGCGATTCTTTCCTTCACCGGTGAATTTGCTCTGACCTGGGACGACCAGTCTTAGCGTCGAACCTAACTATACCTATTTCGTTCAAAAGTGTATTTAATTTTCATCAGCATCCGCCCACTGCTGGACACAGGCTGGGCAGTGCTCCCCACGCGAGCCAAATGCGGATTGAGGACTTTGAACCCGCGACCTTTTGCTATTTGCTATAAAAACGCACGTCTGACTAAACTACCATTGAATGTGTGTGGATAACTCATCCGTCGTACGGTTTGTTACAAAATTCACTATATAAAAACATCTATAAGACCCCCAGAAAATCCACCCTTTAATATAAAACGAATCATAATAACATCTTACTCAGCAGTTTCATTGTACATCCATCTTAGCCGTACAGGGTGTTCCAAACTCCGTACATAATACAGGCCGCTACAAAACAGGGCGACTCGCCGCTCAGCTATGTAAGTGCAATTTAAAATGTAAATTAACACAGCAAAGAAGTAGGGAGGGCCACCAACACTTGAGAATTTTGCACCAACACTGTCTTGAAACACCCTGTACTTTTAACTAAGTTTAGAACGTCTTGTTAATGTGTTTTGTACATGCTAATTTGAACCGTAAAATTTCAGTGACAAGATTGCTTTTTACTAGATTGCGAGAAGGTGGTTAGGGTAATCGTGATAATGGATTTAGACTTCTGAAAGGGAGGAAGTGATTAGCTATTTCATTCAAATTTGCATTTTGATGTTAAAAGAATAACGTAGGGTTTTGAGTGTTGGATTACGATTGTATATAGGCTGTTGTCGAAATATTTTTTATATTTCTTACCAACACAAGAATTTTGTTTTGCGAGAAAACGGTGGGTTGCTGTTTTGCTACGAAAGGAAGATAAATTGAGGCAAATGATTGCTTTTAAAATGTTGTCCTTAAGAATAAATGGGCATACATTAAAATGGTTTTCTGTTTTATTTGCAATGAATGAAGACTTTTTTACAGTCTTATTTTAATTTCACTAGAAAGCATTTTTTATCTAATATGCTTTGACAAACTTACAGTTACATTTTTTTTATCTTTAAAAATACATGCATACTAATTATAAACCCATTTTAATTTTAAATAACCTTAAAAAAACCCGGGTATAAAATCTCCCCCGTTACCAGGCAACGAGAGACCAGTTCTTTTTTCCCCCACAAGGAGGGGGGGTGGGCCGAGAAATGGAAAACTCGGGAAAATTGTAGCATTCTTGAGGCGACGCGCCTCTCACACCTTCTTGCGGCAGGGGTTCGCAACCTTTGGTTTAGAATTTGTAGATTATATTTCACCAATCTTTGCCTATCAAGAGAAGACTTTGTACGGTAAGAATTTGGAACGAGCTTGATACAGCAACGTTCCCGGACCGATACAACCTAGGGGTCTTCAAAAAACGAGCCCACTCCTTTCTCAAAGGGCCAGCAACGCATCCGTGATTCCCCTGGTGTTGCGGGTGTCCATGGGCGGCGGTGATTGCTTACCATCAGGTAACCCGCTTGCTCGTTTGCCCCCCGCTTACTATAAAAAAAACATTCACTTTGGCAATCTCGTGTGCTCTTTGGATAAGACTTTTGTTTCCTATTGCTTATCACTGGTGTTATTTCATTTCATTAATTTATTAACGGTTAAACTGAAGGTGATTTTCAGATTATAATATTAAATAGTTAGTATTTTAGTTTTTGTTTAACGAAAAGTTTAAATATCAATTACTGGACAAAACGCGCCCGACACCAAATGAAAATGAATTGTAAGAAATCAATTTTGTAAAATTTTTGCTGAAGACTAAATTACCATCAATGTAAAAAGTATATAATCAAGTTTATCAAAACTGTTGTAATATTATGTCACTTACGTCATACACTATATTTATATGATTCTTCGGAATTGTCTTAATAAATTATCATTCAATCAGGCATTATTTAGGACCCGATTTAAGACTGACGTCTTTATAAACTAGTACGTCCCACTTAGAGTTTAGGAAGACTCGACTTTTCAAAGTCTTGGGACTCGAGATATCCCAGGATCAAAATCCCGGGACTTACAGGAACGAGACGTTTTGATAAATCATATTAAAATGTACAAGACTCTATTTTTTAACGTGTACCTAAATCGTATCACTTTTCTATTTTAGTAAATTCACATTTTTTGTAAAAGCTAACAGATGATGCTTTTGGTGACAAAGTGAATACAGAAGAGATATGGACTTTTTGTAAATAACATTATTTGTATTCAATAACAACAAGCAGGTTTCGGTCTAGAGTCTCAATCTGAAAGTTCGGGGATTCAATGTGGAAATTCCCGGGATTCAGAACCTAGCTCCCACTACTTTAACTTTCAAAAATCGTAAAAAATTTAAAGCAAGAAAATGTTGCCGACCGCCTCCCCGGCGCGGCTCGTAAAAAGGAGCGCCGTGTCGGACCCCCCGCCCCACGGCCGCCTGCCCCCCCGCTCCGGACACTTTCAGGGGTACGGACTCGGGGGCGGATATTAAAATATTTTTATTTCAAAAGAAAAGCGCGGACATTACGTCTACTAGTCAGTCGTCTGCGAGGCAAAGAACTATCATATATGAATTCGCATAGAGACTTATATAGGGCTGTGACACTAGAACAGTGCTCGAATACCTATTTCTTCCACGCCGGTTAGGACTATTAACTTAGCCAGTGGTAACTAATATAGATCTACGCTCCGGTTATTTTTGGTTCCATTTTTATACAACTTATAAATAATACAATATAGGGAAAATAAATGTTAGCGCAATTATAGGAAATACATAGAAATATATGGTAAAGAACAGCCCAACGCGACTGTGTCAAATCGAGAGTTATTTGGAGGAGAGACAGAGACTGTTTTTTGAGTGTGCCACTCAGTAAATACTGCCAACATCGGAGTTCTTAATACATTGAATTAAGATCTATTATTGTTTGATTGAAGCGTTTTATTTTCGTGGTTCGTAGCTCTTAGCAAGGATTGAAAGACAGTGTATGAATCAGGAAAAAAAAAGTGTACATTTCATTAGAACTAACACCTCGGCAATAAAGCTTCGTAGTATATAAACTTGAAAATAGATGGTGTTACCACACCGAACTAAGTGACTTTTTCAATGCGGTTGTTATGAACGCCGTATCCTTCTTTTGAGATAGTTGAGTAAGTTTCATAGGACAGAATAGCGACATCTGCTGGCTCTTTTTGTAACTGTGGATGTTACTTTTGTTTCCTGGACGCCCTGGCCGGAATACCGGCTTTGTAGGTAGGGTTATTATAATAGTAACTAGTCTCGGTACATTTTTTGACACAGTCCAATTCGGTTCTCAACCATTTTTAAACAATATTTTTGAATGCTGTTTAGCTCATTTTAAATTATGTAAAAATATTTTTGCAGTGTAATTTTCACATTTTCAAGGGCACTGACAATATCTTTCATTTTTCATTTTGCCGCTATAACGCTATCTTACTGTCAGCCGTCGCGTGTGACGTCAACAAAGGCTAGTCTGCATGAGGGTGCAGTCCGAATAACACTTACAGTGATCGCTTAATCATTTTAAGGTGGGCAGCGTGATTCGGAATGCAACCAACCTATGCAAACGTCATACGTCCTGACTGGTGTTTAAAGTCACGTGACTTACAAGTAAAATTTGAAGTCATTAATTTATTAAACTCTTAATAATCTTGATTTATTTTTACATAAATAAATCCTCGTTTAACGTGAGATTGAGGGTTACGCTTTCGTTCCACAGAAATATAAGTATTAATATTTGTTAATATAGCCAAGTAGCCAATGAAATCATGCTTACATATGCAATTATCTGCATGATACGTATTTTCGAAGAATCGGCTATAACTAGACAATCTCTCATTGGTGAAAATGCTGACCGCCGAGGATCCAGCTACAATCGATGTTACATACGATTCGACACAACTCTTAGCTTTCTTTGTTTACCGCGCTGTAGATCTCATCGGGTGGAACAGCGCCATCTATTGGCACTTGTCGCAATTATTTTGCTCTTTCGTTTTACAAATCTGTCATAATCATCATCAGCTTATACGTGCTGGCCACAGGCCTCCTGAGAGGGTACAATTTCGGGGGAAAAATTGTAGTAAAAGTCTAATCCATCCCTGTGCCATCGCCGCAGGTCCCGCGTTTTACATATTTCTTCGCTCGCCCCCATTGTGTATTGAATCAACCGTGCTCATTGCTATGTACTGTCTTTGTTCGTCTTGGGTTTTTAATTACTAAAGAAAAATCGTCCTTATCATTATCATAATTAAGTCAACCTTATGTGATAATGGCTTGATATTCAACGGAGAGACACCTTCAGCTTGCCAAATCGACTTCAGGTACAGTCGAGGTTAAAAATATCTACGCCGACAAAGTGGTCAAAAGTTTACTGTTTACTTTATCGTCAAGGGCGTACGCTCGCACGCTCAGATATTTTTACCCTTTTGGTAACGTTTATATATTTATGATCTCGACTGTACATCGAAGTGCTGAAGAGTTTGTTCAAAAAGTCACTATTTCATTCTGACTAAAGCACTAGAACTCTAAACCTATCCTGTAGCAGCTAGGAGTCAGACAGGGAGATGTTATCTTTCCAAAACTGGTCACCGATCCGCTCGAAAATATTTTCAGGGCGTTTATTCGGGATGAAAAATCTCGCTCGCGAGTCACTACAACATGACTTAGCGTTCCCAAATATAGGCGCAGGGTTCTGGACTGGAAAGACATCAATATAAACGGCTAGTACATCACTCATCTTCGGTTTGCTGATGACATAATAGTCATGGCTGAGACCATGGAAGACCACAGTACAATGCTCGATGACCTCAATACAGCCTCCGAACGAGTTGACTTCAAAATCAACATGGACCAGACGATGGATGGATGTAGAATTTCCATGTACTGCCAACTCCCGTGAGAATTGGAGACTACGATCGAAGTTGTCGAAAATTATACCTGGACATACCTGGTAAGTCCAATTTCGAGAAAGAGGTCAATCCTCGAATTTGACTTGGTGGGGTAGCGTTCGGGAAGCTGCGCGTATCCTCTCTGCTTATTATACCACTGAGTCTCAAGATGAAAGTCTTTGACAAGTGTGTGTTGCCGGTGATGACTTACGGTACCTAGACGTGGTCGGTCACTGTGGGACTTCAAGGAAGCCTTAAGGCCACCGAAAGGGAAATGAAAAGGGTCATAATCAGCGTTTCCCAGTGATATTGAATTAGAAATAAGGATATCCACAAAAGAACTAGACACATATACCCAAAAAAAATCTAAACTTAGTTACAGTGGGCACATTGCTCGTAGAACAGATGGCCGATGGAGCCAAAGAGTTCTGGAGTGGCGACCACGTACTGGAAGATGCAGCATGGATTGACCACCCGCCCGCCACCCACACGGAGTGATGACCTGGTGAACATTGCGCTACTCCAATTTTGTGTGATTACCTATCTTCCAGAAAATTCCCTCTTAAATCTGATATAGGGAGGGGGGGTAATTGCACCCCCCTCCCTATATCCGCGCCTTCACTGGTTGCATTTTAATTCCCGTCAAATTCAGATATTTGTGTAAGTACGTAATCATACTTGTATTTTGTCTTGTTTCCTGTCTATTTATTTATAACGATAGACTCTCCTGTCGGGTTCATTTTGGTAGCAAACCTTTTCATGGTTAATTTTCAAAATCGGTTTATCAATGACGGAGTTCTGAAGTAACAAACATAAAAAAAAACAACCTAATTGAGAACCTCCTCCTTTTTTTTGAAGTCGGTTAATAATAAGGTCATCTATCTATTCTGTGCTTTGGGTGGCAACGGTAACATTCAAAACACCATACGAACATTGATATATGTGTGTATGTTAGTAGGTAAACATACCGCCCGCCATCCATCTTACCCGGAACAATACAACCCCCAACCATCATAATTTCTTAAGGCTTTTTGCTTCATTTAAGCTGAGCCAGACAAAACATGCCCATTCAAGCTATACCAGCATAATTTGAGCTGTGTACGGCCTGAGTTTAATACGAATGCTGGAATTTACAGAGGGCAGGGTATGCTGGATGGTTATTTGCTGACACATTTGGTTACGGGGGCGTGATGTGTAGGATTATGTTGTTTTTTTAAGAAATTATTAAGAATGTTATAAGAAATAACGAATATTCTTTTAAACACGCTTTTATTAGCTTCTGTAAAACTAACTAACTAAGAAACAATATAATAGAATCTTAGAAGTTTTACCCTATTTTTAAGGTGGATTCGTCCATACTTTTTTTATTTGGTAAACAAGTTTCTAACCTCAAAATATATATGCAATTTTTGGCTGAAAGAGCTGTTTTATCCTAAACTAGTGGACCCGCCACAGCTTCATCCGCGCCTGAGTATTTTTCATACAAACTTTATCACCCCTTTAGTGGACCTTTAGGGTACTCGAGGATCTCCTCCAAATTACAAACCTCTAGGACCACCCGTTTAGGCTGTGCGTTGTCTATAAGTGAGTCACGGTACTGTTTTATATGTATTGAAAAGCAAATCTAGGCTAGAAATTGGCAAAGACAATTAAGTATGGATGAATCCAATGTAGTTGTCGTAACAATTTGAAACTTTGCGAGTGTACCTATGCAATTCGGATGACGATAAAATAATTTGGTGCTACTGAGCTGATCTGATCATGGAGCCAGGAGGTTAGTGGAACTCTTCAATGACTACTAGTAAACCCCTCGAGTTTGGGTTCATTTCATTTGTTTTGACGAGTCCAATACATTACCTTGGTAATGTGATGATGGTCTTTTCTTTTTAATGCGTTACTGACAAAAGCGTGCGTTATTTTTGTGAATTTGTGTTAATTATAATGTTTTGTTTTTAGGATTCATCCAGGACAGTACAGAATTGATCTTATACCGCCTTATAACGCAAAAATTAGTGTTATTATCGCTGTATAAGCTCTTATACAGATTGTGTACCACTTGGAAAATTATTACATTGCTGTCGAGTTCCTTTCCGGTTTTTTCTGAACCGATGGTAGATTCACTGACATACATAAAAACATGTTAAGACGCTGACCTAAAGTGACCGGTCACTGTCTGTTTGCACCGGAGTGAACGAGAAGCACTGTGCGGTTTTTTGTATGGGGAAAATCAAAAATGGATGAATTATATAAGTAAACACACTACATGTAAAATATAAATTAATCATTTTTTTAATATGGGCGCGATGTAATTGGTTTAGTAATTATAGCACTTTAGGTTAAAAAAATTAAAACATAGAACTGCTTAAAGAGAATTTCAGAGGTAACTTCAGGATTTTTTCTATCGTTTCGATTTCATGAAATCGTATTTTGGAAACAGTCATGTTTTCAATAATATAATGAATATGAACGTATATTTTTTTGGATTTGCCAAATCAAATAGTTTTTTGTTAAAAAAGTGTTTAAGTAAAGCCGATTTAGGTCTTGTCAGCGCCTTAACGCCTAAACTGAATGTAGATTTTATTTTTGACTTTGTTACAAATTATTGATTGTTGACAATAAAAGATTGTTCCTTATCACAGCTATTTCTATTGGTTTATTAATATTATACTTTGACGTTAGTAGTTAGAGGGCAACCTGATGTTTCCGGTCCTTCTTTTGTTAATAGTCAAAACCGAATGCTATGCTTCAAAGTCTTAACACTGTCACATTTTTGCATTTGTGTAGTGGTTAGACGCGCGCCTTTCATGCAAAGTCGCGGGTACCCACCCCGGCTCGTACCTATGAGTTTTACAGAACGTATAAGTGCGAAAACAGAAATCATCCACCGCATTTCGTTCAAGGAAAACATCTTGAAGAAACCCGCATACAGCTGGGAAGTCATTCAGAGATGTGCGTGAACTGCACGCTGGGCCCGCGTGGGGACTACTGCCCAGTCCCTCTCAATGGGAGGAGGCCTGTGCCCAGCAGTGCAGCAGGCTGATGATGATGAGGATATTTTAAAGAGCAGAGTCGTTCGTCGCTCGTTTAAGCCTCCAATCTGTCTCGCTTACACTACAACACTAGCCAGAGGGGCTAGCACGACTTGCCCGCGAGTCGTTTGTCGCTCAGTGCGTCTCTGTCAAACTAGTCAAGTATGTAAGGGATGCACAGAGCGACAAAGACTCGCGGGCAGGTCGTGCTAGACGTGCTGGAGCGCGTGTTAACTTGCAGAATAAATAATTTTATTTGTTTTAAATAGAATGGCTTCGCTCGCTGAAACTAGCTTTAATCGCCTCGCTTACACCACAACAACAGCCCTACCTGAACGTGTGCATATGACTTGCAAAAATAATGTTTTTATTTGTTTTAAATAGAATGCCTTCGCTTGCTCAAGCTAGCATTCATCGCCTCGCTTACACTACAGCAATAGCCTTACCAGAACGCGTGCCAATATGACTTGCAGAATTCATATTTTTATTTGTTTTAAATAGAATGGCTTCGCTCATGAAGTTAGCTTTCATCGCCTCGCATACACTACAACAACAGCCTTACCAGAACGTGTGCTAATATGACTTGCAGAAGTAATGTTTTTATTTGTATTAAATGGAATAGCTTCGCTCACTGAAGCTTGCTTTAATTGCCTCGCTTACACTACAACAACAGCCTTACCAGAACGCGTCCCAATATGACTTGAGCAATTTAATGTTGTTATTTATGTTCAATATAATGGATTCGCTCGCTGAAGCTAGCATTCATCGCCTCGCTTACACTACAACAACAGCCTAACTAGAACCTGTGCCAACATGACTTGCAAAATTAATGTTTTTTGCGAACTATCTCGGCTTAATGGAACAAATAAACGGTATTTTTGGGAGATAGGACATTTGGCCGGAATCCGGCGGAGCTTTAAATCTAGTGCAACGAATGGCGGGCTTTTGTTGGGTTTATTTGAAAAGAGAACAAGTATGTTTTTTTATTTATGTATTTTTAAAGAGTTATAAATATATTTTGGTAACAATTACAAAAGGCTATTAACGTACCGATGAAAGACGAAAATTTCAAACGCCATCCTTGACAATTAATTTAAAAAAAACTACTTTCTTAATTAATAAATGTTGGCATTTGCGATCTCATTTATTTGCTAATTAGCTTCATAAATTGACCTAAATAACAGGTACAGACTAGGGAATCAAAAATTTAAATCACACAGAACAGAACACAAATATTTCCGCCATTTAAAAAACACCAATATGAATCCATCGCGATTCCAAAAACAAAAGCGCGCCTCGTTCCAAATTCAAAAATCCTTCCGCAAGTCGCGCCCGCGTATTTTTCTTGCGGCCACACCGACGCAGTGCGCACACAGACGCAACATTTTTCCTTTGCAGCAGTGTTGCGTTAAGTTCGCCCGAGTGTGCATAAAGACTTGTGTCCGGACGGGGCAGGATAGCTGTGTGGGTGCCGGTCTCCATTGGGCACAGAGCTATTTCTTTATTGATCCATATTTCTTCTTCTTTAGACTGCCCTCGGCCCCCTGGGGAGGCCCCCTCTGTAGGAGGTGTTTTTCTACAGTTTTAATGAAGGACGAGTTTGGGGGAAGACGGTTATTAATGTTTTTAAGCCGAGTAATTTTCATCGTTAATGTTTTAGGCGTTTTGCTGATGCGTTTTTAAGTGGTGCTTGTTTTTGCATTTATTTTGATTGGGGGTTTTGTAACGTCTTTTAATTTAATTATATGGAAAAATAGGCATTTGTTTTTATGTGTTATACATTTTTGTTCACAAAGGCAACGTTCTCTTTGGAGGGAAAAGTTGTCTCAATTTGTAAAGTTTTGATTACGTTTCTATATTTAAGTATGTTTTAAAGTGAATTAACTGTAATTTTAGGTTTGTCAGTTCTATATTGACGATGCGGTTAGCCGTGTTGTTAGTGCCTCCGAAGCTAGCGGTCCCGGGTTCGGTCCCCGGTAAGGGCAAATATTTGTGTGATGAACACGAATGTTTGTTCCTGAGTCTTGGATGTTACCTATGTATTTCATTATTTATTTATCTATATAAGTATGTATATCGTGGTCTAGAATCCACAACGCAAGCCTTTGGACTTTGGGATTAGATCGATATTTGTATAAGATTGCACGAGATCAACAAAAAAAACGGTTCGGCTTAAAAAATCTTAATTTCTCAAAGGAAATACATATTCTACATTTGAGAAAGACATAAATAAATACGTTGCCAAAAATAAGAGGTACGAATATTAATATTTATGCTCAGGACAAACGTTAATAATAATCGTACAAACTTTCAGCATTGTAACTTAAGACGACTGTGAACCAACGGCAAAAATCAGCCTTTTCATACAAAAGGCGATAACGATTTCCACCCCTTAATTGTTAACCGATTTTGATCAATTTTTGATAGGTTGTCAGTCAAAACAAAATCTAGGTCTGCCCGTTTTTTGAATATTGAAAAATATATCACTGAAATTACTTTTGTATGAGAATGCTAAGACAGCAATAAAACTGAATTTATTGATAATAGTGAAAAAACCAAAACGTACAGACCTATATTTTGTTCTATATGACAACCTATCAGAAATTGGTCAAAATCGGTTAACATTTAAGGGGTGGAAATCGTTATCGCCTTTTGTATGAAAAGTTCACAGTCCTTTAAAATAGTTTCCGAGAAAGGTGGCTGTGACATACAGACAAACAGACGAACGGGCATGGCGAAACTATAAGGGTTCCTAGATTACTACGGAACCGTAAAAAACACGTCAAGCAAAACCCCTAACAATCTGTGAAAGCTACCCCAATCATCTGACTCATTACAAAATGTAGGAAAAACATATTCTGCCTTAACTGGCCCATAAATAAAAGAGACGGGAGCGAAAAGGGAAAAATTTTATTATCCCTGGCCACCCCGAAGGAGAAATATGAAATAAAATGAAAATGTAATGGGGAAAAAATACGCGGGGCAAGACAAAGGGAATGGGAGGCGGCGGGTGTGGAGACCGACTTCACTTAAAATATATCGTGTATAAGTTAATCGTTAACTTATCAGCAGAGGAATTAATGAAACAAAAACATAATAAACTTATACAGCAGAATAAGAATGCTAAATAAAAATAATTAAATCTAAATAAAAACTAAATTAAATCTAAAAAAGCTCCCCGCGGCATTGTGCCAAAGATGCTTGCAGCATTTCCTAGCTGTTCTCGAGTCTCCAATTTCTTCCACCAGCATCTTCGACATTTCTCCGAAGAGGCGTCGTGCGCTAGGACCCCACGGACCGAGAGTATAGACTCCGAACGGAATAAAGTTGAATAATATATCAAAGTGTTTTCTCAACCAGTGGGGGGGTCGCAAGCCCTTGCTCGGGGGTCGCAAAACCTTGCTCAGAGGTTGCGGGCGCAAGCCAGGTTTTTAAATACCTTGTCATTGAAATCACTGACATAATATTAATTAATACAGTCATGGGAGGTCGCCAATTTTTTTTACTTGTAATGAAGTCGCGTACTCGAATAGGTTGAATAGGACGAAACACGAAGTTTGCCGAGAGACATCAAGAAAATAGATACACTTAACAGTTTTGTAATTATACTTACTCGGGCCAATTCGAAAGAATGTTCGCTAAATTTAAAAGTCACTAAACTTAAAATAAGAAAATGAAAATGAAATTGAAAATGAAAATATTTATTCTGCAAGTAGGCCACATGGGCTCTTTTACATGTCGGAAGCTACCAGCGCTTCGAAAGGTGACATCTGCTGAGAAGAAACGCCGCAAGAAACTCAGCAGCTTAAGAAACGTCAGACTTGATATTAACAGCTTTGTGTTATACAAACTTAATTTTTTTACAACAAAAATGTGGAATGCTCTCCCGGCCCACGTTTTTCCCTCTTCTTACAAACCAGGTGTCTTCAAAAGAAGCGTGAAGAAGCATCTCCTAAGCCGGCATAGTGAAGGCGACAGACGCCGTACTTAATTTTGGTTAAGCGCCTGTCGCCCGCACTCATAGACTCCACTTGCCGCTTACCAACAGGTGGAAGAGGAGTCACATGGCGTGCTCCAATAAAATTAAAAAATTAAAAAAAGACGCCGTTTCTAACTGGACCCAGTGTTAATATACAATTTTCTTTTAATGCAATGTTTATCTCCAATTTTCAGGGTCCTCCTCCGTACTCGGCAGCCGGCGCCGCGGCGTGGGCGGGGCAGACGCAGCCTCCGGCGAAGACTCGTTTCTATAAATCTGCCTTATCTCAAAAATGTACCCTTCTTTATATCTATATCTATATATGAGATATGCCTGTTTTACGTGTACTTTAATTTTTAATGGGTTTCATAAAAATAAGTTGTTAGGGAATTTGATGGCGGCTTGATTGAAGTTTGATAATGTAGAAAATTAAAAACCATTTTTATAAAATAAGTGAGCACAACTATTTGTACTATACGTTACCTACCTATAGGTTAAAGCTGCAATATTATGTCCGATGGTCCTCTCCAACATGGTGGACTATCTGTATGGGCGATGGGCTGATCACCTGTCACCATACGGTTCATCATACCATCTTAGGACTAATTAATCGAACGTGGCCACAGGTAGTCTTGTGGCTCTGCCCACCCCATTAGGGATTTCGGGCGTGATGCTATGTATGTGTATCTATGTATTATTTCCGAAATCTAATGCATAATAATGAATTTATGTTGGTTTGTTTGGGTCCTAAGCGTTCCTATTCCGTTAATCCGATAATATTTTTTATAAAAGCTATGTTTTCTAAAATACTGTAATTAAAACGGAAGTCTGTCAGTGTTCTTTTCTGCATTTAAAAATACGATTTATTACTAAGCAGTTACCCTTTCATTTTACTATTTTGACACTAACTAAAACGCAACGCACACAGAACAAGTGCGTGGGTCGGGCGCAGTTGTATACTGTTGAATTTATATGGATGACAACACACAGAACGCGTACGCGGGTCGGCTAAATTCAACGGAAACACCCGCACCTGACCCGCGCTCGCGTTATGTATGCGTTACGCTTTACCAAAACTATGATTCCCTGTGCCATGCGTACGACAACAATACGAATACCTTATACATAAATACAAATACATATATGTAGGTATATATATATACATCCACGACTCGGCTACAAACATTCGTACTCATTACAAAAAGTTTGCCCTTGGGATTCGAACCCGGAACCTCTGGCACAGAAGGCATTTGCACTGACTGTGCCCTCGAGCCAAAGTAAAGTTTCCCCTGCTATTCAAAAGTACTAAATTCAAGATACAAAGTATTGAAAATATTCATGCACCTACACTTCAAATTACCAGATCCCTTACGTTTAAAAATAAAAACCAGCAGAGCGAATTCTTTCAAAGGGCGTAGCCGTACGCAGGTAAAAGAAAGCCCCTGAAAAATCCTCCCTCGGGGTGGCAGGGAGGGATTTTTCTCACAAGGGTGGTATTGTTCAGTTTTTGTGAAGGCTAAGTGAATTTTGGAGATAGGTAATTTCGGATTAGGGGCTTTTTTGCACAGTTGGTTTATAGCATATGGATTTAATGAAGTTCTCCTGGGTTGTAAGGATGTAGGAAATGTTTATTGTTTGAATGCGTTTATATTTTTTGTTTGTTATGTCCCTTTTGGACTATTAGGAAAAGCGATTTAGCATGCAAGCTCTTTCAACTTTTAAACATTAATTATTAATCAATAAGTTTAAAAAAGTACTAACTGTGCTGTGCGTTGCAATGATTTTCTTTAATTTTTAAACGTTTTGTTTTGTTTGTTATGGCCGAATTCCTACACGCCACTTAAGCATTTGATTAGATATTAAATTGTTAAATGTCCCTGAACTAGTTGCCAACTTATACAGAATCGTCACTGAAACGGCACTTTAATTAAAGATCAATTTGAGTGGCTTTTCTGAATTCTGCCAGTCCGCTATTCGTCCCTATATCATTCTTCAGATTACGATGAAACTTTGGTAAGGTGTTGTGCTCGGGAAGGTTTATGACCAAAAAAAAACAGCATCGCAACGCAAGAACGCAAGAAATGAAATACAATTTAGGTACGCTCGGCTGTCAGACAACTCGGAGCTGTAAATCGCAGTAGGCTGAGCTCGCTCGCTCGCTGGCCGATTCGCGCGTCATCGGAGTAGCCTAGACTTTTGGTATTGTTGGATGAGGCGGATAAAAAACTGACAACCCTAGAGTACACGAAAGAGCACGTTTTATACGACGGACAGAGAAGGCATGATTAGGCATATTTTCGTACCTAAACCGGTTTTGTTAGATAGTGATTCTTCTATACGTCAGTACTATCTTTTCTGTACTTAAGTGGCAGTGTGCGGGGCACATTGCTCGTAGAACAGATGACCGATGGCGCCGAAGAGTTCTTAAGTAGCGTGCGTACTGGAAGGTGCAGCGTGGGCAGGCCACCCACACGGTGGACTGGCAACCTGGTGAAAATTAGGGGTCTCCGCTGGATACGAGCAGCAAAGAATCGGTTGTTGGGGTGATCATTGGGGGAGGCGTAAGTCCAGCAGTGGACGTCTTTCGGCTGGAGTGATGATGATGATTGCAAACACATTTACTCGATGATCAGTTGACTGATTTAATGGCGCAGTGGTTAGTATAACGATCTATGTTCCAGAGGTTGTGGGGTCGAGTTCTGTAGGTGCAAACGTTTTATGAGCACTAATGTTCATACCCAAATCAAATATGTTTAGTATTTATTTAAGTATGTCCAGCAGTGGACGCCTTTCGGCTGAAATTATGATGTATTATAAGTGGTATCGTTTAAGCTTATATTAAAATACGCGGCAAGTTATGGAGAGACAGACAGCTGTACAAACCTCTCAGCTTTAACGCCATTTATATGAGAAACTTTATTAACATGGCTATTGTTATTTATAATGAACTACTAGATAATATCAAATTGTTATCAGGTAATATTTTTAAATCATAATTCACGAAATGGCTTCTGCAAAATTGTTCTTATAGCGTAAAATAATTTATTGGAGGTAATTAAATAGTTATACATTATTTATGTTTGGATAGGGAATTAATAATATAAAATTATAATAATTATGTGATATTTCCACACTTGAATGTGGGTTGAACACATTGGTGAAATTTCTTGCAAATAAATTATCTTGGTGTGATTTGTCTAGTACCTACCACGTACGGCAATTTTTAGTTTGGGACTAGATCAGTGTCCAATGTCCAAGATATTCATTATTTACACTAAGTAGCCATTATACAGTTAAGTTACAACCCGTGGTACCATCATAGCATCAACCCTCAGCCCTTTTTCCTTACCTCCCCTTATAAAAATAATAATCCCTTGAAGGCGACCTCCCTGCGACCCTCCGGGGGAGGCAAGTCGTTCCGGGCTTTTTTAATGGCCGTGTCAGTTGCAGTAGGTATTTGAGATATTTATATTTGTGGATAACATCTGAAGACCTGCCTAAAAATAAAATGATTTTTTAACTTATACTTTAATTTTATTTTAAATAGCTTAGCTTTTTTGGTGCGCACCACGAAGATGTAGAACATACCCAGCGTATCGGTGGTAGTCCAAAACCGCGTATGAGCAGTTTGTAAATACCGCGTAAGTGTATTTTTAAACAAAAATCCGTGATAAGCAAATCAAATCAGCGCCTCTATTCGGAAACGCTAAGTGATTCTGTAGCGACTCGTAAGCCAGATTTCGCATCTCGCTCTTACGCATTACGCGTCGTGCGGAAGAGCGAGATGAGAAATCTGGCTTACGAGTCGCTACAGAATCACTTAGTATTCCCGAATAGAGGCGTTGTTCAGCGTGTAGTACCTATCCTACTAATATTATAAATGTGAAAGTTTGTGTGTGTGTGTGTGTGTGTGTGTGTTTGTGTGTGTGTTTGTTACGTCTTCCCGTTAAAACGGCTGGACGGATTTTGATGAAATTTAGAATGAAGATAGCTTATACCCCGGATTAACACATAGGCTACTTTTTATCCCGGAAATTTGAAAAGTTCCCGAGGGAATAACGATAATCAACGTCTACGCGCATGAAGTCGCGGGCACAGCTAGTAGGCGATAAAACTTAAATTAACAACTTTAAGGATTTACGCGGTATTTACAAACTGCTCATACGCGGGTTTCCTGAATGATACAATCTTGTCTTCAAGGTAAGAGTGAATGCAGTTTCGGGAAAGCGTGTTCCACCCTAGACCCTGTGTTCGCTTTTCATCAAGTGACACTAGTATCCTACGTATGCTCATTCGTTCAAACAAAACAATAATAATACTTTTGTCTTATAATTGTATGTAGCAATAAACAACTTTGTTATTATTAAAGATAAGCATTTTACTATAAAAAAATCTGTCTCGGTTTATATAGACCATGCCGAATAAACACCCTGTTTATATTGAAATACGAGCTTTTGCCCGCGACTTGATATACGTGGAATTCGGTTATAGTTACTCCCTCGGAAACTTAAAAAATCCGGGATAAAAAGTACCCTTTGTCCTATTCCAGATTCTAATGTAACTAAGTTTCACATAAATCCGTTTTGGCGTTACGGAGCTAAGTGGTAACATACATTTCGTAATTATTATATTGAAAATGAAAATGAAAATATTTATCTTGCAAGTAGGCCACATGGGCTCTTATACATGTCTGAAGCTACCAGCGCTTCGAAAGGTGACATCTGCTGAGAAGAAACGCCGCAAGAAACTCAGCAGTAAGTCTTTTTTTTCCCAACTTTTACATTAGAGTTTTAACTAAAACTAACACATGATGGGTAAAAATTAATTATAATAAATAACTAATAAGGGAGATGTATAGTCTCCGCGTCTGGTATTAGCAGGAATTCTCTTAAAACGTCCGAACCGTCGATTCGTCAAGTCCAGTAATTACATACATACATACCTACATATTATTCCTCAACGAAACATAACATTAACTCCCGACTTTAATCCTAAAAGGTGTAAGCAGTTACCCAGCAAGGAAAAACGTACCCGGTCCCGTCTAATGGAAAAAAGGATAAATTGTGAGCCTTTTAATATTTTTTTCATTTAAGTTTTTAATATTAATGCGAAAGTATCCGAGTTCGGGCGTCCCTAATTATTTTCGGGGTTCCCCGGACGGAAGGAGTTGGGGTTCCGTCGAAACGGGAACCTTATTGGATTTGACGTGTCTTATATTTAAATATTGTAATATTTGTGCACCCCGTCGCTTGCCGTAACACTGATCCGTTGTACATCTCGTGTAAAGTTATACGATATAAATAATTGACATTGTATTATCTTCTATCAATACATATAAAACAGTACCGTGACTCACTTATAGACAACGCACAGGCTAAACCGGTGGTCCTAGAGGTTTGAAATTTGGAGGAGACATTCCTCGAGTACCCTAGAGGTGCACTAAGGAGGGATTTTTTGAAATTCCATTCCTAAAGGGGTGACAAGGGGTGATGAAGTTTGTATTGAAAATACCGCGCGCGAAGCTGTTGCGGGTCCACTTGTATTGTATAAATCTAGAAAATTCCCATCCAAGAATCACGTACCCCATCATTACAATTAATTCGCACTTGATTTAACACATTTGGATCTAGTTTTTAGCCCGAAAGTGTGGAGAAAAAAACCACCAATAATAGCATTATTTTAAAATGGCCGCATTCCTATTGGTGGACTGTTTCCTCGCTCACTGGTTAGCTGCCTTGCACAGCTTTGCTGGAAATGCAGCCTAAAACTATGAAAAAAACCTCGTAACTATTGCTATTGCGGTTTAACCTACAGAACCCGGACTTCCGTGAATTAACCTTTTTTCAGTCGAAAAATCGCAGGTGTATTAAAATTAATTTGTTTTTACGAACTGTCTGTCGGAGATAGCGGCTTAGTTCCGTCTCGACGAGTTTATGTGGCGCTTAACAAATATATTATATTTGTTTTTTTACCCGTCTACGGGGCAGCGAAGGTAATGGAAAAATAGACTACATGAAATGGTTTTTGTTGCATTAAATGTAAAAAAATAAATTAAGGTTCTTAAACGGGATTTATGTGGAAATACTATCACCGGATAAAAAATACTTTTCATGCAAACGACGAAAACGTGTTACGTTCATATGATGAATAGCTTTTACCCGCAACTTTGCCTGCGTGGAAATGTATCTTTTAAAATATGACAAATTTTCATAGTACAGATTTTTTTCATTTAGATTTTCCTCTTTAATTACGAGCTTATTTTACGCACCCACAAACTTATTTTAATTTTCCACTGCCTCTCAAGGACATATTCTTCACCAAGGCTCAAACTATCCAAATTTCATCACAATCGGTTCAGCGATGTAACCTTAAATCGCGAATTACATGAAAAGTCATCAACGGGCTCTCATTAGGCTGAATGAACTTCCCGTCAATCCATTTTTCAGTCCCTATTTCACCCAAGCTCTAGGTCAAATTTCATCAAAATAGATTCAGTAACACGTAACAGATAGACAGAGTCACTTTTGCATTATAATATGAGTATGGATTAGTATGGAAAGGTTGATCATGATCAAAACTATCCATTTGCAGAGCAGTTTAGTAATTTCAGACGACGTCTTAACAAAAACGCTGTCATACAAAACATTCATGTTGTATGAAATAGCAATTCAGTTCAGTTTAAGACCTAACTTTGAATTGCATAAGATCATGGCAGATTTTTACCAACCTGGGTAATAGGTTGGTAAAAATCTGTATGGGCATTAAGTCGGTAACTGTTTTATCTTTTTGTATGAAATCAATGACCTTAGTAGATTAGAAATATGATTATATACCTTCGGCATTACGTAACAAACGTAGTCACAAGAAGACAGAAGTTCAAAAGGTAAACAGGTAACGGTACAACTAAGATTCCACCCTTGACTGAAGAGGTTAAGATAGGAGAGTTACCTATAATCAAGTATAGACAGCCGATAGATCCACATTCTATTGTATAACCAATAGTTAGAGATTACCAATAGATGCAGCTTTTTGTAAAAAATCTACTTCGCAAACAAACACCCCACATAATACTTTTGTTTGAGTTATCACTAGTTTGGGTCGTTAAGTGCAATGGAACTTCTCGCAAACCGACTTCAATTAGGGACGTATTTTTTTATTATTTTCTTTTTATAAATTAGATTCAAAGTCTTTGGAAAGTGCCATTAAGAAAGTAAAATATCATATTACCAAAAAAGGTCTTGTTGGATATGATAGTAGCGCCATCTGTGGTCGAGTAGCAGAATCTTATGCTGGTAGAATGCGCTTTTGGAATAGAATTTTATATTTTTTGTTCTCTTGTTTCAATTTAGAGCTTTTTTTTATGATATATCTATACTGAACAAACACTTATATTATAAATTTCCTTTGCTATTAAATGTGAGCTATTGCTCGCCATCTGTCGACAAGTAGACGAGTCTATCTCTATATTAACTTCAGTAACATTTTTTGGATGGTCATAAGTAAATCGGATCAATTACCAATTTTATTTATCATTTGCCCGTAATTTTATTCACATGGAATTCGATTATCGCTTTTAAACTTTCGGGATCTTTGCAATTTTCCTCCAACAAATAAACTAATTATATCTACGTACACAAAATCACGTCGATCACAAACCAACAAACACACTTTCGCATGTATAATATTAGTAGAGATATTCCATTAAGAATAAAATAGATATATATTTCTTTTACCTGGCTGCAACTTATGTCAACTATGCACAAGCTGTACTCATTGAATGCGTCTATAATATGTACTAAGTATGCCTTGGTCCCAACATAATGAAACACTAAATGCAAGACTTTAGACACACATATGTTGAACATATTAATGATTTTATATTTTACTTATATGTATCATATTTTATTGTTGCATGGATAAGCGTATTAAGAAAAAAAGTGTACAATTTAGTTTTTGTTGTGTATTTGGTAATTTTATGTTATTTCCACTATACATTCAAACTGGAAATAATGGCCCTAATTTTATATAGTAAATTCATGTTTCCGTTTTGTGACACATGCATGACTGTATGAAAAAGTTACAAACCGGAAAGGACAAATGTGTTTTTTTTTATTGGAATCTATCGGATTAATGATTCTGAATAGGAATAACATACACTTTCCAAATTCAGATCAAAAATGTAAACGCTATACTTTTTTTCCTGAAAGCGCCCTCATATCCATGCCAATCTTCATCATAACATTAAATAACAATACAAAACGAAGGCAATGCAGAAGCAAACATCGGGAATCGAATCTAATCCCTCAATCTCCCGCCTGGACAGCCGACGTTTTTTACAAAAGCCTCGAGTGAAAACGTTTCATATCCTTTTTTAATATTTTTCCCTTTTTTTAGGGTTCCGTTGACACAGCTTTCCAATTGGCATTTTTATTCTACTTGAAATAACTTAAATATAATAATTATCACCGGCCTTTATACGTCCCACTGCTGGGCACAGGACACCTCTAATAGTGAGAGGGACTCGGTAATATCCCCTCGCGGATCCAGTGCCGATTGGGGACTTCGCTCACATCGTTAAATTACTTTGCAGATGTGTTCAGGAATCTTATTAGAATTAGTCTTAATCGCCTATTGTTTCCTAACTATTTTATAGATTTGTGATTATCTGTGCTTTGGTTTTGGTGTGCTTGTGTTGGTGTTTTATAAAGATTATTGTATTGTATTGTCATACAAAATAGTAGTTTATGCAACGGTTGCAAAATGATAGGCCTTAAAACACTAGTGCGGTTTTATGAAACGAGCTTTTAGCGAGTTTCATAATAAGATCGCACGTGTGTTTTAAGGCCAAATTATGCAGAGTTGCATACATAAGTTTATCTACACACATATTATAAACCCTCCATGATGGGTTCAGAAACAATATTTTCTGGCAACAAGTTATTTGTTGCAATCGTGGCTGCATATTTCCGATATCCGGCGCATTTTCACATCACACACACTCCGAGAAGACTACTTACTATTCATATTTTCAACTAAATTACACATGAACTTTTTCTATTCAATTCAACAAAATTCTACTTTCGTTCAGCAAAATGTCAACGCGGCGCGGCGCGTCAATAATGGCGGCCGTCCGTCAAAACCAATTTCTTTTTTAAATCATAGACAAACGGATGAAGTCTCTATTCTCACGTCACTTGAGATCAAATATTGTGCAGTTTATATTAAAAAAACATACTGAATTGACGTTTCGTATCAATAACTGTTTTAATATCTATGGATACTAGAATAGGGACCCACTTGAGTTTGACAGCTGTTCCAAATTTAATCTCATTTCTTTACTAAAAACGATAAAGAAGTCATGTTATTTCTTCATCGCAGCATTGGTTTTTCCTAATTGGTTGTCAAAATGGTGGTCATTTCCTATGGCTTTGATTAACCAATGGAGGTTTTATGATATGGGTGTAGATAAATTATATTTTCTAACGCGCAAAGCGCTTGAATCACCGATCGTAAAGCGGTTTGTACCAGTACAGGAGTCCCATCGCAGATTTTATGCGGGACGCTAGTAATCACTCATTGACACATGGATGATTAGTATTCATATATTTCATTTATGTACCTAATAGCTTTTTCCCGCGACTTCGTCCGCGTATAATTTGTTTATCGCTATTCCCACGCAAATAGTGAAAATTTCAGGGTAAGTAAGTATCCTACCTTCCCCAGTCACAAAAGTAGAATTGCCTCATCCAATTTGGTTCAGCGGTTTGGCCATTAAAAGGTAACAGACAAACAGACAGAGTTACTTTTGCATTTATAATAATAATTATGTATTAATCAAGTCATAATCACAATTTAATTATAAAGCCAATTTACAAATCACTCAGTATTAAAATAAAATAGCCATATGTTAAAGAACACAGTAGGTGAATAATTTAAAATAAAATCATTTCCATATATTTATAATACTATTTTTTTAAGAAAAGTTGTCTCTTTAACAAAACTCTTATGTGATTTTTTTCTTATAAGACACAAAAGAACTATTTACCCATAAGACCGCATCCGACATTCAGCAAATTTATAACAAATGTATACCCAATAAAACAACACATTTTGTGTTTACATACGGAACCAAATTCCTTTTAAAAGTTCAACCCCGACCTTTCCCAGCGCCGCGTCGCTTTTTTCCCTTTTTTCCAATTTATCTCTTTTTCCACACTGGATTTTTCGCTTATTTGCTCGCTTCATTGGCTCGTAAGTGAGATGGGTTGCTTTTTTCCCTTGTTTTTTATACATGGGGGATTGAATTTGGGTCAAAGCTGCTTGTTATTACTCGTGTAAATGTTTTTTATGAAGTCCGCACGCTGGAATGCGCGGATATTTTGGGTACTAGACGTACAGTGACATCTGTTGTTGAGTAGCAAAGTAGAACTGCTTGTGGCTGTGATAAATATGATGTGATATTTACAATATTTAAAGCCACTTGAACCGTGGTGTGAGGAATTATTAAAATAAGAGTAACATTTAGATAAAAAAAAAAAACAGCGTCAATAAATTTGGTTGGGTATTGAGTTCTATTAGATACATATTTTAAAGCATTATCACATTTAGTGGAAAATAAAACTACTTCCATGTTGAATTACTATAAAAAGTGATTTTACTAGTAATTTTCAATAATATCGAATTGTGCCAATGACGCTACTTTTTATATAATGAAAATGAAAATGAAAATGAAAATATTTATTTTGCAAGTAGGCCTCACGGGCTCTTTTACATGTCTGAATCTACCAGCGCTTCGAAAGGTGACATCTGCTGAGAAGAAACGCCGCAAGAAACTCAGCAGTAAGTCTTTTTTTCCACTTTAAAATTACATATAACTAAAACTAACATAAAAAGTGCAACAAATAAACCTAATGGGCACAAATTAATTATCTTATACAACTAATAAGGGAGATGTATAGTCTCCGCGTCTGAACAAGTAAATTTAAGTGCCTTAGAGATGTATAAAGTCTCTAAGGGTCATAATAATATGAATAAATTAAAACAGAGAAAACATCTAAATTGATTAATCTAGGTTACATGGAGATGTAGACAGTCTCCATGGTCAAGTATAAAGATGGAGATGTAAGGTCTCCAAATATCAAAAACAATCTGAAATATAACATTTCATGTCCTAATAATACAAATATTATTGGCTATTAAGCCAAAAGGTCAATAACATTTTATTAAGGAGACACAATAGGAAACGGAGACAGCGCCAGGAAACGACATACAGACTCCCGGACACTACGAGGTTACACTGATGCGTTTCTTGGCCTCAGAGCTGGCCAAGCTTCTTTATCATTTAAATAATCTTCAACTCTATAATATCCTTTCTTAAGCAGCGAATCTTTAATGTACCGTTTAAATGGATTAACAGACAAGTCCCATGCTTCAAGGGGAACTTTGTTGTAGAATCTTATGCAGTTCCCCAAAAAAGATTTACTTACTTTCTTAAGGCGAAACTTAGGAACAAGGAGCTTATTCTTACTACGTGTATTAAAATTATGGACATCAGACACTTTCTTAAAACCTTTAATATTCTTGTGCGTATACAAGATACCCTCATAAATATACTGTGAAGCTACTGTAAGGATGTCAATTTGTTTGAAAATCGTGATTACACCAATAAATATCGTGATTACAATAAAAAAAAGATAAATCAAAGTTGTAGTCTTAAGTTTTAGCTGTGCCAAAATGTATACAACTGTGTATTAATTCGTTTTAACAATTTAAATCACATTTACGATTTCGGTGTCGCCCAACGAGTTAAATATCAGATGTAAGCGCCCTCTATTGTCGAATAGCACTAAACTACATTCCAAAGAAACGACAATGCTCTGCAGTGTTTTTTTCTGATATTTGCTGAATGATTCCGTTATCATAAAAACCGGTCAAGAGCATGTCGCGGCCATGCTCAGTGCACTGTTCCGTAGCCGTTATAATTCTATTGTGAATGATTAAGCCGTGTGTATTATTGGTGTGTCTGTTAAATAAATAAATAATTCCAAAAGCCGTAACTATTAGCTAGTTTCCTATACATAGTTCTTTGGTGGTATTCTAGATGATTTGCAGTAGGTATAAATTACTCCTCAGCTTAAACTCATGAACCAATGTTAGTTTTCAAAGAGCTATCCGATAACACTCCATTCGAGGTAATAGAAGAAAATATGTTATTTGACGTAAGAGAGCAACAGTAAAAAAAGAATAAAAAAGAAAGAAAGAAATATTTATTCACTAACACAGAAGACACACAGGGTAACATAAATATAAATTAAAACAATACAAAACAAAATGGTAGTGTGTGTGTCCTCGCGGTAGTGAATGGGACACTGGCTCAGCGTAGTGCTGAGGTGTAAGACACCTGCAGCGCTGATTTTCAGCCAGCACCGTCTGTGACTCACGGAGCGCTATACAAATACACTACATGCTAATAATTACTTATTTACTACTACTTAGATGGATGGGTCATACATATATACTTAATATTGTGATAATGTGTAATAATGTCAGAATAATTACTAATAAATTACTTGTTACAGCAGCATTAAGCTTAAAATGTTAAAAAAGAGAAAAAGAGGCAAAGACTATAAGTTGTATAAAATAAATATAAATAAATACTTTTTTTTTCTGCGTGCGCAGGACAAACAACTGTTTCAGCTTTCTAGCTTAAATAGTCTTCGAGAAAAGGGTCTGTGACATACAGGCAAACAAACAAACGGACATGACAAACTAGGTACCTATATAAGGCTAGTTTGACTACCGAACCCTAAAAACGTCATTTTACTTATTGCTGGGTTTGACAACAACAAACAACAAACCAATATTTTTTATTTAATGCACTCCTGCCTGCGCTGCCCTCGCACAATTTATTGAAATTAAAACCAGGGCGTCTATTCGGGAACATCTTAGTGATACTGCAGCGACCCGCGAGCGAGACTCACATCTCGCTCTTACGCATTATGCGTCGTGCGGAAGAGTGGGATGAGAAAACTCGCTCGCGAGTCGCTGTAACATCACTTAGCGTTCCCGAATAGAGGCGCAGTTGATTCTTCCAAAATGTTGCCCAAAACGGAAAAAAGACAAAAACAATTCCCTTGGAAGTGTTTAGGGCGACATGTTCATTGCGCTAATTCGCGTGTGGGGGAGGCAGCATGGATTTTTAAGAGCAAGTGATTTATTGTAAGAACTGGGGAGCAGGCAGGCTGGTATGGAGAGGGCTTTATTGATTTATCCAATTAAAACTGAAAAATATTTTGTTTTGATGTATTTTTTTATTTTATTTAATATGAGATCTTACGTCTATACAATAAGTCATCATCATGATCAGCCTATAGACATCCCACTCCTGGGAACAAGCCTCCTCCAGGCATTTGGTAAGTATGTTTGTGTAACTTTTAGTTAACTATAATAATATTTTAAGATATATTTCCGTTCCCACAAGATGGACTGACGACCTCTATTCGACTCTTCTCTTTACTCTACTCTACTCTTTTTTAACTTGATAGCGAATGCAGCCGAATGGTAAAAGAAGAAACAAAAAAATGGTACAATAATGTACTTTTTACTCGTATTTTCAGACTTACAGTGACTCTAGGCGCAAGGTATCAAACTATGTCAACCACGCTACGCACTACTCCGCCTACGCGCAGCGCTACGCCGTAGCAGCGTAGCAAGCTGCATTTGCCCCGAATTTTATTGATATCATTATCAAGCTTATCTGTCCCCATTTCACCCGTTCAGGGGTTGAATTTTGAAAAATCCTTTCTTAGTGCATGGCTAGACCCTAAAAGAGACGTACTTGCAAAATGTGACGTTTCTCAGTCATTAGAGTTTTGGACACTCGTTGATACGTGAGGAAGTGGTATTTCGCGTTTATATATTGTCTGACGGCTATGCGACATGGAGGGAAAGTACTTTAAATATTGTAGATAGGAAATTATCTCAACTGTTCAGTCTCGCAAAGACCTGATGTCACCTTTCGAAGCGCTGGTAGATTCAGACATGTGAGAGAGCCCATGTGGCCTACTTGCAAAATAAATATTTTCATTTTCGCCAATATTATGTGTGATATCCAAAACTGTCCTGAGAAACTTCAGTGTTCTCTTCTCTAAACTAAATATATTTGATAGTTTATAGTAGTAGTATATTTTTATTATTGTTAATGTAAGCTGTAAGTTTTCTGTATGATTTGAAAATATGACTTTCTACTGAGTTTCTTGTGGCACTTCTTCTCAGTAATGATCTTGTCCAAAGCGCTGGTAGTTGAATTTTATTTTAATATTATTATGTGACGAGTAAAAGAGCCCAGAGGTGGCCAACTTGCTGGATAAACGATTTGATTTGACTTGCTTCATGTAGACTTGATTTTAAACTACTTGATACTACTTTTTAGGGTTCCATACCTCAAAAGGAAAAAACGAAACCCTTATAGGATCACTCGTGTGTCTGTCTGTCTGTCTGTCTGTCTGTCTGTCTGTCTGTCCGTCTGTCACAACCAATTTTCTCCGGAACTACTGGACCGATTGAGTTGAAATTTGGTACACATATGTAAGTCGGTGACCGCAACACGGACGCGTAATGCAAATAAATGAATTTTAAACATGGGGGCTACTTTTGGGGAAAGAAGATTTTTTTTTAAAAAAAGTTATGCAAACTATATCTTGTGACATATCGAATGAAAGAGGATTTCAAATATATTTTTTTATAATTTTGAAATAAATAGTTTAGAAGTTATTTAGGAAAATAAGCGAAAAATGACCATTCCCCCCCCCCCCTTATTTCCGAAACTACTGGGCCTACAATTTTGAAAAAAATACAGAGAATAGTTCTTGACCTATAGATTACAGGAAAACCTATAAGAAGTCTATTAAAATAACATAGGAAATTTCAGATAATCATGTATGGAACGGAACCCTTTCCACGCGAGTTCAACTCGCACTTGTCCGGTTTTTCTAAAAAGTAGCAATATTGAGGCCGTTGAATTGATAAAATGTTTGCTACTTCTTGTTTTTTTTTCCATACTCTTACGAGGTATTTACAAGCTGCCCATACGTGGGTGAATTTTCTTTTTCTTAACTACGCCTTAATTATAGGTACATTTTTTTTAAATTCACCCACGTAGGTTTGCACTATCACCGACAGTATGTAACTCATTGAAATGGTTAGCTGAGTGTATCTCAATTAATTTGATGTTTTTGAAATTAAAATTGTGGCTTATAGGCAAGTGTCCCCTCCATGCAAACCAGACCTCACTTTTTTCCCGGACATGCGCTTCGGGCGCTGATTACCCGGTGCGCTAATCGGTGGTTAGCGGTTCCGGTTAATTCCGGTTGTCGGTGCGGCCGCCGTGCAATTGTTTTTTCCGCATTCTAGTGGTTGGATATTCTGTGCGATTTATTGCTCCATTTTATTTTGTAGACTGGTTTTACGAATACTTTCAGAGTGTTATTTTTTCTTGTCTGAGTGATACAGAACCCGATTTGTTTATTTATTTATACTTTATTGCACCAATACGGAAAGCGAACATAATGCTAGAAGTATTCGCTACCAGTCAACCTTTGGGTGAAGCAGAGAGCCTGAAATGAAGTGAAGAGTTAATTTTTATATGCATGTATGTATATTATAATACATTATTATACATGAACAGAAATATACATGACTAATTAATATGAATCATATACAAATTTTAATACCGCACCAGATCCAAATATCTCAGAGGTGCAGGCTGCAATTTGAACCTGCGTTCCTGGGCACATGAGGCCACGGGTTAAACCACTAAGCTATCACTGCATTCATACAAGGACTCAAGGACTTGATCGGTCATCAATTCTCAGCCAGACATGGCCAGCCAGTGTTAAGCTATGATATAATTAATATTGCCCATAATGGTATCTGCCCAACAGTGGGACGATTACAGGCCGATGATGATGATGAAGAGAAACGCCGGGATCTCCCTGGATGCGGGTAGCTTCAGGACATCGTTATGGCGTTTCTGTGGGTCTCGAGGTGCCTGACGAAAGATGTTCTTTTATAAATACCCTTTCCTATCTACTTCCTACTAATATTATAATTGCGAACGTTGTGTGTGTGCAGGGGTCGTATTATGAGCTCTTAATCCCAGGCAGTTTCCGCCGTAAACTGAGCTGCCTGGAAAATTTGTATAATAAGCGCGCTGAAGAGGCTTCAGGACGCTCGTATTACGAATTTTCCAGGCAGTTCAGTATACGGCGGAAACTGCCTAGTATTAATAGTTCATAATACGACCCCAGGTTTGTGATCACTTAGCCCCGCAATACCTGAACAGATGGCCATGAAACTTGGTATATATTTGCCTGCAGGTAACTTTTTATCCTGAGGGAATAACTATAACCGGAATGACACGTCTCCTGCGACGTTGTCGTGTAAAAAATATACAAATTGGCGGATCATTATCGCCAATATATCATTATCATTAAATTAACTCGCTTAAACGCACACGCCTCCATTGTTAACACTGAAAACTTCCCTGTAACATCTTAATTAGAAAACTCTTATAGGCACATTTCATATAGACACAACCCTTAGGGGGCCACCCCAAAAGGGCTAGAGTTTCACCTGTTCCAAAGAAAATTCCAAGACGTTTCATTTGCTTAGAGATTTAATTAAAATTCTACCCTCGAGGGGGAACACCCCCGCTAAGTTTTTAGGGAGAAGGCAAACATTGTATTAACATATTATTTAAATTTTCGGGATCTCGGCGCGTACGTTGATGTGCTTCGAAGAAACTGGCGCCATTAAAATGGATATAGTTTCAATTGTGTATATTTTGTAATTCTGTCTTGTGTCTATATTAATCAAAATTAAACTGAAGATAGATAGATGAATTTAATAAAAACTAAGTAAGGGCTAGCGGAAAGCGCGTTACAAGACTCTATGCTTCATCAATCCGCGCGACTGCCGCGCGGTCACTGGTGTGGAGGCTTCCATTCTAGTTCCTTTGACACTGCTTACGCGGGCCCACTTCCAACCCGCCCCGCTTATGTTCCGCGTGTCGGTGTAGTTTCCAAAATTACTAGCTTCTACCCGCGACTTCCTTCGTGTGGAATTCCGTTACAGTTATTCCCTAGGAAAATAATGAACTTTTCGGAATAAAAATTAGTCTGTGTAATTTAATCCAGGCTACAAGCTATCTCCATTCCAAAGTTCATCCAAATCCGTCCAGCCGTTGAAGCGTGAAGGATACTAACTAGACAAACAAAATATACTAACTAGACACACACAAAGCTCGCATTCAATATTAGTGTGATGTCTATAATTTTAGTAATAATTAAATAGTATACTTGTACCTTATTTTGCGAATACTGATTATAAAATATCTTATACTACTGTGAGTTCATTGCAAAACCTACATGTACTTCGCGACATTACTACAAATAACTTCTCATTAATTTAATGAAATGAAGTGAGTTGACGTTAATGCCTTCATTCGTCATCATTACTCTATTGTTCTCTCAACTATATCACTTTTTGTCACAAATTGCAGGAGTTTAGTATAAATAAAGGGTACACAAGTATATAATTAACAAATAAAAAAACTGGCTACAAAAATCCTTTGAAAAGTAGCAACGTGCATGGAATAAACGAAGTGCCAGCATGGTACCAATTTGGCTTATCTAAAATTTTACGGCTGCATACAACCAAGACTCATTTGAAAATAAATAACAGCTTTGTAAATTATAGACATGTGATTGCTATGACTTGTTTGATTTTAGCAAACAGCTTTGCAAGCTCTGTCCGAAATAAGTCGCTTGGTTGATATTAGCAATAATTTGTTTATTCCTAGCGCTTCGATTTTTTAAGTGTGAAATACTTATCATTCAGGAGTTCCGGTGGTTATATGTGGTCATCATCACCAGTTGCACTTCACCAAATAATGCTTTTGGAACGCAAAAGTTGTTACAGAAAATACCAAAATTGCTAAATGCATACCTATAATAATTGAGAAGTTCCATCGATTCCCCATAGATCCCCTCATCACCCCTCAATTTTGACTACAACGGGACCCAATTGGAGGTATACCATACCGATTAAAAAAAGAACGTTCCAAATCGGTTAATAAATGACGGAGATCTGAAGTAACAAACATTAAAAAAAATACTACCGAATTGATACCGTCCTCCTTTTTTTGGAAGTTGGGTAAAAACACGAACAAATGGAGGATTTTTTCACATATATATGCAGGTTTCCTCAAGATGTTTCTTTACCGAAATGCTTCAGATGTGTATTAAATTCAATTACGCATATGCGATCCGAAAATCACAGAAGTGCGATCCGAAATTTTATACCCACTGCTTGAGAAGCCGCGCACCGCACTAGGCTACCAGTGCACTTAAATATCAAAGCTAAATATTTATATGAACTCTACTTTAAGACTAGAAATAAACACGGCTTTAATCACGATTTACTGTCAGAAATGGTCCGACATGTTTCGGAGTCGTATGGAGTCCTTCTTGAGGGGTTGAGTGCGCTCGCGGTCAAAGCAACCCGCGCACCAATGCAATTCGCGCAATGTGTCTCTACATGAGATAAGTGAGAATAAAAACTCCCATTTCCTATTTCACGTTATTACACATCGTTAAAGCTTAAGGATAAGTTTTAACTCTTTCATTACCACGTAATGCTACGCGAAAGTTCGGTAAGAACAAAGAACTCGGCTCCCGGGTTTGCAAGAAGTTTTAAGACACGAAACAGCGTATCTCCCTCGATCTTAACTTCTAACTCTTATAAGTGCGAATAATAATTACCGCCCCCTGTTCCGTAGGGGGGTTCGTTAGCGGCCCTAATGCCGGCAGACATTAATCATTCCTTTCATAAAGAGTGGGGTTCCGTAGATAAATAAGTGTAGTATGTGTTTTCTTAGGGTACGGTCTTGAGGCGACGTTGGGTGGAACGGGATATGACTTGAAATATTTTGTTTAAAAAAGTAATGTTAATTAATAATAATAACAATAATCTTTTCTTCCAACTACGCTTTAATTTATTCATTATGGCCTCAAATACTCAGCACAAGGCAGCCCTATTTTGCTCTAGAGCAATAAAGTTGCATACAATATTCATTATTGCACTGTTTTTTTTATTTTATTATTTGGTTAGTTGATCAAAAATTTTACACCACCAGCCACCCAATCAGCCCTTTCACAGTCCAATGGGACAGCTGGTCAGCTGTATGCAACTTTTCTGTGGACTAGTAGGTAGTTAGCAAAACAGTCCACATCTCGGCGGCGGCCATATCGAACTGTGATTGCCCCGTTTAAAATGTTATGCTCAAAATATTGACTGATGATTCTGACATAATACTACAAACAAAATACTGAAAAAAATATCGTAGTATGAAAATGAATTGACCAGTAAAAGTTTTCTGTGAAAATTTTCGGATGTTCTACTTTAGCTTCAGAACCACTGGACCGATTTTAATAAATAGGGTATCTTAAGATTCGGAGAGAACGTGCGAGTGTCATCGGCTATATAAAAATTCTAAGGGTGCGTCATACTAGGTGCAAAAAGCCGTTTTACGTCGCTAGTCGGGTTTAACTACACTTTTACATTTTTTTACCAACTTTTTGCAGTAGTTGAAAGAAAAGCAGATTATGCACCTCGCATCAAGTGATGTATTATT
The DNA here is from genome assembly GCA_947859335.1 of Tortricodes alternella. Classification (NCBI taxonomy): domain Eukaryota; kingdom Metazoa; phylum Arthropoda; class Insecta; order Lepidoptera; family Tortricidae; genus Tortricodes; species Tortricodes alternella. The sequence goes on along the minus strand of OX401973.1, from coordinate 7,372,093 downwards.
GCGCTCCTGTTTTTAGAGCCCTCACTTGCGTTCGGGCTCCAAGCGAACACTCGCCGCGATAATGAATCACTTTCTGCTTGGTGCAACAATCTACTATTATTGCATTACTTCTTAGTTTAAGTACAAGCAGGCGGGTTTAAGTCCGCACTTTAGGTACGCTCGGTCGTCGCGTTGCTCGGAGCTGTAAACCACTATAGGTTGCCGCTCGCTTGCTCGCTGGCTGATTACCGTGTCATCAAGTAGCGTATATGTTGGGTGACGTGGATAAAAGCCGACAACCCTAGTCGCTCCAGCTGACATGCCAAAATCCAGCCTGGTGGGTGGCATCACAGTAGTAGGTGTATAAGAAATGTGCATGAAAGTTAAGAGTAGCAAGAGAAATAAATACTATAAATCAAAGGTAGCTGTTGAAACTGCTGGTCCTTGGGGTTCACAAGCCAAGGATTTCATAAGGGAGGTGGGTCGTCGTCTGCGAGAGAGGGGCTGCGATCCCCGCTCCGGATCGTTCCTGGTACAAAGGATCTCTTTGGCCATCCAACGCAGCAATGCCGCTAGTGTGATAGGAACTTTTGAGCCAGAGTCGTTCCGAGGCGTTCCTTTTGATAACTGTGTGTAAACTGAATTTATTGTTTATGGCGAAAAAGCCGGACTGACAACTTATCAAAAATTGGTCAAAAATACTTATTAATATCCAAGTCATATCCACATGGTGCTACCTCATTTCCTTCACGAAGACGGCGCTACCACATAATTATTCATCTTAAATTGCACGTGTGTGTATGTACGTACGTAGCTCGGGAACTCGAATCACCGCTGCTTTGTAAGAAAGCGGGCGAAATTTTGAGAATTTATCAAGTTGGGACTTTAATTATATTTTGTGCGGGGGTTGATATTGTATGCATTATATAGAAAGGAGTCTAGAATTTATCAGCGTATTCGTTGCATTACTTACATTGACGATCTAAGTATAATGTTTCATATGTGTAGGTTTATCAGTTTTCATATGTTCAAAATGACAAACTTTTGCTTTATAATACATACATACATACATAGCATCACGCCCGAAATCCCTAATGGGGTGGGCAGAGCCACAAGAGTACTTGTGGCCACGTTCGATTAATTAGTCCTCAGATGGTATGATGAACCGTATGGTGACAGGTGATCAGCCCATCGCCCATACAGATAGTCCACCATGTTGGAGAGGACCCGTCCCTTAGTCGACTTTTACGACATGCCAGGATGATAAGCATCTGCACGCATTCTAAGCTATTTCTTCACTCCCAGTGCAGCAGAGGAGGTGCTTTATAATATTGATATTAAATATTCCAATATAGACAAATAACCCCAGCTGGACAGATTCTCATAATAATGACGCCATTAATAGCTAAATAGATTATACTTATTCGTTGGTCAAAGATAGAGTTTGAAGCAAATAATCTTTTTTTATCAAAATTAGTTTTTGCTGAATATTTTTTTTGACCCTGACAATGATTTCTCAGTTAGTGAAATTTTGCAGTATCATTAAGTAGGTTGTTTAGATGATAGTTTTCAAATAATCCAAATTATTCAATCAACATATTGTGTAAACCCTACCCTACCTAATATTCTGCAATATTTCACTTACAAAATAAGTCCCTATTGACTAGCCTAAAGCTTTCTTGCCCACTGCACTGTTATCGGGTGAAGACGTGTGCAAAATTTCAGTTTATGCATCGGTTAAAAATAAATACATAAGTAAATGGTTTGAATGGTTTGAATGGCTCCTCTGCTGCACTGGGAGTGAAGAAATAGCATAGAATTCGTGCAGATGCTTATCATCCTAGCATGTCGTAAAAGTCGACTAAGGGACGGGTCCTCTCTAACATGGTGGACTATCTGTATGGGCGATGGGCTGATCACCTGTCACCATACGGTTCATCATACCATCTTGGGACTAATTGATCGAACGTGGCCACAAGTAATCTTGTGGCTCTGCCCACCCCATTAGGGATTTCGGGCGTGATTCTATGTATGTATGTATGGTTTGAATTTAGATTCAAATATCATCAGGTGCGAAGGCATATAACGCGGGAATTGATCGCAAACACTGCCTTGTACCATAACCACTCGGCCACCCGGGTTCCTTTGTTCCTTATCATTAGGAGGCAAATTACCCCTTCTATTTTCATAGCACCATAACTGCGCGTGTGTTTAGTTGAGTAAGTGCGTGTGTGTGTTCTTTCTACAGTACTACGAATAAAACGCATCTTCGAGTTTAATAGCATCATCATTATTATTACTAGTGGACCCGCCACAGCTTCGCCCGCGGCATTTTCCATACAATCTTTATCACCTCTTTTCACCCCTTTAGGGATGGAATTTTAAAAATTCCCTCCTTAGTGCACCTCTAGGGTACTTGAAGAATGTCTCCTCCAAATTTCAAATCTCTAGGACCACCTGTTTAGGCTGTGCGTTGTCTATAAGTGAGTCACGCTACTGTTTTATATGTATTGATATGGAAGACCTCCACAGATCGTTACAATGAGTACTCCTGTGTTGATTGCATCCAGAGAATGCCCGAAACTTTCACTTAATATATTTTACTCATCATTATCTTCATTATTTCAGCCGAAAGATCTCCACAGCTGGACATAGGCCTCCCCCAATGATCGTCACAACGACCGATCCTGTGCTGCTCGCATCCAGCAAGCATGTATATTATTAATTAAATTCAAGAGTTGCATAAATAAAAAGCATAACGTGAAATTGAGTAATTTTATCTATACTTCTCAGAAAACTCTATGTATCCCATTCATCCAAAGAAAGTCACTATTAGTTCCATAGTGACTTTGGTTAGGTACTTTCAAAATTACTAATTAGTTGTCATACTCATACATATCGACGCTTGGCTTAATGAAGACTTTTTCTTGACCTTCACTTCAAAACAAAACTAAGAGGGAAAAGCCACCAACTCACAAATACTCACGCTATTTAACTCATTTTTTGAGACCCATTTCATGGAACCAAGCGTTTTAGAAAACTTTTTCCTTTAAAACAAAAGTTATATTTATTCTCTACACACACATCCATGGCATATATACCTCATTTTTTGAGACCCATGTCATGTAACTAAGACTATCTTAAACCTGTTTACCTGAAAACAAAAGAGATGATGTATAGTTTCTACATACATACACAAACCCACGGCATATACTTACCTCATTTTCTGAGACCCATGTCATGTAACTAAGACTTTCTTAACCATTTTTGCCTCACAACAAAAGAAAGGATGTATAGTCTCTGTATATACATACCCACGGCATATACTTACCTCACTTTCTGAGACCCATGTCATGTAACTAAGACTTTCTTAGCCCTTTTTACCACAAAACAAAAGAGAAGATGTATAGTCTCTACACACACATACCCACGGCATATAGCTCATTTTCCGAGACCCATGTCAGCGTGTGTGCGCGCGACGTAACGAAGGCAGGCTTTTTTGCCGTGGCCTCCTTCCCTGTTACTTACCCCGCTGAGAAAATGAGCTACAGGGTGCTAGGATTTAAAAATGTGTTTTAATCGACAAACTAAATAGCTTATGAAAACTTCAAACTGTGAAACCCTTAAAAAGTAAAATCATTTTTTTAGCATTAAGAACCAGTTACATGGCTTACCGAGGTACCTACCTGCGCAGAAGATGAATTTTCAAAGCGCGGGAAATGCTATGCTATGACTTGCGAGTGAGACGGAACTAACAGCTGCGCCGCTATTCGGGAACGCTAAGTGATTCTGTAGCGACTCGTAAGCCAGATTTCTCATCTCGCTCTTACGCATTACGCGTCATGCGGCAGAGTGGGATGAGAAATCTGGCTTACGAGTCGCTACAGAATCACTTAGCGTTCCCGAATAGAGGCGCTGCAGTGTATTATGAACCCTATAGTAGTGATCTAAGGTTGATTGTAAGTTTTAAGAATTCTTTCGTTAATCCTCGGAGCCATACTTTCTTTTCTGCGCGAACGAAGATTCACGACGCGCCATATCAGTTGGGTACTACTGTACCGATTGATTGATGCCTATGACCCATTTCACCAGTGCGACCAACTCAAACTAAGAGAATCACCAATGAGTTAACTGAACTGCCATATCCTGTTTATGGATTTCATTGACGCGCCTATGTCTCTTTTATTTGCAGACGACCTTAAGCTCATTATGTCAGTGGCCAAGGTGGCTGACTGTAATGTTTTGCAGGGCGCAATCGATCAAGTTGCCGACTGGAGTAAGGTCAACAGGCTGTCTATAAATATTTCAAAGTGTCAGATAATCACGTTTTCTAGAACACGTACTCCCATAGCTGCTACGTATACACTTGACTCTCTGGCGCTGGACAGATTTGAAACCGTACGGGACCTCGGTTTGGTGCTCGACGGTGGGCTTAACTTTCACGAGCATATAAAGACTTCTTGCAAAAAGGCAAATAAGACTTTGGGCTTAATTATGCGTACTGCTACGGAATTTCGCGACACTAAAGTTGCCGTCCTGCTTTACAATGCCTATGTGCGGAGTAAACTAGAGTACAATAGCATCATCTGGAGTCCTCATGAGCAAGAGTACACGGATATGATAGAGAAAATACAGAAGAAGTTCGCTAGGTATCTGTACAAGCGCATGTATGGATACTACCCATTTCTTTATCCCTCCCTGTTCGTGGCTGGCATGGTCGCGCTTGAAACTTTGCGGCTTAGACGTGACATGCACCTCTTGGTCCATTGTTGCCAGCTGCTGCGCAACTTGGTGGACAACCCATCGGCGCTGGCCCGGGTGCACCTGTTCGTGCCGCAGAGCTGCGGGCGCGGCGCCGGGCGGCGCGTGCGCCCGCTGCTCTCGGTAGCGCGCGCAGTAAGCACGCGCTACGCGCCGCAAACGCGCCTAGGTACGTGTAGAGCGATAACGCTTATAAATAATTTAATTGCTGAAGTTCAGGACGCCGACATATTTGGCGACCGTTGGCCCGCTCTGATTAATAAAATTATTTTATTTTTAAACATCAGATTGTAATAGTATGCGAATTTATATGATTTAAATTTAATTAATGGTAGGTACTTGTTTTTAATGTGATTAGCAATTTATTTTTTATTCTTAATTGACATACAAGTAAATCCAATTTATTATTTTAATCTACATTTTATTTAATGATATTGTGTCTCTAATGTATTTGCAATTTATTCTTTCATGTTTAATCTGTTGTTTCTCTGTTCGACGTGTTGGTATTAACTGTAAGTCGGACATGACTTTAAATAACTAAATAGAATTTAAAAAAAAGAAAAAATTACCGGAAACTACAGTCGTTCTAAAATTATTGACCGAGCAAGCGCGAAGCGTCTCTGTTTCAGCTTGGGCAAAAATGCTTTCGTATGTCCGGATGTCTGGATGTCCGGCAGTTTTCCTCTACAGGTCGCATTTCTCTACCGATTCTCGTGAGAAGCAAAGAGCAGGTAGGATATTTATATTAGAATTGTTTATCGATCCAGTTCAACACGGGGGTTGAAAACAAAAAAAAAAATATTTCAGCTATTTGAAAATGTTAAAAAATGAATGAATGATGAATGAATTATTAAGACGCAAACTCGCGTAGACTCGTTTTATAATTAACCATTCCCGATACACCCTGTATACCGAAATTCGTCCAAGAAAACGCCGGGTTCGGCGGCAATTTATCACGAGTCAAGTTATATTAATGTGGATAAATGGGGCGAGGGGGGAGGAGTAGAGCGAGAGGGAAGGGAGAGGGGTCGCCTTACTAGTTTTTGCTGATCGGTTTTAATAGTTCACAAGATATTATAGATAGGTTAAGATATGCGTGTTGATTGTTTGAGACCAAGTGAAGTGGATCCTTTATTTGTGATGTGTTTCTAGCATTACCTATTAAATTTTAATCGACCTATCAAGACAGCTAGTGGCCCGTTTCACAAAGCTACTGCTTACATGTTTAGTCCAATTTTCAAGAATAAAATAGACGGAATGACTTTAAATAAAATGGCCGAAATATAAAATATATACGCATAATATAAAGTCAAAATGTTCTAGAATAAAATAATCTAGCTTGCAATGAATATCAGTCGTAAGGTCTTTAAATAATATGGCCGAATTATAAAATATACACGCATAAAATTCATAGGATTATCTATTCAGTTTTAATAGACCTATCAAGACAGCTAGTGACTCGTTTCACAAAGCTACAAGTCACAATTTTACAGGCACAGTCTGCCAACACTGCCCGGGAGATGTATGTTTTTTTTTGGATTTTTTGGCCTGCATATGTATGGGATCTGAAATCAGTGTTGCCATATTTTGCTTGTAATATTGTAACTTGTTAGCTTCGTAAAACGAACCACTAGCTGCGTCGATAGGTCGATCAAAATTGAATAGATAATCCTATGAATTTTGTGCGTGTATATTTTATAATTCAGCCATTTTATTTAAAGTCCTTACGACTGATATTCATTGTAAGCTAGATCATTTTATTCTAGAACATTCTGACTACACAGTTCATCATCTACTGGGTGGGACTGGGTATTCCCCACGTGGACTCAGTGCCGATTGGGAAATAATTCATGGTTTGAACCAAAAATAAATAATAAAACACAGCAGCTAAAGCTTAAACTTTAAATATAACCTCTAATTACGAAGCTTCATTAAAATATAATGGAAACTTAAACAGAGTTCCTAAAACTACGTCTATTAGCAAAGATAACAAAGGCTTGTAATAAATATTCAAGCTGTCAATACATATATATATAACGAACTTATCTGTTAGATATTATATAAACGCCTCGAGGTAGAGAAGCGGGGAATGTTAAGGGGCTTTCACACGAGGATGGGGCGGTTATTTAAACGCCCGGATTCAAAATCTAAATATTGTTTTTGCAAGTAGGTCATACTCTTTCACATGTCTAAATCTATAAGCGCTTTGAAGGGTGACTTCTGCTGATAATAAGTATTTGATTTGAAGCTTTTATTAATGAGTTTGTGCAATATTAAAGCTTAGAAATGAATAACTGATAAAAAACGCGTTAGTAAAATCTCTAATTCGCTTGCTTTACGACTTAAAACGCCACGTTTAAATCGCACCCTGAGCCCTTAACATAAGTTTACGCAAACCCTTCTCGCTGTCGAAATCTATCGGCAATACTGCTTGTTGCCGATACAAGTAAAAGGGACCGAGCGATAGGATACGATAACGAGAACGGTTTGCGTAAAGTCATGGTAATGGTACTGGTTCTATTAATTCATGAAACTATTAAAAGTAAACGTTTCTTCAAAAACGAGGTATCGGTTATTGTTGCGGTTATATTATCACGTTTGAAATAAGTGAGGCATCGCTGTTTTCGTTCGTTTTTTCCTCACTAGATGATTACTGTTCGAATGGGCCGGCTCGACCGGGGTAGTACCACACTCTAACAGAATATCGGTGTAAAGTAATAGCTTGCTATTGCGTTACGTACGATGAGTGACGAGATCCGGAGGCCTATTCCTTCATCTCCATCCCATCCCCATTCCCCATCCTCCCTAAACTTGCAACGCATTGGCAGCACCTCTGGTGTTGCAGATGTCCATATGCGGCGGTGACCACTTTCCATCAGGTGGGCCGTCTGCCTGTATAAACAGACTAGGTACTCCTTTCCCAAAGGGCCGGCAACGCATCCGTGACTACCCTGGTGTTGCGGGTGTCCATGGGCGGCGGTGATTGGTTACCATCAGGTAACCCGCCTGCTCGTTTGCCACCCTGTTACTATAAAAAAATATTTCATTAATTCAATTTGTTTTGTTTGTTTCATTTATTTATTGGTTTGTTTTTTCTATGTTTTATTTAAATTATTATGTTATTGCATTCTGTGTTATATATCAAATATGGAATTTATTCTGAAATCAAATAATTTGAATTGAATTGAATTGAATAACAGCGTATCTACACCCATATCATAAAGACTCCATAATGTATTCAAAAACCGTAGGAAATGATCAGCATTATTACAACCTGTACTGTAATATCAATAGTGTAATTTTATTACAGTATCAATCATAACGATACATACACATATAATATGTGTGTAGATAAATTTATTTATGCAACTATACATAATTTGGCCTTAAAACACTCGTGCGATCGTGCCTATCGGCTCGTTTCATAAAACCACACTTGTATTTTAAGGCCTATCATTATGCAACCGTTGCATAAACTACTATTATACAATCAACCAAAAACCAACATGAATGAAAGCAGTAATGGCGGCAATTCGATCCTCCGTCAAGACAATTTTTTTTAAAATCATTGACAAACGAATGAAGTCTCTATTCTCACGTCACTCGAGATCAAATGTCGTTCGGTTTATATTAATAAAACATACTGAATTGATGTTTCGTATCAATAACTGTTTAATATCTATGGATACTAGAATAGAGCCCCACTTGAGTTTTGACAGCTGTTCCAAATTTAATCTCATTTCGATACTAAAATCGATACTGTAATAACATTGCAGCACTGGTTTTACCAAATTGGTTGTCACAATGGTGGTCATTTCCTACGGTTTTTGATTACACTATGGAGGTTTTATGATATGGGTGTAGATAAACTACTATTATTCGATAACAATCCTTCTAAAGAAATGTGCGAGTAACACTTGTATTACTTACATATCAATAACTCACGATTAAGAACAACATTTATCGTCATCATTGTATTATAAACAGATATTTTAGCAAATCTTTGATTAACTTGTGGTATAACTAATCAAATTAAAATTTCAGAATAGCTAACGGTAAGTAAAAGATATGGCAGCGGGTAAAAAAACGCTCGTTTCTCGTCGCTCGTGTGGCGACCCCCGCGCTCCGTAATGAGCCCCGGCACAACTTTCTGTAGAGCCGCGAAAGTAGCACGGAAAACTTTAACAGCGTCTTCAGAAACAGCGGCGTAACACTACTTGGTACTTGCAAGATGGTAATAAAATAAATAATAGAAGTAACATAATATTTTTTTATTATAAATATATGTAAAATCAAATCAAATCATCATTTATTTGCATAAAAAAGGGTAAATATACAGATGTCATCTTAAATATAAGTTCTCCTTCTTTAGCTGTCCCCAAACATCATACAAATATTTTAATTAATAATTAAGCAACTGACAGCATAATCATTCTAATTTAAAATTAAGTACATTTACAATTATATAATGCATTATGTATTAAGTGGATTACGAGTTTTTGAGTTCGGCATCCATGTACTGGAAAGTGCAGTGTGGGCATACATACTTATATAGAGAAATAAATACTTAAATATATAGGAAAGATCCAAGACTCGGGAACAAACATTCGTGCTCATCACACAAATATTTGCCCTTACCGGGGATCGAACCCGGGACGCTAGCTTCGGAGGCAGGGTCACTACCAACTAGGCTAACCGCGCCGTCAAAGACACGATTAAGCACATTAGTGATTTTCAAATGGATCCCACTATAGACGCAGCTAAACAATGGGAAAAAATTTCCGATATCGAAATACTGCGATAAGGAAATGCATTAAAAATCAAATAAAGGTTTAAACAACTTAGTTTATAATAATATTTTCTGATTAATATTATAATAATTATAATTTAGGACGATGCTAACTGGTCTAATATGACCACACCAATTATTATTTTTACCTTGTATGCCAAGCAAATTACGAATTTATAGGTATTTACCAGAAACAATTAGCTAACTTAACAAGTGCTCTGTTCGACGGCGCCTACGGTGTTTAATACTGGTACTTTTTTCAAAAAGACTACGGCCTCAATTCCCGTGGGTTGTCTGTTTGTAGCGAGTTTTCGTATTCAATTGTAATAAATTCAAGTTTACTAAACTTTTACGTTCCCATATTCATAACCTGTATAATCTTTACGGTAACATCTTGTCTCACCCCTTTCTCACGCTGACCGTCGGCCAAACCCCATTGTTAATGACAAACCTGCTTACAAGAAAAGATATGGCCATACTTGTTTGAAAGATAAACCGGTTTTCGTTCCCACTAGCTGGACAGTGTAAGGACAATTGGGTGAAGATGACCGGTGGATTTAAAGTTTTCTCATAGATTTGTCAAGATTTGTCAGTTGTATTATAACAATACGGTCGGTATATAAAAATGATTTGTACAGGGCTACATTAATTGTTAATAAAAGAACGAGATAAACAGAATTATCTTTTTAAATTTAAAATGAAGGAAAAACTAAATTGGTAAAAAGTTTAAAGTCGCATTTCGCATTTCTTTGAAGGACCCCGCACGATGCGTAATGCGTAACAGTGGGATGCTAGTCTCACTAGAGAGCCGCAACAGTATCGCTTGGACGTTTCCAAATAGAGGCGCTGATTACGTTCACTATAAAAAAAACCTGTTTGTTTACCTTAATAGAAACTTATTGATAAGCTGCATTCGTTTTGCCTACCTTGGCCGATCTTTATCAAAGTCTATTGATATTTACTAGGTAAAATAACACTTCACTTATAGTCTTACTAATAAATAGCAATATAACCTATTATGCAAACAAGTGTCAAGAAGGCGCGCTCGCGGTAGCGCGCGCTCGAGATAAATTTCGGAGCGTCAGTGAAATTTTAATAACTAATTTTCTTGTAGGACTCGCGCGGAGCGCCTGCAGCCATCCGCCTCGTATCTACGGTATGGATACGCGGGTATGTTCGATGGGGAATTTACAATATTTAATTTATATTTTACTGTTGGCCGAAATAATTTTTAATTTAATAACGACGTTTAATTTAATATTTCATTTGGAAAAAATGAAATAGTAAGCTGTATGAACTAAAATCCTATGCCATTCCCTGTTGGGATAAGCGATTTAAAAAGCAATCGTATTGAGCCCAATCAGCTGGCTGGAAAGAATATTGTTCTAACATCCATTGTTTACAAATAAGCGTGTTTCCTGAAAAATTCTAATTATAAATACATTATAAAAAAATATTGAACACGTATTTTTTCTTTTGTGAATTAAACAAAAAATGACGAAGATATAGTGCGTTGAAGTTCCGCGTGACGTCACGACTTTGTACACTTTTTACCATTAAGTGACGTCATGAGTCCCCACTCCCGAACTGTGATGCGCGCTATCTTCGTCAATTTTGATTGATTAGATAAAGCAAAAAATACGTAAGTATTCAATATTTTTTGATAATCTAACTGATGGACTCTTTAGCATTATTATTTTTTTACCCAGGAAACATCCCTATTTGAATGATTACTAGCTGAAATTTCCGAATAAAGAGTCAAACTTAAGTCACAGTAAATTGCTTACTGTGATATTGTGTTAAAAAAATGATGTATAATGTAAATAATAATATTTATATTTTTAAACTTTTTTGTTTTATCATGCGAGTTACAAAACACAAAACAATATAAAAATGATCATAATAAAATATGTAGGTACAGTATACTTTAATAAATAAGATTATTTCATGGTTTCTCCAGGAAAGACATTTATTGTACCATCATTTACCTACACAACGAACAATAAATCAATTAAAAATGTACTCCCGAGACTACAAATTAAAACCAAGTTCCTACCTTTGTGTTACTCCTCCAAATAACAAGGATCCCTACACCCCGCAACTGTTATATTCTAACCCTGTAAAGCAGAGGTCTTGTTAAAGTGGTCGGTGTATACAAATTACCGAAGGGGGGAGAGGGGGAAAAGCGCGAAAATTACACAAGAAAATTCCACCATTCAGCATCTTTGCGTTTCCTACAAGATGGCGGACGGCGGGCGGGGCGGAGAACCACCGCGCTGGCTTTTTCATAGGTATTGTTCCCTTTCATGTTGGTTTATTTATAAGACTAGCCTTATTTTAACGAAAAAAATGGGAAGTATGGTGGTACTAATCGGAAATTGGAAACTTGAAACTGACGTTAGGTCGAAGTTGGAGGTTAAGAAAGGATGAAACAGAATTCTGATTGACTGGTAATTCCGCCATTATACTTATGTATATTGTTTGTAATAAAGTTTTTGTAAATTAGATAATAATATGATAATAATAAAATCATTCTTTCCAACGATCTCAAAAGAAGGATACCTATCGCGTTCAATACAACTGCTTTGAACAAATGACTTAGTTTGTCATGGTAACGCCATCTATTTACAAGTTCATAAACTACGAAGCGCTATTGCCGACGTCTTAGTTCTTATGACATTTCCACAGAGTCTTATTTTGCCTGATTCATCGCTGTCTTTCATTGCTCGTTAGGAGCTACGAACCACAAAAACAAAACGCATGAATCAGCCAATAATGGACCTTCACTCAATGTAATAAGAACGCCGATGTCGGCAATATTTGCCGAGTGTGCGATGGTGTCATTTGACAACAAAAAAGTGAACATCGCGAAAATCATGTTGGGCAGTTCCTTACTATATATTTCTATAATTATTTCTCTCTAACAACAACAGTTATAACAATCATATAAAAAGAAACGGAGTCTTGATAAAATTTCTAAGCTAATTGTTATTTAAAGAGACTTGAAGTGTTGTGGAATAGATTATTTCTTGGGTCCGACGCTAGGCTAGGCCTGTCTGAAAAATGAAAATATTTATCTTGCAACTAGGCCACCTGGGCTCTTTAACATGTCTGAATCTACCAGCGCTTCGAAAGGTGACATCTGCTGAGGAGAAACGTCGCAAGAAATTCAGCAGTAAATCTTTTTTCAACTTTGACAGTACAGTTTTATCTAAAAACTAACACAAAATGTGCAACATAAAAACCTAATGGGTACAAATTCATTCTAATAAATAACTAATAAGGGAGATGTATAGTCTCCCCGTCTGGACGAGTCCCGTAATCTCCGAGTTTCATAGATAGATCACCAATTATAATTCAAGTTTTTTTTTTTATGTCAGTGGACTGGCAAACGATCTGACGGCCCACCTGATGGAAAGTGGTCACCGCCGCCCATGGACATCTGCAACACCAGAGGTGCTGCCAATGCGTTGCCAGTCTAAGGAGGATGGGGAATGGCGATGGGATAGGGATGAGGGAATAGGCCTCCGGATCTCGTCACTCACCGTACGAAACGCAATAGCAAGCTATTACTTTACGCCGATATTCTGTGAGAGTGTGGTACTACCCCGGTCGAGCCGGCCCATTCGAACAGTAATCATATAGTGAGGATTACTGTTTGGCTCTACCACTACGAAAACAACAACAACGACGTGAAAATTCAATAAATGTATGGATTAAATGTCGGTATGGGTGTCGATATAGTCGACAATTGTTAATACTTTGTTTGTATTTCTATAAGAGTTAAACGCAAAGGCGTTCAAGACGTTTCCTATGATAATCATATAATAATAATAATAATAATAAACCATTTATTTCAGGCATCAGTGGCCCATACATAAATACCTTACAGACTTACATACATATATTATACAGTAAAATAACTTAAAAGTAATATCATTTAGGAGACGAAAAGGCGTGGCTCCTTAGTGTCATCCTATCTGGAGTCGTGTCCTGGACAGGCATGGTGCCCCGGAAGCGCCTGAACACGACACCCTTCGGCCAGAAGTCCGGACACGTGACTGTCTTCAGCAGCGGCCGCGGCACGCGCACCACAAACGAGCTGAAGTGCACGTACTGGCGCGATCGCAGCTGGAATACCCTCAGGGAGTAGCCGGACTTCTTGCGGACATACTCCACCACCTCGTCCTCTGTGGTGGAGTAGTGCAGGCGCGACACGTACAGCGCCGTATACGGTGTGGCGGCTCGCAGGCCGCAGGATAAAAACTTACACTAGACTGCAGTATGTGCTTATCATAATAATTATATGACATTGACAAATTTGTATCTTAAAGATAACACAACTGCAATTAGTGTGTAAGAGCCCGAGGCGAGAGACGAGAAAGTTTCTCAAGAGAGTATGTGAAAGAGCCCATGTGGCTTACTTGCAAAATAAATATTTTCATTTTCATTAACTGCATAGAAGAGTTTCCAGTCTTACACCTTACTAAGGTCCGATGCAACCTAACAGATTAAAGGACTTGTGCTTAGATTACCCATATGAAAAATAGCAAACTACTATGGACTGCTACTTCCTACTTACTTATGTAATACTAGTGGACCCGCCACAGCTTCGCCCGCGGTACTTTCTTTTATTGTATTGATGATAAATGCGAAAGTTTTGGATGGATGTGTGTCTGTTACTCAATCATGCCAGAACGGCTGAACGAATCTGGATACAATTTGACTCGGACATGTATAGAATAGCACATAGGCTACTTTATATCCCGTAAAATTAAAAGTTCCCGAGAGAATAACTATAACCGAATCGCACTCGTGTGAAGTCACGGGCAGAAGCTAGTCTCACGATAAGTTAGGTAAGTAACATTTGGCCTATGTATTAGACTTTGTATTAAAACACAAACAAAATATTCAAGTGCGCTGTTCCTCACGTGAGGCGTGGCGGGAAGCCAGCCGTTCTTTGATCGTCCCAATTACCGGTGCCTTCCGACGGCACTTATTTCGAGAAAGTTTCTCAGGAAATTGAATTTACAGGGGAAAGATAATTTAATATTGCATAATAGATACCTATAAAAATACAAGGTATATGGTACATTCACACTGACTTCACACTGAATAAGTACGATTGATTTACAAGTATTATTACGAAACTATCAACTTATCATACATAAAATCGGTAACAATTTCATTTGTGTAAAAACTAGATTTTACAATATCCAGTCAACAAAAAAAAACGGTACACGTGTTCGAAAGTTGAATTTGAACGCATTGAAATTCCAAACACAATGTGTAATCCTTCATAGTTTTATTTAAAAAATCAAGTTTTCAAATAAAATTCGATCGTTTGAATTTCAAAAAGAACCGGCTTCAACCCTAACGCTCGGAACTAGTTCCACCCATAGACACGACAGTTGTCTAATTCAGTTCTATTTTCGAACTTGTTTGAATTTGTTTGAGAACATGTTTGCGGGCTGGATTGATTTTAAACTGGTCTTTTATTAAACTAAATTATTGAACTGTTCTAAACTCCACAAAAAAGCATTTTAACGCATTTGCTTCCCGCGACTTCGCCAGGTGTCGTGATGTCAAATTATTAGGTGCCACTGGGTTAAATTCCGGAAAACGCATAACAGTCGGCATCGAAATCGAAAAAGAACGCCTAAATAAAATAGTTTACTTTTTTAGCGCTGGCTACTTTAAAAATTTATCCGAATTCGTAAATCGAACGCGTTCCCGCGCTCTATTGGGTTCTTTATCGTGCCGCATCTTAGTTTTATCTAAACATCGCTAGAAGTCTACCCATTTTAATTATAGCGCGGAATGGCATAAAAGCAGTTTATCGCGAAGGCCACCCCCTCCCAAGGGGGGGCAAGAAGCAGAGATTTTATAGCTCGGTGTCAGTACCGTCGCTTTTAATGGCTTATTTGCCCGGCCTTTGTAAGGGGCCTTTGTATTGGCAATTTTATTCAGTCCGAGAATGATAACGGCGCTGTAAAAGACCCAGATTGAGAAAACTATTGGCCCGTATTGAGCGTTTGGGTTTAGATTGTCTTTTGATTTTTGTGATATGATACGCCGACGCCATATTAGTTTAGACTACAACATTTTTTCACATTCGGCAATGCTTAAAGCATTCTATTATTATTTATTTTTAACGTCAGAGTGAGGTCAAAAGAAAGATGGATAGGAGTTAAGAGTTTTAAGATGGGTGGATTGTTAGGTTTAAAAGTTGAAATGCTTTGACGACGTCGTAGAGTGCTAGGCTAATTCGTGGTCGTATGTAGCCTTGGTCTGGGTCTGAAACAATGGAAAATAATATGAAGAGAAACTTTGTCTTTTTCTAACAATGTTGCCAGCTTAAGTGTCATTCACAAGGATGGCGGTAAAAAACAGTCATCATTTTGGTGTTCCAACCAACTGTTAATATTCACAACTAAATATTTTTTTACAATATATTTAATCAAATGAACACGTCGTGTAGCATCTTTTTAGCACAATGGGATAACTTTACAGTGCTATTTAGTCTCTATTAGTTATAAATAAAATAATCATAAAAATAATAGACAAATGTCTTTTATTTGGTAAATATGAGTTTTTATCAAAACGTACTGACAAAATTACTTTTAAAATCTTCGTGGTTATTCAGGACGCTACTCGACTCTAGGAACATCATTGAAATCTCAGATGCTCACCAAAACTCCAAAACGCGGGAAGAACCCCTCTACAAATAATAGCAATAAGTATATCGTTCCGACAATATAAAAAAAATTGGCTTTTAAATATCATACTTAAGCTCGATATAGTTTTTGCGCGGTCATCTAATTTACAACCCTGTCTTACAAACAATGAAACTTAATCATAAAACCTCAACGGGAGAACAAAAGCACCTCCTTATTTCAAACTAAAATCAATACCTTTTTACCCCCCAAATTTTCCCCACCCAATTTCAATTTAAACGACAAAGTATTATTTAATTTCGCCGTCTTTTCTCCATTGTAAGGAGAAGAGAGAGCTAGCGATCTATTCTTTCCTTTAAGACGTCTCCCCTCTCGCTCTAGCTACAGGAGTGTATGAAAAAAAGTGCAAGAGCGAAAGAGACGTGTATACGCAAGACGGTGCCTTCTTAATGATGTCGTATAGATTTGTAGATGTGGAGGGGGGCGGTCCTAGCTAGGGGTGGAAAGTTTTTACAACGCTATGAATGTTTTAGTTTTTTGCGGGGTTTTAATCCTTTTGGATTTAAATAAGTAAAAAGGTTTTGTTTTGCTATGTTAACATTACTCGAGTTAAAATATTGTTTGGCATTTTTTACCTGTATTTTTAAAAAGTATTTGATAGGAGATATTAAAGGCTTTGGGTTATTTTGCAAAATTTCTCGCATAGGTTGTTGAAGTTAAGATTTTATTTGCATACCCTAAAGTGAAAAATAAAATGATCAAAATGTACTCTTCTGAATAATTAAATAAAGTTACTTTAATTACCAACCATTTAGAAAACGAAAACCGCTCACAAATTCATATTTTACAACAGCAACACTGCCAACTAATTAAAAAAATCACACACGTGCCAAATTTAAATACCACCATAATCCATTTAAATTCAGCGCGTTCCATTTTCGCTAAGGCATAAAACGCGGAGCCGAGGCGTGCGTTCCAAATACGAAAAAGCCGTTGTAAATCGCGTAATCTTAAGACCTTTGCCTCATGACGTATGTGAAGCACGTTCAAAGATAGAACACGCGTTCACATTATCTGCACAAGCCTTATTGAAAATGCCACAGAGTAACTAAACAGTTTAAAAGTGTTTTGGAGACTGCTAATGTTAAGCGTTGGAGATAAGGTGCATAATTATACTGTGGCGTTGTTGTAGTGTTAGAATGCGGGCAACATGATAGGCAAATAGAGGAATCTTGGGCGGTCTAATCCAGCAATTACGCATTTTAATGGCGTTCGTTTGCCGTACCTACTGGTTTTAATATTCAGCTCCTTGTTTTACGGCTCAAGGCTTAAGTCGTGTAGCGTTTGTTTTGTTTGTTGCGTGTATTTACTGTGTAGAAACAAATAAACATTTTGAAGAATTTATATCACCTAATAAACTCAAACTAGAACCATTTAAAAACGAATAATGTATAATTAATATAAAATGCGGTTTAATCGTCGAGAACAAAACTTAATTATAACAAAATTGTCACACACTGGCCACATAAAACAAAAAATGCCATGTACAATTTCAAAAATGGAACGCGTTAACATTTTAAACACAATAGAACTTACGCGACACGTCTCCAGAGTGGCATAAACGCGAAATTCTCATTTCGAAAACGGCAAAGGTTGGCATAAAATTCTGAAAGCGAAAGAAGGGGGGATTATTAAAACGCCAGTTTTGCAAAGTTAAAATTAAACATGAAAAACGGGCCGCCCCTTTCACCGAGGGGGGGCGCGGGTGGCGCGAACTATGTTCTACTTTATTTCGCTGGGAAATTTGTAAATTTATGTAAATTTTGACGTCTTCGTGGGGAGAAAGTTGGTCGGAGCGCAAGGCGTTTTATGGAGGGGTTTTATGTAAAAAGTTCGGGTGCTGGGATTAGTGCAGTCACGGAATGGTTTTAATACACGAGATTATTTATAAACCTCGCTTCATTTAGGCATGAGCTATATTTTTTAAATACCCATATGGACTTATTTATCGTGTAATTATTTATTAAATGGTTTTTAAGTACCTGCAGCTGGTAGACATCTTACAGGGTGTATTTTATTTAAAGATATAAGTTAATAATCAATAACGCCATTGTGTTAGGTATTTTAAAGCTCCATGAAGTGAGTGAAGGTTCTAAATAACTATTCACAGTCGGGTTTGCTTAATAATTGAACGTTGCTTTTATTTATGATTAAAAGATCTTCGCCTTTCAAAGCAAAACAGGCCAGTAATTAACTCCCTATTATTCTAGGAACTGACAGGTCTCCTGGGTTAGGTCTAGACCCACGACTAGGGCTAATAAGCGGGGTGAATATCAAGGAGGATAAGCAAGCGTTTTCTGCCTCTATTCACCTAATTTGGTACCAAGTTAAATTAAAACAAAACAAACCTTACAGCCTAAATAAAACACCGGACAAGTGCGAGTTAAACTCGCGTGGAGAGGGTTCCGTTCCTTACATGATTATCTGCCATTTACTAGGTTACTTTAAATACTATAGACTTCTTATAGGTTTTCCTGTAATCTATAGGTAAGAAACTATTTTCTGTATTTTTTCAAAAGTTTAGCCCCAGTAGTTTCGGAAATAAGGGGAATGGTCAATTTTCGCCTATTTTCCTAAATAACTTCCAAACTATTTTACTTAAAATTCAAAAAAAATATATTTAAAGTCCTCACAATTAGCACTTTCATTTGATATGTCACACAATATAGATTGCATAACTTTTTATTTTTATTTTCTGATTTACCCCCCAAAAGTGGCCCCCATGTTTAAAATTCATATATTTACGTCACGCTTCCGTGTTGCGGTCACCGACTTACATATGTATACCAAATTTCAGCTCAATCGGTCCAGTAGTTTCGGAGCAAATTGACTGTGACAGACGGACAGACAAACAGACAGACAGACAGACGCACGAGTGATCCTATAAGGGTTTCGTTTTTTCCTTTTGAGGTACGGAACCCTAAAAATAACTTCTAATCTATCTTCCTATCTCACACTCCCTATCTCTAACTCCCTCTTAAGATAGATACATCGTAGTTGCGTATAAATTAAACGGCAAAAGATCAGAATCCAAAACAGCGCCACAATATAAAAAGAATTGAACTCGTCTTTCGTTCCATTTTCAAACATACAACTACTGAACCTACTAGGTATATATATACATTGAAATATAAAATAAGGAACGCTCAAAGCAATTTACGCGATGCTTACTTTTCAGGTGTCAGAACGCGAATCTGACGCCATCGCAGGTTCAGTCGCTACTACCACCATCCATGACACCCGTTTAAGTGACACTGTATTAATTGAAAAAAATGCCCTCCCGCATCGTGCGGTGTGAGACCACAGCAGTGACCACACCGTCCAAAATGATATGATAGCGTGTGAATCAAGCAATATTAGACTTTTGTAAGTATGTCGTAAGAACTAAGACATCAGCAACAGGGGTGGGTAAGCCATGGCGCTGGCGTTTGACGACCTATGAGACTTGTTACACGAAATTGTACTGATAGGCATATCCTTCTTTTACGGCAACGTACGGCAATTGATTGTTATTAAGAAGATATGAGCAAGGAAAATAAAGTTGACACTGTTTGACTGATCTGGTCGCAGTGAAAAAGTAGGTATTGATTTAAACCATTGTCTTTTTAGGGTTCCGTACCTCAAAAGGAAAAAACGGAACCCTTATAGGATCACTCGTGTGTCTGTCTGTCTGTCTGTCTGTCTGTCTGTCCGTCTGTCTGTCCGTCTGTCACAGCCAATTTGCTCCGAATTACTGGACCGATTGAGTTGAAATTTGGTACACATATGTAAGTCAGTAACCGCAACACGAATGCTTAACGTAAATAAATTAATTTTAAACATGGGGGGGGGGCACCTTTGGGGGAAAAATCATGTACGGAACGGAACCCTCTTCACGCGAGTTTAACTTGCACTTGTACGGTTTTTTAAATCACTTGATTTTAATCGCAATTTAAATCATATTAACCCCGCTCCAAATTAACATATGGTGGTGAAGTATCTTTGTATATGTCTAGAAGGAGCGAAACGGTGCAAATACGACACTTAATTTTGATACAGCCTCTACAATAATTACGACGTGAATTAAAAAAAAAGTTATTATCAGCCACTTTCGTCTCTTTAGTTAATCATCATATACACATATACACATCACACTGTAGCTATTCTCCAGAGATTCGCTCGCATATATATACTATATAGATACTCAGCTATATCTATATACAGCTAGAAACACCTCATAAAACTTCAAAGTATCGCGCCGCCAGTAAATGATTGCCAATATAACTTTGTAGACGTGAAGTTTCTATTAAAACGTTATTGACAAAATCTAACGCAATTTGCTCTCAAGAAAATTTACATTTATAAAGAAAAAGGAAAAGTTACATCACGTATTGATTAGGAAATGTTTAGGCAATGAAGAGGGTAAAACGGAATAATAGGGGCAAAATAAAAAAGGTAACGATTCGACCGTGAAGGGCACAAGATTGTCACATGTTCATTTTTCACTCGAATTTGATTTAAATTTTTAAAAAGTCGGTCAAGTGCGAGTCTGACGCGTGCGGAGGGTCCCGTACTTACCCAAGAAAAACAAACAGTAGGTACTTTGTAAGTACGGGACCCTAAAAAGATGGCTTTTAACAACTGGGTAACCATTTAGAACCTACCTATGAAATAAGACAAAAAATTGCCTTCGCGAGCTCTTATCTCCGTGCAACCGTCGAGTGTGATACAACTTTGCAAAGGTTATTCCGTTACACTTTTTTCTGTGATGTTACTACTTATTTACAGTTGCTTGTGCTGTGGGACACTGCTTTTTCCCAAATTTCATGATTCTGGGTCAATGGGAAGTACGCTATAGGTTTTGATTCCCTTTTGATTCCCTTAAAAGTATCAAAATATCTGATATAAACGGCCGTATCTTTTGATTGCGTTGACTTAGAAATGTTGATATTTTCACTGCTTTAAGACATTGCAGACTTGAGTATTTGATATTAATTTCAACTTGATACCTCCACGAGTTCTTGAGAAAAAGGTCTTGACACACAGACAGACGGACAAAGAAGTGATCCTATAAGGGTTCCTTTTTCGTTTTGAGGTACGGGCCCCTAAAACTGTAAAAAATAAATTAGCTATTGATGGGGAATCAAATTTTTGGATTATCGTTCAACTAAGAATGCACGAAAAAGAGGTCGAAGTTTCGAACATAAAAAAACTACTGACCAAACTCACATTTACCGTTACGTTCTATGAAATTCGATGTTTATATACTTAATAAAAATGTCAAAGGTTAATAAATGTATTAATGTTGCCATAAATAGCTTGATTGCCGCCAGCGTGTGGCAAGTTTTAATAGAAATTTAGATTAGATCCGACGGCCGCGCCACACACGGGCAGACTTAGTCGCAGGATAATTATACGCTTTTTTGAGGCGTGAATTCAAAGATTTAAATCAGTAGATGAAACATGCTATACAGTGAATTAGTGCGAATTTGAATGCAGTGAAAGCTAAAAATAAGGCTCAATTTTGAATGCGCAAATACGAAACAAATGCCGTCGACTTTCTGTCAATGCATAAAAATAAAAAATACTGCCAAGATCTTCAGTGTCATTCATGTCATATCTAACGATATAAGTGTAAATAAAAAATGAAACAAAGATTTGATCCTACTTGGGACCTTTCTTGATCCCTTTGTTAAACCCATATCGAGATAGAAGGAAAGCGTGTATGTTCACGCGTGCCGAAAAGAAGTGCTGAGAACCTCTTTGTGTGTAACAACGACGCGGAACGGTGGGGGTGGTGGTGCCTTGGCTCGGTTAGCTGCGTGCTAATCGATGCTTTTGTATCGTTTTCGCGCGACTTATGTTTCCCGTCACTAAATTACATTCGTGATATCAAAGTAACTACGCATAAATGTTACACGCTCAGTTTCCATAAAAATCGACGAACTCTTCCCTTCTATCTCGATATGGTTCTGAGTTAAACCCATCGAAATCCCTTCAGTTGTTTTCCTGCGATACCTACCTGTTCAATAAACGAACTAATTGACATATAATCTAAACATATAACTTTAGGTTTCTATTACGTTTATTTCCTTTCCCTATGTATATTTTTTTTATATCCTTAGGTAAATATGAATATGTCCATGAATGGCATTCTTTACGCTTGCGATACTTGACATCGCTACATATTTATTTATCGCAACTGCACGAGCTTAAAACGAAACAAAATTAAGTGGCAAAAGCAAACCAATCGCATTCCTAAAAAACATACCAACCACACATCAGATTTGCCACCAGGGTGGCGCTAGACACTGTTTAACGCATAACCATTGACTGTACAAGGTGGCAGAGAGTTTGAAGAAGCAATTGTTAAAATTGTTAATAGAGTTAAAAATTCATTGGCAATTTTAAAGACTTGATTTGAATACAACAAATTCTATAATATATATTCTATATTACGTTAACGTAATGGTTGCATTCAGAAAGCAATAATACGTAAAATAATATAATGAATTATTGTTTGGTCGCTAACACCTCAGTCTACTCTGCAACTACAAAACTGAAAAAATAACAGTAAAAACCATTGAAGCAGTTTTAATACCCGAAAAACAAAACAAACGCTTTTGTATTAAAAATAATCAAATATGTAAATCCCTCTTTGCATTCCAAACTTCCAAATTCAAACTTTGAATAAGACGCCGCCAAAATAAAGACGTCAACTTTATGATTGTCAAACAGGCAACTTCGAGCCGTTTCGTCGTGCTCGAGCCGGCCCGAGTTGGCCGGGGCTCGAGCCACCGAGCTCGTTTGGCACAAGTTTTGATAGAATTTTCAATTACCTTCCTTTGTTTCAAGAGTTTTCCCGCGATGTGTGCTCGACTGCGCGTCTGGAGTCGAGTGGATTGGCGAATAGTTTGTCATTGTCGTTCAACTGCTGTTTTAGTTGTGCCTTTTTGCTTCCAACTTCAGATTAAAAAGTTTTCTAAAACCATGCCTTCATGCATGTGTAAACCATGTTGTAGCCATTGAGAAATGCGGTATGAGTTTCTTACCCTAATTTAACGGTTTAAATATTTTAGCTAAATTATTACACATCAATGAATCCGAAAACCAAAATAAGTCTGTACTCATTGCAAGATTTTTATAGAATTCAAATCAAATAGCGTCTCCTCAAACGCCTGTAACCATAGACATTCCAAAAACAATATCCCGCGAGATATGCAGATGTCACAATCTACATTTGAATTTGGAATACAAGATGACGCCCCGACTGGCTGATTCTTATTTTAATTAGTTATTCATTTGTTTGATGACGTATTTTAGGGGCCTGAACTCTGTACCCGCCAGTCAGATGTGCAGATTAAAAATAGTCGAAACGTTAGATTTGTTTGTCAAAGTGGAGTTACAGGAGCAACAATTTCATGGCTATCTGTGGCCGCCAACTAAAAGCGTCTTCCTTTAACGTACGAAGTTAGAATAAGACAGCTATAGTTACCGGCTTTAAATTACCGTGAAAAGTTGTTCGTTTAACCAAATCTTTAGACATTTGAAAACTGAATTTATTGAATATAAACAGATTATTTTGTTACAAAGGCACGCCCTAGAAAAATGATTGTTAGGCCATTCGACCAACAGAAAAACGCACATATTTCAGATGCATATACATGTATTATACAATACACCACGTTGTTTGCCAGAGTAAACCTTCGGATAACTGACGTCGTAAAAATTAAACACCAACAGAGATATAAATTATTAAAAGCATACTTATTTTCCCCCTCACAAAATTAATTCCAACAGACATTGTCAACCCATTCCAACTTCAAGCCCATCTAACTCCCTGAAAATTCCGAATTCAATTCAAACAAAGAAACATTCTAAATTCGAAATCTCCATCTTAGCGCTCCATTTTTCCCCCTTCCCCCCTTGAAAATTCAAATTCGATTCAACAAAGAAACATTCTAAATTCGAAATCTGCTCCATCTTGGCGTTTTTCCCCCTCCCTCCCCCTCGAAGTTCGCCGTGCAACTAGCGGCCCTGCGGTTGGCTCGGGCTTTAATCAATTTTTCAACTGAATTTCGGGTTTTAATTAAATTAGTTAATTGATGAAGTGACTTCTTGTCTTTTGAGGTGTTGGTATTTGTTTTTTGTTATAATCTCTATAAATATCCATGGCTATAGACTTCTAGAGCGTCAAGAAGGTGCAACTCTTTCTGCTCAGTTTTAAATGCTATTTATTCTTATTCGTGTTTACCCCTAAGTACGGTAGACTACTTGGCCAAATTATATTCATAGCAGCATATTCCTCGCTAACATTTTTCCTGTGTAATGATAAGCATACATTTAAAAAAAAACTGACGTTTAAGAGTCACAAAATTTTCAAAAACACAATACAAATGAGATCGTTAAAAGTAAATTTAAAAAATACAGCCTCACTCCTATTTTAAATACCATAGACCCAACATCTGTTCCGACGAAAAACAACCCAAACGAAGAACTTTCCGAACGTAATTTCCAACGAAACTATCCCTCGGCAAAAAAGGTCGGCCTATCCAAACAGCGACCCTCGAAAAACCCGCCAAAAAGGCACCATAGCACCACCAAATGCACTCCAACTCAAGCCTAAACTATCGCAGTAAGGTTGAAAATCGCAAAGCGAGCTGTGCTAAAAACGCGAGAACTATAAAACTAAAGGAATTAGGCGGGACCAACTACTTTTCAAAACACTTTCGAACCCAACACTAAAATATATGAAACCCAATTTATATTTTCTGGCCGTTTGCTACAGGGACGGACTTAGAAGGGAATCTTTTCCTTTAACCGTTATATTTTTTTATATAGGTAATAAAACACCGAGGCAACTGTGCCTAATTTAATAACACTAGAACATAAAATGCGCAGCAGCCGGACAAATAATAATAATAAGAGTTAAGACAAAGAGAATAATAATAATTTCTTTATATGAGACTCTAGGTCCGTAAAATTGCTAGTAATACATTACACCTACTTATTATTCTAGGGTTTAGTTTCACAAGCACAATACATTCAATAATGAAGATCATAAAAAAAGGATTCACTAATGGATTACAGTACAGAGTAATCTTACGGCTAATGCGCAGTTATACATTATGTCTAAAATCTGTTCGCCGAGAGTTGTTAAAAAAGATCAGGGCTTCTTAACTCATTACATTACAAATAGCGGCCCGTTAAGTGTTTTTACCGATGTATATGTATAATATAAAAATAAAGGTAAAAACTATATTCTTTTCATAGAATGTTATTATTGAATAGCCTGTAAGCATATTTCCCATTGCTGGCATATCATTGGACGAATCAGAGTCGGTGACGTTTATTACCTATAAAACTTTCAATTGCTTCGTCTAAAACAACACACGAACACCCAAACGACACACTCGAAGCGTATTCCAGAACGGAATGGCAATATATGGCGCTCGCCCTCCCGGCGCGGCGCCGCACCTGACAACAACTGCGTGCCTCGTACCACGAAACTCAGTGCGCGTGGCGATAACCGACACCCGTCATATAGTTTGCGATAGGTAAGCGACAGTCGCTATTTCGAGACGATATCATAGTATTTATCAACTCTCAGCGAACAGTCTTTAAACTAGGGTACAAGGTGTAACCCGTATTTTAGACTTAAAATTATTTTAAAAAGTGAGAGTAGGCCAATAACGTGTTACCGCCACATTACATTTACTTAGGTACTAGAACTTAATTGCTAGTTAAATCATTCCGAAATCTTATTACAAAATAAATAGTGTGAACTGATGACTGACATGACATGATAAATGAATGAGAACCGTCATTGGTACAGTGCTGCCTAAAATTGAAACTATTATAAAACACGGTCCTGCTTGGCAGCGGTGGTCCACTTGTGATTAATTAGTATAATTATCTATATAACATCGTATTCAAATACCTCCCTGGTTCATATATCCCGGAAATCTCACATCCCCGGCATTCCTACATCGAATATTGGATCCGGGCGAATTTAAAATTTCCCGGCCCCCACAGTTTTCCCTTACTTTGAATAGTTTTAATTAAAGATCTCTTTAGCGCCGATTGATCTATTTAGGTCATTAAAACGCTTTGTACCGAATTAATTTTAGGATTCAATTTAATAACCTTTTTCATTGTAAAAACCATTCTGCGTTCCTACTCATATACGAGTAAAAACCCTTTAAAGATATTTCTCACTTAAAGAAGTCATCCTAACTAACATTAAAAATGCAAAAGTAACTCCGTTTGTTACGTTTTCACGCCTACCACTGAACCAATTTTGATCAATATTGGTACAAAGATAGATTGGACCTTGGGGAAGGACAGGCTACTTAAATAGTTATTCTACGCAGACGACGTCACGGGCAGCTAGTATAAAATAAACGTCTTCATTTAAACACAAAGCAGTTTTAAGAGAAATTTCTGGAACAAAGCAATTAGGCGTCGTATCAGCTAATTTACGACTCTTATCTCAGAATGGGAATTAATATGCGCCAATTAAATTCCGCGCTTCACAAGAAATCGGGGCTTTGAGAAAGCTGCGAGGAATAGGTGGGCTAGATAAGGGAAAGTACCGTTTTTTTCCCCCTCTGTAAACTAAAAGTCTATGTGTTCCCTAGGATTATTAAAAGCTGGAGTTCGCTCAAAGTCAAAATTAAGGAACCCGGCGTAAGAAAACTTTTAATAAAACCATCACTGTCCATTTCCAATAACGCGAGATGCTTCGCCGTGTATTGTTCTTCGTTGTTTTCCGTTCCAAATTCAAACGGAGATCCAAGATGGCGGTCGGAGTTAGCGACGTCTAAAACGGGACGACCGTTGAATTCGAATTTGGAAGCACGACAAAAGTACTGCAGCACACCTCGGAACAAATTCAATAAAGTTGCTGAAACTGCGCTAAGGGGAATACATAATTTCTTAGTGTCTCTTTGTATGGGGGCTAGGGATGCGAAAAAGATAAGATGTATCGATAAATTAGAATCAAGGATATCTACCAAAAACCCTATTACGGCAAGACGTTAAATCAGAATACCTACGCAATATTCAGTATAAAAATGATAATGCAATGTTAAATTTTTTATATAACGGCTCCATAGCATTTTATCAATTAGTGAGTAGGTATGCTTAGATATTTTTATATTCATCGCAGGTAGATTTATTATGTACTGTTGAAGACGATGACACAATTTAATGTATCCAGTATTCGGTCTTTTACCACGCGTCACATCACATTTTTAAAATTACCTATTCTCCTCATCCAGTCTTATATTTCCGATAAACATACTGTCAACGTCAAAACGAATTAATCTGTAACCAAAACCTTCGAACGACATCGTCCATAAAAAGTCAATAAGTGAACTTCACTTATACACAACAAAAGCATTAGCATCGACAACCGAATATCGAAGGAACCGAAAAACTACCGACATCGATATAGAATAACCCATCCGACCCCACCTCCACGGTTCGCGCGCCCGTAGCGTTACTATTTAAATCTAGTTACAAGTTCTGAATGTATTTTGTTAATTACAAGTTACTTGGGACATGAAATTTTCCTCAACCCAGGTGCCGTACAGCCTTAATTTGATTCTTCAAGAATTATTGCTTTATTTTGTGAATAATTAAAGCTGAATTACTTCATTAACGCTTTCATTATCGTGGATTTATGAAGGCGCGAGACACTGGCTGTGTGACACTTCGTTCTTGTAATTTTGAATTTGGAATGCTGATGTATTGAATGGATAGATTGTTTTCAAAAAGGTTTTGAATATCGAAAATAGGACATCGCAGCAATATAATAGTGACATTATATTTGCGACAGGATTTTAGGAGTGTTTTATTATTTACATTATGTGTATCAATCAACTTCAAGAAGAAATATTTGAATAATTATCAAAGATGACTAAACGAACCACAAAACAATATTGCTATTCTTAAATGAAAATCCACTTTTAATTCCACCAACGAAGCACACGTTTTCTTAACTGCCAGCATCAACAGACCGTTTTTAATCCGCGTCTCGAACGTGCCGGCGCCATATTGTATTTAATTCTCGTCGAGTCGCTTTAATTTTCAAATTTGGAAACTTAGAACGCGGCGCTCTGTTTAAATTCAAGTTTGAATTGAGAACGCTCCGTATTCGGAGCACGAGTTTTCATATCACGCCTGAGAGTTAAAGGCGATAAATTGACATTGCCGTTAGATTTTTATAGCCTAGATAATTATTTTTAAAATTACAATGTAGTTAACACTATTTTCTTTTTTGTGGTCTGAGTGAGATACATTTAAACAATAAAGTATATGTTATGAACGATATAAAAATAAAATAAAGACAGAAAACAAAAATCAAAGATACGATACGAAACAACACAAATCTCTTCGGAAATAGGATCGCAGGTTAATGCCTCTCTAAAATCAAACTTTAATAAACCCATGATAAAAACAAATAAACTGCCTTTAACTAACCCAAATTAGAAACAAACGAACCAGCCAGCATCAATGAAACACTCAACGTCATCCATAAAAAAGTAGAAAAGAAAAATAAACGAACAAAATTCAAACGCGAAACGGCAATCCGCTTCCTATTTCAAACGTTTCCCGGCTCCTTGCAGGGAAGTAAACAAATTTTCTGCAAGGATATGAGGCGAGGGGGCGGGGAGTAGTTAACGGTTTTTTGCCTGTGTTCGTTGGGGGGAGTTTTTATTTGTGTGCGTAGCTGGGGCGTTTTTAGTTCCGAGTTATATTCGGTAGTTTGTGGAGCTGAGTTTTTATGGTTTTAATGAGGTTTTTAAGCTCGTGTAGTAATTTGTTTTAGTTTACCTTTTATATTTCTAAAGACCCGGTTTTTTATATTACGTGTCATATGTTTTTGTATTTCAAACGATAAAAAGATGATTAAAAATTTAAATTGTATTTAATAACAATTGATATAAGTACTGACCTACCTACTTATTGAACAAACTGACCGAAAAAATAGTCACAAAACATTTATCTGAAACAAAACAGTAAAAAAACGCGAAAGTTTTCATTAAAAAAAAATCAAGACAAAACACGTGGCCTATTCATGAAGACATCAATTCGATCACAATTTTAAATACCAATCACAAAACCGAGACCACTCAAAAAAAAAGAAACCCTATCTACATAAGACAAGAAGCCCCCACCCTTCTTTCGTTGCTAAGTATCCACCCCTTTTTTCGACGTAAGAATTACTTAAAGGCGGGCCGACCCCTTCCCCCGGTGGGGTTTTTTCACCCTTTGAAGAATTGCCCCAAGGCGGGAGGGGTGGGTAGTTGTAATATTAAATAGAAAAGGGTTTTTGCGACGGTTTCCGGGATCGATACGGGTTCTAGTTTTTCGGGCGGGTTTTAATGTGGATTTCGCGATTTGTTTGGTGTTAGTAATAAATTCTTTGCGTTTACGAATGTAGTGTAGATTAATAGTGACGATGGAATGGATGCAAAAGGAGATAATTATAATGAAAAATGTTTTCTTTTGAATTTGAATAGACAATTAATAGTACATTAAATTATCCTATAATGTTTTTAGTGAGATCAGATATCTTACGCTGACGAAATCACCTAATTTGCCACAGTTTCCCGACATTGCTCAATAAAACACAAAATTTATTACAGCTCCCTAATACATGAAGTACATACTTTATATTTAAGGATATTTCTATTTCTATTTTTTAATTTTCCAATCAAAAACCAGTTCAGTGTTATAGTCTAAAAATGTTTAATATTTTATGATAGATACCAAAATTCAGTTCAATGTTATTTATAAAAAAAAAAAACTATTTTTTGTTGCCACACATACGTAATCATATTTCCTCAATAATAAAAATGTATCGACACTATTGAAAAACCTCATATCCGAAAACCAAACAACGAAGTCAACTTTGTTTCAAGTAAGTAAAGTTTATTTTTCCATTAACCGATTTCGAGATGTGAGTTTTATCGTAATAGAGTGGATGTACACTCCTATGAATGCCAACCCTAATTAAACAAATACCCACACATTCGCAAAGTACATGTACATACAATATAAAAACACACGCGTGCACCCCTCATGCATTATAAAAGAACGTCTGAGGGCAAAGATAAGCAAACGAAATCTGCAGAAGGCTTAGACTTGATACAGGCTGTTGTAGAAAAATTACATAATAAAAAAGAAGCGACCGAGCATTAAAATTTTGATTTAAACTATTTGACTTTATATTCCGATTAGGTGTATTTTGTATTTTGTTTTTGACATAGTAATTGAACTAAATTATCAGTTTTCCCATGTATATTTGTATTATTTTATAACGACGAACCTGGAGATACAATTTTAAAACTAATCTTTAACTTGTATGACATAAGTATTAATTCTGTTAAACTTGTAATTTTATTCTATTTTCATTGTATTTTATTTCAATCTCAATTTAGATCAATGTATTTTGACATGCGTAATTTATAATGTATTTTATCTTGAGAAATAAATAATCTAATCTAATGTAATCTAATCATTAGAAATTAATGAATGTTACTTTTAATTTATAATGAATGTGTGATGTCATTAATGGATTTTCTGCTTATTAGTATCTCTTTTCAGTTATTTTAAAGTGTCTTTCCTTTTTTATGTACTTACTATTAAATTAACTATATGCTGCTTACGCTGCATAACCTTTCACTAAAATACTGATTTAAAACACTTTCACACGAAAAGGTATGTGAATGTTTTGATTTTTTGATTTTAGCAAACCACTTTGCAAGCTCTGTCCGAAATAAGTCGCTTGATTAATATTAGCAATCATTTGTTTATTTTCTGGGCCTTTCATTTTTTCAGTGCAGTATTTATCAATAGTTTCAAAGTTTATTTATTGACCTAACAGTAAATATAGGTATATATTTCATTAACTTAGACAAACGTGTTGACATTATGATTTAGAATTAGAGGTTCAGTGGTCCTCACACTAGGTCGATGCTGCGTCGTGAGGACCATGATGTGTGACCAGATTACAGACTTGGAGAACAAAGAAAGAGTATTGATAACAAAGTATTGATAAAACTGAAGACAACAACAGAAAAAAAACCGGCCAAGTACGAGTCGGACGCGCGCACGAAGGGTTCCGTACCATTATCTATAAAAACGCCAAAAAAATCACGTTTGGTGTATGGGAACCCCCTTAAATATTTATTTTATTCTGTTTTTTAGTATTTTTTGTTATAGCGGCAACAGAAATACATCATCTGTCAACATTTCAACTGTCTAACTGTCACGGTTCATGAGATACAACCCTGACGCCTGGTGACAGACGGACGGACACCGGAGTCTTAGTAGGTAATAGGGTCCCCTTTGGGTACGGAACCCTAACAAGAAAAGCTACTTTATAATTATCAAAAATATTTTTTTTTTTTCGAAAATACGCATAACTTTACATCAATATATCACAATCCTAACAGCATAATCCGAAAAACGAACAAACAATTAAGAAGCACATAAATTCGCACCCTATATAAACATTTGCGCCCTTACCGAAATCTTCGCGACTCATTACTCGCGGGCCCCCGGGCCCCGCGGCTAGGGGCCAGGGGGAGGGGCTCCGTCTTCAAATCTGTGACATTTTATCTAAATGGGCCCCGAAATGGGCGCCCGTACTAATGGCCGTGAAGAAACTGGGGATTGGCGTAAGGAAGACGGATGATTTTTCTTGGTGTTTGTTTGTGTTTAGAAAATTTATAGCTGAACTATATAATTATAATGACATAATTTAAATTCAACTTAAGTCTGTAATGTAATTAACTTTAACATAGCACAAATTGATACTCTTAAAAAAATGCCCGCTCTAATAAATTTTTGAGTGGGTTTGAAAAATAAAGTCCTAGCATAATTGTATGATTTATAATGAAAAATGTTCTTGCTCGAATCATTTTTAAAACAATCTTTTTTTGGCAACTAACTTTCGGGCATCTTATAAGTCTCAAAGAACTTATAAACAGCGAATAAGGGAAGATAGGTCATTTTATTTTATTTATTTAATTTGTTTGAAATTTTCATGTCATGACTGAAACAAGACTGAAGAGTTATTACACACACGCACGCGCACACCAACACACACACACACGCACGCACGCACGCACGCACGCACGCACGCACACACACACACACACACACACACACACACACACACTACTAAATGTAAAACCAAAAGCTTCTTTACCTACTAGAAGATCTCAACGTTTATTGTATTCTGAACCTTATTATTGAACGAAATAAACTTATTATTATTATAATTTCATCATCATTTTTTAATAATATAGAAACAGTCAAAGAAACAAAGGAACGTTCTCTTTTCAATTCATAATATTAGTGCGAGCGAGACACCCTGTATACAATTAAAGCCGAAGCACCAAACAATCAATTGGAATCGCCGGTGGCACCGCAGCGTTCTAAAATTTCAAACTGTAAAGGAAATTTTGCAGGCAATCCGTTCAGCGGAGCAATTTAGCTCCGACTGAGTCATTTAGCCCACGTCTTGGCGGGCAGATGATTTGCAATTTGTTTTCTCGGGCTCGCTTGTATGGGGCCAGGCGGATAAGGCAGCAAGTGAAATGAGTGAATGATTCATCCACAAATTCAGTTGAATTTACGGCCACAGCTTAACGATAACTTTAGAAGTAAACTTAAGTAACTTAAGATAAGTCAATTCGTTCATTAAAAGTTGTACGCAAAGATCAAACGCCACCTAAATATAGGGCAATTCTTTTAATATTATTGCTTCATATTTATATAGCTACTTAATTTATTTCCGACTTAGTCATTTAGCCTATTAGCCTACAGTGGTGGGCAGATGATTTGTGATTTGTTTTCTTGAACTGATTCGCTACGGGCCACATGGAAATAGCATCTAGTGC
Source organism: Tortricodes alternella (assembly GCA_947859335.1). Lineage (NCBI taxonomy): Eukaryota > Metazoa > Arthropoda > Insecta > Lepidoptera > Tortricidae > Tortricodes > Tortricodes alternella. The sequence goes on along the minus strand of OX401973.1, from coordinate 7,338,929 downwards.
AATAAATTAATGATGAAAAGCACTCATTATAGATAATATTTGAAAAATACAATAAATCTGTGCCTAATATCTTATTTTATTATATTTTTATAGCAGAAATGTTTTTTTTTTTATTAATGTGCATAGTATTGATCATGGTCCTTCTGCCCGCGGCGCTCACTGTTACGGGTGTTTAAATTTCTTACTAATTACGAGTGAACGACTGAATGAGTGGACTCATTCACTCATTTCAGTATCGTCCTTGTGCGCGCGGCGCTGACTGATGCCGCCGAGAAAATGCACGTCGTCTCATTACGCTTCTCGTTTGGCCCGGGGAGATTTACGGCGCAGGAGTTTACCCGCCATTGTACGATAAAATTATTTACATTATCTTATCTTTCTGTACGATATCATGAAGATTTCATACCAATGAACTTCCTGAAAATTTCGAATGAGTCCGACATTTACATAATAAAAAAAAATTGAATTCATATTTCTTTCTTTTGTTAATTAAACAAAAAATTACTAAGATATATAGTTCGTTGAAGTTCCGCGTGACGGGACTTTGTACCCCACTCCAGAACTTTGATGCGCGTTATCTTTGTCAATTTTGATTGATTTGATAAAGCAAGAAATACGTGTTCAATATTTTTTGATAATAACTGACGGACTAATTAGAATTACTATTTTTTTACCCAGAAAACATCCCTATTGTCGGATAAAACTCATCTTTCTATATTATTGTTGTTGTTGGGAGTTCAACCTCGCTGCAGTGCTTCTGGCATTTTTGCCAATGCGCAAACAGACGACTTTTTTGCACTTACAAAAAGATGCTACTCTCATCCACCGGTTGACGGATAGTTCGAACAGCATCCTGCATGTTGTAGGGAGGCCGGACAGCGCGTTGCTTGGAAGGTTCAATGAGTTGCATGTCAGTACCATTACCATGAGTTTATGCAAATTTCGTTATCAAAATCTATCGGAAATACTACTTTTTGCCGATACAAATAACCACCATTTTAAATATAAGCAATATAATATAATTTTCCGGTTTATTCTACACTAACATCCTATGGAATTATATTTCTTTATTTACTTATTATGAAAATTTTAATACGTTTGGATATAATGATTAGATTGTTAAGTGCCTCTATTCGACATTGTCTAAGCGATATGTTATATCAATCGCTTTGTTTTATCTTTATCTTACTTTGAGAAGCCTAAGGTCTGTTCGGCGAGAGTTGATAAAAAAAGTAAAAAGTCAGGGCTTCTTAACTCATTACAAATAGCGGCCCGCATTTTTTTTTATGATAATAAAAAATTAAAGGGAAAAATTATATTTATTTCATAGAATATTATTATTGAATAACCTAACTGTATAAACAGAAAGCAACACGCGAACAGAACACCCCAACCTAACGATACACTCGAAGCCAATGACATTATTATATGAAAAACGACACAAGACACGTCATATCCATACTCAACACGTTTTAAATATGTGTCATAGATATTTTTTTCTTTTTCGTTTTTAGGCCGAAGCCAGTGCAGATTATTGAATTTGTGACATTTGACGCGCACATATAAGACATTAATTTGCAATATGGCGATTGTGTATATGAACAAAACAAATATATTTTTTTACGCCACCGTCCGCCCGGCGCGACACCGCAGTTGATGACATCTGCGTCCCTCGTACCACGAAACTCAGTGCGCGCGGCGATAAGCGACGCCCGTCATACAGTTTGCGATAGTTAAGCGACAGTTGCTATTTCGAAACGATATCATAATATTTATCAACTCTCGGCGAACACAGACCTTACATTGAAAAGAAAGATGCGAAACATTGTGCTATATCATCGGTCATACAATCGGTCGTTGTGGCTATCATTGGGGGAGGCCTATGTCCAACAGTGGACGTCTTACGGCTGAAGTGATGTGAATGTGGAATATAGGTCCTGCAGTGTCTTTCTTTTACAGTTCATTGTTTGGGTACTTACGAATGACGAATTTGGAAGAAAATTAGTGCGTAGATTTCTATCCTAGATTATTATAAAGGATAATTTTATCCCGGAAAATAAAAGGGTTCCCGAGGGAATGAGAAAGTTGCTAGCAAAAGCTAGTATTTTTTTCTTTTTCAAATAAAAATAATGATTTTTATGGTTGGTGGTTGGTGATTCGTGGTGGTTTTCCTTATACTGGCGGATGAATGTTAATTTAATTCTCTCCAGAAACATGTATAAACAGACTTAATCAATCGGCGTTAATTAGCCTAGGCCAAGGCCTATATTCACCATTGGCCTAAGTTACTATAGTAATACATACATACATAGCATCACGCCCGAAATCCCTAAAAGGGGGGGGCAGAGCCACAAGACTACTTGTGGCCACGTTCGATTAATTAGTCCTATAGTAATGAAATGTCGCTTTTATTATGTCACTTTATAATATTAATATTATTGTTAAACTTCTTATTTATACAGTATACACGACGAAAGCCAAATATTTTCACCCATCAAAGTTTGGATGAGAAGAAAGGTTACGGACTGGTACACATCTTAATAACATCAGAATATTTTTTTATAATAAACCTATAAAAATAATAATAATTAAATTATGAATGGTATCCCCCTGTTTATCTATCATGAAGACGTTAAATTGATAGAATTGTGTAATTTTCGTTATTATTGTTTACCGTCCTTATTTGTTATTTACCTACCTATGTAGAGAACACAAAATTGACATTTAGGCATCAAAATAATGGATGTCAGTGCTGATAATTATTGTTTACTTGTTTGAAATTTCAAAACGTATAAAATACATACATACATACATATTATCACGCCCGAAATCCCTAATGGGGTGGGCAGAGCCACAAGACTACTTGTGGCCACGTTCGATTAATTAGTCCTAAGATGGTATGATGAACCGTATGGTGACAGGTGATCAGCCCATCGCCCATACAGATAGTCCACCATGTCGGAGAGGACCCGTCCCTCAGTCGACTTTTACGACATGCTAGGATGATAAGCATCTGCACGCATTCTATGCTATTTCTTCACTCCCAGTGCAGCAGAGGAGGGAACGTATAAAATGCGTTATTTAAATAACTTACACAATTGCTTAAATCGCGTTGACGTGATTATACCGCGGTCATATTCGAAGATGTTATAGGATTTGTGCAGTTGTGGAATTTATACATTTTTCTGTGTTAACACATCTGTCAGTGTGTTATCGGTCGGTACCATAGATGATACAAAATCCGTTAAGCATCTTTAAAGCTACCTTATTACCTGTAATTTATTAATCTTGTCAAATGATAAAATCAAAATTAACGGATAAATAATTGCAAACAGTGAGTGAGAGCTCGGCTCAACGTGGCCATCAACTGGTTGAAGGTTTTCTGTTCGTTTTAAATACTGTATATTTTATGTCTATTGTTAACTTAAGAACATGAATATTGTTCATTAAAAGGGTCCAAGTCGTGTACTAGCTAATTTATAAGAACAAATACCATAATAAATATGTTGTTTTTTTTTAATTTAGTCTACAGATCACCAATAACTATTACAGTAAACTATATTATTTTGATGTTATTTATGTAAGCTTTTTATAGTAAAGGACGCCTCTACACGGCATAGCTTTTGAAAAAAAATTAAAAAATGAAAAAATATTTATTTCTTTAAAGTTAGTTGTTATGACGTAATAGGTTGAGACTTCCTAGTAAGTATGTAATACCTGTGTCAGGAAGCCTCGCTCCTCCATACATAGTAGTTGTTATTTAAACAGAAATAAATTAAAAGTAGCAATTATAATAACTATTATTAATAACATAAATACTAATGTGTGTGTGTTCGCGTGTGTGTGTGTGTGTGTGTGTGTGTGTGTGTGTGTCTTATTAAATTTCATTATTCTTATTATTTTACATATTAAACAATTCTCTATGAAGTTACTCGGTACAGTAAGAGTTCAGTTTCCTCGTAGGAGAGTGATTTTAACCATTCAGTCAGAGCTTTCTTACATGAATATAGTTGTAGCTGGTAAATATTTATGTTTTCATTAATTTTATTATAAAGGCATGATGACTGCGACACATACTGTCTCTTGGCAAACATAGATTTACAATTTTTTTGGGGGGCAACAATGTTTTTACGTCGGCGAGTTAAAAGAGTAGGATTGAATTTTAAGTTTTTATGTAATTTTAATGTTGTACAAAGGATATACAGTTTTCTCATAGATAAGAAGTCACTAATTAAGCTTTTATTCAATAAAATTTTAGATTTGAGTTATTTTTAGTCATCAATAAATATAAAACAGTACCGTGACTCACTTATAGACAACGCACAGCCTAAACAGGTGGTCCTAGAGGTTTGAAATTTGGAGGAGACATTCCACGAGTAGGGGAGACCGGGGACAATTGAACCGCGGGGCAAGTGCTCCACACGCGATTTCTCAGAAACCAAATAAGTTATCAATGTGCGTGTACCTTCAGCACACTCCTATAAAACGAGGCAAGTAACTGACAGTCAGCCGCGGGCGCAGACCAGCGCGGATGCGTACTAGAGGGCAACGAAGTTTTAAGACCCTCAAGGTAAATATTACGCCCGTATTATATAGTCATTTTTATGCAAAATAACAGTGTATTTGGATTGTTTTGTGCTTTGTTGATTTCTTTTGACTTTTAGGCCTAAGTTTTTATAAAAGTGATAGTCGCAACGCTGCCTAAAGCCGAGTAAATAATTATTTTTTCTAAAAGGTCTGTCGAGACGATTGGTCCACTAATCGCGGGGTCAATTGAACCGGTTCAATCACCCCGGTGGTTCAACTGACCCTTATTCGTAGTTTTGTAATGTGTAATTGAAAAATATCCATGAAGGGAATTTAACTTATTATTATTTTATTTGTAATGAAAAACTTACTTTAATTTGCTAACTTCAAAGGAGCTTTGGTCCAGGAAACGAACGATTTTGAAAAATAAACATTAGGCTGATTTTATATTCTTATTGTTTCTAAATAATTACTTAAAACTGTATGCATGCATACTTATATTTTTTTTTAACTCGCCATTTGTATATTACGAATTACTGTCTGAAATGGAGAGTTAATTACTGCGGCGACTAATTCCTGATAAATTGTTTAAACAAAATAATAATATATTAATTTATAAAACATTTTTATTAGTATTCAGAAATGGTTAGAAGGGGGTTAGAGGGGAAGGATTTTTTAACTTATTAACAGTACGTAAAAGTTTCTCTAGTAAGTAATTATAACACTGTTTCTTGCAGATGCCTCGTAATCGAAAAAAAAGACCGACATGTAAAAACTCCCTAATCTATGTTTCTGCAACTCAATATAAAACTGGTTGTCAATTAAAGTCTATTAAAAAATAAAAGTTGTTCTTTTCCATATTTATAATTTTAATACATACTTACCTCTTGGAATTGTGACTGGGGCAATTGAACCACTGGGGCAAATGAACCAAGCTTGTTTTCATATAAAGTCATTACTTCTAATAACATTACAATTTCTAATAAAAATAACTTAAATTGTATTTTATTCTATGTACAATTTTAAATTACAACGTTTGCTTGTTTTAAAATAAGAATATAACCGGGGGTTAAAAAGTTAAAGGCAAACTTTTTATTCGATCCTTTTTGATACTTATTTCAAGAATATTGTAGTTTTTATAATCAATGCAGGTATACTGAACTATAACCTTTTTTATGTGTAAATATGTAGTTGTAAGATATACTACAAGTACTGGTTAGGTGACGTTGAACATTTGAGTCAACTGACCCGGTAACGGGGTCAATTGAACCACTTTCCCCTGCCGTGTTTGATTGACAATATCTCGTTACTTTCTTAATAATAAGGAATGTTGCACATTGCATTTCCTAGCTGATTAAATTCTCTATGCAACGGTATATGACACTAATGCGTTACTGTTTTAGTTAAGGCGCAAATAGCTGTCAAACAAAAAATGGACCGATTGTCCCCGGTCTACCCTACCCTAGAGGTGCACTAAGGAGGGATTTTTTGAAATTCTATCCCTAAAAGGGTGAAAAGAGGTGATAAAGATTGTATGGAAAAAACCGCGAGCAAAGCTGTGGCGGGTCCATTATTAAAGTACCTATATGATATGATATGATCTGAAGTTTGCATTTGAAACAGTTAAAATAGTATAAATCCATCACAAGGTATAAATTAATATTCATTAGGTATCTATCTGTTAAATCATAGCTTAGTTTGTCTCAATTGTGTCTGTGACGGAATCCATTAAATCATACTTATCATTATAAATGCGAAAATTAATGCGTGTGTGCGTGTCTGAATGAATTTGGATGAAATTTGGAATGGAGATAGCCCTGGAGAAATACATATGCTACTTAGTTCCCGAAGGAATAACTATAACTGGATATCACCCCGTTTCAACCGGTTTGTACCTGTATGGAACTCGTCGAAGCTTCTGGTTAATTTGAACCTGAAATAGCCACGGTTCTTTACAAGAGAGATAGTAATGACGCAGTTCTAAACATCCCGTTAGTTTCTTTTGCCCGTCTGCAGCGAAGCAAGGAGGGTAATGTTTTTCTCTGTGTATCTCAGACTTCACTCCTTGACATCCTCAGCTTGATAATCATCATTACCCTTCCCTTCGGGTTTTCAAGTGCCATCCAGGTATTTCTAGATGCTGTTTTTAAAGACGTTATCTGATCATTAAACGTTATCTGCAGCTTTTTGTTGAGCTGTCAAAATTATCGCCATCTTTGATTCTCGTTTTTTACAAGGAACTCAGTGGAAACGTTTCTACTTTTTTTTTTATTTATCTTTGTATCGTGTTCTATTTGTAACTAATTAAATAGACTTCACTAGTCAATAGAAACCATTAATTCTAATAACAATAGAGTTGAAGGTTGGTTGAGGTATCCACTTCTTTATCAATTTTGCTTTTTTAAATATGTACTCGTATATATAAGACGCGTCACTTCACTAGCACAAAAAACATAAAACACTGGCCGTCTATAAATCGACTATTTTTAAAACTTTTCAAATTCCGAACGCTCTTCAACCCGTCAACTGCGCAACTGGTCACAAATGCCCATTACGCAAGTGACCAGTGTGGGAATAGGAACAGGTTTCGAAGACGTTGAGGTAAGAATGTTTTCGATTATCAATGCTATGAGGGGACTGGACAGCGGTCAACGTGAGAAAGGGTTGAAGAAGGGTGAAAGAAAACAGGTTTTTTAAGAAATTTCGTGTTTGTGACATGAGTTTTATTAGATTTTTTGTTGTAAATTCTATCTATTGGTTTGTGACTAACGATACAGAATTATAGTTGCGTTTTTTATAAATTAAAAGGAAGATCTCGATAATAGCAATGCAATGAATATAGAATTCGTGCCAGATTTAAATATAATCAGTAAGAGTTTGAAGACTTTGTGTAGAAATGTTTTTAATTTTAATTTTGTTTTTTTTTTTTTTGTTATCTTGTTTACAGCTGACGAAACCTTTTGCGCATATTATCTTTGTTACCGTTTGACGAAGCGTGTTGTGGATTCAATATTTTTATTATATGATTTGCATTAATTTATTGAAAAAAAGTAAGATTGACTTTTTTAATAAGTACCTAATGAAAAGACTGCTTTGAAAAAATATTTTGTAATGACGATTTTGATGATGATTTTAGGAGTGGTAATTGATGAAATTTTTAATTTATAAGTAAATAAGATATTCCTGTCACTACGACGGTCAGGGAATTTTTATACCTACCACGTATTAAAATCGTTGTAATCAGGAACGCCGCAACGGCCAGTGGTCAGCGCGTGGGAAAAGAAGGGTTAAGTCCGAATGGGGTGCGAACAGGTTTGTAAGAAACGGACAAGATCAAGGTCGATGACGTATTTTAACGACGTGTCAGATTTAAAAAAGGGTAATTCTTTTTTTTTATTAGTAATTTAATATGAAAGCAGAGATACTTTATATTATGCGTTAACTCGGGCTTTTTATGAGAAGCTACCCGCCGACCTAATGCCCGCTACAAACGCAACGATACATCGTAGCGATTTTATCTGTACAAACCGATTTGCGCACATTTATTGATCACTAGCTATGCTACGTCGATCACTAGCTATAATACGCGAATTCGTCCGCGTAGAGTTTGATAAAAGGGTAATTCTTTTTTTAAATGGGTAATTTAATATGAAAACAGAGATACTTTATATTATGCGTCAACTCGGGCTTTTTATGAGAAGCTACCCGCCGACCTAATGCCCGCTACAAACGCAACGATACATCGTAGCGATTTTATCTGTACAAACCGATTTGCGCACATTTATTGATCACTAGCTATGCTACGTCGATCACTAGCTATAATACGCGAATTCGTCCGCGTAGAGTTTGATTATAGTTATTCCCTCGGGAACTTTTCAATTTTCCGGGATAAAAAGTAACCTATGTCTTAATCCAGGGTATAAGCTATCTCCATTCCAAATTTCATCAAAATCTGTCCAGCCGTTTTAACGGGAAGACGTAACAAACATACAAACACACACACACACACACACACACACACACACACACACAAACTTTCGCATTTATAATATTAGAAGGAAATTGTCAAACCGTTGAAATTTTTGTCATACACACGATCGATAAATCTGCGCAGATCGGACAGATAAATCGCTACGATTTATCGTTACATGTGTAGCGGGCATAAGGGCCTGCCCACATGGCCCCGGCACGGCGCTGTACCGTGGTCATGTGGCCAGGCCCTAAGAAACAAGTGTTCCGAGGAAATATTTGGTTGTCGACTTAAAGAAATGATACGTGATCACTGTATTCCGTCAGAGAATATACTTAACTATAAATTTTACCTACATCAATATTTTATTGTTATTAGGTACCTAGTTTAGTTATTATTATGACATTTGTTTTTTCTTTTATATTTTATGACATTTTGATTATTTCTAGAACAATTTTTATATGATATTTATTTTAAGTGATAATCTTTTTGTGAAAGCATTTTTTTTTCATGTAAATTGTACGAGTAATGTTGCTTAATGAGAAATAAATGACTACCTACCTATTTCACATTTGTTTAAGTAGTACAGAAACCGATCGTTGCTATGGTAACGAGACGTCGCTTTGTTTTGTCTCACTCTTGTCAATGTAAACTTATCAAAGTAAGATAATGACAGCAGAATAAAGCGACTTAGGCAATGTATCATAGTAGACCAAATGGAAGAATTGAAGGAATCAAATTTGTCTTTCCTGTTACCAAAAGTAGAAGAATAAAGCAAGAAGGCTGCCAAATCGTCACACAATCAAGCATTCTTCGGATGGCGTACCGCCATCTATCGGTAATTTTCTTAAATTACAGCTGCAATTCCTTAAAACAATAATGGTTTTCTTCGAAAGGTTTTTTAATAGACGACGCGGTTAGCCTAGTTGGTAGTGACCATGCCTCCGAAGCTAGCGTCCCAGGTTCGATCCCCGGTAAGGGAAAATATTTGTGTGATAAGCACGAATGTTGGTTCCTGAGTCTTGGATATTTCCTATGTATTTTAGTATTTATTTCTCTATATAAGTATGTATATCGTCGTCTAGTACCCATAACACAAGCCTTTAGAGCTTACTTTGGGACTAGATCGATTTGCGTAAAGATTGTCCCCTGATTATTATTATTAATTTTCATAAACGATGCGTAAAGCTACACATGTCATTTCTCTTAATAAATTATTTAATTTCATTGTATTTGATTGAATACCTCGCTGGCTACGATCTTATAAATTTCCTGGCATAATTTCGTGCCTGAATATTTGAAAAAAATATTAATTGTGTTTCTATTTCGATTCTCGATAATCTGTGCAAGAACTAGTGAAGTTTTTTAATGAATTATTACGCATCCATGGCAAAGTAATCCAAACACACATAGTTATAGTATTCTTAGACTTAGCAGTGAAGTGACAAGAAAAAAACTGATTGGAATTTTCTAACTATGTAAGTGCTGCCATCTATGGGCGAGTAGCAGAAGCTTGATCCCGACAGCTCATGGCAACTAAAGCGCCCTCTTAGAGCTAAAATTAAATTTGGATATGGGAGCTTTGTAACTGTTCTGCAAAACTAAAAAGAAAAATACACAGAAAACGTAGTTCACATTTAAAGAGGCCTATTGTGGATTAAAAATTAATTTGTGTTTTAAAAACAAAATCTTATTCACTGTATAATATTAAAATTCAAAATTATAAGGGACTAAATCTAAGCAATACTTTTTTCTTCGTTTATTGAGGCATTTGTTAGATTGAAAGGTTCAACAGAGCCGAGCTGACCAAATCGTGTTAGAAAGCTTACGTCATCTAGCGGTGAGTAGTCTTATTTACTTTTTCTAATATGAATTTTATATTATACCTTCTATTTTATAAGAAAGTAACCGATGAGTTTTAAGATGAATCTTATTTCAAGATGCATTTTCTGTTATTGATTGCCTTGTTAGAAAGGTAAATCTGTCTCAAAAGAAATCAGTCGGTTGTCTAGTCAAAACAACATATAACAATTTTACAAACATAAATATGGCAATATCTGTGGAAAACAAAAATGGATACCACTTTATTCTTGTCGAAATTCATCGATTCACGGCCTTTTAATATATTTCTTTCTTTCGGAGGGGAGAAGGTTCTCAATTCGACGCGTAAGTATATTTGTTATTATTATACGTATGTTCACCAATTACTCGGAGACGGCTGTACCGATTTGGATGATTCTTTTTTAAGTGATATGGTATAAGTACCTCCAAGTTAGTCCCGTTGTGACTAAAGTTGAAGGCTTATAAAAGGATCTATGTAGAATCGATGGAACTCCTCAAATATTATAGGCATGCATAAAGCAATTTTGGTATTTTCTGTAATAATTTACTGATAAATACGCCAAGAAGAAAGAACTAAATTCAGTATCTGAAAAAAAAGTTTACCAAACTACTTCGGTTATTTTAGAATTAAGCATAAGTTGGTAAGGCGTTATTAAAGTTAATTTGATTTAATAAAATGGCTTATCTATACTGAAAAAAACTGAATGTAAGGTATTGCCATAAGTTATGTACTTAGTTACCTTTTAAGTTACAGATAAACAAACGACCGGTTTCATGTAACAAACTTTTTTTTTAATGGTAGTTAATTGATTTGTGTGATCAAAAGGGCTTCAACGAAAAAGTATCAAGTCCGTTTTTATTTTCAGTATCTTTTTTTACGTTTTGGTAGTCACTTTCATTTGAAAATATCAATTAATAATTATAGGAACTCTGTTATTTTTTAATATTTATTGTATGTTCGAGTGTATTTTTAAATTGTTAGTATTGTATGTCACATATAATGTAGGCCACTGTTGCTCGATTTCAATAAATAAATTAAAAATAAGGGACATTTTGCCGAAAATATTAAGCGTCGGGTGTAAATAGAAATAATTCTGGTATCGTGTCGTAAAACTAAAATAACACTTATTATGGTGTTTGTAAACGAACAATTTTTTTGGGAATTTATTGCCTCAACTCGGGCTATCAAGAGACACTTAAACTGTTTGGTCCCAGTAGTGATATTTTTTTGGGAATAGTGCAAATTGCAGCAATAAATTACCAAAGTACTAGCCCGTTTCGGAAAAAAATGTGTATTTTACATACATATTATCACGCCCGAAATCCCTAATGGGGTGGGCAGAGCCACAAGACTACTTGTGGCCACGATCGATTAATTAGTCCTAAGATGGTATGATGAACCGTATGGTGACAGGTGATCAGCCCATCGCCCATACAGATAGTCCAACATGTTGGAGAGGACCCGTCCCTTAGTCGACTTTTACGACATGCCAGGATGATAAGCATCTGCACGCATTCTATGCTATTTCTTCACTCCCAGTGCAGCGGAGGAGGGTATTTTAATCGATCGCAAAACCGATTTTGTTATGATAACAAACAAATCCAAACAATTTCCAATAGCATCAGTGAACAGTGTATGCGTGTTTGTTTGTTGTCAGCATCGGTAACAATAATGTGACGTCACAAGTTGAACGCGAGGCGCTGACCGCCGGTGACCCGCCGGCAAACCGTGGAGTCGACATTATACTGCAATATTTTTGTTTTTACTCTATCGGACTGCAGCATCAAAATGTGTATGTATAAAATTGGAAAGACGCAGTTTGGATTAGAACCAAACTACCTCTTTCCAATTTCTACATAGATACACATTTTTTATTTAAGATTAAAAGTAGGCAAGCAGCGATATATATATTTCGTTAAGTCAAGAATTCGTGTAATTTTAGTAGGTACATTGTGCATCTAGGGCCGTAAGAAGCGGATAACTAACGAGAGTCTATTAGAAGCCCGACGCCGAAGGCTGAAGGCTTTTAATGACTCGAGTTTGTTATCCCCTTACTGCCCGTGTTACACACAATGTTTTTCATCACATTTGTGAGGAAATGAAATAAAAATCCAGTGGCGCAGCCTGCCTACAAGCCGATTCCTGACGGCTTTACCACGCTAGAAAGCCACGGCTAGCTGTCAGTGAAGTCCATGTTACTCTTACTAAATGTCAGACTTGCACGTACAGTTTTAATTCTTCCCGGCTTCCCTTAGGAAGTATTTGACGCTTCGCCACTGTAAAAATCAGAGAAAAAAGTCATTATTTATTTTATTCCCATTGTACACCGTGCATTACCATCAGGTGGGTAGAATAAACTGTATGTCACGTCGGTTGCGCGCTACTTCTATAAGAAAACGATCACCACCGGACCCGGCGCACACGCCCCGCCGTCATTAAGTTACTTGCTGATTTTTGTTTGAATGATCTCGTCTACTGTAACTCATAACTCCTTTGGGAGTTATAAATCATACCAAATCCATAACTCCCGCGGGAGGTAAATCGACTATAGCTGCTCTACACATACGCCTGCGTATAATAACACCCTTTCCGAGCAAGTGTGAGGAAAAATATTTAATTTAAATAAATTCCTGGCTGAATACAAGGGAAAAGTAACTTGTAAAAAACATACATTAACGCTTGCTTTGTAGCAGGTATTTGGTACTGCCAATAGAAATACCACCTAATCGGTAGTATCGTCATATTTTGACTTATTAATTGGTATTTAAAACTACATTTAATCTTGTCAATTATTTATTCCAATAAGAAAATGCAGCATGGTAATATATTTTTACTAGGCGACCATAATTTAATATTCATTGTACATTATTTTATTTTAGGTAATGAGTAATGGATTTCTATCTTTTCAAACTATCGTAATAACTTACTTGTTTAAGTGTCATAAAATATGTTAGTTTAATAGTGCAATTACAAATAATCGGTTATTGAAAAAAAATCTATCATAAATACAAATATAGGTACTTTTTGTTATTTTATTTTAATTTAACTTTAATTCAATTTATTTTAATTTAATTTAATTTTAATTTAGTTTTCTTATCATAATTATATTATATTTGTCAGTGCTGTCGAACACCTGTTAATGGTGCATAGACTGGTAGTGTGTCTATTGTATTTTTTTTTCATATGATTGTATAAGTCTGTATTGGTGTGTCTAAATAAATAAATAACAAAGAAATACACAGCAATTAAGTACCTACCTTCAAATTTGGGAGTTGAGCAGTATCAGCTGCATATTTTTTGATGTGTTGCGACAATACCAGCCATTCGACCGTTACTGTTCCTCATTGACATACAGTTGATGCAAGCCAACTCAAGAACATAATAATTGAGGATTCGATGATGATACCTATTTTAGGAAGTAGGTGTTCAGTGGATTGAGGATGTTCAATAATCATGTTAACTTTAAAAATTTAATGGACTCATTAACTATCGTGAAAAGAATTAATGTCCGTTAATCATTAATTACATAGGTACCTACATTTGCCAAAATGACTGCACCGACCACGCCGCGCCGCGAAAAATACGTTCTGACAAGTACCTTGTTGGCGGTCATCGCTAGCAGACCATTCTTTTATTAAATTTTCTAGCGCTGCCTAAACTTCCATAGCCCACAACATTTTTTATAAGCAAATCACTAACACAACGATATAAATAATACAATTTCCATCACGAGTTAACGATTAACGTTAAATCTTCCGAAATGTAACGCTTTAACGTTGAACGAAGTTAACGTTTTCTGTAACGGATTAGTGGTTAACGAAGTTAACTATTTGATTAACGGAGCCCAGCTATGGATAAATAAATATTTGAACAGTACCGACTCCACGGGTGCCGCTGTGAGCGGTCAGCTGTCCGAGGCGACGCCAATATCAGTCGCTACAGATTTGCTCCTCATTGGCTTATTAATGTCAATCGACGTGTGATTTAGCGACTCACTAGTTTTTTTCTTCTTCAGATATTAATAGTTTTAAATAACATTTATTTAAAGCATAAGTATTTGAACTTTGAGTTTTACGAAAGAGGTGTCAGGTGTCACCATTTCCGGAAATACTGCTACTTGGGAATATCGCGGGAATATTCCCAGTTTTGCCAGCAAGTTTTTAAAATTCCCGGCACATTTATTTTTTATACATCTGTAGTGGCATTCTAACCTTTATAGAATTATCATGTAATTTCATTTAACAATTTCACTTGTGTTGGACATCCAAAAATTATACATTTATGTGTACTTACACACAACAATACATAACAATAACAAAATAAAAGTTAAAATAATAATAAACAAGCTCTTAAAAATGTCAAAAGAATTTAAATATGTATGTCACAAAGAAAAAATTCAATTAAACAAAAAACAATTAAAGAAAATTAAGAAATTTCTTGCAGGACGTCTTACTGAACTCAATTATCGTTCAGATATATTATAATTACATTTTTCCAATTAGAATTGTCTGAGGCGGTTTTTAGGGTTCCGTACCCGAACGGGATCAACGGGACCCTATTATTGAGCCTACATCGTCCGTCCGTCCGTCCGTCCGTCCGTCCGTCCGTCTGTCTGTCAAAGGGCTCTAGCTCAGCAACGGTAAGAGCTAGAAGGTTGGAATTTTTACAGAATAGGTATGTGTTGTTATGGCATGAATAGGTACCTACTAGAAAATAATAATAATAAGCTCCCCATACACTGACACCCTAAAAATTGGCTGAGTTTAGACCAATTTTGTTCCAAATGTAATTCCAAAACGGCTTAAGTTTCGGTTACCAAATTTGACCAGATTTTAGTTTATACTTCATAGTCAAACAACAATAGTAGTTTATGCAACGGTTGCATAATGATAGGCCTTAAAACACTAGTGCGGTTTTATGAAACGAGCTTTTAGCGAGTTTCATAATAAGATCGCACGTGTGTTTTAAGGCCAAATTATGCAGAGTTGCATACATAACTTTATCTACACACATATTATAAATCCTCCATGATGGGTTCAGAAACAATATTTTCTGGCAACAAGTTATTTGTTGCAATCGTGGCTGCATATTTCCGATATCCGGCGCATTTTCACATCACACACACTCCGAGAAGACTACTTACTATTCATATTTTCAACTAAAATGTAAATTACAAACAACTTTTTCTATTCAATTCAACAAAATTCTACTTTCGTTCAGCAAAACGTCAACATAATGGCGGCCGTCCGTCAAGACCATTTTTTTTAAATCATAGACAAACGGATGAAGTCTCTATTCTCACGTCACTCGAGATCAAATATTGTGCAGTTTATATTAAAAAAACATACTGAATTGACGTTTCGTATCAATAACTGTTTTAATATCTATGGATACTAGAATAGAGACCCACTTGAGTTTGACAGCTGTTCCAAATTAAATCTCATTTCTTTACTAAAAACGATAAAGAAGTCATGTTATTTCTTCATCGCAGCACTGGTTTTTCCTAATTGGTTGTCAAAATGGTGGTCATTTCCTACGGTTTTTGATTAACCAATGGAGGTTTTATGATATGGGTGTAGATAAATATCAATTCAATGGTATTCTGTTATAGAAATGTGAAAAAACTATTGAAATCGAACAAGAAAATTACCGCTGCAGCTCAACAATCTGCCAACTTATTTGCAACTGTCCAAGTTCTTATACCAACAACATAAAGTTTATTATTGATTGGTGAAGACCATGCCAAATTGGCGTAGTACGAAGCCCTCAGTGCGCGAGTCCGACTCGCACTTGATCGGTTTTTAAATATAGACCAGGGCGTCTATTTGGGAACGTCTAAGTGATACTGCAGCGACCCGCGAGCAAGACTCGCATCTCGCTCTTACGCATACGCGTCGTGCGGAAGAGTGGGATGAGAAATCCCGCTCGCGAGTCGCTACACCATGACTTAGCGTTCCCGAATAGAGGCGCAGGCTGCGAAAGCCGTGGTACCATTTATAAATACCAAATCAACTTTAATTACGAAGCTAAAGGTCACAGGTTCGATTCCTGCCAGCGACACTCATATCATAAATTACTTGACTTGAGATGTGAGTGGATCTCGGACCCAAAGATACAGGTTATGTTTGTATTTAACAATCTCTTTATTATGCACCAAAAACAAATTAATAATATAAAAATTAAATTCAAATGCGAACTTATCTCTTCAAAGGATGTCTGGTATCCATAGTAGTATATAGTAAGTAGTACGAGATATCGTAGTTACCTACCGTTTTCTAGTTGAACGAGCTTAACTCAGTAGGTACTATTTTTCTTTTAAAACTAAAAAAGAAATGAGATTTAAATTAAAATAGGCATCCAACTAGTATACGAATTTGGAACACCCTTACCAAACATGGAAATGTCGAAATTAGAACAGCCTATATCATGCATTTTAAAATGTTAAAATAATTCCTGGAAACCAATTTTCATAAATCTAGTAGGTACCTAACTAAAGAAGTATCTAGTTGAAAGCGTTCGTTTTCATGTATTTAACATTTTTTGTTAGTTTTATTATACGTAGGTATCGGTAAGCTAAACTCATTTTAGATTATTTTAGGTATTTTAGATTTTACATGCATTTTTTTTGGAAAAATAGAACGCATATTAGGTACAATAAGCCAGTGTTTCACTTTTTTGTTCTCCAAAAGATGTCACGATTGCACTGGAACAAAAATTTTATAATATATTATTTCATACCTACCTATATATATATATATATACCTACATACTATATATATACCTACATAAACTCCGTTTTTGTGATTTCTCTTTAGAATGTAATTTAAAAAAATGGCGGCCAAAAAAAAACACGAAACGAGAAATAATTATATAAAACATACTTACACGTTTAAAAAAGTAAAAGTATAGGTAACTTATAATAAATTGTATATAATAATAATTTTGCTTAAACTCATTTTTGTAAGACGCGAACATCAAAGAAATTCTTAAATCAATTCAAAATTGCAGACATCTTGAAATTCTGTTCCCTCTATTACCAACCTAACGAAACCAAACGAAAATTCAATAAAATGCTCCCTCTTCCAAACTTCTTCCAAACTTCCACTATCCAACTATCAGGCCCCGCCCTCTTTACATTACGCGTACCGTCGACTCTTTCTAACGCGAGCGAAACTATGCTAGTAAAACGAGACGGTAATAGTTTAACCGCATGCATTGTTATTGTATTTTATTTCCGCACATCCATAACAATTTATGTACTGACTGTTGGTACAGAGAATTGGACCCTAGATATTTTGCAATAGAGTTAATTTAGAATGAGTAAAATTGTATTTATAGCTTTTTTGATTAAACCCCAAGACGAAACGTAGCAACATTTTTACGCGAGCGATTCACTAGCGTAAGATGACGGGGTAAGGGCTATAGTGGCGTAAAAATGGTATACTTAAGACGTTCTTGAAAAAAATACGCGGGAAACTAGTTATTCTCTATCGACGTCTTGCGCAAGATGGCGGGCTAGAGGCGTTCGGAATTCGAATTTCTCAAAGGAATTAGCACAGAGCTATACATGTTTGCTTTATGGTATAGATAGTGGGGTTCATTTCGGCAGCCGCAGCGCTGCAGCGCTTTAGGCGGTTTTGTATGGGAGTCGGGTTCGTCTCGTCTAATGGAAGTATGGAGCGATAAATTAGCTTATTGTTTGTTTTGCACCGGTATACTTTATGTATTTGAATGAACAGTGTTATTGTTAAGGTTTCGAGTTATTTATAAATGACTTATACTTGAAGGGAATCATTTATTAGTTAGGCATACCAATAACTGAAAAAAAACTGTTAGTAATTAAAGTAATTGGCCGGTTTTGATTCCTTGAATGAATTTAAATGTATATTTATTTCTGTGAATAACCATTAAAAAACACTCCAATTTTTTACTTATTATTAACAAAAATTAATCTTGTGGGTACTAGCTTATTTGCGGAAAAATATAATCAAATGCATGCCACTAAACTCGCTAGATATACTTACGAAAGAAATTAAATAATCTGTATCAATATCATGTATTTTTTATGAAGGACGCGCATGCGTTTGACCCTAGTCTCACCTGAAAGCGAAGACAGGGTCTAGGGTAGAACACGCTTGCCCAGAAAATCCCTATTCACTCTTACCTTGAAGCCACCAAGATTGTCTTAGACATAAAAGATATTATTCTATTTTAAAAAAGAAACGGGCCTTTTAACGCCTCAAACCCATCTTATACCAATCTAATTCTCACGAAAACCTGAAAATATCCAGTTTACATATAAAAATACAAATTCTCATGACATTCCTCCTGACCTTTAAAAAAGACCGGTTCTATATCATTTCTGTTCGAAAACTGAATAAAACCGGATCGATCAAGCGACGTTCTAATTTTAAATTTCTTGTGGGACTCTTTCTTCGATTTTTTTAAAACCTGTTGTAATGTAAGGAGCAGGTATCATTGTGATAGTGCTTTTTAAAGAGGGTGAGTGCGAAGACTGCTTAATATGTTTTTTTATTTCTATTGTCAGGTGCCTGTTGAAATAAGTACTTACTTTTTATTGAAGATTAGGCATTCAATAAATTGCAAAATATGTATTGTTTGTAAATTATAACGTTAGTCCTAATATTTATATTAAACGACAAGCAGACAATAATTACTTAGGTAATTTTATGTAGATACTTTGCATCTTTTACTCTTTTACGAGATGTAAAGTATATGTAATTTATAATTATCACAAAAAAAAAATTTTAGTCGACGTAAAGACATCCAAATCAAGGCGCGTACCTACACCTAATAATTCTTTTTTTATTGTAGGCAGATAGAGAGATTATTTTTATACTAATGTAGCTATATTATTGTTTTATTACACAAAATTTGCTTCAATTAACGACTGTGTCTCGATGTCCAATTAAATAACAATAACTTTTTAAAAAATCAATTTCCATATATGTTCCGTCAACATAAGCTTATTATTTCAAATATGTGAATTCGGTGTTAATGGTCGTGTTTTAATCTAATTCCAGACAGCGCTAGTGACCGCCTCGGCGACTTCGGCTGACCCACAACTGGACACCTCCCCTACTTTCAATACTCTACTCGAACTCGACAAAGTATACAGGATGATTTTGAAGACGTAATGCAAATTTGAAACATCTCAGCTAGGTTAACAACACCTGGACGTTCCAAAATTACTGGAATTAAGAAATCCACTTTTTGAAGCATATTTTTAAATATGATAAAGACAACTTTTTGTATAATTACGATATGCTTTAATATCTTTGCCTGTTATTGGCCGTCATTTATGCCCAAGATTAGCCACTAGTTAGTTGTAAAGTGAATTCATACGTAAGTACTTGTCTTATTTGGTAAAAAAGGTTATAACCTCAAAATGTACCCTTTTTTGGTTGAAACCGCTATTTTATCTTAAGCAAAGCAATCCTAGGTGAAAAATTGGCAAAGTGACGTCTAAAATATTATCTCCGATTGCTTCATTTACGAAAAAATAGCTGTTTTAGCCAAAAATGGTGCATTTTACATAGCATCATAGCATCACGCCCGAAATCCCTAATGGGGTGGGCAGAGCCACAAGACTACTTGTAGCCACGTTCGATTAATTAGTCCTCAGATGGTATGATGAACCATATGGTGACAGGTGATCAGCCCATCGCCCATACAGATAGTCCACCATGTTGCAGAGGACCCGTCCCTTAGTCGACTTTTACGACATGCCAGGATGATAAGCATCTGCACGCATTCTATGCTATTTCTTCACTCCCAGTGCAGCAGAGGAGAAATTGAGCAAATTGCATTTTGAGGTAAGAAACATGTTTACCAAATAAGACAAGCGCCTAAGGATGAATTCGCTTTAGGTAAAAGTACCTAATTCGTCCGTGTGGAACATTTTTATCGCCATTTCCTCGGGAACGTATATTTTGCCGGGAAAAAAAGTTGCCTATGTCAATCAACGGCCCTTCAACTATCGCTGTGTAAAAACGTCAACCCGTTTCTCCAGGTTGACGTGAATTAGGAAACTACCCACATTTGCATTTATAACTTAAATGTCAAAGATCTCAAAAGAAGGATATGCCTATCAGTACAATTTCGTGTAACAAGTCTCATAGAAGGTTGTCAAACGCCAGCGCCATGGCTTACCCACACCCTATTGCTGATGTCTTAGTGCTTACGACATACACACAAAAGAGTCTAATATTGCTTGATTCACACGCTATCATATCATTGTGGACGGTGTGGTCGGTGGTGCTGTCTCATACCGCACGATGCGGGAGGGCAATTTTTCAATTATAACGGTGTCACTTTGGCTGTCGTCATTGACATGCGACTGAACCTGCGCTGGTGTCAGATTCGCGTTCTGACACCTCAAAAGTAAGCATCGCGAAAATTGCTTCGAGCAGTTCCTTACTAGGTATATGTATTTCAATGATAAATATAATATTAGTAAGGATAATTAATTTAGTCAAATTAAAACTTTCGTGAGACATTATGAATACTTGAAAAACACACGGCTTTACTCACGATTTATTGTCAGAAATAGTCCGACATGTTTCGAACTCGATTGGAATCCTTCTTCAGGGTTTGAGTGCGGTCCCGGTCAGAGACAATAAATCGTGAGTAAAGCCGTGTGTTTTTCAAGTATTGATAATTAATTTACTGAAAACCAGTAGTTGGTCCGGCGGGCACATTGTTGTGTCGCTAATGGCGGTGGCCGAGGTTGCTCGCTGTTTACATACGCACTTATTGGCCCACTTGGCACGTGCCTGCTATTGGCCGTGATTTGTGTCTGCGAAATGGCCAACGACACAAATTGATGTAAGTATTTTATTGATATAATTTACTTTTTTGTAAAAGTTCTTTTTGACACACACAGAACAATTAGGTTTAAAATATAAATATTTAGCTATTCTAAACGATCTGGTGCTCCAACATCCCCACACTCCCCATCCCAACGTCGACACTTCTTCTTCACTTGTCTTTGCTGATACTGAAGGTGTTTTTTTTTTAGGAAAATGTATCCGTTTTTTAAATTTGTATATGTCTGAATAATGCATTATTTATTTAATGAGTTTTTTGTTTTAATTAGTACTGTTATAGCGTTTTTACTTGTATTATTATAATTTTGTAGTATCCATTTGACATAGTTATTAGGTTAGCTTTCAATGTTTCTTCTTTTTATGGGTCAATCAACTTTGTTGTGTTGTTATTTTGTCCCCGGTTGTCCAAGTGACACTTACATACTGTTTCATAGAAAAATGCGTAGGTTGTCCAAGGGACAAAATTTGTGTAACCATAGCAACGGGTGGCACTGAAAAGTTGATTCGCCCTTATATACCCTATGAACGTCTTGGCTTTGCTAGCTGTGAGCTTGTATGTGGCATTAAATAAATAAATGAGCTGTAAAGAACTAGCAGACTGATTTTAAATTGTAGCACGTTATATTTTGGAATACCTAAAGTAAAGCAATCAAAGCTCGCAAACGGCAAAGTAATTATATAGCAAATCAATGTCCAAGGCTTGGCAAAAAAATCTGTGTAAAAGGCACATTTCTATTATAAAAAGTTGTTATGCGTTTTGCGTTTTATTACGATAAGTACTTACAGATATAGTGAATAATATGTTTCCATCGTTAAAACTCGGATCTCAATCGGAAGACGACGGGACCCGAAGTGTCAATTAATTATTGTATTCAATGAGTGACATGTTTATATTAATTAATATGAAACTTTATTATTTCCTGTCAAATGTCAAAATGAAAAATGACATGGTATGATGGGTACTGGCCCCCAATTCTCGGTGTTTTCGAGATAATGTCGATTGCAAGATTAAACGTCAGATTCATACAGTTGTGTTAAATGACTGTATGCACTGACGTTTAATCTCGATTGTGAAATTATCTCGAATGCTCCGAGAATTGGGGGCCTGCTGAAGCTAATTGAGAGAGCACGATAAATACGAACTTTTCCGATTAAACACGATGGAAACTAATTATGCACTACATCTGTACATCTTGTCGAAACGACATTTAAAACAGATGAAAGATAGCGACATAACTAGGTAGTTTTTAAAAATGGAACACCGATGAATGTTGAACCGTTATTCAATCAGGAAAGCCACCAATTGCTGATGATTAGAGTTGAATTTGATAACTTTTAAAAATGTTTCAAACTTAGAATGGGGAATATGCATGAAAATCAAAATGAGGTTTAAACGATGTACCTATTATGAAAGTTAATGTAAACAAAAGCAGATCATTTTGACTATTCATTTTTATTTGATTAAGGGTCAAAATTAGTGAAAAATATATATTGCTTTTTAGTTCTGATTTTAGTTTATTGGACATCCTCATCATTATGTCATGTTTTATTTCTACGATGTTGGTCTAAAAAGAGTATTTTCGAAAATAATTGCAGATTGCGTTTAAACGCCATACATTTTGTACAGTCTAACGACAGCTATGACGTCATAGTTGTTGTCCATTTTGTATGGAGTGTTTTTGCGAATGGTATGAACAATGACTTTTCAAAGTTTCATAACTCATAAAATAATCAACATAATAATGTTTTGCGTACACAGATCGGTTTCTATTACTCAGCACTTTCCAATACAAGATGAAAAAAATGATGCATGTTTCCTAATAAGTATATAGAAATGATTCTATACCTCAACGTTTTTAACTCGTGACCGTAACCCGTATCCGACGGAGTTGGAATCTCGGTTAAATTATAAACGGAAAGTATATAGTTTTTTGATGTTTCTTCCAGGGCGTATATTTCTCATTGACTAAATGATATTGCAAATTACTAAGCTACGGTATGGTAGCTCATATTAATATGACAGCGGAAGCGGTCACATATTCCAAAGAATCAAAGGCGCTATCGTTTAGGCAATGTTAAATGAAATGCAATGATTGGGACATTCTACTTTTTACTTCCTGATTTTTTTTGGATGTGTGGAGTTTTTTAACGCATTCGCAGATATTTTGAGATTTATTTTAGTTTAGTCAAATAAATATCTTTCCGTCTTTTTTGCAATTCATTTGAATTTCAGTCAATCATAAGACTATAATAACTATATTTCCGTGCTCAGTTATTGCGCCCGTATAGAGACCACTGCGTTGCTAACAAAAAAAAAGTATAAACCACAATAGTTATTAAATATGAAGAAAAAGCCTATATCGTAATTATTAAAACATAGGTACTGGAGACATTTTTAGGCTCTTAAAAGTAGAATGGCGAGATTGCTAACTCTTTTTACGAATCAACTCAAGACTAAACATGTGTAGTTCACGAATGACTGATGTGAATGAACTGCTTCAGTTGGTTTCACTCTTTCAGTCTGCAGTTCAGCTGCGTTCCGTATGCTTCAATATATCTTTTAGTTCACCACGTCCTTCGCGTCTTTGCGTCATGTTATCCGTTCTGTTCGACTACTGCATCTAATTTATATATATTTTCAATGTCCATTTTACGTATCGCCTCGCTTACACATTTTTGTTCGCCATTTATTGTTATAATCAACTGCATACTGAGTTTAATGAACTATTTATACATATATTACATCAACTCACTCAATAGTTCAATGAATGAGCGAAAGAAATGCGAACTACAGATCCAAATGCATCGATTGAGCTACCGAATTAAACTGAACTACTGAACTAATTTAGTGATACAGTTCACAATGATCTAAAGAAGCGTGTCTATCTTTTCTTTTAAGTGACACATTTTGCGCATGTCTATCAATAATTTGTGCTGGATCTTCATTACAAATTAATACTTTATTAGGTACATGGATGATTCTACAAGATAGGTTACAAACTCACTCGGCTAACAAATCCTAACCTCTGAAGACCCCAACAATTGCATTGCTACAAATACCCAAATACCTAATAGAGTCCGACGACCGGCCTTGACCCTTTGTCCATAGCGGTCACTGTAACAGCCATGTGTCGTGTTTACGTCGTATAACTTTGATATTGACAACCAAAATGTAAATACGTGTGTTACTCCTCTGCTGCACTGGGAGTGAAGAAATAGCATAGAATGCGTGCAGATGCTTATCATCCTAGCATGTCGTAAAAGTCGACTAAGGGACGGATCCTCTCCAACATGGTGGACTTTCTGTATGGGCGATGGGCTGATCACCTGTCACCATACGGTTCATCATACCATTTTAGGACTAATTAATCAAACGTAGCCACAAGTAGTCTTGTGGGTCTGCCCACCCTATTAGGGATTTCGGGCGTGATGCTATATATGCATGTAAAATGTAAATAATCTTATAATATAAAATTATGTCGCGGGAGTTACACTACACAATAGGGAAATTTCCTGGGTAAAAAACTAATATAATAATTAGTCCGTCAGTCAGATTATCCAAAAATATTGAAGACGTATTTTTTAATTTATCAAATCAATAAAAATTGGCAAAGATAACGCGAATTAAAGTTCGGGAGTGGGGACTTATGACGTCGCTTATCGGTACAAAGTGTGAGAAGTCGTGACGTCACGCGGAACTTTTTTAACCGACTCCAAAAAAGGAGGAGGTTATCTATTCGACCCCGTATATATTTTGGAGGAGGTCGGATATACATAATACAGATTCCAAACTAGCTATGCTCGTGACTTTGTTCGCGTGGAATTGGGATGAAAATCTTTTGTGTTAATTCAGGGTATAAGCTATGTCCATTCCAAATTTCATCCAAAGCCGTCCAGCCATTTAAGAGAGAAGCAGTTACAAACATACATCACAAAGTGTCGCATTTATAATATGTATGATTTTAAACTTTTAGTTTTACCGGTTAAGTGCGTTTTCAAGATAAACTAGTCTCTGAGGGGATCCCAACGCCTCTATTCGAGCGATATATTAGCAATATCGCAAATTAATTGGTAAAACCCACGAAACCATAGCACAAAACAACGATTGCACAAAAAAAGTGTACCTTTTACTTTTTTATGATATTTCACTGAAAAAATGGGAGCGCTAGAAATAAACAAATTCATAGCAATCACATGTCTATAATTTACAAAGCTGTTATTTATTTTCAAATAAGTCTTGGTTGTATGCAGCCGTAAAATTTTAGATAAGCCAAATTGGTACTTTGCTGGCACTTCGTTTTTTCCATGTGTCACTCAGAATCATTAATACTATAGATTTTAACAAAAATAAAGTGGCCCTAATTTTTCATAGTAATTTCATTTTTCCGTTTTGTGACCTTTGCTTTGTAACTGTATGAAAAAAATTAACATAAGTACTGGAATGTAAAGATCAGTGACACTTTTTTTTTATTATAATAAATAGTATTCATTATTCTGAGTAGGAATAACATAAAATTTCCAAATTCAATAGGTAATTAATACTACACTTTTTGTGAAAAGGCCTAGGCTTTTTCGGAAAAAGATATTTGCGGGCGCGAGGTTTGCGTTCCATCGGTCGATATATTTGTGTTAAAAACTTACAAATTATTGTTTTTATAATTCTTAGTATTTTCTAGAAAATAATACTTACGTTATTTTTAGACTCAGATTGAGTGTTTACGACACTTTGGCATGTATTAAATAATTTTGTTTATATCATAATAAATATTATTTCATTAAAATCCAATTAAACTACGCCCTACTTTAAGGAGCTTCTAAAGCAGCCATTTTGAAATTAATAAAAATTCAATAATATACTTTTAAATGACTTAAAAACAGACGAAAAAGAATATTTAAATATATAATATCTATTTTTAAGTCGGTTTTTCTTTCTTTACACATCAATCAGATATTTTCTATAACATTTCCTTGCAGATATTAATCTGCAAGAAAATGCACACTGCTTTTATACCATCTTCGGATTATCTCCAAAGGTTTGTAGAAAATCAAATCGGTCATTTTTTTTAAAGAAAGAAAAGCCATATCTATGTAGGTATTTATATAGTCGCATATTTTCCATTTACAATGGGCAAGTGGTAACATAGTTAAAAAACATAGCTACAAAACTAAGACTTAGTAAGTATTACTCAATTTTAAATATAAAAGCTATTTCAGGGTTCCGTACCCAAAGGGTAAAAACGGGACCCTATTACTAAGGCTCCGCTGTCCGTCTGTCCGTCTGTCCTTCCGTCCGTCGGTCTGTCTCCAGGCTGTACCTATCTCATGAACCATTATAGTTAGACAGTTGTAATTTTCACAAATGATGTGTTTCTGTTGCCACTATTACAAAAAATACTAAAAAACAGAATAAAATAAATATTTAAAGGGGCTTCCATGCAAAAAACTTGATTGTTTTTGCCGTTTTTATAGATAATGGTACGGAACCCTTCGTGCGCGAGTCCGACTCGCACTTGGCCGGTTTTTTTTTAAATTATTTAGAAAAGCTTACACAACATATTATACAAATAATTTCCTCGCCAAACTGACATAACAGTCTGTTGGCGAGATCGCGCTCAAACTAGTTTTTTTTGCCATGTACCTAAATTAAGTTATTCCTACACAAGTCTTTATTCTAATAAAATATAAGAGCTATATTTATGTATGTATATATATTAAATCATACATATTTATCCCAATAAAACTCAATAATACAATCCCAACCTGCCCGCATCCTTCGACGGTAGGAAATTACTCAAGACGATAAGAACTCCAGATGGCTGCAAGAGTAATGTCCCCCCGAAAGGGCTTATCTGCAAAAGGTATCGGGCCCCTCTTTATACAATTTTCGGGCTTTCCGGGGGGTTCTTCCCTTTTTGCGTCGTACATTTTCATTTCCTTCATCTTTCTCCGCTCTCGAGGGGGCAGCGACGGATTTGGGAGTTTTTATTTATTGTTTGTATTTCAAGTAAATAAGGGGTTTTATATGAAAACAAGTAAAATAGATTAGTTGGAGTTTAGGAAGGAAAATACGTTATGCCAATGGAAAGTTATTAATATGAATGTATTAATTATGTCACTTATCCTTGCATCATCATCATCATAACTATACAATAAAGTACCCGAAGCGATTAAAAACATGCTCTATAAGAAATTCTGCACTGAACTCTATAAATGGCTAGTCCAACAGCAATTTTACACAGTTAAAGACCCTGACACGTTGAAATTATCTAAATGAACCCTAGTCACCATGCTATTTCTTTCGCATTCGCATGGCCTTATGAAGCATGACACACATCTGTAGCAGGTAGTACACTGCAAAAAGGTATGATGTACCAACTTTTATAGGCCCAGTCGTCCGATCGTACAACGAACAGTGTAGTCAAACATATTCCCAAATGCGCCCCTGCATCCAATTCCCCGTCTTACAGCGCAACCTTAGGCTCCCCCACCTCCACCCTCCCACAGCCCCTCCCCGCGCACTTCGTTAGCGAACTTCCATACTTTGTAATATGCAAATGCGGTGTCTAAGGGGGAACGTCTTAAAATGAATTAACGAAGGCTGACACAGGTGATTTAGGTATTTTGGGGCGGCGATTAATGTTTAAGCAAGACTATGTTGCCTTAACAGGACGGACTATAATGACACACAGACAGACAAAAATTTATAAAACGGCGATTGGTTTGAATTGGTTCCCGTTGATAGGTACTCAGAATTGTGGTTAAAGCGCGGTCGCCGAGCAGCAAGAATTTCGTACATTGACCTTTGAGCTTACTACCAGCGGTCAAGAACATTTATTATAAAGTTCAAATTTATAAAATATACCAAAACATAAACATGGCTGATAAAATAATGGAATATCCGGTATTCATTTTGGTAGTCCCTTTTTGTGCTACGATGAAACACTCAGCATGTCTGAATTATTACCTAATGAACATTGTTTGTATCAATAATTAGTATTTATGGAAATTAAATAATAATTATTAATTTTATACAGGAGCGACGAGTTAAGATTAGACAAAGTAAACAACAATCTTACCTCTTACCTACAACCGTTGCCGGCAGCGTCGAAAAACGACCAAGGACTAAGACACTCACGTACCTACCTACATGTAACTAGTTTATACGCACTGGCGGGTCAAGTTAGGCTTGCTGACCATGTACGCAGTTTTATTTAAAGGAAATTACACCCCAGATATTTTATTTACATTTGGACAAAACCAAGCTGTCTATCCAACTGTTTGTAACAACGGATTTTGGTATGAAGATGCCCGGCTGTTACGATGGATTACTCGGTGCACCACTTCCACCTTGCCATCTTATATTATAATCTTATCCTAATACTAGTTCCTAATATTATAAATAAAAAAGTGTCTGTCTGTATGTTTGTTACCACTCAGCTCCGTCACTGCTGAACGGATTTTCATGAAACTTAGTATACCTTACGTCCCAGTATAAGACATAGGGTATGGACTTTTATCATGGAAAATTCAAAAGTTCCCGATCGCGGACAGAAGCAAGTAAGAAATGGACTAATCTGTATTTCAGGTTTAAAAAAAATCTTAAATAAATGTCACGCGACATAATTTTACTTCTATTCTATACAAATGTTTCTTGTTTATTTCTTACAAATGTTGACTCTTTACTATCAAAGGTATCCTTTATGCTCTATAAAATATCTCTGAACACCCTCTCTCGATTCAAACCCGTGAACATATCGTAGTTCCCTCAACTCGATACAATCTAAACCGGGAATCGTACCCACGACCTTAAGAAACGGGTTCACTCTCTACTTTTACACGATTTTGATAAAAAGGTTTATATTGTCAATTGACATGATGCGAACAGGTTTTGACGAGTATTTCTAGTTAACGTTTTAGATAGAAAGCCGAATGTAACTTGTTTCATGGGAATTTTGGAGTATTCAGTTCATGGGAAAATATTAAATTCTTGAATGAATGAATGAGTAATAAATTTACTATCAAAAATGTATGGCAGTTATAAGGTAAGAGTAGTTCAAAATTAGCTTTAATTAAAGCGTTCAAATATTTCAACACTATTATTATAATTATTGATTGAAATTAAATTATTAACATTAGGTATATAGGTACATAATGTTAATAATTTAATTTCAATAAATAATTATAAGTAATGCAAATTCATATATATTCCGTTTATCCTCTTGTTTTTCTTATCTTCATTTTATTATCTTTTTTGTTGAGGGTAGATCGTAGGCGTTTTTGAATTTACGCTAAAATGCAGGGAGAATTATTTAAATACTTACCTATTTGTTTTATTTTTAGTCTTACAAAATTTAATAATCACGTTTAATTTTTTTTTTCAAAATTGATTATTTAATTCTTTTAAGAGGCTATTTGGTGGGGCTTTTGTTTTTTATAATTAGTAATTTATATTGTCGTCTTTTTAGTTTAAATTGTGTTATGCTTTATATGGACAGTTTGGGTAGCGAGAAATGATTCCAAATTTAGTTATTTCACATATTTGTATATTTATAGAAAGTTCTTATAAACACCTACATGTGTTATATTTATGGGATGATCTCGTCAAGCCCTTCCAATTGATACCAATAATGCATGGGTTGAAAACCATCAAGAAACAAAATGTCTTCTAACATCCGCCATATCGGATTTCAAACGACATGTCACCAGGCATTTGTTAAAATTGGTTCAGTAATTTTAACTATAGGTGGTAATTACATACATACTCGCGGAAACACATAACCCTCCTTGTGCTCCGCTGCAGTCGGGTATAAATTGCTCATCCCCAAAACAATATAACACTTACGATTAACATCTCCACGCGTATTCTTATATACCCCCTTATATACAACTTACACGGGCGTAAATTCACATAACGCGTTACTTATTCGCCTCAAGAGCCGCGGAATCGTGCCGCGACCCCCCCGGGGGGCAAACGGGGCAGAGGGGGGCAGGGGGCGCCACCTGAGACGCCAAGACGGTGGCACTCAAAATTTCGTTTATATAATATGGATATTGGGGTATTAATTAGTTTCACAGTATTAAGTTTTATAGGTAGTTTGTACGCGGGTGGTTAAGATAAAGGAAAGGTTTAGGGTAAATATACATTTAGATTAGGCGGTGGATGGTTTATAGAAACTTGTGACTTTTTAGGGTTCCGTACCTAACCTAAGGATTCGACGGGAGCCTCTACCGAGCCCTCAACGTCCGTCCGTCCGTCCGTCCGTCTGTCAGAAGGTTCTAACTCAGCAACGGCAAGAGGTAGAAGGTTGGATTATTTTGTTAAAAAATATTAAGTACTTAGGCATTATCCTAATAGAACGTGACTGTGTCGAACAGCGGCCCTAACATGCAAGACACAAAGATAAGTTAAACCCGTTTATCTCTATGACTATCTCTTTCGTCGGCACTAGTGTGAGAGAGACGCACTTAGCTTATCTTTGTGTCTTGCATGTTAGGGCCGCTGGTGCCGTAATTGATCGCGAACAAAATTCGCGCGAACTAGCGATGATCGCACAATCGAAAATCGACAAGTGAACATCGTTATCGCCTTTTTTATGAAAAGCCGTAGGTTCACACTCCTCTTGAATCTATGGTTTTGTATTTCAGGGGGGAATAGTTAAAAAACCGGACAAGTGCGAGTTAAACTCGCGTGGAGAGGGTTCCGTTCCGGACATGATTATCTGAAATTTACTAGGTTACTTTAAATACCATAGACTTCTTATAGGTTTTCCTGTAATCTATAGGTAAAGAACTATTTTAGTTTTTTTTTAAATTTTAGCCCCAGTAGTTTCGGAAATAAGGGGGGGGGGTGGTCAATTTTCGCCTATTTTCCTAAATAACTTTTTACTTAAAATTAAAAAAAAAAAATTAAGTTCCTCACAATAAGCCCTTTCATTTGATATCTCACACGATATATATTGCATTTTTTTTATTTTCTGATTTACCCCCCAAAAGTGGCCCCCATGTTTACAATTCATATAATTACGTCATGCGTCCGTGTTGCGGTCACCGACTTACATATGTATGCCAAATGTCAACTCAATCGGTCTTGTAGATTCGGAGCCTATTGGCTGTGACAGACAGACAGACAGACACACGAGTGATCCTATAAGGGTTTCGTTTTTTCCTTTTGAGGTATGGAACCCTAAAAACGTGGTTTGATGTAATAGAATCTTCTAGACGCAACACCGAAACTGCTTATAATTTTAATGGAATCTTGTTAATCCTCAGAGAAGGGTATTAAAATTACATAAACATAAACTTAATTAAATTGGAGCGTCTTGAGCGCCAGTGATAAATTAGTCCGCCATCTTGGAAAATAATTTCGCTTTTGCCGGGGTTTGGTGGAATTAGGGGGTTTTGAAGCTTTTGCGTAACACGGATGTCGTTATTCGGGAAACTATTGTTTCTATTAAAAAATATTTTTCACATGTCACATAGGCACTATTTATAAGGTAATTTACCTGTGGATTCGTGGAAGAAAAAATAAAAAATTCAAACAATTTTTTATGTATGAAAATATTTTTCGGGGGCTCAAGCCATTTTCAAGGTAGCAGGTTTTCTGTATCGCGATCATTTAAATATAAATTTAATTAATAAGCAGTTCCGAAATTAGTTTTATTTCCTTTAAAATTATTTTTTAACATAATCAATATAAAATCAAGCATTTGATAAAATGAACAAGACAATAAAGTATTAATTATTATTAATGGAAGATACAAACTTAATCATCTTGAGTCCATGGACTTTGAAACCACCCGTTCAATACAGATAGAGTAGGAAATATATTTAATAAATAAGTTTTTCGATAATACCTAGTTCAAATTTGGCATTTTAACACTTAGGTGTATTCGTTTTTGAAATGTGACATCACAAAACTTAGGACCCCTCCCACCCCTTGTCACACAATGTCACACTTTGTCGACCCCCTCCCCCTTAACGTGTGACGTACTTTATGGATGATCCCTAAAGAGTCACATCACAACACAAATGTACAAACTTTTATGAGTAGGCTACTTATATAATGAGTTAATTTATGGACTAGTAAAATGTTTTTAAAAGCAACGATAATCTTTTTAAATTTTTACTATTGTTTTGCCGCCTACAAGTCAATTTAAGCGTTATTGACGCACATCACGATTCAAATTACAATACTATAAGAATACTTAGAATTCTTCATCGCCGGCTCACTAATAGAAAGTTCTAATCTCCGCTTGTCTTCCAATGAAAAAGCAACCCTATCCCATTGCGATATGATTTAATTTTGAACAAAGTATTAATTAAAATAGAACCTTGTATTATTGAGTAAATGATAAGTCTTTGATTTTAAGTGTGTTAGTGCGTGTAGGAATGTCATACATAAGCACTGAAGCGACAATGCGTTCGTCAAAGAGATTCGATTTTACCCGCGTTGAGAATGGCTCTCAAACTGTTTAGCTATTCTTACTTAATGTTATATGCAAAAGTGTGTTGATTTGTTCCATTTTCACGTGAAGAGGGCGCAGCTAGAGGGCTGGAAAGAGACAGGTATAGCAATAATAATTCCACGCGGACGAAAGAACGGGAAAAAGCTGGTTTACCTGTAAAGTGCTTATAATATAACAGTGACCAGCGCCTCTATTCGGGAACGCTAAGTGATTCTGTAGCGATTCGTAAACGAGATTTCTCATCCCACTCTTCCGCACGACACGTAATGCGTAAGAGCAAGATGAGAAATCTCGCTCACGAATCGCTACAGAATCAGTTAGCGTTCCCGAATAGAAGCGCTGATTTCTTTACTTAAGGCATTGAAATATATAGCAAGGAACGGCTCAAAGCAATTCTCGCGACGCTTACTTTTGAGGTGATAGAACGCGAATCTGACACCATCGCAGGTTCAGTCGCATGACAACCACCGTCCACGACACCCATTTAAGTGTTATAATTGAAAAAATGCCCTCCCGCATCGTGCGGTGTGAGACGGCACCACCGACCACACCATCCACAATGATATGATAGCGTGTGAATCAAGCAATATTAGACTTTTATGTGTATGTCGTAAGAACTAAGACATCAGCAATAGGCTTACTTACACCCAAGTCGCTGGCGTTTGACAAACTTCTATGAGACTTATATTCTTCTTTTGAGATCCATTGGGTTAAGGTATAATATTAATTTAGTTGAGCGAGCTGGATAGCGGAAATGACATAAACAAAGCTGGCATGAATTATGTTTAAATTATCTTGCTTTGGAAAATGAACATCCAAAACAAGGATCCCTTTTTAAGTAAAGGCGGGTGCGAAAGGGAGGTAGGTATGCTTTATTCGTGCGATAAAAAGATGGGGGGGGGGGGGCCGGAAAGAATGTTAAGACGGACAGTTTTAGAACCACAGTACTGTATAAGCGTCACGCGCTTGGCTTTATTAACTAAAACGCCGTATACGCTATACGCGTCAATTACCCCCCCCCCCCCCCCCCCCCCTATTATTTGATCAAATAAATGACAATCTATCATTTCACTTATTGTTGCTACGACAAGAATATAACAAGCAATTCGGGTCGCTTTGCCTGTAAAAGGTGTAACGATGTGAGCCGATTTCTTTGTTCGATAATTGATTAAAAAAAGGCCCATTTGAACCTTACGTATTTGTTCTATGCTTATGCTTACGTATAACAAGAGTAAAATTATCACAATAAAAATAATTCATACAAATAAAGTAATTTAACTTTACGCCTAGGTATATAATATTGTTATTTTCAAACATTACAATAAGTAGTTATATTTCACAACTTATTAACAAATAATGGTCACTGGCCGCACACAAAAATCAAAATGAAACCTTTCCAGCCAGGAATACCATCGTTCAATCATTCAACTTATTTCCTATCATCAAGCGTTGAAGTTCAGTTTCGTTTAAACCAGCCGCGATTATGTTTGCATTCCTACATCGCACTAATGAAGTTTTTTTAAAACAATTGGTTGAAATACATGTCTTAAATATAAATAAATGGGTCAGGTGCCTCGTGGTCAGTCAGTTCTGTCAAGCTGATTTAATTTGACAGGCAATCAGATGTACTCATAGGGTAAAACTATCGAGAGGGATACTTTAATACAAGTTAAACTATGCAAATGAAGAAACTGTCTTAGGACACACCACCACGGAGGCAACCGCATGGACGATTTCTAATTGGCCAACTCGACCCACTTTTTTTTTTACGCTTTATACGCTATGATATGACTACCCCATTATTATTTTATTGCTCAAACAACAAGTTAGTCGCGTCTAAGTTGTTTATATAACTTTTATCGGCCCACCGTTAACTCATGGACATTAACCAATAAAGCCTAGTTAATAGTTATATTTTCCTTTTTTTTCGGTAAGTAGGTATGTAATTTAAGATATACTTCAGATTTTTGAAATGTAAGTAGTCTTGGCTGTGGGGGCAGGTTACTTCAACATAACAGGATTACACGTTTAGAGCCGAATACGTGTAGTAGACCCTGAACGGTCCCCTAAATCTAAAAATTGGTTACAGCATACTTATAATGTTTTTCAAAGATCTATACAAACATTTTTTTTTGGTGTTATAATCAGAATAGTTAAATTTTATGACAAATATTACGATCACAAATGGCCGCGCACAAAAAGCAAAAATGAAAAATTACCAGCCAGTATTTTGCCATCGCTCAACGTCTTCCCTATCATGAAGAGCTAAAGTTCAATTTCGTTTAAACTAACCGCGATAATGTTTGCATTCCTACATCGCGCTTTTAAAGTTTTTTAAACGGTTGGATTAATACATGTTTTAATTTAGAGTAATCGGGTCAGGTGCCTCGTGATAAGTCAGTTCTGTCAAGCTGATCTAATTTGACAGACAATCAGATGTACTCGTAGAGTAATCACTGGAAAGAATACAAGTTAAAGCTATGCTAACGCAAACTGTCTTCGGACAAAAATCACCTCGAGGCAACCGCATGGACGATTTGATTGGCCAACTCGACCCACTTTTTGAATTTTTTTACACCTGTCAAATTAACGTGTCTACACACCTAAACATCAGTATCGAACTACCTTCTTGATGTTTACCTACATAATCTGTCCTACAATAAAATTCACAATTTGTATAGTAGTTGCTAAATACCTAATTTTTTTCTTTCTTTCGTCTGTCCGCTTATTCTCCTCTACAGGTCGCATTTCTGAACCGATTCTCGTGAAATTTTGTGAGCAGGTTCGATAATTATATAGTTTTTAGGATTCCGTACCTTAAAACGAAAAAGCGGTACCGTTATAGTATCACTCGTGTGTCTGTCTGTCTGTCTGTCACAGCCAATAGGCTCTGAAACTACTGAACCGATTGAGTTGAAATTTTGTATACATATGTAAGTCGGTAACCGGAACATGGACGCGTGACGTAAATAAATTAATTTTAAACATGCGGGCCACTTTTGGGGGGCAAATTACAAAATTAAAAAGAAAAGTTTTGCAAACTATATCGTGTGACATATTAAATGAAAGGGCTCATTGTGAGAATCGTAAATATATTTTTTTTGGAATTTTCAAATAGATAGTTTGGAAGTTATTTAGGAAAATAGGCGAAAATTTACCATTCCTCCGCTTTATCTCCGAAACTACTCGGCCTAAAATTTTGAAAAAATACAGAAATTAGTTCTTTACCTATAGATTACATGAAAACCTATAGAAGTCTATGGTATTTAGAGTAATATTGGAAATTTTCTGATAATCATGTATGGAAAGGAACTCTCTCTAAGCGAGTTTAACTAGCACTTGGCCGGCTTTTTTTGGTCGATTTAGATTTTCGATTTTTTTTATTGCGATTACAAACGGTGCGGTGTGGCTAAATTGATCGGGACCTATGTGATAACAGTTTTACAACGGCAAAATTATGATTGTCGCGAGGTCTACGGCTCATGGCGCCAATAGCATAAAAGATGTACGTATAAAACCCTCATAATATAAACCTACGTCAAGAGGCTATAGTTTATCATAAATAAAGGTAGCACCAGACAATCCGGTAATGAACGGGAGACCGGGGGGAAAATATTGCGGATAAAACCGGCCCGACATTTTATAATAG
The DNA here is from genome assembly GCA_947859335.1 of Tortricodes alternella. Taxonomy (NCBI): domain Eukaryota; kingdom Metazoa; phylum Arthropoda; class Insecta; order Lepidoptera; family Tortricidae; genus Tortricodes; species Tortricodes alternella. Next base: position 7,302,625 of record OX401973.1, on the reverse strand, counting down.
CTTTGTCGGTTTGTATTTATAGTTCCATTTTCGCGGGGGAGACCTGGGGTCGAAACATGTGTTTTAAATTTCAATGGAGTCAGATGCATTTCTTATATTTGACAGTTACACCTAGGGTTGCCAACCGTACTATAATATATAGTTGTACTATATTTTGGCTCTGTGTACTATATACTGTTGAAGAAATATATAGTACGCAAAAATACTATATTTTGGTCAGTCCTTACATATGGGCTTTGAGTTGGCCGGTTCTACAATGTTAGTATCCAATTTTATTCAATCAATCTTAGCCCATTGTGTCCCACTGCTGGGGAAAGGCCTCCCCCTCTCCACTCCACCCTCTCCTGTGCCACCTCCGGCCAATCGGGCTGGTAGTCGTCGAGATCCTGCCGCCACCTCGTCCTCGACCGACCAGGCCTTCGACGGCCGTCTGTTGGAACCCAACTCGGTGGTAATTTTCGCCCACCGGTCCGGGTCCATGCGACACGTGTCCAGCCCAATTCCACTTCAGCCTGGCAGCCGCAGCACCAACGTCTGCAACCCCTGTTTTGGAGCGCTCTGTGTTTCCAATTTCATTAAATAGCAATATTTCGGTGAAGTTTATGAACGCACCGCAACCACGTTGCTTCGTTGTGCGTGTTTCCGGAGATATACGAATTGAGATTGAAGAAAAAATTGAATTTTTGAAGCTCAGGGCGTCTATTAGTGAACGTGTAAGTGATACTGCAGCAACCCGCGAGCGAGACTCGCATCTCGCTCTTACGCATTACGCGTCGTGCGGATGAGTGGGATGAGAAATCTCGCTCACGAGCCACTACAACATCACTTAGCGTTCCCGAATAGAGGCGCTGGTAGCTTGGACTTTTTTGAAAGGTTTTTCTTTAAAGTAGGTACTATATTATGTTCCGTCAGTGTACTATTTTATTTATAGCTTTGACTGGAAAATACTATATTTGCCCCATAAATACTTGGCACCTTCAAACTTTAATTGACTCATGGCCAAATTCACAAAGGCCACCTACCTAAATTGATCTTTAATTAAAGTGAATGTTACACTACGAGATAATATCAATATCAAAAAAATTAAGTATGTATAAGCGAAAGTCCTATTTCATGAAACTGTTGCATTTTTTTTAGGTATGTGTGTATTTTATATAGTAAGAATTATTCCTCCAACAAACAAATCACTGGTGGTTAAAGAGGTCTTCTAAAAAAAGTCGGTCAAGTCTGAGTCGCGCGCCGAGGGTCCCGTACTTATCTATGAAAAACAGACAGCACCTTGTAGGTACGGAACCCTAAAAATGAAAAGAATAGCTTTTAACAACCGGGTAACGATTTACCTATAAAATAATACAAAAAATTACTTTCGCAAGCTCCTATCTTCGTTGAACAGTCGAGTGTAATACGACCTTGCAAAGGTTATTCCGTTAAACTATTTTGTGATATAACTACTTATTTACAGTTTTCGGACTTTTTCCTTTACTTGTGCTATAAGACACGACTTCTTGCCAAATTTCATGATTCTAGGTCAACGGCAAGTACCCTATAGGTTTTGATTCCCTTGCGAGTATCAAAATATGTGGCATAAACGGCCGTATTGCAGACCTCAATACGTGATATTAATTTCAACTTGATACTTTTACGCGTTCCTGAGAAAAAGGGGTTGACACACAGACGGAGTTGAGACACAGATGGATAGACGGACAGACGGACAGACAGACGGACAAACAAGCGATCCTGTAAGGGATCCTTTTTCCTTTTGAGGTACGGAACCCTAAAAACGAAACTACTCCTAAAATATAACCTCCTCCTAAAGTAAGATGCCTTGGTGTATTGAAATTAATATCTAATTCAACTGGATATCTTCACGCGTTCTTGAGAAAAAGGGGTTGACACACAGACAGACAGACGGACGGACGACGAAGTGATCCAATAAGGGTTCCTTTTTTCCTTTTAAGGTACGGAACCCTAAAAACATTCATTACTGAGAATAAATTTAACGAATATTTATATATACCTAAATAATAAAGACATTGATAGGATTGATGTATGAAGATACTTTGGTAGATAATAAATGCCAAAAATATTCGCAAGTAACGAAAACTTAGACAGTTTCTTTTAAAAATAATAAATACACATAAATTTGTATATTTTCAATGCAGTAAGCGGTAGCCCTGATAAAACTTAGTTAGATTGGCGTTCGGGTTATTCATTTCAAATCGCGGTCTCGAACTTGGCTTATTTCAACTTGGTGCGTTCCTCTCTTCTATAAGTATTTACACAAAGTTACGCAATAAAAGGTACCGTTGGTTGCGCCTCTATTCGGGAACGCTAAGTGATGTTGTAACGACTCGCGAGCGAGATTGTTCATCCCACTCTTCCGCACGACGCGTAATACGTAAGAGCGAGATGCGAGTCTCGCTCGCGGGTCGCTGCAGTATTACTTAGACGTTCCGTATAGACGCGCTGGTCGTTGAAATCACTGATATAGTATCAATACTGTCATGGGACTCATGAGAATCGCCGGTTTTTTTTTCTTGTAAAGGTCTCGCGGTTGAATAGCACTGGTTTAAAGATATGCTTGCCATTGTAGCGTTGTAGCGCGCACGCGTTCTGTGTGTTGTCATCGATATAAATAAACAGAATACAACCGCTCCTGACCCGCGCACGAGTTCTGTGTGCGTTGCGCTTGGCAAAAAGCCATAAGCGGCGGTACAGGCAGACGCGTGCGCATAACCTCGAACGCACCAATCACGGAGCTCTAAAATCCCCGCGCGCCCCGCAACAGCTTTATTTTCTAGTAAAAGTTAGCTTAAGACGCTGACAACAGCCAATGACTTTGAGCGATCGGTCTCTGTCTGTTTGCACCGGAGTGAACGAGAAGCACTGTGTGGTTATTTGTATGGGGAAAATCAAAAACGGATTAATTATATAAGTAAACACACTACACGTAAAATATAAATTAGTCAAGTTTTGAATATGGGCGAGATGTAATAGTGTTCTTAATTATAGACCTATAAGTTAAAACAATTAAGACATAGAACTGTTTAACGAGGATTTCAGACGTAACTTCACGATTTTTTTCTTACGTATCGATTTCATCAAATCGTGTTTTGGAATTAGTCAAGCTTTCAATAATATAAAGAATATGAACATATATTTTTTGCGCTTGCCTAATCAAATAGGTTTTGTTAAAAAAACTGTTTAAGTAAAGCCGATTTAGGTGTTGTCAACGCCTTAGGGGCGCGTTAACACTGTCTCGTCACGTTTTTTTATCGTCATTGATATTCATACATTTGACAGCTAATCGTGTCGTGCGTATGATCGTGTCGTCCATTTAAATATACACGCCACGACAAGCCAAGACCAGCCACGAAACACGACTATCTGTCGTTACGACACAGTGCGAACGCGCCCTAAGCGGTCACTTTAGGATATTTGGTCAGTGACTGTTACCGATGAAACTGCGATCCACGAATTTTACGAAATCTGACCAAATTACTAACTGAACCTGCGACATTTTATCCGACTGCACCAAGAAAAGACAGGTAGGTATTGTGTTTATCAGTTTGTATGTAAGTTTGTTCCTTCATACCACTCGAGTTGTAGACATAAAATATTTTTTAAGTAGGTCGTTTGATTGTAGTATACTACTCACTCCACACACGCACATAACCAACACCTACACGTATATAGGTACGTACATATACGTGTTATATTATCTCGCGTAAGTAATGAGCGCGGTGAGGCCGAGATGAGATTCAAGATGGCGGCGCGCGAACACTTCTTAACAATCGTGCCGCCTCGCTGACGGTATGGAGACGGCTTCTTTAACCAACACAAAATTATCAATAAAATAACGTTCTTGTAAAAAGCAATTAAAACCCGACTAGCAACGTAAGTCATTTTTACTCTTAGTATGGTGCACCCTTAGAATTCTTATGTAGCGTATGACAATCGCACGTCCTACACAAATGATATGGTTGTCCATTTTTTAAAATCGGTTCAGTAGTTCAGGAGCTAAAGTGAAACATCAGATTTTTACTCACATAGATACATAGATTGTTAAACTCTATACCCCATTTCTTCTTTGCGCGGTCGGGTAAAAAGACTCCAAGCTTCATCGCGCTATGCTAGCGCACGGAAACACTGCGTCATTTTATTGCGTGGCTATAAGTTAAAATTGGCAACACTGATGACAGATTCAATAAATTTGCACAGTAGTGTTCGCTATTTATCTGTAAAATCGTAACTTTAGCTTTATAATTTAATGATCAATATTCCAACTAGTTTTCTCGTAGTTGCCATACGGAAGTACTTTGATTGGTATATAAATGTTATAAAAACCTAGCCTAAAATTTAAGAAAAATAAAGAGAATAATAATAATCAGGGGACAATCTTTACGCAAATCGATCTAGTCCCAAAGTAAGCCTCTAAAGGCTTGTGTTATGGGTAGGTACTAGACGATATATATACTTATATCTTAGATAAATAAATACTTAAAAAATACTTAAACTTACTTACTTACTTATTCTTACTTAATTATAAGACTAAAATGTTTAAAAGCCCCAGTGACGCAAGCGTTCTCCTGACATCGCAGCCCGCTCACGGAGTTATAATATCCTGGGTACTTTCGCGAGGGGGAGAGGGTGGTTGGTTACTTATTTACATAAATACATACTGCTACATTAGTTCACGTCTTACAGCTGTCTCTATGCAGAATTTGATATTTTATACATAGCTATAGTTTTCTTGTAAAAGGACCGTTATTAAAACGGTTAAAACGAAAATCAGTAACAGTTTTCACTAAGGACTAGCCTGTAAGTACAGTCGCTATGACAACCAGGTACGTCACACTAAAGTTATGAAAGTTGCCACACGTGTCAAAATAAATTCAGTCAGTCAGTCGGCCCTAGCAAGGTTGACACAAGGATATGTTGAACCGTCTCATCTCTAAGTGCATCTCTCTCACACTAGTGCCGACGAACGATAGTCAGAGAGATAAACGGGTTAAACTTATCCCCGTGTCTGGCATGCGTGGTATTTTTTAATATCATCATCATCAACTAGCCTATATACGTCCCGACTGGGCAGCAGTCCCTACGCGGGGTCAGTGCGGATTGGGGACCCCACACACATCTGTTGCCTCATTTACAAGCAGGGAAGTGAGCAGGGAAGTGGGCATGGAAGTGGGCAGCGCGAGTATGTAAATGGGTCACTTCTCCTGCTCCGCAGTCAGGCAGTCAGGCAGCAGCATGTAAACACCCACTGCCTTCGAAAGCAGTATGCGGGAATTATTTCTGGCAGCGCGAGCAGCAGTGGCAGTGGCTGCATGTAAGTAAATGAGGTATTTGATCAGCAGATGCAGATGTGTGCAGGTTTCTTCACGTTTTCCTTCACCAAAATGCTTTGGATAAATATTAAATTCAATTCCGCACATGCACCCCTCTGTACGATTAGCCGCTTATCAGAACACAATTTGCCACAAAAAAATCGATAATAATAAATAATCATTTGGACTAAATAACAGCTAAAAATAAATAAGTGAACTTAAAGAACGCTTCAAATTATTATCAAAATACATACCGATTAAAAACTAAACTTAAAAATTGCTATGTATAAAAAAGTCTTTGTTTATTTTATTTCATTTGGATAGTTTTCACTGTCTCCTAGGTATTCTATTCAGAACTATGCAAGTTAACGAAAAAGTAAAAACTATAATATAAACCTTCCTTCTCAGAACCTTCTCTAATACTGTATTCTTCTTTTTGACAGTATGTCATTAGTATTCATAGAACGATATTTATACGATTTACCGTAATTGTTTATTCGTTTAAATCATATCTTATTATTTATAATTAATTATAGACATAATTTTATTAATTAAGAGCAGGTAAGTTCGATGATTTTGTGCTCGTATGGAAGTGTTAAAATATTTAGGTCTACCCTAAAGATATCAACATAAGCTGGCTTTCCAATGATGATTATCATTATCATGTAACGGCTTTCGACCAAAGTGACAGCACCTCTGACCTGGAGATCAAGTGTGAACCGATAGACAGGGTGGTAGAAGCAAACAACCTTGGCATACTCATGGATGGCCAGTTGCGCTTCGAGAGCCACATAATTAAACTAGTCATTAACTGCTTCTATCTCCTCAAAGTTCTATAAAATATACCTTTGTGTCGACCTTTGTGAATGACGTATATTATCTAGGCTAAACTAGTGCGATGTCTTTTATGACGCTTGCATACTAGGTCGAGCTAGAAGGCTAATACAACGAGCACAGAACGCATGAGATCGATTCGTGTTCAGAGTCCCTCCCCTTTCTCTTTCTTTTTTTCTCTCTGACTTCTCAATGCCTTTGTTATTCCTTTGTGGCTGTTAAAAATAAGAAAAGCAAGTTTTTTTATATCCTTACTCGATATAAGTCGTTTTTACCATTTTACCATGTGCCCGTTAATTTGCCCGAGACATAATATTTTTGCTCAAGACTTGTATCACAATCAAGCCAGCTTTAGCCAGAAAAAAAGCTGAAATTCTAAAATTTACGTTTTTTCATATTTAAGTATTCACCTGAGTAGTGAGTAGAGTGAGTTTTATTGGCAATGATTATCACGAATTATTGATCATTGAACTGATTTAACGGTCGGCCTTGTTCTAAAATGAAACATACAATTTCACATACCATCTATACTATTGACTTTCTCATGTCTGTACAGATATGTCTTCTTCCATACAAATGTCCAACAACAGCACCAGTCATATCAATTACCCGGCACCTACAAACTTCGAAGAATTCCTGCCCTGGGCCTGCGAAAGAATGCAAATAGACTTAAACGTTGTCATCAGCAGGACTACGTTGAGTAAGTATCAATAGTAGTTTATGCAACGGTTGCATAATGATAGGCCTTAAAACACTAGTGCGGTTTTATGAAACGAGCTTTTAGCGAGTTTCATAATAAGATCGCACATGTGTTTTAAGGCCAAATTATGCAGAGTTGCATACATAACTTTATCTACACACATATTATAAATCCTCCAGGATGGGTTCAGAACAATATTTTCTGACAACAAGTTATTTGTTGCAATCGTGGCTGCATATTTCCGATATCCGGCGCATTTTCACATCAGACACACTCCGAGAAGACTACTTACTATTCATATTTTCAACTAAAATGTAAATTACAAACAACTTTTTCTATTCAATTCAACAAAATTCTACTTTCGTTCAGCAAACCGTCAACATAATGGCGGCCGTCCGTTAAGACCATTTTTTTTTTAATAATAGACAAACGGATGAAGTCTGTATTCTCACGTCACTCGAGATCAAATATTGTGCAGTTTATATTAAAAAAACATACTGAATTGACGTTTCGTATCAATAACTGTTTTATTATCTATGGATACTAGAATAAAGACCCACTTGAGTTTTGACAGCTGTTCCAAAATTAATCTCATTTCTTTACTAAAAACGATAAAGAAGTCATGTTATTTCTTTATCGCAGCACTGGTTTTTCCTAATTGGTTGTCAAAATGGTGGTCATTTCCTACGGTTTTTGATTAACCAATGGAGGTTTTATGATATGGGTGTAGATAAACAATGTTGTACATTAAGAAAGTTACATTCCGTTATCGGTACCAGTACCATTTCACGGACTCTAGGTGAGGAGCGAGGCTGTGCAGCTTTCTGGTGTGCTTTCCAGTAGCTTGCGTAACCTACTTATCCCGTAACCACGCTCAGCTCAAGTTAGCACACCATCATACTACAAATAGACAACGGCAGCTGGAGCCCGGGACTTGAGATCATCCCCTTATAGTCCAATATTAAGGTTGCAGAAGTACGGTCTATCCTAATTTGCTTCGCAAAACCTAACTTTCCACATCCCCACCACCATCTTGGCTCAAATTAAAATTAGTCAGATCTCGCTGTTTACTTAACAAGACAATAAAGTTTTATATTTTTTAACTTGACCAAATCAAAATACGAAATAACGAATGCAAATAATGATTTCTTATTTCTTGGGAGTAGTTTTTTTTTATGTTAAGAGGGTGGCAAACTAACAGACGGGTTACCTGATGTTAAGCAATCACCGCCGCCCATGGACACCTGCAACACCAGGGGAATCACGGATGCGTTGCCGACCCTTTGAGAAAGGAGTAGGCTGACAAACAGGCAGACGGCCCACCTGATGGAAAGTGGTCACCGCCACCTGTGGAAATCTGCAAAACCAGAAGTGCTGCCAATGCGTTGCCAGTCTAGGAAGGAGGCAGTTGTTGTTCGCTATACAGTTTTTTAGACTTCCCCTTTCTTCTTCCACAGGCGAATATATGGGTCCTAATACAGCCGAGCGCAGAACAAGCGCGCGAGCCAAGACCAAGCTCCCGTCTACCATTAAGCTCGGCTCCAACCCTACCAAGGAAGACTCCGTGAGCTTTATGACTCACTGGGATCAATCCGCTGCCCAGGACACGCTCTTCATCTCCGCTATTTACAACACCCACAGCAATCTAGTAGAACTCAAGTTCAAAGAGAACAAGAGCATCCCATGCCAGATCATGAAAATCCTCGCTTTGATCATAAACTTCCACCCATCCCTCGCCAGTGTCACCATCAACAAAGGTCTGAAGGCGTCCGTCCTGTATGAACTATGCAAGGTGCTGACAATATCAAATATTACGAATGTTTGCCTCGATAATTGTCACTTAGTAGAAGGTAATTACTACCTTTTGCTGGAGAACGTGAACTGTTTGAAGAATATTTCGTTGTCGAGATGCGGGATTGACGATGTCGTGGTCAGCTTGATTGCTGAAAGGTTAACGTACCCGATGTCAGCATCTACTAGCATTCTTACGCTGAATTTATCAACGAATTGCATCACCAATACTGGCGCAAAGAGTATTGGAAACGCGTTGAAGACGAATACAAAGCTAGCGTACTTGAATTTAGCAGACAACATGATTTCCGACGAAGGAGCCAGATTTATACTCGACAGTTTGTCAGAATTCTCGCTTTCTGAGGAAGAGATTATGTTATCACGACATAGAAAACTTAAATATTTAAAAGAAAAAAATGCTCTCATCGCCGAAATAAGCAAAGATAAAGAGCCCAGTGATTTAGACAAGAAATTCGTAAAGAAAAAGAGTCCGCGGGTAAGCATGCCAGCTCCTAAGAAAGGCAAAGCACCGGAGGTGGAGAGGAGCAATAGAATTTCGTGTGGAAATGACGATCAGCTTGATAAAGCCGAAGCTAAGGCGGAGAATCTGAAGCGTCCTTTCACGGACCCGTATTCCGAAGACAACTTAATAGTAAAAGAGGGTCAAGTCTTCTGTCTCGGCAACAATTCTCTCTGTTACCTCAACTTAGCATATAATAATATTACTTTAATCAGTGTTCAGAAGTTGCTAAATGTCGTTGAGTATCAGAATAACAGGAAGCCGAGAGGGCTCGTGAATGTGTGTTTGGACGGAAATCTTTTACCAGTGCAATGTCTGGAGTTAGCACAAATAGATCATATATTGGGCACGGCTTTGTCAGCCAAGTCCATAGGACTGTTGAACCCTCTAAAGGCAAAGAAATCTAAGGGTGCTTTACGATAGAGAGTTCAGGGCTCTTTTTTATAAAGCGATATGTGAACAGGAAACATATGGCCGGTTTTTACCTGTAAAATTTTAACTTGTAGCTTTATTGAAAGGGTTCGTTTGCGCTGCTAATTCAGGGCGAAATAGGCGGCGTGGTATCACTGACAGATGTGAGAAGATTTCAAGGTATTTTAGTCATGTCTTTGCTATGCTTAAGAGTTTTCGATACTACTTATAAGCTTTCGAACGTGCCAGAAGTCATTTTAAATCATGACAATCGTGGTATTTTAGTATATACAGCTTATTTTCAGTGTATTGTGAATTTACGAAATTCACTCAGCGTCAAAAAAACCGCACCTGTAGGAAAATCAATTTCAAATGAATATAGCCCTTAACTAATTAATTTGCACTATCAATACGGATACCAAATGCACGCTGGTTTAATTACCTTCAAATTAAAAATCGATTTCATCTCTTAACACATGGTTCTGAAAAACCGGACAAGTGCGAGTTAGTCTCGCGTGGAGTGGGTTCCGTTCCGTACATGATTATCTGAAATTTCTTATGTTACTTTAAATACCAAAGACTTATTATAGATTTTCCTGTAATCTATAAGTAAAGAACTAAATTTTCTGTATTTTTTTAGGTCCAGTAGTTTCGAAAATAAGGGGGGGGAGGAACGGTCAATATTCGCCTATTTTCCTAAATATAACTTCCAAACTATTAATTTTAAAATCCAAAAAAAAATATATTCAAGATTCTTTTAGAAGCACTTTTATTTGATCTGTCAGAAGATATAGTTTGCATTACTTTTTTTTCTAATTTAACCCCAAAAGTGGCCCGTGCTTAGAATTCATTTATTTACGTTACGCGTCCGTATTGCGGTTTCTGACTTACATATGCATACCAAATTTTAAGTCAACCTCCAAGAGGTGCGATTTTCTTGAAGCCGAGTGTGTTTTTAATTTTAGTTGTGGTAAACTTAAATAAATATATTTTATTCTTGTTTTAATTTATTTTAATGGAAACCAATACCCGGTTAATATATTCGAATGAGTCATGTTGAGACGTATCGTCGCTGCGCGTGCAATACCGCGGAAGAGCACTTTGTAAAAACTGCGTATCTGCTTTTTTTGCGATTTTTTAGGAACAACGAAAAACTGAATATCTCAGTCATTTAATTACATTTGGCGCGATAAGTCAATTTTGTGCCTTTTGCTGTTACGCGGTATTTACAAAGTGCTCTTCCGCGGTATTGCACGCGCAGCGACGGTATGGTTATGATATGATTTGACATATTTTGTATGTATACATAAAATGTCACATAAACCATCGGTACCCAAAACTATTCGTTCCTGAATTAACGAACGCTGAATAAGCCGCCAGTGCAGGATAACAAGGAATACGCTAATCAGATATATTTACTCTGAAATTGATCTTATGCCCCAACCACACTATCAGTCTATCATATATCTACTATCACGCATAAAGCTTTTCACATAACGAAATTCCCTATGAAACTATTTAATTCGTTATTTAGTTATAAGACATACTTAACCTAACCTACAATGACCCACATAACTACCTAAGGCTTTTTTATTTTATTATATATATATATATATAATTAAATAAATAAAATAATATCTATATATATATATATAGATATTATTTTATTTATTTAATTAATTAAGATATGAAGATATTATTTATTCAGAAACAATACAGATATTGTGTTTGAAATAATTGCATAAAATATATAACAAATTAATAACAATAATAAACCAGCGTTCAATGATAAAAAATAACTATATGTTATAATTGTGTTAGCTGTTTAAAAAAGTTGATTGTTATTAAGATGCTAAATGCTTTTGATGTTTTTATAGACCAAATTAAATAACAATGAGTATTTAAATATATTTATAAAATGTGGGTAATTACTTAAATTTTCGATCCACAATATCACATTACTTGTTAACAAAAACTAGATAAATATAAAATAATAAATCAGGGGACAATCTTTACAGAAATCGATGCTGTCCCAAAATAAGCTCTAAAGGCTTGTGTCATGGGTGGAAATATGCAAGACTCACACAAATATTTGCCCTTACCGGGGATCGAATCCGGGGCCGCTAGCTTCGCAGGCAGACTACCATCTAGGCTAGGCGTCGTCGGTCTCATACAACATAAATCTCATCAACACTATAAAAACACATCACAACAAGAACATTTTATTTTATTTTATACATAAGTAATTACTTAGCTCTATTGCCGACGTCTTAGTTCTTATGACATTTACACAGAGCCTTGTTTTGCTTGATTCATACGCTGTATTTCATTGCTCACTAGGAACCATGAAAATAAAACACATGAATCGACCCATAATGGACCTTTGTTCAATGTAATAAGAACTCCGACTTCGGCAATATTTACTGGTGATTTATTAGATGTATTTTCCGTTATTTTTATTTTCTTGTATAAAAATTTCCGACGGTCTTCTTTCCTGTATTTTTTTTTTCTTGTATACAAAATGCGATCGCCTTTTTTCCGATTACTTGATTTTCCATACGAACTATTCCGTATGCGTACATTTTACTTTTCGCAAAATTTCTCATACGCATAGGTTAGCGCATCCGTATACGCATATCCGACGAGGTGAACTGGCGAGAAATTTTGCGAAAAGTAAAATGTACACCTCCGAAATAGTTCGTATGGAAAATCAAGTAGGTAATCGGAAAAAAGGCGATCGCATTTTGAATACAAGAAAAAATAACACAGGAAAGAGAACGTCGGAAATTTTGGGAAACTTCGTTTATTTTATTTATTTATTTATTTCATATTCATTAATAATACATGATTGTGTTTGAAATTAACACCGTTACCATGGTAACGATCGGTTTCTGATTAGAACAATGTTGAATCTCACACCTTGCTTTAGCCCGATTCGGTCATTATCATTGGATTTAATTTATTAATTTTACACTTCATGTTACAATTCTTTAATCTGAAACCAAATCTTCATTATCAATCAAGAGGCATACGAAATGCAAGCATGATGCAAAAAATGGAATGTCTTATAAATCCAGCGGTCGTAAACATTTCACCTGTTTCCGTATTCGCTCGTAAGTAGGGGGCGCTGGCGGCGCGTCGATATTCGCGCGGAAGCCATCTTAAAATATAAGTGCCCCCCGCGCCCCGCATCCTTAGACATCGGTTTTTCAATCTAGCGCGCGGGCGGCCAACCTTTGGTGCGAGTTCATAATTATTTTCGTTGTTCAATAATTGAAGTAAGTTTTTATTTATAAGATGTTTTGTTTTGCATACTTTGATTCTTTTTTGATCTTTAATGGACTCTATGGTGCTACAATTCCACATTAAGACTTAATATATAGGTTAGGTTAGGTTAGTTCGATAAATAAACGGTACAAACCTTAGTTGGGGTCTAGATCCATATTTAAATGTCTGGATTTGGATTATTAAGAAACTGTTTCTTGTATAACTATACTCAGTGTTAATGACTTCAAGCTAGTAAGGTGACCGGGTGCTTTCTCCGCTTGATTCTCAAATTGCATTCACGATAGCCTATTGTAACCCTCTGCACGTATGCTATAATAGTATTATGTTTTAGGTACATAACCTTAGCCTGTTCCTACCATACTTGTCTTATTTTGTAAACAAGTTTCTAACATCAAAATGCCCCCTTTGTCGCTAAAACAACTGTTTCCTTGCAAATAAAGGAACCGGAGACAATATTTTAGACGTCACTTTAACAATTTTTATCCTAGAGTTGCTTTATTTAGGATAAAATAGCTGCACATTTTGAGGTTAGAAACTTGTTTACCAAATAAGACAAAAATATGGATGAATTTATCTTACATATCGGTATTGGAATAGATCGTTCTAGCAGGATTTAACCCTATCAGCTGGACAAAGCATTGTGGATGGAAAACATGATTATTTGGACTTTCAAGATATGGTGGTGAAACAGATTTGTCTGGATAGAGGCATTGGGACACTATTATGGGTATCCTATTGTATGGGCTTTGATGCCTTTAATAACATATTTTTTTCATCTTTATTCATCATCATGATAAGCATAGCCCACTGCTGAGACATTCTCATAGTGAGAGGGTCTGGGCAGCTGTCCGGGCGGGAAACGGGAGACTATAAAAAAAATACAGTAAGTAACAAAATATCGTACAAAATGATGGGAATGATCATAGCATACCTATGTATGTTACATGGATAAGTAACCAAGTCAAGCTCCGTAGTGGAACCACTCAGCCAACCACTCGATCTTGAAATATGGTTTCTCAGTGTCCATCCATTAACTATGACCTAGTCGATGTTGTTAGCATGCCTAAAAGGCATCCGAAGCGTTCTTTAAGAGGACTGTGAAGCAAAGGCAAAAATCACCCTTTTCATACAAAAGGCGATAACGATTTCCACCTCTTAAATGTTAACCGATTTTGACCAATTTTTGTTAGTTCAACAAAATCTAGGTCTAGACGTTTTTTTGAATTTTGATTAAAAATCAAGAAAGTCAAATAATTCTGAAATAAGTTTTGTATGAGAATACTGAAACCACAATAAAACTGAATTTATTGATTATGACAACCTATCAAAAATTAGTGAACACCGGTTAACATTTAAGGGGTGGAAATCGTTATCGCCTTTTGTATGAAAAGCCGTTGGTTCACACTCCTCTTAAATCATCTACAAAAGCATTACACTTATCGTTGCTTAAAAATGTCTTGCCAACTTTTAGCTGGCTTAATCAATACGGCATTAACGCATACAGCGACACCGTACGCGCACAGATGCAGCACAAAAACTATTGAAATGAAAATATAAGCACACACCCGCGAAGCACGCACACAGAGACGTCGCAGGTGTATACAACTCGCGCCTCCCCCCACCCGCGCACAGCCTTAGACGTTGGCTTTTTACATGAGTATTAAGCAGTGCAGAGGTAAGCAACATTTGGGTTCGGCATTTTAATTTTCTTTGTGGCTCAAGTTTGGAACATGTATTATTATAAAAAAAAGTTTTATTTTATGATTTGGAACGGTGTAACATTACCAGTAATTTCATTGGTATCAAAAGCAACTTATTAAAGTTTTTTGTTAAAATAACTATTGTAAAAAAACTCGTTTTTCTCCAAAGTAAACTTCACAAGCTTAAATAGTACGATTCCCAAAAAGACCGACTTCATTTGTCAGAAACCGGTTACAAACACGATCTTGATTCGATATCTCGTCCGATTGTACTCCAACTACGACGATACGACGGGTTTCTGAAATAGTAACAAAATGTATGGGAATTTCTAGGGAAAGTCTTGACCAACCAACCTGTTCTAGAAATGGGGTTCAATATTTTTTGAATTGAGACAAGTTTACGAGAATTGGGTTGCTATTGTGATCATCTTTACGACTTTGCTTTATAATGTAACCCGTTTACTCGGATTATCCGTGTGAATTTTCTTCGTTTCGTTACTTAAAGACGCCGTTCCGACAGTAGATATTTTGTATTCAATTATCTTTTCTTACAATGCCGGTTTGTAACGTAGGAAACGTGTAAATCCTGGTTTAGCCCATAAACCATGGGATTTGTTCACCAATTTTTTTTTCGTGTTTTCGAAATTTGATATAATAAAAAAATTACACAAAACCAGGTGTCACATTTTTTATTACAATAATACAGTCTAAAGTTAATCCAATAGTACTATTTTCAAATTTAATGAAATTGTTTCGCAATAAAATAAGCACAAAAGAATCTATATTGACCAGCATTTATCAATCAACAATCAAAAGTAATTCTTGAAGCACCCTTCAACAACAAGCCAAGACAGGTTATCCCAAAATCATATTAAAGCAAGGGACGCTCCCTTTTCTTCAGGTGTATTTTGTCAAGGAACCTGTCTTTAAGAAATTCAAGCAGGTGAATGATAAAAGTCGTCTGCTATTGTAATTTTTTCTCATGATAAACTAGTTTTTGAATGACTTTTTTAAGTCATGCCCATTTCTTGAGGCGCATTTGCTTAGAGTCAGTGGCCAGGCTAAGAGCTAAGAAAACAGATGGATTTATTAGAAAAACACATTTTTGGTTTTAGTTGTGTTAAAATGAAAGTGTTGTGTATGATAGTATAGTGTAAAGTGATAGTCAACTATTTATTATGATACTTTGTGTTTGCCGCGCGTGTTAACTCTCCGTTGACCTATATATAAACGTCGCTTTGATCAAAGATCAACTTGAGTGGCATATGTGACTTCAACCATTAATAAAATGTCTTTTTTCTAAAGTTTTGCTCTAAACCATGTCACAATTAAATGTGTTGCTTCCATTTACTTTTGACAATAGTAATTAAACTCACAACGACCTGCACGGCATACTGAATTAGTTGTGATCCCATAAACAACATCCACTTACCTTAAAAGTTAAAATTCATACGCACGCACGAAAACATCGCAATACCCTAATTAGACATTTAATTATAAATCCGCCATGAATTCTTAACGTACTAGACATATTAAAATTTCACTTCCCCGCCTAGCTGCGCCTATAGCGGATCGCGCCCCATCTCCGCTGTCTTTCTAAGGGGACCGCATAAAATAGTTATAGAGGGTAGGGGGAGCTACTTAACCGTTTTTAGGAGACACCCCACCCGACGCAGAAACTCTCCGCTACTTCAACCCCACTTCCTGCTCCCACCCCCTCCTTCGTAACGGGTGGCGCCCCCGAGCGCGCGTCCTATAACTATTTCTATATTTTTAAACTTCTTACCGAGGGTCGGCGATACCTGCTTTTATAGTTCCAAATTTAAATACGGCACGTTCATTGGTTGTTTTTATAGTTGTGTGCGTTCTGAATTTGAATTCGGGTCGCGCGTTTTAGTTTTAATTTCGGGGGATTTCTGTAAAACGGGTGTGTTTTCGTTTCCCCGATGCGGCCTGCATGCGAAATGTGCCAGTATTAATTTTTATTACATAGTGAGTGGGAAATTTTTAATCGTTATTTTAGGTCTGCTGTTAAATTTGTAACTTGGAAATAATATAATGTTATTAACAGTGGGGTAAAAGTTTTTAGTTCTTGATTTGTAATACGCGAATTGTATTTTTTTATTCGATTGTTTATATGAAAAGGGGAAGAAAGATGAAAAAATAATCGATGATGACATATAAATGCATGTCGAATGTTTGCCTTTTTAAGAAGCAGCGCGTGTATATCACCGTGTTTTGTAAAAATCTACTAGTTCACCCCTTCTGATCTGACGTAACATGATATTATATTTAATCATCACAGTCATAATTACTTAAGACTGGTAATGTCAAACACAAAATTCGCAAGACGTGCAAGTTCTAATTCCACGTTCTCTTTTTACTATGTATTTCTTGGAATATAAAGTATATATAAGTACTAGCTGTGCCCGCGACTTCGTCCGCGTAGTTTGATTATCGTTATTCCCTCGGGAACTTTTCAGTTTTCCGTGATAAAAAGTAGCCTATGTGTTAATCCAGGGTATAAGCTATCGCCATTCCAAATTTCATCGAAATCCGTCCAGCCGTTTTAACGGGAAGAGGTAACAAACACACACACACACACACACACACACACACACACACACACACACACACACACACACACACACACACACACAAACTTTCGCATTTATAATATTAGTAGGATAAATTAACGAGTTCTCCTGACAGGTATTTTGTCTATTATTCGCCTGACAAACTGTAATATATTCCTAGTATCGTATCGATGAATTTCTGTGGCTGCAATCGAAAGACGAGATCGACCAGTTTAATTGCCTTGGTTAGTTAAATGTCTGTAAAAATTGGACCAAATGTTTTGAATCCGGCAAGTGTTAAAGCACATTTTTGAGACGCCGTTAATACAAATTTAAATAGACGGTAACTTTTTCAGCATCTAAATACATAATTTTGTCTATTCTTATTTATCTAAGAAGGTTGACTATACATCATACGTATGAAATAATTATTTAGAGTACATATAGAGTAGGTATATATAGAGTATAGGTGCGCAACATGTTTTTCGATAAACGCAATGCAACATGTTTTTAGTACGTAATATCAAGACGAGATTCATCGTCGCATCTTTATGGCTTCAACGCGCCTTACCCTCTTTAAAATATAAGAATATAAATTAATTTCCAAGACAGCTATATACTCGGTGTATATAGGTGAATAGGCAGCACATTTGGTATTACTCCCAACTACATAATAAAGTAGGTGTGTGTGTGTGTGTTCGCGAGAAATGAGGTAAAATTTGAGGCGGGGCCGCTGCGGCGCGGGAGAACGCCAGAGCTGAGAATTCTTAAGATGAATTATTTATACAATATAAATACAATACAAAAACACGTTATTGATTATCATCATCATTCATCATTTCAGCCGGACGTCCACTGCTGGGCGTAGGCCTCTCCTAATGATCGCCACAACCGATTCTGTGCGGTTCGCTTACTTTAAGCAATTCTTTAGGCTATGTCGGTTACTCTAGATCTTTATTGATCACTACAAAAAAACACCAAGTTCACTAAAGATCTTGTCGAATAACAATATCTTATAGAAAACCTCAGCTAAGAGGAGAATCGTCAAAAATATGACTTTGACAGATGGGGCAACCCTTTTCACTTATTATAGAATCACACATATTTACTATTTTTTTGTCTTAGAAGGCTAAAGTTTACAAACCTGGTGTCAGAATCATTTTAAAGGTCCTTTTACTAAGAAGGAACACTAGAATGATTTAAGTCCATCCAAAAATCTATCTCAAATTCTTGACAGTTTTGTCTGGATATTGAAAAGACATTATCCCGACAAAACTGTCAATTTTGTTTGAATTGTACCTATACACTAGATACATACAATTCAAATACTTTTTAGTGCAATAAACACATAAAGACTTTAGAAATGTACAAAACTAAAGGCCTTAAAGGGATCACTTCCAAATATATATTTTTTCCACTCATGTGTTAACTATAAGTGTAAAAAAGAAAAAATATTTTAGAAATTTTATTTCATTATTACTGTTTACATCTATGCTGTTTCTGTTTTTTTTAAGTTTTTTAATTAAAATTAAGTGATCACTAGTGTTTATAAAATGGTGTTGTAGGAATCCGTAATTGGTTAATGTGACTGTAGATTCATTCCTTGACCTTCATAAGAGCTTGTAAAAGCCTAAATTGAATAAAGATAATTTGACTTACTATATTTAGAATTAAAGTAGTAGATTCTCGTTTAATAAATAAATAAAATAAATGACACTGTTTGAGAAAGTAAATGAGATACAACCACATCTATAATATTCACGATAAGTCGTCACGGATACCTTTACATAATATGTAAATACAAATTCTCTCGATACAATGTATCTAGTGCGAATTGAAACCGCCCTCTCAAAAAATCGATCGTGTATGTTTTCTTTTCGCAATCGACCTTCTACCTCTCACCCGTATCGCGTGTCTTGATACAGCATATAAGTCGATCGCGGGGTGGTTTTTACATTTACCCCTCAAGGATACCCAACCCACCGCGAATCTCCTTTCACCCCCACATAGCACAAACTCAACCATACATAAGTGGTATAAAGTCTATATTGCTTTGAGAAAACTTCCAATGTAGCTGCAAGGGAAAAAGAGGTTTAAATTGTAACAATTTAAGGTTTAGTTTGGTATGGGTGAGTGTGTTTTAGTTTCCGAGGGTAGTCTAATATTAATATCGTCTTGGGAAGCGTCTTACATGATGAAGTTTTATGTTGTATTAAGCTATGTCTGTCGTGTTGCGGATTATGATCGGCTTTACGATTGCGTTTTATGTTTATGTTTATGTCGGCATTATGCCGATATTGTTATGGGCGGTAAAAATGTTGCGCGCCAATGTCGAGTCGACGAATTTATAAGGAAGTACTTAAGACTAATTGTACATACAAAAACCGGCTAAGTGCGAGTCGGACTCGCGCACGAAGGGTTCCGTACCATTATCTATAAAACAGCGAAAAATCATGTCTGTTTTATGGGAGCCCCCTTGACTATTTATTTTGTTCTGTTTTTTATTATTTGTTGTTATAGCGGCAACAGAAATACATCATCTGAGAAAAGTTCAACTGTCTAACTAGCCTGGTGACAGACGGACGGATAGCGGTGTCTTAGTAATAGGGTCCCGTTTTACCCTTTGGGTACGGAACCCTAAAAATCAACTAAGTCAAGGTTCGTATTCCTTCAGAACTTGACTAATGAATTTCTATGATTTTACCGTAAACTTAAAGACAATGAAATTGAAAAAAAAAAGCCAGGTCAGCCCTTTTTAAAAACTAACATATCAAAAAGCATAACATACTAACATACTAGTGGTTAATGTCTATCTTATATTCAGGGAGGAAATAGCTCTATTCGCTTGTATGGAAATTACCGGGGCTCATCAGGCACGCACGAACTTGCCGTTAATAAATTTTCCAGCCCTATTTCAGTCTTCAACGGTTACTTGTCTTAAAAAGTAGCCTATGCCCCAGGATTCAAACTATCTACATACAAAATTTCATCAAAATCTGTTCAGCGGTTTAGCCGTGAAAATGTAACAGGTATGGATATAAAGACACGCGTGGCCTCTACTCCACTCTTACGTAAGTTAACTACAAAGTGTAGTTATCTGTGTATTAGTAAAGTAACCATTCAATATATCGGTGGTATAGAAGCTGTATAGAAGCGGTATAGAAGCGGTTCGGCGAAGGCACATAAATTTTATTGCTACATCGGCCTGCGCCCGCAAGATTCACTGGGTGGAAATTTTAAGATATACGACTTGGTGTAGCGTCAGCAGGTGTATCCCAAATTCGTATATTTTCTCAAATATTCAATGTTACAGCGTGGGCCATAAGTTTTTGCAAATAGCAACACAGATTTTTTTCTAAACTATTAATTGTGCGGTACGAGGTATAACGGGAAATTAAACGTTATTTTATAAATTTTTGACTACTATGGACCGTTTCACAGCGAAGTAACGTGGTTATTGTGTTTAACACTTTTCAAGAAAATTTATCTTACGTTACTATGCGATGCCTTTTTAGGATTGAATATGGATTACGCCGTACAAGTCAGTGTCCCAGCATCAATTTAATCAAAGTTGTGGTCAATAAGTTTAAAGAAACTAGTTCAACAACGAATATATAATATTAAGCAAACAGGGCGGTTACGTACCAGAAGTGATGATTGTCAGCATCTTTTCTAACAATTGCATACAGTTGCAGGAGTGCCAGCAACGAGACGGAGATCATTTAGAAGACAGTGTTTTTACAAATTAAGAGTTTATTTTATACTTATTATTTATAATAAATATCGAATAAAATAGCATTTGATATGACGAACCCCTAGCACTACGCAGTCACATTTTCCAAAGCTAATTATTGTAAATCATTTATGACGACGCGGTTAGCCTAGTTGGTAGTGACCCTGCCCCTGAAGCTAGCGGCGGTCTCGGGTTCAATCCCCGGTAAGGGTAAATATTTGTGTGATGAGCACGAATGTTTGTTCCTGAGTCTTGAATGATTGAAGTATTGATTTACATACATACATACACAGCATCACGCCCGAAATCACTAATGGGGTGGGCAGAGCCACAAGACTACTTGGGGCCACGTTCGATTAATTAGTCCTAAGATGGTATGGTGAACCGTATGGTGACAGGTGATCAGCCCATCGCCCATACAGATAGTCCTGCATGTTGGAGAGGACCCAACACCATTGATTTACCTATATAAGTAAGTATCTATATCATCGTCTAGTACCCATAACACAAACTATTAGAGCTTACTTTAGGACTAGGTAATATGGACTTCAAATATTGTGTACATGATTTAATATCGTTTAACCTTTTGAACGACACGGCTGAATGTGATAATGGGTGCCACAGACGCCGAGTAACGGCTGTAGCCGACACAATGTATGGAAAACGGTATGCCGTGGCGTCAGGGGCACGATCATCTGCTGTCGGCTACAGCCGACTGTGGCGTTCAAAGGATTAAAGATCGTAAAACTCGTTCCAATCCGATGCGATGCGGGCCGATTGGTGAAAATTATGCTTAACTTTGTTTGTTACGTTTTCACGCGTAAACAGCTGACCCAATTTTAATGACTTTTTGTAAAGAGATAGATTGAACCTTAGAGAAGGACATAGGCTACTTAAATAATTATTCTACGCAGATGAAGTTGCGGGCACCAGCTAGTAAAAATAGCCGAAACGCATTCGGCCTGACGCTCTGACGCTACATATTTTATTAGGTCAACTTCTAACAACGTCTTTGCGTTTAATCAAAGGAAATTTCCAATTAAATTGATAACGATCTCCATCCCTTTCGCCTTCGGTATTCATGTTGCCGAGATTGTTACACACTTGGAAACATACATACACTATAGCTTGTTTTGATTTGATTACGTAGCGAGTCTTTGGTAGGTTTGTTATATTTAGGTGTTATTACACTTTGCGAAGGGCATTTTGCGACCTAGTCATTATACGATGTGGTCAAATAAAGATGTGCTGCTCAATTACGTAACAGCAAGTGATATCGCTTTCGCGAAAAGTAAACCAATTGTACCCTTTATTTACACAGAGTGAAGACTAAATTGGTTTGCATTTCGAGCCAAACCGATACCAACTGTGCTACGTAATTGAGCTGCTGGGCATTTTGCGACCTAGTCATTATGCGACCTGGACAACCTGAGATCAACCCCTTACTTTATATAAATAACTGGTGGACCAGCCACAGCTTCGCCCGCGGTATTTTCCATAGAATATTTTATCACCTCTTTCCACCCCTTTAGGGATGGAATTTCAAAAAATCCCTCCTTAGTGCACCTCTAGGGTAGTCGAGGAATATCTTCTCCAAATTTCAAACCTCTAAGACCACCCGTTTAGGCTGTGCGTTGCTTTGTCTATAAGTAAGTCACGGTACTTTTTTATATGTATTGATAATATTATATATCTCGGAATTATTACACGCAAGTTAATCAAAATACTTCTATTTTCAATCCACAACAATCGCATAGAAATATGTGCAGCTTGAAATTTATCAAAATAACTTACATTTGAATAAAATCTTTATGTTGTATGAAATCATGTAGGCATATCACTATTCTTTCGGGAACTGCTTGTTTTTTACCAAAATTAATTATATTCTTGTTCTTCTATGCAATTTTTCTTCAAAACCTGTCAAGTAGTAAATGAAAATGAAAATGAAAATATTTATTTTGCACGTAGGCCACACGGGCTCTTTCACATGTCTGAATCTACCAGCGCTTCGAAAGGTGACATGTGCTGAGAAGAAACGCCGCAAGAAACTCAGCCAGTATGAAGTGGTGTTAGAATAGTATATAATGAATAATGTGCCTATGTGTGTACCTAAGGCTATAAGGCTGGTAGTTTCCTAATAAAGGGAGTTCATCTATGACTTTCGTCGTTATTACTTGTAATAATACCTAGTACACCGCTTGCCTACAACGCGATAGCTTTCTTATGCTTCTTCTAACTTCTAGCAGGTTCTTCTGGTACCGCGTACTCTCTTCTCCTGGCGACCCACCACCAGCTTGTTATAATCCTGAAACAGAAGTGATTTGACGTTCTTCTCATTCTCGCATAGAAAGAAAGAAAGAAAGCCCGTTTGTTCGGGGGAGATATACCTATGAGGTTATTAAGAAGGGAGTTAGGAGGTTTCTTATAGGCTGGCAACACGCGTGTGATATCCTGGTGCTGCAGGCGTCCATAGGCTAAGATACCCGTAGTCGCTTACTATAAGACGGGCCGTAAACTTGTGTGCCACCATCATCACATACAAATAATTTTACAATAAAAAAACCGCCAATGCCGAAAATAACATTATTTTAAGTTAAAAAAACTTGAAGTTTTTATAAATGACTTTCTTAATTAAACGGTATATATTATAAGCATGATACTTCACTTATAGATAAACACAAAGTGCTTTTTGTATTACTTACCTAATTAAATTTTTTTGATACTTAAACCTCAGTCAGCATCGGCCCTAACATGTGTGCTACAAAGATAAATTAAACCCGTTTATTTATATGACTATCTCTTTCGTCGGCACTAGTGTGAGAGAGACGCACTTAGAGATATGACGGTCTATCTTATCTTTGAGTCATGCATGTTAGGGCCGCGCCGCTGCAGCTAACTCAACCAATTCTTGGCTTTGAGATGCCCTAGTTCGTTTTCCTTTTAAAGAAAACAGAATAATCAGACAGGTCATTCATTTTATGCAAAATAAAATTCACTAGTACAGGTAACAGGTAGGCACACACATACGCATACGGCTCTACATTGTAGTATGTTACAACTAGCCCCAGTAAAGTATTACAACGTACCCCTTGGATTTCTTAAGAAATTGAGGTTAACCTACAAAGAATATTATACTACAACGCGCAAGTCATTTAAAAACCCCCGTCCGCCATTAACCAAAACCGCCTAACTCGCAAACACGACAAATCTTGCAAACACCAATAAATCGCCATAACGGCCGCTTGATACCCCGCGGCGCAGTAACTCACAACTTGGATATTTTGCGTTTCGCGTGTGCGTACTGGGCTAATGGAGATTGGTTGATAGTTGTAACATCTTATAAAATATAAGTGGGAAACATACCTAAGGGCATGGTCACACGCTCCATCTTGACTGCGCAATTAAAATCGCAGACTCAAAAAAACGCAACACAGAACAGTCGCCGCACAGTAAAAGTAATAGTCCACGAGCCAGGTACAAATTTCGTCAATCATTTCGTTCCGGGCGATAACTCGTAAAATGCTTCAAAGAGTTGTATTATGAAGCCTGGTATAAATCTTGAAGAATAAAAAAGTCGACTGACTATAAAGAGGTAGACTATACGTCAGCTGGTCACCAGAACATGAAAGCTGACGTATAATCCACCACTTTATAGTCAGCTGACTTTTTTTCGTTCATGATATTGGGTTAGCTATAATCGATACATTTTCAATCGGGAGGGAATATACAAAAAACAATTTAAGTGCGTTTGAGGTTTTCACTTCTCAACCCTCCCACTGAACTGCAGCTAACATTCAAGTCGTTTCATGATACAACTGTCTGAAGCTTTTTAAGAGTTATCGCCCGGGAGGGAATTGGTCATGAAAATTTGTTGCTGGCTCGCGGACTGTAACCATTGATATGTATCGCCGCGATCATCTCAAAAGCTCGCACCAATATGCGAACTAAGACCACAAATCATCATAAGCCTACTTCCCACTGCTGGGCACAGGCCTCTTATATTACTTATATTTCATTCTAATAATCTGTCTACCTCGACCTTTATCTCGTAGGTTCGACAAAACCTCCAAAACTAATTAATCAATTTTCAGAGCTTTCCGAAGTTTATCTTTCCCTACCCTAAGTTTAAGTTGACTTGAACTTACCCACGATGTTTAATTTAGAATTACATCCAAAGGTTTAGTTTATAAAGAAGGGTCGATGCTGTATTGGGTTGAAATATATACAGTAAGTATAGTATGGCTCAGCTATCCACGGGATAGACTGGCTAGTAAGGTCCAGAAGCCAATGAACACAAAGCCTATGAGCGTTCGTCGTAGAAACTTGGAGACCTAGTCCAGCGGTAGATAGAATTTAACACAAAAAGTCAAACACAAATTGTTGCCGAGAAGAAGTCATTTGTTTCTTCTAATGCTCATTATACAGTCATTCTGTACTATAAAGTACACAACAATTTCCTCTTGCGCTTGGGGTCGTATTATCAGCTCTTAATTCCATGCAGTTTCTGCCCTAAACTGAAGTGCTTGGCAAATTCATATTATGAGTGCCCATTTTACAGAACAGCGCCTCTATTCGGGAACGCTAAGTGATTATGTAGCGATTCGCGAGTGAGATTTCTCATCTCGCTCTTACGCATTACGCGTCGTGCGGCAGAGTGGGATGAGAAATCTGGCTTACGAGTCGCTACAGAATCACTTAGCGTTCCCGAATAGAGGCGCAGATAACGCTCAGTTTTTCTCTCAAGCGCAAAGCTACGTCCAAGCGCCTCACTTGCGAGCTAGTAGCTGCCGGTATGGGAGTCAACGTCGACGGGGTGCGGCGAACTGGAGAATCAAACTCTAATCGAGGATTGCGAAAAGCTGTCACGTCGAATAGAACAAGGTAGAGCTCACCAGCGATCGCGTTGTACAGCTTTGAGAATCACTCTAGCTTGAACTAATACCCCTTGTATTCCCAAACTACGGCCCGAAAGCACTATTCATCTGACCCACAGCATAACTGGCTGGGCCTGCCGAGAAAATAATGTATAGCACCTTTAAGATCTTCTCGGTCTTGAGTCGTAAGATTTTGTGGAAAAGGCAGTGTCCCTTGGGACCAACAGTATGAATATCCTTAAACTATTAGAAGAGGTCTCAAATCCTTTGGAATTTCGTTATTGTAACTTATGTGAGGTACTGAAACTAATATTTAACCCCTCGTGGAAATTTATGCATAGCAGTGAGACGATAAAGGTTACTGTGAATACTAAGTTTTAATCTCTGTTTTTCATTTAAAGCAGTACAAGTCAAATTACACGTTAATAAAAAGCTACAATAAAAAGGAACGCATTTTATTTTCACATCTGTAATATCAGGCTCGTAGTAGAATGTTAACACTTCCCGTGGGACGCAAATAAAAGCTGTCGGGAAAATAGGGAAAAAAGGGGAAAAACTCGACGGGACTCGGTAAAGCGCGAGTCGGGGAACCCTGGGACTGTTCTTCACACTTAACCCACATAAGTACCTATTACGTATATTGGGTCACGGGAGACCAAAAACCTAGTGAAGGTTGCCGGAATCCGCTAGATGCAGCGTTGGAGCGGTCGTTGTGGTGAATTTTGGTGGAGGTCTACGTCCAGCGGTGGACGTTATCCGGCTGAAATGATGAAGACTTTGGGTCGTGAACAATGACTAGACGACGGAAAACAAACAAGTATGTTATACGAGTTTCAAATTCCGGTGGATTGGACTCGCGTTCTCAAGCTCCAAGGCTGGCATTATTAGCCCAACAGGTTGAATTTTAACTTCTGAGGCGAGAGTTCTGAAGATCTGTCGGCCTTCATGATGGAAGAGTTTTGGCTGAAAGCTATATTTCGGTGTTGGTAGCTTTATTTGCTGGTAGCAGTGGCGGCGTGGGGTAGATTGACACCCCAAAATAAAACACTAAATACTAGACATGCTGTCTGGTGTCATGTCTTGGTAGTAGTTATTTATTGATATGTCTTTAAAGAGGAAGAATTTGTGTGCCTTCTTTGGATGTACGAGTGAGTTGTCGTTGTCACCCCTTGGTGCTTGGCACCCGGGACAGACCGCCCCCTCCGCCCCCCCTTTAGGCCGCCACTGGGTAAAAGTTAGGCTAAGCGGTATCTTTAGGATATTTGGTCTGTAGTAAGCAAAACTATCCACGGATGGAATATTGGTAACGGGCGGGAACCATGTCGAATATAGCCAGAGAATGTTTGATTGATAGCGACGAAGACAATACATCTCGAGTGACAATGTACACGCTGCAATGTATTGTATTGAATCCGGTCCGTTTCAACGTTATTCATATGTCCGAACCGGCCAGACACGTGTAAAATTTCCATCAAATACAAGGTCGATAATTATTAGTTGATGACTTTGGGGCTTTGTTTGTGAATCGACTCTGCCTCTCTGCACTTTCATCTTACTTAACTCACAGGAATAATATATATCCTTACAAATATTATAAATGCGAAAATGTGTTTGTTTGTTTACTCTTTCACTTTGAAACGGTGCGAAGAATTGACTTATGCATAGCGATAGTTGGAAGGTCGGAGAAAAGCAAAGTCTACTTTTTTCCCGATATCCTGGTAGGATTTATAGGAATCTTTATAAAAACAGGAAATATGTGAAATGCTACTCCTCTGTAGATGACGTTGCACGCGATAAACGAATTCTACGCGGACGAAGTCGCGGGCAAAAACTAGCAATATAATTAATGCAAAAGTTTGTGTGTGTAATTTAGTATATTTGTTACTCTTTCACTCTTTAACGGCTTGCTGCTTCTTGGAATGAAACGTAAGATACTTTTTTATCCCGATATTTTTTCCTGTGGGATGGTTTGCGAACAAAGTCGTTGGGACAGCTATTATTTTATAAATGAAATACGAAAGAGTAGAGCATAGTCTTCAGTTATTAACAGCAAAAGAAAACGGTGGTAACGGCAACGAGCGCCATATTATGAAAAGATTGACAATAAATCAGAATAAAAATAGTTTATTGATGGAGAGGTACATAAAATATGCAACAAGATAGGCTTTACAAACTGCTGTGGCGAGAAAAAGCCTAAGATACGTGCAAAAAATGCCTTTTTAGTACGAATACGCCCACAAAAACTTCAAAATAACCATGATCATGTATATATAAGTATATAGTAGATTTTGGTCAGGTAGGTACTGTATTACGTGTAAAAAAATGTGTGGGCTTATTAGAAAAAGAAAATTCTTAATATGCGACAATGGGTCCAATTCGATACGGTGTCGCCTAAATTTGAAATTCCCTAAACTTAAAATAAGAAACGTCAAACTCAATTTCGTATTGAACAAAGCTGTCAAAATCGAGTTGGACGTTTCTTATTTCAAGTTTAGCGAATTCTAAATTTAGCGAACACACTTTCACCCAATGACATATTTCATGTATATTACCAAATAAGAAAAATAAATCTAAATAAGTGAATTATATTGATTTATTACTTTATCGCCGACGTTGGTATAATTAATTGTTCTAACCATTACACGTTTCTTCAACTGGTCTCGTCTAAAGTTAAAGGGTTCAGTAAAGGTTCCGTTTAAATTTACGGAACCCCAACGTGGTTCCCTATGAATGCTAACGAGCTCGGACCGGCCGGTCCCAGGATCAGTGCTCAGTAAATACCCCGTTTGGAATGGAATAAGTTTTTATATTTAAAATCTTAAGAGGTAATAACATGCGTTTGGTGAGTGTGGCAATAAGTCCGCCTTTTGCGCCAACGTATTTTTTTTTTGTGTGGTATGGTAAAACCCCATACCATTTGACTTTTTTGAGTCCTTCTGGTAGGCTAAATAATGTTTCCTCGAATTTGATTCCTCCGTATCCTGTGGCTGAAAAGAAATGTATAAGACACTTACAACACTTTTAAATACTAAATGACCAAGATCATATTTCTACCACAATAATTTGACTAGTTTACTGTAGATAAATATTCTGCGTGAAAAGAAAAAAAAACACCAATATTATTTAATTCTCGTTAGCATTAATATTTATTTTAGTATACATTTATTAAAACTTGCTCAATTTTACGACACAATAAAGCAATTTCTATGGCCTGGTCTCTATTAATAAAAAGTTAAATGAAAGATTGACGTTGTCAAAATCTTGTTGTTGATTTGGAAACGGCAAAGATATCTATCTATTCTGCCGTACAAATAGAAAAATTGAGTTATTATTTCTTGTTATTTATTAAATATTTAAAAAATAATTTTAATAAATATATTGATGTATTTAGAACGCAAAAATCTTCTGATTTAGCTATAGTAATTTAATGTCCACGTCTCAAGGAAAATTTTATGTTATTAATTACGTTACTGCTATGACTATTTAATAAATGTATCGTTTTATTGCACGTACAGCTAAATTAAAACTAAACGATTTATTAATTTAGCAAGTTTCAGTTAGATAGTTTTTCACTCACTCTTACACATTATTATGGCGAAGTTCCTTTCCCATATCAATTTAATCTTAGTATAGGTTTTACAATTTTCAGCTAAAAACCTACGGGAATTAGAACTTATATATATTGTATCTTTGCCTTTGTTAGTCCTTACAAATGCATTTCCATTATAAAGAGTGAAGTACCTACTAAGCAAAATAAAAAACCGTTCTTTCAAACGGATTCGTGAGAGCTAACGTATTATACTACGTATTATTTCCAATTATTTACAAAATTCTTATATGTAATGTTACCTAAATAATCTGTCTACCAGTCTTATTAGATTTAAAGTAATGCGCGATCATTTGAGGAGCGCGGAAGTCAGTGACTTATGCAGTATTCTTCTGGGAGTTTTACAAATGTCCATAATATAAAATATGATTTCAAACAACATTTATACTTAAGAATAATAGTTTAGTAGCTCCTCTGCTGCACTGGGAGTGAAGAAATAGCATAGAATGCGTGCAGATGCTTATCATCCTGGCATGTCGTAAAAGTTGACTAAGGGACGGGTCCTCTCCAACATGGTGGACTATCTGTATGGGCGATGGGCTGATCACCTGTCACCATACGGTTCATCATCCCATCATAGGACTAATTAATCGAACGTGGCCACAAGTTGTCTTGTGGCTCTGCCCACCCCATTAGGGATTTTGGGCGTGATGATATGTATGTATGTATGTATGTAATAATAGTTTGTTTATATAAAATAATAAACCACGGAAAACAGTATATTTAGTTTATTAAGCTTAATTACCGAAATTCGGTTCGATTTCATTGCAATCCCCATCGGTGAACTCTCCAATTCTTCAATTATTTACACGATATCGAAAGATTAATTCTTCTTCTTTTACTCTCTTTATTTCAATTTTTTTAAATTATAATATTTCATCCAAATTACTAACGCAAGAAATTGCTCGGTTTGAGTATTATTGCTACTGTTAGGATGTTTTAATTTAATAAGTTTGCTCGAATGCTATTCGTTATGCTAACAGACCTGAATAAAATAAGAAGTAAAGACTAATAAAGTCTATCGTTAACAACCCAAAAAATATCAAACAACACGCGTATTGTTATCTCGACATTTTCCTCTCAACTTTTTTATTACGAAAATGACTTGCAAACCAAAATCAACTGCCTAATCGCTGACAAATTGCCCTTTAGCCTTAAAAAACGTGCGAACAGCCCCGGGAGTAAATTAATCACCCGGGTAAAAATCTGTTAACAAACCGGGGAAAAATAGCACTTAAAAAGCCATTTATTTTGCCGGACCGGGGATAAAAAACGGAAAACATCCCCCTGTGTTATGCTAATGAAGTTACAGGTGGTTTTAGTGCTTTTTGCCATTTATAAGTGAGTGTTGTTTACAGTGTTTTACAAGGTTTTATTTATGTTTGACTGGTATTTTTAAATCGTCACAAAGTAAAGTAAATTAAAGCTAATTTCTTCCTTTATTGAAAGACAAAAATTTTATGTGTATCAATTGCGTCAAATAAGCAGTTATTTGACGCAATTGATACACATACATTTTTTGTCTTTCAATAAAGGAAGAAATGTGTATGTGTATCAATTGCGTCAAATAAGCAGTTATTTGATGCAATTGATACACATAAATTTTTTGTCTTTCAATAAAGGAAGAAATTAGCTTTAATTTACTTTACTTTGTTACGATTTAATTTTTTATTTTTTTATTTTATTCAGTAAAAAAAACATTCCGTCTGCACGGATGAAGAAAATAAATGTTTTTTTTTATTGGTTCTTCATTGTGTCTGAATTTACCAGCGCTTCAAAGGGTGGCATCTGCTGCAGTTAGTGTTTTTTTTTTAACAAAATCATAGCAATTTCAATGACAAAAAAGTTAAAAACAAGTCACAAAGCGCAATAGACAAACTTTATTGGCTCAAATTAATTATAAGGGAGATGTATAGTCTCCTGGATTAATAATAATCACTAATAAGGAAGATGTATATATAGGACAAGATAATCCAAGTGTCTTTAGAAATGTATGAATTCTTTAAAGGTTAGAATAAAAAAAAAAAAAAATACACAAAACGACACTGATACCTGGGCCTCTATTCAAAGTTGCCAAAGCGATATCGCGTGTATTTTTAACGACGCGGCCGCCTTTGCTGTGAAATTTATAAGAGCTCCCATAACGTAAAAAACGTAACGTTTTTCTATATCGCTTAGGTAATGTCGGATATACGTCCTGGCGTCCTGCATAAAAGCATAATTTCATTCAATACACTTGGCTCAACCCTTCTCAACCCAACGAAGGGGAAAATGCGCTGTCTAAAATAAAGAAAAGGGTCGCATTTGAAAGACTACTAGCGTCATCTGTTGACGAGTAGAATAAGTATTCTACCTGGTTTAAAAAAATAATTGTACTCTATTAATGCGTTAGTACAAGAAACGGTTAAGTTCTTATTTGTTCTCAAATAATACAATCTTAATATAGTAACTAGCACCAGAAATGGTTTTTTTTCTACCTTTTTGTAGGTATTCACGTATGAACTCTATTATTTCTATGCAACACTAGATGGCGCAATTTTTTTAGTACGTTTACTCGCCAATAGAGGGTAGTAATCTTGTGATGATCCTACTAGTCACTAGATGGCAGTTAATATGTGTAATATAACCCTACTCAGCGCTAGATGGGTCTGTTTTTTTCGCCTACTTGACGCTAGATGTCATGATAATTAAATCTTTTAAACAAGTTTTATAAAGCGAGTAATTAAATACATCATATTTGCCCTAAGTGTGTATGGAGCTATTAAAAACTTGCCACAGGTTTAATCGAACTGGAGCCCAATGAATTTTTTAAATATTTGAATTAACACTTGATGAAATATTTCCATCCACCTTTTTACGCCTTCGAGACTAATATTTTTCATCTTTTTTTATTTATTTGTTTTTTTTCCTATTTAGTTTGGAAGATGATAAAATCCATAAAAGTTTAACAGTTAAAACCGAACCATGAAACACACTCACATTCTTACTGATACAACATCAGTAGGTGATGTTTTCTAGCAAACCCTTATTTACATTTGAATATAAAACATTTTGTTTTAATTCTCCGTTTAGTTAATGATTATGATTTTACAAATCCATATATGCAATATAGTAAATAAGTAGTCACTCTGTAAGTTCATATAGCTTGTAACTAGAGATAAAACTATACGAGGTGTCAGATTTGTCAGATTTTGATAAATGCGGTATCTTTAGCTTCATAACTTAACGACAGCGTCTAACAAAAGCAAAAGATAGTCGGGTTCTCAATTAAATCAGAATTTTGTTACAAGCTTACTATAATTTATTGCGTTATCCGAGCCTGACATGAACTTTACTATAATTATTGCGTAATGGCTCAAATTATAATTAAGTAATATACCATGAACCATTAAACAGTCTTTAAGCATGGTGTTATTGTATTCAAATTGCTCATAGGAACTAAGAATCGCTAGCAAGTAAGATTCGTCAGATTATAAAATAATGGTTACTTACCATTACTAAATTAATAATATGTCTGCCATAATAATCCCACTGCCACACTATCTACCTAATTAATATGCAGCATCTCAAGATGCCCATTACGCTCCAAACAAAGACAACCCTTTCACTGTCTCCAGGAAAAAATAGGGTCAAAGGGGTCAAATCGACCCGTTGTTATTCAAATTAATTACTTCTTACGTCTCCCCTAAACTGTCTCGTAAAGAATTGAGAACAATGAAAGACGGTTTGGTGTTAAATTGTAATAGTTATGATGAGCTCAGTGTTGTCCATGACCATGTGAAATGTTTTTTTAAATCAAAATAATAGTTGTCCAGAAATGATTATTTGAGGTGTATACAAAAGCAATTATTCTCCTCACAGGTTTAAAAAAAACCGGCCATGTGCGAGTCGGACTTCCCACGAAGGCTTCCGGACCATTATCTGTACAAACGGCAAAAAAATCACGTTCACTGTATGGGAGCCCCCTTAAATATTTATTTTATTCTGTTTTTTAGTATATATTGTTATAGCGGCAACAGAAATAAATTATCTGTGAAAATTTCAACTGTCTAACTATCACGGTTCATGAGATACAGCCTGGTGACAGACGGACGGACGGACGGACGGACAGACGGACAGCGGAGCCTCAGTAATAGGGTCCCGTTTTTACCCTTTGGGTACGGAACCCTAAAAAGGTCATGTCTTTCCAGATTACGCGTTTAACTTAATACTATAGGTACCTACGGTACTTTGCTTTCCCGGTAGTAAGCAATTATGCACCTTTTGGCCGATTTTTACTCGGGTAACGCAAGCATAACAACCTAAGAACCCTGGTTTCAAAGTCAAAGTCATTGAGACATAGACCCAGTATACAGCGTTCGCGGTCACTTTACCAACACCGCAAATAACTTTGTAATCACAAAAATCCCCATATCTCCGCCATGTTGAAACCTTTCGAAAAACCGAATCGACAAAAAAAAACTATATAATTATCGAACCCGCTCACAAAATTTCACGAGAATCGGTTGAGAAATGCGACCTGTAGAGGAGAACAATTGGACATCCGACGGACATCCGCAGCGCGGACATACGAAAGCATTTTTGCCCAAGCTGAAACGGACGCTTCGCTCACTCGGTCAATAAGTAAAATATAGAGTGTCCGAGGTGCACGTCTACCGTGAGATGTTGATGTCACCACCGTGGCGATATCGTCACGAATACATAATATATATACCGCGATTTCTCCAAGAAGAAACTCGATAGAGTAGGAACTCTAAAGAAAATTGTCTCCGTGGTGAACGTAAGTACGTACAGATAAGTATATTATACAAAGAAAGGACAAACACGTTTAACTACTCATCATTATCATCATCCTATATACTTCCCACTGCTGGGCATAGGCCTGTCATAGTGCTTTCCTTCACTGAAATGCTAGCGGTAAATAATAAATTGAATTTCGCACATTTGGTACCCGCGACCTTCTGCATGAGAGGCGCGCGACCGTCCACTAGACCACTGAAGTTTACTCGTAGCTGATAAAATAATAACATTAATTTCGTATAACAGTACCAAATAATTCTAATGAACAAAAACTGAATAGGTATGTATGATACACGGAAGCAATTCTTTATCCTCATATGTGATTCTAAAATTTCAGAGGTGCGCCACGGGATTTGAAACACGCAACACTCCGCATGCCGCGAGCACCGCGCTTAAATTTATATTTACTACGAACATTACGGTGAAGGAAAGAATCCTGAGGAAACCTGTATATACCTACCAAGACATTCAAGGATGTGTGTAAAGTCTGCAATCCGCACTGGGCCCGCGTGGGGACTACTGCCCAGTACTCACTATGAGAGTCCTTTGAGAGTGAGAGGCCTTTGGCAGCAATGGGATACGACTGGGCTAGGCCAATACTGATGCTATATTTAAATAATAATTATTAAATTTTTTTACTACATGCACATTTTATAAAGTCATAATCGTAAAATATTTTTCTTCCCGTCGACAAACGTTAACCCTTCCGTCGCCGCCAAAATGTCCGAAGTGCGAAGACAGGACAGCTGCTGCCCGTGAGAACCGGTCCGGCCGGTATGCAAATCCGCTCCTTTATGGATTGTCCACAATCGCGCTTTCAATGTCTGTTGTTGCTCAGTGAGGGGAATCATCGATATGTCGAGGTATGGTTGAGAAGTGTATACAAAGTTCGCAGTGTATTTAAAATCTGAATAAATACAAAATATTTAAATGAGTTGAACCAGAATAAAAGTTCGGATTCTTATTTATGAAATTATCGAAAAATGGACTAACGACTACTGATTTTTTATATAAATATTTTTACGTATTTTATGTATCTAATATATGTAATATTAGATACATACCTTACGAAAAAAAAAAACATTTTATTAAAAATAAGTCCGTTTAAGTATTAGTCCAAAAGCATAGAATTCAACCAGCAAATATGCCTTTATATTCTTAGTTTAATGTATATACGTATAGTACAAATTCTTCAGATTGTCCATCCTGAAATTAAAATACACAACATTCAAATATGTGGTGCTTAACGATTAACAGGTCTTTGTATTCCTGTTATTTCAAAAATTGTATTTGTCCCGCCAAATTGATATAAACTTACAGAATAATCATAGTTTACTGTAAAAAAAGCAAATATACGCGTCGAATTGAGAACCTCCTCCTTCGGTTTTTTTGAAGTCGGTTAATAAACGCGGCGTAACCACATACTTAACTATCGACTCTCTCCCATCCCTAACGCACCGGTAAACTGCCAAAAAACCGGTTAGGTCAGTTCCGCAAAATACAATAGCAACCCACTGGATACTCAAATAGGTCCAAATATTATAATGCCATTATTAGCGAGGGTTGAAAAGATTCTATTATGACCCCTGACCCCTTTGGAAGACAACCGGTAAGACAACTTTTGACCCACCTGGGCTGTCGAAGGGTTAACTCAGTAGTGTGTTGACCATGACCAAGTGATGTTGAAAAATGTGTGTGTAGATTGTGGTTATTTTTTAATTAACTAAAACTTGTGAAATTACAATGTCAGTCGTAACTCCATCATATTCGTTACTCCTTCACTTATCGTTTTGAATTATCTTAAGAAAAGTATTTGACCATTCGCGCTCGCCTAAGTAAGTAGTTATTTAACTTCTTAAACTACCTCTCATAATATAACTTATGAATTAGTAAGGCCATCTGATGGCCATTTTTTTGTTGAGAAAAGAAACAGAGAGGAACTGTAAGTATTCTTTATTTGTCATTATTTACCAAGTTAAAAAAGCAAAATACCGCACAATAAATAAACTTTAATATTCGAGCACAAAAACCATTCACGATTAGGAAATCGAAGCCCCTAAGAAGGACCCTCTTTTTATATTTCGAACACCCCCGTATTATCGATTATATTTTTTGTCCGTTATAAATGGAGCGCCCCCATTGGCCCGCGCGGGCATTTTTGTTCCAATTTCAAAAGCTTTTTCTGTTGTAGGCGTTGGGAGGTGGGGGCGGGCGAAAATGGCGAACGTTTCTTTAAAACTGTGTGGAATTTGTTTAGAATTTTTATTTTGAATGGTTTAATTTGGTTTCTTTTAATTATGACTATTAACATTATTTAAATAAAAATGAACATCGCTTTTCAAAAATAATTTTAACAATAAAACCAAAATAATAATTATATCATTGTTTTTATAGTTTTGTATTAAGTAATTGGTATTTTCCGCTTATTTTATCTTCTTATTTGCAATATAATTATCCTAATCTACCATTGGTTTCCAGAAAAAGTAAGACTTTCTTTTTCTTTATTAATATCAGCCCTAAGAAACCTAATGCCCATAGAAGTACAAAATTTCAAAGTAAACTTTCATTAATCTTAAAATTCAACTTTCGGGATAGTAGGTAAGTACTCTATTCTAAACTTGACATAAAGAATGGAACTCGATTGATTTTATTTGAGATTCGACACGATTTTTTAATTAAGTGTTCGGAGTTTGAAATTTAACGACGTCGGCCATCTTAGGAGTTCGGAAAGTGATCCGCCCTCGGGGCTTTCTGAAAAATTGTTTTGACGTTATACTTTTACTTTAGGGAAAAATAAAAATACAGATAATACTTTCCTCTCATTTTTTGGATAACCTAAATAATTTTAAGATAATTAATTTTTGAGATAATGATGTTAGGCTTGTAAAATAGGTGGTATTATGTTAGAATCGCAATATTATTCCATACATAAAGTAAGGCTGATAAATGGTTTAACATATTTCCTTATTATCATTGCGAGTAAGACTTTTTAAAGATAATAAAGATAATACACATACTTACACATAGCATCGCTCCCGAAATCCTTAATGGGGTGTGCAGAGCCACAAGATTACTTGTGGCCACGTTCGATAAATTAGTCCTAAGATGCCAAGATGGTATGGTGACAGGTGATCAGCCCATCGCCCATACAGATAGTCCACCATATTGGAGAGGACCCGTCCCTTAGTCGACTTTTACGACATGCCAGGATGATAAGCATCTGCACGCATTCTATGCTATTTCTTCACTCCCAGTGCAGCAGAGGAGTTTATAAAGATATATATTTCAAATAATCTAAGTAGGTGGTCGTAAGGTACCCAATCCAACAGCAGCTGCATTTTATTATAAGGTCAATGTACCCATAACTCGATTACCTAATACATACATGAACTAGAAAAAACCGGCTATCACGGCCATTTCGTATTTTCTTTTAAATTATCCTTTACTTCGTAATAAAATAGTAAATAAGTATTGTACGACAACAGTAAACAAAAGCAACTGCCGTCATCTGATCTTATCAATCCTCGCGTCCCAACTTTCGTTGTTACAAACTTCTTAAACCGCTTTGTATCAGTATTTTTCACTTCAACTTCGCGCCATTTGCAGTAATCGGCCCATTTGTCGGAAAAACACGAGGCACCACGAACTTTCCCGATTTGTTCCCGGGACATAAATTGATCTGTTGTTTCAGTTAAACGAAGAAAAC
Organism: Tortricodes alternella; assembly: GCA_947859335.1. Lineage (NCBI taxonomy): Eukaryota > Metazoa > Arthropoda > Insecta > Lepidoptera > Tortricidae > Tortricodes > Tortricodes alternella. The sequence goes on along the minus strand of OX401973.1, from coordinate 7,264,752 downwards.
ATTAGTTTAGATTTTCCTAAAACGATCTGCGCAGAGTCAATAGGTAAATATAGGTACCTATTTATCTTGGAAATAATTAGGTACATGGTGTTTAATCTAGTGTTCCATCTCAGTTATATTTTTTAATAATTTCTAGCTTTCTTATTTTTAACTGTAGCAAGAAAAAAAAGGAATAAAGTTTTAAACGCAGCCATAATCTCGTCTTTCGCGATATTTAATTCTTCGCCCGTATTTGTATGTAAATCCAGTAAAATCTAGTCTAACTCATTACGGAGAGATAAAATTTAAATTGCAAACAGCCACCCCTGTAAAAAAGGGGTGAAAAAAGCCCTCCTCTCCACCCCTTATTTTTGCCGTTTCTTATTATCGCTGAGTTCCTCAAGACGGGTTTAAATTTGCCTTTCGGAGGGTGACTTTTATTTTTTAAATTATCTTTCTGGATGTCGATTGTAATGTTTTTCTTGCTTTAGATACAGTGATAAATCAACAATGTATATTTAGGAAAACCAAACTACAAAGGTGAAAATCTGTTCTATATGTAAAATAACAATGTCATTGTATAAATAGTACTTTTCTTATAAGAAAAATTACAAAATTTCATTTGAATTTTTGATAAGTTTGCCTAACCGATTCGTCCTTATTTTTTAAATATTTTTATGTAAAATGTAAGGAATCGTTTCCCCTACAATTAAATTACATTATATCAATACGTATAGAATAGTATAATCGCATCTTGATTTACAAAGCTGCAAATTGTCAAGTTTTCGCAGCGGGTGCACTGGAGGGGATCGGTGACTAATTTCCTTCGGCGAATCTTATTTGCGACCCTTTAACGATGGCACTGTGTCGAATGCGCTTCATCAACGTTATAATTATAATATTTTTGACTTTTAATAAGTTTTAGTTGACAGTAATATTCTTGGGGAAATGTTATATTGACAGCCTATAAAAAAATATAGCATTTTTTTAAGTACACAAAAATTTTGATCTGTATTTTCGAGCATTGTGGAAGCTTTTTTATGGAATTTTAGTTTATCGTTTTCAGGTAGATAGCCAGTAATTTTAGATAGTAATTGCTAAACAGACTTCAAATCCTATACCAGAGGAGGTTTTCGAGTTCCGAACGCTTGAAAGTAGCGCAGGAAAGCGATGTTTACGGGTGTGTAATGATCGGTATTAAAACTTTTGATACAACAACAAAGTAGATATTTTCATGGTGTATAATGTTTAATAAGTATAAAAGGTTTTTGATATAATGTTCACCTAATATAATGAACGTAGTAGTACCATAGTATTATAAAAAAACTCGGTACTGGCGCCTCATTCGGGAACGCTAAGTGATTCTGTGGCGACGCGTAAGCCAGATTTCTCATCTCGCTCTTACGCATTACGCCTCGTGCGGAAGAGTGAGATGAGAAATCAGGCTTACGAGTCGCTACAGAATCACTTAGCGTTCCCGAATGAGGCGCCTGGTCTCGCTGTAGGGTCGCAGTTCTTCCTAACACTCCTCGCTTCGCTCGTCGTCGTACCTAACGAAGACCTACCTTAACGTAGAATAGGTAGGTTATTATAATAGTAGTACGTATTCCAGATTATACCAGTACTATTATACCCACTGAATGTTAGATTAATAGTTGTTATATTACAAGCTCATTATACTACGATAGTTAGATCAGTATATGGCAAATATTGTTATACGAAAAGTGCATTATATCCCTTAATCGTTATATAGATCAATAATATATCAAAAGTTGTTATAGCGATAGCGACCGTTACGCACCCAATCTTTACAATCATATAATCCTTTGAATGTGCACGATGTTGTCCAGACAACTCGATTTTATTTCTATATTTTCAAAGTACCGGTTGCACAACACAACATCGGTTTTTATGGCTTTTAAAATTTAAAAATCGGCTCCTTGCTAAATTTGTTGCGATTGCCAGAACTATCGCAAACCGCTTTATTATAACACCTCTGTTGGTTACAGTGGATGGTCTAGGTGGTGCTTCACTTTACACCTACAAACAATAGGCTAGTTTCTTGAAAAAAACTATTTACTTAGTCCGTCATTTACATTATCATTAACTATTGAAAACGTATTTTTTATTTTGTCAATAACAAAAAGACGACTATATAGTGAGTTGTAGTTTCACATGACGTCATGACTGCACACTTTTTACCATTAAGTGACGTCATGAGCCCCCTCTCCCGAACTTTGATGCGCGTTATCTTTGTCATTTTGATTGATTTGATAAAGCAAGAAATACGTGTTCAATATTTTTTGATAATCTAACTGACGGACTAATTATTAATTATTATTTTGTTACACAGGAAACAGCCCTATTGCTCCGGCGTAGATTACTGAAGGTTTTGCCGCCTTTTAATTTTTCATCCCTTTATCTCCCTCTTAGGAAGACAGGGGACACTGGCTTATCGACTACTTTACTTAAACTCCTATCTTACTCATTGTCGTCATTGTAAAATCACCTTGATTATTACGGAATACGGTTGAGTTTACAAGCAAAGTTAAAAATGACTTAAGAGATTAGGTACCCAGTGGTTTAGCTGTCGAATTAGCGACTGATAAGAATAGATAGCGGCTCATAAAGGGGGGTCGATTGGAATTTGTTCTTATGTTTATGGTTAGTAATGGTGTCAGGGAGAATTTTATTTTGTGACGATAATGACATTAGAAAAACAAAATGGCTGAAATGGCCATGACGAGAAATGTCGCAATAATTTTATTGACGTTTATAACTGTAAGTGGAAAAATATCGTTCTTACCGGTTTAGGCTCTTAATATAGTAGGTACTTAATTAAGGCCGGAAATTTTGATTTTTAATACACTTTTTACTTTAGTAATTGATGATGATTTAGCAGTAGTTCCATTTTAAAATTTAGATATGTACTGCTGAGTTATCAAAATTTAAAAAGCATTTGGATCTTTGAAAATTGTATTTAAGCAGTTGTGCCTTCTTCTCTGAACAATATCGAAGTACCTATTCAATAAATGTGCCTTAAATTACAAGATTAATAATATGTTTCTTTGTTAAAATATCTAAGACTTAAGAGGTTAGAAAAAAGTGTCAGTGGAAACTATTTAGTAATCAAAGCAAACCATTATAAATTCAACCCAAAGTCACTCGATCAGTCCTTTTATTTACAAAGTTACTATTCAACCTAAAAACCTAGGTAACTTCAATCCTGGTACAAAAATCAGGTTAACTGGGCGAACCAAAGAAAAAGATACTCAACGAAAAACTCAAAGATAATTTCCAACCAAAATGGCCGGGAATAGTTTGCAAGTTTAAAAGCGAGAGTGTTCCCAACTTTTTAATTTGCGACGGGCGTTCGGAAGTCGAATTTTTCATCCCAAGTTCGCAAGTAGTTAGGTGCGAACGGTTAAAGTCCAACTTGGCAGTTTGAGCAAGTACTTAAGGCTTTTAAATAGTAAAAAGTTTTCGAATTTTTAAGAGGTGTTTTTTGGTGTCGTTGTCAGGTCAATAGGATACGCTGTGGTTTAGATGGCAGTTTTTGCATAAATGAGAAATGAAAATCACTGAATATATTTAGCAGTACGTATATTACAGCACTTTGATATTTGGAGACCTTACATCTCCATCTTTATACTTGACCGTGGAGATTGTCTACACCTCCATTTAACATAGATTAATCAATTTAGATGTTTCATTGTTTCAATTATTATTTTATTATTATGACCCTTAGAGGCTTTATACATCTCTAAGTCACTTAACTTGTCCAGACGCGGAGATTATACATCTCCCTTATTAGTTATTTATTAGAATTAATTTTTAGTCATTAGGTTTGTTTGTTGCACTTTTTGTGTTAGTTTTTAGATAAAACTCTAATGTCAAAGTTGAAAAAAGACTTACTGCTGAGTTTCTTGCCACGTTTCTTCTCAGCAGATATCACCTTTCGGAGCGCTGGTATCTTCAGACATGTGAAAGAGCCCATGTGGCCTACTTGCAAAATAAAATAGTTTCATTTTTATTTTCACTCAGCCGAGAAATAGCATAAGTAATTTTTATGTTCCTAATTTGTGATGGCTTCTTGAAATTTCTAATAACTATTTCTAGTTCGTAACTTTGTTCAATATAAGTGCATATGGGAAGGTATTAACATATTCATACTTAACTAAGGATTCATGCGGGTTTTAAAATAAAACAACAATTTCAGTTCCATTTTAAGGAAAATGGCCGCAAATAAGATTATTTTAGTTATGACAACATTAGGAACTATACAAGCTCCATCCGCCGGCGCTTCCTGTGCCCCCGGAAGTGGAGCATTACGTCACAGCGGGAACTTACTACTGAACGCCATTTTTATCAAATTCATAGAAAAGTTCTGTCTTAAAAGAAACTAAGGCCTAATAAGGTGTATAATATTTGAATATTAAAAATCATGAGGATTGACGAAAAAAAAATATTGCATACAAAATGTTTGCTTTCTTGTAACCTTTTCAACGCCAATGACGGATATATCCGTCAGGGTATACCTACAGGGTAAAAAAGGCCTTTAGTTTGACGTAAAGTTGAAATTACTTGGTCTTACTTCACAGATTGATTCCTCCTCTGCTGCACTGGGAGTGAAGAAATAGCATAGAATGCGTGCAGATGCTTATCATCCTGGCATGTCGTAAAAGTCGACTAAGGGACGGGTCCTCTCCAACATGGTGGACTATCTGTATGGGCGATGGGCTGATCACCTGTCACCATACGGTTCATCATACCATCTTAGGACTAATTCATCGAACGTGGCCACAAGTAGTCTTGTGGCTCTGCCCACCCCATTAGGGATTTCGGGCGTGATGCTATGTATGTATGTATGTACTTCACAGACATGCTTAGCCTTGAAAAGGTTAAAAACTATTATATCTATTTACCGAAACGCGCAATAACCTTTTATATTCACAATTATTTAACTCAGACCAATGTAAAAACTCAACGAACAGTAAGAATAAAGATAATTATTTTAATTTCACAAACATAAAAGAGGGCGCCGAGCCTAACGAACTAAATCAGTCGATAAAATGAACTTACTGTAAAATATATCTCAGGAAATTAACATTTTTAACCTCACCCAACGTCCATCCTAAAATGAACCTTATATCTTAAACGTGCAGTTTAATTTTCAATGTGGAATGAATACCAATAGCGCGGAAGTTTCTTAAGTTGGCAGCAATTATTCTTGAAAATGGCGCCAGAAAAAGTAGGGGATTTCAAAGGATTGGGCCAATTTAGATTTATTTTTCTCCCTTGCGGGGGCCGAAGTTTTGTTACCACCTCGAGGGATGTCGCGCGCTGTACGGAGGAAGAAAGTACGGTTGCTACTTTTTTTATAGTTACAATAATTGCGCACAAAATAGACAAAAGTAAGCATAGTTTACAAGTCGACAAAACCTAGTCAAATTAAAACTATCGTGAGACATTATGACTACTTGAAATACACACGGCTCAGCGCAGCGGGCAGTGCGCGGCGCTCTGACCGCGACCGCACTCAAACCCTGAAGAAGAACTCCATTCGAGTTGGAAACATGTCGGACTATTTCTGACAATAAATTGTTAGTAAAGCCGTGTGTATTTCAAGTACCTATAGACAAAAACTGTTTATAAAACTTTGAGTAATTGTTTATAAATACTACACTGGATCCCTCAACTTGATTTTTTGTAAGGCCCGTTGGGGCCAAATGGCACAATTGTCTGCAATAAAACGGTCACCACCGGACGCGCCGCGCATGCCCGCTCCGTAATCAAGTGCTCGCAGTCATTTGTTTGAGATGTCTGTTCTAGTGTAACGTAATGCTTCAATGTTATAAAATAGGCTTTTAAAACCATAATGCAAAAAGCAAAACTTAAAACAATGCACTGAGATATAATTAGTAATAGAATTATTAGAATTATTTTAAAATAAATTATACTCGCTCGCTGTACGTGAAATTCCAATTAGACCACTTTTTTAAAGAAAGAGTGTTAAAACTTATTAGTTTAAGTTAATTTTTTAGAAATTACTTGCTTTGAAAGTAATACTACTTGCGTTGCTATATTGTATGATTATTATACGCTTACATCCGTATATTTCTATTCGAGTTTACTGATATTAGGTATAAATCAAATAAACTACGTCTTTTCATAAAAATTAGAACTTTGTCGACGCATATATTAGGATCTCATGAACTCTAAATGCCTTTTTAGGGTTCCGTGCCCAAAGGGTAAAAACGGGACCCTATTACTAAGGCTCCGCTCTCTGTCTGTCCGTCTGTCTCCAGGCTGTATCTGCTGTAGTAGTAGAATGTTGTAATTTTCACAGATGATGTAATTCGGTTGCCGCTATAACAAAAAATACTAAAAAACCGAATAAATTAAATATTTTAGTGGGCTCCCATACAACAAACGTGATTTTTTTGCTCGTTTTTGCTCGATATTGATAACGGCTACAGGTAAACGCTTGAAATATTCACAGAATATTAAGATATATATTTACTTCAAAAATAAATAATTAAATTAAAATAAAATAAATATTTAAGGGGAGCTCCCATACAACAAACGTGTTTTTTTTTGCTTGATTATAATGGTACGGAACCCTTCGTGCGCGAGTCCGACTCGCCCTTGGCCGGTTTTTTATTACTCGTTACTTGGTAATAGATAAAAAAATAATATTTGTCAGCTTAAACGTACTTTCGCGAGCCGTACCGCTAATAACTTCACGTCGATAAAAAATAAAAGTAGGGTGGCTGCCCCTTGTAAAAACTCCTTGCGACCCTCTAGGTAGCAGACATATAGATGTACATAATGACGACGACTTGGATATAATTGCGTGGAACAAACACTATCATTTTCCTAATATTTTTCTTGAAGTTGACAATCAAAAGTACCTACTTACATGTATTTTTTATTTAATAAGAACACGTGCAATTTATGAGGTACTTGTATGTTTTAATTGCGTAACCTTTTCGTAATAGAATCATTTTTCTAACGGAAACTTGAAAGTTTCATAGGAGTATGACGTGTTCTCTCTAATATGGGGAGATAAATGTGATGTCATCACCATTTTAAGTGTTCGTGTGGTCAACTAACTGTTTGTTAAAAAAATCATTATAAACACGCTTTTCACTTGTAACTAACAAACAATGTTATAAATTTTAACAAACAATTTTAACCTACTTCTAATTGTCGTAACGATTTGAAACTTTGCAAGTGAATGTAATTCGGATGACAATATAATAATTTGGTACCATCGAGTTGATCTGACCATGGAGTCAGGAGGTGGATAGTGGAACTTTTAAATGACTACTAGTAAACCCCTGGAGTTTGGGCTCATTTGGTTTGTTTTGACGAGTCCAATACATTACCTTGGTGATGAGGGTCTTTTGTACGTGTTAGGGGCACTACTGACACAAGCGAGTAATTTTAGCTTTTGTGAACTATATTATACAAAGCTTTTTTTTATCCATTACATTCTAATATTGCAACTGTCGTCAGGTTTACATATGTGTACACCTTTCAGCCTATTCCGGTCACGGGAAATGGTACTTACTAAAACCAATTAAGTTCACTAAAAGCTAAATACACCCTACTTATATGTAGTTGTCTTTTCTAATTACCATAAAAAACATTATAGTTTTGTGGGTGAGACATGCTGTTTTTTTTGCAAGTATTTATTTAACTTCAAATCGTTCGATTCTTTCAAGGCGATTTTGATCTACCTTTGGTAAACTTAAATTGCATTGTGTGAGTTAAGAAAGACCTCGATGGATTGAAACTTGTCAAGAAACAGAAAGTCAATATATTTGTTAATGCATTTTTGTATTACAATGACTGAACAGTCATCATTTGAACTTATGTTAAGAATGAAACCCATGACTGACTAACCGCAACACCGCACAGCTATTGCTGTATTAAATTTCTTACAAACCGCGGCTGGCGAGCTTCCAGAAGAATGTGTCTGTCTCCATCCGTTTCCGGTTTAAACCCCGAATTTACAGTCATGCTTATTTATTTGTTTTTTGACAATCTTCCAAAGAGAATCTGTTTAAACCTAATAAATTATTTCAGCGTAAGTGCATAATAAACATCCGAATATGTCAACATTCGAATTCTGCCCTTGCTTTACCTTCAACCACTATTTCAACTGTAATGGTAGAGCCAAACAGTAATCCTCACTAGATGAATACTGTTCGAATGGGCCGGCTCGACCGGGGTAGTACCACACTCTCACAGAATATCGGCATGAAGTAATAGCTTGCTATTGCGTTTCGTACGGTGAGTGACGAGATCCGGAGGCCTATTCCCTCATCCCCATCCCATCCCCATTCCCCATCCTCCCTAGACTGGCACCGCATTGGCAGCACGTCTGGTGTTGCAGATGTCCATGGGCGGCGGTGACCACTTTCCATCAGGTGGGCCGTCAGCTCGTTTGTCAGTCAATTGACATTTAAAAAAAACTGCCTTCCCCGAAGATCGCTAGAATGACCAGTCCTGCGCTATCACACAAGAATTCCCTCCCCCTAACTAGTGTATAATTCTCTAACTTGTCAACGATCACTCGCCATCCAGTCCCTTACTAGCATAGCGGTTTTCTATACGGCAGTCGCTAGGTCATTGGCGAATGAAGCGCTTTGCACGTTAGAAAATCATATCTCAGAGCCCTTACCATGAGTTTGCGCAAACCGTTCTCGCTATCGAAATCTATCGGAAATGCGACTTGTTGCCGCTACAAGTAAAAGGGACCGAGCGATAGTTTACGCTAGCGGTAATGGTACTGGTCATCGGTCCACCTTGCGGTCTTCATGCCCCGCCGTTTTCATGCCCGCTAAAAGCTCTTATACATTCTATAAATGCTGGCAATATTAACATTAACGATATCTTTAAACTGCATCTTGGTATACATGACAACATAACTAATGTACGTCAATTCGGAACGCCCCCTGTGAACGTCCAGTGCAAACTCCACGTTATCATTCCGCGGTCACACGCCACGTCCCGCGGTAGGCACAGTTTCAGGGACAAAATGGCGTGAATTGACAATATTTATGAATACGCACAATACAGTTTGATCATCTAGTTCCGCTCATATAACAGTATTGATGTCTGTTTAAATTATAGCGTGCAAAGGTAACAACTTGGGAAGGACAAAATACTAGTCGACCGAGCGAGCGAAGCGTCTCCGTTTCAGCTTGGGCGAAAAGGCCTTCGTAGGTCCAGCGGATGTCCGTCGGCTGTCCGGTGTCTGTCCATTTGTTCTCGTCTACAGGTCGCAGTTCTCATCCGATGCTCGTGAAATTTTGTGAGCAGGTTCGATAATTATATAGAATTTTTCTGTCGATTCAGTTTTTCGACGTTTTCAAAATGGCGGAGATATGGGGTTTTTTGCAATTACAAACTTATTTGCGGTATTGGTAAACTGACCCGACCTATGTCGATGTATCCCAACACATCGACATTATCAGTTATCCAAAGTTTGTCGCCAGGTCTACAGCTCACGGAGCCACTAATAGGTACTTTGGTGTATGTTCCTATAAACAAACAGTTCACATTTGTAAATAATATTAAAAATACTCAAAGTAATATAGCCACCGTACATTTCGCATTTATTAGTCATGGGTAATATTTCAAAAAAAAATATGCTCCTGACATATATATTTTCCATGTGATTCATCTTATTGACATGAGAATTAGGGTACAGATACGTAAACAACTACTTATTATCTGTTTTATACATATTTCTGATTTGTAAAACAAGTAAACTTACCACAATGAGCAATAACACTGGCCACAACACTCCTCCTAAACAGCCATAAAAAAGGACGCCATAAAAAACCTTTTTAATTAAAACCTTTTACAAAGTGAGGAATTGTGTAACAAGTCTTGTAGCGATTCTCGTTTCGTCCTAAATTAAAAACAATTATGAGGAGGCGAGGAGGGAGGGGGACGAGATGAAAAATTAAGACAATTTCAAGACGCCGCGGTGGACAGAGACGGAGGGAATAAAAAGTTATTTTATAATAACGGGAGGAAGCCATGTTCCGATTACGGTCGACGAGTGTAGTTTTGTTTCATACCAATGCTATTATAATTTGAAAGATTCTATTGATAATAATAATAATAATAATCTAATGATAATAATAATGTTAATACTTAATACCGTTAATACTCCTCTGCTGCACTGCGAGTGAAGAAATAGCATAGAATGCGGATGCTTATCATCCTGGCATGTCGTAAAAGTCGACTAAGGGACGGGTCCTCTCCAACATGGTGGACTATCTGTATGGGCGATGGGCTGATCACCTGTCACCATACGGTTCATCATACCATCTTAGGACTAATTAATCGAACGTGGCCACAGGTGGTCTTGTGGCTCTGCCCACCCCATTAGGGATTTCGGCCGTGATGCTATGTATGTACGTATGTAATAATGTTAATAATTAGGAATTTTATTTCTGTTTAGATTATACTTATATTTCTTGTATTATTAAAGTAATTTTATGGATTTATTTTGTAATTTTCGTATTTGAATTTCGTATTTTTTTGCTATACATGATATTAATTAATTAATTAAATATTTTTTAACTTTGTGTACACCTGCGGGGGTAGGGTTTAGTGAAACTTTTATAATTATCTAAGCAATGTTATCTGCATATTGTGGCCTTAATTCGTACGCAATAAATAAATAAATGTGTGTTAAGTTTCTTATGTCAAACCTTTATTTGTGTAGTGTGAAAAAAACGTTCTCGGTAGTTCTTCGTTCCATTTAACTAGTTTAACTGAGATGTCGGGTTTATTGTATACCGTTAGGACTTCAATCGAAGTTGTTAAACTAATTAATCAATTTTGGTTTTATTTCTAATGATTTTCAGAGTATTATCAACCTTATCACCATTAACTTAATGTTGTTAGATTCTAGCGTTCCTCTTTCGTATTTTTAAAAAGATAAATAAGTTCTTACAAATAAACAAACGTATTAACGTCAAAAGAATACAAAGAGATAGCGTAAGAAACAAATTAAATACCTACAATAAGCCACCCTCCCCCACGAAGAAAAAACTAAAACGAGACAACATTACACCCACCCCACGCCAGAACGAAACAGAGAACCGCCCCGCGAAAAATTAAGATTCAAATTGTAAGAAAATTAAAATTCGAACGGTCAAGCTCTCTTTCTTGTTAATGAGAAGCGGATAACGCCGTCTCTGTTGCTCTCTTGAGTAAAAAAGAAGGGGTCTCATTCGACGGACTAATTTAAATAAAGATATTGGAATGGAAATGACAGTTGAGTTGTGATGTTGGCTGAACTGGGGATCGGTTTGCTTCGAAATAATTTGAATTTTCTTTTTTTTAGATGATGATGTAACTAAATGAGAACGTTATGACAACCATGGTGGCAGAATGGAAGTATGGTCTACATTATGAACACGGAATATTAAATAGTGAGTATGCCCAGATAATGTAGTTTTGTTGTTACTTTTTAAGATCCATAATGAATAAATTTAAACATACCTACTGAACTTATAAAACTTACATTAATAATTAAATTTAATAACGACAAAAATTCACACTGTCTATCATCTCTTACGTTACGTAGGTATGCTATATACAAAATAATAGCTAAAACACATAATAATATTAATCACTATAATACAAGCTGTCAGACCTTCAAAAACATAGGAAAATGCACAATTTTTTCATCTTGTATTGGAAAGTGCTGAGTAATAGAAACCGATCTGTGTTCGCAAAACATTATTATGTTGATTATTTTATGAGTTATGAAACTTTGAAAAGTCATTGTTCATACCACTCGCGAAAACACTCCATACAAAATGAACAACAGCTATGACGACACAGCTGTCGTTAGACTATACAAAATGTATGGCGTTAAAACGAAATCTGCAATTATTTCCAAAAATACTATAAACAAACATGATATAAATTTGATGAGGATGTCCAAAAACTAAAATCAGAACTAAAAAAACAATGTAAATTTTTCACTAATTCTGACCCTTGTTGAAATAAAAATGATTAGCCAAAATGATCTGCTTTTTTCTGTAATATGCTTTTGTTTACATTTCATAATATACTTATCATTTAAACCTCATTTTGATTTTCATTTTTCATGCAACTTCTCCATTGAGATATATCTATCTATACACGTAACAGTTTCAAAATAGCAATATCCATCCAGTCAATTCCAGTCCAGCCTGTGGCATAGGTACTAGTAAATAACAATAGCTAATAAAATATCGTTGCCATTTCTTATAAATAAAAAAACTTAAATGCTTAAGCTTCAAAGCTAACCTTAGATCCTAATAAAGACTTACGATAAAATACAACAACGCTTTTTGCAATTTCACTTCAATAACAAAAAGTAATCAAAATAAACAGAATTCCAAATTCCAAATTTGAATAAAAACAAAAGCTTATTACAAATTTTAAACAAAACTCTTTTTTCGGATAATTAAATGGCGACGTCAAAATTCTGGCTGATCAAAGAGGGGAGCTAAAAATGTCCCCCGGCCGTGGGGAGGAGGGGGTTCGTTTCTTTGTCCCGCGTTATCTATACAATTATTTGAAGAAAGTAAAGTCTCGCAAAAAGATAGGAAGGCTGGACGCCCGCTCCTCTGTTGCGACCGTCGCCTGTTTCAGATAATTTGTGTATTTTATTTTGCTACAAGAATGACATGTCACGATTATGTTCTTGAATAGATAGATTCAATATTTGGTAATGATTAAAAAAAGAAGTTTTGTTTAAATTTGACTGTGCACCTAATTTCTAGAAAGTTTCTTATTGCAAAGGGCAATAATAAAAAGGTTTTATTTTATTCCTTATAAAGTTGAATGAAATATAGTGATTTTCAACCTACATTCTGAAGAGAGGTTGAAAGCACGCCAAGCTTCTTAGATAAGCTTACATCCAGTAAAATAAAAACCCAGTTAATTAAAAAAGTTATGAGTACAATATTAATTATTGTTTCTCTATTAACAGTTATATTTGTGTGTGTGTTTTATGTATCTGATGCTAAGTAATGCAGCTTTTATTCATAACAAATAATATTTTTTCAGGCCACTTGGAAGCACCACCGCCTTCGCCGGACGCCCTACAAAAACGATCCGCGAAAGGGGAGCCGCGGCAAAAATGACGCTCCCAAATAAAATAAATACTTAACCATCTTACTGAGACCTTCTCCGCCGCTCGCGACCTAAAGGAAATAAGGCGACGGCGGGTCAAGAACATGTTTGTAGAGAGACCTAACAGTCTGGTCGAGTTATAACTGTCTTCAACAGTAAGGTCTCTGAGTAAGCTATATAGACTGCACCGCTAGTTCCAAGATTTACAAGGGAAAAAATTATGAGTTCGAATTTTGAATTTGTTGAAAGATGGCTTTTGGTGTTATTTTCAAATGGAGCGTCTTTATGTCAATATTGACTACAGATAAGTTATCAATGGTCATCAAATTAGCGAACTTACATGAGATTTTGGATGTGTAGTTTTTTCGGGTTTTTCCAAACACAATAAAAACTAAGCGATTCAAATAACACCTCGCATACTCTACGCATACGTAAATGATATTAAAATCATAGTTTTTAATGATCTTAAAACCTGCCGTTGACAACGGATCAAATAAATATCTACTGATATAAAGACACACTTACACAGATTCGGCAACAAGCAAAGATCTCAAAAGAAGGATATGCCCATCGGTACAATTTCGTGTAACAACTCTGATAGAAGGTTGTCAAACGCCAGCGCCATGGCTTAATCACACGCTACTGCTGATGTCTTAGTTCTTACAACATACATACAAAAGTGTACTAGTGCTTGATTCACACGCTATCATATCATTGTGGACGGTGTGGTCGGTGGTGCTGCGGTCTCACACCGCACGACGCGGGAGGATTTTTTTCAATAAAAAATCGTCACTTAAATGTATGTGGTGTCATGGATGGTGGTTGACATGCGACTGAACCTGCGATGGTGTCAGATTCGCGTTCGTGACACCTCAAAAGTACACATCGCGAGAATTGCTTTGAGCAGTTCCTTACTTTATTTCAATGGCAACAAGATTGAATAAAAAATAAATGTTACGTGATCGTTTTTAATTTATCAATTACCTTTAAACGGAGCTTCCATAGATAAATGATAGTTTAGTTATAATACCGCGTCTGGACCAGTACCATGACCATCAGTTTATGCAAACCGTTCTGGCTATCGAAATCTATCGGAAATACTGTTTGTACTAATCGAGATTGCCTAAAGTTTAGGCAATCTCGAATACAGACCCAGTTATAAACGTGAATTCCATTTATTAACTTTTTCATGCAAACATTATACCTTATTAAAGGTAGATATATATGTAGGCATCTGTCTACATTGCTTGATATTGAATTTTATAAGAAGCAGGCCAAACAGAAAAGTTATCGAACTCGAATTTATTGAAATCTCGAAATGTCAGAATGTCACCCCTTTTCGTTATATTTGTGAGTTTCGGAGGGATTTTATGTAAAAGTATTGGAACGTGTCAAATTGAAAACTCGACATTCGTAGGTATTTTTAAGGTTTTCGTTAACGTTTTCTCCGGTGTTATTTTTTTATCAAACATGTGAAAATGAAAATGAAAATATTTATTTTGCAAGTAGGCCACATGGGCTCTTTCACATGTCTGAAGCTACCAGCGCTTCGAAAGTTGACATCTGCTGATAAGAAACGCCGCAAGAATCTCAGCAGTAAGTCTTCTTGACATTAGAGTTTTATCTAAAAACTAACACGAAAGTGCAACAAACAAACCTAATGGGAACAAATTAATTGTACTAAATAACTAGTAAGGGAGAAGAGACGAGAAGTCTCCGCGTCTGGACAAGTTTAGTGACTTAGAGATGTATAAAGTCTAAGGGGTCATAACAATAAAATAATAATTGAAACAAAGAAACATCTAAATCGCTTAATCCAGGTTAAATGGAGGTGTAGACAGTCTCCACGGTCAAGCGTCATGTCGTGGTGCATCCACGAAGTTACACAAACCAATGCATAATCCCCGGCACATAAGTTGACCCAAAATGGCGGATCTGGCAGAATACATTTCTTGTTTCTTTCTTTTTGAGGTTAAGCAATTGGGTTTGTTTTTTTATTATACAAATCGATCTAAACTCTGTTGGCCGTGTTGATAAATATAATATATGTAGTTTCGAACTAGCGACTTTCGCTTAACTATCGCAAACTGTATGACGGGCGTCGCTTATTGCTGCGCGCACTGAGTTTCGTGGTACGAGGGACGCAGTTGTTGTCAAGTGCCGTGTCGCGCCGGGCGGACGGCGGCGAAGAAATATATTTGTTTAGTTCATATACACAATCGCCATATTGCAAATTAATCTCTTATTATGTGCGAGTCAAATGTCACATAAATCTGGCTGCATATTTCCGATATCCGGCGCATTTTCACATCACACACACTCCGAGAAGACTACTTACTATTCATATTTTCAACTAAAATGTAAATTACAAACAACTTTTTCTATTCAATTCAGCAAAATTCTAGTTTCGAACTAGCGACTTTCGCTTAACTATCGCAAAGTGTATGACGGGCGTCGCTTATTGCTGCGCGCACTGAGTTTCGTGGTACGAGGGACGCAGTTGTTGTCAAGTGCCGTGGCGCGCCGGGCGGACGGCGGCGAAGAAATATATTTGTTTAGTTCATATACACAATCGCCATATTGCAAATTAATCTCTTATTATGTGCGAGTCAAATGTCACATAAATCTGCACTGGCCGAAAAGAAACGAAAAAGATTTTTTTAATTTATGACACATGTTTAAAACGCGTTGAGTATGGATATGACGTGTCTTGTGTCTTTCTATAATATGTCATCGGCTTCGAGTGTGTCATTTGGGTGTTCGCTTGTTTCTTTTTGTTTATACAGTAAGGCTATTCAATAATAATATTCTATGAAAAGAATATAATTTTTCCACTTAATTTTATATTATCATCGGTAAAAATACTTAGTTGGCCGCTATTTGTAATGAGTTAAGAAGCCCTGACTTTTTACTTTTTTATCAACTCTCAGCGAACAGACCTTAGTCCCAAAGTAAGGCCTGTGTTATGAGTACATATTACATAAATAAACTTAAATACATAAGAAACAAACATTTGCCCTTACCAGGAATCGAACCCGGGATTGTTAGGTTCGGAGGCAGGGTCACTATCAACTAGGCTAACCGCGTCGTCATGTGATAATAAATATCATTCAATTTAGAAGTTTATTACCGACAGCTCCGTAAGTCCGAGTCAAGTTGCCACAGACTAAAGTAGGCGCGCTAAGGCGGCTATAAAGGCGCCTAGTCACGCTCGGTCGGCGCTGCCAATTTCCTATCCGACTCACAATTTCCGTGCGCCCGATTTTAATATAAAACGAGAAAAAACACTGAATGGGGCAGGGTCTATTCACTTTTACTATCTATTTCATCACAATCTCAATGAGGTATTATTATTATTATAAAACTAAACTAGTTTTTGTGTGCGTGCCCTTAATACTTATGGCCGAATTCAGAAACGTCACTTAAGCATTTGATTAGATATTAAATAGTTAAATGTCGCTCAACTAGTTGTCAACGTATACAGAAACGGCACTTTAATTTAAGCTCAATTTGAGTGGCCTTTCTGAATTCGGCCATTAGAGTAGTCCCTAATAGCATTTAGTGTTGGTATTTGGTCGGGCCACACGGATCTCGTTGGACAACGGTTAGATTTGGCCGTCGTTTTGAGGTAAGGCCTACAACCAAGGGCCATTGTAGACTTTCCTACTGAGGTCCTAGCATGCCACACACGGGGTTAAATTATAACCGTTTATCTCTATGACTATCTCTTTAGTCGGCATTAGTGTGAGAGAGACGCACTTAGAGATACGGTTTAACTTATCCTTGTGTCAACCATGCTAGAGCCACTGAGGGCTATTGTAGAATTTTCAATTGAGGGCGTGCATCTTAATCAGCGCCGTCAGATTTTTGATCATAAGTCGAATTTACATTGCTGTTTTAAATAGGTAAAAAATGTTCAACACCTGACATGCCCTTTGTTTTAATGAGAACTATCTTACCTTAGACATAAAGACGCTCTTTGTGTGAAATGGTTTTAGCAATTACTATCGGCTATTTCAAAGTAGCGATGGCTTTGTTTGCCCGATAAGGAGCTAATGCGATTGGGACAAGAAAAAGAATTACTACTATACCTGGGACCTTTTTTAATGCAATTTGTTAATCCCATTAACATCCTTACTGTAGTTTTCCTGTAGTTAAAGCCCGTTAAGCAAACAGACAGCCATTTTGACGACGCGGTTAGCCTAGTTGGTAGTCACACTGCCTACGAAACTAGCGTCCCGGGTTCGATCCCCGGTAAGGGCAAATATTTGTGTGATGAGCACGAATGATTCTTCCTGAGTCTTGGATGTTTCCTAATGCCTTAAGTATTTTATCTTTATAAGTATTTATATAGTCGTCTATATTACCCATAACAAAATCATTTACTGATAGCTTGCTTTGGGACTAGACCGAATTGTATAAAGATTTAAAAAATCCCAGACATATGGACAAACAGCAAAAAAGTCTATAAACGAGATTTTTAGATTTATATATAATAAACATAATATATTTTGACCCGGCGTGTCTTTTTGTGTAAATATTGTGTTTTTCATCGATTTATTATATGTTAGAATTAGGTATTCTTTGGTTATTTTCTCGAACCATCCACGATATTCTCTCAAGAAGTCTGTCGCGGGCTCCCTTACAAAGACGCTGTATTTCACAACTATTGTATTTTTCCCTTTGTCTTCTCTCGAAATATGTTTTTATGCTTGTTCATTATTCTCGTTCTTTAGGAATAGTACATTGTGCATCTAGGGCCGTAAGAAGGGATAAGTAACGAGAGTCTGATAGAAGCCCGACGCCGAAGGCGAGGGCTTTTAATGACTCGAGTTGGTTATCCCCTTACTGCCCGTGATACACACAATGTTTTCCATCACATTTGTGAGGAAATGAAATAAAAATTACACAAAAAATTAAATTATTTAGGTATTTTATTCCCGTTGTACACCGTGAATTACCATGAGATGGGTAGAATAAACTGTATGTCTCGTCGGTTGCGCGCTACTTCTAAACAAAACTGATCCCCACCGGACCCGGCGCGCGCCGTCAGCGAGAGTTAAGCCTGGCGTCCACTAGACTCGCCGAGGCGAATCGAATCGAATCGCAATAATTCGCCTCCTATATTTTCTAATGCAACTGCGTCCATTGAATCGGCGCGCCGCCGCGGCTCTTCGTCAATGGACGCAGTTGCATTAGAAAATATAGGACGCGAATTATTGCGATTCGATTCGATTCGCCTCGGCGAGTCTAGTGGACGCCAGGCTTTATAAACCATACAAAATCCATAACTCCCGTGGGAGTATAATAACACCGTTTCCGAGCAAGTGTGATGATAAATATTTATTTAAAAATGCAGAGGCTTTTTTATTTTGTTAATAAATTCAATAATCAATACCTACCGTACATTTTCAACAATGTAACAAGTGTGATGTTGGCCGTTGGTAACTTAGATACGGGCTAGACCAGATCGGGATGTAGGTAATTAGGTATCAAATTCGGAAGCCGGTATCTGAGTGTCGAGCACTCGAAAATTTTGTTTCAAAACGATAACGAAATCGTATTTTCCACAACTTTCGGCCTCAGGGGTTACCAAGATCTTAAAATGCAATTCAATTTAAGTAGATCCTAAACTGAACTGTGCCGCTTTTGCATACAACGCCATATATTTTACATAAGTAAATACAATATAGTGGTAGAGCCAAACAGTAATCCTCACTAGATGATTACTGTTCGAATGGGCCGGCTCGACCGGGGTAGTACCACACTCTCACAGAATATCGGCGTAAAGTAATAGCTTGCTATTGCGTTTCGTACAGTGAGTGACGAGATCCGGAGGCCTATTCCCTCATCCCCATCCCATCCCCATTCCCATCCTCCCTAGACTGGCAACGCATTGGCAGCACCTCTGGTGTTGCAGATGTCCATGGGCGGCGGTGACCACTTTTCATCAGGTGGGCCGTCAGCTCGTTTGTCAGTCAATTGACATAAAAAAAATGCAACAGTAACACAGTTCAGTTTAGAGCCTAAAGAGAATCGCATTAAGAGATCGTGGTAACCTCAGGAAACTCAAAAATCGAGCACCAGTATCGCAACGGCGCGTCGCATGCTTAGGCTCACCATCTTATCGCTCAGTGCGTCTCTTTCTTTGATACTAGAGTATGAGAGAGAAACACTGACACAAAATGGGGATAGTTAATCCTCATATCAACTATGACAATCATAATACACGCCGGTAACACGCATTGAGATACAACGCAACTTGCTATAGTATAGCATACTATACTCATAGCTGGGCCCAAGACCGTTAATCAGTTAATCGTTAATTAACGAAATTAACATTTCTAACTTTAAAAATTGTAAACGGATCATTAACTTCCGTTAAAACAATTAAAGTCCGTTAAACGTTAATTAAGTACCTAGTATTTGCCAAAAGGACACCGCGCGGCTTATGTCAGATAGCTTTTGATTTGAAAATGAATAAATAAATAATTAGGTACTGTTACAAACTTACACCCTTATTTTCCCTTCCATAGCCAATACCAATATTTTTTTATAATTAAATTATGTACTAACGCTACGACATTTAAAATGCAATTTCTATCACAAGTTAACGATTAGCGCTTAACGTTAACTTCCGTTAAATCTTCCGAAATGGAACGCTTTAACGTTTAACGAAGTTAACTTTTTTAGTAACGGATTAATGAATAACGTAGTTAACTAAACAGTGCCCAGCTCTGTATACTATACTCGCTAGAGCGTCCGTGATATCTTGCGTATATTTAATGATATACTTAACTCTGAGCGCACGATCATACAAACACATTACCGTCTCAAGCGCTTCACAAACAAACGATTACCAGCTTCGGGAAAATTGGAAAACTCATAACAAACCGTTTTAGTAGGTTTGTTCGATTGATTTGTATTCCTGAAGATAAGTAATTACGCCTCTCGAGGCCAGATCCATAAATCCGGGGGGAACCCCCGGGAAAAAAGGGGGGGGCTCTTCTTATATTTAAATATCGAACCCCTTCCTGGTAGGTGCCACGGTTTTTCCAGTAAAAGGGGTAAGTGACAGAAGCAGGGAACAGGGGTGGTGTGGAGAGGCGCCTTTATTTTTGTTTTTATTCGAACGTGAACTTGGTGTTAGTTAAACGATTTTCTCAAGGCAATAAGTCATGTCTTTTACCTATTTACATTAAATTAATTTATTATTACCTTATTTTTCATCAATAAAAAACGTTCGACAACTTTTTCTCTAAAAGCTATAATACTTATAAAAAAATAATTTTACATCAATATTTACTTATAAGGGGTCATCCATAAAGTACGTCACACTAATTTCGTGATTTTTTGACCCCTCCCCCCTCCTTGTCACAGTTGGTCACATTTGTGAGACCCCCCCCTCCCTAGTGTGACGTCACATATTTTGAAATTTTACATCTAGAGATTATAAAATTAATACAGCAGTTCCGAGATTAGTTTTATTTCCATTTAAATTATTTTTTAATATAATCAACATAAAAACAAACATTTGAAAAAATTAACAAGGCAATAAAGTATTAATTGAAAAATTAAAATGAAAAATTCAATACAGATGAAGAAGAAGTTGGAAATATTTTATAAATTTTCGTTAATAGTTCAAATTTGGCATTTTAACACTTAGATGTAAAATGTGACGTCACAAAACTTAGGACCCCTCCCACCCCTTGTCACACAATGTCACACTTTGTCGACCCCCTCCCTCCCCCTTAACGTGTGACGTACTTTATGGATGACCCCTAAGTATATTATTTCGTCTGAACTTTGAAAACGCTCTGAAATACCTAAATGGAAAATTAAACTTAACTTAACATCTTGTAACATGGATGGTTGACTTTGCTATAGGGTAATTTCAAGTAAGGACCTTTTTTTCAAACTAGGTACCGACGATATGTTTTTATTCTTATTACGTAATAAGATTTTTCGTCACTAACTGGAACCAAAATCATGTTAGAAACATATCTTATTGGCCATTCCTAATATTTAATCCGCGGATAGATTTGGTTACTACGAGGTAAAATTTAACAGTCACAAATGCAAAATATGTCAATTTTCAACTGGTGGTACTTAAGCAAATCTATCCGCAATTTGAATATAAGGAACGGGCGTAAGTGGGTATAAATCCAAAAAAAAATCTAAAGGCACTTTAGATAAAAGTACTCTTGTCGAGGAGATACTGACTGTGAATTCTGCCTACCTAGTCTAATGAAACCGCACAAAGTTGAGAATCAAGCTTATTAGGTAGATATATTATTAGAAGCTACAACTAATAAAACTTGGAAACTTGGTTTTTTTATTAATAACAATTACTACTATAACATCATTTTATTCAGAAACACATTCATAATTCAAATCCTTTAAAAAATTGACATGCGCCGAACATTCGGTAACTATTCGGTATTCGTATTCGAGAGAATTGTTCAATTCGATTGCCGAATATTTACAGAACAATGAACTTGTCTAAGAAATGTTTGGGTGGTATTCCCATTAAATAATTACTGCATTGTAAAATTATTATACTTGATCCACAAAAAATACAACATGACATTACTTCAATAAAAACAAGCATAAGTAGATAAAAAATAGAACGGTTAACATTTTACTACAAAGAGACTACAACAAAAAATAAGGGCACTTTTGGAAATTGTATCAAAATAATTTGCTTTAATTGCCTCTTCCTTAATTTTTTTATGATCCGAAAATTGATTACACTAAACGCCAAACGTTTGTAGCAAAAAGACAATTGAAAAAGTATTATAAACAAATATCTATATTAAGAAAGAAGAGTAGTAATTGTAATAAACACCTTTTTTGTAACTGTACCTTTTTGATAATATGTTTTACATGAAACTATATAATTTTGTATGACTGTTTGTTTCAAATTAATAAAAAAAGAAAAATGTGGCTACTCCACAGCATCTCCTGTTCCGTCTCAAGATGGACTTAAGAAGCAAAAAGGAAAGAGTCCAAGGGGCGGCCACCCGCCCCAGCCCATCGGAATACAGAATAATAATCGCCAAAAGAAGGGAGGAAAAATATAAATAGCTCTATCTACCACCCCTAGATATTAAAATTTGCACGAGGCCTTTCAATTTTGTTAAAATAAAATTACAAAAGGGTTAATGTTTTGCGCCTTCTTCAATTTCACTGGACTGCTTTTGTTATAGGTACCTATAAGTATATTGAGAAGAATTTCTTTAATACGGAACGAATGTATCGTTTGTTAGGTCGACGATATTTTAAATAACAAACTATACTCACAAAGCTATAATCCCCGGCACATAATTTGACCGAAAATGGCGGACATCCGCGCACCTCCGCTCACGAACTATGGTTACTTCGCGCGCGGCACGTAAGTTGAAATATGACCTTGAATGCGCAGAACACATTTTCGGTTCTCAATCGAAGTGACGGATGAGGTGCGACGCGAGAGGCCGCACGTAACCATAGTTGTACCTGCGCGGACGACCGCCATTTTGGGTCAACTTATGTGCCGGGGATTATACCTGTTCAGTGGCAGCGCCCAAGGGCTGCGAGTTCAAATCATGTACCTCTGAGTTTTTCGGTACTTAGGGAACGTACCCATACTAAGTGACCCAGTTTTTTTTTTCCACGAATAATATGATACCCCATTTATTAAAATCGGTCCAGTAGTTTCGGAGATAAAGTGGAACATCCGATTTTCGATCACATACATACATAGACTGTTAAACTCTATAACCTGCTGGCCCCCAATTCTCGGTGCATTCGAGATAATCTCACAATCGAGATTATACGTCAGTGCATACAGGCGTTTGACGCAACTGTATGAATCTGACGTTTAATGTCGCAATCGACATTATCTGGAATGCACCGAGAATTGGGGGCCTGTTCGCACAGTCAGGTGAAAAGATAGAAACAACGACATGATTGCGAGTAAGACGGGTGAACTAGGAAACTACCAACAAAAACAATCATTTGCTGACCCGCTTATTCGTTACATTCCCAATGCAGCCAGAACTCCCATTCCTTGGTAGTTCTACATCGCGCTATCGAAGTTTTTATATGATATTCATATGTATAGAAGGTCAAATTTGAGACCGACGGGGTCAGGCCGCCTCGAAGGAAACCAGTCCTGTCAAGCTGGTCCAAGTTGGCACACAATCAGATGAGAGTTTGGTCTTCGACAGCTCTAATTGGTAAGGACCCGATTGATGGGGGGAGAAAGGTGGGTGCCATATCAAGTAAGGGGAAAGCGAGCCTCTTTAGGCTCTGTGGCCACGGTCAGACGAGTTACGAAGTCTAAACTTCGTACTAAAACTTCGAGGAAGGCCGCGTAACCTTTCGGTCAACGGGACCCCAACTTTTGGACACTTGAGCTAAACAATCTTCACTTTGCTATATTCTGTGGAGGCCTACCCTATCAGGCCTACAAACCAAGAAATGCAGTGGTAACCCACTGGTCTGACTCCCAGCCATGCAGGAATAGAATATCGGCTCTAACCTTGCGGGGGCTACCACGACATGCCCGCAAGTCGTTTGTCGCCCAGTAGGTCTCTGTCAAACTTATCGAATGTGTAATGACAAATGACTCGCGGGTGGGTCGTGGTAGACGTGCTGAGCATTTCAGTGAAGGAAAACATCGTGAGGGAAACCAGCTTATATCTGCTAAGTAATTCAAAGATGTGTATACATGTAGAAGGCCTAAATACCCACTATGCCCGCGTGGGGACTACTGCACAGGCCCACTCACTCACTGTGCAATGAGGTCTGTGCTCGGCATTGCAATAGTGGGAGACACAGGGGCCTTGGGGTGGCGATCAAGTCAACCGCCCAGGGCCTCGCACTCGCGCAACAATTTACGCCGCGCATTATAAAACTCACGTCATGCCACTCGCGCTCTCTTGAGTGGTAGTTATCGCGCTGATATTGTAGCATCATCATTAAAACAAATTCCACAAAGACAAATGCCTCACAAAGATCTACCCGCCCAGAGCCTGGCAATGGCTAAGGCCGCCCCTGGTTGGACATACATTTAATCCCAATAATGGGTGTAGTCTGATGATTATTTATTTATTTAAAACAGGCAACGGTGGCCCATATAATCAAGGTATTAACATACAGTAATAACAATTTAAAAATACAATACAATATACATCCTACTAATATTATAAATGCGTATGTTTGTTCCTTAATCACGCCAGAACGGATCAATGGATCTGAATGCAATTTGGCACAGAGATAGATTATAGTCTGGAATACACATAGGCTACTTTACCTGAAAAATCTAAAAAATCCCAAGGGATAACTATAACCGAATTCCACGAAGACGACGAAGACGCGGGTACAAGCTATTAATAAATAAAAATAAGTACATAACATAAACTTATTTCAATAGCCAATAGCATAAATCTATCATCATGCCACGGCCTCATTTGTAAGATGACAGTAGTCCTCACGCAGCCCCAGTTCGCATTGGGGACTCACAAAGGGCTGCCAACTATTTATGCGTCGTTTGTGCGTTATCGGATCCTGACTAGAGAGACTTCATAGTGTTCTCTATACTATATTCTATAGTGTTTCATATTCGATATTTGAATTATTAGGACATGAAATATTTTTATTTCAAATAATTATTATTATTTTGATATTTGGAGACCTTACATCTCCTTTTTTATACTTGACCGTGGAGACTGTCTACATCTCCACTTAACCTAGATTAGGTAGTCAATTTAGATGTTTCATTAATTCTTTATTTTAATTATTATTATTATGACCCTTAGAGGCTTTATACATCTCTAAGTCGCTTAACTTGTCCAGACGCGGAGACTATACATCTCCCTTATTAGTTTTTTATTATAATTAATTTTTACCCATTAGGATTGTTTGCTGCCCTTTTCATGTGTTCGTTTTAGCTAAAACTGTAATGTAAAAGTTGGGAAAAAAAAGACTTACTGCTCAGTTTCTTTAGGCGTTTCTTCTCAGCAGATGTCACCTTTCGAAGCGCTGGTAGCTTCAGACATGTAAAAGAGCCCATGTAGCCTACTTGCAAAATAAATATCTTCATTTTCATTTTCTTTTTCATATGGGCCAAATACTTAGTATTTTCCAGTCAAAGGTATAAGTGAAATAGTACCTACACTGAATGAAAATACAGTACTTTAACGGAAAACCTTTTAAAAAGAGTGTAAGGTGTGCTTGATTAAACGTAATACAGAAAATTCGCCTTTCCGATTACGCATCTTGTGGCTATCCGAGCTGCGAAAACGCCTATTGAACTGGCCAGCTCAAAGCCCATGTAAGGACTGACCGAAATACGTATACTATTTTTGCGTAGTATATATTTCTTCAAGAGTATAGTACACAGAGCTAAAATATAGTACAATCATCAAAAAGTACATATAAAACAGTACCGTGACTCACTTATGGACAACACACAGCCTAAACGGGTGGTCCTAGAGGTTTGAAATTTGGAGGAGACATTCCTCGAGTACCCAAGAGATGCACTAAGGAGGGATGTTTTGAAATTCCAGCCCCAAAGAGATGAAAAGGGGTGATAAAGTTTGTATGGAAAATACCGCGGGCGAAGCTGTGGCGGGTCCATTAGTCTTTTATATTTACGAAGCCAAACATTTTTATAATATCAGATTGGTTATTTGGCTCCTAAAAAGTATATATTCTGTACGCTAATAAAGAGGACCAGGCAATGTGTTTCAATTAACCTCAAGCTAGCTTTAATAATAATCAATCAACAACACGCTATGAAAAACCTTATGTTTTTTTTTTTTATATTGATCTGCTTACCTAAACTTTAAAATTACGCCTCTTTAGCACAGATCAAATATATTTGCTTAAAAAAGTTAAAGACACCAACCTCGGCGAGAAAGTGAATATTTCCGTGAGTGAAAATGTGCGAAGTTTCAGTTTAGCCAACTTAAGAGCGCACAACTTTAGTTCAGAGCGTAGGGAGCGTTCACAAAAAAAAAATCATCTACGCTTGATTTTTTAATGTCGACATTTTATGTTAAACATGTTATTACAAGTGATACAATGAGAGATGATTGTGTCATATGGGAACAAAGTGCTTTATTAAGAGCTAAGGCAAAATATTCAATAAGTTTCAAGAAGGGATTCAAGGTATACATTCCGAGACATAAATAATTATTTTTGCTCACCAGCGGCAGCATAAACAACCTGCCCATCGGTACTCCTCCTATGAGAAAAAAACTGAAACAAGCGCTATACCTACTTTGTCATTGATCGTGTTTCAGTTGGTTACAGTTGGTTGGTTGGTTGGTTGCTTGGAACAAAATGCGACTTTACTCCGGCTACGCAGGGTTTATTGTTGCACGAATTGTACCTATATCTATTATATTCGAGTTTTTTTTTTCAAAATTAGGTACCATTTTCTGAATCCAGGCTTGTGTTATGATGATTCAAAAACACAATACAACTGTTTGAATAAAATCTTAAACATTGTGGAAATAAGAACAAAAATTTGATTTAAATAAACTAAATGAAGGTTGCCTGTTCTGCTGACTGTATTTTACATAAGTAAACCACCTGTTGTCGACGCGTGCTGACGGTCTCACAACACAGGACATCAGCTAATGATGGCCTGCTTTCTGTTCGGGATAGATCACGGTATCATCACGGTATTATATTATGTTGTTAATTGTATAACTCGTAAAAGACTGTTTAGGCTGGAAAAACCGGTCAAGTGCGACTCTGACTCGCGCGCCGAGGGTTCCGTATTTACCTATGAAAAAGAAACAGTACCTTGTAGGTACGGAACCCTAAATATTAATAAAATAGCTTTTAACAACGGGGTAACCATTTACAACCTACCTATGACATAAGACAGAAAATAACTTTCGCAAACTCCTATCTCCGTGCAATCGTCGAGTGTGGTACGACGTTGCAAAGGTTATTCTGTATAACTATTTTTTTTAAGTGATGTTATTACAAATTTACGGTTTTCGGACATTTTCCTTTATTTGTGCTGTAAGATACTGCTTCGTGACAAATTTCATGATTCTAGGTCAACGGGAAGTACCCTATAGGTTTTGATGCCCTTTGGATTCCCTTGAAAGTATTAAAATATGTGTCAGCTTTTGACGACGCAGGAGGGCTTATTTTATTATAAGTGTCACTTAAATGGATGTCAAGGAACGTGGTTGACATGTGACTGAACGTGCGATGGTGTCACATTCACGTTTTGACACCTGAAAGTGAACTTTCAGCGAAAATAGCTTTAAGCAGTTCCTTACTATATATTTCAATGCAACATTTTTGCTCATGACACAAAGTTTGACCCGCTAGAGGCCTCGAACCCCCGACCTCCAGCAAGTACCCAGTTGCACTGCCATTACCGCCATCGAGTCAGTTCCTATAATTAATGACAAATGTTTCTTTAAAATAAAATGGGTTAGTGGTTCCGTTCCGTACATGATTATCTGAAATTTCCTGTTACTTTAAATACCATAGACTTCTTATAGGTTTTCCTGTAATCTATAGGTAAAGCACTATTTTCTGTATTTTTTTCAGAATTTTAGCCCCAGTAGTTTCGAAGATAACGGGGGGGAATGTTCAATTTTCGCCTTTTTTCCTAAATAACTTCCAAACTTTTTATATTCAAATTTAAAAAGATATATATTTAAGATTCTCACAATAAGCCCTTTCAATTGATATGTGACAAGATATAGTTTGAAAACCTTTTTTTTACAATTTTCTAATTTACGGATCCCATGTTTAAAATTCATTTAGGTATTAACTTTAAACGGCCGTGTTGCGGTCACCGACTTACATATATGTACGAAAACTCACTCGGTCTAGTAGTTTCGGAGCAGATTGTCTGTGACAGACGGACAGACAGAGACAGACACACGAGTCCTATAAGGTTTCCGTTTTTCCTTTTGAGCTACGGAACCCTAAAAAATAACTTCAGCTGGCGGTAGGCGCACGAGTTCTCACATGACCAGTTTATATATTCAAGTGTTCCGTTCACCGGAACGTTTACCTACACTACAGTAAAAAAAGCTCTTCTGTGAAAAGGCTCACCGACTTCATTCCACTTTAAAATGAAACATCTCCAAACAAAATCCCCAAACACCAGAGGGCGCCGTCGATTTTAATTTAACTCTTTTAAAAACGGACCAATGACACCGTCCGAGTGGGAGCGAGACAGAAGGCGGGGGTGGTAATTTTTGCCAATACTTAAACGAAGATAGATAGAGCCACCCCACCCGAGAGGGGTTTTAAGAAAATTTTAACTTTTCTTTATTCAAACCTCCTCGGGAGGCCAACCCCCGGGGAGGTTCCATTTTTCTTTTACTATTCTCTTTGGCTCTCAAAGGAAACAGTGTTCCACTCAAGCATTTATTAAATTCAGCATTCAAAATGAATCGCTATAAAAGTGCTTCGCCTTTGTTTTTAATCGCCTGCTTCTTGTATTTCGGTTTTATGAGATTTGTTTATGTTTTAACCTGCTTTAACTAATATTTTTTTATTATTATTCGATAATGGCTGGTAAAATATAGTTTTAGTCAGATTAAAACTTTCTTGAGACATTACTAAGACTATAAATAAGCACGGCTTTACTCACGATTTATTGTCAGAAATAGTCCGACATGTTTCGGACTCATATGGAGTCCTTCTTCAGGGGTTGAGTGCGGTTGCAGTCACAGCAACCCACGCACTGACACACCACACACACCACAACATGTCGGACTATTTCTGACAATAAATCGTGAGTAAAGCCGTGCTTATTTCTAGTCAAAATATAGTTTACTGGTTTAATTCAACACAAGATCAAAATTATGTCACGTAGAATAAGTTATTGTTAAAAATTGGATTTTTATAACAATGTTATTGCGCATGGCACTTTAATATTGCAATGTCAGTGGGTGTTAACAACTTAACTGGTTTAAATTTGACTTTCACGATTTGACGCAAACATAACTACAACAAGTTAAATAAAGCAAAAAAACCGGGCAAGTGCGAGCAAGTGTTAAACCCGCGTGGAGAGGGTTCCGTTCCATACATGATTATCTGAAATTTCCTGTTACTTTAAATACCATAGACTTCTCATAGGTTTTCCTGTAATCTATAGGTAAAGAACTATTTTCTGTATTTTTTCAAAATCTTAGGCCCGGTATAAGGGGGGGGGGAATGGTAAATTTTCGCCCATTTTCCTAAATAACTTCCAAACCATTTATCTTAAAATTCCAAAAAAAACATATTTAAGATCCGCACAATAAGCCCTTTCATCTGATATGTCACATGATATAGTTAGCGTAACTTTTTATTTTAATTTTCTAATTTACCCCCCAAAAGTGGCCTCCATGTTTAAAATTAATTTGTTTACGTTACGCATCCGTATTGCGGTCACTGACTTACATATGTATACCAAATTTCAAATCAATCGGTCCAGTAGTTTCGGAGCAAATTGGCTGTGACAGACGGACAGACAGACAGTCAGACAGACAGACACACGAGTGATCCTATAAGGGATACTTTTTTCCTTTTGAGGTACGGAACCCTAAAAAGTCGATCACTGTCGATCTAATAGTAGATATATCTAGTTTTAATCAAGTAATGTTTAATTGTGGCGATCATCTGGGGAAGCCTATGTCCAGCCTAAGCCTATGGGCGTCTTTCGGCTGAAATGATGATCCGTTTAACCCTTTGACCGCCCCAGTCGGCTGTGGCCGTCGGCAGTTTTCCGTGCCCCTTACGCCACGATAAGCCGTTTTCCATACATTTGCGTCGGCTACAGCCGTCGTCGAGCGCCTGTGGCACGCTTTTTCGGCGGTAGCCGTGGCGTTGGAAAGGTTAAATCCCAGGGTGGGCCAGGGTTCTAGGGTGACCCACCGATTTGTTAGATGGGTTCCGCGAACGCAATGTTTTCATGTAGCTTTTTTCCGAGTCGCATTTTTCCGCGAGCGATTAATTGCTTCCTCGGAATTTTACTTACGAATGTATCATACCTACACTTAATTTTTGCCAACATGTCCAGCACTTCGTCTGCGACTTTTGATAAAGTAACCACCGTTTTGTGTAGTTTCCACAAGTAGCATGCTAAATACGCAAACCCATTAAGTTATACAATAAAAAGGAAAAGAAAGATACCTACCAAACTCGCATTCGACTGCCGACATACAAATGTCGCCGTATGCAAAATGTGTATTCACAAATACTGAGCCCATTTCGATGTTATCGGAGACATGCATGTCTGCAGAAGGATGTGGGAAATTGTAATCCCAATAAATTCGACTGTTGGAGAATGCCTAAAGGCATTAAGTCCACCTTATGCTCTCTGAGTTTCTTACAGTGCAAAAGAATGAAAAACTTCATAATATCAACTTCCCTATAATTCTACAAAAAGGTTTTAATTTCATTTCAGTTGGTTTTTGAAATCAACGCCATCTCTGAGACACGTATATAAACTTCTGATTAATTAACTAGCAGCAAAAGAATTTCAATGAGTTTGTTCTTTTCTCACGAGATGGTGTGAATACAAATTAAAACATAGTTTTATCATAATAATAGTTTTTTGTAAAGAATCATTGTGGAAGTTGCCCTTTATTTTACAGACTCTATAAACAATAGCAGGCGGCAATAATTAACAATTTACCTACTTAGTTAAAAGTAGGTACGCGGGCGACCGAGCTTTGCTCAGCGTCTTTCTTTACCAGGCATAATATCTGCGGCCCAAGCAAGGTTGACACAAGGATAAGTTAACCCGTCTTACCTCTAAGTGCGTCTCTGTCACACTAGTGCCGACAAATAGATAGTCAGACAGATAAACGGGTTTAACTTATCCCTGTCTGGCATGCTGTGGCCGCTGTCTAGATAAACTTGAAAAATCAAACATTGGGTCCCATTCGAAATGGTGTCGCTTAAATTTTAAATTGCCTAAACTTAAAATAAGAAACGTCAATTTCGACGTTTCTTATTTCAAGTTTACCGACTTTTAAATTTAGCACAATTTGATCCAAATCGTTAGAGCCGTTTCCATTTCCAGTATTTACTATTCAGCTATGCCACGTGCACTGCCAAGAACTCGCCTCACGAGTTCTTTATAATGTTGTTCGGAGGCCGACGACTCGCTAGGGGAGTTCATTATACCGGATGGAAAAAATTATGGAGCCTGGAGGGGAACTGCCTTAGTCCTTAAGTTAGATCATTTTAGTTAAAAGAAAAATTATTTTATTTTTAAAACAAATCTGTAATCTGTATACTAGCTAGAGGCCACAATAAAAGAGTCCCTTAGGGAGTGCTATTTGTTTGTGTATGAAACCAAATGAGTTTCAAGAGATAAGTCAACTCTCCTTGCGAGTTCTGGGCATTGAAACTGGATCAGGTCAAAAAGTACGGGCCAACTGTGTTTTATTTATGAAATAAAAACAAGTCAAATTATCAAATATTTAATTCCTCTCCTCATACCCAGTCACCGCTTGGTTTCTTTTATCGTTTCTATCCGCACTGACACTGAAACAAACAAAAAATTATCAATATATAATTATTCACTGGTCCAAATTTTATTCCAACAGTTTTTTTTCTAACCCATTCACGGCCAAGCGTCCGCTAGCGAACGCTATACGCCAGGCCCCCAATTCTCGGTGCATTCGAGATAATCTCACAATCGAGATTAAACCTCGGTGCATACAGTCGTTTGACACGGTGCATTCATCGAGATTAACTTTTTCAACGCCATTGACTAACATATCCGCACCACTGGTTCACCGCCAACGACGGATATATCAGTCAGGGCATACAAGGTAAAATAGCCCTTTAAAAGTATGCCGTAAGGTTGAAATTCGTGTTACTTCTTAGAAATGCTTGGCGTGTAAGTGACAACTTTTGTATGACACAGCGTTGAAGAGGTTAAACGTCAGTGCATACAGTCGTTTGACACAACTGTATGAATCTGACATTTAATCTCGCAATCGACATTATCTCGAATGCTCCGAGAATTTGGGGCCAGGCCCCCATACAAAGTGTTTTTCGCTAAAATCTATGACGAAACTCGTGCGTCATGACGCTAATCAGACTGCCGCTTATTACACCGGCAAGCGGGATAAGTTCGTGCAACATTTTTACTCAGCATCGTTTTTTCTGTGCACTAATTAGGGTTCCGAACCCAAAGGGTAAAACGGGATCCTATTTTTATTTTATTTATGTAAGTTCTTTTCGTGTTAACGTCTTATGCTTCATTTACATGCAGCCGAAGTGAGCAGGGAAGTGGGCATGGAAGTGGGCAGCGCGAGTATGCAAAAGGGGCACTTCTCCTGCTCCTGTCGCTACTCGCGTTGCGGCGCGCAGTGAGCCAGGAGCAGCATGTAAACACCAACTGCCTTCGAAAGCAGTGGCAGTGGCTGCAGTAAATGAGGTATTAGATTAATCTTTCAGCGCCACGGCTGAATGCGAGAAAGCGTGGCACAGACGCCGAGCTACGGCTGTAGCCGACATATTATGGAAAACGGTATGCCGTGGCGTCAGGGGCACGGAAACCTGCTGTCAGCTACAGCCGACTGTGGCGTTCAAAAGGTTAAGGATCAGACTCTAAGAGGAGTGTGAACCTACGGCTTTTCATACAAAAGGCGATAACGATTTCCACTACTTAAATGATAACCAATTTTTGATAGGTTGTCAGTCAGAACAAAATCTAGGTCTATACGTTTTTTGAATATTGATTTAACATCAACAAATTCAAATATTCGCCGAAGTTAGCTTTGTATGAGAATACGGAAACAACAATAAAACTGGATTTATTGATTAAAGTGAAGAAAAAAAACGTATAGATAGACCTAGATTTTGTTCTGACTGACAATGCATTCAAAATTGGTCAACATCGGTTAACATTTAAGGGGTGGAAATCGTTATCGCCTTTTGTATGAAAAGCCGTAGGTTCACACTCCCTTTAATGCATTTCATTCATTATGTGTTTTAAAATAAAAATAAAAAAACAAAATCCAATTATATGATTTCAATGAAAATTTAAAATTTACGACTCAATCTTGTTTCGGATTCACAAATAGTCACAATTAAAAAATTACCTTTGGATTTGAGCGCCTTAACTATTTGCGAGGGATCAGTGCCTTTTGGTACCTTCAGAAACAGCCGTTTTGGTTTTCCTTCAACAGCAACTGAGGGTAATCTATTCAGTTCCCCTGTTAGGGTAGGCAGGGGTAAGGTGTCCACACTAGTCTCTTTAGGCTGTTCGGTTCGAAGAGTCGTTTTTTTCTTACCAGGATAAGTGCAGCATCCATACCCTAATGTTCCAATTTTCTGAGGTATCTGACCAGCAGATCTGTTTGTAATATTTGCAGGTGATCTGTGGCGATGAAAAATATTTTCTGCTATATTGTTGATAACAATGTTTTTTCTTGGAGGATCTTGTAATTTTGGGAAGTCGTCCGTGCTTTTCGTGGGGTTGTGAGAAAATATTCTTGATACGCCGGAATCGAGTGTTGTTTGTTTATCATCAACTGTTGTTTGCTTCCGAGCAACTGTTGTTGGTAGGTTGTCGGGAGCAATTGTTCTTGCTTGGTCGTTACGAGCAAGTATTCTTAAAGAATTGTTATATCTTTTCAGGTTGTCAGCA
Source organism: Tortricodes alternella (assembly GCA_947859335.1). NCBI lineage: Eukaryota > Metazoa > Arthropoda > Insecta > Lepidoptera > Tortricidae > Tortricodes > Tortricodes alternella. Next base: position 7,230,983 of record OX401973.1, on the reverse strand, counting down.
GCAAGTGTTGTTTGGTTTCCGTAATCAGGTATTCTTGCGCTGTCGCGTGTAGATATTGTTGGGTCTTCGTGGGGTGGAGAGTGGTACAATTGTTGGTCAGTGAGTGCAGGAGAGAGACTCGGCCGAGGTCTTTTCCGTGGCGGGTCGTCAACATCAGATTCGATTTCTTCTATGGATTGGTTACCTTCACTTTCTATTTCTATGTCGGAATTCTGAAAATAACATTACCGGCTTATATATAATTAATATAATACAGAAGCTTACAGTACGCTGACAACAAGAATTGTGATGTTTCCTGGGTAAAAAAATAGTAATTGTGATTAGTCCGTCAGTTAGATTATCAAAAAATATTGAACACGTATTTTTTGCTTTATCAAATCAATCAAAATTGACAAAGATAACGCGCATCAAAGTTCGGGAGCGGGGGCTAATGACGTCACTTAATGGTAAAAAGCTTACACATTCGTGACGTCACGCGGAAATTCAACGCACTATATCTTCGTAATTTTTTCTTTAATTGACAAAAGAAAAAATATGTATTCAATATTTTTTTATAATGTAAATGACGGACTAATTGGATTTTTTTAAGAAACCTGCCTATTATTTTATGATAATTTAGTATTATATTGGCTTATTTATGCCGCATGTGTAATTGTGGTCAAAGCAAAAGGCCCCACAAAGTATTATTGTCAATACATTTAGATTATTGTATTCGCAAGTTTTTATTTATCTTGTTTAGTTCCTAAGTTCAAAAATATTGGTGTTTAAGTGTTTTCATACAAATAAACTTTTAACCATTTTCTCTTGTCTTTTAAACCTAAAATAGCAACTCAGACATTGACCAAGCATAAGGTTGTCAAAGTCAGTAAATATTTAAAAATTCTTCCGCAGGTTGAATGAAAAATATGGTATTTGCGGCTCATATCAGAAATCACAAAGGTCCTATTTTTTGGAATCATCAGATCCTGGATGACTTCGACGGGTACGTCAACTCGACGCTCACATATTTGCCATTCGTAGTCTGGTCTCTGAAGTAATAAAGCCTTGAGCAGTACCGGAACGTCACCGGGGTCCAGGCCGCAGCTGGCGAGCGGGTCGGCCTCCGCCGCGGCCTCCTCGCTGTGGGCCACGGGCACCTCCGCCTCGTCTCGTATTTCCACCGTACTACAAACAAATAACTTGCCTTAAAAATAATACGTAAAGTCACCATTACATGTTCAAAAAGTCATAGTAAGAATACCAGAAAATCAATCAAGTCTCCAGTAAGTGGAGAGATTTTGAATTCGGAAAAGTACCAAATCCAGTAAGTACGATACAACTCTCATAACATGCACTGCACGGGGCGTGCGCCGGCTCGGCGGTGATCGGTTTCTTATACAAGTAGCGTGCAATCGACGCGACATACAGTTTATTCTACCCACCTGATGGTAATGGGACTGAAATAATTAATTTTTTGTCTAATTTTTATTGCATTTCCTCACAAATGTGATGAAAAACATTGTGTGTATCACGGGCAGTAAGGAGATAACCAACCAGAGTCATTAAAAGCCCTCCGCCTTCGGCGTCAGGGTTCTAATAGAGTCTCGTTAGTTATCCCCTTCTTGCGGCCAATGATGCACAATGTACTATTAATAGTGCATAAAAGAGTCCTCTTTGGGTCATTAAAAAGGTTGAACAATAAACGTATAATTTAGTATAAATTTTATTACCTATAAAAATGTGATATAATAGGGATTTCTATTGCTTGAAACATATTTTTTATTTTAATAGAAAAGCACTATACAAGCTTCGACCATCAAGTGCCATACTGGACTCATACATAGAAATCGTTGCCTATGGCTCGGATTTCAAATCGTACCCGTCCAGTATGGCTTACTTATTCAAAATACTTTTTAATAAACATCTTTGATATCTTTAACCTTTTGGATGCCAAGCATGTCTGAGAAGTAACACGAATTTCAACTTTAAGTCAAGGTAATGAAGGACTTTTTTACCCTGTATACGCTGTCACGCATAGTCCAAAAGGTTGACAATATACACATTTCAATAAAAAATTAAATATGGTCAATTACATCAACAAAATGGGAATATTAAATAAAATTCCCTTCGTTTCTGGATTTGCACTCTTCTACACTTTTAAAAGAAGGTTCCCTTTGAAACGAAAAAAAACGAAGACGCAGCTAAATGCAAAAAAGTCTAAAAAAAAACACATTATTACCCATCAGGTATTTCCGGTAAGAGGTTTTCACTCAGCAGCTGATGTCTTATGACTGCTAGGACGGCTTGTATTTCCTTCTGTAAACAATTAATAAAAAAACATAAAAATATATGAGGTTTCTATTAGGTTATCACCAGGTTTTCTTTGACTCATAAACATTTTAGAAAAAACTTTAGCGTGCCCGCGGACTCACAATTTCAAGTTGGCGAACTAAATCGTAGTTGGATAAGACTTGCGGGCTATCATAAGTCACTATGTCTATTGGTAAACTCTGCGATTTAGTTGGCCAACTTCAAATAATAATAATAATAATCTGCGTGTTGGCTTCGGCCCCATGTTACGCCTTCCAAAGGTCCGGAACTCCCATGGTCCCGTGATGGAAAAAGAGATACATAATAGTAATAACAATAATAATCAGGGGACAATCTTTACGCAAATCGATCTAGTCCCAAAGTAAAGGCCCGGGCAAACCAAACGCGTTTGCGGCGCGTCACGTTTGGAACGCGGGCCCGCGCAATTTGTACCTGGCACACCGCAGGCGACGGCGGCTTCAACGCGTTTCGGACGCGGGCCAGCGTTGCTCACGCCTCGCACCTGCTTTCAATGGGACATGTCGCGCGGCGCGGGCGGCAGTTGGCTTCAAGATGTCGATCGACACGGGCTCCGATGAAGAATTTGTATTGCTTTTAGCTATCAGTCGAAAAAAAAGAATTTGGATACATGATATCAATACCATGAACAATATTGGGAATATCATCGTCTGTGCAGGGATCTGGAATGCCACGAAGATCGTATTTTGACGTATTTTAGAATGTCGAGAAGAAGTTTCGATGAATTGCATGAATTATTGCGCCTTGCAACGAAGCGTGCGTTGTTCCGTGTACCGGAACTCGAGTCTATGGGGCAAGCCAAAGAAATAAAACCCATTTTCTATTTATGATACTGTTGATTTTGATAAAAGATATAATTTAAATTTAATCATATCAGTACCTACAGTAACCTACCCAGTTTTTGTTTAAGATAATATGTTATCTAAACTATTGAAAAGCATATTTTTTTTCCACGTAATGCGTGGCGTGCGCTGTGCGCGCCTCGCACGCGCCGCACAGGTCCCAGTCCGCGCACTGCACGCACGTGTAGCGGGCCCTGCGCGCGACACGCAGTGTCAGTACTCACGCTTGGCACGCGCAGCACGTAATGCGTGGCGTGCGCTGTGCGCGCCTCGCACGCGCCGCACAGGTCCCAGTCCGCGCACTGCACGCACGTGTAGTAGAATCTGAGTGAAAGTAAAATTGGATTTAATAGTTTCGTATAAGTGGCTAAATATACAGTACAGTAACAGGTACTGGTTTCGTCCAAATGATTTTCAGCTTACCCTGTTATATCTTCTCCACAGTCATTGCAGACGTAACCTGCATTTGTGCTTGAAACTGCAATAATAAGCAGGTTGAAAAAAAAACAGTGATGATTGACAGTGAAATATGATTCTGATAGCCTTTATTCAAGTCTCACCTGATTCATTCTCGACAGATGAGGGATCTGAATATATAGAGATATTGTCTTCACTCTGATCCGTCTCTGAGTCAGAGACCTGCACAACCTCATTCACCTCCACCTCATTCACCTCCACCTCTTTCTCTACGGGCTTATCATTGTATTCTGCAATGGAAAATTCATAGCTGTTTCACTCATATTTCTAAGACAACACAGGCTGTGCAACCCAAACCTTCTAGTATGGCCATGGTCCAGTGATGCTGTTTGATTTAAATATACATTTGTGAGGTGCACCTTCCTTGCCAGAGAAACAAGCTCTGACAGGAGGAATTGCCCATGAGTTCAGTTTCCGGGAGACTTCCCATCAGGCTGACATAGTCACATATGTGTACTATAGCCTCCATAAAATAAAACCTTTTTAATAAAAGGCTAGTTTAAAATAAATAAATGAAGAGCAACTTTAAAATGCAAATTAGAACATTTTAAAGTTATAAATATTTATTATAGGAAGTAGAAAGCAACAGAACTTAAGTCGTCTGTACACTTTTTCTTGAAATCAGAAGTGGCCATTAATTAACTTTTTCAATGCCTTACATCTAATGCAAATGTCACTCACACGCCAAGGGTGTTTCAAAAGCCATGCAAAAATCAACTTCATTCATACAAAAGAAGGTCTCTTTTGAGTTGTACCTCCGACAACAATAAGCGTCGTTGGCATGGTAGGCACGACAGCAGTGTTGAAAAGGTTAAGCATTAAAATTGACTACATTCAATCATTTTACCTGGCAAGAATAATGTAGGTACAGCAGCCCGGGATATGTGGCTTGTGCTACCCACAAATTCCACCTCGAAGTGATGCTTACATATCTTTCGATTTTTAAAAACAAAGACTGGGTCCAAGGATGACACGCAACTGCCAACATTCTTCACCCAAATATCAAATCTTTCCTTTTCTTTTTCAGGATGAGGAAATTTATGCAAAGTAACATTATCTTCACCTAGAACACAACAATAACATACTAGTACTAGTATACATGGTTGGTAGAGAAGCATTTGTAATTGCTAACCGTTCCTGCAACATTCAATGATATTCATCACTCTTGCGAGATATCACATAAGATGATGAGCAAAACTGTTGAAACTGAGCAACCGTGTTGATAATCTTGTGAACTATCACTTAACTAAACACAAAATACAGTCTATTGTAGAAACTGATCTTTTATTATTAGACTGAATATAATATTCCATTTATACATACATACATACATGGCATCACGCCCGAAATCCCTAATGGGATGGGCAGAGCCACAAGACTACTCATGGCCATGTTCGATTAATTCGTCCTAAGATGGTATGATGAACCGTATGGTGACAGGTGATCAGCCCATCGCCCATACAGATAGTCCACCATGTTGGAGAGGACCCGTCCCTTAGTCGACTTTTACGACATGCCAGGATGATAAGCATCTGCACGCATTCTATGTTATTTCTTCACTCTCAGTGCAGCAGTATTCCATTTATGCTGATTGGATTTGCACTATTGAAATTATTATTATTTATTTTAAATTTTTATTTACTTACCTACAGGACAGAATGCACCTGCCCCCGTAGCACACTAATTTTAATAGCGCACATACAGCATCTGTCCCTTTCGCACCCACGTATTAGTTAAACAGTGACAAATGCTTTATGTGCGCGATAAAAACTAGTGTGCTAGGCCCTCAGCGGCCCTAACATGCATGGCACAAAGATAAATTAGAACCGTTTATCTCTAAGTGCGTCTCTCTCACACTAGTGCCGACGAAAGAGATAGTCATAGAAATAAACAGTTCTAATTTATCTTTGTGGCATGCATGTTAGGGCCGCAGGGATATTTATATATTTCATTTAGAATGTTACGTGAGTTAGCTCATATTGTGATAACTTTTACTGGTAGGTACAATGTGTCTTAGTGCCCTGAAGATCCACAGCAGATTCTTGACTCTACTGATGCCCTGATCAAGGTGAGGGAATACGTGCAAGCAGGCATTATGTCACTAAAGGTAGTGCAAACAGCCTTTAGTGACTTCTTGCACTAAGCCGACGATTTGTGTACAATAAATATTAAATGAATTGCTTACGTCGTTTGTAACAGCTTGGAACACAACAGGTCTTGATGGAAGCGGCCGCCGGCGATAACGTAACTTGGTATCTGGAGAAAGCAAAATCACGAAACATGAGTGAAAACAGAATAAATCACTACGTTTTAATAAAAATATGTTTTTTTTTTTTTTGGATTTTATGGCCTGGTTTAAAAAATATAAGTGAACCTCCTGCAGGGCTGCCAACTCTTTAACGAGGTTTGCCCCTAAAACCACGTCGAAAACACCGTAAATACCCGTAAATCACTAACCGCTGGTTTTTAATAGGCACCTTTTACCACATACTAATAATGTATAATAACCCATTCTAAACCATACTCTTGTCAGTGTTATCAGTACTTACAAAACCAATTACGGACAGAAAGTGTTGTATAAAAGGACTGTTTTCGATGTGGATAGGACCAATGATATTAAAAAACCAAAGATGCGTCTTTCAAGCTCAAAATTTAAACCCAGAAAGCAACCCAATTGTGATTCTTTCAATTAGTCATGCGCGGACTTTAGGTCGAGTAACACATGTCGTGCCCTATTGAAAATGTTCTCAAAAAAGCCATTCTTGAGCCTAATGTCGGTTCATAATACTACAAAAATATGAAAAGGAAGAACTGATGCTTTATTTCATTTGTAGATATATTCAACGTAAATAGAAGTAGGACTAAAATGCATTTATTTTGTTCATATATGATCGTCATATTCCAAATTAATGTGTAATATCCGCACGTCAAATGTCACCTAAACTGCACTGGCCGAAAAGAAACGAAAAAAGAAGAAAATTATCTAAGTCACGTTTTTAAAACGCGTTGAGTATGGATATAGGTAACGTGTCTTTCTATAATATGTTATTGGATAGGACGAAAATTGCAACAATTACTATCATTTACAATTTTAAATTAATTTGTCCGTCATTATCTATAAGTTTTTTCATACCCTTATGAATGTAATGCCCCTAAAAAAAAACCCGGGCCACTTATTTTACCCCTAAATTTAGGGGTAAACCCCTTAGTTGGTAGGCCTGACCTCCAAGGTCAGTTCACCTAAGAAGACTGTGAACCAACGGCAAAAATCACCCTTTTCATAAAAAAAGGTGATAACGATTTCTACCCTTTAAATGTTAACCGATTTTCACCAATTTTTGATAGGTTGTCAGTCAGAACAAAATCTGTCCAAACCCATCAAAAATTGGTCAAAAACATTTAAGGGGTGGAAATCGTTATCGCCTTTTGTATGAAAAGCCGTAGGTTCACAGTCCTCTTAAGCCGCTTTCAATTTTCTTTCAGCGACGACTGCGACACCATGCTAGCGACCGAGTAACGAAAAATTAAAAAAAAATTGAACCACCATTTTGTAGTTGTCAAATCGTTTTTCAGTTTCTCAACTGTCTGTTACACTGTCAACTCTGGCTTTCAGATGCTTATACGTATTTCGAGGTTATCTCTGTTTGTTTCGAGGTAACATCAGTTTGTTTTTGTTATAATTGTTATTATTTCTGTTATTCGTTGTTTTTGTTTGTTTCGTTTAATAACATGTCTTCAGTGAAGAGGAGATTTTGCGTTTTTAGCTGTGATGCTTTAGGTAAGTAGCAATTTTAATTACGATGCTTACATTTCATACAAACAATGGAAATTGAAGTTTAATCTATTTATTGTTTGATATTCGCATGAATTTAATTTCATTTTCAGATGCCCAAGGCGTACCCCTTCACCGGTTCCCGAATAAGGATCAACGCCCCGAGTTGTTTGCTGCTTGGATGTCGGCTATTGGTGACAAGCTTGAAGGACTTGATCCTAACAGGATACTATCAAAACGAATATGTGACCACCATTTTGAACCTGCATCTAAATTACCCAAAGGTCGTATTATTGGGTCGGCCGTACCGAAAATTAATTTGAATCGTAAGTAGATTAATTTCTAGATGAGACTTAAGTTTCACTCTAACTTATTTCTTAATCAACTGGAATACACGGTTTTTACTTGCATATTCTGGCATTAGTTATGACTCCTTTAGAGTTTTGTTCCGTATAGTGTTTAGGGTTAAATAATATTACCATTTAATTTTTGTCTGCCAGAAGACTATGGCTGCGACTAGTGATTTATATAATATTTCTCACAAGTGGTATTTCCAGCTATGACATTGACTAAACTGTCAAACATAATGTCTCATTGTTACAGGTGTGCAGCAAACTATCAGTTCTATTGTGGACATGGACCACAATTACTGCCAGCCCAGAAGGGAAAATTCACAGTCTGTAACATTGCCCAACATTACAGATAGAGGCTCATCTGTAGTTAAAAATCTGACTCAGAACTTTTATGTTCAAGTAAGTAACATATACTATTTTATACCGGCTTATTATTTGAGGGTTGCCACATATGAAATTACATTCGCTACTAGCCACTCTTTTGTCTTTGAGGAACCTTCAATTTTTTGGGGTCACGAGCCATAGGGCCTAGCTTTTATCGCGCTTATGAAGCATTATCACTTTTTAACTAATATGCAGGTGCGAAAGGGACGAATGCTTTACGTGCGCGATAAAAGTGAGTTTGCTATGGGGGCAGGTATATAAAATTATCTTAAACAACTGTCATAATACATACATACATACATAAAATCACGCCCGAAATCCCTAATGGGGTGGGCAGAGCCACAAGACTACTTGTGGCCACGTTCGATTAATTGGTCCTAAGATGGTATGATGAACCGTATGGTGACAGGTGATCAGCCCATCGCCCATACAGATAGTCCACTATGTTGGAGAGGACCCGTCCCTTAGTCGACTTTTACGACATGCCAGAATAGCGACTGTCAAAATAGCGATAATTTTACCTATTTTATAATTAGTGTGCTAAGGTAATAATTACATATATTGTCTACTAAATCGTCAAGTGTACTTATACATAGACGACGTTAATATATGGCATAGTTACAAGCTAGACCACCGCGACAATTTTTTTGTCGCTTGCGTGAAGATAAAGGTTTTCCCCGTTGTACACAATTTTTTATCGCGCATAAAGCTTACATCCCTTTCGCACCCTCATATTATTTAAAAAGTGACAGATGCTTTATGTGCGCGATAAAAGCTAATGTGCGGGTTCGAAAGGGAAGAATGCTTTTTCAGCGCGCGATTAGTGTGCTACGGGGGCAGTGTCCTAGCCTCGCAAGCACACCGCACTACTATAGATGGCGAGATTTTTAAAATCCCTTTTGACGTTTCCTAAGCGACATACAACGTAAATTAAATATGTTCAACGAAACATAAAACAAAAATTAAACAATAAGCGGGACTAGTACCTTTTAACATTCACAAAATATATTTGCGGATTTAATTCACAATATGAATACATTTCAGATTTTAATCTTGTATATTTCTTTTAAAATTGATTATTAAAGTATTACGGAAAATGTTACGTGACGTTCTACCGTTTTTAGGGTTCCGTACCCAAAGGGTAAAAATGGGACCCTATTACTAAGGCTCCGCTGTCCGTCTGTCACCAGGCTGTATCTCATGAACCGTGATAGACAGTTGAAATTTTCATAGATGATGTATTTCTGTTGCCGCTATAACAACAAATACTAAAAAACAGAATAAAAATTATATTTAAGGGGGCTCCCATACAACAAACGCGTTTCTTTTTCCTTTTTTAAAGATAATGGTAAGGAACGACTCGCACTTGGCCGGTTTTTTTATTTTATTTAGAGTTGCACTTGTTTGAGTCGTTTTGTTCTTGTACACTTCGAATAAATCGGTATAACTGCAAAGTTAATTGGTTAAGAACCAAATAACGTGAAACTTATTAAATAGACACTAAATTGCCAACATTATTTAGTATCTGTCGCGCCATCTATACCTTTGGGTTAATATTAACGATGATATCGCCTGGATTTTAATCGGTACAGATGTGCGTGGGCGACAAAGAAGATATGCATGAGTATAGAAGGATGACTAGACCTTAGATAGATACAATTACAATGATTCTAATAAAGAAATGTTTGCGTTATAATGGTTTCTCATTGTATTCGAACAGGATCTGGTATAGGTACACAGTAATCCTTCCACGGTCGATTATGCCTCCGGTCTAAGCACTGCTCGCTGTGCTTTGGTGCCACCGATTGGTCAATACGCCTCTGGTCTATCCAGATAAGCAGGCGCTTCAATTAGGGGCTAACTTTCGCATACATGGTTGCCCCATTCCTGGCACCAGCCGGACACGGGAGCTTTGCTCCCGCGAGGACCTCCACCTTCCCCATAGTCCTGGCCACGTTTTCTCCAACTCATAATCGACCGCTGTACAATGGCTTACCTGTGTGCTTTGGATACACACCCTGGGGAGCCCCGTACAGACTCCCCGTCCAATGTCCTTGCTACTCAAATGTACATTGTACGGCAAGATTGGACTACAAAAAGTGGAAAGATTCTAATCACTACTATGTAGGCCTCATCATTCTTCCACGCCCATTGCACTTATAAATGTCAATTATAATCTAGCATATGATCTTAAAGACTCACCAGGATTATTTCATATATGCACTGGGGATCACTAGTCACTTCTAAAATTCACCGTGTGTTTCCCGCGCTCGCAGCTGTCAAAGGCATCTCACTTTCCTCGTCCTCTCTGTACAGTGTTGCCAACACAGCACGTCAGTTCAACCATAAACAAAGGTGTTACCACATTGCAATAATTAAATTAACATTAAGTAGGTTGACACTCACCAATGTTTATGAAGACTCTCGCGCCTGCGCGACACTCCCGACAGCGAAGGATGGTTCAGTGAAGCAAGGTGAGCAGCTGACGCGTCCACTCAAGGATTTTCTCCCGAGCACGTACTGCTGCGTCTCTGCGGCCTCTACCTTCCACTTCCTTTGACTGCTCCTCAGTCGATATGACGTTATCGAGATCGACAGCTACGCTTTCAGCTGGAGAAGTTTCTTCGACCTCCTTCGTAGCGCTGTTTGCGTCATCACACGGGGTTGTAGCTTGTACCTCAGGTTCTTGATAGACTGGAACATCTAGCTCTGTGGCTTCCCCTTTGTCCTCTATCACACCTTCCTGCGATTCTTCATCTGCCTTTAGAGGGTAGAGATGTCCAATTGAACGCGTAAGAATAGAGTCGTCGACTTTGACCCTAGCGACTCTACATTCACCGTCACGGCCTTCAATTAGCTTATCGATCTTGCCGACCTTCCACTGATTTCTGTTTTTGAGATCGGATTTGATTTGCACAAGATCACCTACTTGCGGTATTCGATGAGCCCTGACTCTGGGTTGCTTAGGTGCGTGGTTGTATCTCTCTCTTAGACTCATGAGATATTGCCCTATAAACATGGTTTTGAACTCTTCTATGATTTTGAGTCCCCGTTTCCAACTTTCAATTAAATCGGCCTTTGTGGTTGTACTTTTATCTATTAGTTCCACATCCACAGGCTTCATCGTCAGACATTTCCCTAGGCTCAGAAAATCCGCAGGTCGTAAGACGTGTTGTACCTCAGTGCCCACTCTAGTTAACGGCCTTGTGTTCAACACCGCCTCTACCTCTTTAATCACAGTTTGCAATTTATTATCATTGATCAGATGTTTTTCCAGAGTCCTCTTGAGGCAGTGCTTAACCAAAGCGACTAAACGCTCATAAAAACCTCCATGCCATGGTGCCAGCTGGGGAATGAATTTCCATTTAATATTCCTTTCAATGCAATATGGCTTTCCCATCACTTCAGAAACCAGTTTAAAGTTTGTTGCATTATCTGAATATATTTTCTTTGGTAAGCCTCTATTTGCAATGAACCTGCGTAATGCTAGGAGGCACTCCTCAGCCGACAAGTCGTTGACGATTTCAAGATGGACGGCTCGAACTGTCAGGCATGTGAATAAGGCCACCCATCGCTTTTCCTTTCCGAGAACTGAACTAACATATAATGGCCCAAAATAGTCAACTCCCGTAAAAGTGAAGGGCTCGCTGTAGTTCACCCTTTCCGGCGGCAGCGCTGGTGTGTCCGGCAGCTTGAATGGACCACCACCATGTTTAATGCACTGTGCACATCTGCGGAGTACTTTCTGCACCTGTGCTTTTCCTTGCGGTATCCAATATCGCTCCCTGATAATGTTTAGTGTGTGTGGAGCACCGACATGGTAGCTACTTTCGTGAGTATCTTTAATGAGTCTGTTCGTAAACTCGCAGTCTCTAGGCAATAGTATTGGGTACTTCATATCATAACTCCAATTCGTATTAGTCATTCGACCACGACACCTCAGGATTCCGTCGACATCAATAAAAAGACCCAAATTCCTCACCAGGTGTGTTATTTTTCCACTAAGTTCCTCCGAGAAGTGTTTCTCTTGTAATTTTTTTATTTCACACACTATGTCATGCGTACTACTGTCTTGAATATCGGTATCATCCTGTAAATCAGTATCACAGAGCTCCATAGGCTCGCCTGACCCTTCATTATACAGAGGTTCATATGAACCCTCGCGAGATACAGAAGGTTCACCTAGGCTTCCGCCCAGGGCCTCCCCAACTGAAAAAAAGGTTTTCTGTGAATCGTGATGTAGATTTTCAGGCCAACAGGTTTCATCTTTCGCAAGGAATTCTGGACCATTATACCAAAGGTCCCTCTTTTCTTCAAATAAGTCAGGTCGTGTAGCAATGTCTGCCGGGTTTGATTTCGTATTAACGTAACGCATCTCTGCTTGAGGATTATTTTTCTTAATTTCATTAACCCTGTTTGCTACAAATGGTGGGAGGAGTTTATGCGACTTCATCCAGCTAAGGACTACCATACTATCCGTCCACAGGAATTCTCTTTCTATTTCTTGGTCAAGGCTCTTCTTTAAGTATTTCAAAAGCCTACTCCCAATTAGGAAGCCGAGTAATTCCAATTTTGGAATTTTTAATTCATCTTTATCCTCAGTCCGTGACACGTGGGATTTTGCCATTAAAAAGGAAACCGAACTTTGTTCAGGACTCACTGCCTTCAGGTAGGCTACAGCTGCATACCCATTTTTTGAAGCGTCCGAAAAGCAATGAAGATAATATTTTGTATTTCCTTTTGATGAGTCTGTGCCGATATATCTCGGTATATCAATATCAGTTATAGCCTTCAGCCGTTCTAGGGTAGTTGCAACTGACTGGATTAACTCTTGCGGTAAGTCTGCGTCCCACTTCACCTTAGTCTCACAGATTTTCTGAAAAATTAGTTTCATTGGCAGTATGAGTGGGCAGACAAATCCACAAGGATCGTATATGCGTGCTAAAGCGCGGAGTACCTTTCTCTTGGTATTTACCAAGTCTGTGTTAAACTGGCTTTCATGCACCTTCAGCTTTAACGTATCTTTAGTAACATCCCAATCTAGCCCAAGTACCTTAACATTTTCAGCTTGAGTTGATTTATGTGGTTGTGGTACTGTGTCCATGAATTCCTTGTTATTTGACACCCAGTCCCTAATATTCATTGACAACTGCTCAAATGTCTTCCTTGTCTGTTGGTAAATCTGTTCAGCTTCATAAACCGAGTCTGCACTTGTTACTAGGTTATCTACATAGCACTTTTCAGCTATTTTCTTTAATAAACTTTCATTAGACTGGCTCATATGATGCTTGACTGTCGCTGTAAGTAAGAATGGACTTGATATCACGCCAAAGGGTACTCGGCAGAACCGTAAGTACATCAAATTATCATCTGTCGGTTCTTCACTTAGGTTCTTTATCCACAGAAATCTTGTGACATCGCGGTCTTCTTCTTGAAGCGCGACTTGTAGGAATGCTTTTTCAACGTCGGCTATGATACCAATCCGTTTTGTGCGAAATTGAAGAAGTAAAGCTGTGAGGTCTTCAAGCATGGAGGGGTCACTATATAAACACTCATTGAGACTCTTCTGACCTTTTACTTTAGCAGAAGCGTCGTACACAATTCGTCCCTTCTTACCCTTTTGCTTGACCATATGGTGAGGAAGATAGTGTATCGGATGGTTATACTCCTGGTCTAAGTTTTGACTGACTGTTTCTATAATGCCTAGCTCCAGCTGTTCCTTCAGTATGGTGTCATATTCTTCAAGTGTTTCCTTGTCAGTGCGCCTCAGTATACTTCTAAGTCGACCCAAGGACAAACCAAAGTTAGATGGTAAATCAGGTGGATATTCAATCCAAGGCCACTTAACCTGGTATCGCCCATCCTGATATACACTGTCTCATTAAATTATTTAACTGCTTCTTCTTGATGTGTTGCCTTAGGAGAGTCTGTAATGCCTATACTTTCAAGTGACCACAAGAATTTAATATCAATATTTCTTAATGGCAAGTCTGGTTCAGTGAAGTATGGGCAGCTTGATACATGGCACTGGCAGTAGGTCACCACAGACAACACATCTGTTTCATCTTCATAAGCAGCACTACCAGAGTGGACCCAGCCAAAATCTGTATTAAGCAAATAAAGGTTTTCAGCAATCTTGATTTTTTCATCTCTTTGAAAGGCGCTGTAGAAGTCATTACCCACAAGTAAATCAATGCCCTCTCCGGTAGTAGCATCGTCGGCCAGTATGTCTACTCCGTCATGACTAAGAGGAGCTACAGGGACTCTGTCCGTGATTCAAGGCACTATATTTACGTGCATTTGCTTTACCACGCCACGCTTAGTTTTAACATTAATAATTGTAGAGGGACTAGTTGATTTTAGTGGCTGCGATGCTCCAAATGTATAGATTAGTAAAACACTCTTCACTCACTCAATCACTCTTCCCTTTGTATTTGTAATTCCAGTAACTTAGCTGCATGCTCCGTGATGTAGCTACGTTGACTGCCACTATCTAGCAGCAGTCTGCCTTCCTTAGATTTGTCACTGATGGGGTTTTGAATTACTGCCACAGCGGTCTGTAAGAATGTATATCCATGAGCCATCTTATTCAAAGTTTTCACAATAGGTACCTCTAATGCATGCTTACCAGTAATACGTTTGGGGCAGAAAATCAGAAGGTGATCTCCTTTACAGCCAAAGCATGCTATTTTCCGCTTGCATGATGTGGTTTCATGATTTTTGCCTAAGCAGTGTTGACATCTCCCAATAATCTTTTCCTTCCTTGCTTCTACCGTTTTCACTTTTCGGCATTCAGAGCTAGCATGATTTTTCATATTGCAAAAAAGGCACGGTCTCCTCGCTCTTTTGCTTGGTGGTGCATCCATTCTTAGATCTTGTTTTCTTTTACGGTTGAAACGAGACATTTTATTTAATGGTTCGCTTACAACTTGCAATGCTTCCGTAGTACTTACAGATGGTGATGATGCAGTTGTGTATGGTCGGAGATCCGAGGCCCTTTCCATAGCAGTCACAATCCTGTGTAGGCTGCTCCTGACTGAAACCATACTCTGGTCATCACCACCTATCAAATGATGCTCGTGTATGACCAACTCTGGGAATTTACTTAGCACCAATGTTCTCAGATGGTTGCCGTTAACAGGTTCTCCCAATTTTTCTAATACACGGAGATTTTTCTCGATGGTATCTAGGACAGTTCTACAACTTGCGCCATTATATTCTGCTTTTCTGATGCTAAACAGAGCTGAATAATGAGCATCTACAAGGGCATCCGTGCTTCCGTATCTTCTTTCTAATGTCTCCGTTGCCACAGAGTAATTAGCGTTGGTTCCTGTCAAACCAGAAATAGTCTCTAATGCTGGCCCCTGCAAACAACCAATCAAGTATGCCAACTTATCTATGTCAGCTATGTTTTGATCATGAACACTCGCCTTAAAACGGTCCCAGAACTCACTCCATTTGAGTTTATCTCCATTGAACATAGGTAGGCCAAGTTTTGGTAGCTTAGCTGTAGGCCTAGTTTTATTTTCTGAAGACATATCATTGAATTTTAAAGTTGCCTCCATTTCCTGGAGTGTGTCTTCCGCTTTTAGTTGATCTTCATTTATCTCGTCTATGTTAATCTCCTGGGAGATCGAGAGAAAATGATACAGCTCTTTATCAAATACTTCCAATGAACTTTTAAGTTTTAGTTTTTTTAATGAAAATTCCTCTCCCGACGCCCCACTTCCATGGCATTTTATCAAGACTTCTCGAGCTTCCTCTGCCGCTTGGTTCAGTCGTTGACGTCGTAAAAGAAGTCTATTGTATGAACTGGACATGTTTACATTAGGTAGCTCACGTCAGTTTCGGCTCTAAGCATTTTTCATAACTATAGGTAAGTACCTATTTCTGCACGCGCTTCTGCTTTGTTACGCCGCAAATACCGTGCAGCGTCAAATGAGACAGCGACGGTGTTGCGAAGCAAGTTGTTTATTTATGTTTTGACTGAAACGAATACGAAATCCTGGAGTACGTAGATAACGCTTCGCATAAGAGAATTTAATAAGAACCGCTAGGTTCACTTCATATGTATATCAAATTATGATTATTTACCTATGAATGAATGTACTCCGGGATTCTCCTTGCTCGCTTATCTAATCCAATGTTATATCACAGCACAATATGAACTTTTACACACATAAAACTTCCAAAACAATTTTCACCGTCAACTTCCAGAAAAAAAACCATAGAGTAAGAAAACTTTCGGGCGGGAAGTTTGACATTTAACAGGACCCTTTCACGACACGATTTCGCTTTAGGCGGACAGTTACTTCCCGATCAGCACGATTCGATTTAAGTTTGATTAGTAATATCTGTAGTAATGGAGTCAAATTGATGTTTTATTTCTTGTGACAAATTCCAAACATAATAAAATCTGACTAGCGCTATAGTTTGAAAACGATTATATATTATCGAATAAAAACGTTATAACCAAGAAATGGTTGAAACTCAAATGTTTCACACACACAAGGTTTAAAAAACAAGACAAAGAGTCTATTAAAATAAAACAACGTTCTGTGCGAAGGCGGTTTATTTAAGTTGTAGGGAAGATGAATGAGGGGTTTTTTTTTTTTTTTTTGTTATGTTAAGGCCGGCACACACACGCTGCCGTCAATTATCTTGTAATTGAAAATCAGCATGCGCGTACGAAATCCATATTATGTAGTTACGAAACTGGAAGAGCCAGAACGAATCCGGCTTCCCAAATTTCGTCCCAATGCACCTCCACCATTTTGTCGCGCCATCTATACCTTTGGGTTAATATTAACGATGATATCGCCTGGATTTTAATCGGTACAGATGTGCGTGGGCGACAAAGAAGATATGCATGAGTATAGAAGGATGACTAGACCTTAGATAGATACAATTACAATGATTCTAATAAAGAAATGTTTGCGTTATAATGGTTTCTCATTGTATTCGAACAGGATCTGGTATAGGTACACAGTAATCCTTCCACGGTCGATTATGCCTCCGGTCTAAGCACTGCTCGCTGTGCTTTGGTGCCACCGATTGGTCAATACGCCTCTGGTCTATCCAGATAAGCAGGCGCTTCAATTAGGGGCTAACTTTCGCATACATGGTTGCCCCATTCCTGGCACCAGCCGGACACGGGAGCTTTGCTCCCGCGAGGACCTCCACCTTCCCCATAGTCCTGGCCACGTTTTCTCCAACTCATAATCGACCGCTGTACAATGGCTTACCTGTGTGCTTTGGATACACACCCTGGGGAGCCCCGTACAGACTCCCCGTCCAATGTCCTTGCTACTCAAATGTACATTGTACGGCAAGATTGGACTACAAAAAGTGGAAAGATTCTAATCACTACTATGTAGGCCTCATCATTCTTCCACGCCCATTGCACTTATAAATGTCAATTATAATCTAGCATATGATCTTAAAGACTCACCAGGATTATTTCATATATGCACTGGGGATCACTAGTCACTTCTAAAATTCACCGTGTGTTTCCCGCGCTCGCAGCTGTCAAAGGCATCTCACCTTTTCCTCGTCCTCTCTGTACAGTGTTGCCAACACAGCACGTCAGTTCAACCATAAACAAAGGTGTTACCACATTGCAATAATTAAATTAACATTAAGTAGGTTGACACTCACCAATGTTTATGAAGACTCTCGCGCCTGCGCGACAGTATCGTAACGTTACAGGCCAAACAAATGCGCATGTGTTTTGAGGTCCACAACGTTTGATCTTTTACCTCTATAATCTAAGGTTGACAAACGTCAAAAGGGACTTTAAAAATCTTATCATATATCATATACATAGGTATGTTGTAAAGTTAATGAGATTTTCTAAATTAGAAAATGAAAATTTATCAATAAAGCTGTTCCTTAGTAGGACCAACACACGTGTCCGAGGGCCACACTTTCGCAACACCTATTTCGACATTCGAGAGAGGTTTGCATAACTATCTGTTATACATGTGAAAATACTGGCTTAAAGGTCTCTGAACCCAGGCCACAAAATCTTAAAAAAATAGGTTAATTTAACAACAAACAGCAGTTCAAACGTCAAAAACAACTAATTGTCAAATCAAATAAAATTTTAATTAAAATTTTCTCCGCTCAACTGTTTTGTTGAGTGCGTCGCTTCATGCTGAAGTTACCATATAGTTACCATACCTCAGTATACGAACTGATGTATTCTACATAAAAAAGCAACAGTCGCTCCTTTTTGCGTTAGTAAAAGTTAGATAGAACCTACTCGACTTCCCCTTATTGGCATGACCAAAAAATCATCAATCATAAAGTAATTCGTCTGATACATAGTATCCCTATATAATTAGTGTTTCAGTTTCATACCATTTGCATTTCAATAATGGTCTTAAGATGTAATGTTCCTGGTTGCTCTAGCAAGGTTGGCGCTATTAAACATTTTTCTGTTCCTTTTACTAATAAACAAAGATTGGGGGCATGGCAGAGCACGTGCCCTTTTCTACAACGTTATAAATACAATCAACTAGAGAATGTTAGGATTTGTATCTTGCATTTCAATCCCCAGTCAATAAATGATAAGTGTAGGTTATATCCTGATGCTGTTCCAACATTGACTTTACCAACCAGTGATAGAACCCGAACAGAATCACAAACAAATACACCACAAGAACTTTTATCGACTCCTTGTCGGCCTGGACAAGAGCATGAAATCCAGGTGACACGTTCGTCGTCAGATCCGGACGTGATGCCAGACTTACAAACAAACACAAAACTGTTCTTATCATTGACTCCTTGTCAGCCAGGGCAGGAGCATGAAATCAAAGTGACGCGTATGCCATCAGATCCAGAGATGACGCCAGAATTACGGCAGCATGATTTTAATGTGATGCATACGCTGTCAGATCCAGATGTGACGCAAATTAGTGATGTTCAGATTAAGCCCACTTATGAGACGGTAGAGGAAATTGCTGCTGATTTGACAGACCGCATTGCCTTAACTACGGATAGTATGGATGTTGATGAAATGTCTATGTATGAACATGAATATCCCTCGTTTGACAAGAATGAATCAGGTGAGACTGGATAAGGACTATCAGAATCTTATTTCTCTGTCAGTGTTCAATGTTTATTTGTTTTTAACCTGATTATCATTGTAGATCCAAGTATGCATACTGGTTACATCTGCAACATGTGTAGAAAAGACATCTCAGGGTGAGCATCTAGGGGTTTTCTTATTTTTAATTATTTATTTCATGAACAACAAGCATTTTGTTTGCAAATATTAATAGACAAGTATTCAAAGTAATTGATAAACTCAGATAACAGATTAGTGCAAATAAAAATCTTTTATTTGCAGATTCCGCTACACGTGCATGCAGTGCGCAGACTGGGACCTGTGCAGTGCGTGCGAGGCGCGCACAGCGCACGCCATGCATTACGTGCTGCGCGTGCCAAGCCCGAGGCCCTATGTGAGTACTAACAGTGTCTCACGCAGTGCCCGCTACATGTGTGTGCAAGCAGCGAACTAAGACCTGAGCAGGCTACTAGAAATTTAGAAGAAACTCCTTAGAATTGTTCCAATACATCAGTATAATTTGAAGTAAAGTTATCAGTCACTAGTGTCCCACTTAATTGAATGATCGCCCAAGCTGCAAGGAGCATGCACCTGCACATCTCGCAGTGAGTCGGCTTATTTGTTACGGGCTCTTGTAACAAAATGGACACTTGAACAAACTGCCCAAGATGAACGCTGAAGATAGACACTCATAAGTGGCTTGTTACGATTTAACATTCAATGGTTGAGTTACTCAAGTGTTGCCATACATTTGCGCGCTAGTCTGCTGCCAATGGTGGACGTCGAAGCAGTAGTTGCGGCGTTCTGCTGCTGTTCTACGTTGTTCTAGCGAGAGAGCAGCATGTAAACAGTCACTCGCACCGCTTCCCTGCTCAATTCGGCTGCAAGTAAGGCCTAATGCCTTACGTAAACGAGCTATATTGCAAACGGCATGTCGTGGCGTCGGGGGCACGAAAATCTGTTGTCGCGTATAGCTGACTGTAGCGTTCAGTTCACAAGCTTAAGGACCTTTGCGTGTTGAGTGAGGCCCCATGTAGGCCTTCCAAAAATCCGGGACGCCCATAGTCGCGTGATGGGAAAAGACAATAATAGGCTTGATTTCTGAAAAATTCTAATTAGACCGTCATTTACATTATAAAAAAATATTGAACACATATTTATTCTTTTGTCAAACAAAAAATTACGAAGATATACCTAGTGCGTTGAAGTTCCGCGTGACGCCACGATTTTGTACACTTTTTACCATTAAGTGACGTCATTAGCCCCCACTCCTGAACTTTAATGCGCGTAATCTTTGTTAATTTTGATTGATTTGATAAAGCAAAAAATACGTGTTCAATATTAATCTGACGGACTAATTAGAATTACATTTTTTTTACCCAGGAAAGATCCCTATACTTCATAATAATTGTTTACAGAAAGAAATACAAGCTGTCATGGCAGCCATAAGACATCAGCTGCTGAGTGAAAACCTCTTCTTACCGGAAATAACTGATAGGTAAAAAATACTTTTTTTTCTGATTTTTTGCGTTGACTGGTGATTTCTTTATTTTATTCAGGTACATAGAGAACTCCCTTCTACAATTCCACTACAGGATTTAATTCCAGTTTTGCTTATGTAATTGAACAAAGCATCTGTTACCTGGCACGACATGGAGTGAAATTTGTTTTCATCAGCCTTGTGCTTTGCCAATTACTTTAGGCTAAGTTCAGATGAACGCGCGTCGACGCGCGGTTGGCTCGACGCGCGGTTTGAGATTGTAACAAATCAATGTTGTTGTGTACATGACGGCGCGTCACCGGGCACGCGCGTTGACGCGCGGTCATGTACACAACATACAATCTTAAACCGCGCGCTGAGCCAACCGCGCGTCGACGCGCGTTCATCTGAACTTACCCTTATGTGCGCGATAAACACTCGTGTGTTCTATGAATAAAACCATTTGTTCTCAGTGGTAGGGTACAACTGGGACTATCCCAAATGAACACGCTTGTTACAACTGTTAGGCATACCTATGCCAAAGCTGGGCTGTGGCCTATCTTGACGACTATGCTATATTGATTCCATAGCTGGGCACAAGACCGTTAATCGTTAATTAACGAAGTTAACATTTCGAATAACGGATTAACTTTCAAGCTAACTTTTTAAATTGTTAACGGACTCATTTACTTCCATTAAAACCATTCAAGTTCGTTAATAAATAAAGTACCTACTATTTGCCAAAAGGACACCGCGCGGCTTATGTTAGATAGCTTTTGATTTGAACTTTATCTCTAAATAATTAGGTATTATTACAAACTAATGTTACACCCTTATTTTATACATTTTTCATGTACTGCCTAAACTTCCATAGCCCATACCAACATTTCACCTATAAAATTCTATTTCTATCACGAGTTAACGTTTAACGTTAACTTCCGTTAAATCTTTCGAAATGTAAGCTTTAACGTTTAACGAAGTTAACTTTTTTTAGTGACAGATCAGCTATTAACGAAGTTAACTATTTGATTAACAGTGCACAGCTATGTTGATTTCACTTCCAGTCCTAACAAAACAATACCTACTGCCATACATTGCGTTTCTGGATAGTCATTATTCGTTTGTAGTATGAAGGTGGAATTAAAAGACGAGGCGGAGGAGCCCGCAGCCCGCAGCGAGGAGCCCGCGGCGGAGGCCGACCCGCTCGCCAGCTGTGGCCTGGACCCCGATGACGTTTCGGTACTGTCCAAGGCTTTATTTAACTCCACAGGCCAAACTACGTATGGCAAAATAACACAGTTTATATTATAGATGCGAAACTGTCTACAGGTCGCGTCAATCTTTATGACCCGTCTGACGTTCGCGCGAGTGGCGTCGCAGTAGCTAATATTAGGTGTCATCGGGACGGGAGTGGAGGGAGCGGGAGGGTTGAGGCGGGGTTCCGAGCACTATGTGACTGTGTGAGTGGAGTGCTATGTTCGTACGCGACACACTGTTCCACTTTCTCGGAGAGTACAGTCGCTTGAGTGTTTTCGTGGATTTGTTGGTGTTGAGAAATTTCATTTAATTTTAAATTTCGTTATTTAGTTGATGACTACTGTTGTTTTAGTACTGTTATTTTGTCCTATTCATTCGTTTGTTTTGGTTTGTTTAGTATCGTATTAAGCGGTACTGTGATAATGCCACTTAGACGATATAACGTTATACGCAGGTTTATAGTGTAGGTATACCAATTTATATAAAATTCCATCGGCGCTTAGTGTGTCGAACAGTGCCTTACGGGGGGGTCAAACAAATATATTACTATTTAATCCTTAATTTAAGTACAATAAAAACCTTTTTCTACAGAAATATGTCGATCGACATGGTTTAGACAAAAATTTTGCGCGTTGCAATTAGGTACTTACATAACGCCTAATTATATCTACCCGACTGTACCAGTGCAAACTCGCACTTGCCTCTATGCTCAGACGGGTCATAAAGTTTGACGCGAAATTAATCTGTTACGTTTAACCGTTGAACCGATATTGAAGAAGTTTTTCGTTAATAGTTCAAATTTAGCATTTTAACACTTTGATGTCTTCGATTTTGAAATGTAACGTCACGAAATTTACGACCCCTCCCACCCCTTGTCAGACTTTCTTTATGGATGACCTCTTATGTATGTAATTTTCAGACCTCCGACATAAAAGAAGAAAATGACAGTTTAAATCAATCCATGGAAGAAATCGAAACTGATGTTGACGATCCGCCACGAAAAAGACCTCGGCTGAGCCTCTCGCCTGCGATCACTGACCAAGACTTGTCCCACTCGCCACCTCACGAAGACCCAACAATGTCTACACGCGACAGACTTGCTGACGACGACCCCGCAGAATTACAAGATCCTCCTCCTAGAAAGAAAATTGCTATCGACAATATAAAAAGAAATATTATTGATCAACGCAGATCACATCCTACAATTATTACTGACAGATCAGTTGGTCAGGTACCTCAGAAAACGAGAACATTAGAATTTGTTACTAATGATAATTTGGATGCCTCACCACTGCCGGCCAAGTCAGGGGAACCGGATAGATCACCAATTGCTGTTAAAGAAAAACCAAGACAGCTGTTTCTGAGAGTACCAAAAGGCACTGATCCCTCGCAAATAGTTAAGGCGCTCAAATCCAAAGGTAATTTTTCTATTGTGATTATTTGCAAATCCGAATAAATATAAAGTTATTAATTTTGAAACTTCTGTTATCTTATACTTTTCTTTAATTAAATATTATTATAAAACACTTAATATAAATAAAATGGATTTATAAAACTGGGTCCTCCCCGCAGTAATAAAAAAAAAAAACAAAGTTATCTGCTCGATTTTTTTTTCCATAGAAATGTTAATATTTGTGTGCGTGTTAAAAACGTCGTAAGCAAACAAAATTGTAGTTGTTATATTTTTTTACATTAATTTTTATTTCTTTGTTTCAGTGTCAGTGCGGATAGAAACAATAAAAGACAGCAAAAGGTGACCGTATAGGAACTCTTAACAAAAATTAAAATTAATATTTGAAAAATCATTTTGTTTTTGTTACATCGAATACAACCTAAAGGTCGGTAAATTAACGGGCTGTGCGACGCGCTTATTTTGTATTGCACGGGTGTGAGCGGGATAGATCGCGCGCGCTGCTTTTGCGCCCGTAATGTGACCGGATCAATATGTACCCGATATTTCGCAACGATACACACCGTCAACAGACACACTGACTCGTTAGGAATATTTTGTACTAGAAAATTCCCAACCAACCAACCATACTCGATGGGACAACTTTTACTGTTTTTAGTTTTCAACGAGTCGCGAACATTGGCGCAACAATTTTTGGCCCTAAGCTGAACTGTATCGCTGTTTCATACCTCACCATATATTTTACATATGTAAATACAATGTCGTGGTACGAAACAGCGACGCAGTTAATTTAAGGGCCTGAAAAGAATCGCATTAAGAGATCGTGCTAATGGTATTTTGGTTTGTACCCGACGAATCACACCCTCAACCGTCATTTTATTAACCTTTTGGCCGCCAAGCATGTCTGAGAAATAACACGAATTTCAACTTTAAGTCAAGGCATTGAAGGTCTTTTTTTACCCTGTATTATAGCCCTGAACGCGTCTGATGCGGGTGAGGAGACGATTTATAACCGGCCAGAGTGGGATATTTATTTTATCCATCCATCTAATTTGGTGCGGTAATGTATGCACTGTAAATAAAAATATTCGTTAGGCCCACATGGACTTTCACATATCTGGATCTACCAGCGCTTCAAAGGTTTACACCGGCTAAGAAGCTCCGCAAGAAACTGCACTAACACTTTTTATAAAACCACTTCACTCTAAAAGCTACAATAAAAGTACATTTAGATGTTATAATTTATTTTAGTCTTCTTCTTTTAGCAGGAATATAATCCATAACATCTATTCGTAATGGCTTCAAACACACCGTCACTGAAACAAATAAAAACTTCCTAGAGGTTTAAGTAGGATTACTTATCTACAGCGACCCTAGCAAGGTTGACACGACGATAAGTTAATACCGTCTTATCTCTAAGTGCGTCTCTCACATCAGTGCCGACGAAAGAGATAGAGAGATAAGACGGGGTAAAGTTATCTCTGTGGAAACTTTGATAGGGTCGCCGGAACGAAAACTTGTAATAAATATAATATAATATAACGTCGGGGACACCAAAAAACGACGTAAGGTTTTTAGTATGAAAGAATGCCTACTTGAGTAGGTACTGTATAAGTCTTGAGCACAGACTACGAAAACACACACCCACAGATGGTCTTAAGGGGCTCGTAAACGAGCTAGTTCTTCGGCAATTTATTGCTGAAATTCGGGCTATCCTCCAAAGCGTACATTCAAACTTTTTGTCCCCATTAGTGATATAAGGGCCTAGCCACAACAGAAATTCCGTTGCACGTCACCCTTATGTCTATACCTATAAAGGCGAAGTGCAACGGAAATTTTCACGCACGTACCGTGGTCATGTGGCCAGGCTCTAATAAATAAAATAAAAAAATAAAAAAGCCTATATTTCTTACAGAATCCTTGTGTTAGTAACATATAACATAAAATAATGATTATTTTGACTTAGTGTTAGTATATTGTTTTTTTTTTTTATAATAAAAAAAGATTATTATTTTTTGCTAGTTATTCTGCAAGAACCCCTCTACCGGTAAAGGCCTCCTCAGAAGTGAGCCAGTCTTCTCTGGCTTTTGCTGAAATCATCCAATTTGGACCCGCTGTACATTTTATTTCGGGGTCTTCCTTTCCTTCTTTTTCCTATTGGTCCTTTCCACGCTGTCACACTTTTGCCAGGCTCTAATATGTAATCTTATTGGGGACAGCCCGAATTGCAGCAATAAATTGGCTAAAAACTAGCCTTAGTCTCTTTAGAGACACCCCGTTTTGGCCTTAGTTAAAAAGTATGTGCGCGAGGCTTGCCTCAAAAATGAAAAATACTAGCTAGGTAGGTATTCGGTATCAAGTCGCAAAGTTGTGGAATGAGCGGAAGACCCGCAGTACAAAACAAAATCAAACGTATTACATAGGTAATAGCGTCCATGCGGGTCGTCGCTTATTCCCCAACTGTATATACACGGGTACACAGACCGATAGCTGGTACTACAAATATAACTGGCAATACCTATTTGTGAATTGATAAGAAAAAAAGTTACCTTTGGATTGCAACGCTCGCGCCAAATCAACTTCGTTTGTATCACTCGGTACCCGTAAGACTACCCTCTCTTTATCTGGTAGCTGACTAGGAGTTCCCAAACGACAATCAACTCTGTCTGGAACTGTATTTGTTTCGGGTGGTTCAATATTTCTCTCTACTGTATTTAACTTTTCTATTGATGTAGTCTTTGGTGTGTCATCTAAACAGATGACGTCATCTGTTGGCCGAGCCGTCCGGTGAGGGATAGATGGTATCGCCTCTGCAAGTTTTATTGTGTCGTCGCTAGAGAGTCTTTTCGCTGGAAAGGCCTCAACAACTTTTGAGATGGGTCTATTAAGTATTCTTGTCGCTTTGTAGCGAGATGGTTTTCTATTGTGGTCGCCGGAATTATGGATTTTTGTGGGGTTTGTACATTCACTCTTGGTTTTGTCCAAAGTGTCAGTGTTACAAGCGGTTGATGTAACAGCCTTCTCTTGAGCAATTGATTTCAACAGTTTTCCGTGAACGGGAATTCTTGCAAGCTTGTCAACGTTAAGAGTTCTAGAGTTTTTTGAAGTCAATTTTATATTCGTGCTGTCGGGAGCCAGTTCATGCATTAGGTTGCTAGGAGAAATAATGGATGTTGGTATGTTGGTGTCGCTGTCGGAAAGTGTCTCGGTGAGGTCAATCTGGTTAGATACCGTCGCGTGGTTTTCTTCCACCGCTAGTTCATGTACTTCACTAGTTATCAATGTGGTTTCGTATGTTTCGGCTGATTGAGGTGATTTATGCGGAGGACGTTTGTGATGCAGCGAGCTGCTGGCGTCACTTTCTTCGGAGCTGTCTTCGGCCTGCAAATATAACACGAGTAAGTGACCGTGCAACGGGTATAAGCGTGACCGTATATAGTCAAATATATCAACTTCTATACTAGCTACGCAGATGAGATTTGAAGGGCCAGGGGTTACTATTTGGGTACTATTTTTTGGCTCATACAGAATTTCCGAGAACACTGCCAATCCAGAGATCCACTCGGTGTACGCTACCTTGCGGCCTTGACGTCAAGGTAGCGTACCTACCTACCGCCCCTCATATCTCGAAAACTACAAGAGTACTATTTTTTTGAAATAGGTACTAATTCGGTACTATTTTTTGGCATCATCAAATCCTCGATATCTTGTTGGTGTACGCTACCTCGACGATTACCATTTTTTTGTACTGTTCGTCAGTTTATTAAGAGGGCGCCGACCGTCCAGTGGCGCCCTCATCACTGTTATTGTGTTTTCTATTAAAGGAAAGTATTTTATTAAAATTGAAGCCGTATAAGTTGTTACGCAACTTAATACACAACGTATATGCTATGTAATATAGCTTTGCAAAGTATAACCATCATCTAATCAATTTAATAGAAAATAGTGGCCGCTATTTTCTGTTAAAATGATGACGTACCGTTTATACTTTGTAAATCTATATTACATAGCATATAAATTGTGTATTAAACGGCGCAACAACGTATATGGGTTCGATTTTGATAAAATACTTTCCTTTAATAGAAAACACAATAACAGTGATGA
This sequence comes from Tortricodes alternella, assembly GCA_947859335.1. Lineage (NCBI taxonomy): Eukaryota > Metazoa > Arthropoda > Insecta > Lepidoptera > Tortricidae > Tortricodes > Tortricodes alternella. Next base: position 7,203,504 of record OX401973.1, on the reverse strand, counting down.
GGGCCCCAATGGACGGTCGGCGCCCTCTTAAAAAGATAAAAAATAAAACAAATTCAAATGTACGACACTGCAGTTGAAGCGCTCCAATATCACGCTAGAATACCTTGGTGTTGTCTCCGCAGTAGTCCAAGTCAGAGTCGCTGGTGAGCGGGTCGGCCTCCACGCCCGGCTCGGGCGCGACTACCGCGGGCTCCTCCTGAGGCTCTTCCTTCACTTCCACCTTTAGGCTGCAAACGATATCAAACGCTTAACAACAGAGATAACGCAAGATTAGGTAATAGTAGTTTATGCAACTGTTGCAAAATGATAGGCCTGAAAGTACAAGTGCGGGTTTATGAAACGAGCCTTATGTTTATTTAATATATAAACCGCACGACATTTGATCTCGAGTGACATGAGAATAGGGACTTCATTAGTTTGTCTGATTTAAAAAAAAATCGTCTTAATAGAGGAGGAGGTTTTTTGCTGTCTTGAAAGTAGAATTATAAGTTGTTTGTAATTTACATTTTAGTTGAAAATATGAATAGTAGTGACTCCGAGAACGATATGAAAGCTCCGCCGGATATCGTAAATGCAGCCACGATTGCAACAAATAACTTGTTGCCAGAAAATATTGTTTCTGAACACAATGTCATCGAGCATTTATAATATGTGTGAAGATAAAGTCATGTATGCAACTGCACATAATTTGGCCTTAAAACACTCGTGCGATCTTATTATGAAACTCGCCTGTCGGCTCGTTTCATAAACCCACATTCGTAATTAAGGCCTATCGTTATGCAACCGTTGCATAAACTACTGTTATTAATCATTTCGTTAGTTCAATGTTATTATTTTCAAATTTGTCATAATTCTCTTCGTCTACCCTCAATCGATTTGTAAAAATCTGTCATCATACCTGACATACATCCACACATACATCAATCTGTTTTCATACAACTGCGTGCCTCGTACCACGAAACTCAGTACGCGCGGTGACAAGTTTGCGATAGCAAAATAGAATACAATAGTTTTTCTTTTCTTTCGGACCTTGATCCATGTCCCGTATGCAACACACCGATAGTTTAGCGACAGTCGCTATTTCTAGACGATATCATAATATTTATCAACTCTCTACGAACAGACTTTACTAACCTGTCATCAGTGAAGTCCTGATTTAAAAATATATTTTCACTGAACAACTGCTGTCGTATGGCTGTCAACACTGCTTGGATTTCGTTCTGCGAACAGAAAAGAATGACGTTATATATAACATGGTAATAATAACTAAGCGGACCTCCACATAGTGCAGTGGTAGTCTAGGTGTCAGACGCGCGGCCTCTCGCGCTTGGTCGTGGGTTCAAATCCCGGTTTGCACCTCTAGGATTTTCGGATCCGGAACTGATTTCAAGGGTACGGTAGTGCACAAAGACCAAAGTGAGAAGAAACGGCCGTACGCACGCCGAGCATTCTTTACACGAATTGCTTCAAACCACTTTAGACCAATCTGTATCACAGTATTTATTGCAGCAATACTGATAAAACTTTAACTATGTGTAGCGGGCCCTGCGCGCGACACGCAGTGTCAGTACTCACATAGGGCCTCGGGCTTGGCACGCGCAGCACGTAATGCGTGGCGTGCGCTGTGCGCGCCTCGCACGCGCCGCACAGGTCCCAGTCCGCGCACTGCACGCACGTGTAGCGGGCCCTGCGCGCGACACGCAGTGTCAGTACTCACGCTTGGCACGCGCAGCACGTAATGCGTGGCGTGCGCTGTGCGCGCCTCGCACGCGCCGCACAGGTCCCAGTCCGCGCACTGCACGCACGTGTAGCGGGCCCTGCGCGCGACACGCAGTGTCAGTACTCACGCTTGGCACGCGCAGCACGTAATGCGTGGCGTGCGCTGTGCGCGCCTCGCACGCGCCGCACAGGTCCCAGTCCGCGCACTGCACGCACGTGTAGCGGGCCCTGCGCGCGACACGCAGTGTCAGTACTCACATAGGGCCTCGGGCTTGGCACGCGCAGCACGTAATGCGTGGCGTGCGCTGTGCGCGCCTCGCACGCGCCGCACAGGTCCCAGTCCGCGCACTGCACGCACGTGTAGCGGGCCCTGCGCGCGACACGCAGTGTCAGTACTCACATAGGGCCTCGGGCTTGGCACGCGCAGCACGTAATGCGTGGCGTGCGCTGTGCGCGCCTCGCACGCGCCGCACAGGTCCCAGTCCGCGCACTGCACGCACGTGTAGCGGGCCCTGCGCGCGACACGCAGTGTCAGTACTCACATAGGGCCTCGGGCTTGGCACGCGCAGCACGTAATGCGTGGCGTGCGCTGTGCGCGCCTCGCACGCGCCGCACAGGTCCCAGTCCGCGCACTGCACGCACGTGTAGCGGAATCTGCAATTAAGACAAAAATTGAATTTAATAATGTCGGGTCAATGACTAAATATACAGAGTTAAGAAATACTGATTTCTCCTAGATGCTCACCCTATGACGTCTTTGCCGCACTCATTGCAGACGTAGCCCGTATTCGCGCTCGGAACTGGAATGATAAGCAGGTTGAAACAAATAAACAGTGAAGATTGACAGATAAATAAGATTCTTCTAGCCCTTGTGCAAGCCTCACCGGATTCATTGTTGAAAGACGAGGGACCATCATCTTCATACATAGAGATATTGTCGTCTGCCTGATCCGTCTCCGAGTCAGGGACCTCCACAGCCTCATTCACCTCCACAGCCTCGTTCACCTCTACAGCCCCATCCACCTCCACCTTTTTCTTTCTTTTTACCGGCGGCTTAACAAATTCTTCTGAAATAGAAAACTTATAGCTGTTTCACTCATGTATGTAAGACACAGTACTTAGCATGCTTCGAAGTTAATTTGCAAATTATTTTGCCTCACTGGGCACAGGTCCACTCCCACAGTGAAAGGGACTGTGCAGTATTCCCCACGCGGGCTCGGTGCGAGTTGGGGAGTTCAATCACATAGTTGAATCACTCCGCAGATGTATGCGGGGTTCCCTTGCTAATGCTATTTTTCTCACACATAAGGTCCGATAACTGCGAGCGGGGATGTGAACCCGTGATTCTCTGTATGAAAGGCGCGTGTCCGACATTTAAGTAGCGAGCGATAGGTAAAAATGAGTCACGAAAAATTAAAAAAACCGCCGTTTCGTTTGTAAACATTTATTTTGACAATAATAAGAACGATGAATTCTGTGAAAAGGAAATTATTTCTTATTATGGTTCCGCACCTAAAAGGTAAAAAAAGAACCATTATGGTGAGACTTCATTAGATATATCTGTCTGTAGGTCACAGAACAGCTGTTTGTTCATCTTAGCAATTACGTGTTATGAACTTGAAATTTGGTATGTTTATAGAACGTATAGAACTTGCGTTAAAATATATTGCGGGAACAAAATGTTTAAATATATTTTTTTTTGTCTGAATATTTTTATTATTTAATAATAAAATGTCCATCGAAATTTGCTAAACAATAATCTCAAAATATACATGCTTAGATGAAGTTAGATATATTTAAAAGGAAAAATAAATTAACAAAAATCCCGCAAACAGATGCGACTTGCCTATTAACCTATTTTTAAGAAACAGATAATAGATAGAAGGCCTGCCCGATTTTACAATAATTTCTTTACCATATCTTTTTTTAAGATGGTATTCTATAATGAAGTCACTAGGTAGTTTAATGCCTTGTAGAGCTTCTCTTATTTCTGCTACGGAGAATTGCCAGTACTCTTGATTTTTATTTTCTAGGTACCTGAAGACAATAAATTGAGGTTTAATATTATTAGCAGTATACACAAATTATACAATAGGTTATAATAATGCGGTGGCCTAGTGGAAAACAAAATATTTTTGTAGGACTCACGTAATATACTGACGAACAGAACACATAGTCGTCGCTTCCTAAAGTAGTGGAATAACCTTAGAGGGGGGGCTAAATGGTGTTAAAAGAAAAAAACTGCTTATAACTTAGGTACTCTGGGATACAATAAAATATTGGTACATTCTACAACAGAATATATGTAGTGTGTATTCATATAAAATATTATAGTAGACAAAAATTTGTATATTTTTTGACACACTTTTTCCTAAAACTTATCAGTGTAGTGTGAGTTACCACTCTCACATGTAATCGTTGTATATAAGCATATACATTATCCTAATAAAGCAGTATTTACTCATCTATGACTTGCATTACTTGTGCTCCCGTGGCACCCCCATACATCAGTAAAAAAATCTAATAAGTTGCAAGAGGCCGAAGTGTTCTGAATCAATTTTTATAACATACGGGATGGTAATTCTGTGATCGAATGACTAGTCGTTTTAAAGAAAATCTTCAACTAATGCTAGTTTCTTCCACTTGACCACTGAACTAAAAAGATGAAGATATTTTTAATCACAACAGCTGATGATAAAATGAAGACTTATTACCGCTTTTATCATTTTTACCTGAAGACATGGTCCATTGCAGTAACAGTTGATGCGTTCGGTAGACGTCCACGAGCGAGTTTAGTGCTTGGAGCTCGATACGGATGGCAGAACCTGCTATAACAAGGGGAATGGTATCTACCATTCTTCTGTAATATATCTTCATTTTGAACCCGGAGTAGTACCTAAAAAAATACGTACCAAAAATATGATATCTTAACTGCTAAGGTAAGATGGAGATAATAGTCTAACAAGTGAACTATATGACAAGATAAATTGTATGTATATTTTGCTGATATATATGCAATGCCCATTGACTCGTATGTAGACCCTAGTCAGTCAGTCGATCAGAGACTGGTCAACCGTATGTTAAAAATGTTTGATTCGGCCCGCCAGGCTCTTGCAACTTTTACCGATAATTAAGTGCTATAGAAACAACGTGTTACAATAAATTAACAAAACTTTGTCTACTACAATAGACAATACATATTTTACTGTAGAATGTACCATTATACTATTATACCTACCCCAGAGTATGGCAGATATATGGCCAAAATATCGGGTGGGTATCAAAAAGACTTCATTGTCAAAAAGACTAAATTATCATAAGATCCAGATCTCAGAAGGACCACCTCCGTAGAAAGACCATATCTCCGAATGTTTTTTTTTAGCAAAACGACTGGTTCTCGAAAAGCACACATCGTTAATAGGCCACATCTCAAAAAGACCAGGTAGCAAAACAACTGGTTATCGAAAAGACCACATAGTTAATAGACCGCATCTCATAAAGACCAGCGGCCCTAACATGCATGGCACAAAGATAAATTAGAACCGTTTATCTCTAAGTGCGTCTCTCTCACACTAGTGCCGACGAAAGAGATAGTCATAGAGATAAACGGTTCTAATTTATCTTTGTGGCATGCATGTTAGGGCCGCAGGTATTTGTTGTTATTATTGGAGGTTAATTGGGCCATATATGTGCCGCTTCGACCATTGCTGATCTATTGTGGCAGCCCTTCGGTTTGGCTAGTGCTGGCCTCGGCAGGGGTGGTCCGCTAGCGGCCCTTTCCACCGTGTGCTCAGACCCTTACCGTAAGAGCATCGGTTACCGCAATTCACACGCAGATAATGTACATAAGTTAGAAAAACTCATTGGTACATGGCAACCGCTTGGATTCGAACCCGGACCTCACGATCACGAGTCGACATCCTTAGCCATTAGGCCACCGACGCTCTCCGCGTCTAGCACCCGCGGCCGCAGGTAGCACATTTACTTATTGAATTTGTTTCTGTGCAAGTATAGTTTATTTTTTAGTATTTATTCATAACATCAAAACGCAGAAAAAAGTAAAACAAAATAAACTTTATTTTTAAAGATTAAATATAATTTATTATAAGTTTATATAATAAGATTTATAAGTAAATTTTTCATAAATTTTATATTTTTTGTTAACTGAAGAAAAAAAAACCGGCCAAGTGCGAGTCGGACTTGCGCACAAAGGGTTCCGTACCATTATCTTTAAAAAAGGCAAAAATATCACGTTTGTTGTATGGGAGCCTCCTTAAATATTGATTTTATTCTGTTTTTTAGTAATTGTTGTTATAGCGGCAACAGAAATACATCATCTGTGAAAATTTCAACTGTCTTAACTAACACGGTCCATAAGATACAGCCTGGTGACAAACGGACAGATGGACAGACGGACAGACGGACGGCGGAGCCTTAGTAATAGGGTCCCGTTTTTACCCTTTGGGTACGGAACCCTAAAAATTAAGGATTGAAATGAAAGTGAGAGAACCTTTACTCATTGTTTGACATGATTTTGTTTTCTACTTGGCCACCATACTGTTTTAGGTACCCTGTATAATACATATATTGTTAGTGTTAATAAGTAGAGACCTTGCAAATATTAAGAAACAGTTTATTGTCTTCAGGTAACCTACTACCTAGAAGACAATAATTACTACAGCTGACAAATCTCTATAGCTTTACACAACATTGACGTACCTAGTGACCAACCTGCAAAATACAAAATTATCCTGAAATCGGGCAGCAATTCTATTTTTTCTTGAAGTATAGTGTACAAGCGGACGCAATTTAGGAAAAAGTTTAACATTTAACAACCCCCAATGATGCAGCATCAAGTCAAAGTTACCATGTTATTGCTATATTATTAACACATTCAGTGCCAAAAACCCGATATCGGGTTTTCTATTACTTTGTCGCCACGCCTAGCGACTCGCTGGTCGGGTTCTTGTTATAGGAATTTTGTATGGAGGCAAATTTGCGGCGCCTAGAACGGGACTTGATTTTTGGGCTGGCACTGAAAGTGTTAAAGTAACAGGATACCTTTCAAATTGATTAGACCTGTGGCAGTTGCTCACATCCCTTCATCAACTAGAAAAGAGCTGATGATCTTTAAACAGACGAACAGAGATTTTCTTGAATCATAGCTAAAAACACTCTTGATTAAGTCACCCTTCAAACAAAAAAAAAACTGTTCCTCCATTGGAGCGCTACGATGCCACAGACAGATACATGGATACACACGTTAAACTTATAACACCCATTGCGCCGGGGGTTAAAAACGTCGATTTTAGACTTTGGCACATAACTTCATTATGATATGTATGGCATTTATATTGGTTTGGATCCTTTGCAAAAAGTTGTTCAGTGATGGGTACATCAGTGGCGAAGCGTCAAATATTTCGTAAGTGAAGCCGGAAGAATTCGAACCGTACGTGCGAGTCTGCCATTTAGTTAGAGTAACATGGACTCCACTGACAGGTAGCTCTAGCTTTCTAGATTGGTAAGGCCGTCGAGAATCGTCCTGTAGGCAGGCTTCGCCACTGAGGTACATAACAGTTGGTAGGGTATGCACGTCACTACAATTCTGATAATAATAAAAATGTAAGACCTTACCTCCTTACTCCACTCGTCCGGATGTATTGTGCATGCATTAATTATAGTGTTCTTAGTATGAACTTTTTGCAAACGACTGACATGAATGCGTTTCTTTTGACCAAGCTTGATTTGTTCTTTCACAAAGGCATCGGAAGCGTCCTTGGCACAGAAAATACATGTTTTTTCATAGTCAAACGCTTTGTTTACTTGTGGAAACGTGACGTCTTCGTTTTTTTGTTTTATTGCAGCCGCGATGCTTGTTATGTTGATATATTGACGCCAGCAGACACGGTGAAGTTTCACCTGGGTTTTGTTCTCGAAAACAGCCACATTTCCGTCTTTTCTTTGTATACTAGCACTAATAAGCGTTTGTATCTCCTTTCCTTTCACTATCACAGTGATTAAATTGTTTTTTGGTAACAATTGGTTGCAAATCACACACGTGACGCTATCATCAATTTGGCGGCGATGTAAATAAAAGATAGGGGAGCGTGACACATCCATTGCAACATGAATTTTACGAGCAGCAAGTACGCGCAACACGGCGCGGCCATGAATGAATGAACCACGAATGTATCAATATCAAAGGAATGAATGAAGCGCACGCACGCACCCTTCCAGTGTTGCCAAGTCAATGAAACAAGAAATGGCCAAACAGTTTCGAAAAGTGGCTAGAAATCTAAAATTTTTGACCCCATGAAGTGACTAAAAAATTATTGAACAAACGGATGCCATTTTATTTATGCACATAGGTTTTTTAGTTTTTAACTTAGTCATAATAATCGCACATTTTTTGGTTTCTTAATTTTTAGTAGCCTAATTAGTTAAAATACAACATAATTTTTAGTCTGTTATCATTATCAATGACTTGGACACAAACTTTACTCTTGAGGACAAAATATTCAAGAAGTTTTTAAAGAAAAATATTAAGTCCTAAATCTCAAGTCGAATCCACTTCAAGCAGGGTTTTGTTGTTTATTGTTTAATCTGTAGCAATAATATATGTTCCATCCATGTATACTAAATATGGTAGCATTTATCGGCATTAATTGACATGGTATTGCTGCAGCATCAATCTATTAATCTTTCCAGATCCTCCTGGAGCATTTCGCTAGTTATTGCAGCGCATAGGGTTAATGACTTTAAGATCGTCGGCAAACATAAATACTTCAGAATTAAGAAAACAATTTGCATTATTAATAAACATATAAAACACGAGTGGACCCAAGTGAGTACCTTGCGGGATGCCAGAAGTTTCCATGAAGTAAATAAATAGTAAGGATAATAAAACCCAGAGTTTAAAATTGTACAATGACAGATATACCGGAATCTGTTTTGATAGTGTCAGTACATTATATTGTCTTATATTGACGTATTTCTTTTTAAGTAAATGTAAGCTATTTAAGTATTTTACCTGGATTTTGATGGGGTTTTACTTGATCAGCTACTACTATACACGTCGATGAAGTTGATACAGAAGGAATCACAGCCACTTCCATTTTAGATGTTTTCAGTATTGGAGCTCTTTGTAAACAGTAATTATGTTCAAAGTTCACCAACAAGTTAAGCTTCTGATACACACCTGAAAACGAATATATTATTCAATTGTTCAAATTCAACATGTGCTCCGCGAGCAAAGATGCAGTTTTTCAAGTAAATGTGTATGTATTATATGTATTTACAGTAGCAGAGATGTATACCTTAACCCTTTCGGCGCGCATGATGCACATGTGCATCATGGGATTGCAGCCTCGCGCACGCGCATGATGCACATGTGCATCATGGGATTGCAGCCCCGCGCACGCGCATGATGCACATGTGCTTCATGGGATTGCAGCCCCTTGGGCGCGCATGATGCACATGTGCTTCATGACAAAGATTGATGACAACATAGTATTTTGTCCAAATTGCCACAGTTTTTAGGTTGATTGAGATTATTGAGACTATAAATAATTGAGTGTCATATATATATTCTTTTCTTCCTTTGTATTTTCAGAGAAAAATTACTTTGAACTTTAACAATCGATATTACTTGTATTAAGTTAGAAATTTTTCTTATTTATTTGATAAACCGTTAGCGTAGTCATCATTGTACATTTTAATTTAATTTAATCATCTATATATTTAGATTTTCACTTAAAAATGTCATGATAACCACGGTGCATCATTGCGCCAGAGCGTACCGCATTTATTACCATGCAATTTTAAAATGCAACAAGTACCGTATTTTTCGTATAATATTAGACTTTATTGCGCATGAATGAAAGTACATTTTTCTTAAGTAAGCAACAGAAAATCACATTGGACGGTGTCATGCGGCGTTGACGTTAGTCATTCATTTGTAATTTTTTAAAGTAATGTATATAAACATTCAATATTTCGGCGATAAATACAATAGTAGATACAAATATTACTCAGCGAATAAATTTAGCAAATAGTCGTTTTTGTATATTCTAGAAAGTGGCGGTACACTTGACTTGACTAAGAAATGGTTTATCACGCTACTTATCTCGTTCAGCTACCTGGCGGCGGCCTGTCATGTCCCGTGACCTTGCATTCCTTGGAGACATACGCTAATTATTATTTTCTTATCTTTTCTATTGTTAAGAAAACTTTCACGGAATGCAGGCGACCAATCACGTATTTCGCCGTGCTGAGGTGGGAAGACAAAGAATAGGTAAAGGGTGGGTAATTCATATTAAATACGTAGTCTTAGTTTATGCCTGTGACTGTGCGTTTGTCTCCTTGCGTCTTGTGAGTGATAATCGGTTGTGATTGTGAATCTTTAACTACTGACCCGGCTATCTTTATCGACCTGAATACTGTACGTAGAACGATGGACCCAGCTTTCTCTATGTACTCGAACTCTGCTAACTCTACGATTGACCCGGCTTTCATAATTTGAAATGTTTTGAAACGTTTTATCAAATGGTCAACTGCCGACCGATATCAGCAATATGCCAATGCCGCTAGGTAACTACTTGGATTAATTAATTAAATTTTCCAATGTTATTGTCAAATTAATTCAATTAGACTGTTTACCCATTGTTTTTTATTTCATCCAAAATAAACATTTTGTACCTAACTGGTTATTAAAAATTGCACATGACACCATTCATTCTCTTGTTGCTCGCGGCAGCGAAATGCGTGCGGTACCGTAGCGCGCAATGATGCACACGGTGCATCATGGCTTTTAGAACAGAAAATTATGTATGTGCGCGCGGGCACGTTGCACCGCGCTGTAAGTCGTTCGCGTAGGTGCATTGCAGCGCGCTATGAGGCGGTCGCGCGGGTGGATTGCAGCGCGCTATCACATGCTCGCGCCGAAAGGGTTAAATATGCAGCAATTAGGTAAAGTAAGAGCATCAGGCCAATTATACTTATTAATGAGTATACATTAGTTACATTACCTATGCACTATTAAGCAAGTTTTTTTTATTATGAACATTTTTTTTTTGTTGTTAGGTTAAAGTTATAAAGGAGTATGTTAATATGGAACCCTTGACTCTAATTAAATAAATGAATAAAAACTAACATTTCAATTCCACTGATGGTACAGCATTCCAAACCAAACGATTTCCAGTCTTTTGTTCGGGTAGAAAGTGGTGATCACAAATTCGTTTATTGACATATACCTTTGTAGGATCAGTCTCTTTTAATACCTCTCCAACTGCAGATACCCAAGCGATAAAGCGCTCAGGTTGTTTGTGGATATTTGGGAACCGGTGCAAAGGCAGTCCCTGTGCAACTGAAATCACATTGATTAATAATAATTAATATATTTTTTATTTCGGACAACAAAGATCCATATAATGAATTACACATAGTATCCTTTCCATAAGTTACTGATGTCTAATTTGATATCCTAATGAAAAATGTTTATTTATTAAGGTTAATATATGTAATAAAAATATAGTAAATTTAGCTCCAGATATGTCTCATCACTAAAAGTTATATATTCAACTAAAAAATATCAAAACAGCCGAAACAGAGTTTCATCATCCACCTCCCAGATCATTATTAATCAATCTTACTCCAATATAACTCTAAAATTTGTGAAGAACACCATAGATATTGTTGATTATATTTTTCATCTACTTAGTATTATACTCACTTTGATCGTGTTATATACTACACATATATTATTCTAATAACTTTAATGGGTACTCACCACCATTGTCGCAACCGAAAATACATCTTCTAACGGGTCTACGCATTATCCACAGTTAAAATTAAATTAATACTTAAACCATACCAACTGTATGAGCAAAGAAAAAGTACAACGTAACATTCAAACTATATAAAACAACAAATTCACTAAAATTGATGGAAACGGAAAAACGCACATCAAACGAAGCTTGGGAACGAAAATAGCACAGATTACTTACTTTGTTATGAAAATAGATGTCAATTGTTTTTTTTTTTTTGGATTTTATGGCCTGGTTTCAGAGACCTTTAAGCCAAGTTGTCTATTGGTAATATTACTAGTATAGATACTCTTTGCACAAAAAACTCAAAACATCCAAAAAGCAGGTATGTTAATCTGTGGCAGGTATAGTAGGTTGTTGAGATTTCACGAGATTTTTAAATTAAAAGTCCCTTTTAACGTTTGTCAAATGACGCAGATAGAGGTAAGGCTTTAATCGGCGTCGTAAAATATCAAATCCGATTTAACTAGAATCGATTTTATGAATCGATTGTTTTTAGGATATGCAAAATACAATTTTGATTATCAAAACGTTTTATACTTAGGGAGCGTTCAAGTATTACGTAACGCAATATTTGGAGTTTTTTGACCCCCCCCCCCCCCATGTAACGCGCCGTAACGTTTTTCTGTACCCCCCTTCCCGCTAGTAAAATTTCAAGAGGTCATTCCAAAAATGAGTGAGAGAACGCGATCGTTCTGAAGGGTTAAAAAAATGTTAAGTAACGCGTAGTTCAAACCCCCCTCCCGCCTCCGGAATGCATCGTAACGTTTTACAAGAGCCCCCCCCCCCCCCCCCCCCCCCCAAATTGGTTACGTAATACTTGAACGCTCCCTTAGACAAAACTTAATTACATACACTAAAAGGTTAAATTGTTCCCATAGCTTTAAATAAGATTGTGGAGAATGTATAATAATGAAAGCGGTTTTTTTAAACCAAGTACGCTTATACCTAGCCCGTTGTAAAAAGAGCGCTGACGGCCAAACATCTTATATGGCCGTCAGCGCTCTTTTTACTATTACTATTTTGGATAAGCATGGATTTTACAGATGTATGTTTTATCTTATTACTTATGAATACCATTTAATAAGTTTCACATCATTTGGTTCTTAACCAATTAAATTTGCAGTTATACCGATTTTTTCGAAGTCTATAGGAACTAACTACACGACTCAAACAGGTGCGACTCTAAATTAAAAAACCGACCATGTGCGAGTCGGACTCGCGCACGAAGGGTTCCGTACCATTATCCATAAAAACGGCAAAAAACATGTTTGTTGTATGAGAGCCCGCCCCCTTAAATATTTATTTTATTCTGTTTTTTAGTATTTGTTGTTATAGCGGCATTAGAAATACATCATCTGTGAAAATTTCAACTGGCTAACTATCACGGTTCATGAGATACAGCCTGGAGACAGACGGACAGACGGACAGACAGACAGCGGAGCCTTAGTAATAGGGTCCCGTTTTTACCCTTTGGGTACGGAACCCTAAAAAAAGGGTGGCAGGTCATTGTTTTTCAGTACTACTTTAATTACCAATTTCAAACGAAATATGCAAGTCAGTTACTGGAAAAATTCCGGCAAATATATTTTGTGAATGTTAAAAAGTACTAGTCCCGTTTATTTTCTTTGTTTCAAGTGTTGTTGAACATATTAAATTTACGTTGTATGTCGCTTAGGAAACGTCAAAGGGGACTAAAAGGCTTATTACCCCTTCCTAAATTAGTCACTTACGAGAGGGACGCCGCTATACGTTAGAAAGTGATTGAGATATCTCCATACGTATCTAACGTATTGAGGCGTCCCTCTCGTAAGTAGCAAAATTTAGAAAGGTGTAATAAGCCCATTAAATCTCGCCAAGTATAGGTACCTATACAAAATAATCTGCAGTGCAGCTTGTCCACGTCCGCCTTCACTTGAGTTGCCGATGTTTGCTTTGACATGTGTTTGGAACATAGATATAATTAATATCTGTGGTTTCTAAGCACGGAGCACCATACCACAACTTAGAGCACCAGCAATAAACATTTAGCAACTATTTGGCATCTTCTAGATATATAATAATAATAATAACTTTTTATTTTAAATGTCAGATTCATATTGGTTAGTAAACAAGAGATCTTAAAACCTACTTGTACTTGTAATATATCTAGCAACTTTTCAATTTAAGGAGTTTGCTAACTGATTTACGTCAATTCGGGTCATGCCGCAGATATCATAAGGTCATACAACTTTCATACAGTATAATTGTTTCCTTTGAAAAGTTGGTAGTTTTCACAAACGACGCACTCGTCGGGCGGTGGGTCCCGCTGGCACGTCATTCACTGTTAGAAAGCGAAGCAGAGGGCGTAGCACACTAATTTTTATCGCGCACATAAAGCATCTGTCACTTTTTAACTAACACGCGAGTGCGAAAGGGAATTAGTAGAATTCATAATTCTGAGAACTAAATTGGCAAAATGCATAAATATTGCCACAGTAAGGGTAGTGCTGTGCAAGTCAATACATATTAAGAAATGTAAGAAAATAGTTTGTATACCAGTTTTACTTACCTATATTGTAATTTTAACAAAATATAGTAATAATAAAATAATAATGATGTAATTTTTAACTTTAAAAGCTACTATCTCTCAGTCTCGACTAATGATAAGTAGCCATACGACCGACAATACACGCGATATACGCATTTCTAGATTCAATTACTAACCCCTTTCAATATTTTGCATAATTTCTATTAATTCAATAAAATGATAATTTACCTTGATCAAAACGAGGCTGAGTGGGAGTTGTACCAGCTGACAGATTCATCGGTGGATTTGCTCTTGCAATGGAGTAATTGTGCTCTAACTGTACAGCAAGTCCAGGAGAAGTAAACACCCCTGAAATGATTTTAACACGTTTTTATAAACACACTTTCTTTGTTTGGATCCAATTTTTCAGTTGATTTTGAACTAACTTCCTGATGAGCTAGAGGCTTTAAACTGTAAACATAGCTCAGAACTATGATAATGCAATGTAGTGCAAGTAAGCAACAGAAAATCACATTGGACGGTGTCATGCGGCGTTGACGTTAGTCATTCATTTGTAATTTTTTAAAGTAATGTATATAAACATTCAATATTTCGGCGATAAATACAATAGTAGATACAAATATTACTCAGCGAATAAATTTTGCAAATAGTCGTTTTTGTATATTCTAGAAAGTGGCGGTACACTTGACTCGACTAAGAAATGGTTTATCACGCTACTTATCTCGTTCAGCTACCTGGCGGCGGCCTGTCATGTCCCGTGACCTTGCATTCCTTGGAGACAGACATACGCTAATTATTATTTTCTTATCTTTTCTATTGTTAAGAAAACTTTCACGGAATGCAGGCGACCAATCACGAATTTCGCCGTGCTGAGGTGGGAAGACAAAGGATAGGTAAAGGGTGGGTAATTCATATTAAATACGTACAGTCTTAGTTTATGCCTGTGACTGTGCGTTTGTCTCCTTGCGTCTTGTGAGTGATAATCGGTTGTGATTGTGAATCTTTAACCACTGACCCGGCTATCTTTATCGACCCGAATACTGTACGTAGAACGATGGACCCAGCTTTCTCTATGTACTCGAACTCTGCTAACTCTACGATTGACCCGGCTTTCATAATTTGAAATGTTTTGAAACGTTTTATCAAATGGTCAACTGCCGACCGATATCAGCAATATGCCAATGCCGCTAGGTAAGTACTTGGATTAATTAATTAAATTTTCCAATGTTATTGTCAAATTAATTCAATTAGACTGTTTACCCATTGTTTTTTATTTCATCCAAAATAAACATTTTGTACCTAACTGGTTATTATAAATTGCACATGACACCATTCATTCTCTTGTTGCTCGCGGCAGCGAAATGCGTGCGGTACCGTAGCGCGCAATGATGCACACGGTGCATCATGGCTTTTAGAACAGAAAATTATGTATGTGCGCGCGGGCACGTTGCACCGCGCTGTAAGTCGTTCGCGTTGGTGCATTGCAGCGCGCTATGAGGCGGTCGCGCGGGTGGATTGCAGCGCGCTATCACATGCTCGCGCCGAAAGGGTTAATAGTGATACAAAGAAAATATTCTAGTACAACTCTTTTATGACTGTCGCAGGTGAGAAAATCAAACGAATACTTGGATAAAATAAGCCGCTTGATTTCTTTAGTTATCGAATTCGTATGTGGCTTTCTGTCCAAGTATTCGTTTGATTCCTTTACAATCAAGCCATAAGTCCTCACTGCGTGTTCTGAGGGGTAGGTCAGTCTTTTCTTTACCATCGAAGTGTATTCTCTGTGACTTATCCACGAGTGGATAGACCCTTCTTTTGTTGTTAGGTTATTAGTACAGTTATCGCACTTTACTTTTTGCAAGATTTTCCTAACCAACCACCCCGCAGTATAAGCACGTGAGTGCACATTTAATCGCTCACGTCTAGTCTGTACTTGAATATTTTCTTGTTCGCATTCAATCGCCACATTATTGTGAGGGGATATGGTGGTGTCAGGTTCTTTAGAGGTTTTGGGCTCAAATAAATTTCTGAGTTTTATTAACTGTTCACCAGAATCCTCCTCACAATTAAAAGCTGTTGAATGAAATTTTATAAATCTAGTAATCAACAGTGATTTGAAGGTGCTTATGAAGTTGTGGCAAGTTGGATCAGTATTGCGATAATTATAAGCACGCACTTGCCCAAAGAAATTCTGTATTGGGTCCGAGTTAAAATATCGTGGGCGCATTATTTTAATATTTTTGTTTTTGAAGAATTGCCACAACCTCATAAAACTTTTAAGTGTCACAATCCAATTTTTTAGCGAAGGCACAGTTACTTCTCCACGTCTTTGATCTACAAATTTCATTTTTTCCAACTTCTGAACTGCTTCCTTCCAAAACTGGTGATGAGGAGAAGTTGCCGTTACTGCTTTAAGTAATGGTTTACCCCGTGCTCTTTTCCCGCTTATTGTAGCTCCGTTTGTTGAGTCGAAGAGGTCATCGAAGAACAAAACTGTATCCGCCGTGTTTTTTAAAGTATCGCTGACCTCTTTTCCGTCCGCGTAGTGAGCTAAAAAATACAATGTTAAATTAATTCTTTCTTAATTTTTTGTAACGTTTTTACTTGTTCATATTATTATTCTACATATTTATTTCTTAGACTTATAAAATCTATCCTTGACCACTATTCTAATCAGATCATGTTCACTTGTATTTTATAAAATTGACGACACGTTTGACCTAGTTGATAGTGACCCTGCTTCCGAAGCAAGCGGTCCCGGGTTCGATTCCCGGTAAGGGCAAATATTTGTGTGATGAGCACGAATGTTTGTTCCCGATTCTTGGATATTTCCTATGTATTTAAGTATTTATTTAACTATATAAGTATGTATATCGTCGTCTAGTACCCATAACACAAGCCTTTAGAACTTACTTTGGGGCTAGATTGATTTGTGTAAAGATTGTCCCCTGATTAATTTATTTATTTATTAATATCACTCAATACCAAATAGCCCAACCAATATTAAGCATAATTCAGTTTTCCTGTTATGTTTGTTCTATTTTTGCAGCCAAAGCACAACCAACTTTGCTAAAAGTTTGCAGATAATTAGCTGAATATTCATTTGGCTAATTTCCCAGAGCCCTAGAGGCAACAATCTCCACGCCGACGAGGTTGTGTGCATAACGAAAGCAGATTATAACGATTTAGTCTCAAGTAATCGATATTTTTATATTTGCTACAAGATTATGCTCTGTATATGAACATACTTACAAAATTGGGATGTGTACGACAAGGCGGCCGCCACAGTTTTGCTCAGGACTCGCGTACAGGTCTTGACCTGGAATCACATATGCAGTCTGTCTTATAATAGATAGTAATAAAAAAAAACATTATTCAGTTTAAATACAACATGACAGAAATCAATCGAAAGATTCTACATACATTACATATGAATGACAAAGTTAAACCTTTGTGAATGGTGAACTTGTTGTAACCGTGACGATGATTTCACATGAGTGATTAATTTACAAACAGTAGTCTCTAATTATATTGTAATGTGTAACCAAAACGTGAATAATGAAATCTGATACTGTTCATATAAATGGATTCAAGAGAATTCTTAATACAACAATGGTGTACCTTCATTTTGTTGATCTTTTCAGGAATGACGTGCGCGTCGTTCAATTTGTGCAGTAGCCGAGCCTGGGCATGTCCGCAGTCAGTTTGATAGACGTCGACAATGTCACTCCACTTGGAAACTTTCTCATCGTACTTAATATTCTTGTTTAAAAAATTATTTCGGATCCCCTTGATCAGATGAGGCGGATCGAAGATAACACTTAAGTTCCGCCCATTTATAGTAATAACTTCGTCTGAAATATACAAAATAATATGAATCTAGTTGTTGCTTTGAATTTTCCACCAAGTAGTAGTTAACTACTATATAAAAACGAATCTTCCTTTGTAAAATACTTAAAACTTAAGTGTAAAATTTTTCACTCGCTTACTTTGATTCAACATACAATCAGTCTCGAACTTACCAGTCTGTGTGCCAGCGTTTATCTGTTCTCTTCGCGTGTCTTCAAGAAGGCTCTTTAAAGCGGACTGGAATGACTGGCCCTGGTCGCAAATTAAAGCAATGGGTAAAAGACCCGTGTCAATGATGATATTAACGATTTCTTTTAAAATCACTTTCATATCGTCCTTTTTAGTGGCACCTTCGCAAAAATAAAAGACAATTGGCTGTTGCCATTTATGGATGGCGCCTCTGATCATGAACGCCAAAGCGTGGTCGGCAAATTGATTTGTTCTTTTGTTCAAGTGGACAAAACCATTAAGGTTGTCCTTAACTTTTTCATACTCCAACGCGGGTTCTAGTGACACTTCGTCCAATATCAAGGAGCAGTACTTTTTGTTTTCGCTCCAAGTCCCGACCTGAAATAAAAACAAATTAATTTAACTAAATGACTAAGAAATACTTGGCATGATGTCTATGCATCAACAGTTACAAAAATCCAATGTTATTTATAGTACTTAAACCCGATTTTGCCCTGCCCGACTACTTCCGCGTACAAACCGTTTATCGATAGAATTGCCACATGCTCTTCCATAGATGTCTGGTTGCCTTTCCCTTATTATAAACAGCAAAATTGATACGAAAATTTAGCCAAGGTAACCAAGAAGATGGATTGATTAACTTTTGCATTTCTAACATTGAAATGGATGACATAAACACCATCATAAACAAATGTAAAACTGTAGGTACTTACCTCTTCCTTGATAGCATCAAAAACTTGTTTATTAACCCCAGGTTGCAGGTTCAACGACGATATCATTTTCGTCAATGTATTCCTGGATGGCAGAATAAAAATCTTTTGTAGAAATTTATAGGCCTTGGGGCTTTGTTTCATTATGGCCAATGAAATCATTTTTTCCTCATCCGTAAACCGTCTGCCTTTGAGTTTTTTTGAACTCTGGCAAATTTGCATCCAAATTAGTTTCCTGGCGATCGGATTTATTTTCGATGTCAATTTATCAAAAGTTTGAGTCTTGGAAAATTGTGTAGCTCTTTTAGCTCTTCTACTGAAGTCCAGCTGCTTTTTGGACCGAGAAAACTCTCTATAAATCTTCTGATAGATCGGTGATAAATCTCCTACTCTTGGAATCAAACGTGTTCGGCGCTTTGTAGTTTTGTTGACGGTTTCGGCGGCAATTTCTGAAATGTAGCAAAGGGTTAGACTCAAATAATTTTCAAGCTGTTTTAACACGTAAATTAGGGTTTTTATAATTTAGATTTTTGTATGGTGTTTTTACGACGCTATGCTATAATATCGAATTCAACTTGAAATTTGCAGTAGGTACCGACCTATATTTTTAATAAATGAGTATTAATATCGTAACGCTTCGAGATGCCATTATTATGATTCCACGAGCAGAATGAAAAGTATATATCACGACCATCGCCTAGCCGAAACTACCTACTGAAGCTAGAAACATAAATTTAGAATTTGACGTTTCTTATTTTAAGTTTAGGAAGTTTTAAATTTATGGGACACTTTCGATTTGGACTCATTGTCGCACGTTTACTTTCAGTGGCCACTCGCGCGCACTCACTCTGCTAAACTGTCCGTGTAGTGCTCATTTCCACGCGTGGTGCCCTTCTATTAGTATTTATTCTAATGGTAAAGCCTAGTATATTAAATTAAAAATTACTTAATTGTTAGCTGTAAATGTTGAAAGCCTTTCGAATGATGATAAAAATACCTGGTAGAGATCCATGTGGTGGAGGAGATACAGCTTGAATGTTTAAAACAGCCGACCTATCAGTCACTGGTCCTTGGCCTGAAATAAAATAAGTGAGCACATATTATACTACAAGCCTTTTTAACTTATCCAGTGAGTGAAGTACAAAATGTATACAATTTTTACTTAAAAAAGTCAACACAAAAAAGTCTTGCTTTAAATACTTTTTTTATAAAATCTGGCCAAGTGCGTGTCTGACCATGCATAGAACAGGGCTCCCTAGCATGTAGGATTTTATACTTAGTATTTCACCTTTTAACCTAACATGCAACAAACCCTTTGACTCGTAGAGTTTGTATAGAAACAGACCAACATGTACTAGCTTTTTTTATCACAGAAGCGTGTTCACGTACGCGTTCAACCCAATTTTCGTTGATAGTATTAAATTTATTACCTGTTAGAAGTAACTTTTTTCTTCAGAGTTTATTAACTTATCACAGTTGGAAAGTTAGAGTAAGGGATATCTTATTGACAACTTTAGGAGCTCATATCTCGACATATATTCACCAAATCAAAAACATAATAAGAAACCTTCATGTAATTTTTGTGGATACCCCCTTTGATAATATCCGTAAGAGTTATTTTGTGTCACTCTCTACAATTATATGTATGGAGTGCCACACCTAAAAACATTTTCTTTTTTCATATTTTCACTATATAATATGTTAATAAAGCGGTAAACATAGATATACGAGTTAAATTTCAACTTGGTAGCTCCAATAGTATCCGAGTAAAATGGCTGTCACGTACGGACAGACAGACAGACGGACATGATGAATCTATAAGGGTTCAATTTATGCCATTTGACTATGGAACCTAATAAAACGTATTCTTTTAATTTATTACATTCAATATCGTCGCGCCAAACTTCTAGGTTAAATAAAATTCAAAACAAGTTGTGGAACAAATTTTAAAGTGTTCTAGAATGTTGGCGCATCCTGTGCAGTAGATCCATAAACAAGATTACCATTACTTAGATTTTAAGTAATGGTAAAGTTGTTCATGGATCGAATAGGCATGGGCAACCTTTTAAAACACTGTTTATGTTTATATTTGTTTAGGTCAGCCGGCTACTATGCCTCGGTTATACAGTCGGTGGCAGCGCAGAAAGTAACTGAACCGATTTTTTTCGCGGGCTGGTTTATAAACAGTGTCTGTCTGAATGCAGCCTGCCAGTTGCCCACGCGACTTAGAACCTTGTCATTGCAAAGTTTTGAGCGATACCAACATATATTAACATAATTCTTTTAGCATTATAATAAGTGTAATGATAGTATACCTACATTTCAAAATTAAAACAAACCATTTTTTAAATACAGAAAGACAAAAATGGTCTAAATCCGCTAATTTTCTGGTTATCCGTTCCATATGTGAGAGCATCCAAGATTTTTAATTTTGATAAAAAAAACATAGCATAACTGTGCACAATCTATAGAAGCTACCCTTACTGTTTTTGAGATAGACACCTTGGACGGATGGACGGGCAGACTACTTAGACAATGTAAGAAGGGCCCATTGAAGAAGGGACCTTTGATTATGAAACCTTAAGAATAAATTCTTTTCATCACACCATCTTAGGACTAATTAATCGAATGTGACCACAAGTAGTCTTGTGGCTCTGCCCACCCCATTAGGGATTTCGGGCGTGATGCTATGTATGTATGTAAGAATAAAATAATCTGTTCAATTACCTGTTACTTCCTGTTGTGGGAGGTTTTGCGTTTTGCCCAGATTTGACGGTAGTTCAAGTGACGAACCTGAATTAAAATATATTTATGATTAACTTGGGAAATATAACAGTATAATCCACGGCACATAGGTTGAACTGGGGCGGCGGTCGTCCGCGCAAGTACGACTATGGTTATTTTTTTCGCGGCACGTAACTTGAATTATAACTATGAATTCGTAGAACACATTTTCGGGTGTCAATCGAAGTGTGGTATGAGGTGCGACGCGACGGGCCGCGCGTAACCATAATTGTACCTGCGCGGATGGCCGCCATTTTGTTTCAACTTATGAAGCGGGGATTATAACACCTTACTCAATACTTTCTATAATAATTAATCATATTGTAGACAAACACAAAGAACACAATGCTACATATTTTTAAATAGTACCAAAGTTAAATTAATTTCAGATAAAAATTAAACACAAATAACTAACGTTTCAATTACCTGAGAAAGCAAGTTGTGGTATATTTTGGATTTCCATGAGTAGCCGTGGTCTCTCGTGTGATGGACCTGAAATAATTAAAAATATAATTTAAGTTTAGTTTAAAGTATGAAATTCATTCAAAAGAAAATTCCATTTATTTATGAATCTTCTAACAAGTTAATAAAAAGTACCTGCAGCTCCCAATAACACATTGCTTGAGGGGTCTGGCTTGCAGTAGTTAAGATCGTCATGCCGGAAGCGTTTACCATAGCAGTGATCAAGTATCACATTTTCTGAAAAGTATAATAATTATTATTAATTAAGCAAATAGAGAAAAAATGCAACATTGGAACGAGTTTGCTTGGTACAAGGATATGCTGTGCCCTGATTACAAGTTACAATTAAAGGTCAAACCGCACTTAGGCAAAAGGTCCAATACTCCAGATCAAATGCATGGGATTTGTCTTCGGTGCTGCCAGTTTTTACCAGTAAAATTGTAACTTGTAACTTAATAAAACAAGCCCTGGGGGCTTTGGTCTCACTTGTATGCGTTGCCCTGGATAAGCTGTCATAAACATGATTTTGATAACATGTACAAGGTATCAAGTTTGTATGTAGGTGAAAAACTTTCTATACATATGTAAAGATCTGCTTGATTGCTATAAGTAATTTTTAATGGAAGTTAGATGTCCCCTTGCAAGCTCAGAAACAGCTAACCGGGCTTGTTAAAAAAAAGTTCATACTCAATTTACCTATCCCTTTTCAAATTCATTTACTTAGCCTTCTTTATTACAAACAGTCTATACGTCCTTGAAAATAACCATATGTAGGTGTTGAAACACCATATACAAACTAAATACCAGTTGGTATCAGGTGTACGTAAAAAATACCACATGCACTAAAAGAAAATTATTTTACTTGATAAACTGTTATTGTTAGCCAAAAATAAAAATACCAGTTTTAAAAACTAAAGGAATATCAATGTCTTAGTTTACATTGCAAGTTTTACCTTCAGTACTGTATGTAGGAAAACTCTACTGTACATCCAAAAACCCTAAAACTAAAACAATATAATAAAATTACTAAAAAGAAAGGCCTATCCGTTATAGGAAATTCTACAAGCTGAAAGTTACATTCGGCGTGGTATTTTTGGTGCGCCATTTATAAATTGGATTGTAATGAACTAGCAAATACAGAAATATATTTAATATAAAAATTAATGTACATACCAGTGAGCTTGTTTTCATCTGTTAAACTTGGTACACCACTTTTAAGCTCTTCTTCAGAGAATAAGGTGAGATACGCGCCGAGGCGAAGTCGAGATTTCTCCGTAACGAATCTTTGTTCAAAGTGGACGTGACAAACAAACACTTTACGAAGATTTTGGAGGCTTAAACTGCGAAGCCGATCGCTATTAATACACTTTAACCACTTGTGGAGTCCTATCTCCGATGCGGGAAACTGATGCATTTTAACGTCCTGTCGTTTATTCGCACACTTGTCCACACAACACTTATAGGACATTTTGGTTAAATAATATAACCACGGACGAAATATTACTGTTTTAACTCTGAGAGGATAAGCACGGAATGAAATCAACGATACTTCACTCGATCAAGGATGAAACAGTAATGATGGGTAGACGTGGGTAACTCCGGATTCAATGAGTCAAATGATCCAATTCCGTGAGCGGACTCGATTGACTCACTAAATCCGCACGATCGTTACTGAGTCCGCGGACTTACTAACTCCGACTGGACTGACAGACTCCGAACGAAACCTACTCTCGCTACCGCTCCGGCCGACCCAATCCGCGTCACTTGATGTCGGTGATGGAAGTGACTAATATACCTGATCTGAATACATGAAATATATTAAACTTCAAACATGTTAATTGTGAATAGGCCCTGTAAACATTTGTGCTAATATTTTTCAACTAAACTTGTAAATAAAACAAGAGTAAAAAAAAATATCACAAAAAAGGAAATAAAAAACAATCACTGCGCATATAAATCAAGCATTCAATTGTAAATAAAATCGATTTTTACATACACCTATCTAACACATTGTTAAGATTGACAGTCCTAAGCCTGTGTGTGTACGAAGGGAAATCTATAAACCATTATTTAATCCAATCAACAACAAAAACACCATTAAAAATACTCATCACTCCGGTCCGGTTGGTACATGTATAATTAATACCGATCCGAAAATCCGATGCATTCCGATGAATCATAAATGTTTAAAACGCTCCGGACGCGATACGAACCGGACTCATCAAGAGGAGTCGGAATCATTAAGCTGACTCGGATCCGATCGCGGATCCGGACTCAGTGAATCAAATCACTCCGCGGAGTCGAGATTACCCATGTCTAATGATGGGTACCTAACCTAATGAAACGGAGGCGGCGCGAAACAAGAACTGTCAAAATCAAGTTAAAAAATATTTAAAATGGCGTCGATGAGTACACAGTGACAGCTGGCAGGGGTGAAGAGAACAGGGTAAAAGTCACTATCCATTCTTGTATCGTCTACAATCATAGACACTAATGCCAGCATCTATATGTATGAAGATTATAGGCCGTGTCTGTGACAAAAGGTGGTAAAACCGTTCCATTCTACTCATAATTTGGCAAATTCAAAGTTATCATTCAAAATATTTTGCGTTAACAAAATTCTAAATTGTTGACTTATGTTTAGTTATTCATTGAATTAAAATAAAATATAAATTTAGATTACTACATAATAAATTAAATTAATTTTAAATTTCGATATAGTGTGGTGCTAACAAAAAGTTGAGGCCCGTCTTATGAGAGATGTCACTGCTTTTCATACATTTGTTGGTGTGCGCCCTCTCTTCTTAGGCCGGCCACACACATATTCGTTTTCCTGATTCGATTTCCGAATTCGTTTTTCGAATCAGGCTCTCCGAACGCAGCAAATCCAAATAGCAATCAGGGCTTGTCACACATATTCCATTTTTCTCCGTACGGATTTTTTCTGTCTATTCGTTCCGAATGCTAGCCCTTGCGTTCGGAATTCCGGACAGAAAAAAACGAAACGGATGCGATCTGAGTGCCTAGCACACTAGTTTTTATCGCGCACGTAAAGTATCTGTCACTTTTTAATTAATACGCGGGTGCAAAAAAGATGAATGCTTTGTGTGCGCGATAAAAATTAGTGTGCTAAGCCCTCTGCATACTTTTACTCGGGCTCGTCACACACATTCACACAGTCACGTCGCATTACGTGATCAAGCTCACGGAATTCCGTAGACAAAACTCGAATGTGTGTGGTGATTGCACGGAATTACGAATACGGTTTTCATATACGGTAAAGAGTACTTATATTGAATATACGCAAACTTGTTTTTGGTCATTGTTTTTAGTTTTTGTATTTGACGTATAAGGCCAGTTGTTCTTTTTTCTGTATACGGTTTTGCTTGACTAGAAGTGAATACTGTAAACAAATGTCATGCATTTAATACAGGAATTTCTATAAAGATGAAACATTTCATATTTATATAGGTATAAAATAGTTTTTTTGGGGGCTCGTAGGTAAATGGCAAAAAACGGAACCCTTATAGATTCGTCATGTCTGTCTGTCTGTCTGTCTGTCCGTCCGTCCGTATGTCACAGCCACTTTTTTCCGAAACTATAAGAACTATGCCGTTGAAACTTGGTAAGTACATGTATTCTGTGAACCGCATTAAGATTTTTACACAAAATTGACAAAAAAACAATAAATTTTGGGGGTTCCCCATACTTAGAAATGAAACTCAAAAAATTTTTTTCGTCAAACCCATACGTGTGGGGTATTTATGGATAGGTCTTCAAAAATGATATTAAGGTTTCTAACATCATTTTTTTTTGTAAAGTGAATAGTTTGCGCGAGGGACACTTCCGAAGTGGTAAAATGTGTCCCCCCCCCTGTAACTTCTAAAATAAAAGAATGATAAAACTAAAAAAAATATATGATGTAATTACCATGTAAACTTCTACCGAAAATTGGTTTGAACGAGATCTAGTCAGTAGTTTTTTTTTTAATACGTCATAAATCACGGAACCCTTAATGGGCGAGTCCGACTCGCACTTGGCCGCTTTTTTATTCTGTATGTGCTGTCTATTGAGTTACAAATCTCTGGTTCTTTTATTTAGATGTGAACCATATGTAAACCAAAAGGTTAAAAATCTTTTTTTTATTTATTAGTATGCGTCCCCATGTGAATAAATGTGTGCAGTGTGTGTTAATGTTTATAGTACATTGTGCATCTAGGGCCGTAAGAAGGGGATAACTAACGAGAGTGTGATAGATGCCCGACGCCGAAGGCGGCGGCTTTTAATGACTCGAGTTATTACTGCCCGTGATACACACATTGTTTTTCATCACATTTGTGAGGAAATGAAATAAAAATTAGAAAAAAAGAAAAAAAAACATCGTTCACCGTGAATTACCATCACGTGGGTCGGCTAATCTGCTATAAGTGCTCTATACGCCTGCACATGATAACACCCTTTCCGAGCAAATGTGATGAAAAATAAAAAACTGGAATAGTGCGAGTTAAACTCGCGTGGAGAGGGTTCCGTTCTGTACATGATTATCTCAAATTTACTATGTTACTGTAAATACCATAGACTTCTTATAGGTTTTCCTGTAATCTAGGTAAAGAACTATTTTCTATATTTTTTCAAAATTTTAGCCCCAGTAGTTTCGGAAATAAGGGGGGGGGTGGTAAATTTTTGCCTTATTTCCTTAATAACTTCTAATCTATTTTACTTGAAATTCAATAGAAAATATATTTAAAATCCTCACAATAAGCCCTTTCATTTGATATGTCACACGATATAGGTTGCATAACTTTTTTTTTAATTTTCTTATTTACACCGCAAAAGTGGCCCCCATGTTTAACATTCATATGTTTACATCACGCATCCGTGTTGCGGTCACTGACTTATATACATATGTATACCAAATTTCAACTCAATCGGTCCAGTAGTTTCGGAGCAAATTGGCTGTGACAGACGGACAGACAGACAGAGACACAGACAGAGACACAGACAGACACATGAGTGATCCTATAAGGGTTTCTTTTTTCCCTTTTGATGTACGGAACCCTAATAACATTTACCTTTTGATGTTGATGCTTTTGATGCTTCATAGGTTTCTTCAATATTCAAAGTAATAAAGATGATTTAGTCATATTACCTACACTTGTTGCAGGGCTCAAAACAGGTTAAGTTTTAGAATTTGTAATTTACTCATATATAGTAAACTAGATTTTGCGCGTGACTTAGTCACTGACATAGAATTTATTTATTCCGATTCCCACAGAAATCATGCAATTTACTGGGGTATCCTGTATCGTTCCGCAGATCTAGTATAAAATATGCATTTACTTTTGCATTCATAATATTCTATAGTATGGAAGTAAATGTAGACTATATACAAATAACAATTACAGTAATATAATTTATCGACCCCCATATCATAAAACCTCCATTGGTTAATCAAAAACCGTAGAAAATGACCACCATTTTGACAACCAATTAGGAAAAACCAGTGCTGCGATAAAGAAATAACATGACTCCTTTATCGTTTTTAGTAAAGAAATGAGATTAAATTTGGAACAGCTGTCAAAACTCAAGTGGGTCTCTAATCTAGTATCCATAGATAATAAAACAGTTATTGATACGAAACGTCAATTCAGTATGTTTTTTTAATATAAACTGCACAATATTTGATCTCGAGTGACGTGAGAATAGAGACTTCATCCGGTTGTCTATGATTAAAAAAAAGAAATGGTCTTGACGGAGGATCGAATCGCCGCCATTATGTTGACGTTTTGCTGAACGAAAGTAGAATTTAGATGAATTGAATAGAAAAAGTTGTTTGTAATTTACATTTTAGTTGAAAATATGAATAGTAAGTAGTCTTCTCGGAGTGTGTGTGATGTGAAAATGCGCCGGATATCGGAAATATGCAGCCACGATTGCAACAAATAACTTGTTGCCAGAAAATATTGTTTCTGAACCCATCATGGAGGATTTATAATGTGTGTAGATAAAGTTATGTATGCAACTCTGCATAATTTGGCCTTAAAACACACGTGCGATCTTATTATCGGCACTCGTATTTTAATGCCTATTAAAATACGAGTGCCGGTTTATGAGACGAGCCGATAGGCGATTTTCATAATAAGATCGCACGAGTGTTTTAAGGCCAAATTATGTACAGTTGCATACTTAACTTTATCTACACACATACTTATTATAAATCCTCCATGATGTGTTCAGAAACAATATTTTCTGACAACAAGTGATTTGTTGCAATCCTGGCTGCATATAAAGAAATAAAAATTAGACAAAAAAACCGCGTAACCCGCCGGACCGACCGCGACCCGCCGGACACAGCGCGCAACCCGCCGGACACAGCGCGCAACCCGCCGGACACAGCGCGACCTGCCGGACACAGCACGCAACCCGCCTTACACAGCACCTGATTAACTACGAAATAGTAGTATACACTTCAAAACGCGGCATAGAGGGCGCGATACATCATCGATAACTATTATCGATATGCTCGAGGCCTAGTGCAAATGTAAAATAAATTGCTTTTGTCAATGAAGCGGTATGGGCGGGGCAACGGCTGGCTATTCGAACGCACGAATCACGAGCGGACTTTGGTTATTGTGGGTATGTGCGTATTCTCGTAGTTATTTCGTGTGCGCTAGTAGTTGTAACGTCGAGCGGGGATTCTTCGGCGACAGCGGTTTCGGTACGAATTATGGCAGACGGCCTTTCTAACCTCTTTCTGTGTTCTGTGGCCTTACATTTGCCTGAATCGTTTGACATCGCATATGTTATAATCGGTTCAGTGGTTTTGGCTTTAGTTGGTAAGTAACAGAGTGACATCCTCACGAAAAACGTTACCCTCCTTTTTGTTTTGCTGCAGTCGGGTAAAATGTAGCAATGAAACAGAACTTTGCTAGCATTGATGCTACCAATAAGTGTCATGCTAAAAAGCAGCACCACATACTGTGTTGCCACCACTTCTAAATCATATTTACCTTTTGAAATTGATGCTCCCTGGTTTACTTCGGGGGTTTCTTCAACATTCACAACACTGCTATTGGTAACATCCCTCATTGGCTTTTGTTGAATGGTGGTTAAGAAACCTGGATTAAATAATTAAAAACATTTACTAAAGTTAGTATGTATTGGCAGTTCCATGTTTAACCGCTTCAACGCCAAGCATGTCTGAGAAGTAGGGGAGAGTGGGTAACAATGGGCCAACTTTTGTTTGAGGCTCATTATTTCTGAAATTAAGTAGATAGAGCGCTAGTATTTTAATTCATCCTTACGTGGCACTCTTAGGGTATACAAAACACTGATAATGTATGGGCGAATCAACTTTTTAGTGCCACCCGTTGCTATGGTTACACAAATTTTGTCCCTTGGACAACCTAAGCATATTTATATGAAACAGTATGTAAGTGTCACTTGCACTACTGGGGACAAAATAATAACAGAAAAAAGTTGATTGACCCACATGATGTAATAGCCAAAGATTAAGGAGAATAGGGGTTTTAAAAAAACATGGGAAAAGATCCACTGTGCCCGATCCCTGGGTTACGTTGGATCAGCCTATTGCGGTACAATAAGTCCCATGGGTCACAGTGGGTTTTTTACGATTTATGAAAAAAAAGTTCATTCAAAAATATTGTTTTATTTAAGTAAAATTAGAAATTTGTAATTCAGTCTCATAATTGTGATAGTAACATTTATTAGTAGGACAAATTGAAATTATCCATTGAGACCCAACCACCGTTGGCGAAAGCAAAAATTTGAAGTAAATATTTACACTCTCGTTACAGAAAAATGAATAGCAATTTAGGTTAAGAGAAACATTACAAAACATAAACTTTCAAAATTTTCATTGGATTCGACGCAATACACTTTTTAAAAACACGTAAAAAATTACTTTTGTACCTACTTTGGCAGGACACTGCCGCAGCGTGAGCTCACAGCGTGCGAGCGTAATGGCGACTAGCGCGGCGTGGGGGGCACACTCGAGGCGACCGTTTGACAAGTAAACGAGTGTTTATGTGCGTAAACACACGGACAATGACTTTTTAATCACTGTGCCCCGTGATTCAGTGTTACCCACTCTCCCCTAACACAAATTTCAACCTTACGTCAAGTAATGAAGGGCTTTTTTACCCTGTATACCTGGACGGATATATCCGTCGTTCGCTTTGAAAAGGTTAAATGATAGCAGGGTGTACCGGTACCACATAGGTGTGTGGTTGGGTCATATACACGTTTAGGTTAAGAACTGTTCCCTCCTGTTCCCGAAAGTTAAGGACACTGAGGTGTGTTTTTTTTGTTTGGATTATAGGCAGGCATAGTTTTGGCCTGCATGAAGAAAATACAATTAAGCAGTCGTTTTCGTTAACTTTTGGTCACAGGAGGGGCAATTTTTGTTTCTAGAAGTGTGTATTACCCGGTTAGTGTACACTTTCATGATATATTAAAACAAATCACTCTTTTGTTTATGCAATTGAATAAAACTAGAGATTCCTCAGATAGATATCCTTTAACTATCCGATATCTGGCATATTCATTCATGATTTTACTATCCAGCCGAAGTTTGAATCAGAAGTAGGATAAAACCAATAAAAAGCCATGGCAAATAAACCAAATCATTGTCAGTGATTAAATTAAAACTAAGCTTATTTCTATTTAAACACAAAACCTTACATCTTAACATCACCTTGTGCATGTTCGAATATTCCCTACTGACGTAATAAAATGCGTCAGTATTTAATCTCAAAGAGCCTACCCGCACACTGAAATATTATTCACTGTTTTTTGGTTTAATAGCCAATATTATTTGTATTATTAGGACATGAAATGTTATACTTATTTCAAATTGTTTTTGATATCTGGAGACCTTACATCTTCATCTTTATGCTTGACCGTGGAGACTGTTTGAATCTCCATTTAACCTAGATTAGTCCATTGAGATGTTTCTTTGTTTTTAATTCTATTTTTATTATTATGTATGACCCTTATGGCCAAATTCAGAAAGGCCACTCAAATTGATGTTTTATTAAAAGGACATTTTAGGGACGTTTTTGTATAGGATGACAACTAGTTGAGGGACATTTAACTATTTCATCTCTAATCAAATGCATAAGTGGCATTTCTGAATTCATCCCTTAGAGACTTTTCACATCTCTAAGTCATTCAAATTAACTTGTCCAGAAGCGGAGACTATACATCTCCCTTATTACAATTATTTTTTGTCTTTGTGGTTTGTTTGTTGCACTTTTTATGTCCTAGTTTTAGTTAACACTCGAATGTTAAACTTAAAAACAGACTTACTGCTGAGTTTCTTCTCAGCAGATGTCACCTATCGAATTACTGGTAGATTCAGTTGAAATGACATGTGAAAGCGCCTGTGTGACATACTTGCAATTTTTTTAATATCCACTTACAATTTGAAACATGAATACTTGCTCGTCGCGCGATGTTCACGCAAGCTAACTTGACTTTAAAGATAGCTCGCGTGTGGCCAGATATCCGGCTAACAGGCCAAACCTGCCAATGGCCATACCAAATATCCGGTCTCCGGCCAAACCACCATCAGTTGCATTGCTAGATAATACATAAAATACACCAAAGATGCAATTACCTGATAAGTGTAATGTTGGAACTGCATTAGCACTTAGTTTCCCACAGCGTGTGTGATATCGTGGTTCAAAATGACAATGGCAAATTCTGCGGTTCTTAAAAATTACATTGTCGTCCAAAGCCAAGATGTCACCACTTACAGCATAAATCCAACTTCGAAATCTATTCAGATCCTTATTTGGGTTGGGAAACTGGTGGAGTGAAGTTTTGTCTAAACCTATGAAACAAAACAAAAGAAATATTATATATATATATCAGCAGTAGTTTTAGCCTGCAACTTCGTCTGCGTAGAATTTGTTAAACATTATATCTCTTGGGACTAAAAAGATTAAGTTTTCATAATATTAAAAACTATTTACGCGCCAATTTTCATTCAAATCCATTGGGAAATAAATAAACAATCAGAGTCTCGCATTCAGAACACAATTTTTCGAGTTAATAAACTCTGTTATATTATGAAAGTATTCTGGGATGATTTGATAACGGTCTAACTTAGATGAAATTCCTCAGTGTAAATCGACAGGGGTTGACGATGGATTTTAACCGTGCTAAGCTTGACTACGCTATCTCTAAATGAATTAAGAAATGTGTGTAATACTTACGATTTTTATTACAATTTGGCACACAACACTTTTTTTCATGACCCGAATACATATTCAAAGTAATCGCCAGTAAACAAGCCGAAAAATAAAACAAGGTCCAGAAAGATAAGCAGGGATCAAAGCAGAATCATCGAAGTCCAAAAATCACAGCAAAATCGCAGAAAAACACAATCCAAAGCGCATTCACGTACCTCTAAGAAAATAAACGAGGCGAATTGAATATGAACAAATTTAAACACCAAGAGCTGACATCTGACATTAGACGGCTATCTGTTCCGTTTCTTCTATTAGACAAATATTATTAGATAAATATTTCTTTTATCTTATTTGAATATACTTAAATGTAGCGAATGTATTTTTATTTGGTTTTTGTTAGTTCAAGTTATAATTAAGCATATTTTATTAGTTTAATGCTATTTGAACCGATTACGAACAGAGAAAACGAGACTTTCAACTTTATAGAACTTGAAAAACTGCATAGGAAGGAACGTAAAGATGGCTTCCTCATAGTGTTGCTCTTGCAAAAAAGGGATTAACCCGTCCTCTCCCGGCGACCTAAATATAGGTCCGCACAAAAGACCTATCGCGTAATATTTTGCGCAAGTGGAAGTAGGTCAAGTTATGATGGCTGGTCGGTCAACCGGTTGCGGAAGGGTTAAGTAATACCAGATACATTTCATGTTGCACCGTAATGATATGAGAGTGCTTAGCACACTAATTTTTATCGCCCACATAAAGCATTCGTCCCTTTCGCACCCACATATTAGTTAAAAAATTACAGATGCTTTATGTGCGCGATAAAAGCTAGTGTGCTAAGCACTCTGTTGCCGAGAGTGAATAAGTCTAACCAAAATCATTAGAATCGAGCGATATGTTCTAAGTGACAACAGCGTGACATTAGTCGATATCGTCGCTGCGCGTGCAATAACGTGGAAGAGCACTTTGTAAATACCGCGTAATAGCAGTACGGCACAAAATTGAGATATTTAATGATATGTAGTTAAATTACTGAGATATTCAGTTTTTTCTTGTTCCTAAAAAATCGCAAAAAACGCAGATACGCGGTTTTTACAAAGTGCTCTTCTGCGGTATTGTACGCGCAGCGACGATATGTAGCTTTATGGTAGCGATCTCTCGCTTTGAATGGTACATTGTGAATCCACTTTTACCCAAGGTAGGTACGATGTCACAGACTGTGGCCCGGTAAGGTTTTTTGAAGTTAATTTTGAACGCCACAGTCGGCTGTAGCCGACAGCAATTTCCGTGGCCCTCACGTCACGGCATGCCGTTTTCCGTACATTTTGTCAGCTACAGCCGTCACTAGGCATCCGAGGCACGCTTTCAGCCGCACTCAGCCGTGGCGTTCAAAAGGTTAATTATGGGGGATCCCCGTGTTACCCATAAACTTATTGTTTCGAATATCGAAAGTCAGAAATTGATTCCCATATTATTTATGCTCATAATTATCGAAAGTCATAA
Organism: Tortricodes alternella; assembly: GCA_947859335.1. Classification (NCBI taxonomy): domain Eukaryota; kingdom Metazoa; phylum Arthropoda; class Insecta; order Lepidoptera; family Tortricidae; genus Tortricodes; species Tortricodes alternella. Next base: position 7,169,717 of record OX401973.1, on the reverse strand, counting down.
AAGGTGTAAAGCATAACCTTTATAATTCTAACGTTTATAATCCATATTGTTACAGATTATAATTTTCAAAAGTCATAATATTGATATTTATAACATACAAAGGCATATTCATTATTATTCAGAAATATTTTAAGCTATATAGTTTAAAGTGCTAATTATTTTTACCCATCACGTTTAATTGTCTAAAGTTAATAATCGTATTTTTCAATATTTCGAAAGTATCTTGCTTGTTTGTAAGTCGTATGCTGAAGAGGTTGACAAATTATGACTACAAATGGTAAAAAGTAAGTGAGCGAGCGAGCAAAATGGGTCAGAGCAGAAGCGACTTGGATTGGTTAGGTTCAGAAGGCTAAGGCGGGAGCGAAGCGAAGCGAATGAATGAAAATGAAAAGTGATGTTTCGATGAAACGGCAGGCTCCCGTTCATCACCCCTACTTACTTACTACTTACGACCCTATACTTACTTTACTCTTTGGTGTTCATAAGTCCGCTTTCTTCTTGCATTGAGTCGTACGTATTCAATACCCATAACTGGGCATAAGACCGTTAATTACCGAAGTTAACATTTCGAGTAACGGATTAACTTTTAAGTTAACTCCAAAAATTCTTAACGGACTCATTAACTTCCGTTAAAACACTTAAATTCCGTTAAACGTTAATTAAGTACCAACTATTTGCCAGAAGGACACCGCGCGGCTTATGTCAGATATCTTTTGACTTGAATTTGATCTCTAAGTAATAGGTATTATTGTAAACTCTAATGCAATACCTACCCTGTTTTTACTTATCTTTCATGCCCTGCCTAAACTTTCATAACACATACCAACATTTTTTATAAGTAAATTACTAACGCAACGACATATAAAATGCAGTTTCTATCAAGAGTTAACAATTAACGTTAACATCCGTTAAATCTTCTGAAATGTAACGCTTTTTAACGAAGTCAACTTAACGGTGCCCAGCTATGCCCATACCTTACGCTGAAGATTTGTCGTTTCGATTAGTATGAAACGACGGATCGTGAAGATCAATCGTTCTGTACATGGGTGAATTTCAAAAAAAAATTACGGAATTAAGACGTTGATAAGAAAAAGTTAAAAAAGTTCCTCTGCGTTACGAAAATTAGTCATACAATTCTATGCCTTATGGCTACAATTAATAAGGTATATAATTGTATGATTAATTTTCGTAACACAGAGGAACCTTTTAAACTTTTTCTTAACAACGCCTTAATTATGTAATTTTTTTTTTTAATTCTCCCACATGGGGCGCTTTATACATCCATGATTAGGTATATGTAATAAAAACAAGTCGACTTTTCAAGTATTTATTTTGATATTTTTTCAATCTTCCCGTACAATCACCTCTTGCTATCTTTTATTGTTTCTATCCGCACTGACACTGAAACAAACATATAAAATGAATATAAAGAAAATCAAAAATATTTATTTGAAATTTTATATTTAGAGAATGTTTTACTTCCAAGTTCATCTAGTTTATATAGGTGTTATCCCTGAGAAAGAAAGACGCCGACAAACAATCGGTCACCCATGTACTACATTCAAAGCAAAGTATAAGATAACAAAGACGTTTCAACATTTATTATTCAATCTTTTTATGGATTCAAAAGTAATCACAATTAAAAAATTACCTTTGGATTTGAGCGCCTTAACTATGTGCGAGGGATCAGTGCCTTTTGGTACTCTCAGAAATAGCGGTTTTGGTTTTTCTTTAACAGCAACTGAAGGTAATCTATTCGGTCCTGTCTTGGCAGGCAGTGGTGGAGTTATGTGTATATTACCCGCATTAGTACCTAATGTTCCCGTTTTCTGAGGTATCTGACCAACTGATCTGTTAGTTATTATTGTAGGATGTGATCTGCGTTGATGGTAAATAATTTCTCCTGTGATATTGTTGATACCAATAATTTTTCTAGGAGGAGGATCTTGTAATTTTGCGGGATCATCGTCGGCGAGTGTTTTGGTGTTGTGAGCAAGTATTCTTGAAACGCTATCGGTAGCAAGTGTTGTCCTTTGATTGTCGCGAGCGACTGTTCTTGGTAGGTTGTCGCGAGCAAGTGTCTTTGTTTGGTCGTTGTGAGCAACTGTTCTTGTTAGGTTTTCTGGAGCATTTCTTATTTGGTTTCCGTAAACAGGTATTCTTAAAGCGCTATCGCATGTAGGGACTGTTGGGTCATCGTGAGGTGGAGAGTGGGTCAAGTCTTGGACAGTGAGCGCAGGTGAGAGGCTTGGGCGAGCTCTTTTCCGTGGCGGGTCGTCAACATCGGATTCGATTTCTTCTATGGATTCATGTAAACTTTCACCGTCTGTTTCTATGTCTGACATCTGAAAATGACATTACTGGGATAAATATTATAACAGTATAATTGCAACATATCGCCCTACAACAATGAAATATCCTGGTCTGAGGCTATTTGCCGTTCGTAGTCTGGCCCCCAAGATATTGACCAAGTATAAAATCGTCAAATAAAATGGGGAAAAATGCAGCAACTTTCGCCGTTTGAATGAAAATTTTTATATTTGCCGTTCGTAGTCTGGCCTCCAAGATATTGACCAAGCATAAAATCATCAAATAAAAGGGGGAAAAATGCAGCAACTTCCGCCGTTTGAATGAAAAATTTAATATTTGCCGTTCGTAGTCTGGCCTCCAAGATATTGACCAAGCATAAAATCTTCAAATAAAAGGGGGAAAATGCAGCAATTTCCACAGTTTCATTGAAAAATTTAATATTTGCCGTTCGTAGTCTGGCCACTAAGATATTGACCAAGCATAAAATCTTCAAATAAAAGGGGTAAAATGCAGCAACTTCCGCAGTTTAAATGAAAAATTTAATATGTGTCGTTCGTAGTCTGGCTTCCAAGATATTGACCAAGCATAAAATCGTCAAATAAAAGGGGGAAAAATGCAGCAACTTCCGCAGTTTGAATGAAAAATTTAATATTTGCCGTTCGTAGTCTGTCCTCCAAGATATTGACCAGGAATAAAATCGTCAATTAAAAAGGGGAAAAATGCAGCAACTTCCGCAGTTTGAATTAAAAATTTCATATTTGCCGTTCGTAGTCTGGCCTCCGAAGTGAAATAAAGCCTTGAGCAGTACCAGACCGTCATCGGGGTCCAGACCACAGCTGGCGAGCGGGTCGGCCTCCGCCGCGGGCTCCTCGGTGCGGGCTGCGGGCACCTCCGGCTCCTCTTTTATTTCCCACGTCGTACTACAAACAAATAACAACTATACAGGAACAATGCATGGCGTGATGTTTGGTTAAGACTGGGAGTGTAGCAGTGGCGAAGCGTCAAACGTTTCCTAAGGCAAGCCAGAAGAATTAGAACTGTACGTGCAAGTATGACATTTAGTTAGAGTAACATGGACTTCACTGACAGCTAGCCGTAGCTTTATAGCTTGGTAAAGCCGTCAGGAATCGGCTTGTAGGCAGGCTTCGCCACTGGAGTGTAGTTAATAGAGCATAGTCGCCAAGAACTTTGGCATAAGTCAACGATCTAAACAAGCTGCATGTGAAAGTGTAGAAAAGACTTCCTTCTGAAACTGGGAAAAAAAAAACAGGTCGACGCAAAAAATCTGTCAAAATTTTATTTATTACCCGTCAGTTATCGGTAAGAAGAGGTTTTCACTCAGCAGCTGATGTCTTATGGCTGCCATGACAGCTTGTATTTCCTTCTGTAAACAAATGATAACAATATATTATAGTCAAATTGCGAAAACATGGGTAGATATTACATTAGAAACTGATAACTTCGCGTCCATCTAAAGTATTCTTATATCAATAATTATTAAGTTTGAATTTAGACTAGCAGCACGTAATGCGAGGCGTGCGCTGTGCGCGCCTCGCACGCGCCGCACAGGTCCAAGTCCGCGCACTGCACGCACGTGTAGCGGGCCCTGCGCGCGACACGCAGTGTCAGTACTCACATAGGGCCTCGGGCTTGGCACGCGCAGCACGTAATGCGTGGCGTGCGCTGTGCGCGCCTCGCACGCGCCGCACAGGTCCCAGTCCGCGCACTGCACGCACGTGTAGCGGGCCCTGCGCGCGACACGCAGTGTCAGTACTCACATAGGGCCTCGGGCTTGGCACGCGCAGCACGTAATGCGTGGCGTGCGCTGTGCGCGCCTCGCACGCGCCGCACAGGTCCCAGTCCGCGCACTGCACGCACGTGTAGCGGGCCCTGCGCGCGACACGCAGTGTCAGTACTCACATAGGGCCTCGGGCTTGGCACGCGCAGCACGTAATGCGTGGCGTGCGCTGTGCGCGCCTCGCACGCGCCGCACAGGTCCCAGTCCGCGCACTGCACGCACGTGTAGCGGGCCCTGCGCGCGACACGCAGTGTCAGTACTCACATAGGGCCTCGGGCTTGGCACGCGCAGCACGTAATGCGTGGCGTGCGCTGTGCGCGCCTCGCACGCGCCGCACAGGTCCCAGTCCGCGCACTGCACGCACGTGTAGCGGGCCCTGCGCGCGACACGCAGTGTCAGTACTCACATAGGGCCTCGGGCTTGGCACGCGCAGCACGTAATGCGTGGCGTGCGCTGTGCGCGCCTCGCACGCGCCGCACAGGTCCCAGTCCGCGCACTGCACGCACGTGTAGCGGGCCCTGCGCGCGACACGCAGTGTCAGTACTCACATAGGGCCTCGGGCTTGGCACGCGCAGCACGTAATGCGTGGCGTGCGCTGTGCGCGCCTCGCACGCGCCGCACAGGTCCCAGTCCGCGCACTGCACGCACGTGTAGCGGGCCCTGCGCGCGACACGCAGTGTCAGTACTCACATAGGGCCTCGGGCTTGGCACGCGCAGCACGTAATGCGTGGCGTGCGCTGTGCGCGCCTCGCACGCGCCGCACAGGTCCCAGTCCGCGCACTGCACGCACGTGTAGCGGGCCCTGCGCGCGACACGCAGTGTCAGTACTCACATAGGGCCTCGGGCTTGGCACGCGCAGCACGTAATGCGTGGCGTGCGCTGTGCGCGCCTCGCACGCGCCGCACAGGTCCCAGTCCGCGCACTGCACGCACGTGTAGCGGAATCTGCAAGTGAAAGATAAATTTAATTTAATAATGTCGTGTCTGTGACTAAAAATACAGAGTTAAGAAATACTGTTTTCGTCCAGATGATGCCCATCTCACCCTGTGATGCCTTTTCTACACTCGTTGCAGACGTAACCCGTATCCGTGCTTGGAACTGTAATGATAAGCAGGTTGAAACAAATAAACAGTAAAGATGGACAGATAAAAAGATTCTGATAGCTTTTATTCAAGTCTGACCTGGTTGATTCTTGATAAACGAGGGATAATCATCTTGATACATAGACTCTTCTGTCTGATCCATATCCGAGTCAAGAAGTTCCACAACCTCATTCACCTCCACCTCGTTCTCCACCGGCTTATCAAATTCATCTGCAATGGAAAAGTTATAGCTGTTTTACTCGTGTATTTAAGACGCAGGCCACGCGGAAACCTAGTATTTACCTTCTGCTATTATTTCTCCCTTCTGCCATGAGAAAACCCCCTTTGAAAGATCCACACGTTCTGAAAATTAACGCTGAATAATTATAATTGGCGGGTGCGCAAGGGACGAATGCTTTATGTGCGCGATAAAAAATAATGTCCTAAGCAAAGATTTAAATAAGTGGATTAGACTTTACAGCGACAATTTGTCGTGATATTTATAATATCTGTATGTGCGTGAACTGATAAGTACGGTGAAACTTTTGTATGTGATTGTACTTTGGGAGCGAACATAACTTGAACACCAGGCGAGACGCGAAATAATATTAATTTTTTTTTTATAAAAAAACCAAAACCGGACTACATTAACTTTGAAGAAATTGATTTTGCTGTACCCATTGGGCTCGATATAGAATTAGCAGTCGGTGACTCGCCATAAAATCCTATAACCTATTCTAAGTCACCGACTGCCATTTCTATATGGACCCGAATGGCTATGGCAGACTTACTGCTGAGTTTCTAGCAGCGCTTCTCCTCAGCACATGTCATCTATCGAAGCGCTGGTAGATTCAGACATGCGAAAAAGCCCACGGGCTCGTTACTCTCTTTCTAAACGTTATTCAGTTGGGTTTGTTTTTATTAATATAATATATAATATTTTAGTCCCGAAAAATAGGTACAGTTTCTAGACTTTCCAAAAGAAAAGCATAAGTCAAGTCGCATATAAAAGCAATTTCTAGCGCCCGAGCCATTATCATCATTCATCACTAAAGTCATTCACGCATTACAAATAGCGGCCCGCTAATTATTTTTGCCGATGATAATATAAAATTAAAGGGAAAAACTATATTTTTTTCATAGAATGTTATTATTGAATACCCGGTAATACCCATAATAATATGTCCAATTGCTGGCATATCATCGGACGACGACCATGACGAAGTCTCAGAGTCGGAGGAAAAATCAGGGTCTGTGAGGTTTATTATGAAACGTTCAATTGCTTCGTCTAAAACAAAACACGAACACCCAAACGGGACACTCGAATCGTGATCCAGAATGGAATGGCAAAATGGCAGCCGCGTGCCTGCACTCGCCCGTCCAGCGCGGCGCCGCGCTTTACAACAACTGCCTCCCTCGTACCACGAAACACAGTGCGCGCGGCGATAACCGACGCACGTCATACAGTTTGCGATAGTTAAGCGACAGTCGCTATTTCGGGACGATATCATATTATTTATCAACTCTCGGCGAACAGAGTTTAGGCGCAGATTACGCTAGGTAACCAAAGGCAACTGTTTAAGGTGGGAGAAGTTTTAGCTAATTCAATAAGAGGTTTGCTGGTCAGGGTCCGAGGGCCCCTTGAGTTTGGGGGCCCGGCACTTTCTAGACCTTTGATAGCTACGCCACTGACTAGGCGAATGTCTGCGACAAAACAAGGAAAATGTATAACACAGAATGGTCCATACTCAAGTTTTCTCTGACCTTGGCTTTCTGTGGGGCCCGGGGCATCATCAAAGTCGTCATTTACGCATCTGGCGTTGCCTGCGTTTGTCGCTTCTGTCTCAATTACGGTATTCTCATTTACTGCTGCAGTGCCCCCCAATGTGGCTGCTGCAGTGTCCGATGAGGCTACCGGCTTGAGGACTGTTCCTGTTAAATCAATTAATAAACCAGAATATAAAGATAGGTATGCATGATGTAGCGCCTGTTATTCCTATAACAAACACGGCGATTATAGAAAGAATTATGTACTGTTAATATATACGACGACGCGGTTAGCCTAGTTGGTATGGTAGTGACCCTGCCTCCGCTAGCGTCCCGGGTTCGATCCCCGGTAAGGGAAAATATTTGTGTGATAAGCACGAATCTTTGTTCCTGAGTCTTGGATGTTTCCTTTGTATGTATATCGTCATAATTAAAGCCTAGAGCTTACTTTGGGATTAGATCGATTTGTGAAAAGATTGTCCCCTGATTTATTTATTATTTATTTATATATATATAAGGGAAGGGGTTATGCAGATTTCCGCAAAGTAACTCCAGAATAAATAAACTTTGTATAGGTATATCCAATACCATGCAACCTTACCAGCGCTCAGCACGTCTAGCACGACCTGCCCGCGATTCATTTGTCGATCAGTGCATCCCTTATATATTTGACTAAGTTTGACAAAGACGCCCTCCGGCTCTAGCAAGCATGACCAGGGGATAAACTAGACTGGGGATATAGTACTTTAAAATCCGGTTTAGTTTAAGCCAGTGACAGTCCATGGTGCTAATTAAGACCGACTTAAGCACCAAGCCTTGCCCCGAGATAACTCTGTTTAAAACTGTGATACCATTATGATGAAATTATTTTCATATCAATAATCATTCATTTCATTCATTCAATTCCATTATCCAATCCAGCCATTTTATAATCCTACCAAAAATTCAAACAAATAATTAATAATCTTGAAGAAGGACTCAAATTTTATTGTAATCTTAAATTTTGCAGCCTTTATTTTAGTTTCTGAAACAGCAAAATATTGAAATGTAAAAGGCTATTTGCCAACATTGAAATTATACTACAAATTGTGGTCATCCTATCAGATAATAGCGTAAAAAAACATATTTTACTTTATTTTAAACTAAATTATGTATATTTTTTGCAAATCACAGGAAAGAAAATAAAATTATTTTTGAAATTTTATGTGACAGGGCCACACCGTGATTGGTTGCAACTCTTATGACATCACACGCTACTGAACAAGCCTATTTCGTCTGATTGTAGTTGGCTTTTTGTGTTTTCTGGGTGATATATTCGATTTTAGAGCTATTTCTGAAGCAATTTTCTGATAATTTTTGATAAATCATGTGACTAGCCGCGTAATATTTGTTTCGAATCTCAAAATGGAGCCCATGCCCATGCAAAATGCTCATGAAAATTCATGTGGTAAAATAGAACCGGTAGTGAAGAACCAGGAGAACTCCTCAACTATTGACGTCGTTGCACCTTGGATAGTAATATTTTGTAAAGGTCGATGAGCAATGCGCGTTACGCTATTGTGACTTCATTTATTATATGTCTGGCGTGTCTTTACTATATGATATTAATCACTAAAAAAAGTGAAATAATTAAAATTAAACAAATAAAAAAAACCGACTTCCAAAACCCTTTGAAATGTAAGAAATAATGATTGGCCTTCGTTAGTAAATTACCTAGAAACGTCAGATATATTGTTGATTAACTGATACATTAGATATATCGAAGTCGGTGGCAAGTAAATTAGGCTTGCCATTGCAATTCCGTAGATTACCTTTTTTGTGGCAACCATGTTAGCGAAGTAGATAAGCTATCCCTAAGAACTGTCAAAGCCACTTATGACAGGTGTGAGGGACAATTTAACCCCAAATCGTGTTCACCATGTTAGCACCGATGGATAAGGTTAGTTTATCCCCGCCATGGCGACAAAACAGGATAAAGTGGCCTATCATGTTAGGCCCGCTGAGCTACAAACAACTCGCGGGCATGTCGTGCTAGCCCCCCACTTATATTAACTTACCGTTACCATAGGAGTTATCGTTGTAGACACTATTCCTGGTGTAAGTGCGGCCGAACTTAGCTGTAGACAAAAAAAAACAATTTATCGCGTAAGATGTTTGATAAATGATAATACTTAAATAGATAAATCACAGAGATACATAAATCAGGGGACAATCTTTACAAAATGACCTAGTTCCAAAGTAAGCTATGAAGGTTTGTGTTATGGGTACTAGACGACGATCATAGTTGGGCACAAGACCGTTAGTCCATTAATCGTTAATTAACGAAGTTAACATTTCGAGTAACGGATTAGCAAAATCCAAATCATTTATTTGCTGAACATGGGTACAGTTGATGACATTTGATTTGCAAGACCAAGCCAAGTTCTGCCGGTAAGCATGCAAAATAGGTTGTTAGGTAGTAATTTAATTTAACTTAATAACTATATAATAACAATCAATTATAATTTATAGTCTAGTAGTCAAATTAAAACTTTCGTGAGACATTATGAATACTTGAAAAACACACGGCTTTACTCACGATTTATTGTCAGAAATAGTCCGACATGTTTCAAACTCGATTGGAGTCCGAACCGATTGGAGTGGGACCGCACTCAAACCCTGAAGAAGGACTCCAATCGAGTTCGAAACATGACGGACTATTTCTGACAATAAATCGTGAGTAAAACCGTGTGTTTTTTATAGTCTAGTATTTATAATTTACTATGGCTCCCAGTTTTATATTAGAAATTCATTGATGGAGTAGTATGCTTTGTTGCAATTTGTTGCAAAGGAAATATTTTAATGATTTTTTAAAACTGGTGTTATCCTCCTTCTCAATTATGAATTTTGGCAACTTATTATAGATTTTTGGGGCCATTCCTAGTACACTCTTTGCAAACAATGCAGTTTTAGACGGCCAAGGACGTATTTTATCCCGAAGTTCCCGCAGAAGCTTTGAAATTAACTTTAAAAATTGTTAACGGACACATTAACTTCCGTTAAAACAATTAAAGTCAGGTCTGATAGATTTTGATTTGAATTTGATCTCTAAATAATTAGGTATTATTAGAAACTCTATACAACCGCATTTTATTAATTTTCTTGTGCTGCCTAAATTTCTATAGCCCATCCCATACCAACATTTTTTATAAGTAAATCACTAACGCAACAACATATAAAATGCAATATCTATCACAAGTTAACGATTAACGTTAACTTCCGTTAAATCTTTGAAATGTAAGGTTTTAACTATATGGAAGTTAAATTTTTTAAGTTATTGTTAAGCAATTAACAAGGTTAACTATTTGATTACCGGTGCCCAGCTATGACAACGATATACATACTTATATAGATAAATAAATACTTGTTATACATAGGAAACATACAAGACTCAGGGACATACATTCATGCTCATCACACAAATATTTGCGCTTACTGGGGATTGAACCTGGGACCTCCAGATTTGGAGGCAGGGCCACTACCAACTAGGCTAATTCAAAAATCAACCCACTTCCTTGGCTTCATGGTAAGGTCTTTTACGCACAATTTTGGTAGTAGCAATAAAACTATGATGCATAAAAAAAAAAATATAAGGCTTTATCTCATTCAAAAATTCTTTAACCCCATTTTCTGTAAATTTTTTTTGCTTCAATATATATATGGGCATGTTTTGTATGCCATATTTGAGTAGTTTTCAAGTTCATAAGTACATGAGTAGTTTTCGACCTAAAAAATGGTTGCGACATACAGGCAGCCAATGAAGTCTGACCATAAGGGCTCCTTTTCTTATTTACCTTTTAGGTACGTTTGTCGATATGGCGCGCGCCAAATGTTATATACTTATAGGTACATAGTCTTATGTTCACTTACCCAGATTTAAGGAATACTCTTTGTCCATTCTTATCCTCTTAAGTGTATTACTAATATTACAATTTGGATTTACTTGTGGAATACAATAGTTGTGTTCTATTTGCAGAAACAATTCAGGAGTTGCAGAAACCCCTGAGACAAAAAAAAAACAAATATAATGAACCAAATAATATGAAAACCAGAATGGACAACTATACTTAGTCCATTCTGGTTTTATAATTAAACTTTGTCAGAAGGAATAGAATGGAGTAATAACTAGATATAAATAGGATTAACTGAATTTGAAAATTCTTATTTGCATATATAATTTATTAATTATTTTTGTCTTCCTTCCGTCAAGTGATTGATGGCTTCACAGAGGCCAATCTTTATTAGTTTCATTGCCAACATTAAATTAAATAGTTTTCTAGGTAACACAGTATTGTCTGCAATACCCGCTAGGTCAGTCCATACTGCCATATAACGAGGAACCCAATGATACATGTCAAAGCACCCACTGGACGGGTTCATGTAACTGTATGCCATACTGTCGCTATAAAAGGTGCCCGCTAGGCGAGTTCTTCGGCATAAACTGTAGTCATCTATAGCTACTATATAGCAACAGCCCACCTATAGGGTGTTCAGCATGTAAGAAAAGTCTTGAGTGCCCACTATGCGAGTTCTTTGCAATGAAAGTGTTAATTAAACTGACTTTTATGTATAGGTTGACAGCTCATTAATGTAGACTTAACTATTTAATCTCTAATCAAATCTTTAAGAGGTGTTTGTTAATTGGACCATAAGGGACTTGTTGAATATGGAGTTACTCATGTCTAATCTGTACAATAAAACTGTATTGTTACAGCCTCTAAGATAGGTACTGAGTTATTATTGTGTACAACTTACCATTTAAGTAAAGACATGGAACAGCTAATTTATTTAAACGGTGGCAGGCGACCTTATCCTCAGGTCTAAAATGGTAGTCACATACTCTCATATTTTTATAAACTTTGAGAGGTTTACATTCTTTCAGTCTATTCCCTAAAGTTGACGCCCATTTAGTGAATGCTTCGGTTCGTTTTAAGGGATGAGGGAATCGATGCAAGTAACCTCCTTGAAATTGAACAAGAAAAAGCAGAGGTTAGCCATGCAGGTTACGAAAGTTAAGTAGAGTAGTCTCTGAACCCTTTTTTTAACCCTTGAAAAAATTAAGGTAAAACTTACTTAACTCATGACATCTGAAAATGCATCTGGATTTGGGCATAATTACGTATGAACTCAACCTTATTTATAATACTCGTTTCGTTTAAATTGCAAAGTAGTTTTATAATAGTGAGTAAAACAATACTATTATTGTCTGTCAATACCTACAAAAATTAAAATCACGGCTATTTATATAGGTGGCGAAATTAACTTAAGCGATAAATTCTTGTTTAAGACCGGTAAATAAAATATAATTAATAGGAGTTAATACCCCTTTTGGTACAATACCCCATGAACTCCGTATGCTCTGTTTTGCCTACAGGCGCTACAGGCTACAGCACAGCTGACTTGAGCTGATCGACACTTTGACAGATATTCAGACAGCACAGGGTATCAAAGACTAATAATGTTCTTTTTTTTGGATTGTTTGGCTTGCTTTCAGAGAGACGAATAAATAAACCATTATAATCACAGATTATAGTATAGGCACTAGGCACAGATATCATAAAAAATACCTATGATCCCTGTGATGACATTACAGATGACATGGGGGGTAAATTCACTTAAAATCTTCGTAATCGCAGTGTGATCTTAGAACAAAGATCATAATATGAATAACAGCGCCATCTAGCAAAGACGCACTTAACTGGACCAATTATATTCTATTCCTAAAATATTTCCTAAGTGGAGTTGTTCAACATTGTTAACAGTGTGGCTGTACGAAAACATTAAGATTAATTGGGTACAAAATAAAATTAATGTCATTTCATTATAAAAAATGTTTTTTTTTATTGGTTCGTAATACGCAATAATTTTAAAAAAGGAAAACAAATACTGCTGTTACTGTCACCACCTTTATTATCTTGACTTAGCCCAAGGTTCATAATAATGAAATATATTTATGGTGACAAAGTCCTACTAATTCAGTTTGACCACTGATAGCACGAGAAACGGACACCATCGCTCATACATTACCAATGACGAAGGGAATGCAGTCTCTCTAGCATTCACCTTCCATGTGTGCTCCTTATGAGTCTGATAACAAGCCTATAGTCCGGGACGACCCACCTTAGTCTCTCCCTGACCGTATCTATGCTCTTGCAAATCTCAGCAGGATCTCCATAGTGCGCCCGAATCAGTGCACTATAGCTCAACTAGTGAACCTACAAACAATGAAACCTGTCTCCCGCTCCATCAGCGGTCTCGGTATACGTATAACTATGAATTATAATCTTAATACATATAACTCACTAGATGCTGCCCTTACTCATCAGATGAATCCACCAATCTTAGAACAGTTATACATGTCTATTAAGCTCATTTAGCCTCTCTACACTCTTATGGAGTGATGAAGAAAAGGTTAAGGGCAGTCTTCCACTGGCCTCCCAACACATCCCCTCACAGCTTATCCCAAGCCACCAAAATTCACTACATAGTTCTCAACTCAATTATAACACTTCAATTAGGTATTTTACAGTGATGTTTGTACGCTCAAGTACAAGTGCGTACCTGGCCATACAACCATCAGTCAATATGGTTCGGTTCATCTTTAGATCACGTTGTGGTTTAACAGCACGTGCTATGGCATAACAATATTCAAAGGACTACTAAAGAATGCATACCCAAATCTGAATATGTCCACCTTTACGTATGCACTTTTTGTGTTTCTGTATTTTATGGCTTTTTTCAGTGTTTTACTCTGGTTAACGTTGAAGTATTACTGCTCCTCTAATAATTATAAACTGAAGTGGAAGCTATTTGTGTTGAGTTGACTGTTGTGAAACCTCCATAAGTCACCACGAACTTTATTTACGATGGCTCCGCGACGTTGTTGTGTACCATCCTGCACAATTACTCAAGGAGATGGTAAGTTACTTGTACATATTTGACACTGACACATCTTTTTCGCTGAAAACATTCCTAAGCCTTCATATTATAATCTTGCCCTATAGTCGCTTTGCCGACTTTTCCATATAACCGAACAATATTAAATGGTTGTTCTAACATGATAAGGTATTTATCTAAGTCGTATTTTTAAGTTTTGATATTGAATCGTTGTTACAGTGCGAATCTCTTTATTTCAGCAAATTTATTATACGTAATATTCAACTACATACCACATTTTTCGGTTTATGTTACTAGCATCTAGTCATATTTTAGGTTCCATTACAAAAGTCCTGGATATTTACATGTTATTACAACGAAAAATACTTACACACTTATATTTAATATTTTTTAAGGTGTGTCTATGCATGGTTTTCCTAACCCGTGTAACCCGTGGAACCCTGATGAAATCGAGAGATTTCGAACATGGGTCATGAGGGTTGGAGGTGACCTTCTGAGTGAAAGTGACGAAGTTATATATCACAACAGAAGAATCTGTCATCGGCACTTTGAGGACATTTATAAATTGTCCTGTAAGCGAATTAATCGATTAGCAATACCATCACTAAATATACCAGGTATGGTTTAATTTAATACTATACCTACTATTATGCTGTTTATTTCCTATTGTTTTATTTATCGGGAAAGTGACTGGGTAATAAATAGATCACAAAATTCTTTATTAGTGGGTATAATCTCTTAACTTATAATTATGAAAAATATTCGGTAAAATCTAAATTGTCTAAAATAAGTCTGAATACTATAAACCCAACTCAGTTTCATTAAATATATAGAAAAAAAATTGCACAAAGAAAGTCTTACTAAGCCAATTATTTTAAATAATTATTGTTTTCAGGTGTGCTAAGTCGTTTACATAAACATTCACCAAAGGTGTTACCGCCAAATATTCCACCCCTGCGACCTTCAACGTCCAGGGCCTCAATTCAAGCTGGTAATATCCATGGCAAGTTGTCTGTATGTGAAGCTTTAAGTTTTTGTTGCATTTGTTTTAATGTCACATAGGGCTTGAAAATCCTTTACTCATTGTATAGGGCAGTCTCGGAACTTTCGTGACACAATTTCGAGCATGTCTTACGAACAAGAGGGCAAATTGAGGCAGTTTTATGAAAGCATAAAAAATGTGCATTGTACATTAAGGCTCAATATGATTCAACCAAGTAGCTACCTTTTGCAAACCCACTATGCTGAGTTCATTACGTCCTGCCGTGATGACCGTGAAAAATTGTAGTAGTGTCATAGGTAGGCTTCAGAGTAGAGTTGTGCGTGCTCGTTCACTGCGCGGATCGCTCCGGACTAGTACGATTGTGCGAATGTACTAGTGCGCTTTTTTAGTTCTTTTAGTACACTAGTACACTGAAATAATCTCTCTATGGTCTGCTCCCGCCCGACTGGTCCGTTTCCTTCCCTCTTGTTGTCTTACTCTGACAGAGCCAATGTGCAACCGTTCGGTCGGTCAATCGGATCGCTTCGCTTGCGCTGCTCGCTCCGCGCAATGTACTAAATGTACTAAGAGCAGAAACGTTACGGAATAGTTCGTTCTAGTACAGTGACGGGAATTCATTCTTTTAGTTCATTAGTACATGTACTACACAAGCCTACTTCACAGTTACAAAGATCTCAAGAAGGTATTAAAAAGCGTGTAAACCAACGCGATACACTGAAGATATTCGTAAGTATCTAAAACTCGTATTAAATCATATTTTTCTTCCTACTACGTTTTAATTTCATCATTATGGCCTTAAATACTCAGCACAAAGCAGCTCTTATGAGCTAGAGAAAATAAAAATAAAGTTATGCAACCTGTATCGTGTGACATATCAAATGAAAGGGCTATTGTGAGAATCTTAAATATATTTCCTTTTGAATTTCAAGTAAAATAGTTTAGAAGTTATTTAGGAAAATGCCTTGCACTATTTAAACGTCAGAATATAAACTGGGCTTCGCTGATAATACGGGCATTAATTAGAAAAGACGGCGCACAGCGGAGTAAATAATGTACGTATTACTGTGTACTGCACACTATTTGAGCGGACGAACTATACAAATCAAATTGTATACCTCATTTTAGTCATCCGCGGTTATATTTCTCCTTTCGTTTAACAAAGTGTATAATTAGTAAGTATACTTATTTATTTATTAACTTATTTTACATATTTACTAGCTGTGCCTGGCACGCGCAATGCTTTGTTTTTTTTTTTCTTTTTTAGGTCGTATAATCATAAACCTACTCAAGCGCGCGCACATCACCTTACCAAAGTTTCATAGTAGCCGGATGAATGGTATAGCACAGCATAGAAGACGAACACACAAACAAACAAACATTTATTCAGTAGATAAAGGATTTAAATGCATAATTTGAAGGGTTAAGGGAGATTTGTGAAAACCCAAACTAACTTCAACTTGTTTTTTTTCTCCCTTCCAGTTTTATTTGCAAAAGTTCCTATAGGTTCTTGTACCACAGCAATTAATAGCTGACAACTATAGCTGTCTTACTTTAACCGTAAGTTAGAGGAAGACGCCTATAGTTGCTGGCTATAAAATGCCGTGAAAATGCTTGAAAATGCTCTTAATGTAATTAATATTGAAAACCGCATTGAAATCCGTCCAGCACTGTACAAGTTCATCGCGTACATACAATCAGACAAACAGACATGACAATCAAAAACCATTGGAATGTGTTGTGTTACTCATTCTGAAGCCTCTTATAGCATTGTTTCATCGTTATTTTCAATGTACAGACATGTTCCACTTTACGATTTTATTATACCTACCTATGTAATCAATAAAATCACTTTTTTATTTCAGCTGACAAATATGATCATCTACAGACGATGCATACAGAACATACCTATTACAAAGAAGAACCACCTTTAACAACTGCAAGGGAAACAGGTTAGATTTTTTTATAGTTATCTATGTATATAGTACATTGTGCATCTAGGGCCGTAAGAAGGCCGTGTTATCCCCTTACTGCCCATGATATACACAATGATTTTCATCACATTTGCGAGGAATTGAAATAATTAATTTCCTCGCAAATGTGATGAGACACATTGTGTATCACTGGCAGTAAAGGGATAAAAAACTCGAAAAAAACTAAATTATTTATTTTATTCCCAGCGGGAGTTATAAAACCATACAAAATCCACAACTCCCTTGGGCGTTATGGATTTTGTATGGTTTATAACTCCCGCTGAGGCGTATAGAGCAGCTAAATCGGCTATAGCTGCTCTATACGCTTCCGTATAATAACACCCTTACCGCGCAAGTGTCATTATGAAGTAAGGCACGACGGAGAGGATTACGCGGTTTGCCTGTGCCGTTGCGACGTGGTTCGTCAGTCAACCTTTATATATATTTATTTATATGTAAAACACAAAGCTGTTCTACTTACTTGGCAGGTGCAGGGTCGGCACTGCCAATGCGTTGAGACGTTTAAAACGATTCCTGTGTTTATCTGTGAAGTGAACATCACAGATTCTCATCTTTTTGTACAAATCATAGTCTGATGGTGTCTCCAGCGTTCCTCCAACAATATCAACCCAAACTTTAAAACGCTCTGGGAACTTGTCACGATTTGGAAAGACATGCATCACAACGTCTGTAATAAAAAGTTTTATGTAGGTACTTACTTAGGTGTAGCTTTGTGGACTTTTTTGCGTCTTTTTTAAAACTGTTCTGGCACTTTGTTCCGTGTAATGAAAAAACCCAAAAATATACTGGCTATCGGAAATTAAAAAAACACGGTGTAGTGATGTATTTGTTTATAATCAGGTCCCAATAAAGGATACTTTTTTCCAGGATATGAAATAATTGCCGCGGAATAGGTAAAACACTAAAACTTGGAAATGACGATTAATGTATTAGATGATGCAATCAGTCTTTTTATTCTCTTTCTCTACAGTAGATGGCGTGCAAAAAAACTTTATTAATGTTTAGTAACTGTCATACAGGCTTTATCACTAATTTAATATTGTGAACACGAAAGTGTATTTGTTCTTGTGTCCTTCTTTCACGGAGCGATGGCCGTTGCTGCGTGAAAGAAGGACAAACACATATTCGTATTTCGACGTGATTTTTACATAAGATGGTTTATGGGCCGGCGAGTAACGAAGGCTACTTTAATCTCAGAAAAATGCACGTTTCCCGAATGGACAGTGGTAAACAAATTCCACGCGCACGAAGCCGCGGGCAAACGCTAGTTTAACCTCTTCAATGTCATCTCAAATACAAAAGTCGTCACTCACACGCCAAGCATGTCTAAGAACTAACACGAATTTCAACCTTACGTCTAACTTATGTAGGCCCTTTTTATCATTTTCATGTCTGATTTGACGGATATATCCGTCGTTGGCGTTGAACCAGTGGTGCGGATATTATCTGTCAATGGCGTTGAAAAGGTTAATATTAAAGGGTAACTATACCTGTAACGTCGCATCCGAAAGCGCAACGGTGGGGCATCGTATTTATATTTAGCGTCTATGTCACCGAATTACGAGGGGCGGCTAAAAAGTTATCTACCTAACTATGAAACAAAAGACGGTCATAGCTAGTTTTTTTTTATTTTTCAATATAGTCTCCTGACAGGGAAATGTACTTATTACATTTATCAATTAAAGACATTAACCCGTTAAAAAAAAACTTTAGGTTTATCATCGAAAAAGTCATTAACAGCAGCCTTCATGTCGTTATCGGTTACGAATCTTCATCCCCTCAGTTCTTTCTTCAAAAGTCTGAACAGGAAGTAGTCGGATGGGGCCAAATCTGGACTATATGGAAGGTGGTTGATTACTTCATACCCATTTCCATTAATTGCTACCTTCGTTAAGCGAGCAGTATGCACAGGTGCATTATCATGCAAAAGCAAAATCCCTTTACTGAGTTTGCCCCTTCTTTTTTCTTTTATGGCTTCTCTGAGCTGGTCAAGTAAATCTGCGTAATATTCAGCATTCATTGTAGTTTTTTTGGCAAGTAATCTACAAGCAGAATTCCTTCCGCATCCCAAAAAAATGTTGCCATTACTTTGCTCCTCGCCACATTGAACACGTCTGTCCTTGTCAAACGGAGTCAACATTCTAGGGACCCAGCGTGCACTAACCTTAGACATGTGCAAATGTTCATGAATTATTTCATTGACCCGTTCTTTACTAATGCCCACATCCCTGGCTAACTCCCACTGCTTAATTCGCCGGTCTTCTAAAATAAAATTTCTCACTTTGGCCACATTTTCATCGGTGACAGCGGAAACTGGTCGCCCACTACTAGGATCATCTTCAAGGCTCTCACGGCCAAGCTTAAACTGTTTCGACCAGAACTTTATTGTAAATTCAGAAGGGCACGAACCACCAAAAACAGGTAACATACGCAGTCTAATCTGCGAGGGTGTATTTCCTTCTTTAGTGAGAAATTTTATCACTGCACGCTGCTCAATTTTAATCAGATTATTTTTTTCTTACGACATTTTGAAAACAATCCAGTCCCAAAAAAAGCGGGAAGCAAGAAACAAATGAATGTTGGTGATTTTGAAAAAAGAATAACCAGTGAACACGACCTCATAGTGGCCAGTATTATTTTCGCATAACATATAGGCTAGGTAGATAACTTTTCAGCCGCCCCTCGTAAGAGTGTATGTCGCAGCTTTACGACACTCAACACAACAAAGAGGATGAATAAATCTAATAGACAGTTGTCTTAGCACCAAAACGGAGGAGCAAGCTCAACTAAACGTCTGATGTATCTGTATTTAATTTTTTACATTACAGTTAACAAAAAAAGATGGCGCAGCTGCTTTATGTCACATGTCATTCAATAAAAGTGTCCCACTTGGCCAGTGTTGCTAATTCTTTAATTAAAAAGTAACTAGATGTACGCTGATGTACGCACGATTTACGGCTAAAGGTTGAAAAAAAGTAGCTAAATATTTTTGAGCGTTGCTAAAACAGGTGCTAAAAATTTAAAAGAAAAATAAATGGGCAAACGTAAGGGAAGAAAGAATTAGGCTGGTTTAATAATCAATTATCATTTTAAAAAACTCAACTGTTACTGTTATCTTATAATATCTTATTTTACGCATATTTATATTATGCCAGGAAAGCATTGATGACACACGATATGATTATTTTAGTGTCTCAAACGACAAAATTTTGAAATGTAGTATGCTACTTCTATATTTTCCAAAATAAACTTTAACATAAAGCTCGAATAACAAAAGTGGCTAAAAAATGTGGTAGATGCCAATGATCTTATATAAAAAGAGGTAGATAGGTTACATGCGCACCGAAAATGAAGCGTACAAAAGACTCCAATTGTAGCCTCTGGTCTCAGTCGCTCTCGAACAAGTGGACGATGCGTATGTGCTTCAGAGTTCCGACTACAGTGCTTAGATTTCGTTTTATAGCTACAAAATGCCTTCGTGTGTGATGCGTAAATGCACTAATTACGCAAGTAAAACAAACAAAGTTCACGGAGTCACATATCACAAGTAAATAAGCCGAAATTATTATATTTTATTTGGTTTAATACTTTGTTATGACAAATATTACGCAATAATTACGTAACCTCAAAGAAAAAGACAACTTTATTCCTTTCACAACTCGAGCGACAAGGACAGGATATTGATCAACATTTTAACAGAAGCGACATTTGATTGACGCTGATGGTGTTATGTAGTTGATTGAAAACTAGATATGAGCGCCGATGGCATTTTAACCGGCGGCGGCGTGGGTCAAAATTTCCATCGGCGGCGGCGGCGTTGTCGGCGGCGTGACTTTGCAATACATCAGGGTTAAAAAATGCAATAAAACTCGTTTTTTGTTTTAAAAACAATCCACTTAAAAATTTCTTCTAGCTTATTAATAACATATAATGGTATATATTTCTGCAGTGCGCCTTCACCACAACTCTGAAAAAATACGAATCAATCGCTACCCATAAAGTTCAATAAAAATATCTTATGTAAATATAAAATGCGCAGGCAGTGCTTTTTAAGTAAACGACAGATTCAGTTTTAGGCAAAAAATTTATATTACTTTCAACTTCAGTAAATTAAAATGAAACACACAGCTTTTAACATACATTTACTTAGGGAAATGCCATCAAACCCAAGTTAACACGACTCTATTTTTAAGTAAAATTATTGAATATAAAACGAGATGATTTTTTTGCCAAAAAAAGAAACAATACCATAACACTTCCAGTTAATTCATAGCGAAAATAATTTATCATAATTGGTACAACGTAATATTATTTGAAATAAAAAATTGTAAGGACTTACTCTGCAAACAGAACATCTTCATTGATATTCTTTCCAGCAAGCATCGCAAAATATTTGGTCACATAAAACACTTCTTCTTTTGCCATTTAAATCGACTGATCTAATATTCATCGGTAAATATCTAATTGTATTATTCGCGGTCGATGCAGTCGCCATTTTGTTTTATATTTGACGTGGGTTTACTCCACGGCGAATCAGTTTCGACTGATCGTATTCATCGGATCACCCAATAGGCGCGCCGATGGTGCCGCGCCGGCGGCGACGGCGCGGCTGTTGATTGCGGCGACGGCGGCGCGCCGGCGTGGCGCTCATATCTATTGAAAACATAGTTTTTGATGAGTAGGGTCAAGGCGGCAACAGTGGGTCACTTTTTTTTCGAGCGATTTCACTTGATTTGGACGAGTGTTGAAAAGATGCAAAAGGATTAGTATTATAGTGTAACTAATATATTTTGAATATTTTAATCGATTTAGTACCACAAGGTAATATTTTGGAAAATAAACAGTATTGAACACAAAAACTTATTTTAGCCACTGTGTACTGGGGGTGGCATACAGTGAATCGGCCCTCAGTTCACAGTGAATCAAACAAGTTCACAGTGAATCATCTATAATTATAACCCAAATAATAATGTAATTTTCGGCTTTTTATCAATCTTTATTTATTTAATTAACCAAACAATAAATGTAACATTAAATAAAAAAAAAAATTGTCTTTAAATTTATAATCAAGTTACTTAAATTTAAAAACATTAGACTCTTTTCTCTCGCTCATACCAATTTTTTTTAAAAAGCGTTTTTCATGTCGTCAACTGTGTGTTTCCCTATTTTACGAGGCCTTGCTGGAAGAGCCATCCTGAAAGGAAAAACTAACGAAAATTATTACTTCTTGTAAAAATTTCTAAACTAATGTTTGAGCACTTATTATCAGTAGGTACCTAAAGTACACAGTCACCACAGTGTATCATGGACCACTATGTACTCAAGCGATTTGAGCCACTGTGTACAAAACCGCCATTTTGAATATAACTTATACCACGCATGATAGTTTTGCATAAATCGAAGTGCAGTATACGTCAAAATGGCCTCAATTAAGTTTATTTCTCAGCAAAATTATTAATCCATTGGTAAAACAAAATGTTCGTGAAAAAATAGAAAGTTCACCTTACCTTAAAATTCACTTTTTCCATCGTCAAAACAAAAAAAAACATTAATTACACGGGTTCGTTACATAGCTGACGCAAGCAAACTGGTTGGAAACTGTTTCTATCGGGAGACCTTCCGAAGAGTGAGAAAGAAAGAAAGCTATCTATAATATTTTTGACAAAACGGCTAGTGCGCCACTGTTGTCGCTATAGCCACTGTTGCCGCCTTCACCCTAATAATTAAATTTACCTACAACAATGTTGTTGATAAGTAAGATTACTGAAAAATTCATGAACAACCTCACTCTATCTCCTATTTTGAGCTCGCTTCGGTTTTTACAATTTTATAAACATGACGGGAGTGAGAGCAGTCGTATCTATGCGTGGTATCCGCAGCACATTTCGTTTACCGCTAGACTTACGTGCCGCTACCTGTACAACTATATGTTTATATTTGTGAATGCACTTAATAATAAAAGATAAAATTTTATTCCGAAAGATGCTTTTATTTTAAATCTAGTTTCATAATAATTTAGGTTATGGCTAGTGATTAGTTCAGGCCCCCAATTCTCGGTGGAGTCGAGATAATCTCACAATCGAGATTAAACGTCAGTGCATACAGTCGTTTGACACAACTGTATGAATCTGACGTTTAATCTCGAAATCGACATTATCTCGAATGTAGCGAGAATTGGGGGCCAGTTCAAAAACTGAATAATCATATCTAATGCATGCATAGATTTACTTATTGAAAATTTAAATGGTTTATCTCGAATTAATCTTCATTAATAATTACACATCCATGTACAATGAAAACATAACAACACACAACAAGCACATAAGAAGCATATTTATTATCAAAAATAGATATTTAGCATGTCACTGTTAAAATAATATATCATTAGTTTATTGTCTAATTGTTTATTAATCTAGTTTCCAAATAAAAACGTAGTTACGTTTGTATAAAAGCAGCGTATAACCTTAAATCCAAAGCCTTTGTACCTTCTGTTCGTGTCTCGTTGTTTTTGTTAGTCTATGGCTAACGTGCGATGATTGGTGCCTAAAGTCACGTTTGCCCACCATTACGCGCAAATGACAAACACTAGCGGTCTTCTTTATTGTTATTGATTTAATTACGCTATCCTTTTTACACCGTTTGGCAATGTGGTGAAATGTCAGTGAAGTAAAAAATGTGTATGTGTGCTCCCGCTGCGTTCGGAACATTTTTTTCGGTTGTTTTGTGGGCATATAACCTATCTTTACTTATAAATCATTGGTAGATGCTAAATGGATTTTAGTTGCTAAATCAGCTGAATCACAAATCAGTAAGCACGGCTAATCAACGTAGTACAGAACACTGGAGCTAGCGCTGTTTTGTTTTAATTTAATTCTTACTGACATTTAGTTCAGCCGTGATTGGCTATCGTAGTAGCCAGCCGGCCATATTTGTTTACATATACAAATTTATCAAACGACACGACTGTCAGGATATGGGCAGGACAGTTTCATATTTGGCATCTCTACTGAAAGGTGCGACATCTGTTTATTGTTTCGAACACTTTTATATTAAATATAATTCAACTTAAAGGAATTGATTCCAAAATGTGTCTTTCGTATCACAAATAAATTAAGATTAACAATATGTGAATATATTTTCGCAATTTTATATACTTATTATTTTTTTGTGTTGGCACCACTTGCGTAACAAAACAACGGTTGTAATTTACTTTATGTACAATACAAAATATCCCAAACAGAAGTTAAGTGCGCAGTTAGTTATTTGGAACGGTGTTTGCAAATAATTATTTTAGGCTCTTTGTGAAAATCTCCGGAAAGTGCGTAGAGTCGAGTCCAGGGTGCCTAGCACACTAGTTTTTATCGCGTACATAAAGCATCTGTCACTTTTTAACTAATACGCGGGTGCGAAAGTGGTGATGCTTTATGTGCGCGATAAAAAATTATGTGTTAAGCCCTCAGGACCCCAATTCTCGGTGCATTCGAGATAATGTCACATGTGAGCTTTAACGTCAGTGCATACAGCTGTTGTGTCAAAGACCTGTATGCACTGACGTTTCATCTCACATGTGACATTATCTATTCTCAAATGCACCGAGAATTGGGGGCCTCCGCCTGTGCTCCTCCGCCTTGCTGTTGAGAAATTACTTTGAAAACCTGTGAGTGAATTCAGTGCTTTTTGTGCAGTTTCCTGTATGGACGCTATTTTGCGTGTTAATTTCCAAGTAAAATGCCAAGACTATGCGCATTTGGCTGCGAGCCTAGCGGTAAGTGGACATAATTTCATCTTATATTTTGTACAACATCGGCCCAAGAAAAACAAAAGGAAAAAAAGGATGTAGTGTGAAAGTTATTAATTTGTTTTTTATGTTATTAAGTACTGGGATGAATATTTAAATTTACTTGTTTACTTACTTATTTCTTTCTCTTTAATTCTCAGTAAAAATATAATGTATTAACTCTATTTACTTATATTCAATTCTATTTATAATAATAACTTTGTGAGTGTTATTGCTACTTTTTATTTCCTTCATAACAAAAGCATCAATATCAGTTTTTTATTCCCAGAGGTTTCAACACATCGTTTTCCAAATCCCAACAAGTATCCCGAGCAATTTAAAAGTTGGGTCAGTGTCCTTGGTGGAAAACTTGTAACAAGTTCTGATTATGAATTATATCAAAAGAAGATTGTTTGTGATGTACACTTCTCAAATGCTGACAGAAATCGCAATAAACGATTGAATAGATTAGCGGTTCCTTCGCTCCATTTGCATTTTGGTAAGTTATTAAAGTTTTTCAGAACACAGTTAACTATGTTTGGAATTAATTTTTTAGCCAGGATCTTTATGGTAAAGCAAACAAAGCATTCCTTTGCGCAAGAGTAGAGGTGTGATGACAGGAGTAGGTCATAAATAGGCCAATGATGTTGAGGATGTTTAGAAAAATATAGATGTATATGATGGTATATCCATTAACTCTACATGATTTTCAGCTGTATACAGTACAGTTATAGTATAGTGTCATGGGCTCCAAATAAAAATAAATTGACACTGTATGGACAGGATGTATTTGCTTGCTTGTTGAAGACTGCAACTTACCCGGTGTAAACAGTGAATTTTCTTTCAACTTACTAAAACTCTGTTGGATTCAACAGTCAACCCGGAGGAAAAAATCCATGAATTGTATGGGTAGGGATTATTACAGAGCAAATGTCATAATGCCCAATTTTAAAGAACTTATGGCTGTATTCTCAAATACCACTTGGGCATTTGATTTGAAATGCCCTAAACTATGGTCAGTTCCAGAGAGGATGGTATTGCTGACAGATGCTATTTTTCCATTCCACGCATGAAACGTTTCAACAAATCAATCCATTAAACATAGAAATGGTAATGTACAAAAACTAGCATTGATTGGGTAGGTAAAGTTTTTTGAAGAGGGCATATTATATTTTATTTTAATAGTGGACGTCACAGGACCAAGAATGTAAAGGTAAATTATTTTTATTTTATTTGCTTTCATCAGGAGATTTTTTAAAATAATTGCGATTACATTTCACCTCGGTTTCGTCCGTTCGTTCGGTTTGCTCGGCTGTTTGATTATTTCTTTGCATTAAACAAAAAAAAGAAAAAAAAGTGACAGTTCCTCTAACGAATCATCCGTAGGTACTTGTCTTATTTGGTAAACAAGTTTCTAACCTCAAAATGTTAAATTTTAGGGTGTAACAGCTTTTTTATTCTAAATTAAGCAAACCTAGGCCAAAAACTGGCAAAGTGACGTTGAAAATATTGACTCCGGTTAATTTATTTGCAAGGAAGAGTATGTACTCTGTGGTTATGAAGACGCATTTAATGTCAAAAGTACGTGAAATTAAGAAAAACTCAGAAGTTTCTAAATATCTGTTATAAATAAATAACTAATTATAATTTTTTAAGTGCCGTTATACTTACTTTACTCGTTGTGTCAGTGTCAGTAAGTAAATCGTTACAGTTACCGTGTCGATTGAGAAGACGTTTGTCCTGATCCTCTCAACTTTCTGTTGTAATAGCCTTCTGTGATCATTGCGCTTCTTGCAAAATGTATTACCAGTGTTGTCTGTGTAAAACTTCGCGACAGGACGCTATTTTACATCATTTTCCGTGCACTGCAATAAGACTGAAAAAGTGGTTAGAGTGTGTAAACCGTGATGACCTTAAAAAACTACCGGCAGAAAAGCTTGCTAAGCTTTTTGTTTGTCAAAAACACTTTGAAAAGAAGTTCATTACGCCTAAATCATACCTTCTGGGGCGGGCTTATCCTTCCTTGTTTACTGAAGGCGAGATTATGAGTGGAATACCAACTCGAGAGTATGCCGGTAAGTCTACACTTCTCTCTTTTCCTGTACCTTGATAAAGCTTTCTCTAACAAAATATACTATAATCATCACACTTAACGGGGCCACATTTTATGTCCTTAATTTGTGTTGTTACTTCCCTTATAATTTAGACAAGCATTTATAAACCTATTACAGCTGGAAATAAATACCATGCCTTGCTATTTGAATCAAATCTGTACCATGCATTCTATCTATGAGGACAAGTGAGTGAAAGTACTTTATACAGTAAACAGGGGCGGCTTTAGCCATTGCATTGCTCCAGGCGGGTATAGATCTTTGCGAGGCCCTTGTCTTTGTGGAATTAGTTTAATGACTATTAGACTAATATTTTTCTACTTGGGTTGTTGCGCGAGTGCATGAGTGCGAAATTAAATCAAAACAAGCATTTAATGTGCCAAGCAAAACTACTTAGGTTCTGTAACTATTCCGGGTTTTTTTTAACTAACTCGCATAGCTAGCTGGCCAGCTTGCTGTTTCTCTCTATCTCTCTTTCTCATATTATTCAGTAAAATAAGTAAACAAAAAAGTATTTAGTAATATAATGCATGTGAGTAAATACCTATATCATTTGTTGTTATATGGATCTTTACAGACCCCTTCCAAGCAAGCATGATTTTTCCGGTTGTTACAAATAATACCTAATAGCTTAGCTCCCGCCCTAGCCTTCTGAACCTAACCTATCAGAGTTACTTCTGCCTTGTCCCATTTCACTTGCTCGGTTTCTAATAATATTTCTTGTCCAATAATTCTGTGAAGTAAAACATTTGGTAAAAGAGCAGTTGTCTGTCAGGACAGTTGGAGTCGGATGCCGATATCCGATATCGATGTCTTCAAATTTATTTTAGTTATTATATTATATTTTTTAAAGTTTTTAGTTTTAGGTTAATTGTTCTAGTTTTTAATTTGTATTATTATGGGTATTCTCAAATAAAACGATATAACTTAGATAAAGTAGATTTCTGCTTATATTCGTACAACGTTCCCTTTTTGAATGGCGGCCTTCGCGGCAGTCACAACCATTGAAAACGAACCCGCTAGTTTTACAGAAGTGACGTAGTGGCGCCACTGTAACTTAAAGGCTAATTACACTGCACGAACTCTCGGGACTCTGGAGGTCCAGCCGGAAGAATTAGAACCGTACGTGCGAGTATGATATTTAGTTAGAGTAATAAGAAAGGTCATCAGGAATCGACTTGTAGGCAGGCTGTGCCACTGCTACTCGGTGCGACGCATCGGATGGTGTAACACTCGGCCTTCCTGCGACGTCGGCCGCGTCCCGCGGTAGACATTCTTGTCAGCAGAATTCTGAAACCACAAAAATATTACGCAGTAGACCTTAATTTTATTATTTTATTCTATTATTATATTTTATTTTGCATTTCCCATAAAAGTAGACGATTTAAAATGGTAATGTAGCGGGCTAGTGTCATTCAATAGACTAAGAGCCAGCTGTCGTAATGGTATTTTTTTTTAACCACTAAATGAAATGAAATTAATTTTCATTTAACTAGATCTATTTCGCTTCAACTTTCTAAGTTTGTCACATAGCTGCGTCTTGTTTTATTTCAGAAAGAGTAAGTAGTTGGTAATTATGCTCTACACACAGATTGCTATACACACAGATTGACATACACACAGATTGACATACACACAGATTGATATACACACAGATTGATATACACACAGATCTTTGTCAACCCTGATAAGTATAGGAACCCCAAAGTAGAATAGTCACACAGTAGGAACCTCCACAGTTTTATAACTTTGATAGAGCAGACGAATGTTGCAGTCACACAGTAAGATTATCTTTATTATGTAACTTGATATTCATAGAATTGGCGTCACAAAGATCTAGTTGTCGTCACACAGCAGGACATACTAGTTTTTTTTTTTTATTTTTTTTTATTGAAAGGTTTGGTAAATAATAACGCAGTTCAGTATTATTGTATGAGAATTTACAAATCAGTAATCCAACAAACAAAATGTGGCAGTTTATCCATGTTTGATGCAAGGCAAATAGAGTATTACAATAGGTATTAGTAACACGATTGTCTTATTTACAAAGGAGAAGAATTACTGGGCTGTTGTTGGTGAATATCATTTATAATAGTCATGGCTTACAAACAAACACGTTAGCTTTCCAACAGGTCAATAAGGTCATCGCGGTCAACTTCGTGGTCTGATTCCGAACTGTCAGACACAGTTGGCTTATAAGGACGAAGTGAATCTCCCGCTACTACGGCACTAAACTTTTTGTATCCTTTAACACCTTTTATACTATTAATTGTATATCGATCAATTAATTGTTCGGCTTTGGATATCTTATATGGCCCTGTATACAAACTGCCAAGTTTCTTAGTAACGCCTGTTGCATGATCATGGGAAACGCCTCCTTTCCACAAGACCAGTTCGCCAATTTGATATTTTGTACATTTCTTATGCTTTTTATCATATTGGTTTTTCATAACAGTCATGTATTTGTCTATTTTAACCTTAGCTACTTTCCTTCTTTCATCTAATTGTGCTCTAGAGTCGTTATCATTGTTGTCCAACGCAGGGTAGGCAGGCAGAAGAGAGTTTTTATGAGTGAACATCAGATTAAACGGAGACACACCGGTGACTGAATGTGGAGTGTTGTTAATACCCCAAATAACATCTCCAAGCTTGTCATCCCAAGTGCATTCACTGTCAGCCGTTGTATTCAAGCCATTTATAATAGTCCGATTCATTCTTTCTACTTGACCATTAGATCGGGGGCAAGCTACAGCATTGAGAATGTGTTTAAATTGTCTTTCAGCCGCGAATGCTTTAAAATACCTACTAGTGAATGCGACTCCACGATCTGTTACGATTCTCAAAGGACTACCGAAAACAGAAATAATATCTTTAAGATTGTTTATCGTTTCGATAGAGTTAGTACTCTTTACAGCCCTTGCAAAAACAAATTTAGTGAAGGAATCGATCACCACCAGAATGTAGCATTTACCATTTCGTGTTTTAAGAAATGGTCCCAAATGGTCAGCATGTAACGTGTGCATAGGCACGTCTACTTTTTGGATTGGATGCAATTCGCCCTCTGTTTTCCCGTGATTTCCTTTGGCATACGCACAAGTAAGACAATAATTAATATATTTACGTATGAACCTGGTCATTCCAGAGAACCAGAATTGAGACTTAATAGTTTTCTCGCATTTATCAAAGCCAATATGCCCGATTTGGTCATGGTATTTTTGTAGTAATCCCCACTTTGCCAGTTTAGGTATCACAAATCGGTGTCCATACAGAGTTTTACGGTATAAACAATCATCTTTTATTTCATAGTTGTTCAATATGTCTGGATTATTTGTGCCCTCTCTTAGTTGTTTGATGATGTTCTGAACTTTGTCATCTTGAAGTTGTAATGTAATACGCCAGTCCGATTCGTCTACATGCAAAACCGTCACTGTATCGATAGGATTTCTACTGAGGGCGTCGACATGCTGCATACGGTTACCGGGGCGGTACTCAATCTCAAGGTCGAAGTCCTGTATTGCGAGCCACCAACGCGCGATACGTGGAATCAGATCCTTCTTACATAGGGTAGTTCTCAACGCTGCACAATCCGTAACTACTTTAACAGGTATGCCAGTCAAGTATATACGAAATCGTTTTAATGACTCTACTACAGCCAAGGTCTCCAATTCATAGCTGTGATAAAATTGTTCCTCTCGACTGGTAACGCGACTAAAATAAGCAACGGGCTTGAGAAGTCCATCGCGTTGATACTGGAGCAATATTCCACCTAGCCCCATTTTACTGGCATCCGTGTGTAGTTCGCTTTTGGCATGCGGATCATATATGGCTAAGACAGGTCTATCTGTCAATATAGCCTTTAATTGCTCAAAAGCTAACTGCTGTTGTGGGCCCCATATCCATTCCACACCTTGCTTGGTTAAGAAGGTAAGTGGTCGCGCTATCTCGGCAAAACCTTTAACATACCTACGGAAATATGATGCTAGACCTATAAACTGGCGAATTTCGTGTATGTTACCAGGAATCTTAAAATTCGTTACGCTTTCGATCTTTGCTCTGCCAGGACGCACCGTACCTTCTGTTATCTCGTGACCTAAATAATTCACATTAGTCTTTAAGAAAGAGCACTTTTTGATGTTAAGTTTAAGGTTAGCCTGTGCCAATAATTGTAACACTTGTTCTAGTAGAGCTATGCCTTCTTCAATCGTAACAGATGGTATGGTGACGTCATCCAAATAAACAGCAAGCCTATTTTCTAATGGGCCCAGCGTGCGACGAATCAGGCGAGAAAAAACTGCTGGTCCGTTTGCTAAACCAAACGGCATTTTTAAAAATTCATACTGGCCCGTCGGAATTACAAATGCCGTTTTAGAAATAGAGCCATCGGCCATTTTTACTTGATAATAACCTTGTGCAAGATCTAAAGTTGTAAAGTAAACTTTTCCTGCCAGTCGGTTAATCTGGTCATCTATGTGCGGTAATGGGTATCGGTCTTTGATGGTGCGTGAATTCAATGCCCGATAGTCGATACATAAACGATAGTCGCCGCCTTTTTTTTTAACTAAAATAACGGGACTCGCATAATCGGATGTCGACTCCCGGACTATACCGGCCGAAACAAGTTCATTGACCTTTTGCTGAACGATTTCATTTTCTTTGTATGATAATCTGTAGGGCTTACAATGAACGGGATTTTCACTTGTGGTTTCTATGTGCATTTCAATTAGATCACTGCAACCTAGGTCCTTTGTGCATTCGGCAAAGCAATGAACATATTTGTTTAAAATACCTAATAGCTGTGAACTATAATTTTCGCCAATGTCTCCTAAATCAATAACAGAACAGTCAATTGTTTTATTTTCTTGCGATGATGGTATAATACAAGCCTCATCCGACACGGTCAACACATCGCTTTGCACGTAAACTTCTCCGCGAGTGATAAGCCTACCAGCTGACCACTGTAGGCATGTTTCGCCAAGGTTAATTACGCGTAAACAAAAATAATCATTTTGCAAAAGGGCTTGGGGTATAAAGTAAGAGGTTGTCGCTAAACAAAACATCACTGGATGTGTTATTATAACGCTCCGTGGCTGCAAATCGTGTTCAATGTAAATAAGTATGTCGCTGCTGGCGCCGGGGTCAAGCGCAAGGTCATGTTGCAAATACAGTGCCACTTTTGAAATCATATCATTGCTATTTAATTGTATATTAGAGAGGAAGCTGTCATTATTATTAAGAGCACACAAAGTAACACTACTAGACGTCGTAATAAGATTTACATTCGCATGATTTATTATCGGCTGTCCTACAATCAAATCTATGTCACTGAGGTCCCGATTTGTGATTTCAGCACTACTATCTATACTGAAATTGTCTATACAGAGTTTAAATGAAACCTTACCAAGTGACGGCGTGTATAATCCACCAAATCCTTTCATAATAACATTAGACGGCGCAATGGTTGTTTGTAAGTTTTGAGCTATTTTAGAAGTAATGATATTCACTTTACTGCCAGTATCAATATAAGCGATTGCTGAAAAATCGTCGATTGTTACTTTTTTCTTATACAACTCTCCTATAATTTCAATCGTAGTAAAAAACACTGGTTGTACCTGTTGTGATATTTGTGGGAACGGCGACTGCGCTTGCGGTTGCTGCGGCGGCGGCGGCGGCCGCGACGGCCCCGCGGCGTACCAGCAGGTGTTTGTGGCGTGACCTTGGCGCTGACAAACTTGGCAGCGTAAAACAGCGCGGCAGTCCCGAGCTTCATGACCCGTCTTGCGACAGTTGTAGCAGAGCTTCGGTAGCCCGGCATTTCCACGGCGCCAGACGGATTTATGTTCCACACTACTAGCTTCGACTTTCTTGAAGTTTTCCAGCGACGACAGGAAACCGTAGTACAACTCTTCAGGTGTTTCGCTGTTGAATGCCGTCGCGTTCGCTTGCAACTCCACGGGTAGCCCACGTATTAAACACGACGACGCAGATTGACCTTCTAAGATGTTGCACTTTTTTAACAAAGACATCTTATCATGATAATATTTTGTCATCGTTTCATTGTCATTCTTCTTTCGCGCAAGCATCAATTCCAATCGGTCGACGAAATCTGTAGATCGTGGAAATGCTTTTGTCAGCCTTTCTTTCCACTCGTCCCAGGTTGCGGCGTAGTCATCAAGGTCATCATACCATTCCCGTGCTGCACCCCGCAATCGGATTTGCATGACAAAGATTCGATCACGCTCATACCAATCATACAAGTCTCCAAGTTGGTCTATTTTGTGTAGCCAACCTTTGACATTCGTAGATTTCTTGCCTGGATCGAATTTAGGTATTATTTCTGCATCTAAATGTGTTATTCGGCGCCTCTTCAAGGTTACATTTTCTCTTTCAGGTGGTGTAGAAAAAAAATCACGCTTTTCTTCATCACTGTCGCTCCCATCTTTCGGTTTTCTTTTTCCTAATCCAGAAAAATATGGTCCGAGCATGTCTTCGAATCACCACTTCTGAAGTATTATGGGTATTCTCAAATAAAACGATATAACTTAGATAAAGTAGATTTCTGCTTATATTCGTACAACGTTCCCTTTTTGAATGGCGGCCTTCGCGGCAGTCACAACCATTGAAAACGAACCCGCTAGTTTTACAGAAGTGACGTAGTGGCGCCACTGTAACTTAAAGGCTAATTACACTGCACGAACTCTCGGGACTCTGGAGGTCCAGCCGGAAGAATTAGAACCGTACGTGCGAGTATGATATTTAGTTAGAGTAATAAGAAAGGTCATCAGGAATCGACTTGTAGGCAGGCTGTGCCACTGCTACTCGGTGCGACGCATCGGATGGTGTAACAGTATTTTAAGTTTATTTATCTTAATAAATCCTTTGGTCATGTCTTCAAATATGTCCGATATTATCCGTCTGATTTCGCTACCGCACAGTCACGCACACACCAAAGAAAATGTATTCCTATAAGTAGCACTCATACAAGCATTATCGTCCGATGTCGACGGCCGTGTCGGGCCCCCGTCCATATCGGCCGATAATACTTGTATGTGTGCTATGTGTATATATTTTCTGTACGATATTGGTGCATGGTCCGATATCGGATTGGACAATGTGAAATGCAGGTTCATATTTCATACATTTTACTAGCCCCAATATCGTATCGGATAATGAGTAAACGCTGTTAGGTGCCCATTCATCAGATATGAAATTTCCTTGAATTATTACTTATTCATAATTATCAGGTTTATCTTAGAAAACACAGCAAGTTAAAATATCGTAAATTATGAAACATTTCTATTAGGTGATTTCGGTGGTTTTCGTCCAATTAGTGAGGTTGCCAGCTTCGTCGAGTGGAAAAAATATGTTCAGCTAATCCAATGTAAACAGCTAATATTTCTATTCAATGCTTATTATGCTCGTTTATAAGTTCAGATTGAGTGATAACTAATTTCGCCAAAATAAATAAATAAATATAAATATCCGTTGAAAGAGCTCCAGACCCAGCTTAACATCATAATTGTAAGATAACAAATAATAACAAGAGCAAGAGATGGATGGCTCAAGTTACATTTGACTACACCGCTAATTGATGCCAACATTATGTATTGAAATTTTGCGCTTGCAAAGTTGGCACACTTGTTGAGGCAGTAATCTGTGTTCATGCAAAAACATGAACGTCAAAGCGCCAAAACTATAACATTACCACAGTTTAACAATTATACAGTTGGGTAACGCCTTTGATGTGGCACGATGCCCCCGCGTCACGCTGTCACACGCAGATATGCAAGGGTTGTCACAAAAGTGGTAATTAAATAATTGTGAGTTTTAGTTTTACGTAATCATTTACGTAACAAGTATCATCTATTCTACAGCGTGTAAATTTCATACGGGCGTATATTTTACCTAGCTATACTTTCGGATCGTACAAATTATGTGCGATTATTAATATATTAATAAGTGCGAAAATATTAAAGAGTTAGGTATTAATTTATTAAAGTAGGAATGAGCAGCAATGTATTTCGTCCATTGTTTGACAAATCTAAGCAAATGAACTGTCATGACATGATATTTACGTAGATACGTTAATCAATTAATTACTTAGACGTTATATTATTTTATATGAAAAGAAAAATTAAGTAATTAGCTAACGAAATTTATGTAAATATGCTTCATAGGTCCGGAGTAGTTTAGAAGCAAATTGACTGTGACAGTATAAGGGTTACGTTTTTTTCTTTTGAGATACGGAACCCTTAAAAGCTGGCCTAGTGCGAGAATTTCTATGAAGTCTGAAGAAGTTTCTATGACATTGTTAGAATGTTCTATGAAGTTTCTAGAGGATTCCATGAGGTTTATAGAAAGTTTTATGAGGTTTCTAGAAGTTTATAGAAGGTTCTATGTTTCTGGAAATTTCTTTATAGTCTGTAGAAGTTTCTAGAAGGGTCTATGAAGATTCTACAACAATTTTAAAATGTCCTATGAAATTTCTAGTAGGTTCCATGAGGTTTCCAGAAGTTTCTATGAATTTGCTAGAATGTTTTATGAAAATTCTACAACATTTTTAGAATGTTCTATGAATTTAAGAGTTGGCAACACTATACTTGTGATGTATGACAGTGGAAACCAGGCCATAAAATCCAAAAAAAAAAAAGTATGTCTGTGGGATTGGTTGATAAATAAACAAATTTTAGTGAAATCTACTGAAAAATCCTTGTCAGAGTGCAGTTTTTAATAAATTGCTATTTATAAACCTGAACTCAACTGTAAAATCATGGATTGCCATTGCTCTTAACTTAATCTTCTGACGGAGTTACTTTTTGAGTTGATATTTGTGAAAAAACTTGCGTTGTTGTGTTTCATTCATCATTATGTATAACCGGTGCTGCATTGAGAACTGCACGAGCATACGGTCGTTTATTAAAATGCATAAGTTTCCTCCAAGTTACTATTATCATACTCGAAGACGACATTTAAAATGGTTAAAGTCCATTGGCAGCAACTATCTAAATAGCCTAAGTGATAAAGAACTTCAGAAAATGTATGTGTGCCATAAACACTTTGAAAAGAGGTTTCTTACAGAAAAGTCTCGTGTAGCGCTTAGTGCATATCCTACATTGTTTTCTGTTAAAGAGATAGAAAGTGGAGTACCATCAAAGCCATCTGTTGTTGAAGAAGAGTGTAAGTAGATAAGGATACTTGACTTGTTGCTTGGAAGCTGGGTTGGTCCTTTTCAGACAAAGGCAAAGTTTTACATAATATTACACGTTGCAAAGGCTGTTATAGAAGTGATATGGTAAAAAACATTTGTTTCTAGTCTAAACAGACAACCAACTGACCTACTTTTATTGAATTAATTAAAACTTGAAGTTACATTTAAATAGATTTCATCTTTGTAATATTGATTCTATAAATTATTGTTTTAATTAATAATAATAATAAATCAGTATATAATTTTTATACCAATCGATCTAGTCCCAAAGTATTAGCTCTAAAGGTTTGTGTTGTGGGTACTAAAGGGCGATATACATACTTATATATACAAATAAATACATAGGAAAAATCCAAGACTCAGAAACAAACATTCGTGCTTATCACACAAATATTTGCCTTTACCAGGGTTTGAACCCTGGGACTGCTATCTTCGGAGGCAGGGTTACTACCAACTAGACTAACTGCATTGTTAAATTAAGGCCCGTCACATACAATTTTTTCCTGATTCCCTGATATTTGGACACCCCAAATGCAGGCATTTCTACATAGCACACACATTCATAACTTTTCTGTACATAATTCCGAATGGAAAAGTTACGAACGTGTGTGCCATGTAGAATCATTAATATGAAATGCCTGCGTTTGGGGTGTCCGAATACAAAAAACGAATTTAGGAATCAAATCAGGAAACGAAAATTTGTGGAGGGAATTTTTACCTTATATTAACATGACTATTATTTGAAGATTAGGTATTTACGTAAAATTTTGTAACAAGATAGGACCAAAAAAAAGTTGGAATTCAGTAACTGTGGTACGAAATGATCACTACTCTTTGAGACTTGCAGTTATACTTTATGTAAACAAACACCAGGTTACCAATGTGGCTTTCTTCCACACACCAAATGTGGGTCATGTGCCATCGATTCATCATCTTTGCTTTGTTATAATGATTATTTCAATAAGTGACCTCAGAATATCTCTGATTATATTACAGCAGCAAAGTAAATTGCTACCTTTTAAACCAACTCCAAAATAAAGGAGGTTCTCTTTTTGATCTGTATGTGTGTATTATTGTATATACTTTATTGCAGAATTAAAAAATGTACAAAAGGCGAAATTAATGGTACAAGCATTCTCTACAACTCTACTTTTGGGTGAAGCAGAGAACCCAAAGTAGTGAAGAGTTAATATTTATATACATACTAGAAGTCCCCCGTGGTTTCATTCTTTTCGCGGAAACCTCATTCTGTTTCTAAAATAAAACTAGCCTAAGTTACTTCTTATAACATCAGCTGTCTGCCAGTGAAAGTGCCGTCAAAATCGGTCCAGCCGTTTCGGAGATTAGCTGGAACAAACAACCGGTTTTTGTTATAAGTACAATATATACTTTAATATGTATTTAGTAAAAAGCTGTTATTTTGACATGACAAACAGACAATTCAATTTTAATTGATTTTTATAGATGTATGTATGTATGTTCATATTTATGTCAATAACTACTGGACAGTTCTGAATGATTCTTTGGAAAATATGATCATCATTATTCTGAAGTAGCAGCTTTACTTGCAATGGAACTGAAAATTCTAAATATACACAAAGACAGCAAAAAAAATGAAATTTTAACAAAATAGAACTAACTTCTAAAACCATATGAAAAGTAAGAACTAATGACTGGTCTTTAATAAATTTACTAATAATTGGAGAATTTCATAATTTATTTATGAAAATTACATATACCTATTCACAAATATTATTTGTTGTAGACCTTGCACTAAATATGTCAAGTTTTTTTTTGTGTAAAATTATTCTTCATATTTAATAGTGCGACAGCAAAATATTATTTAGAATTGTTTAGCATACCTTATTAACTAACTATTTTACAAATTAAAAGTAGCAAAGGCCTTAAATAAAATAGTAGATTCCTGTAACTATTTAATTTTATAATAAATATAGACGTTTCTTAGTATGTAACATCTAATACCTACGTTAAATTTGTTAGATGTGATCCTATATTGATAGCTAGAGTTCAAAATGTGTAAATTATGGCCCAAAGGAAACAAAGTAATACTGTGGTAATACGGTATTGGCACAGAGTAAAGATATTAGACACAGAGGTCCGACGAAGCCATCTAGACGGAGCAATCGTCGGTGTGTGCGGGGCGAGGGGGCGACCCATACTGGCCTTCGTAGCATGGGACCTGTATTTAAGGGCTGTCGGCTCGCGCTCGTGCATGCCATATTTATATTGTTATTTATTACTAACTCAAAATATTGATTACCATAGTCCTAACGACATAAAAACTTCACATAACCTTCTTCTTCTTCACTTCTTCACTTTCACTTTCACTTCTGAACTTCAAAAAAAATCTAGAAACTTCATAGAACCGTCCAGAAACTTTACTTGAAATTGTGGAAACCTCACAGAACCTTCCAGAATTACAATGGAATCCTCTATAACCTTCATAGAACCTTCTAGAAAATTATTCTTACTCTTCAAATTTCATAGAAAACTCCAGAAACTTCATAGAACCTTCTAGATAGTTAATAGAACCTTTATGAAACCCCATAGAACCTTCTAGAAACTTCATGGAATCTTCTAGAAAGCTCATAGAACCTTCTAGAAAGTTAATGGAACCTTTATGAAACCCCATAGAACAGTCTAGAAACTTCATGGAATATTCTAGAAAGCTCATAGAACCTTCTAAAAACTTCAGGGATACTTCTAGAAACCTCATAGAACCTGCTAAACTTCATGGAAGTTTCTAATAGATAAGTAGTAATTAGTGAGAAGAAATAAGTATAATAATAAATAAATAAATTTTGCCCGCAACTCGGCCCGCGTTCAATTCGTTTATCCTCTTTGTCATTTAAGGCACAGCGACAGTAGGAAAATCAAAGAGTTATAAAGAATACTTTTTATCCTGGAAAAACAGCACTATTCCCCAGGTTAAAGTGATGATTTGACGCGAACAAAGTCGCGGGTAAAAGCTAGTGGTTAATAATAATGATGATGATAAATAAATAAATATGGTTTACTTGTGACAACCCTAGCGTACATACGCCGTTTCGAAACTGTGCAGACGTTGTCGGCATTTACCGCGAGATCAAAGGCGTCGGACTACTGTGTCTTTTTATACTGTGACCAGGGGGGCTAACACGACATGCCCGAGAGTCGTTTGTCGCTCAGTGTGTCTCTGTCCAACTAGTCAAATATGTAAGGGATGCACTGAGCGACAAATGAGTCGCGGACAGGTCGTGCTAGACGTGCAGCTTAATTATTCTCTCCCTTATAGTTATAGCGCATTAATTTTTCATTTAAATTTTTTGCAACTTTTTTTAGATTAGATTAGAAACATTTAGCGACTTTTTGGCAACTTCTAGGCGTATATCTAGCCACTTTTTAATTTAACAGTTGGCAACACTGATTATATAGTCTGCTTGCTGTGACTGTGACGTATGTCTGTGGGATTCTTTGGTTGATAAACAAATTTTAGTAAATTCTACTTAAAAATCCTTGTGAGAGTGCAGGTTGTAATAAATTGTTAATTGTAGACCTGAACTCAACTGTAAAATCATGGATTGCCATTGCACTTAACTTAATCTTCTGACGGAGTTACTTTTTGAGTTGATATTTGTGATAAAACTTGTGTTGTTGTGTTTCATTCATCATTAACATTATGTTTTACCGGTGCTGCATTGAGAACTGCACGAGCAAACGGTCGCTTATTAAAATGCATCAGTTTCCCAAAAGTTACTATTGCCATACTCCAAGACGACATTTAAAATGGTTAAAGTCCATTGGCAGCAACTATCTAAATAGCCTAAGTGTTGAAGAACTTCAGAAAATGTATGTGTGCCATAAACACTTTGAAAAGAGGTTTGTAACAGAAAAGTCTCGTTTAACCCTTAGTGCATATCCTACATTGTTTTCTGTTAAGGAGATAGAAAGCGGGGTACCATCAAAGCCATCTGTTGTCGAAGAAGATTGTAAGTAGATAAGGATACTTGACTTGTTGCTTGGAAGCTGGCTTGGTCCTTTTCGGACAAAGCTAAGTTTTAGTTAATATTACACATTGCAAAGGCTGTTATAGAAGTGATATGGTAAAAAACATTTGTTTCTAGTCTAACAGACAACCAACTGACCTACTTTTATTGAATTAATTAAAACTTGAAGTTACATTTAAATAGATTTCATCATTGTAATATTGATTCTATAAATTATTGTTTTAATTAATAATAATAATAAATCAGTATATAATTTTTATACCAATCGATCTAGTCCCAAAGTATTAGCTCTAAAGGTTTGTGTTGTGGGTACTAAAGGGCGATATACATACTTATATATACAAATAAATACATAGGAAAAATCCAAGACTCAGAAACAAACATTCGTGCTTATCACACAAATATTTGCCTTTACCAGGGTTTGAACCCTGGGACTGCTATCTTCGGAGGCAGGGTTACTACCAACTAGACTAACTGCATTGTTAAATTAAGGCCCGTCACATACAATTTTTTCCTGATTCCCTGATATTTGGACACCCCAAATGCAGGCATTTCTACATAGCACACACATTCATAACTTTTCTGTACATAATTCCGAATGGAAAAGTTACGAACGTGTGTGCCATGTAGAATCATTAATATGAAATGCCTGCGTTAGGGGTGTCCGAATACAAAAAACGAATTTAGGAATCAAATCAGGAAACGAAAATTTGTGGAGGGAATTTTTACCTTATATTAACATGACTATTATTTGAAGAGTAGGTATTTACGTAAAATTTTGTAACAAGATAGGACCAAAAAAAAGTTGGAATTCAGTAACTGTGGTACGAAATGATCACTACTCTTTGAGACTTGCAGTTATACTTTATGTAAACAAACACCAGGTTACCAATGTGGCTTTCTTCCACACACCAAATGTGGGTCATGTGCCATCGATCCATCATCTTTGCTTTGTTATAATGATTATTTCAATAAGTGACCTCAGAATATCTCTGATTATATTACAGCAGCAAAGTAAATTGCTACCTTTTAAACCAACTCCAAAATAAAGGAGGTTCTCTTTTTGATCTGTATGTGTGTATTATTGTATATACTTTATTGCAGAATTAAAAAATGTACAAAAGGCGAAATTAATGGTACAAGCATTCTCTACAACTCTACTTTTAGGTGAAGCAGAGAACCCAAAGTAGTGAAGAGTTAATATTTATATAAATAAGAAGAAGTCCCCCGTGGTTTCATTCTTTTCGCGGAACCCTCATTCTGTTTCTAAAATAAAACTAGCCTAAGTTACTCCTTATAACATCAGCTGTCTGCCAGTGAAAGTGCCGTCAAGATCGGTCCAGCCGTTTCGGAGATTAGCTGGAACTAACAATCGGTTTTTGCTATAAGTACGATATATACTTTAATATGTATTTAGTAAAAAGCTGTTATTTTGACATGACAAACAGACAATTCAATTTTAATTGATTTTTATAGATGTATGTATGTATGTTCATATTTATGTCAATAACTACTGGACAGTTCTGAATGATTCTTTGGAAAATATGATCATCATTATTCTGAAGTAGCAGCTTTACTTGCAATGGAACTGAAAATTCTAAATATTCACAAAGACAGCAAAAAAAATGAAATTTCAACAAAATAGAACTAACTCCTATAACCATATGAAAAGTAAGAACTAATGACTGGTCTTTAATAAATTTACTACTAATTTACAAATAATTGGAGAGTTTCATAATTTATTTATGAAAATTACATATATCTATTCACAAATATTATTTGTTGTAGACCTTGCACTAAATATGTCAAGTTTTTTTTTTTGTGTAAAATTATTATTCATATTTAATAGTGCGACAGCAAACTATTATTTAGAATTGTTTAGCATACCTTATTAACTAACTATTTTACAAATTAAAAGTAGCAAAGGCCTTAAATAAAATAGTAGATTCCTGTAACTATTTAATTTTATAATAAACATAGACGTTTCTTAGTATGTAACATCTAATACCTACGTTAAATTTGTTAGATGTGATCCTATATTGATAGCTAGAGTTCAAAATGTGTAAATTATGGCCCAAAGGAAACAAAGTAATACTGTGGTAATACGGTATTGGTAGCTATCTGCTTATTTTATTAGCAACACTGAAAACATGATGGCCGCCGCAGCTATGGCGCTGAATTTTAAATGCTTGAGAGTGTCTGAGATGTTAGCGTGTTACTTACTCTTTTCAGTCAATTCATTATTGCGCTGTTTTGTTATCTTTTAATTCTGGTCAGTTAATCAAGAAATTTACACAACGAGCCACCTATTTCGCTCATTCATAGTACAACGGGACAGCTGACCACTACCGCCACCACCACCAGGGGGGCTAGCACGACATGCCCGCGAGTCGTTTGTCGCTCAGTGCGTCTCCGTCGAACTAGTCAAGTATGTAAGGGATGCACTGAGCGACAAATGAGTCGCGTACAGGTCGTGTTAGACGTGCAGCTTAATTATTCTCTCCCTTATAGTTATAGCTCATTAATTTTTCATTTAAATTCCTTGCAACTTTTTTTAGATGCGTTCAAAAACATTTAGCGACTTTTTGGCAACTTCTAGGCGTATATCTAGCCACTTTTTAATTTTACAGTTGGCAACACTGATTATATAGTCTGCTGGCTGTGACTGTGACATATGTCTGTGGGATTGATTGGTTGATAAACAAATTTTAGTAAAATCTACTTAAAAATCCTTGTGAGAGTGCAGGTTTTAATAAATTGTTAATTGTAGACCTGAACTCAACTGTAAAATCATGGATTGCCATTGCACTTAACTTAATCTTCTGACGGAGTTACTTTTTGAGTTGATATTTGTGATAAAACTTGTGTTGTTGTGTTTCATTCATCATTATGTATTACCGGTGCTGCATTGAGAACTGCACGAGCAAACGGTCGCTTATTAAGATGCATCAGTTTCCCAAAAGTTACAATTGTCATACTCCAAGACGACATTTAAAATGGTTAAAGTCC
Source organism: Tortricodes alternella (assembly GCA_947859335.1). NCBI lineage: Eukaryota > Metazoa > Arthropoda > Insecta > Lepidoptera > Tortricidae > Tortricodes > Tortricodes alternella. The sequence goes on along the minus strand of OX401973.1, from coordinate 7,126,721 downwards.
ATTGGCAGCAACTATCTAAATAGCCTAAGTGTTGAAGAACTTCAGAAAATGTATGTGTGCCATAAACACTTTGAAAAGAGGTTTGTAACAGAAAAGTCTCGTTTAACCCTTAGTGCATATCCTACATTGTTTTCTGTTAAGGAGATAGAAAGCGGGGTACCATCAAAGCCATCTGTTGTCGAAGAAGATTGTAAGTAGTTAAGGATACTTGACTTGTTGCTTGGAAGCTGGCTTGGTCCTTTTCGGACAAAGGCAAAGTTTTAGTTAATATTACATGTTGCAAAGGCTGTTATAGAAGTGATATGGTAAAAAACATTTGTTTCTTGTCTAAACAGACAACCAACTGACCTACTTTTATTGAATTAATTAAAACTTGAAGTTACATTTAAATAGATTTCATCATTGTAATATTGATTCTATAAATTATTGTTTTAATTAATAATAATAATAAGTCATGATATAATTTTTATTCCAATCAATCTAGTCCCAAAGTATAAGCTCTAAAAGCTTGTGTTGTGGGTACTAGATGGCGACATACAAAGTTATATATACAAATAAATACAAAGGAAAAATCCAAGACTCAGAAACAAACATTTGCACTGCTATATATAGCTTTACACTGCGATACATTTGTACTGCTAGCTTCGGAGGCAGGGTTACTACCAACTAGGCTAACTGCATTGTTAAATTAAGGCCCGTCACATACAATAGTTTTCCTGATTCCCTGATATTTGGACACCCCAAATGCAGGCATTTCTACATAGCACACACATTCATAACTTTTCTGTACATAGTTCCGAATGGAAAAGTTACAAAAGTGTGTGTCATGTAGAATCATTCATATGAAATGCCTGCGTTTGAAGTGTCCGAATATGGAAAACTAATTCAGATACTGAATCAGGAAACGAAAATATGTGGCGGGGCTAACCTTTTAATTGCTACAGCTAAATCCGAAAAGCCTTTTTACCTTATTTTAACATGACTATTATTTTTTTGGTCCTATCTTATTACAAAATTTTACATAAATACCTACTTATGTAAAATTTTGTAACAAGGTAGGACCAAAACTAGTTGGAATTCAGTAACTGTGATACTAAATGATCACTTGATCATGATGGCTTTCTTCCACTCACCAAATGTGGGTCATTAATAAGTGACCTTGCAATATCTCTGATTGTACTACAGCAGCAAAGTAAAATGTAAACAAACTTCAAAATAAAGGAGGTTCTCTTTTTGACCTGTATTTATGAATTATTATATAGACTTTATTGCAAAAATAAAAAGATGTACAGAAAGCGAAATTATTGGTACAAGCATTCTCTATAACTCAACCTCTACCCAAAGTAGGCAGCTAGGTAGGTAGGTGGTGCACAGAAGAGTTAATATTTATAGGGTTGTATGTGGTTTCATAGTCAAAAATTTTATAATATTTCGTTTCACATAACTTATTTCTCATATTATCATTTGATAGAATAATCAATACGCAGAATACTTTGAAGAAAACTAAATCATTGATTTTTGTTACAAATGAAATTTAATGTTTCTGTATTCATATCATAGAATAACAAATTAAAAGTAGGAAAGGCCTTAAATAAAATATATCATATATTGAGTTTATTTTGATAGGAAAATTTCTTTTCTGCATTACCTATCTAACAATGACACCAAGTAATGCAATTTCCCACTATTTTCCACTAACATGTTGAAGAAAAACAATGCTTGCTTATTTTATTTGTAAATGAAAATTGCTTATATTTATCCCCATTCATTGACTTCAGCATTGTAAAAGTCCTCAATCCTCACTCTTTTTATACTTGGTGGTATATTGTAACTATCAAATTGTTCATTATATTTCCATGGCCATACATGAGTAAGGCCATTTCTGTCACATACAATTGTGGCTTTATCAGATTCACTGGATTTTGTTGATTTCTCCATTTGCAGCTGTTGGTATAAGTCTTCAAAGGATGGCTGAAATTGATCTGCCGCATTTTGTTTTTTTGTAGCAACATATTCTTTCAACGCTTGTATCTGTTGTTGGTTGTAGTGTGAGAAGCGACAAATGCCTCCAAATTGGCATTCTCCTTTGGTAAATCTGCTGCACGGCTTCTTTTTGGTCTCCTCGAACAATATTGTTTCGGGATCCTTAAATAGCTGATAATGTTCTTGGACAAGTTTCTGGTGCGCAACGCCTTTGTTGTGAGTTTTCACGATGGCAGGCGTCGCTACCATTGTCTTGTCACAATATTCACAATGGTAACGTTTACCCATTGCAGTCTCTGTTATCAAACTTTGTTTGTTTATTATTCCATGTTTGTTTGAGGCTTTGAGGTTATTTGCAGCCAACCAAGGAGTTTTTTTGTTTGTTTTTTATGGCCTGGTTTCAGAGACATTTAAGCCACCAAAGAGAATACTATGTGCACGCACGCAGTGAAGAAAAGGCGTAAAAATTCATCTCTTGAACTTATGTAGTTTTTTGATTGTGTTTTTTTTTTTTTTTTTTTGTATCCAATCATACATGAGACTCGAAGATACAGGTGGCCATAAAATTATCCAATCTGGCAGCCCTATGTGCACGGCAGCATGGGTTAAATCTTTTATATAAAAAATGTGATTATGTAAAACCAGGTCCCCAATTCTCGTTGCATTCGAGATAATGTCGATTACGAGATTAAACGTCAGATTCATATAGTTGTGTCAAACGTCTGTATGCACTGACGTTTAATCTCGAATGTGAGATTATCTCGAATGCACCGAGAATTGGACGCCAGGGACCCAATTCTCGCGGTTTCGAGATAGGTTCGAATTAGAGATATGCGGCGTTACTTTTCTCCATTCCGTCCAGGCATTTTTGGGGCCGGAAACCTTCTCTCAGGCTCTTTCTTTAGGAATAACTTAAAAGAGTTACTTATTAACTGTTATTGTGTGTTATTAACTGTGAAATTCATAAAGATGATTTAATCAAGTATTTGACCACCGTATCCTGCTGATTCTATATTTATAATGATTATAAACAACAGGAGAGACGGTGATGATGATGAATATTTGTTTAAAATAAAAGCAAAAATATATTACATGAAATGTTTAAAAAAAACGAAAAGTACGAAAAAAATTAAATTAACATCTTTCTGAGTTTTTATTTATTGACATAAAGTGAATTACTTTGCTAGCTTTGCATTGCAAGCATTGAAGTATTTCACGTTCTGACTAAAGTTTCTTATTTATTAATTTCCCGCTTTCAATATTCGATAACGAATCGTTTTGGTGACTGACTACTCATGGTTATAATTCCACATATTTTGTACGCAGAAAATGTCAAATATAATCATTTGTTACCAAAAACAATTCATTTTCGAATATAGGAACTCTATTAAAAAAGCATTTGTGCTTAGTGAAAGTATCTACGCACAGCCACCAGCCACAGTATGCTTGCTAAACTTAGATTTAGACATTTAGAGGGCAACACTTTCTCATTACCCACTTTGTCCGCTAGGAGAGGTCTTTCTGACTAACATAACAAAGTACCTACTCTGTGGTGTGTTTTGTTTTGTGAAATTTATTAAGTATTTTTTTACTATTTTGAAATATAAGTGTAACGTCGAGTAGAGCGATTGCTCCTCCGTTTTGTATACAAGACGTTAATAGTGGGACTTTATTATTCCTGTGATTTTTCGATATTTGACGCTTTAAGTCAATTAGTGATAATTTTTTGAAACATTGACTGTGATTTTGTTTTACGCCATGGGCAAAGGATTTAGAACGTGTGAAGTTTGCGGTCTAAAGGAGAGACATGCCGGTGATAAATCCTTGCTTTTTTCAAAGTTCCCACTGGAAGCAAGCCGGTGAGTGTACGATAAGTCAACAAATCGTTATAACCGCCAAAATAATAATTATTTGCCAATATTTTGCACGGTGTAATATTATATGTCTTTTTTCAGCTGTCGAGAGTGGCTTAAAGCAGTTGGTAATGAAGAGCTTGTACATTTACCAATAGAAAAACTGCATGATCAGCGTAATGTATGTGCAAACCATTTCCGAAGAAAAGATTTCAACAAGAAAGGAAATCGGCTCAAAAGACATGCATTTCCAAGCTTAAGATTGACGGCAGCACGTCTCACTGATGCACAATTGGCAGAATTTCCACTGCATGTTGGGATGGATAAGAGAGGTAACAAATCCCCTAATGGGTTTGAGTGTATCAAGGGAGGGGCTTATAACAGAAAAATCTTTTTTTTTCTTTACGAGACCTACATTTAAGCACAATTTGGCTAGATAAGTTCTTGGTAAAGAATATTCTTTGCTTCATTCCTTTGTGCATAAGTTTCCAACAACAAAAACTGTGACCACAATGCAGAACCTAAATAAGGCTATTTTGGTTCCGCATTGTCACCGCCCGATTTAACTGAACTGATTAAACTTTAAGTTTCTGCCCGTGTATCAGATATTTCTGGATTGTGATGCATATTCTAGATTTAATAATAGCTGCATCATTTTCAAATTTGAAGATATTAATTACTTTGACTGGTTATCAGGGGCGTATTTACCCTAGGGCCAACCGGGCCTGGCTCGGGGCGGCAGGCTGCGAGGGGCGGCGAAGGCCTTTTATTGTCAAGCTTACCTACAATATTTTTCATTAAGTACTAAACTTAATAGGGCGGCAAAGCTAACTGGCCCGGGGTGCCAAAACTTTAAATACGCCTCTGCTGGTTATTATTAATAATTACTGACCAGCTTCTGTGAAAGTAATAAATACAATTTCTGATGGCTGTCTCTTCCTGCTAGAAGAGTTATTTCTCCTAATTTTCACTCTCTTCACCTCTTCTCACTTTTTGTCCCTTCATCCCTTGTCTTCTCTTCTTATTTATCTTTTGATCTCATTTGTGCTGCATCATTACTGTCATGTTTCCCTCTTTAAGGAAAACATGAGGCTATTAAAGGGACTTCTCATACCTTATCCTATCTTCTCCCCTTTTCTACTCTCTTCTATCTTCCCCTCCAACTCTCTTCTTCCATCTCCTACTTTCCCTTCTCCTCTCATCTCTTCTCATTCTATGTGCTGCATATTCTTCTCTCTTCTCACCTTTAATTTTCTACTCTCTTCTTATAACTTCGCCACTCTTTTTTTATCTCCTCTCTTCTACATTCTCCTCCTCTGTTATCCTATTTTCTCCCCTCAAATCCTATCTTGTCTGTTCTTCTCAGCAATTCTCCTACCTTGTCCTCTCATATTCTCTCTTATTCTTCCTTCTGATCTCATCTCCAATCTTGTCACTTCTACCTTTTCTAGTTTTCTCCTGTCTTCGATTCATTTTTGTTATCATCCCATCCCACGTCTCTACCCTAATTTGACCACGGGTATGCGGTAATTATTAATAATAATTAATAGTAATAAGCAAAGCCTTGAATTACTTTGACCTTAACATAAATGGTTTATTTCTGTTATGTCCATATTTTACAATCAATGAATGGTAAGAAACGTAATGTGGATGTAGATATAACATTAAGATGAATACATACTCAATAAATCATTCTATTCATTATTTTGTTGTCTTTTTTAATTGTTTTCTTTTTATAGATTTCTTCTATAACCCCCTTACTACTAACGAATCCCTTCATCCCATATTATTGTCGATATCGATGAAATAAACAGTATCGATATGATGTAGGGCATCCCTATGGAGTCAGTTTGACAGATGTCCATTCGCATGGCAGCATTGCCATTGTTGTATTTACGCGATATACTATAAAATTAAAAACCTCAAAAAGTGTTATCCAGTGATTTGATTATATATTATTCTCTTTGTGGCATCACTGACATGGACATTTTAAGTTTGTCAGTCAGATATGCGATTATTCTTTTTTATTATTCTTATATGATTATACTTTGCTTCTCCGCGAACGAAAACGTATGAATTCGCATTCTGTTATTCCGTTTGGTTTAGGTTGTGTATGAAGTGATATACCGATGATGTTATTATAGAATAGATAGTAATGGGTGGGAAAAGCAGAATATGTGAGATATGTGGTGTCAGGGAAAGCAGAAGGCCAGGATTCTTTGCCAATTTTCCGGCAGATGTGTCTAGGTACGTGAGCTATGTAAACTTGAATCTTTTACTTTTATGATTTGATGACTCACATATGTGATAGTCACAATGAAAACATGGCTGTCTTGCTCAACATCTTAAATTGTAGCCATACACCCTGAAACCTGCGGGTTAGTGGGAATGAAACATCTATATAGCAAAAGAATGATGGGCAATTTGGCACATATAACCAATACAATTCTCATGTATACCATGTGAAAGCTAGTTTCATAAGCTGCATTTTCTAACACGGGGACAAACTTCAAAACCCTGGAGAAGATAGTTATCAGCCTTCAAATATTCACACAAACAATGTTTATTACTGTACTTGCTGTGCCCGCATGCATTGCAATGCTATTTCCCGTATATTTTACCCAGCCTTCACAGTCTAGTCGTCATAATAATAATTACAGCAAATAGTGGGATCAATAAGCCTACATACGTTATAATTCTATTGGTGATTGGGCTGGGTTCCATAAATTTTTGCCCATCATTCTTTGCTAGGCAAGTTGACTGAGTAGTAACATGACAAGTAAGCCTAATAGAATTAAACTTCCCTCAAGTTGAGATTTCTTAAATGCAGAACACCTAACTCCCATTATAACAAATTGCTCGAGTTGACAGAACCTCTGTTATAATGATAATGATCTAATTACCATTTGCTTGTAGATGCAGAACCTGGGTTCAAATAGTGGGTAAAGAAGACCTTGTAGATGTACCTATCGAAAAGCTGCATGAGATTCGCCATATCTGTGGTGACCATTTTGTAAAAAGAGATTTTAATAAGAAGGGCAATCGACTGAAGAAAAAAGCCTATCCAAAATTGCACCTGTTTGCATCACCATTGTCTGATAGCCAATTGAAAGAATTCCCTCTGCATGTTGCAAGTAAATTGGGTGTGTATGGAAAGTTTACTTTTAATCTATCGATAGGTCTAATTGCCAATGCTAAGAGGTTGGCATTACAAAACTACTGTTTCTGCCTAATGAAGTGACAATTGAAAACGTGAGAGCAGCGAGTGGTTTCTATGGAATGAGTTAGGAATTACCTCTTTGCACATGTGTATCATACCAATTTCTACTATGCAAAGGTAGAGTAAAATAAAAAAATTATATAAAGGTAACCTTGTTTTCTCATTTATACACATATTTTTCCATTTGGGCTTTTTCAACAATAATAACCGTCGATAAATCTTTTTCTTTTCAACACTTTAATGAAAAAAAATCCACGCAACCAATTATAACTTAATAGATATACATCAAACAGCTAAGATCCATTGAAACGAAATCTGCTTTCAAATAGCCTGTACCTTCCACTATCATCCCACTGTTGGGCAAAGATTAATTTTCCACCAAGTTTTGTTGTTCACTGGATGTGTCCGAAGAGGGGTTTTTAGATTATCTCTTTCTAATTTTATCAGTTAGAAGTAAGTTTGGCCCAAGCAATGATATTTAATAATATCATTGGGCCCAAGGCCAACTTTGTGATTACAGGATCAGACAGCCAAGTTCTTCACACCCAATCCATTAAAGTGACCCTGAAGGGTTTTAAATTTGGGTGCACTCCATTGGTTGTGTGGTGACTTGAAAACACTTGACACCTGTAAAAAAATGTGGGACGAAGAATCTTCCTTCACAGTGCGTTATTTTACTGATTTTAGCATTTTGGCACATATGACTTATTTAAAACATAATGACCGTATTAAAATTTGTTTATTATATTTATTTTATAGATAACAACATTTAGTGGACTAATGCTAGAATACCTATTTCGCAAAGTTATTAGTTTTCGTCCACTTGGACGAAAACGACAAACGAATTTGTATCAGTCTGTCAACTTATACAAACTTATTAAATTTTGATGGCATTTTAATAAAATGGTCTGCTTTGGTTACTTGATAAGATGTTAAATTTACGTTCGTAATTTTTGTCGTCGGTAGAAGAAAGATCTGCGAAATTTCTGCGTACGCGCAGGAGTTCACCCGCGGTATGTGTAACTATCATCAGCCCTATTTGACATATTGGATACTTTTATACCCTACTCTTCTGGTGCAAAAATGAGTGTTGCATATTCTTTGTTAAGCATAACTGTCTATACTCCTTAAATTAATGACTATTAGTTATAAATTGAATCCGTATGAATATCCTAATTCCTTAATTTAACTTTCCATTAAAATGATACTTCCTTACCTAACTTCGAATATTCATATGTGTGCAGTCAGAAACAGATGTTCCATATGATAAGTATTAAAATTACTAATGTTTTTCATAAAGATGGCGTTCAGAAATAGTATTGGCCTAATTATTTTTTACTATAGCTAATTAAACAAAAGCCCCCACAATAAAAAGTGTACCCTCGCCAACGAAAATAATAGATAGAATAGGTTAAGTAAGGTTAGTATTGCGTCAGAGCCGACGGCCCAAACTACGCAGAAATAACGACTCTTTGGCATTATAACGTTTTTTCTTAATTGCTTTGTTTATAGGGTGAACCAAAAATCGGACAATGACATTGTGTAAAATGAACATTTGGACAGCTAATTAGGAATAAGTAAAATAAATGCCTTAAGGGTATACAGGCCTTTATACGAGGTTTTTATGGGATGATTGCCATGTTAGGCAATTATTTGGTTAGTTACCTATGTATGATTTATAATATTATGAATATTGTCATTTATGACTATTGTTTTGTTTGTTTTGGTACTCGATTGTTATGAGTAATGAAATTACTATGATGTATTGAATATATAAAACAATATCTTTATTGCGACCATGGTATTTGAATAAGTATAATCGGAGCAATGAAATTATGCGAAATTAATATAACAATTAACATGACGAATCAACTATTATGTCGATAAAAAATATGGGTTGTGAAATTATGATTACTTTTTGTCTCGACACAGAGCTCTCTCCCCTGCGGCCCTAATATGCAAGACACAAAGATAAGTTAAACCCGTTTATCTCTATGACTATCTCTTTCTTCGGCACTGAGAGAGACGCACTTACAGATAAACGGGTTTAACCTATCTTTGTGTCTTGCATGTTAGGGCCCCTGTAGTAATTTTGATTCAACGGACATTATGCCTCAAAGGACATTTTGCTCTGAGAACCACCTAATCCAAACTTGGTGGTATGCATTTGTGCAATTAAACATATATTTTTGGTTTCATTTCATTTGTTTATCAACCTGTCACTTTGTTGTTATTTTCAAATCGTTAATTTGAAAATGTTACGGGTTAAAAAGCTTTCCTGACCTAATTAAACGTATGGAAGTTTTTATTATTATAAATGCAACATTAACTTATTTTTCTTTTGTCTCCAGGTACATTAAAACGTAATACAGCTCATAATGATCACAACTATAGCGCTCAGGACAGTGCAACACAAATTAGTGGTAAGTTTGTGTGTGTGTAAGTGTTCCAGACACAGGGATAAGTGTCTAGAACGTGTCCATGGACGTTTAACCTTTTGGCCGCCATTGTCGACTATGCGTGACATGCTATACAGGGTGAAAAAAGTCCTTCATTAACTTGACTTAAAGTTGAAATTCGTGGTAGGTACTTCTCAGACATGCTTGGCGGCCGAAAGGTTAAAATTCCGCCCCTGGCACCCGCATGAGTTCAGTATAGAGCTGTAAAACGTCGCCAGGCGTAAACGTGACTTTTAACGGTTACGAGTTAAAATAATAAACATTTATTTATTTTTCTTAATACCTCTTTGTTCCCAGAAAATTCCGTTACAATAAAAACCTGTGATTTGATTTCAACCTCTGATGATGTTCAATTAACCAATGATCAATTGGTATTCGACGCAAACGCTCCTGAAAACGAATATTTGAATAAAGATGGATTCAATGATAATGATTTTGATGATGACGGCCCACATCCCGCAGCGCCAGGTTAGCACGCATTTTAAAATTTAAGTACGTAATTTTTGGATTCAATTGACCGCATCTACGCCTAGGAACCTGATTGGTTCAGAAGACCTACTTTGGAGTCTGGAAAAGGAAATTGTCATACTAGAATAGTAGTTTATGCAACGGTTGCATAATGATAGGCCTTAAAACACTAGTGCAGTTTTATGAAACGAGCTTTTAAGCGAGTTTCATAATAAGATCGCACGTGTGTTTTAAGGCGAAATTATGCAGAGTTGCATACATAACTTTATCTACACACATATTATAAACGGTGACACGGCGACGATGGGGGCCCCTCCGGACGCGGCGACGGCGGCGCCGGCCTGTAGCTCAAATCTGTATAGTTATGAACTTATGACCATTACGATACTAAAATCGATACTGTAATAACATTACAGTACAGGTTGTCATAATTGTGGTCATTTCCTACGGTTTTTGATTACATTATGGAGGAGGTTTTATGATATGGGTGTAGATAAACAGATTTTATAATCCTACTAATATTATAAATGCGAAAGACGGTATGTGTGTGTGTACGTGCTGGAATAACACGCAGGATACTTTTATCTCGCATAATTCACAAGTTCTCAAGCTAATAACTACAACCGAATTCCAGACGGACATCGTCACGGGCAGAAGCTGGTATTAAAATATTAACAATTGAATCAGATTTACAGAACCAGGCACACTGGAGAAGACATGTACCTCATACAAAATGATTAGCTTAAACTGAACTAATCCAAAACTTTTAAACAATCTTGACATACCATACCATACCAAGTTATTTAAAAGTACTTACTTAAACATATTTTATATTTTTGTTTTCGTAACTTAGTCGTTACCAATTATATAAACGTGCTAAATTTCAGTCAGACACAGAGAGATAGACGAAAATGATAAAGCAACATATCGACTGTGGAAATTTCAATTGTCGTAAGGGACATTTTGAAATTTCGAAAACATGCCCCTTATTTCCAGTATCGTAAGGTAGATTTTGACATTTCCACAAAATGTCCCGCCGTCAAAACCGCGTATGAGCAGTTTGTAAAAACCGCGTAAATCCATAAAGTAGCAAAATCAAGTTTTCTCGCCTATAGTTTCTACACGCTGCACTGATTTGACTTTGCTTATCACTGAATTTTGTTAAATAATGCACTAACGCGGTTTTTACAAACAGCTCATACGCGGTTTTGGACTATCACCGACGATATCTGCTGGACTTATGAAACCCAAAAGAAGTTTGAAAAGGCTCTGTGTCAATTTAGTTCTTACGGTAGTTTGTAAATTTTCACAGAACCTGAAGAAGTGCCACCAGCTATTTTCTCTTGGCAGAAGGAAACAGACTCGTTACAAACAGGTATCTATCATTAATATATTTTTTCAACAGAAAACGTTAGATAAGTGCATATTTTTGATGTACTTCTCTTCCACCTAATAAGCTACACTCCTTTGAAATTTATTTTATTACACAAAACGAATACAGCAGTACGTAAACCTTAAATCAAAAATAAATCTAAAATTAAAATTAAAACTGAAACTACACTACAAATAAAAGATACTGGCCAAATCGCCGTCGCTGCTCATGGTGCCCAGCTTTACTTGATTTTTGCCGATGGTTCGAATGCAAATAAATTGATGCGAATGAAAATGAAAATATTTATTTTGCAAGTAAGCCACATGGGCTCTTTTACTTGTCTGAAGCTACCAGCGCTTCGAAAGGTGACATCTGCTGAGAAGAAACGCCGCAAGAAACTCAGCAGTAAGTCTTTTTTTTTTTTTTCAACTTTTACATTAGAGTTTTAACTCAAACTAACACATGAAAAGGGCAGCAAACAATCCTAATAGGTAAAAATTAATTATAATAAATAACTAATAAGGGAGATGTATAGTCTCCGCGTCTGGACAAGTTAAGCTACTTAGAGATGTATAAAGCCTCTAAGGGTCATCATAATAATAATTAAAATAAAGAAATAAAGAAACATCTAAATTGATTACCTAATCTAGGTTAAATGGAGACTTATAATTAACGTGAATAATAACTATATGGGGCCTATAATGTAAACCTTATGGGCCCCATATAGTTATTCTTCACGTTAATTTGAGGTGTAGATAATTCTGTCGTCTCTAGCTTTAATAAGCATTCAATTCTCGCTTACACCGGCAAAAATTGCGTTGGTCAATATAAATTATTTTTAACAAAAACAAAACCGACTCCATAAACCCTGTGAAAACTAAGAAATAATACCGTTAGTAAATTTCCTAGAAACATCAGATATACATATTTGTTAATTTAGTAAGTAATATAAGTAAAATAGATGATCGTCACCTATTTGAAGTCGATTAAAAATCATAATACCAGCGCCTCTACTCGGGAACGCTCACTGATGGTGTAGCGACTCGCGAGCGTGATTTCTCAACCCACTCTTCCGCACGACGCGTAATGCGTAAGAGCGAGATCGCTCGCGGGTCGCTGCAGTATCACTTAGACGTTCCCGAGTAGACGCCTAGGTCTATGATACCAGTGCCCTATTCCACAAACGTTAACAGTCCGACAACCCAAAAAGGGTATTTTCTACAATTGTGTCAGATCGTTGCACTTGTCACGGTGATGTAGCTTTTATGGAATCGGGCACAGTACTCGTCATTAATAATGATAAAATAATTATTCTTACAGAAATCATAGATGATGACAAAGATTCAATCATCTGTCCAAGTGTGGGCGAAACTGTCGATCTGCTGGACCCTGATTTCTCCATGTACCGTGACGACGAGCCAAAGCCTGCCAAAAGCAAACCCGAGCCAATCAAAAGCCCAGGTACTAAACATGCTAAATCGAACCCGAGCCAATCAAAAGTCCAGGTACAAAACATGCTAAAAGTAAACTGGGGCCCATTAAAGTTCAGGTGCCAAAACCAAACCCGAGCCAATAAAAGTCCGGGTTCAAGCATGCTTAAAGCATACACGAGCCAATCAAAAGTCTAGCCCAGGTACGAAAAATGCCAACAAATTAGCAAAAGTCTCCTAACAATTTTTGAAAAGACATCTTTTCTAATAATTTAATCTTTTTGGTACCAAAATTCCTAAATATTTAATTTAGGTAATAAAAAGATTATATTTTTTTCATTTAATTTTATTTAGGCAGTAGCCCTTTCCGGGAATCGTAGGTCCGAAAATTGTTTGTGTAGTACGCTTCATGCAACATTCCCCTGAGGGCTCCATCGACGCGTCGTGTTAAAACATCCTGGAAAGCAATTGTTTTAGCAGAAAATTAGATTCGGCAAAATGTAAATTCTGCGAAACATCACAGCGTCGAAACGTTGGCCAACTGACGGTCCATTTGGTTTTCCAGATCAGCCTGCCGAGTACCAGTGCAACGAATGCCAGCAACATATTGTGGGGTAAGCATATTTCATATCCATACTATTCATAACAATATTATAAACCGCGGAATTGATTTGAATCAAATTTGGCAAGTATTTGAAAAGGATACATTTTATCCTGGAGAAGCGCGCAGTTCCCGAGGAAATAGCCATAAACGAATTCTTCGCGGATGTAGCCGCGGGCAAAAGCTAGTAGCTAGTTGCTCCTCGTAGATAATCAAGTTTGATAACTGGTTCTATACAAAGAACAATAAATATTCCTAGCTAACTTGAGTTTCAAATGGGAAATCGTTTACCTCGTAAAAAACCGTGATTTTATTCTGTTTTCTACGAGGAAGACCTTTTTTATCGCGCTTATCCGATTATCAAATGGCAAGGCTTTTTCCTCGTACAATACAAAACTTTTATTATATTTGGTTGTCTTCGTGGAAGACCCTTATCTTCGTAGCTAACCCGGTTATCAAATGGGAAATCTTTTTCCTCATACAAAACCGTTATTCTATTCGGTTTTCTACAAGGAAGAATTTATTCTTCGTAGCTAACTCTGCTATCAATCGGGACTTTGTTTTCCTTACAATATTCACACGGGACTTGAAACTGCGAACTCCGGCGCAGAAGTTAGTAGAATTGCCACTGCGCCATCGATCCAGTTTATCGCAGTATACTATTTTGAAAGTTGAGCGTCATTTTCGTTAGTTCAAAGAGATTGTGAAATACTTTTTGTATGCAGATTCCGCTACACGTGCGTGCAGTGCGCGGACTGGGACCTGTGCAGCTCGTGTGAAGCGCGCACAGCGCACGCGACGCATTACGTGCTGCGCGTGCCGAGCCCGAAGCCCTACGTGAGTACTGAGACTGCGTGTCGCGCGCAGATTCCGCTACGCGTGCGTGCAGCTCGCGGACTGAGACCTGTGCGGCGCCAGTGTTGCCAACTCTTAAATTAAGAAGTAGCTAGATGAACGCCTAGAAGTTGCCAAAAAGTAATTAAATATTTTTTAACGTTACTAAAAAGGGTGCTAAAAATGTAAATAAGAAATTAATGAGCAAAAATAAGAGAAAAAAGAATTAAGCTGGTTAAATAATCAAGTATCATTAAAAAAATACTAAACTGTTATTGTTTTCTTACGATTATGAAGTTAAGCTGCCCATTTTTACGCATATTTATATGAAGGCGATTGCCAGGAACGCATTGGTGACACACGATATGGTTATTTTAGTGTCTCAAGAAACAAAATTTAGAAATGTTATATGCTACTTCTATATTTACTAAAATAAAGTTAAACAAAAAGGTCGATTTATAAAAGTTGGTAAAAATGTGCTAGATGCTAAATGGAAATTTTAGTTGCTAAATCAGCCAAAAGGATGCTAAATTTAGCTACAAAGTAGCTAAATTGGCAACACTGTGCGGCGCGTGCTGTGCGTGCTAAGTCGGAGTCCGATCTGGCGCCCTGTTTGGAGTTTTTTTACCTTGTGATAAAAATAATTATTTTCTGTTTGCAGAACGAAATCCAAGCAGTGTTGTCAGCCATACGACGACAGTTGCTGAGTGAAAACCTTTTTTTAAATCAGGCATATGATGATGACAGGTTAGTACGACAAATTGTGCTTGCTTTTTACCCGACTGCGCAACGCAAAAGAGGGTAATGTGTTTATGAGCCTATGTATGTTTGTATGTATGTTCCTTTTTAAGGTTTCGGTCCTCAACTTACAACAAAGTGGCGGTGTAAATGTATACATACAATGATAAGTCCAAGATGTAAAATGGAAGATGGAGAAAGTACCGTTTTGTCCTAAAATTACCTTGCAGTGCGCTCACTGCCAAATGCTAATGTCAGATAGCATCAGTGTTGTGTATAAATCTGCCGTGGCGACTATAATTTAAAAAACCGGCCAAGTGCGAGTCGGACTCGCGCACGAAGAGTTCCGTACCATTATCTATAAAAACTGTAAAAAGTTCACCTTTGTTGTATGGGAGCGCCCTTAAATATTTATTTTATTCTGTTTTTTAGTATTTGTTGTTATAGCGGCAACAGAAATACATCACCTTTGAAAATTTCAACTGTCTATCACGGTTCATGAGATACAGCCTGGAGACAGACGGATGGACGGACGGACGGACAGACGGACAGCGGAGCCTTAGTAATAGGGTCCCGTTTTTACCCTTTGGGTACGGAACCCTAAAAATGAAGAGAATCCGGAAATAGTAACTACAGTCCGCGCGCGGGTTGAGTGCACTCGCGCGCGGACTGTACCTAGTCTTGTGTGGTTGTTAAGCATTCGTTGTCGTTTTCAGCTTGAAGTTGGAAGTGA
Organism: Tortricodes alternella; assembly: GCA_947859335.1. Lineage (NCBI taxonomy): Eukaryota > Metazoa > Arthropoda > Insecta > Lepidoptera > Tortricidae > Tortricodes > Tortricodes alternella. Next base: position 7,111,030 of record OX401973.1, on the reverse strand, counting down.
AGGATGAGCCCCACGAGGAGCCCCCGCTAGCAGCACCCGAGCCCAGCGTGGGGGCCGACCCACTCAGTAGAGACTCCGACTCGCCCGGCAGAGACTCCGACTCTGACTGCTACGGAGATAACACCCAGGTATTCTAATGGTGATTTCAAGCGCTTTAAACACATTCATTGCCGACAAATGCTACGGACTACGCGCGTAGCGCGTAGCAGCGTTTTTCCGCTTTCTGGCGAAATGCGTTACGAACGGTGAACCCAACTATCGGGTTCTCGGTAATGAATGTGTTTACATGTGAATTCGTTTTTCATAATCGGGATACCCAGAAAGCAGGCATTTAATATGAATAGTTCGACATGGTACACAGGTTCGTCGAATCAACATAACCAAATTAAGCGGCGCTGAAAATCCTTCCAGGATATCGGGATAAAAAGTATCCTATGTCCATCTCCACACTTTCGCATATATAATTATTATATGGATATATTCGGTTCTGCCCGCGACTTCGTTCGCGTGGAATTCCGTTATAGTTATTCCCTCGGAAACTTCTAAATTGCCCAGGATAAAAAGTAGCCTATGCTATACTACTCCAGACTATAATCTATCGCTGTGCCAAATTTCATCCAGATATGTTCGGCTGTTCTGGCGTGATTGAGTAATAAACATCCATCCAAATTTTCGAATTTATGATATTAGTAGGATTTGGTTCTGTTTATTTCCGCTACACAATTAAACGTTCTTTACTGTTAACTACTTTTTTTACTTTAATCTTTTATGATATTTCTGTGTGGTGGAAATATACAGAATCAAATATAATAATATAAAACTTTATTAAAGTTTTGTGGCAAATAAATACATACTTCCATATACCTCGTCCGCTATAAAAAGAGCGCTGGCGGTGGGGGCTGCGCAGTAGTCGATTTACCGGCCAAATTGGTGGCATGAGGTGAGGTGCGACGGAGGGGGACGCGCGGTATGTCTGTGCCGGCGCGCTATTGGTTCATCATTTGCTTCCCGCATAGTCTACGTTTCGTTCGCTCCCAAAGTACAGTAACGCACGTTTCTTTGCACGATGGTTTTGCATAAAAAAGGAAATAAATTATTTATAATGTTTATTGTTTTCTGAAGATAGAAGCTGGTGGTGCAGTAAATAATTAAAACAATTTATAAAACGAACTGCAGATGCAACGAAAACTTCTGAGACTACAGGTCGCGTCTCGTAAAAAGAGCACCGGCTGACATATAAATCGTATGACCAACAGCGCTCTTTTTAACCGACTTTGAAAAGGAGATTTCCAGTTCATCTGTATTTTAACCTACCTCAAAAAAGGAGGCTGTTATCTATTCGACCCGTTTTTTTTTAAATGTATGTGCTCTCATAACTTTTTAGCCCGTGAACCGATTTCGATAATTCTCTTTTTGTTGGGATTGTCATAGTTCATTTAACATATTTTTTTATGAAGTAACCATTTTGTTACCAGTATATTTCCAAAGTAACTATTGATGTAAAATAAACATTACACTTCTATTATTAAACAATAGCCAACTTCCGCGCGCGACTGTACCCTTGCGCGCAGACACTTCCCCCAACTGCCACTCAGCGCTCTTTTTACACCGGACGAGGTATATAATGAGTAGTCGATATGTCAAGTAGCCTTGCATGGTACGTGGTCACTTACTCGTGTTATATTTGCAGGCCGAAGACAGCTCCGAAGAAAGTGACGCCAGCAGCTCGCCGCATCACAAACGTCCTCCGCATCAATCACCTCAATCAGCCGAAACTCATGGACACTCAATAATAATAACTAGTGAAAACCCTGTAGTAGCGGTGCAAGAAAACCACGCGACAATAGCTGACCAGATTGACCTCACCGAGACACTTTCCGACAACGCCACCAACATACCAACTTCCGAACGTACAGACAACCCCAGAAGGACTTTTAAACTCACTAGAATGATTGCTCCTGGCAACCCAGCACATAAACTTGCTCCCGTCAGCCCGAATATATTTTTAGCTTCAAAAAACTCTCCTCAAACTACTATCGACATGCAAGCAATCACTCGCGGAAAACTGTCAAAATCACTTGGTCAAGAGATGTCTGTCAAAGTGACCGCTCGCAACTCCATCAGTTTTCACAAACCCAGGAGGGAACGATCTACCAACCCCACAAGTTTAATTGCCGAAAAGATCTACACGGGTATACTAAATAACGAAAACCCCACCAAAGCGACAAGAATACTCGCTTCCAATAGATCCATCTCAAAGGTTGTTCAGGACTTTTTAACGAAAAAAGTCTCTAGCGACGACACAAGAAAACTTGCAGAGGCGATTCCATCTATCCCTCACCGGACGGCTCCGCCAACAGATGACGTCATCTGTTTAGATGACACACCAAAGATTACATCAATAGAAAAGTTAAATACAGTTGAGAGAAATATTGATCCTCCTGAAACAAATAAAGTTCCAGACAGAGTTGATTGTAGTTCGGGAAGCCCTAGTCAGCTACCAGATAACGAGCTAGTCTTACGGGTACCGAGTGATACAAATGAAGTTGATTTGGTGCGAGCCTTGCAATCCAAAGGTAAATAGTTTTTTTATCTATTCGCAAATATGTATTTCTAGTACCATTGCCAGTATAAATCCTAATCGTCCTAAATGCCTTAATCGTCGTTTTCTTGGTGTCTGTGATTCTATTTATTTTTAAATTTTTTCATGAAATCCCAGCACTACTAACGATGGTATGGTTCGGTCCCACCCCACCCCCAGGGGTCTGACACGATAAATTCAATATATTTGTTATAAATTTAATAACTAGTGGCTCCGTGAGCTGTAGACCTCGCGACAAACTTAACTTTGACGTTGGGAAACTGTATATCCGCTAACTCCTCCTAAACCACGGAACTCATTTAGATGCGGTTTTCACCAATGGACGACCTGGTTCATTGGGAAGGATTATATGTACATAGCATTTTAAATAAGTCTTAATATAGTAGAGAAAATCCAATGTTTTTTTAATCAAGTCGTCAAAAAATTCAATTTTTTGGCGCTTAAATAGCTGACGCCTGTTTAAACCTTAAGAAATATATCAAATTAATGTACTAAATAATTGTAGTTCTTTAAAAAGCCTAGAGAAAAGTCCGCGATGGCATATGTCTATCTCCTAAGATTGACACACAGTAACCATTTTTATGTTTAAAGAATCTATTAATCAGTATTAGGTGATTTGCGAAGCTATTTACTCCTATTCAGTATTAATCCTTATCCATACAAATACATTTTCTACCTTGGACATTTAATATAGATTAAAATTGTCCTTTACACTATATGATTTAAATATATACTTTAGAAGATATCAAAGATTAAAGCAAACGAAAAAATAATTCACGAACCGCGAGCTATATCTTGCGACAAACTTAACTTTGCCGTTGGAAAACTGATATCGCCATACGTTGGGTCAGTTTACCAACACCGCAAATAAGTTTGTAATGGCAAAAACCCCCATATCCCCGCCATTTTGAAAAATTTCGAAAAACTGAATCGACAAAAAAAAACTATATAATTATCGAACTTGCTCACAACATTTCACGAGAATCGGTTCAGAACTGCGACCTGTAGATGAGAACAAATGGACAGACGGACAGCCGCCGGACATCCGCTGGACATACCAAAGCATTTTTGCCCAAGCTGAAACGGAGATGCTTCGCTCGCTTCACTGGCTCGGTCGATAAGCTTTCATTCCTGTAGCTAGGCCTAGAATATGTTAACTCAAGAAAGCAATTTTTGGTTTCAGTGACGGTGCGTATGGAGCGATTACAAGTAGAAGTTGTGGATTTTATTCCTGCTAAAAAAAGAAGACTGAAATAAATTATTAAAACTAAATGTACTTCTTTTATTGTGGCTTTTAGTGATGCACTACTATAATTCTCCTGTCCTGTCCTATTAGCATACTAGCAGACATTCAGTACATCGATCGCTGTTTGTTATAATTTTTTTTTGATGCTAATATTGATGGAGTTAATAAGTCATTAATTCCAAGGTTAGCTGGAAGAGATCCCATAAGGGTTGTGCAAACATATTCCTTATTAATCTTTGGAACGCCACAGTCTAGCCGACAGCAGATTTTCGTGCCCCTGACGCCACGATATGCCGTTTTCCAAAAGCGTCGGCTACAGTCGTCGTCGAGCGATCGTGGTATGCATTTTCGCCGTTAGCCGTGGCGTTCACAAGGTAGGGGTGGAAACCTTGATCGCTTTTTGTATGAAAAGCCGTAGGTTCACACGCCTCTTAACCTTTTGAACTCCACGGCTGAATGCGAGAGAACGTGCCCCTGTCGCAGAGTATGGCTGTAGCCGACAAAATGTATGGAAAACGGAATGTCGTCAGGGGCACGAAAATTTGCTTACCGGTTTTGACCAATTTTTGATAGGTTGTCAGTCAGAATAAAATCTAGGTTACGTTTTGATTTTTTCACTATAACATAAATTCAATTTTATAGTTTCAGCATTCTCATACAAAATTAATTTCGGCGATTATTTGACTTTTTTGATCTTTAATTAATATTCATAAAAAGGAAAAGACCTAGATTTTGTTCTGACTGACAACCTATCCAAAACTGGTCAAAATCGGTTAATAATTAAGGGGTGCAAATAGTTATCGCCTTTTATATGAAAAGGTTGATTGCCGTTGGTACACACAGTACTCCTAAGTATAATATTTATTGGAGTAATTAAAACAATTGTACAATTAAAACAAATGACAAAGAAAATCAAACAATATAATGGCTAAGAATTATTTCGTAATACATAATGGTTGCGTGTCATTTATGTGCTATAAAAAGTTTACATACACAATAAACCTCTCCAAATTTAAAAAGAGCACTGACGGCCATACTTAATGTATGGCCGTCAGCGCTCTTTTTACAATTGGCAAGGTAAATTTAGATATGTGTAAGAGCCTGTGTGGCCCACTTGCAAAATAAATATTTTTAATTTGCTATTTCAATCGCACCATTTTTCTAATAAACAAGTGACAGTTGCTTTGGATTTGTTAGGGGTTGCGTGAACGCATGTTTCGTGGAGCTTTTTACAGTCGCATTTTTCCGCGATCTTTTTTTTTTATGAAGGACGGGGCACCCTGATGCCAACCCTACTGTTTTAACAGTAGATTTACTGTTTTCGCCCAGTCATCCCTGTTTTCTGTTTTAGTTCACGGTCCCGCCCTTTTTACAATTTGTGAATTGGTATCACTAGCTGGCCTCTTTCCGTTTAATTTTGATTAAATCTTTGCATTTTGACTTTATTTACTTACTTTACAATTTCCAGAAATTCTTTAATTAAAAGCAATTTGCGGTAAATCTGATAGTAGTTGTATAACTATATATCAATTCTATGAATGTTATATCGGACAATAGATTTGATGTTTAGAAATTACTATTTTACTGTTTTTTGCCGTTTTTTTAAGTTATATTTGCTGCTTTTTATTTTCCTGGGGTTGGCAACACTGACTGGGCATGCGTTTGACCCTAGTTTCACGAAAGCGAAGACAGGGTCTAGGATAGAACACGTGTGGTGTGTCTATGACATTGTCTATGGTTAACTTTGGCATTATTGACACCTATCGTTACTAATAATAACATGTACGTTTTTAGCAGAATAAAGCCAAGATTTCTGTTGGCATCTCTTGTTTAATTGTATCAATTTATTCTGCTAATTATGACTCTAGACGATGAAAATGCGGATAAGCTAAAATCTTCGCATATGCGCCAATTTTTGCGACCGGACCGTTTCGACACCGAACCCGGAGCGGTCGCGGCTGATTCAAAATGGAGCCATTGGTATAAAACTTTCCTCAATTTTCTGTCTGCAGCTGATTCGACTTTACCTGATTCAACGAAGTTGAAATTATTAACGAATCATTTATCTCCAACGATTTTCGTATTCATTAATGAATGTGATACGTTTGACAATGCGATTACTCGACTCAATGATATCTATATCAAACCTAAAAATGAAATATATACACGCCATATTTTATCAACACGGAAACAGCAACCCGACGAATCGATATCCTCATATATTCAAGCTCTGAAACAACTTGCTCAAGATTGTGACTTTAAGAGCGTAACTGCTAATCAATATAAACAAGAGTATATACGTGATGCGTTCATATCAGGAATTTTATCACAAACGATACGCCAAAGACTGTTAGAAAACACAGTATTAAGCCTTGATGACGCTTTAAAACAGGCAATGACTATTGAATCGGCGGAGAAAAACAGTCTCGCATTTATCAACAAGCCTGATCTGTCTCACCTTAATGCTGTAACATCACGTGACCATATTCTACCTTCTGAAGAAAGTCAAAACTCTAATCTAGCAGCTTCGACACAAGGAAGAAGACGGTGCTTCTTTTGCGGATCTAAAACTCTGCACCAACGCATTAAGTGTCCCGCATTCAACTCAATGTGTCAATTATGTTCAAAAAAAGGACACTTCGCAAGTGTATGTCGATCTTCGAAACCTGTGGCAAGTGCAATGTCCAGCAAAGAAGAAAGTAACGCATGTATTTCAGCTGCTTCCCCGACCAGCCTACAGAAAGCGACTATTCCTATCTTATTAAATGAAACTCGCGCTGATGCACTCATTGACACGGGAAGTTCTGTAAGTTTCATCGATGAAGCTTTATCCAGATCTATGAATCTTAGAAGAAGGAAAATTAGTCAATCTGTAACTTTGGCTTCTTTAAGCCATGTATCATTCGTTAATGGCCTATGTCAAGCAACTATCAAAATTGACCAACATATTTACAAACATCACCCTCTCCTCGTCGTACAGAACCTATGTGCTGATGTCATTCTTGGGCACGATCTACTGAAAAATCATCGCTCTCTGGAATTTCAATTTGGTGGGAATAGAGAACCTCTCCATATATGTAACGTTATGCAAGCATCTGTACCTCCAGCGTCTATATTTTCTGTCCTGTCTCCTAATATTAAGCCAATTACTATCAAATCCAGAAGTTACTCTGAAGAAGATGAACAATTCATTAAAGAGGAAGTGTCGAAACTTTTGGAGAGCGGCGTAATCGAACCGAGTATGTCACCCTGGAGGGCTCAGGTTTTAATAACGGGAGGCACTAATCACCGAAAACGTATGGTCATAGATTACTCGCGTACTATAAACCGATACACTGAACTGGATGCCTTTCCTTTACCAAAAATTGAATCGATCATATCCAAAGTTTCTAAATACAACTTCTTTAGCCAAATAGACCTAAAATCTGCCTATCATCAAGTGCCAATATTACCAAAAGAAAAGCCGATGACAGCATTCGAAGCTTGCGGAAACCTATATCAATTTACACGAATACCGTTCGGCGTAACAAATGGCGTAGCTGCCTTTCAAAGAGCGTTATCTTTTATCATAGAGACTGAAAAGCTAGATGGCACATTCTCTTATCTTGATGACGTCACGGTCTGTGGGAAGACTAAAGAAGAACATGACGAAAATCTAAAAAGATTTATGAATGCAGTTACCAAATACAATTTGACTTTAAATGAACAGAAGTGTGTCTTTAGCGCTGAACGAATAAACTTACTTGGGTATACAATTTATAATAATGTGATTAAACCCGATGAGAATCGACTTAAACCGCTTTTAGAACTACCATTGCCAAACGACAGCAGCAGTCTAAAAAGAATTCTCGGAATGTTTGCACACTACTCGAAGTGGATCCCAAACTTCTCTACAAAAATACAACCACTCATACGCGCGAGCATTCCACTCAATCAAGAATCAATAAAATGCTTCCAACTACTAAAGTCCGAAATCGCCAAATCCGCATTGGTAGCTATAAATGATTCCGATTTACTTACCGTTGAGACGGATGCTTCCGAATACGCTATTGCTGGTACTCTATCTCAATGTGGCCGACCTATAGCATTCTTTTCTCGATCACTCAACGATTCTGAAAGGAAGCACCCTTCCATAGAAAAGGAAGCCTGTGCAATCGTGGAATCGTTACGGAAATGGCGTCACTGTTTAATTGGTAGACACTTTTTGTTAATCACAGACCAGCAGTCAGTAGCTTTTATGCTGAATCAAAAGCACACGAGCAAAATCAAAAACGAAAAGATCGAACGGTGGCGTCTGGAACTCTCTTGTTTCAAATACGATGTAATATATCGCCCTGGAAAAGAAAACGTTTCTGCGGACGCATTATCAAGAGTGTGTGCTCTCATGACTACTGATAAATTATACGACTTACATAATTCTCTTTGCCATCCAGGTATCGTCAGGATGGTGCACTGGATCCGCACCAAGAATCTCCCTTATTCTATTGACGATGTCAAAGCTATGACTACAGCTTGTCGCGTCTGCGCAGAATTGAAGCCACGTTTCATTAAGACCAAGAGCCACCTCATTAAAGCTATCGAACCTTTTCAACGTTTAAGTATCGACTTCAAAGGACCTTTACCGTCAAACACTCATAATAAATACATTCTCAGTATCATTGACGAATACTCCAGATTTCCTTTTGCCTATGCTTGTCCTGATTTATCCGCACAAACGGTTATCAAGTGCCTAAAAGACTTGTTTCTTACGTTTGGTTCTCCAGCCTATATTCATTCCGACAGGGGCACAGCATTTATGTCTCAGGAACTAAAACAATTTCTGTCTTCTTATGGTGTTGCTTCCAGCAGAACGACACCCTACAACCCAGAGGGTAATGGGCAAGTAGAACGCCTGAATGGAACACTTTGGAAAACAATCCAACTATTTCTTAAATCGAGACAGATGGAAACTGCGGACTGGGAACAAGCATTACCTACTGCGCTACATTCAATCCGTTCTCTACTCTGTACAGCAACGAATGAGACTCCTCATGAGCGACTTTTCATGCACCCCAGACGATCTCCGACAGGCGAATCAGTTCCTTCGTGGTTAATGTCACCAGGTCGAGTGTTAATGAAAAGAAATGTAAGACATTCAAAATATGAACCAATCGTTGAAGAAGTGGAGTTGTTACATGGCAACCCATCTTACTCATACGTCCGCTTGCCTGATGGCCGCGAGTCTACTGTGTCCAATAGACAACTTGTATCACTACCTACTGAGGATCCAGAAACTGATGAACCCTGCCTAGAAAATTCAATGCCAGAAGATTCAGAATATGACACTGCAGAGTCAGATGGATCTCCCTCGCATCAATACCCTGCAAATAGCGAGGTACAGCGCGCTGATGTGGCGGTACAGCCTCCACGGCGATCCAACCGCTTAAGGAAACCACCAACTCGCTTTGATGATTATGTTAGTGGCTGTATTGCAGGAACATAAATCTGGTGGGGGTGAATGTGGTGTGTCTATGACATTGTCTATGGTTAACTTTGGCATTATTGACACCTATCGTTACTAATAATAACATGTACGTTTTTAGCAGAATAAAGCCAAGATTTCTGTTGGCATCTCTTGTTTAATTGTATCAACACGCTTGCCCAGAAGATGCCTATTCACTCTTACCTTGAAGACACCAAGATTCTATAATTCAGGAAATACAGACGCTGGGAGTGTTCCACACCTTAGCGGTGCGCACCAAAAAGGATTTCGCCCACCGTTCAGTACGGCTCCTAGGAAATTCAATTACATGTGGATGAAAACCCTCCCGACGTCTGGTAGCCCGGTGGCAAAATGTGGATGGTGGGATTAGGTCACGTGGAAAATGTGTCATGGGAAAAAGCTACGAGTAAAATTCCGATGAAGAAATTAATCGATCGCGGAAAAATGCGCTTCAGAAAAAAGCTACAAAAATAATGCGTTCGCGAAACCCATCTAACGAAGCAAATTAGTGAGCGTTCGCGTTGCGCAAGACCCACGTCTGTTGTCTGGAAGGCAATGAAATGATGACAGCAGGATCTTAGGGCCTGGCCACAACACCACGGTACGGCGTCGTGTCGAGAAAAAACCCATTGCAAATAACCTTTATAGCTATAGAAAAAGGGCGACGTGCAACGGAACTTTTCACGGCACGACGCCGTACAATACCGTGGTTATGTACGACGTCATGCCGTGGTGTTGTGGCCAAAGCCTTAGTGCCACTACTAAAGTTCGCCTTCATTCCGCCAGCACCTTAGAGGAAACTTAGAAGTAGGTATATTTTGATAATAAATAAAATGCCAGTTTAGTCCGTATTTTTTAATGAAATTCGATTTATGGTACAATCTCATTTTAAATTACAATTACTTGATCGCGATTTACCTAGACGCCGCTCACTTGATTGTTAACAGTGTATAATAATATTGTACATACTTAAATAATGTAAACATGCATCACTTGACGCACAATGAATTGGCACGTTTCATAAAAAAATCCTTGACTACAAATTAAACGAGATCTTGTAAAGGTATGCAATAGTGACTGATATTCCTATCGCGGATTTTCCGTAGGAAGATCTTAGGATAAGTGTTAACTAAATGCTAAGTCTATAAATTTCGCCGCAGTCTTATAATTAAGACAAATATGACTTATACATTTTGTTTGTGTGGTTTTGGCGACACGGACAAGTCCGATGAAAAATTAACAGCGGTTAAAATTTTAATCGGAGTCACAAATACCAAACAGAGTGCAAACTTCTTAAAATTGCGTTAGCACTAATGGCGTAGCTATGTGCCTCCCTACTGACGCGTTCATGACGCCCCAAGTGCCACTCAAGTTTACGCAAGTTCCCACGCATGGGTGGCTCAAGCTAGCTTTTAACCTTTTGACCGCCCCAGTCGGCTGCAGGGTAAAAAAGTCCTTCATTACCTTGACTTAAACTTGAAATTCGTGTTACTTCTTAGACATGCTTGGCGGTCAAAAGGTTAAATATCAAATTTCCGTTTTTTTTTCCTCATCTGTCAATATGTAATAGGATTATTAAAAAAAATAACTTTTAAATAACTTTTTAATTTAGTAAAGATATTTGCGCGCTATGAAGGAGCTTTCTTGGGCTCTGTTCGGTATTTCAATTGAGGTAATAGGTCTGTGTGTAGTGTGTGAGATTTTATATATTATTAGATGTTCAAGAAGAGTGTGAACCTATGGCTTTTTATACAAAAGGCGATAACGATTTCGAAACCATTAAAAAAGAATCGATTTTTACCGATTTTTAGGGTTCCGTAGCAAAATGGCAAAGAACGGAACCCTTATAGATTCGTCACGTCTGTCTGTCTGTCCGTCCGTATGTCACAGCCACTTTTTTCCGAAACTATAAGAACTATGCTGTTGAAACTTGGTAAGTAGATGTATTCTGTAAACCGCATTAAGATTTTCAGACAAAAATAGAAAAAAAAAAACGTTAAATTTTTGGGCTTCCCCATACTTAGAACTGAAATGCAATTATTTTTTTTTCATCAAACCCATACCTTGTGGGGTATCTATGGATAGGTCTTCAAAAATGATATTGAGGTTTCAAATATCATTTTTTTTCTAAACTGAATAGTTTGCGCGAGAGACACTTCCAAAGTGGTAAAATGTGTGTCCCCTCCCCCTGTAACTTCTAAAATAAGAGAATGATAAAACTAAAAAAAATACATAATGTACATTGCCATATAAACTTCCACCGAAAATTGGTTTGAACGAGATCTAGTTTATAGGTTGTCAGTCAGAACAAAATCTAGGTCTATACGTTTTGGTTTCTTCACTATAATCTATAACTTCAGTTTTATTGTTGTTTCAGTATTCTCATACAAAACTAATTTCGGCGATCATTTGACTTTGTTGATCTTTAATCATTATTCAAAAAACGATAGACCTAGATTTTGTTCTGACTGACAACCTATCAAAAATTGGTTAACATTTAAGGGATGAAAATCGTTATCGCGTTTTATATGAAAATGATTATTTTAAAAGCTTTTATTTGCCGTTGGTTCACAGTCCTCTTAAGGCTGTGGCCCTATCAAAGTTGACGAGAGGATAAGTTAGTTATCCCTATCTTATCTCACAGTGTATCTCTTTCTTCATGACTAGTATGAGAGAAACGCACTGAGGGATAAGATGGGGATAGATTATTCTCGTATCCAACTTGCTAGGATCGAATCCGGCCACAAATTCAAGTACTCACAACATACGTAGGTAGATGCATTTGACACATTTAATATAATATCAGTCAAAATTCTTACAATCGATAACATATACAAAACAATATACTTAGAACGACCAAAAACTCAATCGGCCTGTCAAAAGCACTATTATTGTGCTTAACCTTTTGAACGCCAAGCTGCGAAACAAAACGCTGCCTATCAGACGCCACAACAATAAAACAAAAGTTTACGTCTGAAAACATAGAGATTGCATAACGAGATATTGATGTTAAAGTTTTAAATTTTATATTTCACATGATTTAGAGCGAGAAATTTGTTTCGACCGTAGCCGTCGTGGCGGTCAAAAGGTTAATGCCAATAAACACCATCTGCCAGTCTTCGACCATCTACTACTGACCCAACTTGCCTATGGCGTGAGTAGATATCTGTCATCTCAAACTTTGATAAAACCATCACAAAACTGGTTTAGGCGTTGTCCTAATAGAACGCGATTACGCGATCATTGCTAGTTCACGCGAACTTTTTTCTAACAGGGGGGTAAATGTTGTGCTACCTATATGAGTACTTTAGTGAGGTTTTTCACCCCTGAACCGATTGTGGGTAAATATTTTCTAAACGAATTCGTGTCGACGTCAGTACCATTATTACGAGTTTACGGAAACCGTTCTCGTTATCGAAATCTATCGTAAATACTGCTTGTCGCCGATACAAGTAAAAGGGACCCAGCGATAGTTTTCTATTGCGAGAACGGTTTGCATAAACTCATGGTAAAGGTACAGGTCTTGTAGTAGATAGTCTAAGCTGCCTTTGTGTTAACATCTTTCCCGGAATGTGGCGAGACCTCCGAATTTAATGGTCAGTATTTACAGTAAAATGTACATTCTGCTAAGCTTAAAAATATCTAGAAACCAAAAAGCCAAAGCTCCGTACGCATGTATAGTCAGCATCAAAAGTACAAAATATCATCACATTCACATGGCACACGATTTAAATTTATTCGAATAAAAATTTTAACTATCAAGTTACTTAAATTCAATATTTACAAGTTCTCAGTCTACTTTTGTTGACGACTGTACCTGCGCACTGAACGAAACTGATCATTTTGCTATCTACGTCAGTTATTGGCACACGATGAGAGATCACAGAATTAATAATACTGATGGAAAATTATTTGCAGCAAATTTAGGTTATGCTTTAACACGTCTAATCGGAATTGACAATATCATACCATGTATCCTGTAGACTCCGCATATCCGGGCGGGCATATCCTCTAAAATCCCCCCACGCCCAGCAATGGCAGCTTTATTTGCGGTGTCTTTAGGATCTATGCTCTGTAAAACATGCTTTATTTGGCAGTACAGTCACGAACACCAAGTTTTAAACACTTTAGCAAATCATTGCCTTGATATAAGGTGCAAAATTGATTGCAACTCCTGACTGAACGAACTCCTTGCCTAATATTGTCCATTCCTTGTAGACGAAGTATTCGCATTTACAAGAGACCCTAGTGATGCTTAGTTTGTATAACCCTTTCAGCAGCAAGACAATTTTTCTTTGCTTTTAGTACAGTCCAGTCCATTAAAATCGAAATAAACAGTTGTTCAAAAATATGTTGTTTTGAAGCCTTGGAATTATCATGGTAAGCGCGAAGTTGGCTTACCCGTCGAAGATATCCAAGCTCTGATGATTACAAAAAAGAGTACATAAGTAGTATTTTTTTGTATGATGTACTAATAAGGAAGTTTTCTAAAAAAAAAACTAATTAGTCCGTGAGTTAGATTATCAAAAAATAATGAACACGTATTTTTTGATTTATCAAATCAATCAAAATTGACAAAGATAACGCGCATCAAAGTTCGGGTGTGGGTAATTATGACGTCATAAGTCCCCACTTATTGACGTGACGGCACGCGAAACTTCAACACACTATATCTTCGTCATTTCTTGTTTAATCGACAAAAGAAAAAATATGTGTCAGTATTTTTTTATAATGTAAATGACGGACTAATTAGAATTTTTCAGAGAAATTCCTTATTGGGTACTATCTTTTGGAATCATCAGATTCTGGATATCTTTGAAGGGTACGCTTACTTGACGTTCACATTGTCATGAACTTGACTGTACGTGAGTACATACTATCTATTTCGACTGGTAATCGGGTATCGGGGGAAAGGTTTTAAGTTTTTGACTTTGCCTTCTTTTCACCAAATCGGCATTCTCATAAAAAAATCATTGGCTTTTTACAATTATCTGTATATTTATCCAAAAGCAGAGTCAGCATTTCGGTTAACGCGAATTATTTTCACCTTTTGTGAAATAAATTTTACACAATAAAGTGTGTTATGAAGCAGGGTTTTAGTCTAACTTATTTCCAAATAGTATGTGAAGTTAATAACAAATGCATAATTTCGTAACCGCCAAAAAATCTTAAAAGCCTCTTAAACAATTATTTTAATATCACTTCAGTAATATTTGCAAGATTTTAAAATCTGTAACTGGCATAATTTCATAAAATGCTATAGTTTCTGACTTCAGGCCGACTGAGAGGTAATGATAAGTGAGAAAGATATATTTATCTTCCCTTTCATTGGCCGACCTGATAGTTGAAACGTAAATAGCTACTTAAAAATAATATACTCTGAAACAAGTTTTGTACCATTTCTGGTTTTACGAAGAGAAAATAACAATACGAATAAAATCTCCAAATGTTTTATAAACCCCAACAATTATCCCAGTTTTTAAATTAAATTATGTTTGACTAGACACTACGAATGTAGTTTATTTTTCATAGCTTAAAGGCCCAGCAGGCGATAATTAAATATTAAAATTAGGGTATCTGACTATAATAATTTTTAGTCAGTTTTGACTGTTTATTAAAATGATAGGAGGTTAGATAAAACGGTACACATAATGGTTGAACCGATCTATACTCTTATGTAAGTTTTTATAATGACAATCTTATAAGAACTTACACCAAGGCTGGGCTAAATAAAGATCCGTTGGCAAGGATCTCAAAAAAAGTATGGCGTTCAATACAACTGCGTTGAACAAAATAACTTAGTTCGTCATGGTAACGCCATCTATTTACAAGTTTATAAACTACGAAGCTCCATTGCCGACGTCTTAGTTCTTATGACATTTACACAGAGTCTTATTTTGCCTGATTCATCGCTCTTTCATTGCTCGCTAGGAGCTACGAACCACAAAAACAAAACGCATGAATCAGCCAATAATGACCTTTCCTTTATGTAATAAGTATGCGATGGAGTCATTTCACACCAAAAAAGTGAGCATCGCAAAAAGTCCGTTGGGTTAAATTTCGTTTACGAATGTCAAAATTTTAAACGGATTTTTATAAAACCCAGCGTAAGGGTAATTGCTTAACTATTCGTTGAGTTAACGTAACTCGCGGCGTGGCGGTGCCTTTGTTATTTTACAACTAAGGCCCTTGTTCAGACGGTAACTTCTTGATATACATTTATAAAGTAATAAAAAAAAATATCTTGGAAACTAACACACATTCTGACGTTTCCTTAGTAAAACAGCTGAATGCAAGTGCGCTTAGCAAATTTTCCATTTATTTTCTATACCGTCCGCAATTTTGACTCTAATCATACTTTTATTGCATTAAAGTATGGTCATAGGCAAATTTTGAAGACTATCTTAACTTTTTCTTCATTAGAAAATAAAGTTTATTCACAAAAACTTAAAAACCAAAACCCTGGTGACGAAAAATCATTTTTGCTCTAGTATGACACAGCCTTAGAATTTTTATATAGTCTATGACACTCATTTTATCCGCGAATCATATGATACCGCATTTATTGAAATCGGACCATTACTTCAGGAGTTAAAATGGAACGAGTAATCAAATATACAAACATAGCCCATCATGTAACATATGAGACTGTATTATAACAAAAAGTCACCGTCTGTGTAGAACCTAATAGTGAAAAAGTCTACCCCTATTGTCTTTTATGATGAAACTCCAGGTTATGTATATTGTAATTTGTCAAACATTACTGTTTGTTACTCAATTAAAGAAAAATAAAGATGCTATGTTGGTCCAAAGTTTAGATAAAAATACCAAGAAAATTCTCAATTGATTTTTAAACCATTGAAGCTGTTTTGCAAATAATTAAATTAGCCTCTTTTTATGAGCCATTCCCTTTTTCGTTTTTAGGGTTTCGTACCCAAAGGGTAAAAACGGGACCCTATTACTAAGGCTCCGCTGTCCGTATGTCCGTCTGTCCGTCTGTCTCCAGGCTGTATCTCATGAACCGTGATAGTTAGACAGTTGAAATTTTCACAGATGATGTTTTCGCTATTTTGCCGATTCCTGTTGCCGCTATAACAAGAAATACTAAAAAAAACAGAATAAGATAAATATTTAAGGGTCTCCCATATTTATATCCGAGACGGCACCTATGACCTTCGCTCCTAAAAGTATATATTCACAAGTTTAAGAGGTAGACTGTTTCAACTATATTCGCTATAAAAAGCGTACTTAATAAATGGTCATTTTCACAACTCTCAATGTGGCTTGTCTGCTGGTGTTAAACTTAATATTGAATTTCTATGAACTCTCGGAATCTTGTTAGTTGCGACATAAAGTTCACAATTCAAGAGTGTGATATTATATCAAATAAAAAAAAAGTAAAGAGATTTGTGACAAAAACGGATAAGTGTACAGTGTCACAACTCCCCCGGAGTTTCCGAATATTTTATCTTATTAAAAGAAAATTGTGAAAAATAATACAGCATTTTTGCTACATGCATGCTGCAAAAAACTGGCCAAGCAGATTAGCCTAAATTGCTGTATTATTTTTACAAATTCTCTTGATTCAAAGCATCCATGAAACGTCGGATATATCTAACGAACTATATTTAAATAATTAGTATCATTTCAGAATTATACAATTTTAGATTTTCTTAATAGAATAGTTTAGTTTATGTGCAATAATCCACCTGAACTATTCGCTGAAATTTTCTATATTGTTTTTACGGCAAATGCTTTATGGATATTTTCATAAATTAAACTGTTCTATTAATAAGCATTCAGAAATGATATGAAACGTTTGAATATTCTCGTAACTCGATAGATATACCCATTACATTTCCATAGCACTATGGAATATACTTTATCTTCACCCATATCATAAAACCAAAAACATAATGTAATCAAAAACCGTAGGAAATGACCAGCATTATGACAACCAATTAGGTAAAACCAGTTCTGTAATGTTATTACAGTATCGATTTTAGTATCGTAATGGCATTAATAATAATAATAATAATAAATCAGGGGACAATCTTTACACAAATCAATCTAGCCCCAAAGTAAGCTCTAAAGGCTTGTGTTATGGGTACTAGACGACGACGCATTAAATTTGGAACAGCTGTCAAAACTCAAGTGGGTCTCTATTCTAGTATCCATAGATATTAAAACAGTTATTGATACAAAACATCAATTCAGTATGTTCTTTTAATGTAAACTGCACGACATTTGATCTCGAATGACATGAGAATAGAGACTTCATTCGTTTGTCTATGATTTAAAAAAAAAAGGTCTTGACGGAGGATCGAATTGCCGCCATTACTGCTTTCATAATTCATGTTGGTTTTTTGCTGAACGAAAGTACAATTGTAAAAAGTTGTTTGTAATTTACATTTTAGTTGAAAATATGGATAGTAGTCTTCTCGGAGTGACTGTGTGATGTGAAAATGCGCCGGATATCGTAAATGCAGCCACGATTGCAACAAATAACTTGTTGCCAGAAAATATTGTTTCTGAACACATCATGGAGGATTTATAATATGTGTGTAGATAAAGTTATGTATGCAACTCTGCATAATTTGGCCTTAAAACACACGTGCGATCTTATTATGAAACTCGCTAACAGCTCGTTTCATAAAACCACACTAGTGTTTTAAGGCCTATCATTATGCAACCGTTGCATAAACTACTATTCTTAAATATTGTCATCGTATATTTGCGAGACGTCAACATGACGTCTAGTGCTTACCCGCAATATTAAAGTTTAACACCAGCCTACATTCGAAGCCATAGGGGTAATTTAGAGCGGGACCTATAGAACTAATCGCTTTAACATATCAAAGCCTACATTCACCCATGCGCCGATTCCCTTCGCTTTTAAGCTATATTGAAACGTGTTAAAGTTTAAATTGGATTATACGATTGGTAATCATAGTTTATCAAGTTGATTTCGACTTGATACAGTCCGCTGCGATATGATTTACACTAGACTAGAATAACGTTTAATTATTGAACAATAAGTTACCTACTGCACAGTAGCAAAGGTAGGTATAACAAGTTTTTAAATTTCGTATCCCCATAGCATAGCTGGGCACCGTTAATTAAATAGTTAACTGCGTTAATCGCTAATCCGTTACTGAAAAAGAGAACTTCGTTAAACGTTAAAGCGTTACATTTTTGGAAGATTTAACGGAAGTTAACGTGAATCGGTTAACTCGTGATAGAAACTGCATTTTATATGTCGTTGCGTTAGTAATTTACTTAAGATTAGTAAAAATAAGGTATTGCATTAGAGTTTGTAATAATACCTATTATTTAGAGATCAAATTCAAATCAAAAGCTTTCTGAAATAAGCCGCGCGGAGTCCTTTTGGCAAATAGAAGGTGCTTAATTAACGTTTAACGGACTTTAATAGTTTTAACGGAAGTTAATGAGTCTGTTAAATTTTTTTGAAGTTAACTTAAAAGTTAATCCATCTGAAATGTTAACTTCGTTAATTAACGATTAACTGATTAACGGTCTTGTGCCCAGCCATGCCAGATAGTTTGCAAAAAAACCCACCCGTAGGTCTGATATTAATTGCAGCAAAAATAAACGATGTCTTTAATTCGTCCGTCCTTTTGAGATTTTTTTGTACTTTTTCAGTACAAAATGCTAAGAAACTTAATTATGCTATCCGAAAAATTACCCTGCGTACTAAATGGCGAATAATTAGTGATGCCATGTTTTTTACATGTTTCTATATATTTAAAAGTGTTATTGGAAGAGCAGCGGACATGGAAGTTTTGCTTTTTGTCACTTAGAGATTTGGCATTTTCTGGAGAACTGATGCTTGTATTGATCGACCGCGCTCAAGTCTTGAGTGGCCTTCTTTCTATGACGCGAAACGCTAAACAGTCCTTAGGTAAATATGATCTTTTGTGTATAGTTAAAAGTACTTGCCTGTCGAGGGCGACGCACATCCACGCACACTAAGTAGCACTGTACACTATCTACAGGAAGCGAAGCTCATATCCATAGAACATTAAAAAACGCGGCTACACCTCCAACGTGTAAAAGCTATAACTTTCGAATTCAAATCTACCGCAAAATTGTAAAAGTCTACATTTTAACCGTAGTTTAATTGGCCCATTTTTAGTTTGGAAACTAACACTAACCTATTGTTTTGGCACTCTCCGTTTGTCACTTCACTAGATGCTCGCTCGGTGCGGGGGCATGTTGAACGTTAGCGTGTCGTTCGCGTAATACGGCTCTAAATCGTCGTCGTCGGGCAAGTAGTACCCGAAACTCTCATTGGACACCTGATCGGGCTCCTGATTCTTCGGCCCAAAATCCCAGTGTCTATCGACGGATTTTCTCCGTTTCGCGAACAATATCGACCCGTCGAACGCATATTCATCATCGAAATGGAGAACCGCGTCGTCGTAGAAATAATTCTCCTGCTTGCTGGTGTTGGTGTTTCTCGCTATGTTCTTCATCAGCTTCTTCCTCGCGTAACTCGACTTCTCCGAATCGTAATCGTCGACTAGCGGATCATTGCTCCTGTTATCCGACCTGTTCATGGAGTACAGCGAGGAGCTATGCGGGCTGGTCTCCACTCTGGTGCTGACGCTGTGCCGATAAGGGTTCAAGTATTGCTGGTTGTTGTTGCAGCTCATTTCGTACATCATCATGCCCTTGCGCAGTTGGTATCTCCGTTTGGCGACGATCTCTCTAAAATCGTCGGGTTCTAGTTGGAAGCTGTTGGTTTTGGCGTTCATGTAGAGGTAGCCCGAGGCTGAGTTGAGGCGGAGCGAGGTGGAGCGGTTCTTGGAGGAGGTTTTTTCGATGTAGCGGAGGTTGCCCAGCGCGCGAGGGTTCTTCGATTTGAGTTGCTTCATGTTCGCCGGGAGAGGCGACAGCGGGTCGCGATAGAGGATCGATCTGGGAACAATTCCGAATAGTATAATAACAATAATAAATTATTGAAAAACTTATTCGACAATATTACAACTAAAGACTAAACATACTGATGGACAAAAATAACACGTGCCTGAACTAGGAGGTTCCTGTGTTTCTGGCGAAAAAGGACACATAACTGCCTTAAACAATCACATGAAAATTACAATCTGAATTGCACCCATTCAGGGCTGAAACCGAACATTGTCTGGTCTATGGGTTTTATCGGCGTAAAGTCGCTTGTCTTTCGGTTTTTTACAAGGTTTATGGAGAGTGTGCCCAGGAACTACACGACCTCATCCCACCCTCCACTTTCTCTCACCGGTCTACCCGACGCCGGGAGGGCTTCCATCCACATGTGGTTCAGTTTCCATTGGTGCGCACGAAGCGGTTTGCTTCGTCATTCATCATTCGTACAGCCAAGGAGTGGAACGCTCTCCCTGCGTCTGTATTCCCGGAATCGTATAACCTTGGTGTTTTCAAGGCAAGAGTGAATAGGGGTCATCTATAAAGTACGTCACACTAATTTCATTTTCATTTCAATTAGTTCAATTTTGGCATTTTAACACTTAGATATTAGATTTTTAAATGTGACTTCACAAAACGTATGAGCCCTCCTACCCCTTGTCACACAATGTCACACTTCGTCGACCCCCTCCCTCCACCATAATGTGTGACGTACTTTATGGATGACCCCATAGGCATTTTCTGGGTAAGCGTGTACCACCTTCGACCTCGTCGTCACTTAACATGAGGTGAGACTGAGATCAAACGCAATTCCCATTTTTGATAAAAAAAAAATATATATAGGCTGGCAAGATTGCGAGAATAGGAAAAAACATTATGTGACTGTAAAACAATGGAGGAAGAATAGTTATATCATTTGTAATATCTTTAAGTATATTCATCTGAATGTGAAACAAGACAAGTGCAGTTTTATTAATTCGCCTCCGCACCACGAAATCGCGCATTCAATTAAAGTTAAAAGTAATTAAAGCTCAATTTGAGCGGCCTTTCTGAATTCGGCCAAAATAGACTTACTTGTTGGGCCCGAAGCAGTTGCAGGAGCAGCTGCAAACGCTCGGCGAGTACTCGTCGTCCACGTATAGAGGCATCATCGAAGTGTCCCCTGTAATTTTTTTATTTTTATTTTATTGATTATATGATTTTTCCTCATCTTTTATTGGGAAGTACTGACCAAACTGTGTAATGTAAAACATTATGGTGTTGTTTATTTTTTGAGATACGGAGTTTTGAAAAGTCATAATTCATACCACTCGCAAAAACGATCCATACAAAATGGACATGAACTATGACGTCACAGCACACTTGAGTGTACAAAATATATGGCGTTTAAACGAAATTTGTAATTATTTCCGAAAATACTATTACTCGGCCAATATCGTAAAAATAAAAATGTACATAGGTTTTCCGAGGATGTCAAAAACTAGTACTTAATTCAGAACTAAAAAACAATATTTATTTTTCACTTTTTTTGAGCCTTAATGAAAAAAAGAAACAGTCGAAATGATCTTCTTTTTCTATTACATGCATTTATCTACGTTTTCTTTCATAATTATATAATTTAAATCGCATTTTGATTTTCTTGCATATTCCCTATTGATGTGATGACGTAGAAGTTTTTATTTAAACCTTTCACTACGAGGTCATTTCTAGCGCGAAGGGCCACCAGTGCCTAGCACCACATATTTTTTTTATTGACTATGTTTGCACATGGTTATAAATCTTTCAAATTTTTTTTTTTTTCTTTTTAAATATTGATTTGAATTTTGTCATGCAACTGTGAGTTGGAAATACTGAGCGGAAATTCAGCAGCATGTCAAAGTTAAGAAACTCTATTTGCGGATGTTGTATTTGCCACATTGAGAATTAGCGACATTTATAAAATATAAGATATTTTCAATTTTTTTTGGGGCGAATTCCGATGCCCCTTTAGTTCTACCTCCGCTTGACACAATTTCTTGGCACAACCTGTATTACGCAACGTTTTATTTGTTAAAATTCCGAGTGTTATAATAATAATAATAATTTTTAATTGAGATAAAGCATCCATAGGGTTAGTTATAATATAATATTATTCTATGTTAGTAAGAACTAAAAATGAAATAACTTAGGTGTAAAGGTCGCGGAGAGCATGAAGCAGTGTCCACCGGTTTAACAGCGCGGAGTCCCAGCGGTCCGCGAACGCACCCAGGATCCTGTTGGCGCTGCCACGCACTCTCGCCAGCAGGGAGGCGCAGCGCTTGCGCATTATGGTTTCAAACGTTAAGGTTCACTTTGTCCACATTCCCATTTCGTTCACATTCCTACTACGTCCACAATCCAACTTCGTCAACATTCCCATTTCATCCATATTCCCATTTCATCCTTTTCCTACGTCGTCCTCATTTCTACTTCGTCCACATTCCCACTTCGTCAACATTCCTAGCTTAACTAACAGGCGTAAAGTAAAAAATAGGCCAAATACGTAGGTAGGTTTAGGTTATGTTAGTTTTGCAGCAGGCCTTGGGCCAAAGCCCCCAGAAACAGGAGCACCGCACTAGCGGGTCTCCGTCTACACTGTCTAATTTCTAAACAATAAGTGTCGACGGAGCTCCTATTTCTGGATGGTTTGGCCCTCCGGGCCTGCTGCAAAGCTAATATAACCTAAACCTACCTACGTATTTGGCCTATTTTTTACTTTACGCGTGTTAGTTAAGTTAGGAATGTTGAAGAAGTGGGTATGTGGACGGAGTGGGAATGTGGACGAAGTAGGAATGTGGACGACGTGGGAAAAGGACAAAAGTGGAATATGGATGAAATGGGAATGTTGACGAAGTCGGATTGTGGACGAAGTAGGAATGTGAACAAAATGGGAATGTGGACGAAGTGAACCTAAACGGCATCGAAGCTGTCGGTTATACAGCGCGCACTAGGATATGTCGCCCCGCCCTGTACGGAGAGCTCACCTGTCGCGTGCGCGTGCGCCGGCAGCCGCGTGCCGCGCGCCACGCCGCGCAGCACGGCGCCGTCCGCCGTGATCACGTCGCCCTCCAGCCGCACCGCCACCTGCTGCGCCTGCGCAGACAACACGGAACTTTACTGCTATCCTACTTATAATCGACCGAGTGAGCCAAGCGTCTCCGTTTCAGCTTGGGCAAAAATCCTGTCGTTCGTCCGGCTGTCCATTTTTTCTCGTCTATAAATTGCATTTCTCAACCGATTCTCATGAAATTTTGTGAGCAAGGGGGCTAGCACGACGTGCCCGCGAGTCGTTTGTCGCTTAGTGCGTCGCTGTCAAACTAGTCAAATATGTAAGGGATGCATTGAGCGACAAACGACTCGCGGGCAGGTCGTGCTAGACGTGCTGGTTGGATAATTACATAGTTTTTTTTTGTAGATTATGTTTTACGAAATTTTTCAACTTGGCGGAGATAAGGGGGTTTTGCGATTACAAAGTTATTAGCGGTGCGGTGTTGGTAAACTGACCAGAATCTATGTCGATGTACGGGGATAACAGTTTACAAACGGCAAAGTTAAATTAATCGCAAGGTCTACAGCTCACGGAGCCACTAGTATTATAAATGCGAAAGGCTGTGTGTGTCTGTTTTTATGTCTGTTACCACTCAGCTTTTTTATGAGCATCCACTGTCCTCAACAATTACGTTATTTTTTTGTTGGCACTGACCTGTTCCGCCTGCTGCTGGTCCCGCTTCTCGTCCTCCGTGTTCATGGTCACGAAGCGGAGCACCAACAAGTTGAGACACGCCGCCACTATCGCCAGCCCGAACAGGATGAAGATCAGCGCGAACATCACGTAGGAAGGCTTGCGGTTGAGCGCGTTGTCTTTCTGCAGGGCCACCATGTCGCCGAATCCTGGGGATTTACGAAGATTATGTAAAAAAGCCCGGCCAAATGAGAGTTAAACTCGCGTGGAGAGGGTTCCGTTCTCTACATGATTTATCTGAAATTTACTACGTTACTTTAAATAATACTTTGGAAACAAGGGGGGGAATGGTCAATTTTCGCCTATTTTCCTAAATTACATCTAAACTATTTTACTTGAAATTTAAATGAAAATATATTTAAGATCCTCACAATAATGTCAAAAATTTCATTTGATATGTCAACTCTATCAGTCCAGTATTTTCTGAGCAAATTGGCTGTGACAGACGGACAGACACGAGTGATCCTATAAGGGTTCCGTTTTTCTTTTTGAGGTACGGAACCCTAAAAAGAAGCCACCATAGGCAAGCTGGTGTGAAATGTGTGAAGATGGTTGAATATATACTATGGAATGTGTGGATGTTACAGTGGACGCTGTGCTCGAACAACTGCTAACCAACCTTGAACAGAACTTGCGAAGAGAAGTCAAAGTGTGACGTATTATACTAACCAATAGCAGCAGATGAAGTAGTAAGAGTGTTTTCACATTACCTGATACGACATCGGTATCGGGCGCCGATACGATATCGGGGCAAGTAAGCGCTGGTTCCCACCCCGATAAAGAGGGAGCCATCTCTAAAAGGTATGAAATATGAACCTGCCTTTCACATTTTCCGTACCGATATCGGATATCGGACCCGATATGTCGGCGGCCGTGTCAGGTCTTCGTCGATATCGGACGATATTGGTTATGTGTGCTATATATGTCATATGTATACATTTTATTTGGTGTGTGCGTGACTGTGCCGGCGCGGCGGCCGGCGGTTGCCGAATCGGCCCGATAATATGGGACATATGTGAAGACAACACGATATCGGATATCGGCTATCGGCGTTCGACACCGATATCGTATCGGGTAATGTGAAACCGCTCTGACAGTGTAAACCGTGTACTATGGTTATTTTAAACACTAGATAAATCTTCGGGAATTTTGTACAGAGCGATGGTTTTTTTTTACGCTTTTCAAACAAAACCAAACTGCGGCACCATTTCTTGGTGAATATTTAAAACACTCTTACAGTATCTACTGTGTACTACTACATTAATTAAAGAATACGTTCTAAAGCCTATTGATGAAACAGTTATAATTTCAGTTGAAGTAGCTCCAGCCCTTGAAGTCTGATCAGCACGTCTAGCACGACCTGCCCGCGAGTCATTTGTCGCTCAGTGCTTCTCTGTCAAACTAGTCAAATAAGTAAGGGATGCACTGCGCGACAAACGACTCGCAGGCAGGTCGTGCTTGACATGCAGTCCACCTACTTAAGTCGCGCTCTTACCAATGATTTGATTTTATTACAATTGAAATTGAGGACTTTAGAGGAAAAGTGTGGCGTCATATATAATACATACCGATGGTGGTAAGATTGATGAAGCTAAGTAGACTTTCTATGTAGCTCCAGCTAAACTTGGTGACGCCAATGGGAAGCTTATGACGGTGGTAATAGATGATATTCGGCCGTCCTCAAACAAAAAGGCGGCTAAACGCAACATTATCATTTTTGAGTTAACGGTTTACTTAGAGAAAAACAACGCAAAACCGTGCTGTTAATTTTTTTGTTGAAAGCTCATTTTCGAACGAAATCCAACGATTTCAAAATTTTTTTTCGATAAGTCCCACCGATATTTCTGCATGGCTTTTTTTTTTGGGGCGTACATATTAATTAATCTCGCGTCAGAAAAAAAGCCAATACAGCTGAGCCCACATGAAAATTATTATTATTTTGGTACTTTTAATTAACGCTGGCAACCCCTTCCCACCCGATCTATTTAATTTTTTTTTTTGGTGCTCAGGGAGCAACTGAGCAACTGTTTGAAAAAAAATTAAAGTCGCTGAGCCCACATTTTATATAGCACCATACGGGTCATCATACCATCTTAGGACTAATTAATCGAATGTGGCCACAAGTAGTCTTGTGGCTCTGCCCAACCCATTGGGGATTTCGGGTGTGATGCTATATATGTATGTAATTATTACTATTTTATCTCGTTTACTTATTATTTTATTTTGTTTCAAGAAAGTAGCGACATTTTACATACCACATTGTAACAAAACGGTCAAGTGTGTCTGGTGGGACCACGGTTCCGGAGCGAGGTGTAAGTCGAGCAGCGGACATTTCGGCTGGAATGATGATGAATAGGTGTTGTACTCACCGATGGTAGTAAGTGTGATGAAGCAGTAATAGACGCTGTCGAAATAGCTCCAGCCCTCGAACTTGGAGAAGGCCGCGGCGCCGCCCGCGATGGTGAGCGACGACAGCGTGGTCACGACGCAGATGAGGTCCACCTCCGAGGCGCTCGTCGCCTTGCAGTTCAACGCGTGCTTCAACGACTTGATTATTACGCTGCGGAGGAATTTGAGCGGTAACTTCTGATAGAATCTTTGAGAGATTAGACCTAGTTTCTTTAACTGGATTCAATAGCACTATACATGTTCCGATAAGTATGTTTAGAAGCCCTTACTCTGAGTGCATTTTGCTCCTAAATGTGCACTTGATATAGGGTTCTATTCAAAAAATGAATATAAATATTTAGGTGACCAATAATATTTAGTTTTTAATTTTAAGTGTATAAATATATACATATACTAGCTGTAACCGCGATTTCGTCCGCGTGGGATAGTGTCTTTGGGTAGCATTTTTAATTATTTAGGCTAATTATTTTACAAATAAGACACATACGTATAAATACTTTAATCAGCTATTTGCAGTGTTTCACTGCAAAGAGCTTATTAAATAATTTAATTATATAAGTACACAAGGTATAAAGTGTTAATATGAGTTCGCCGCAAACGTTATATCAGAATAGCTCTTTTTAATATTTTTTCTCTTGTCGCAAACTTATAAAACATTCACATAAACCTTACATATTTCCATACAAACTTTCATCCCCTATTCCCTATTGTTATTATACATCCTTGAGGGTAAAACTTTTATAAACTTTGAATGTCATATTTATTTATATCGAATCAAAAACCTAAAAAATAAGTTTTCAGTTTCTAGCTTTAAAAATTACGATACTTCCATACAACTTTTCATCCCCCTTTTTCAACCCCGTAAGACCCTTTATTCGCATTAAAAAGTAGCCTATGTCCTTTCTCAGGCTCTAGACTATCTGTGTACCAAATTTCATTTAAATCAGTTCAGTAGTTTTGGCGTAAAAGCGCGACAGACAGACAGAGTTACTTTCGCATTTATAATATTAGCATGGATTGCCGAGAGACATTAAGAAAATAGATGCACTGGACTTACTTAGCAAAGGGGTAAGAGACGCCGGAAATTGCATTGCCTGAGGGCACCGACATGGTTAATCCGGCCCTGAGTCTAAGTAAAAGTTCTCCTGCGTCTACAATACCAACCTGCTGAGTCGGTTGACACGCTCTCCGATGCTCTGGAACATGATGAGCCCCAGCGGGATGCCCACGATCGCGTAGAACATGGTGAACAGCTTGCCGCCCACCGTGGCCGGTGTCGAGTGCCCATAGCCTTGTTAGTAAGCGTTAGCAGTTAGTGGGTTAGTGGTTGACGCTGACAAGTGTCAATGACCTTAAGTGATCGGTCACTGTCTGTTTGCACCGGAGTGAACGAGAAGCACTGTGCGGTTATTATATAAGTAAACACACTACACATATAATATAAATTACTCAAGTTTTTAGTGTGGGCGTGATGTAATAGTGATATTAATTATAGTAAAAAAATTAAAGACAGAACTGTTTAACTTTTTGGCCGCCGTGGTCGACTATGCATGACAGGCTATACAGGGTAAAAAAGACCTTTATAGCCTTGACTTAAAGTTGAAATTCGCGTTACTGCTCAGACATGCTTGGTGGCCAAAAGGTTAAAGAGGATTTCAGACGTAACTTCACGATTTTTTTATATTGTATCGATTCCAAAACAGATCGTTTGTTTGAAATAGCTAGTTTTTCAATAATATAAAGAATATGAACATATATTTTTTTCGCTTTGCTAAATCAATTCGTTTTTGTAATAAAACTGTACAAGTAAAGCTGATTTAGGTCTTGTGTTTCCTATGTGTATTTAATAAGTCAGTGTGTTATTTCGGAATACCTTGCCTTCACAAATTAACCAACACCATTGCAAGTTTACTCATTGACTTACCAATGGTAGTAAGCACGGTGGTAGCATAGTAGAAGGCTCCGGTGAACTTCCACTGCTGCCCGGCCTTGTGGGGCTCTGACTTGAGCACCACCGTCTCCATCACACGGAAGTCCTCCTCCGTTATATTGTACTTTCTTATTATCATACCTTCGATTGCTGAAACAATATATTTCGTGAGACTTGTCTATTTCACTGCGCTTTGTCTGCCATAACCAACTCTGACAGAGGGTGCGTACTTGAGTGTAGTATGAGGATAGGGTGGTCAAAAGGCTCAAAGCTTTTCGAATGAAATTCGTGATTTGTTTTAAAGGCAAATCTACTTAAGGATCATAGTGATAAAGGCGAAAATTCCATACCTTGTAATACTTCAAATCTGTTTCGCTCAGTGGTTGACTCTAACGCATCGAACACTGCAGCACCAACTAGCAAATATGTGAACGTACACACGATTAACGATAGAGTGCGAACATTTTGCTTCTTCATCACTCCTGCGTCAGTCCGGAGGGCTTAAGGCCCGAGGCGCTTCCAGCCTCACGTTCACAAAACCTTGTTGCCTCTCACTCCGATACCATATTGTCTCAAATTTAACTAAGTAACCATTGTAAGTACTGTATTATCCAATGTGGAATAGTTGATATGCTATTTTTTTTAAATTTAGAATGTTCGTCTTTTGTATTTCACATTCGTCATTTTACTGTCAGCTTTTCTGTTAATTGACTGGTCGGAGTGGAGTGTTTGTAAATAATGCTATGAATAAATTGATCCCTTTAAAGGAAGTCATCTTCTTTTTATGTTCATTATGTGGTATTTTCTCTTGCCAGAAGTTTCTTATGGCTATCCCATTATATGTACACACTTAATGAGTCTGCACCTGAAAAGAAAATTGGTTTTTTCTATAACCAATAAAACAAATTTAAATAATTCAGCTTGAATGAAATCTAGAAATCAGAAACTGTAGACCAATTCCTCTATTTTGGAGTAATTTACATCAATGCTAAAATAAATAAATAAAATAAATGGGAATTTTTTTTTTTTCGCTTGTTTACAGCTGACAAACAACTGACTTGCTATTTACTCGTATGTATAGATAAAATACATTTTGAATTTAGGGTGCCTGCTCACTTTGTATTCCATTTTTAGCATTAGGATGTATGTACATAAACTATTTATTGCTTAAGGAATGCACAAAGGTGAGCTTATCCCTAATGTGATGAGCCAGCTAACTTTGGAGTTGATATGAGACGACAATATGTGGATTTGTATTTTGCCTAGTTCAAATGGATTAATACTATAAATCTTACAGATAGTTATAATAAATATGGGATTAGTTTCATTGCAAGCCGGTTCTTAACAGTATGTTACAGCTAATCAAAGGCTTTCTGGGACACTAGGGGTATGAAGTACAGTTCACTTCCCAAATCTCGGAATCATATTTGTTATTGGCCAATAATAATGTAAGCCTGGTGGACCCAAAACCAGATCTTGGCTTTGTTGGCCTGCTGTGTCTTCTTAAATAATTTTCAATTGAGTTCACATTTTGGTTTTGGTTTCATTGATATTTACACAATGTACTTCAAATGTACCAGTTTGAAAAGTAGTAAGAAAAAAGGACTGAATGTTGACAGTTGTTGATAAAATTGGTGCAAAGCTCTTTTAGGGAATATACTGGCTGACCATACTAATTTAACTTAAAATTATTTGGTTTACTTTTAATTTTCTTATCACTTCATATAAATTTACTTTATAGTTATACTGCTGAAACTTTTGTAATAAATCAAATCAAAACTTCTGAAAATTAAACATTATTTATTATATTACAAAATTAGATATTATTTGATTTGAAATGAAATTATGCTTTGTTTGTAGCAAACCCAAAAAGGTATTTTAAAAATAGAACTTGTGTGTTTTTTTTCTTTATATTAAAATATTTCAAACAAAGAACTCACCATTCTGCAGAGTGAAAGGTCAAGGAAACTTTCGTTTGTTATATATTTTTCGATTCCGTATCGCGTACAGCATCTATAAATATTTAATTATCTGCAAAGCTGTATCCTAAAAATAACATCGTGCTTTAGTCCGCATTCACTTCCATAGCATAGGTCAACGCACACTACGCTAACTGGGTCAAATGTTATGACGAAGATTTGCAGCGGCGCCCGACGCCGAAACACGTGCCGAACACTCGCTCAGCTCAATTCTACCCATATTCAGCAATTACAAAAAAGTAATTGGGCCAGTTTTAAGATTCTCTCCCCCTGCTATCCTCTATGCGGTATTCTTGCTGTCACACCTGCCTAGTTTTCTTCTGTCAAACACACTTGCACTGCACTATCGACACGAAGCATCACGCAAACTTGGTTAACTAGCTAATAAACATTTGTGACTATATTTACAATAAATAATTGGATTTGTTTAAAATAAAAATAACGAAAATGTATTATTTTTGGCTAGTAGCCTCCTTGCACTTCCTTGATGGACTGGATGGTAGTGTTGCAAGTGATAAAATCGGCTGAAAACCTGAAGGGCTGAAAGTCCTGAAAATATATCATAACTTCCCGGGTCAGTGACTTACGGGCGTAATAAGTAGTTTACAACATCTCCGTATCAATTCTCATCATCAACGCTTAAGTAAGCTAATTAACTTTAAGTAAATAAGAAAACCGAAAATAAAGAGAAAGTTCAAAGTTGCCATGTTAACGTAAGTGAAAAGCTGTCACCGTGACTTTTAAGTTTGTCACTTATCAACTAGATGGCGCCAGGTACTCCTATGACGTCAAACTAATGCCGCTGAATTTAATTTCATTAATTTCCGTCCAGCTTGGGTCCGAGATGTTTGCTTAATGTTAATTACGGTGGCACCTACTCCTTATTCGTATTTACACAGGCTGCAGTAACTAATTTGAATGCCTTATTTACGTTTAAATAATGTCGCAACTCACTGGGATCCGGGCGGGATGTTTCGTTTATTATTAAGGGTCTCTTTGCGCTTTGCGGGCGGGCATTGTAAATAACGCATTTGAAGAAACGCCCTTTACGAAGGATGCGTCTTTCACGAATTCTTTCTTATTCCTTTACTTTAAGTTCCTTATTATTTGTTAATTTATGACCGAATCCTTTTTTGAAGTCTTTTACAAGCAGACTAGAGTTTATCAAACATTTCATTCCGTAAATACGAATTACTTAAGTAATTTGGTGACCCAACGTTAAGTTATATTACGACATTATATTGTGACGATTCCTTATTAGGTACTGAAAAACCATTTTTATTTTAAAATCAAATTAGGTGCATTTTCAGAAACAGTGAATAAATAAATACTGTTTAAAATAAAATCACACTTAACGGCCCAAACTAGGATTGTCCGCGAGTAATGAAAATAAGACATTAAAGTAAATAGTAATGTTTTTATACGAGATTCTGACTCTAGCGGGAATTGAAACCGTAACCTCATTATGACAATGTAACCAGTAGTGGGCTAACGCAGGCAGGGGTCCCCCAAGTACCTACGGTCGGAGGGTCAAATTTGGACAATGGCAATAGGCTAGGCTTACGGTTAGATACGGCATCGGATTCAGGCCATGCCGAAAATAATGTTTATTACCTTTAGATCGGCGTTCCAAAGGTAAGAAACTGTAGTATATATGAATTTGGATAGAGACCTATCCACGTGTGGCACAAGACCAAATATCGAAAAATTGTGCTCGAGTATCTATTTCTTAGACCCAATGTAAAAAGAGCGCTGACGGCCATACATTTTATTATATGGTTGTCAGCGCTCTTTTTACATTGGACGAATACGCGCCGGCGTGAACGCTCTTGAAAGATAGGGGGTTCAAAATACAAAAAGGGAAGCATTAAGAAAACCTTACTTACTAATAAGTAAGTCTAAAAAAACCGACTTCAAAATCCCTTTACTAATCTTCAATTACCGAGAAACGTCAGATAGTGTCAGACAAGTAAATTAGGTATATAATTTACTTGTAACAATATATCTGACGTTTTTCGGTAATTGACTAAAGAAGAGATTTTGAAGTCGGTTAATCTTTAGTTATTTTTTTTTCATTGACTAATTATTACCTCGAAAAAACTATAAGCTGGAAAAAAATATAAAGTATTTATGTCTGCGATATATACATCGACGAAATGATGTGCCCTCCTAGCACATTAGTGTTTTTCGTGCGAGCATTCATCTTTTAACAACAGCCAATGGCAGATGCCTAATGTGCGAATAAGAGTAGTCTATTAGGCCCTCCATAAGCCATATAAGACCTTATCTGAATTCGATAGGAACTTTGACATAACAAAAATTTGGCAGAGCTATATACGCTAAGGCAGGATGAACATTTTTGTCTGGGTCTTGTTTGAATGCATTTTCCCAATGTATCAGTCGTGCCAACAAACACGCGCAACAACCAGGCCGTGAAGCGAAAGCTGTAAGGGCCGCTTTCTCGAAGGGCTAGAGAACGGAACGCCATAGACAAGTTTTACTTTTTAATGGAATTGGGTAAACAGCTGTCAGTGAGATCTGTGCCTTTTCTGTACTTTGTTGTTTTTTGATAATGTTTCGTAGGATCCAATCAGTAGATTACAATTGCAATACGTAAAATTAATATGGGCTAGACAAATGGAAAAGAAATTAGTTCAAGATGTACGACATTTTGACATAAAAAAAACCGAGCAAAATAAATAATTAAGCAATCAACAGTTTCTTTTAGATTGGAAAACTTCAAAATTGATAGCGTCACACCATGACACACTCAACAGTACCTACGTACGTACGTCGAAACACAAAAATAACAACCAAATCCCAGGAGTGTCAAGATACTTAAAGTAGCTTTTAACTACTTCGTCTGCGTGGAAATATATTTTTAAAATATGACCAGTTTTCCTGTAACTGACTTTTTGAATTTAGATTTTTTCCCTCACATTACGGGCCCTCTCATAGCATAGGGCACGCACAAACTTGCCGTTAATAAATTTTTCAGCCACTATTTAACCGTTTTAGGGATTAGCAGTCTTAAAATAAAGCAGCCTATGTCCTTTCCCAATGCTTAAACTATCTCCATACTAAATTTTATCAAAATTGGGTCAGTGGTTTAGCCATAAATCGCACAATTACATAACGCACAAACTCCCAGAAATGAGTTTTCTAGCCCATATTTCACACTTTTAGTGGTTTATTTTCTTAAAAATGCGTAGCCTAGCTACGTCCATCCCCAGGGCTTAAACTATTTCCATAACAGATTTCATCAAAATCGGTGCAGCCCCCCCTCGATTCACGACCGAAGCACCTTATTTTGATCACTTTAAAGGAATTAGAACGATTTTACTGGAAGATAGGTAAAATGACACAAAAATAGGGAAGTTGCATGAAAATACAAATGAGGTTTAAATGATATATTATGAAAGTTAATGTAAACAAAAGCATATTACAGAAAAAAAGCAGATCATTTTGACTATTCATTGTTATTTGATTAAGAGTCAAAATTAGTGAAACATATATAAGTATTGTTTTTAGTTCTGATTTTAGTTCTTTGGACATCCTCATCAAATTTATGTAATGATTTATTTCTACGATGTTGATCTAAAAACAGTATTTTTGGAAATAATTGCAGATTTCGTTTAAACTCCATACATTTTGTAGTCTAATGACAGCTGTGACGTCATATCTGTTGTCCATTTTGTACGGAGTGTTTTTGCGAGTGGTATGAACAGTGACTTTTCAAAGCTTCATAACTCATAAAATAATCAACATAAAGATGTTTTGCGTACACAGATCGGTTTCTATTACTCAGCACTTTCCAATACAACATGAAAAAATAAAAATGCATCTTCCGTATTGCCACTAAAAACTAAATCCTGTATCCGCGCATGCGCATTACGAACGCATATTAAAGTGGGCGAATAAAAGTACCTACGGCATATTTCACATATCCAATTAAGCGCCACCCGTTAGATTTTTTCATTATTTTTGGTTAGAGTTAAATAATTAGGTTATCCACAGTGATTCAGTGCGTCAGCAAAACAAACGGTAAGTAGTACTACGTGCGTAATGCTACTCTTTGATTCACTATGACCATTCTGTCGGAAGCCTTTACATTTCCTCTAGAACAGAGGGAAAACCCATAAATCATTTACTATAGGCCTGTAGTATTATTATTCATCAATTACAGCTCCCGTAGCACACAAATTTTATCGCGCATAAAGCATTCGTCTCTTTCGCACCCGCGTATTAGTTAAAAAGTGACAGATGCTTATGTGCGCGGTAAGAGCTAGTGTGCTAGGCCCCTTGGTTCTACGTCCTTAGATATTTTGACTGTTACTCACCATTTACATTCCCGTATAGTAGAATACCTTTCCTTTTTAGGGTTCCGTACCCAAAGGGTAAAACGGGACCCTATTACTTAGACTCCGCTGTCCGTCCGTATGTCACCGGGCTGTATCTCATGAACCGTGATTGTTAGACAGTTGAAATTTTCACAGATGATGTATTTCTGTTGCCGCTATACTAGAACACAACAAATACTAAAAAACACAGAATAAAATAAATATTTAAGGGGGCTCCGATACAAAAAACGTGATTTTTTTGCCGTTTTTATAGATAATGGTACGGAACCCTTCGTGCGCGAGTCCGACTTGCACTTGGTCGGTTTTTAGATTTCCTACTTCCATTTCCAAAAAAATCTGTTCTCAACATAACAATTTTCATATCAATTCATAAAAGAGGTATTAAGGGTAATTGTGTAACAAAAATACAAACTTTAAAAAAAAACATCGTCTGTTTCTACGTTGCACTGTTGGGTGTCCCGTTCATAATGAGAGGGACTGGGAATCAGTCCCCATCCCCAGGCGGACCAAGTAGTGGGGACTTTGCACATTATCTTTGCATTACTGTATTGAGGTGTGCAGGTTTTCTCATGATGTTTTCCCTTATTGAAATGCTCGTGGTCGAGTTTACTAGTACTCGTCTCGTAGTCATTGAAGAGTTCCACTATCCACCTCTTGGCTCCATGGTCAGATCAGCTCGATGGTACCAAATTATTGTATTGTCATCCGAATTTAATTCGTCGTCGTCGTGGGTCGTCCACAAATTACCTAACGCAAAATTCTCAAATTTTTGACCCCCCCTCCCACCATGTAACAGGACCGTAACGCTAAGCCGGGATCCCCCCCTCCCTCCCCATTCCGTTACGTAACAGGTCCTTTGTAAAGTTTTTGCCTAATATTCAGGTAGAAAGATTTATATTTTTAAATAAAATACGAAAGTGTAGTTTCAAGGACGACGACATAAGAATTATTCTGAGAATTCTATAGTACGCCCAATTTCAAAAGTGCGCTGACGGCTATACATTTTATATAGCCATCAGCGTCCTTTTTACATTGGGCGAGGTATGATTATCTATGAACATATTTCGGTTCCATTTCTTAATAATATAATTATAAATTCATGAGTTTACATTAATTGTACAATATTATAAAATCGTGACTAACGCCAACCTTGACCCCCCCCCCCCCTCCCGCTCCCCCCTCCCTCCAAGTTTCGTAACGTAATGTGGACGACCCCTTACATAGTTTCAAGTTTCAAATCGTTACGACAATTAGAAGTAGGTTAAAATTAACTTCTAAGATTTTATTTCATTATTTGTTAGTTAGTGAAGCTAATAAAAGCGTGTTAGAAAAGAGCTTTCTTATCAAAAAAGTAACATGTACAGTATGTTTTTTATTACCTAGTTATCCCCTGAAAAGGGCTAAGGTAACGTATTCTGCCAAGTTTGCTCCATAGACTATAACTAAACCGCTTTAGTATGCGTTCAGACTCGCGGACCTTTCTCCCAAGTTCTGGGTCACGTTTATGCAATGTTATGTTGGTTGTGTTGGTACATTGTTTACACACTATATTTGATATGAGTAATGGCTGCTTTCTTTTTGGCCAATGACCCGATGACTAACCAATTTGCGACTTTTCTGTTTTATTCATAGATCTTAGTCATTTTAGGTGTACATATCGTAAAACGACCTAATGGGAAAGATAGAAAAAATCGGACAACTTCTAGGAAATGCACTTTCGCTAAAGTTTGCTACACCGAGTGAAATGTGGTTTTTGACAACGGGTAATACCTTCTCTCGCAGTTGACCGAAAAACGTTTGTTTGACTGTAAGTTTTTGTCGAATTTTCTTTTCGCAGAATGCAATTTTCAGCTTAAGTATTTGTTTCTCAGTTACATTTTAACTTAACAATTTTCGACAATTTAAATAAAGAACCGAGAAGGTATAAACGAGATTTAGTGGCTGCATATTTTTATGATATAGATAGATAGATCGATTTATCTTAATTTGGAAATGTGTACAACAGCGTATAATTCGGTACCTTTGACCTGGATTTCACTTGATTTCTGGAAAAAGTTGTATACATTATAGGGTCCTAAATACACCTGAGTAATAGATTATTGGTAATCTTAGTCAAAACCAGTCTACTTGTAGAGTCCTAAATAGTTCAATATATACTACCTTCCTACTTCAAAATTATAACCTCAATTTTTCAATTAATCAATTCAAACTTCCTGCATTCAATTGCATCAATTAATTATTGGCATGAAAGAAGCGTCTTTTACCAACCATCAATAGTTTTAATTGCCTGTTCCGCTTAACAGAACCGTCAAACGCATTAACATTGTTTGTTCCCATTTCACCTAGTAAAACACCTTTCTTTACCCACACACGCAAAATTTAAGTATGACACTGTCAGACACTAGCTGTCCCTGTGTGAGTTGTATCCATATAGCGTCGGCCGAAGTGTGCGTGTTCACAGATGCTCAAACGTTTTCCTGTGTGCGTGGAATCACTATCAGTGGGAAGAAGTAGGGATGCGTTTGATTGGTTGGATGCGTTTGCTTGTGTGCGTGTTGCGTATGCGCACGCAATGCCAATGGCAATTGCGGGAAACTGTGTAAAAGTTGGTTGATATTACATGAGCGGAAAAAAGAAGGAAGTTTAATATGTAAGTGATATATCAGTTTCTATAGGTATTGTTACGTGGAAGGAAGTGTACGTTTAGAGAGAGACTTGTTTTTAATTGTATAGCTCTAGCCTTTTTTGGGTGAGATTTTTATTAGGTATAACAAAACCGAAATTTGGAAATGACACTAATCTATTACATATAAAACAGTACCGTGACTCTCTTATAGACAACGCACAGCCTAAACGGATGGTCCTAGAGGTTTGAAATTTGGAGGAGACATTCCTCGAGTACCCTAGAAGTGCACTAAGGAGGGATTTTTTGAAATTCCATTCCTAAAGGGATGAAGAGGGGTGATAAAGTTTGTATGGAAAATACTGCGGGCGAAGCTGTGGCGGGTCCACTGTGAGTTAATACGACTTCAATGTAGGTTTTTTATGATTGATTGATGATTGATGACGAATTTTAAACTATAATCATGTTTAAACACACTAGTCGATTAAAATGGGTGTCACTTTTTATGAGCTTCCTGCTATTTGTTGGCGCTGCACTCTGGAAATAGCATGCGGTGAAAATGTATAATAAAATCTAAAGTTTCTCTTCCCCATTTGTAAAGAGAAAATTACCATAATAGAATTAAATGCATAAGAGATACATAAACATTATTTATTGCGTCATTACTACAGCGTCATATAACCTAGATAATGAGGGTATAAAGTTATTTCAACTATTACTGGCCGGATCTGGTAATATAGGAGATATTATACGATATACTGCAGTATGCAGTCTACAGCTGACAAACAGTAAGATAATTTACCGTCAAAAATCAGTCTACTGTCCGCGCGCCAGCTCTAAGGAATCTCAAAGTACGTTAAAGTAAAGATCTAAGTGCAGTAAATGGGTTCACTTATATCGTTCCAATCAAAATGTTCGAGTAAACACCGATTTCTTGTAAAGTAAGGAATACAAATATTTACAAACTAAAGTATGTAAAGATTTGTATTCCTTACTTTACATACTATCGAGTTCGATTACAAACCTGGTTTTCTGTGGATCCACGGACTGATTCGCTCCATATTACAAAGTCGTTTAAGCGGGTATCCCTTAAGGTACATCAGCGGCCCTAATATGCATGACACAAAGATATGATAGACCGTCTTATCTCTAACTGCGTCTCTCTCACACTAGTGCCGACGAAAGAGATAGTCATAGAGATAAACGGGTTTAATTTATCTGTGTCATGCATGTTAGGACCGCTGGGGTAACATGTTAAATTACGAAGGAAAAACCCACGGTAAGAGGGTCAAATGGGTTTCCCTTAGCTGCAAACCGCAGCTTTGGACGACAATTACCTAGTACGAGGTAACTTCAAATGTTTTATTTTCGTTTAATTCAAACACTGGCATGTTGTCGTACTGTTCACTAGTGTCACAGCGCTGCGGCTGCAGACTGCAGTGAAAGCTGCATCGGTCTAATGCATGCGGTTGCAGGCGCTGCAAGTCTTGATACTTTACTACTAAGGCCTTCCTATCAACCAACCTAAATTAAACTAAGCACATATTCATAATAAACATCAGTGACGACGCGGTTAGCCTAGTTGGTAGTGACCCTGCCTCCGAAGCTAGCGTCCCGGGTTCGATCCCCGGTAAGTGCAAATATTTATGTGATGAGCACGAATGTTTGAGTTTTGGTGTTTCCTATGTATTTAAGTATTTATTTCTCTATATAAGTATGTATCCTTTCGTCGTCGTCTATTACCCATAACACAAGCCTTTAGAGCTTACTTTGGGACTAGATCGATTTGTGTAAAGATTGTCCCCTGATATATTTTATTTATTTATTTATTTATCATCTATTTTAGATGTTTGTTTGAGCTACTGACGCCATGACAATTCTCAGATAATAAGTTAAGTAATTAGCGATCTTTGATCCTATAGATTTAAATGTCAAAGCTCGGTAAAGGGCTGTCAAAAATTTCAAATTACACCCCGCTTCCCCGCGGCACCCGCAGTTTAGATACCAAACAACTTCTATGCGTGCGCGGATCAGACGAATGGACTACTTACTACTCGGGTACACTCGGGAACGACGTGCCTTATAAGCTTCAAAGGAAAAAACAGGCCTTTTTACTTATAGCCAAACTCTTTAGAGTTTTACTCTTAATCTTAGGTACGAAAGAGATAAACAACCGTAATTTAATCCGTTTACAAACGCCAAATGTCATCACTTTGCTTTGCTTATTTTACATAAACTTTTAATATAGGCATATTATTTTTGCACCCGCGAGAACCGCGTATGTATAACTACAGTTGTCCCACGATAACTGCAATGAAAAAATGGCAACCCCATACGTCATTCCATACGACGGATTGAAATTTTGTATGGAATGACGTATGGGGTTGCCATTTGCCTTTATTAAAAGTTTATGTAAAATAAGCAAAACAGAGGTGACACGTATCGCCAGTATAACTAGGAAAAATGCCTTGTCTCAATTATGCCTGCGCCTAAAGGCATAATTGAGACAAGGCATTTTTCCTTCCAGAAGGCCGTAAATAGGCCGATTACGCGTTATC
Source organism: Tortricodes alternella (assembly GCA_947859335.1). NCBI lineage: Eukaryota > Metazoa > Arthropoda > Insecta > Lepidoptera > Tortricidae > Tortricodes > Tortricodes alternella. The sequence continues at coordinate 7,071,157 of OX401973.1, read as the reverse complement.
CATTCATAACTGCGAGCGTGCGTACTAAAATTCTACGCATGGCTTCAAGTATCAAGACATCTCGATCGTTCGCTAGCATTTGATAGTTAACCGGAGATCAAAAACTGGGGAAGGGAAAGTTAGCCAACATCGCAACTGTCGGCCCTTGAAGGGCAATTACAAGTAGTCTGTGGGCCCAGTTCAGATTGGAGATTAGGTTATTGTATATAGCCTAGTGTTTCAATGTCTAAAAGGCCCGCTTAAGGCTTTTTAGTAAATAATTATCACGTACATTTGAAGGGCTTTATCGAGATTTGCTATAAAGCAAGTATGCTGAAATTCATGTTATCGTCTTTTTGGACAGACAAAGATCAGACACCATACTGCCACCGTAAAGTCGGTCAGTCATCAACCAGATGATAGAAAATATTTTGGGTTATTGTACTTGATGTGAAATCTTCAGAATTAAATGATTGATATTAATCTTGTAATACTTACTTACTTTAAAATGAATTACACTTAGAAATTACTTCTCATAAATTACCCCACATTAGTCTTTCGCTAGAACCACGTAAACAAATAATTATCTCCGTTAATAGGACGGAAAAGCACTAACCTGTACTAAAGACCTAGATTAATCAGAGCCCGCAACTAACAATGTGCCCTAACGGTAAACGTTTGAAATCGGTGTAATCATTACCGCAAACTAGTGCAACCAACACAATAAATGTAAAATAAAAGAACAATGGCAACTGGCTTGATAAAAGCAGTTGAAAAAAAAGGCGGTGTTCCAAATTCAAATAATTTCCCACACGTAACGTTACGCGGGCGGCCATCGAGCACAGGCCGTTATACGCGGCAGTGACCCACATTACACCTTGTACATTTTCGCTGTGATCTTGCAACTAGTTTGTAAAGTAACCTTAATGTTAATCCGTTTGAACACCATCCATTACAGACTTTGCAATACGTTCTCCGAGTTGCTTACTTTTCCACGCAGCAGTGAATACAGTGCATGTGAAGTTGTACTAAAGAACAGTGTAGAAATGTTTAGAATGTTAAGGCTTCGAGGTTTGCCGCGCTTTCTGATTTTACCGAGAAATTATCCGTCGGCGCCATTTTCAAAGTCACGTAGACTTATCGGCTATTACATAGGATGTATTGGCTATTTATTATGTCGGATTGTGGCTTGTGCTGTGAATCATAGGAAACTAGTAATATATAGTTCATTGTTAGTAGTAATAGATGACAGTTTAGTAATGGCATTGTAAATTTATGAGTAAGTATTCGATATTATATCGACTCGAAATTATAACGCTATAATAATATATGTATGTTTTTTTACATTAAACAGGTATACCAAGTCAAATACATATTCGATTAACATTTAATTAGTAAAACAGGTTATTATAAGAATTTAATGATTCCGTAATTAAAATAAGTGTGTCAACTTTGTTTAAATTACGAATATATTTGATCGAGTTTAAATTAAAATACTTAAATAAAACCATGTAAGGCCTACGATAAGTCTTATATGACAGCGACAAATACTCATTTTTTGTAATTAGTTTCTTTGTTTATTTTAAGTAGTAGTAGTTATGAAAAAAACTACTAATAACAAAAAAAATGTAAGTAATTACTCACCCTTTTCATATAGATACATAAACTGTTATCATTTGTATGAAGGGAACGAATCATGATAATTATAACCTAACGTAAGAGACACGTAATCCCAATTTTTGTTTACGTGGACTACTATGGTTAGCAATACTTGTGACCAGTTTCGATTTACTTATAATCTTGCGATCGAAAAGTTATGTTAATTCATAGGAAAAATCGTACATAAACGTATCAAAAGTCGGTTAAATAACAATACAAATTCGACATCATACAGTTAGCGTTTGTATTGAGCTCATAGATGACTCATGTCATACATTGCGTACAATGGTATAACAAGCCTACGCGCCATCCAATTTAGGTGCGTCCGTTACATGTAAGTATGTTTGTTTGTACGTATCCGATTTTATCACGCAATTTGCATTTATCGAGCTGTTATTTGCTTTAGCTAAGTCTATTGACTCTTCGAACTGTTAATTATATAGTCATGAATAAGAAATGTATAAATAATTCATAATTATATTATGTCCGTTTGCTTGAAGATAGGTAGATTAAAACTTCCCCTGGCTGTTAGGAAAAATATAAACCTTGCCGTTTATTTTAGGGAACAATGTTATGGTCAAATATACTTTTTCGTAACTCATCTAATTTGGAATTTATGAGTTTACTCTGCCGAGGTTGCGTCTCGTAATATATAAAAACTATTGCTATAATTTCATATTAATAATAAACTTTAGATATAACAACAAAAATCATAATATAATTGAGTATAACGTTCACATGCATTAATTTCATTTCATGTAACATACATAAGGTATATTATATTATATGTTTGATAGGCATACGAAAATTTATTATATCATTGGGACATTATTATCTTCTGAAAATTAAGCATTTTATCATTACACGTTACGTCCATTATACCATCGGAATGTTAAATTAAACAATATTATACAAAGTGTGCATATATCTCATGAGTATTATATATTTTGTGGTTATGAGTTTTATTATCTAGGTAAATAAAATTTGATTGCCAACGGAGGGGCCGTTGGCAATCAAATTTTAACATATAAGTTACCTATAATCTATAACGATTGGAGGCAGTAAGTGTCATTCTATTTAACTTTACATATACATACTTTGACGACGCGGTTAGCCTAGTTGGGAGTGACCCTGCCTCCGAAGCTAGCGTCCCGGGTTCGATCCCCGGTAAGGGCAAATATTTGTGAGACAAGCACGAATGTTTGTTCCTGAGTCTTGGATGTTTCGCATGTATTTAATTAAGTATTTATTTCTCTATGTAAGTATGTATATCGTCGTCTAGTAGCCATAACACAAGCCTTTAGAGCTTACTTTGGGACTAGATCGATTTGTGTAAAAGATTGTCCCCTGATTTATTATTATTATACTTACTTTCCTGTTTATTTTGGTCTCATAAAACTACCTAATGAATGACATAGGTATACTAACTAATACAAAGATGTAGGTAATTAATTTTCATGAATAAAATAAATTAAGTAACTCGTTTATCATTTTTGGATCTTATGTCTTATGTTTTATCATATGTGGATGGGCTCAAAGTAAAGAAAGGCGCTTTGAAAAGATAGTTTATGGCTATTGTTTTAACGAATTTTAGGTCAGTTATATTTAGTTTTAACTTTGACCTAAAATTCCAGCTTGTTTATCCTTGTTAAGTTTCGAATATTCTGCCTTTTAACCGACTTCAAAAAAGGAGGAGGTTCTCAATTCGTCGGAATCTTTTTTATTAGTAAGTAAGTAAGTAATATTTTCGTGATAGAAAACTAAGTCCGGAATCGTGCTGATATCTGGCACATAAGAAAGTAACAGAAGGGCGCACGAACCTTCTAGATTCGATTAGAAATGGTTAATTCAGGAAAGTTCGATTGAGATAACTGCGCACGAGTCTTTGAAAAGTCATCTTTCTTTTTCTTTCGTAAGTTATTTCATAACTTTATCAAACGAGAACTAAAAGTATGTCGATGTCAAAATTTAAAGTATAATTCACTGGTACTTTATAATTGACGCATAGTTTAGTTTGCCTAGGGATAAACAACATACATATATGTACACCTCTAGCATACGCTAGAATAATCGTGAATATTTTCTATGTTTTGATCATGAGTTACATACATACATACAAACATAGCATCACGCCCGAAATCCCTAATGGGGTGGGCAGAGCCACAAGACTACTTGTGGCCACGTTCGATTAATTAGTCCTAAGATGGTATGATGAACCTTATGGTGACAGGTGATCAGCCCATCGCCCATACAGATAGTCCACCATGTTGGAGAGGACCCGTCCCTTAGTCGACTTTTACAACATGCCAGGATGATAAGCATCTGCACGCGTTCTATGCTATTTCTTCACTCCCAGTGCAGTGGTTTCAACGACGAGATATTTAGAAACCTGGCTTGCGAACGCGACCTCCTGGGCTAGGGATCGCGACCCCCCAGCAAGGGTATGCGACCTCCGGGGTTGCGAACCACAGGTTGAAAAACTGAACTAAAGTAACTGAATTTCCTCTAAAAATTTTGTAATATTCTTTGGTTAAATTCCAGAGCGTTGTCACAGGATTGAAGACGTTTTTTATTTGAAACTTTGACCATTGACCGTGGTTATGTGTACGTGGCAACTAACAGAAGAATTTAGAAGATCCAAATACATCATGTGGTGTCACAAATAGTCTCAATACAGACAAAGAGGCCCAATTTCGAGGAAACAGTAATTGAGTGATTATTAAGAGGACTGTGAACCAACGGCAAAAGTCACCCTTTTCATACAAAAGGCGATAACGATTTTCACCCCTTAAATGTTAACCGATTTTGACCATTGTTTGATAGGTTGTCAGTCAGAACAAAATCTAGGTCTCTACGTTTTTGGAATATTGATAAAAGATTAACAAAGTCAAATAATCGCCGAAATTAGTTTTATATGAGAATACTGAAATAACAATAAAACTTAATTTATTGATTATATTTAAAAAACCAAAACGTATAGACCTAGATTTTGTTCTGATTGACAACCTATTAAAAGTTGGTCCACATCGGTTAACATTTAAGGGGTGGAAATCGTTATCGCCTTTTGTATGAAAAGCCGTTGGTTCCACACTCCTCTTAACACTGTCAAGAACTCGGTAGCCGAGTTCTCTTTTACGAGGTTTTGTATCAAAGTGGAAAAATACCGCTACGCCCTACAAGCGTAGCCCGTAGCCTTATAAGATAGTAATTGCAAAGGGCCTCTATTCGACATCCCGCATGGCACGCTGTTAAGTTATATTTTAGCGAAGCAATTTGCGATATCGCACAGGAAATGTCAAATAGAGGTCAAGCTCTGTGTTTATGATTTAATTATGATAACTTATTTTTGTATAAAATACATATAAAACAGTACCGTGACTTATAGATAACGCACAGCCTAAACGGGTGGTCCTAGAGGTTTGAAATTTGGAGAAGATATTCCTCGAGTACCCTAGAGGTGCACCAAGGAGGGATTTTTTACATATAAAACAGTACCGTGACTTATAGACAACGCACAGCCTAAACGGGTGGTCCTAGAGGTTTGAAGTTTGGAGGAGAGTTTCGAGTACCCTAGAGGTGCACCAAGGAGGGATTTTTTGAAATTCCATCCCTAAAGGGATGAAAAGGTGATATAGATTGTATGGAAAATACCGCCGGCGAAGATGTGGCGGGTCCACTAGTATTGTATAAATAAAGAAGGTTCTCGTGGCCGAACTTGACCGCAACTTTCATCGCGGGCGCAAGTGGCACGCGACCCCGAACCGCGCTCTAGATCCGCGCACGATTCGACCATTTCTTTACAAGGTTACTTAAGAACGGTGAGTTGTTGGTATGGGACGAAAGAGTCCTAGCTTAGCAGCGCTCATAATGACAGTTACTTACAATAACGCATGTGTCCTTTTTTATTTTGATTAGTTAGGAAGCGACAGTTGCATGGACTGGGTTTAGTTGTACACCATATGAAAAGCGCATCAAGAAATAAGGTTAGTAGGTCTAGGTAAGTGAAGATCTTTGCAGGGTGGCTGGCGGCAACTGGCGGCAATTCGAGGATCGGCCTATTATATAAAGAAAGAAGGAGAAGAAATAAAAAACATTAATTCAAAATTATAAAAGAAAAACCAGGGATTTGTGTCATTGCGGCATAGAATCGGTCACTGGCGCAGCATAATGCTGAGGTGTTAGACACCCGCAGCGCTGATGTTCAGCCAGCACCGTCTGTAGCAATCGGAGCGCTATACAAACACACTAAACATTAATAATTACACAAATGTATTTGGATAAATAAGTGGAATATATATAAGAAAAAATATTGTTATTGTGGCTTTTGAAAGAAAAAACTAGAATGCACTACACGTAAATAACTTACATGAACCTTATACGTACTTACTTTACTATACAATAATCATTGAAGTATTACGTTACATGAACAGACATCTCAAACAACTGACAGCGAGCACTTGATGACGGGGCGGGCATGCGCGCCGCGTCCGGCGGTGATCGTTTTCTTATAGGCGTTTGTGCCATTTCGCATCAACAAGCTTTACAAAAACTCAAGTTGAGGCGTCCACTCTAGTATGTACATAATGACTTAAAGACAATAATATACTTATTTTGTTTACAGCATACAGTATACGCCCAGAAGTGCACGGTAGTAGCCTGATGATGATGCAGCTAATGATCAGAATATACAAGATATATATATTTATTTTGTGGAAATACCGACCCAAACTCGTTTCAGGTGTGTCAGTCTGTAAATCATTTAATTAACAGTCATATTAAAATTTACTTTGTTAAAAGATAATTGAATATATTTTTTATTTAAAAGAAAGTTTTAACCGTTATTCGTTCAGCGTTTTTAGGCACTCGGAGACTTTAAAGAAAGTCCACAATGTTACACCACCGCGTAAATAAAGTTTGCGTGATACATGCGTAATATGTATTATCATTAGGTGAATTTAGGTGTTATTTAAGTAATATGTGCCTGACCTTATACCATAGACCTTTTTTAATCGGCTCGAGACGCAAATATTTTTTGTTCGGGTATCAAAAAATAAGTTAAGTAAAGTACTTACATTGATTATTATTTATAAGTATTATTATCGTTATTATTTTATATTGTGAATTTTCAAATTAGTAATTGTTGTTTTGATTTGAAGTAAGTATTGTATTTATTAATGAACTTTGATTTAAGGCCTAAGTCTGTATGTGTTAAGTCTATGCGTAAGTAAGAAAAAAGCGAATAGTTTTGGTTTAACTTTAATTAGTTCAGGTGTAATTTTTGTTAGTGATTTTTATTAGACGTTTATTTAGATACCTATCCTACAATTGTTTAATTTTTAGGTACCTACTTTTATTTACCAAGTCTAAAAATATGCTTCCTGGGCTATGTATGAGTGATATGATATAAAACCTTTTTTTATCTTCCGCAATATACTTAAATATCTAAAATACGTAACAATAATTCTCGAGCTTAAAGAAATCAAAGGCGAAACAACGAAGCATTGGCTAAAAAAAATCAATAGTTTAAACTGTTCCAAATTGAGAACAACATACAAATAAACAGTTACAACCGCACAATGCAATGTTGTCTCACCCAAAGAAGCCAAATAGAAAGGCCAAAACAAGACCGGACATTGATAACAGGTACATGAAGACTGCGTGCGCGCATCGCACAATCGCGTTCATGCTTACGGGAAATCGCGCATTTTCCAGTGTCCCCGGCGAAACGCACTTATGCAACGCGGTGCAACAAAACCGTTTCTAATATTACACACATGCATTTCAGCTTTCATCGGCATACTCTCAAGTAAAATGGCGGGTAAAAAATCTAGTGCTTTCTTTTTCAATGTCGTAGAGCGAGATGCTGCGAAAAACACAAACAAAAGAGGGAGACAACGCTATATTATGTTATTGCGTGTTTAGCCACATTTGAATTTAGAAGCGATGAAACAGACCGGTTTCCCGCCAAACGACTTTGACAGTTGGCCCATAGACACAAGACTTTGTTTCTAGCCAGCCAGTGTTGCCGCTTGGCGGGCGCCGCGATTCGCGTGCGGTGAAATGTGGGACAATCGAAAGCCTTTCTCCACCGGCGGTTAGGTATTTAATTCCGTTAGTTTTTTTGTGGCAGCCATTACACTAATATGGCTGGTGGCATCATTTTTTCGCTTTGTCACGTTAGATCATTCTTGTTAGACGTTCGAAAGCTGTTCTGCTTCGGAATCGGAGTCGCATAACTGTACTGCGGAGAGAAATGATGTAATGTTAATAGCTCATGTTTTGCTGGTTTTTCTGCGGTTATTTTTTTATTGCGGCAATGAAATGCTTTTTCATGGTCGTTTAGCTGTGCGGTTTTATTTTAACCGTTAAATCGTAGCTTAGCTCTACCGTACTGAAGTAGTTAGCTATTTCTCGCTGTATTTTTATTAATTTATATTTAAAAAGTATTTTTTAATTAACTGATCAATAGGTTGCTATCCAAAAGCCTCACAAACTCAATACCAATTAAACTGTCTGTAGATTGTTTTATACTATATATAACCAAAATAGGTCTATAAGTATTATTGTTGTAGTAGCCAAGTCGTAATTACATCGGTTCGATATGAACGGGCTCGCCTGCTTTTGTTTTGTAGGTTACATTTACTAAAAGTACGTAGAATAGACGTCGCCACCACGTTGATTATTTCCTCCTTTGTTCCTTTATATCGAGTAGACGTAAAATTGTCCAGGAATTGGTCCTGTCACCCATTGTATGGCACTTGAACAGGTAGAATAGATAATATACCAAATATCGACTTAAATGTTTGCTGGAACATTTAAGTCGATAAGGTGGCTACTACAACAATAATACTTGTAGACCTATTTTGGTTATTATGACTACAATAGGTAATATTTACCTTTAAATATTACTAGTTCACGACTAATAAATAACAAAGACCTCAAAATGAAAAATAAACTGCTTAACATTGTTTTGTAACCCAATTGCAAAATCAAAGTCGCAACCACAGTTGTCTAATATCTGGTAATACAAACCTTTAAAGATATTTATCTACACCCATATCATAAAACCTCCATAGTGTAATCAAAAACCATAGGAAATGACCACCATTTTGACAACCAATTAGGAAAAACCAGTGCTGCAATGTTATTCCCGTATCGTTTTTAGTATAGAAATGAGATTAAATTCTGAACAGCTGTCAAAACTCAAGTGGGTCTCTATTCTAGTATCCATAGATATTAAAACAGTTATTGATACGAAACGTCAATTCAGTATGTTTTTTTAATATAAACTGCACAACATTTGATCTCGAGTGACATGAGAATAGAGACTTCATTCGTTTGTCTATGATTTAAAAAAAAAAATGGTCTTGACGGAGGATCGAATTGCCGCCATTATGTTGGTGTTTTGTTGAACGAAAGTAGAATTGTTGTTGAATTGAATAGAAAAAGTTGTTTGTAATTTACATTTTAGTTGAAAATATGAATAGTAGTCTTCTCGGAGTGTGTGTGATGTGAAAATGCGCCAGATATTGGAAATATGCAGCCACGATTGCAACAAATAACTTGTTGCCAGAAAATATTGTTTCTGAACCCATCATGGAGGATTTATAATATGTGTGTAGAGAAAGTTATGTATGCGACTCTGCATAATTTGGCCTTAAAACACTCGTGCGATCTTATTATGAAACTCGCCTATCGGCTCGTTTCATGAAAACCGCACTAGTGTTTTAAGGCCTATAGGCCTAACCGTTGCATAAACTACTATTAATGAACGACAACTTAGTAACAACAAACCTAAAAGTTGGTATAGTTAGTTATTTTAACTTACGTTTATAATCTAAATACAATCTTATAGTCTAAAAATTATCGCTTGATTATGCAGTAAATATTAGGGTTACTTTTATTTTGCTTACAGTAAATTATTCGATAAAAGAGTAAAAGTTAAAAAATACTTATTCTCAACCTAAATAGGTAATCAATTCCAGAGGTTTGACGAGTTGACTTTAAATGTTTGCTGATAAATATCAGCCCATGAAATAGATGTATCAAAAACCTAACATCTTACTTATTGAAATTATCATATTACCTACTAAAGAACTCATAGGTACTAATAATGCAGATCTAATGCACGTTTGACAAATGTGCCTCTGCCTACGCCCCTACGATTTCAGTAGTGACACAATTCGTCTGTAAATTAGAAATGCAGCTGTAATTGCATAATTTGCATAGGCGGTGCAGCGGCCGTGGCCACTTTCTCCTAACGGGATGCGATCTGGGACATCCGCCGATGTTTCTATGCTAATAGCTCGGCTGACACGACTTAACTTTGTAACGAGAGATATAAGTTAAGTACCACCATAATATCTACGTATTTGTACAAGGCCTGTTTGAAGTAGAATCACTCGAACACCACTGAAGGGATTTTAATGAGTCGTTTTTAACAAGTTAATTTGGTTAGGTACATTGTTTTATTGTAGGTAATGGATTAAAATAAGATATATGTTTTATTGCAAGTAACGTTCATTGGCGCGTACAAAGTCGCATACACAACTGATCATACCAGTTGTGTATGCGACTTTGTACGCGCGTATTAAATTGCTTATAGATTAGGATATACCTAATGTTATATTATTTAAGTCTATGTAGAGAATGCTTTAAAGCAGTACTGTCAAATTATGATTTGTATTTACCGCAATATGTACTGTCATATTGATTACTTATTATTTTTAAAAAAACGGCAGGTTGTGTCAGTGACACGACCGTAAATTTAATGTAGAATAAACCTCGTCAAGCTGTCTTTGTTCTGAGTTTTGTGAATAATAGCTACTGACTAGCAAAGATTATATAGTTTTAATGCATCAAGTTTGATTTTTAAGTGACATGATTCGTGTAACTATGGCGCGACATAACCATGAATGACATACGAGGTTAAAAAAGTTACTTGATAACAATAGTCTATTTGCGTAGACTTATAACTGAGAATAAAATAAAATCAACCATTATGTTAAATAAAATATCACTTATATTACAAAAATAATTTTAACATAGTTCAAACATTAAAAACAAAACAATTATTAGTCAAATGAAACACATCTCAACCGCTTCTGGTATAAAGTGCGTAGACGAATTGTACGAGTATTTCTATTGTATTTGTTTAAATTGTACATTTAATGTACTCAAAGGTTGTCTGAAAGAAAAAGCTTAGCTATTAGAGAAATGACTGCCTTTTGTTTGTTGTATGTAAGTATTTCATCCCGTGTTTGTGTTAATTTACTTAGTTGTTGGTAGGCTAAATTTAATATATGTTTCACTACATATAGAAATATAATTAAGTATATAGAATAGAAACAACATGGTGTTACCTGTCAAATTCTATGAAAAAGATGAATAGCTTGCTCCTAAACGGACTTTGTTCCGTTTTTCTTTAAAGAGTAGAATGATTGGCAGAAATACCTTCTTGATATATAATTTATCCTTGTGAAGCTGAACACTAATACTTAATTAAAAAACATTAACAACGCTTAAATAAAACTAAAGCTGTTTACCTTTTCGAAAAACATTTCGTTCCATTTCTTTTTAAAGTTGCTGACGCAAGACGCCATACGGTTTGACGTCATAAGTTTTATGGACAGTTATTCGTTCTAGTTTTGGGCAAAAGAAAGGATAATATAGTAGGTCAAACAACGAATAAAATGTATATCTTGTGATAACATTATACATCACAAGAATTGGACTTCTTTGGTTTAATAGGAAAAGTATGATTTAAATAAAATAGTTATGCGAATTTATATTATATTTTTTTATCTTAGTATTCTTGGTTTAAGCAAAATCGTTACCTATTCTATTTAGAGCTTCATTCTGTCACTATGAACGGGAAACTTCATTAGCTCATTACAACAAAATGGCCGCCGGTGTTGCCAGCGGTAATATTAGTAAACACAAATAAAGCGGTGTTTTATGATGCACGCTGGCAAGTGGGTCACACAATCGGTGAAAGTTCGGCGAAAGGGGATCACAGTTACTGGCGTTACGTGGAAACGTGTGACACTTTCTTTAATTGAGATATTGACAGTCAGACGCCATTTTTGTCGTAGACAATATGCTGTGAGTTTGCGCGGGAAAAGTGGAAGCAACAATTGAATGGTTTATTTGTCATTGTTTTGATTATTAACAGATGGAATTGCTAAGTAGTTTCATCGAAAGCTAGCTTTTAATGTCAGCAGACACACGAATAATATTGTGACGATATTGAAAAGCACAAAATGCATGATGCCGAATGGAATGAAAATATGTGATGGCTCTAGCTCTACGAGTGGGATGGAATACATACCGGCCGGCGCGGCGCTGCGCAAATAAATTCAGTGAAATTAGTGTTTGTCAGTAAATAACAAGAGGTAAATTCTATTCACAATGGCAATACATTATTCAATGACATTTACATCACCGTAATGTCTTCTAATGGGCGTGATTTATCTCTTTACTTGATGTGTTTGACTCCATTAGAGTTGATTTTGCAAAGCATATATATCTCCACGGCTTGCTTCTCTATTTCAATCTTTACAGAAGTTATTACTTATTATTAAAATTTATCTATTTTGGTAAACAAGTACCTAAAGCTACAGTCCAACTGCGTGGGTGGATACGGGCCGAATTGATAAAAATACATTATATCATCCATGTACAGTCTGTGTTATTTAATAATGTAATCCAGAAATGAGGCGAACAGGTTCAATGATTTGGACAGGGATGTTTGAGTCTGTACTGTGCAAGCCCGCGCACACAGTCCTGTGCAAGAAAAAAGAGGCTCAGCAGTACGGATATCAGCGGCGCAGTAAGGTTGACTCGAGGATAAGCTTATCCCACCTTATCCCTCAGTGCTTCATGCTCTCATACTACATATTATCAAACAAAGAGACGCTCTAAGAAATAAAATGGGGATAACTTATCCTTGTGTCTACCATGCTAGGACCGCTGGGCTGACGAGATAAAGATTGCTAATTTAAGGAAGAAACAACAAACATGCGGAAGCAATCAACATTATATTTGTCTTTTTTTTATAATAAAATTAAGTCTATCCATTAAGGATCATTTTATTTATAGAAGACATTTTTTACTATCCGTTTAGCTATCTGTGAACACATGACGCAAGGGAAGTCAACAGTTGCCACTGTTCCGTGCACTTTCAACGTTTTTCCACGTTATTGGAAAACTACATTTAAATTACACAATTTGCGTCGTTTGTCGATTTGTTATTCTGCAGACACTTTAATAAGCTGCTGTAATGGTAAGACGGGAGTTGTGTTGTTAATCCTTAAATTAATGGCTTGCTTCATTTGAACAGTCTGCTACACAATACAAGTGGCAGTTGAATTAAGCAGCAATGTGAAGTAAAATGTGGTCACGTACGGGGTACGAGCTCTTTTCGAAGTAGTAACGATGAATACAGTACAATACAATACAAATAGTCTTTATTGACTACCCACACTTTGGACTGACAACCTGGTGAAGATTGCGGGACTCCGCTGGATGCGAGCAGCACAGGATCGGTCGTTGTGGAGATCATTGGGAGGCCTATGTCAAGCTGTGGTGTCTTTTGGTTTAAATTATGATGATGATGACCCTTATTGAACACCACCTAAAACACATTGAAATAATACAAAGAAATAAGTAACAAGGTATACAATAAGTGCGATATCGCTAAGTAGTGAAGTCTTCCAGACAACCTTCGGAAAGAAGAGAGACTTAAATAGGGAGGTGCAGGTGGTGCAAACTATAGTAAACATTTAAATTACACAAAACCGCAAAGATACAAAATACTAACATAAAATTATACTATATACAGAGAAATACATACAATACGTAAATAAATATATGAATGTTTGAACAGTTTAGTACTTCTTTGACAGCTGGTTATATCCAGGATCGCTTAGATGTAGGCGGTTCAAGTTCTCACTGCGGTTGATTACATGTTTGTCGTAGATGTTTATAGTTCCCATTATCCAGACACCTGTATGACTTTTGCAAGATCATTTATTTCTGTATGACTTTTGACACATTAAAACTAAACAAGTGACACGATTTGGCAAATTTTCGAAATGCTGTATTAAACCTTGTCTCTAATTCAGTGTTATTAATTATTTTACAAGTAAACAATCTGATGACCATATAACTGTATTAATACTATGTCAGTGGTTACAACAACCAGGTATTTAAAAACCTGGCTTGCGACCGCAACCCTCTAAGCAAGGGTTTGCGACCCCTTAGCAATGGTATGCGGACACCCTGGGAAACACTGCTCTAATTTATCTAATGACGAGTCTCATTATCATTATTTAATACAAAATAGCTAAAGTTTTCGTCCGTACTGGGTACCAGAAACAATCTCTCATCAAATACTTCAGTCTGAAACTATCTAGTACATCCCTACTTATTCTTTTTAAAATGTCGCCTGCAACAATAACCACAGATAAGCTGAAACAATACATGCACGTACCGTTACGCGGGGCATAGACTGCATCTGTTTCGAGGTCGCTTTCGCGCGTTTCACCGGCCGGCATCGCGGTCACCCCGATTTGAAATAGTTTGTCTATGGTTTTAAGGCTGCGGCTGATGTGACGCGGATGCGTTTTTAAATAGGTCAACTGCAGAATTAATAATAAATAAAATGAAATAAAAAAGGCCTTTACTTCCAATTCAATCTTAAATTTAAACATATTAAACATGCTGCAATTATTATGTATGTAAACTCTTTATTGCACATAAATTAAAACAAATACATTCTGCATTTTGACATAAACCGTGTACAAAGGTGAGCTTATTCCTAATGGGATCTCTTCCAGCTAATCTTGGAGTTGACGAGAAAAGACAATGCGTGGATAGACAAAAATTACAAACAGCCAAAACAAAAACAAACAAATAATAATAAAACGAATAAACAATATAAATAAGTGCTATATATAAATATATATTTTAAAAATACCTAAATATTAATTAAAATAAAAAGTTGAAGAAGAACAGCTAATTCAAATTCCAGTAATCAGGACTCTTCATCTAGCCACATCTTACTCAGTCCCCTTTTGAACGATATTATTATTATTGTTATAATGTATATTTTTTTGTAATTTTCATCATGTTTGTAGGCTTATGTGACATTTACATTTGCAACCAAATCTTCACGAAACGCGCTACAAAACGTCGCCGTTAGCGCACTCCACGCCGTTCGTATGACTTTCCGGTTCAAATCTTGAAAGTCGATTTGTACCAGTTACTCTTATCGGTAGGTATCAACTGAAATTTGGTACACATGTTAATCCGACGACATTGCAATATGGAAGTGCAATGGGCAAATAAGCTTGCTTTAAAAATGACAGTTCTGAACAAAAAATTATTTACTTCTAAATTAATTTTAACATTTTAACCGACGTTAAATTTTCATCGTACGTGTCCGTGTCGCCTATACAAAGTGACACAAACAAAATGTATTAGTCATTTGTCTTAATTGTAAGACTGCAGTGAAATTAGGTGGATATTTTGTGTGTTTGGATAATTCAGACAACGCGGTTAAAAGGTGTAATACCATAATCGCCTGTCTCCAAGACCACAGCCTAACTGCAGTCTCGACAATGGGTACCTAGTCACGGCTCTACCATTTATGGTCAGGCAACTCTGTCAACTTCACATCTCTTTTGGTAAAGAGAGTTAGGACAAAGGTTCATTTGAAATGAGAGGTTTAGAGTCTGTGAGAGCTTCGAATCTATTGTTTGCTGTAGCTCATACTTCAATATTCATACTAATATCATTAATACGAAAGTTTGTTTGTTCCGTTTCACGGATCCGTGATAAAGAACGATACTAAGAACCCGTATTTTTGAAAATCAAGTGATAGCAAATTTAAATCGAGTAATTCGGACCGTTTTCATTCCATTCCCATTTTCGCTGGAATTCTAAAGTTATGCTTTGAAACAAGTGTTCGAATTCCAAAAATCGATTTCCTGTGCAGAACGCACCTGCACGTCTAGCACGACCTGCCCGCGAGTTGTTTGTCGCTCAGTGCGTCCCTTACATACTTGACTAGTTAGACAGAGACGCACTGAGCGACAAACGACTCGCGGGCGTGTCGTGCTAGCCCCCCTGCCCATACCACCTGACGCCATCTCTTTCAAAATTGGAACTTCCTCTGGGTCAATTGGGCACTTATACAGAATGAGCATTATCTATTATCATTATATTAGGCATTATATTGATTTTGGATAAGAAATAGACGTACAAAATACTCTCTTATAACATAAGGTAACTCCACATTACTCTCGTTTTTTTTTTTCAAAAACTGTCCTTAGCCATGCCCAGCTTAATATGTGAATAGTTGTAAGTAGTTTATTTTTAATAAAGTGTAACGAAATATTATTCCAATGGCAACAGAACGGTTTTGGAAAATTCTTTAGAAGCGAATTCCTCGTTATTTATCAATACATATCTATAAAACAGTACCATGACTCACTTACCTATAGACAACGCACAGCCTAAACGGGTGGTCCTAGAGGTTTGAAATTTGGAGGAGTCATTCCACGAGTACCCTAGAAGTGCATTAACACCGGATTTCTTGAAATTACATCCCTAAAGGGGTGATAATGTTTGTATGGAAAATACAGCGGGCGAGGCTGTGGCGGGTCCACAGTAATCAATATTTTATGTTAATTCTTGGGTTTGCGTGAACAATTTTTTTGGATTAAATCGCGAGTAATAATTTAGAAATATATCCCGACGTATTTTCTTCTAATAATGTGACGTATTGACGGGAGGATGCTCCTATGGTGTACATCTAAAATTCTCCCTAGACGGAAACGTATAATTATTAATAACATAACATGAGGAAAACCAAAATTTACCTGTTGAATAGAATATTATACCTAAAGTGAGTGCTGCTTAGGTATTGAAGCTAATAAGAATTAGATTAGCTACAATACCTACAAGAAATAAACATAAATTATGTACAAGTAAGACTAGAACAAAAAAGTATTACATACAGGGAATTCCTTATAAAATACACAACTTTATTAACATAAATTTACTTCTTTGCCATTTACTGATTTCAAGAAATAAATAAATTATTTTTCCAACCAAATCTATTGTACTCAATCAACGAATATATAGATTTACTTAAAATTAAGGCTACATTGTAATGAAATTATGTGGGCATTATTAATGAATAAGATAAACGTTATTTATTGATTTGCTAAATGTAATGTACCCTTACTTGGCCAATCAATAATCTAATCTGAAGATTTATTTAATTCTTATCAATAATAATAATTATCATCATTTAATTCAGATTTCTCCATAGTTTGTTATAGTGAACTAAAACTAGTACATAGAAATCTATTTATTTCTTACTTATAAATTACTAGTGGGTGCCCGCGACTTCGTCCGCGTAGAATAATGAATTAAGTAGCCTATATATGTTCTTCTCGAAGGTCCAATCTATCTCTATACCAAAACTCATCAAAATTGGTTCAACGGTATAGGCGTGAAAACGTAACAAAAAGAGTTACTTTCGCCTTTATAATATTAGTCAGGATTAGTATGTAACCATTATGTCTATGTCGAAAAATGTGAATTTATTGTAAAATCGTTGTTTAAAATATACGCGTTCATTTTATTAAGTCCCTTACAGATGTAGTGCATAATTAGTTTCCATCGTGTTTTATCTTAAAAGTTTGTATTTATCGTTTTCTCTCAATTAGCTTCAACAGGCCCCAAATTCTCGGTGCATTCGAGATAATCTCACACGACATTAAACGTCAGTGCATACAGACATTTGACACGACTGTATGAATCTGTGATTTAATCTCGCAATCGACATTATCTCGAATGTATCGAGAATTGGGGGCCAGTACCCATCATACCATGCTGTCATCTTTCATTTTGACATTTGACAGTAAATAATAAAGTTTCATATTAATGAATATAAACATGTCACTCATTGAATACAATAATTAATTGACACTTCGGGTCCCGTCGTCTTCCGATTGAGATCCGAGTTTTACCGATGGAAACATATTATTCACTATATCTGTAACTTATTCATTAACATTGATATGAAACAATAAAACTGGAAATCATCTTTTGACAATGTTATGCAATAGATACCGCTCACGTCAAACGGACCGCAATGGCATTAATTCTATGTAGTAGTGGACGTGTAAGTGTAACACACACACGCACGCGCGGCAGTTCCGCACGTAACTTCCTGCGTTATGCAACAGGAACGGCGCGGGCGCATGCCAAGTGAAAGTGAGTGCAACGCACGCACGCGAATGTCAATGCGACGGGGGGAATTGGGTTAGCTTAAGTGTTAGGTGAGAGTGATATTAGAAACTAACTTTTGTTTATAAGTAAGAAAAATTACTTTTAAAAATCAAGTGTTATTAACATAACAATTGTATAAGCAACTAGTGGACCCGCCACAGCTTCGCCCGCGGTATTTTCCATACAATCTTCATCACCTATTTACACCCGTTTAAGGATGGCATTTCAAAAAAATCCTCCTTCGTGCACCTCTAGGGTACTCGAGGAGGGCCACCCGTTTAGGCTGTGCGTTGTCTATAAGTGAATCACGGTACTGTTTTATATGTATTGAAAATTATTATAATAAAAAAATAGGATGGGATTGAGCGGTCATCCAGCCTGTACAAAATAAACTAAAAAGTAAGTATTGGGGAGGTAATTTAATTATTAATTTAGTCATGAAACGAATAAAAATAACTAAATGACAAGGGCCTTGCAGATAGTTCAGCAAACGGTTCAATTTGCAACACAGAAACGTGCTAATCTCTCTTATCTTATCTTATTTAGCCACGACTGGGCCTCTCTCCGACTTCTTCGCGATTCACTGTTTAAAGATTCATGATGCCAATCTCTACTGAATTGGTTCAGCTCATCTTGCCATCTCTGTCTTTGTCTATCTCTTCAAAATCCCACAGATCAATAAAATTAATTTTGTTTGTTTAAAGTTCCGTTCAAAAAGCATGGTCCTTCGAACCGGATTAATCCATTGACCTTGGATACATATCCATTTCTTCATTTGGTGGCGTCTTTCACATAACATGATGTGGAGTCTTATTTTCAGGGACTATTATGTTTTTGGTGCATCTGCCTATCCCTCCTGCGAAAGCATTATAAAACTCAAGGGTCAAGGCCCTCGTTGCGTCAGTTCCGCGCGTTTCTCCACGCCACGTAATGGTTCAACTTGGTTCAACGTGATACTGGAGTCACCATGATCTGATTCAAATTATGTACATAGTTGCAGAGAAGTATGATTATGGAACCTCTCTGAAACGCCGCACTGGAACATGCACTTGTGTTAAATTCTGTAAGGATATTGTGATAGTCTCCGTGATCCATGATGATATGCTGAATTCACTAAATACAATATTACTTAAGTCAGAATTATGTAAGATAAATGCAACTTGAATTATTGAATCAAGGATTTGGTTCTTTTGTTTTTTGTAAAATGCTTAATATAATTTTGTAATGTTTACCTTATTATATGATATGTTAGCTACCAAGCTTTCTTTTGCTTTTATATTATATAATTCGTCACAAAAATATGCCAAAAGTCCAGAATTCTGAAGTTCTTGGTTAATATATTACGATTCCAACACACGGTACAAATAACAGGCAAGGTAATTTAATAAAATTACTAGCGGTTAAAATATTTACAAAACAGAGGTCAGTATTTCTTGAATCCTTAGGTACCTAAAGATTCAAGAAATTGTGACACTGAAATTCTGACTGAAGAAATTTTGTAGACATAAATATTGATGTATCATTTTTCCATGCTATTCTATTTGTACAGTGCATATAAGATACAGTCACCATAAAATCTTGCCATAAAAATGTTTTCTTTACCTTCCAATGCTTACCTTATCTTGAATCGGATTTGACCCTGTGGAACCTTTCGTGCAATTATTTCTTTTCTTATTCTTTTTACTTTGTCTATGACTTTCTCTACCGCCTCTATAAGATGGCAGATGATATAACAATCTTAATGTTTTTAACTTCAGTGTCTTCAAATTCAAATTGAATAAATGCAATTTAATCGAAGAATTATTCAGGGTCCCAAATTACTTACTTACGTATACTTCGCTGGCGCAGCAACCTAAAGAGGTTCTTGGTCTTCGAAAGCATCACACGGTACTTTTCTCGTTCCTCTGCCATTTTATGCTACATGCTACGATGCTTGGCGCATTGGACAACATTCAGAACTTTCAGGAATTTCTCTCTTCAGTAATATCTGGGACGTCCAAGAGGTATCCCGTAGTCATCCATCTGACCTGAGCTCTACAACTTATGGAATCCAGATATTCCCAGTTACTCGCAATGGATCGAATGTGTTGGTACAACTGGGAATATATATCATTACCTTTCACCTAAACCACGGACCTGTCTCACAATCATCATGTCGGACGTTCACTGTTGAACATAGGTCTCTCGCCAATACTTCCACAACGAACCGCATACCTTCTGTGTCCAACGGCTTCTAACGACCTTAACTAGGTCTTCAGTTCATCTTGTGGGGGCTGATCCAGGCTATATTGTCGGTGCGTGTCAACTGTATAAAGAATCCCCAACATGCTGTTCCTCCAAACTTGCTCAACTCAGCTGTCTCAGGTATAAACCAGGGTTTCTGAACCGCGCAATCCTCATCTTTCTACTTAGCAAAGCCAACCACTTCAGCTCTGGATACTTCCGATTTTTTCACTGAACCTGTTATAACACCTAACATAAGGTTAGTCATTACATTAGCGAGTCAGTTCCGATTGCCATTCGGTTCCGCGCACGCGCGGTCGTCGACCGCCTGACGTAAGGAGAAATATGTTTACGTAACGCGGGCCTTGAACTCAGTATCATCGACGTCATCGCTCATTGTCTAGTTGGGGTCTAGTTTAAGTTATAAAGTCTCTTTTACGAGCATTTACCTGCGATGGTAGTTTGTAAGTCTTTCGGGTTCATATCTTGTAAGGGAACCGCTTCCTCTTACCCAAAGAAATTGATATTTTGCTCACGTGTGTAGATAGTTCTAATGACAATGGATGTTGAAGTACGTAAAGTACATTTTTATGTATAATATAGCATAAGATTGAAGTACAATCTGTAGTTTGCCTTTAGTAAAGGGTAGTATTTAAGCATTACGATGTCAGAGGAGAGGAAGACGAAACAACTACCAGCAAACATGGATTGAAATGGTATATTATCGACAATTTCTAAGTCGGATAAGGACCGGGTTTATGCTACCCCGTCTTCTTTTTAAGCCCACAATAACCTAACTTCTGTGTCACTGTAAACTTGTTAACTGGTGCAATGGGGGCGAATGCTCATGATCGCGAAAAACACCAGTGTACTAGAGGGCTCGATTCTTAGACTCTTTTCCTCTAAGTTGATGCGGCTTTCGAGTGACAAGGATAGGACATGATTTCGCATGTAACCCTGATAACCAAGTTTCTTCCGGACCTGATGGCACTTGCGATTCTAAACAGCGTTATGCAAAGAGCGGCGCGTCGACCTTCGGCGACGGTCGGTTACCCCGCGGACAGGCTTTTTAAGGCCGCTCAGTGAAAGTTTTATTACGGTAACTTTACTGAGATCCTTTATGGACTTGGTCATTGATTTAATCGACACTCAGACCCTCGGCCGAGCTGAGATCCAATATCCTTGTCGTATCGGAAGTGGAATGCGAAGGGTACTTCTGATATCTTCTCGTTGGCTTAATGTTTAGGGTTCATCATAGTTGGGTGGAACAGATCCAAGTCCGCTCATAGTCTAGTGCTAAAAACTACAGCACTAGTGCGTATTTATTAGCATAGCAGCAGCAGTAGGGCCGTCACCATCTGGAGGCTTACGGAGCGGCACTCTATCTATAAGGCCCCCGAGTGTGAGTGAAACATGCAATTTATTGTTTTAAAAATTAAACAAAATTAACCTTTGCTTCATTATTCACTGTGCTGCATCAAATGCCCAGTTTTCCCGCCGTGACATCCGTCGTTCTTATCCACTTTACATTGTGTCGCAACAGTCTGAGTCACTTCTCACCACCATTTCCATAAGACGTGCGCATTTTCTATGCAATCACTAGTTTTCCAGTTTACTTGAGAACTGACGAAACCCAAAAAAACTTGAGAGACTTCATAGTGTTCTCTATATTATAATTGATAGTTTTATATTTTTGTTGATTATTCAACAACCTTTTATATTTTTATTAGTTTAAATAATTATCATTTTTTAATATTTTTATGTTATGTTTTCATTTAATTATACATATTTATCTACACCCATATCATAAAACCTCCATTGGTTAATCAAAAACCGTAGGAAATGACCATCATTTTGACAACCAATTAGGAAAAACCAGTGCTGCGATAAAGAAATAACATGACTTCTTTATCGTTTTTAGTAAAGAAATGAGATTAAATTTGGAACAGCTGTCAAAACTCAAGTGGGTCTCTATTCTAGTATCCATAGATATTAAAACAGTTATTGATACGAAACGTCAATTCAGTATGTTTTTTTAATATAAACTGCACAATATTTGATCTCGACTGACGTGAGAATAGAGACTTCATGCGTTTGTCTATGATTTTAAAAAAAATGGTCTTGACGAATTGCCGCCATGTTGACGTTTTGCTGAACGAAAGTAGAATTGTTGTTGAATTGAATAGAAAAAGTTGTTTGTAATTTACATTTTAGTTGAAAATATGAATAGTAAGTAGTCTTCTCGGAGTGTGTGTGATGTGAAAATGCGCCGGATATCGGAAATATGCAGCCACGATTGCGACAAATAACTTGTTGCCAGAAAATATTGTTTCTGAACCCATCATGGAGGATTTATAATATGTGTGTAGATAAAGTTATGTATGCAACTCTGCATAATTTGGCCCTAAAACACACGTGCGATCTTATTATGAAACTCGCCTATCGGCTCGTTTCATGAAAACCGCACTAGTGTTTTAAGGCCTATCATTATGCAACCGTTGCATAAACTACTATTAAGTTTTTATATTCTGTAAGCTTTCAGTTTGATTTGAAAAGATGACTTTCTGCTGAGTTTATTGTGGCGCTTCTTCCGGAGCGCTGGTAGTTTAATTTAATTTAATTATATTATGTGACGAGTAAAAGAGCCCACAGATGACCAACTTGATGAATAATCGATTTGAATTTGAAATTGCATATATTTGCGTGGTGTATGCAATTTATTGGTTGCTGACAAAGGCTGACATCAACGTATAACCGCTGTCGTATACGATTAAAATAGAAAATCCCTAGTACGGATGAAGTGCATAATTAGTTTCCATCGTGTTTTATCGGAAAAGTTCGTATTGTCGTGCTCTCTCAATTAGCTTCAGCAGGCCCCCAATTCTCAGTGCATTCGAAATAATCTTACAATCGAGATTAAACGTCAGTGCATAGAGTCTTTTGACACAACTGTATGAATCTGACGTTTCATCTCGGACTTGACATTATCTCGAATGCATCGAGAATTGGGGGCCTGTATCCATCATACCATGCTGTCATTTTTCATTTTGACATTTGACACTAAATAATAAAGTTTCATATTAATGAATATAAAGATGTCACTCATTGAATACAATAATTAATTGACACTTCGGGTCCCGTCGTCTTCCGATTGAGATCCGAGTCTTACCGATGGAAACATATTATTCACCATATCTGTACACATAATCCTACATTCTGCTCTATAAAAGTCGCTTAAATATTTCATTGTAGCTAATAGCAGCGTTTCGCCGTCTGAGAGATTTGGCAATAAAAGTGTTATTTTCTATAAAAGAACAAGCTACTTCCGTATGACACTTGTTCCTGTTTCGTTTCAGAGATGTGACAGTTCCGCTAGGAATTCGACGGCAAAATTCAAATAGTGTCAGAAAATACACTGGCAATGAAGTTTCTTATTATAAACGACGCAGACGAATTTTTCTACCAATAATAATAATACTACGAACTTAACAGGGAATTACATTTGGCAATTAGTATATCTATATTAATATTATAATTGCGTATTTGCCTGTTTGTTACTCCCTCACGGACTAACTACGGCGCGGGAAAATGCAATGCTCCTCAGGGAATCTTAATAAACGAATTCTACGCGGACGGTGCTGCGGGTAAAAGGTTCTATCAAATAATTGTAACTAGCTGTACAAACAAACCCTTATTTTTATTTTGTTCTGTTTTCTTAAACTTTATTGCCCAATATAAAATAATAATAATGGCGAACTTCATGTCTGTTGGCATTCTCTACCAGTCACCCGTAAATCCAAACAGAGGTTGGTTCTTAGATAAATAAAAACCCATTAGCTAATTTTTGCGGCCATTTTGAAACCCCAATCAAAACACGTGATCGTTCAAAAACCTTCTCTTCACTTGTAATGCAAGCAACGCATCACTTTCCTCCACTTGCGATGCGCCGCGCGCGCCCTCTGTTTGGTGAAACCTCGTTTGCACACTTTCCGACCGGATCACTTTTTGAGTTTAGAACTCGGGGCAATGAACTTGGTGTAGGTTATGAATGGATGACGCTGAAAACGGTTTTTTTAACTGTTTTTTTTTTAGAACGGGTGTTTTTGCGTTTCTTTAGAATTTTCAAATGAAATCAAAACACATTAGGGGGGGTTTATTTTCTTAATAATTATTTATATACCTAAGTATATTATTTAAATTTTAACCTTTTATTATCCTGTCTTGGTAACTTGTGCTCTAAATTCCACATGATATGTAGGTGTAATGGCTAAAATGTGACTAGGTAAAAGTGTATTTTTAAGATTAAATTTTCATTTCATTTTCAATCTAACTATTTTAAGAAGTTTAATGTATCCTGCGGCCCGAACATGCATGGCACAAAGATAAATTAGAACCGTTTATCTCTAAGTGCGTGTCTCTCACACTAGTGCCGATGAAAGAGATAGTCATAGAGATAAACGGTTCTAATTTATCTTTGTGCCTTGCATGTTAGGGCTGCTGGGCGTCTATTCGGGAACGTCTAAGCACAGATTACAGTCTAAGTGATACTGCAGCGACCCGCGGGTGAGACTCGCATCTCGCTCTTACGCAATACGCGTCGTGCGGAAGAGTGAGACGAGAAATCTTGCTCGCGAGTCGCTACAACATCACTTAGCGTTCCCGAATAGAGGCGCTGTTTTTAGGCGATGAATAGGTAAGTTGACCAACTTTGATGGTCGTTACAAAGATTCCTTGGGCTTCCTTGAATAAATGGAGAAGAGAACGTGATGTCCATAGGATCATATTTATTGTACAAATATTTTATTATCAGCTTGGTTTTTTGTAGTCTTCCAGTACACAATACAGCAGACACGGTACGACATGAATAAATTCCCGTTTTCATGTAATAAAAATTCATATAATAAACTTACTTTTAACGGGTCGTCAATTTTAACTTGTATAATGCAATCGGGAACTTTACGTAACTGAAACGGAAACGTAACCAGTAACCACACCCAGTTTAGGAAGCGTTTACGTAACTAGTAAAGTTATTAGCGGGCCTTGAACCTCGGAAGCGATCGGGAACCGAACCGACTACTCACTCGGAACCGGTAATCGATTACCGTATAGTCGGCTGAGAAAGTAGACGGAAAGGAATTTTAAAACAAAAAGTATAATAGGGCTGATTTTTGGTAAACGTACTTCTAAGGAGATACGGTGAGGCTGTTACACTAATGATTTATCAGTCGTTATATAGATAGAGCCTCCTCTGCTGCACTGGGAGTGAAGAAATAGCATAGAATGCGTGCGAATGCTTATCATCCTGGCATGTCGTAAAAGTCGACTAAGGGACGGGGTCCTCTCCAACATGGTGGACTATTTGTATGGGCGATGGGCTGATCACCTGTCACCACACGGTTCATCATACCATCTCAGGACTAATTAATCAAACGTGGCCACAAGTAGTCTTGTGGCTCTGCCCACCCCATTAGGGATTTCGGGCGTGATAATATGTATGTATGTATGTTATATAGATCTACTAGTGGACCCGCCACAGCTTCGCCCGCGCTATTTTACACACAAAATTTATCACCCCTTTTCACCTTTTTAGGGACGGAATTTTAAAAAATCCCTCCTTAGTGCACCTCTAGGGTACTCGAGGAATGTCTCCTCCAAATTTCAAACCTCGTGATACGTGTTGTTCTTAGTGTTTCGTGTTTTTGTTAAATTGTATGAATTCCACAGTGCCTTAGTGTCTAACTGTAATACTGGGCGATTATTTAAATAAATAAATTGCTGCACCTAAAAATAGGTAATTACTCCATGCCCTTACATTATATAATTACTCAGAATTCCTGAATAACACGCTTTGAATTTGTTGAAGTAACTTTTGAACTTCGTTATATCACGTGGGTGATCGTGGACGTCATGATTGCACGATCGAAAACAGCCCGTAATGAAATCACGCGATATAACAAGTTTAAAAAGTTATTTCGACATTTTCAAAGCATGTTTTCGAGCAATATCCAGTAATCATGAACAAAGGGAGTAGCTATTTTAAGATGCAGCCGCAACGTTCTTGAAAATGGGTTTATGTAAGAAATTTATATAACAAAACACACTAATAATGAACCATGAACCGTTAAAGATCAGACTTATCCGTCCCACGTTTGTATCAGTGGCGTATGTGCGTATCACTAATGATTGACATAAAAAAAAACTTACGCCAAAAATTCGTGCTAAAAATCAACGTCGTATAACGAAAAAATATCGTCGTAGAATCACGATTATACCAAAAAATGCGCAATTTTTTTCTGATTCCAGATATGTACTCGTATGAAAATAGTTTTCGCATTTTTCGAGATACGACAAGATTGCTTTCCAGCGTCGATATCGAGATAGAAGGAAAGAGTTCGTCGATATGTATGGAAACTGACCGTGTAACATTTATGCGTAGTGACTTTGATATCACGAGTGTAATTTAGTGACGGGAAGCATAAGTCGCGCGAAAACGATTCAAAAGCATCGATTAGCACGCGGCACGCGTCTAGGCACCGCTACTCCCACCATTCCGCGCCTCGCCAATGCCGTTGTTACACACAAAGATGATCTCACGACATCTTTTTGGCATGCGGGAACATACACTCTTTCCTTCTATCTCGATATAGTTCTGTGGGTAGCTCATACTCTTATCAAACACAACTATGCCTTGTAATAATTAGGCTTTGGCAGTACAAACTAAGAGACAATAAATAAGGAATTTTCATGTTCATAATTACTGGCCGTTAATTAAGTTCCAGCCTCACCTTATTCCGCCCTTTTAGGGACTGATTTACTTTAAAAAAAAAACTTACGTCCTTCCACAGGGCTCTAACTAACTTCATACTTCATCCAAATGGGTTCAGCGGTTTAGCGTATAAGGCAGACAGACAGACAGGGTTACTTTTGCATTTAAATATTAGCAAGTAAAGTAAGTAAGCGGAGCATTCTACTTTTTAGTGCCTACAAAAACGTCTTTAGCATATTTTAATAGTAGTTTATGCAACGGTTGCATAATGATAGGCCTTAAAACACTAGTGCGGTTTTCATGAAACGAGCCGACAGGCGAGTTTCATAATAAGATCGCACGTGTATTTTAAGGCCAAATTATGCAGAGTTACATACATAACTTTATCTACACACATATTATAAATCCTCCATGATGGGTTCAGAAACAATATTTTCTGGCAACAAGTTATTTGTTGCAATCGTGGCTGCATATTTCCGATATCCGGCGCATTTTCACATCACACATACTCCGAGAAGACTACTTACTATTCATATTTTCAACTAAAATGTAAATTACAAACAACTTTTTCTATTCAATTCAACAACAATTCTACTTTCGTTCAGCAAAACGTCAACATGGCGGCAAATACGATCTTCCGTCAAGACCATTTTTTTTTAAATCATAGACAAACGGATGAAGTCTCTATTCTCACGTCACTCGAGATCAAATATTGTGCAGTTTATATTAAAAAAATATACTGAATTGACGTTTCGTATCAATAACTTTTTAATATCTATGGATACTAGAATAGAGACCCACTTGAGTTTTGACAGCTGTTCCAAATTTAATCTCATTTATTTACTAAAAACGATAAAGAAGTCATGTTATTTCTTTATCGCAGCACTGGTTTTTCCTAATTGGTTGTCAAAATGGTGGTCATTTCATACGGTTTTTGATTAACCAATGGAGGTTTTATGATATGGGTGTAGATAAAGTACATTTCTTTATTGAAAGGGATTATTCTACATATTAACACGATCTTAAGATATTAATTATTACGAAATACTTAAGCTTTATCATCAGATTTAATAATTTGCCGTTGCTAACAAATTCGAGATTCTAATTTTTTTGTTGGTGACGCAGTGGTAATTTTTAGGGGCTCTCGGAGACCGGTAACGCAGTGGTAAATAATCTAGAAAATCTAGTCTGTTTAGCATTTCCAAAATAATTATTAACTAAGATTCATGTGAATAATAAAAATAATATGGAAATGGAAAGACATTTGACATTACGAAAATGATTCTTAAAATATCTGCGAATTCGTTAATGGGACTGTGAACTTACGGCAAAAATCACCCTTTTCATACAAAGGGCGATAACTATTTCCACCCCTTAAATGTTAACCGATTTTGACCAATTTTCGATAGGTTGTCAGTCAGAACAAAATCGAGGTCTTACGTTTTTGAATTTTGATTAAAGATCAACAAAGTCACACAAGCGCCGAAATTAGTTTTATATGAGAATACTGAAACAACAATAAAACAAAATTTATTGTTTATAGCGAAAAAAACAAAACGTATCTACCTAGATTGTGTTAATATATATAAAATCGGTTAATATTTAAGGGTTGAATATCATTATCGCCTTTTGTATGAAAAGCCGTAGGTTCACACTCCTCTTAAAATTACCCTACAATATTCAAAATAAAATTAGGCAGCAAAGAGCAGAATGACCCAAGTAAGTAGATGTGGATTGTCATAGAATTGCTGGAAAAGGAACTGCGCGTCTTTTTCTGAATGGGACGTTGCAATGAAGCGAACGTCTGCATTATATAACCTTGTATGAAATAGGGCACACATAAGCGGTGGCTTAACAAACAAGGTTGCAAGTTAGCGCATAAGTTTCAAAGACTGCCGTGAAATGTTATAATTATAAATGGAAACAGTCCTGTAATAAAAACTCGTGATATAATAAAGTTTACTTAAAAGTTATTCCGGACGTCATAGCGTATTTTCAACGTTTATGCAATAATGATATATAACCAAAGCGCGGAGGACCTATTTTTAGAAGCAGCCTTAGTTGTTTTTGTACTAATTTCATTATGCATCGTAATTTGCAATATTCTGACTTATTGGATGGCGCAGTATTAGTTGGAGGTAGTAGATTCGAATTTTACTAGTGGCAATATTTGTTTGATGAGCGCGAATGTTTGGACTCAAGTCATCGAGGTACTATTGACCGAGCGAGCGAAGCGTCTCCGTTTATGACAAATAAAAAATCCGACTTTA
Organism: Tortricodes alternella; assembly: GCA_947859335.1. Taxonomy (NCBI): domain Eukaryota; kingdom Metazoa; phylum Arthropoda; class Insecta; order Lepidoptera; family Tortricidae; genus Tortricodes; species Tortricodes alternella. The sequence continues at coordinate 7,041,955 of OX401973.1, read as the reverse complement.
AAAACCCTTTGAAAAGTAAGTAATAATGATTAACCTTCGTAAGTAAATTACCTAGAAACGTCAGATATATTGTTGATTAAGTGATACATTAAATACACTGATATCGGTGTCAAGTAAATGAACACAGTATGAGGGATGGATTACCTAATTTACTTGCCACCGACTTCGATATATTTAATGTATCACTTAATCAACAATATATTTGACTGTAGGTAATTTACTTACGAAGGCCAATCATTATTTAATACTTTAAAAAAAAAACAAATATACGCGTCGAAATGAGAACCTCCTCCTTCGGTTTTTTTGAAGTCGGTTAAAAATGCATTGGTTTGTCTGTCCGGAGGATGTCCGGCGGATGTCCGGCTGTTCTCCTGTAAAGGTCGTATTTCTCAACAGATTCTCGTGAAATTTTGTAAGCAGGTTCGCTAGTTAAGTATATGAAATTTATTGTCGATTGAGTTTACCGTTTTTTTTTTTCAAAATGGCGGAGATATGGGGGTTTTAGCTATTACAAACTTGTTTGCGGTGTTGGTACGAGTATGCTGATCGCGGCCTTTGTTGATGTAAAGGGATATAACAGTTTTCCAACGGCAATGTTAAGTTTGTCGCGAGGTTTAGAGCTCACACGGAGCCACTAGTCTTAGAGTTTAGGGTCCTTACGGTTCCTACACTCAGCGTCGTATGTATACATATGTATTTATCTGTACAAATACTATCCGTGTCCAGCACCCGCAGTATATACAGGGATTCCTAGTTTGGGTCTTGTTTAGTTCCATGTAATAGCATCAAGGATATTAAGATATTATTATTATGAAGGTGGACTGACGAATTATGCGATCGATTACACAAACGCGATTCTTCCTATTCGTGATTCCCATACAATATGGATTCCACACAACTGCAGTTTACTACATTCGTGGTTCTACACAGGCGTTATTTTAACGCAATAATAGCGTTTCATTCAACAATTGGGTATTAATCGGGAACTTACCATTATAGTAGTATAATGCTAAACTGACTAACTAACTAGATATGCAATCTCCTTGGTTGTAATAATTGATAAGCTTATTATAAATAAATAACGGCTGTGTAGAATCACGAATGTAGTAAACTGCAGTTGTGTGGAATCCATATTGTGTCGAATGACGAATAGGAAGAATCCCGATTACGTTAAAATAACGGCTCTGTAAAATCACGAATGTAGTAGACTGCAGTTGTGTGGAATCCATATTGTGTAGAATCACGAATAGGAAGAATCCTGATTGCGTTAAAATAACAGCTGTTTAGAATCACGAATGTAGTAAATTGCAGTTGTATGGAATCCATATTGTGTCGAATCACGAATAGGAAGAATCCCGATTGCGTTAAAATTACGGCTCTGTAGAATCACGAATGTTACTGACTGCAGTTGTGTGGAATCCATATTGTGTAGAATCACGAATAGGAAGAATCCTTATTGCGTTAAAATAACAGCTGTGTAGAATCACGAATGTAGTAAATTGCAGTTGTGTGGAATCCATAATGTGTAGAATCATGAATAGGAAGAATCGCGTTTGTGTAATCGATCGCATAATTTAGACTAACGACCTGGCGAATATTGCGGGACTTCGCTGGATGCGAGCAGCACAGAATCGGTCGTTGTGCCGATCACTGGGGGAAACATAGGTCCACCAGTGGACGTTTTTCGGCTAAAATTATGATGATTATAACGCCATTTATTCAATTTAAAAATCTTAAGCGTAATGTTTTACAGCATCAATATAGAAAATATTACCCAGTTAAGTAATGATGCATTTCCAGGCGTTGTGGTATCCGGTATGAATGACGCTTGAATATAACAATGGGATTTTCCTAAAAATATGGGGTTTTCCAACCGCATGCGTAGCGTAAACCAATATAGGCACGTGTTGCGCATAATAATGAATTATTATATATTTGCGGATAATATAAAATGATATCACCTCACCTAACAATAACGAGTTCATAACACGTTACACTTTATTCGGCCCCAGTACCCTTACCATGAGTTTACGCAAACCGTTCTAGTAATCGAAATCTATCGGAAATACTGCTTCTTGCCTATAAGTAAAAGAGACCGAACGATAGTTTTCGATAAGGAGAACGGTTTCCGTAAACTCATGTTAATGGTTCAGGAGTGACGACGCTAAGGAGCCACGCGTATTCGTCACCTACATAACTTTAATTATTTTTTAAGTTACATTTCAATATACATATATGTTAGTCTGTAAGGTATGTATAATAGGCCATTGTTACCTGAAAGAAAAGGTAAATGAAAATGAAAATGAAAATGTTTATTTTGCAAGTAGGCCACATGGGCTCTTTTACATGTCTGAAGCATTCAATGTTATATGAGATAATGATGTACGAAGCCCTCGGTGGAGAAGTTCGACTTGCACTTGGCCGATTTCTTTTAAATTGTTCGTTCTTGAGAACCGGTTAACTTTCAAGTATAATTTGCTTATGCCATTTTCCGACTCTCCAATCGACACTGATCCTTTGCTCCGACAAACAGACAACGTTACACATTAATTATAATTACTGAGGCGGCACCTCCACGAGCGATTGTTTCGTGACGATATAATCATCCTGCCTCGTCCTGTTAACAACTCTGAAGGCGCCACCTCCACGAGCGAGTGCATCGCGACGATATCATCGTCCTGCCTCGTCCTGTTAAACAAATCTGAAGGCGCCGCCTCCACGAGCAAGTGTATCGCGACGATATTATCGTCCTGCCTCGTTCTGTTAAACAACTCTGAAGGCGCCGCCTCCACGAGCGAGTGTATTGTGACGATATCATCGTCCTGCCTCGTCCTGTTTAACATTTCTGAAGGCGCCACCTGCACGAGCGAGTGTATCGCAAGGATATCATCGTCCTGCCTCGTTCTGTTAAACAAATCTGAAGGCGCCGCCTCCACGAGCGAGTGTACCCTGACGATATCATCGAGAAATTAAATGTTTTGTATAATTTCTGAATGACAATATACATTAAGAATTTAGTATCTGCAATCATGGTCCTGCATGCAGTGCTTATAGTAATAAATAGAACACTCATTGGTAGTATTGCCGCGACGAAGTAACAAGCTTTTCTGATTTTATAATAGGTACTTTGATTGTGACAGCGAATGACGTCATCGAACGAGCTTCTAATCTAGTTACGTATAAATAAATGTGGCAAGATATTTCAGAAAAAGTTCTCAAAGTAAAGGAAACCAACTTAACTTCTTGGACAATTCGCTTTTGTAACAAAACGAGGTCAACAGAAAAATAATCACGTGATTCTTAAGGGCATTTCCTAACAGTTATGGAGGGGTTGAGTAAGGCTTCCACGTCGGCTCGAAGCAACGTCATACTGTGATGGATGCGATTGCGAGATGTAACGATGTAAGAATTTGTTGTTACTGGTTATGAAAGCGCTGATGCAAGAAATTACTTATAAATTAATCATAAATAGCCAGATTTACAGACGCTTTTTCAGTTCTCGTGCTCTAGTCTAGAGTGTAGTAGTAGGCTATAGGGACTAAATTGCTTTCTGAATTTTCGTTAGAAAACCACAAACTGCAAGCCTAGTTCTGTAAACAGTTCCCTAGACCGGCAACGCAAAAATCATGCATAAACGGCTGAATGGATTTAGATGAATATTGGCATGAAAAAAGTTCATATCCCAACAGCGCTGCAAAGCCACTTCCAAAAAAACAATAGTTTGGAATAATAACATCCAGGAGTCAGTAGTAAAAAGAAGATTTTCTCAGTGGAAACATGGAAAAAATAGCACAGATTATTAATAATTAAGGGACTCATAATAGGATATTTTACCCACTTTTAGATGGAGATAGAAAGTTTTTACATTTTTGAGAACTGTCAAAAATTGTTTCCTGCAAAACAACACTTTATTCCAATGCGGTAAGAGTTTTGACAATTCAGAATCCACTGGAGTCCACAGAAGAGTTGGTACACCTTAACCGTATTAATTATAAATCAGTAAATCCAGTAGAATTCCAGAATTATTTAAAAAACCAGAAGAGGAGATATTACCACAAATGCAGCATTATAATCCCAACTTAACATAGGTAAAGGATACTTTTTATATCAGAAAATGTAAGTATTCCGAAATAAAGATAACAGAATTCTACGTAGACGAAGTCGCGGATAAAAGCTTGTCTTGTGTATAGTTTTCTCTAACGTCAGGGTCTTAATGAATTGCGAGGAAAGGAGAAATATATCCAGGTCACTGGGTCAAGAGGACCAGGCTTACTCTTGTTATATAATGTGATATATATAAGGTAAATAGCGCAGTGTGAAGGTGTATAGGTCAGCTGAGTGAGTGCTCGAGTGATTAGTGGTTCTCTTGAAAGAGAATTAGGTATGTGGTGGACATTGGACAACTGGTAGATTGACAAAAGTTATCACATAGCTTCGTTTTGTTTCTATCTGTCCAGACGCGGAGGCTAATACATCTCCCTTATTAGTTGCAACTGCACTTTAATACGTCCGTACGTATGTACGTACGTGTACCTTTCTTCTTCCTCATGGCGCTACTTTTACTTGCGTGACTCAAACGATGACGTCACTTCGTATTTATTCACTTCGGTGACGCATCGGGAATCGACCCGTCCGCTGACTGTCCCCGCACAGTCATTGCCAAGGCTTTATTAGGAATTTATGTAAGTGCTTATGAACTTAAAATGACTGTGAACCAACAGCAAAAATTGTGTGGCTTCATGTTCAGATCAGCTCGATGGTACCAAATTATTGTATAGTCATCCGAATTGCATACACTTGCAAAGTTTCAAATGGTTACGACAATTAGAAGTAGGTTAAAATTGACTTTTTGACAAGTGAAGCTAATAAAAGCATGTTAAGACACCGACAAGATACAATGACCTTGAGTGATCGGTCTCTGTCTGTTTGCACCGTAATGAACGAGAAGCACTGTGCGGTTAATTGAAAATCAAAAACTGATGAATTATATAAGTAAACACACGTTTAGTATAAATTAGTCAAGTTTTTACTATGGGTGTGATGTAATAGTGTTATTAATTATGGACCCATAAGTTAAAAAAAAATAAGAAATACAACAGTTTAAAGAGGATTTCTATCGTATCGATTTCATCAAATCGTTTTTTGAAATAGGTTTTCAATAATATAAAGAATATGAACGTATATTTTATTCGCTTTACATACATACATACATAGCATCACGCCCGAAATCCCTAATGGGGTGGGCAGAGCCACAAGACTACCTGTGGCCACGTTCAATTAATTAGTCCTAATATGGTATGATGAACCGTATGGTGACAGGTGATCAGCCCATCGCCCATACAGATAGTCCACCATGTTGAAGAGGACCCGTCCCTTAGTCGACTTTTACGACATGCCAGGATGATAAGCATCTGCACGCATTCTATGCTATTTCTTCACTCCCAGTGCAGCAGAGGAGCAATCATCATCATCATTCGCTTTATCAATCAAATCAAATAGTTTTTCTTAAAAAAACTGTTTAAGTAAAGCTGATTTAGGGGTTGTCAGTGCCTTAAATATTCATGAATGTTTGTTTGTTTGTATGTTCGTCTCATATGCATTCCCAGAGGTAGCACTCATCCCATTACGATAAAACTTTGATGAGTTGTTGTGAATGGTTTTGCGTCGTAAAAGAAATAGTAATAACGACAGTTGCTGAAGATAGTACCACCAATATAAGGAGCGCATAATTCGTACGTATTATCGCAGCACGCAGGTCAATTTACGATTGGCAGACGGAATTACGAGATTTGTTAAAAAATAAAATAGCTTCTCATCATACAAAGTTTGCCTCCGGTATACACACCCCCGCGACCTCTGTGGCCCGTTTCACGATGTTACAGGTTACAATTAGACAGGCAAAAACTGGCGACACTGCAATCCAGACGTATGAGATCTGTCAACGGTTTTGCCAGTTTTTGCTTGTAATTGAATTTTTTACCCTTGCTGTTTCATTTCGTTTCATGAGGGCCCTGGCAAGGTTAACACAGGGATACGTCTTATCTCTCTGGCTGTCTCTTTTGTCGGAATTAGTGTGAGAGAGACGCACTTAGAGGTTAGACGGTGTCCACTGAAAACCAGCGTCGTATTCCCCCAATAGGTGGTACGACACACAGCTGAGTGGATGCCATTTTCGCAGCAATATATAACTTTTATTTAGATCACATATATTATTAGATTTAAGTTCTTAAAAATGTAAAAATTGTATTTTTTTGTTTTTGCGAAATAAATATTTTCTATTTCTATTTCTATTTCTATAACTTATCCTCGCGTCAACCTTGCAAGGCCCACAGACCACATGTCCTAAAGACACCGCTAAAGGTAACTTTTGCTAGAAAATACTACGAGACAGGCAGCGCCTAGTGTAGGAGCCAGTGTAACCGCACTATGATTGTTTTACGTACACAATTGTCGACTAGTTCTTAAGTTCTGTAAATTTTGTATGCTTATGCTGCTTATGTATGGATTTGCTCTGAATTGTGTGTACAATAAAAATTAAAGATTAAAAAAAAAGATATTAAAATAAAGCTGCCAAACTTGCGGCACACGGGGTTCTTAGAGCCCTATGATTGGTGCGTTCCCGGAAATGCGTTCCACGTGCTTGCCTGTAGTGCCGCTTATGGCTTTTTGCCTTTAACCTTTTGGCCGCAAGCATGTCTGGGCGGAACACGAATTTCAACTTTAAGTCAAGGTAGTGAAGATCTTTTTTACCCTGTATAACCTGTCACGTATAGTCGACAACGGCGGCTAAAAGGTTAATGCTGGCAGCGGGGGTCGCCCGGCTATGCGGAGTCTATTGGGTTTATGGTCTGTCGGGTCGCTGGTATAGAAGACAGTTCCTGGAGCACTGCGTTGTCGAGTCAGTCAACTGACGGCTATTTTGGAATTAAACATACGAAACATGATCACTCACGCGCAGCGAGATCAACGCACTGCGCCGCAAGGACAAGGCCACGGCGCCATCTTGCTGGAAGATTGCACAACCATTTATTTTTGCTTCCTTTAAATGCAACGCCCCTGCCGCCACTCCTTTGTTCAAATGTTGAGCAGTTAGGTCCGTGTAAACTAAACTTACATCTGCATGCATGGTTCAATTACTGATATCATAGGCACAGAATATATAATTATGCTGATATGTCTACCTATAGCCGAATTTACAATCGTCGAATTGATACAACACTAATTTGGTATTCCTTCACGCTTCAACGGCTGGACGGATTAGGATGAAATTTGGAATGGAGATAACTTATACCCTGACTTAACACAGAATCATCGTCATCCTAATCCCACGCGAACAAAGTCGCAGACACTGCTACTTTGACTGTAAAGTGAGATTAATGTGTAGATTGAGTACTGGTTAACGGGGGTTTAATCTCGGATCAATAGCTTAAATTGCGCTTTGTGAATTTGACTTGTAGATAGTTATGTAACTATGTTGCTATTCAAAATTAAAATATATTGAACTATAATCTACATTGGTCAGGTGATAAAGAAACCGATCTTTGGTATTAAAAAGAAATATCGCTTTGTTTTGTCACTTTCTTTTCAATGTAAACTTCATAAAGTATGATAAAGACTTTCTTTCAGCAAAACGATATGATATAACATTAGCTTAGTGAATATCGAAAAACCATAGAAATTGTATAGTAAGGAATTAGTAGTTTAAGTGACTGCAGTTAATGTAGCCGGTGAGCGCCATCTTGTTTTGACAGAACACGCGACTGTGACGTCAAACGGACATTTGACCGCAAAGACGTTGACCGAAACGAATATTGGAAAATTGGCTGCGTGACCTTTTTTGTTTATTTTGGACTCGCAACGCAATAAAGGCACGCATATACTAGACTGGTTTATACACCTCAGAATAAGGCTAGGTTTACACGAGCTTAGTATTGGGTGGGTAGCTGCTTAGTGCTTAGGGTTGTTTCACACGTACCACAACCACACCACAACCGCAACACGTGGTCGGGCGCATATTTTGTATTGAAAATGAATAGTACAATTCACACGTACCACATTTTGCTGTCATTATCGACCGCGTATGTGATACGACGACATCGCACACTATTCACACGTAAGGGTTGTTTCAAACATACCACAACCCCACCACGTCGCAGTGTTAAAATGTGGTCAAGCGGTGGTTACGTGTGAATGGTGTTCGATGTGGTCGTATCACACGCGATCGATAATGACGGCAAAATGTGGTACGTGTGAATTGTACTATTCATTTTCAATACAAAATATGCGCCCGAGCACATGTTGTGGTTGTGGTGTAGTTGTGGTTGTCGTGTGGTTGTGGTACGTGTGAAACAACCCTTAGTAAAAAGGATTGGATTGGATTTATTTTTATACTGACATTACATTGGTGACCTCAACATCTCTTTGTGGTAATTTGGTCTTTAAAATTGGTCATCCAGAAGGTGAGTCATGAATTTAAGTAGGAATCTGTGAGATTATACCCGAGGTCAGTATATCTCATTGTTAATACAATTTAAACAATAAAAATACATTTTTCAAGAGCCTTTTAGTCGGAATCGTTGTAAGTAATACAAGTATAGGGAAGGGGTTTTACCCGTAAAACAGTAAAGCAATGGGGCCAATTCGATAGTGTGTTCGGTAAATCTCCATCTTTATACTTGACCATGGAGACTGTCTACATCTCCATGTAACCTAGGTTAATCAATTTAGATGTTTTCTCTGTTTTAATATTATTCTTATTATTATGACCCTTAGAGACTTTATACATCTCTAAGACACTTAAATCTACTTGTTCAGATGCGGAGACTATACATCTCCCTTATTAGTTGTATACTATAATTAATTTGTGCCCATTAGGTTTATTTGTTGCACTTTTTATGTTAGTTTTAGTTATATGTAATTTTAAAGTGGAAAAAAGACTCACTGCTGAGTTTCTTGCGGCGTTCTCATGGCACATGTCACCTTTCGAAGCGCTGGTTGATTCAGACATGTGAAAGAGCCCGTGTGGCCTACTTGCAAGATAAATATTTTCATTTTCATTTTCATTTCATTTACAAATTTAAAAGTCACTAAACTTCAAAGAAAAAGCGTCAAACTTGATTTTGATGCCTTAGTGCAAAGATCTCAAAAGAAGGATATGCCTGTAACAAGTCTCATAGAAGGTTGTCAAACGCCAGCGCCATGGCTTAATATAGAATAGAATAGAATAGCAAATATTTATTACGCAAAAACAAAAAAATACAATTTTTACATTTTTAAGAACTTAAATCTAATAATGTATGTGATCTAAATAAAAGTTATATATTGCTGCGTGTCGCACCACCTATTGGGGGAATAATCACACCCTACTGCTGATGTCTTAGTTCTTACAAACGTCTAATATTGCTTGATTCATTGTGGAGGGTGGGTTCGGTGGTGCGGTCTCACAGGTTGTGGAATTGTACTAGATACTTAATAAAACGGGTGTCCATGACCGTGGGTGCCATGCGACTGAACGTGCGATGGTGTCAGATTCGCGTTCTGACACCTCAAAAGTAAGCATCGCGAGAATTGCTTTGAGCAGTTCCTTATTATATATTTCAATGGGAAAATATAATTGGACTGGTTCACACACTGGGGACATATTCCAATGCCTTTATACAAAATTGAGTTCGACGTTTCTTATTATAAGTTAAGGAAATTTTAAATTAAGAATACACCGTTTCGAATTGGACCCAATATCAACAAATAGCACTACATTTTTTTTTAAAACGTGCAAAGCAATGCCAAGTCAGGCCCTAAGTAATTGGAACCTAAGTCTGCCATTTCTTCTTTCCTGAATCGTGCAAAATTCCTGCTAATATTATAAATGCGGAAGTGTTTGTTGGTTTACTCCTTTTAACGACGGAGCAACTGATCAATGTGATTTGCATAGCGATAGTTAATAGATCTTAGAGTGGCATAGACTTTATATCCCAGAAGAAAGCATAGTTCCCGAGGAAACAGCAATACACTAATAACAAAAGCGATCATATAAATTCATTGTTTGTAGTCAGACAAGTGAACGAACTTCGCCAATTCGGCCCCCGGTACTAGGCGCGCATAGCTGTCTGATTCACTGGTTGCGCAACGAAGTCAAAGACCCGGCCTTCACGTGGTCGCAAGGTGAATTGGGTGAGATAATTCTAGCATTGGAAAAACGGTATGTGTTCCTGGTAAGTTTGGAATGGAAATTGCCGTTAATTAAATTAGTTTGGTTCGTGCGTAGCATGTAAGCTTTTCGTAGATTCAAGGGTAGAGATAGTCATGAGTTCATGACTTTTAGGGCTTGTTTTTGTAGGAAGACTATATTGTTTTTATTTTATTTTAGAAAGTACGATGGTAAAACAACAACGAATCAGAAAAACAATCAAAACTTACAAGTATCGCAAAACAGCTGAAAAAACAAATTAGTTTTGTGGTATCCTTCGTACATATAAATTTTTCTTAAAAACCATCTAAGTATCGGAAAAAAGAGAGACATACTTTTGGGCATGGCCTGTGGATAGTCAAAAAGTAATAAGTAATTCGTATCTCGTACCTAATATATTAAATATAAAATAATGTACGTAATATTTTTAGTTATTTTTAATTTTAACTAGTCTCTTAAGGTATATTTTAATATGTATGTTAGTCGACATTTATGTATGGGCCATGGGCCTGATATAAATGATTATTATTATCATTAACCAGACTTAGACAATCTTTAAGATATTTTTCTGCCACACTCAGATAGGCTTTAATACAAATTAAACCTATAAAACTGTACAAAGGAATATTATGTTATGTTATGTTAATATTATGATTTTATCCTCATTTTGAAATAATTAATGTAGGCATTTGTAAACTCTATAAACAAGAACATCGTGACTTAACTACGTATAGTTTTGTGTTTCCAAAAATGTACGCTGGGGTTTCCTGTTGCCAATCTATTGTCAATAAAAGGAATATTTACTTTGGTACGTTGTAATTATTACTTATACATTTTAAAACTTACGTGCGAAGTAGAACGTACAGACAATTAAATGTGAATAATCAATATTGTTACCTACTGAATAGTTTTAAACATTGTCAGAACTTAACTCCGTACGACATTGTATGATCGCTAATATCACATTAGCTGTAGAATATGAAAATTCTTAGAATTATCATTTTGAAATTATATTCTGCAAGTTTAGAACTTAGTGGAATCTACAGCGATCATGGCAATAGCCCGAATTAAATGTCTTTAATTTACCGGAAAATGAAAATGAAAATATTTATTTTGCAAGTAGGCGACATGGGCTCTTTTACATGTCTGAAGCTACCAGCGCTTCGAAAGGTGACATCTGCTGAGAAGAAACGCCGTCAGCAGTAAGTTTAAGATTAGAATTTTAACTAAAACTAACACATGAAAAGGGCAGCAAACAATCCTAATAGGTAAATATTAATTATAATAAATAACTAATAAGGGAGATGGAGGGTGATGAGATGGAAGGGACGATTACTAGCTTGGGATGGTAAGGTAATACATGTGTCGACACATGCCCAAGGCTGGAGCGGCAGCCGAGAGCAGGAAACGCCTAAAATATCAGGTTCTAGGTTCCGAATCACAGAACTATATCGAGATAGAAGGAAATAGTTCGTCGATTTGTATGGAAACTGAGCGTGTAACATTTTTGCGTAGTTACTTTGATATCACGAGTGTAATTTAGTGACAAGAAACTATAAGTCGCGCGATAACGATTCAAAAGCATCGATTAGCACGCGGCAACCCGAGCCTGGGCACCACTCCCGCCGTCCCGCGCCGCGCCGCCGCCGTTTTTACACACAAAGAGGTTGTCAGCACTTCTTTTTGGCACGCGGGAACATACACTCTTTCCTACGGGGGCCTTTGGTATATTTACATTTACACATTATTTTATTTGCATAAGCATACTGAAATGGCAGATACCTTTCAAATACACCATCATGTATGTTGATTTTTGAGGTGCTCTAGATTTTTCGATCTTAAAAAGAGCGTCTATCATGTGAGTTATATTAGCAGCACGTAGTCTAAGGAAACCTAGTACCTAGTGACGCAACTATGCGATCGTCACGCGACTTGAGGTACACGACCCGCAAGAGTCAAAGGCCTCTAAATAAACACTCTTTGGTAACAGTAATTTAATAAAATGGTGCTCATTCAATGAACTCCTATATTAAGCTGAGTTTGTGAGCTTTCTTGAAGAAAATTAAGGCTGCGTTTGAAGAAAGAAATTTTTTTTTGCAAATATCGAAAAAATAAGTAAATTTATTTCAAGCCATTGGTTGTTCGGTTATTGTTTCTTTGGTTGTTTAAGAATCTACGAGACTGATATGGACTAGGTAGTCAACTAAGTAATTCAAAGATATGTGTCAAGTCCCCAATCCACACTGGGCCCGCGTGGGGACTACTGCCCAGTCCCTCTTACTTTAGCCTTAACGGGACCAACTTGGAGTTATATTCTATCTGTTAAAAAAATCGTCCAAATCGGTGAACATACATATAAAAAAAACCTCCTTCTGTTTTTTAAATCAGTTAGGTAATAAAACAAATATACGCGTCGAATTGAAAACCTCCTCCTTCAGTTTTTAGAAGTCGATTGAAAAAGGGGACTCACCGTGATACAGCACAATTTAGTTCCAAAAAATACTGCTTATATATTATGGCATGTTTTCCGTTTTAGCGGTAACTATTTCAATTCATCATTCTAGTTATATTAAACTGCCTGCCGCTTACGTAGAAATTAGTCCGTGGTTATATTGTCATGGAAGTCTGGCGTACATTTGAATGGAATATTTTTTACCATATTAAATATATAGGAATCGATGTCAAGTAAATGAACACAGTATGAGGGATGGATTAAATAATTTACTTGCCACCGACTTCGATATATTTAATTTATCACTTAATCAAAAATATATCTGAAGTTTCTAGCTAATTTACTAATGAGGGCCAATCATTGTATCTTACTTTTCAAATTTTTGAAGTCAGTTTTTTTATTTGTAAACTTCTTATTCTTTACTTTTTTAGTGTTTATGTGATTTAACGACACACATTTACTACGTCAAGTAAGAATAGCATAATGCCAATTGGTCATCACCCTTTACAAAATGTTGCTATCCAAGGTGCAAGGGCGTCAATCGTTGAAGAGTTCTCCTGGTTCTTCACCACCGGTTCTATTTTACCACATGAGCATAAATGGAAATGAAAATATTTATTTTACAAGTAGGCCACATGGGCTCTTTCACATGTCTGAATCTAACAGCGCTCCTTAAAGTGACATTGGCTGAGAAGAAACGCCGCAAAAAACTCAGCAGTAAGTCTTTTTTCAACTTTGACATTAGAGTTTTATCTAAAACAAACATAAAAAGTGCAACAAACAGACCTAATGGGTACAAATTACTTCATATGAAGTAATTCGATTCCTAACCTTATACAGAAATCTAATCGCCACCCGTGAAAAATGTATCATTTAGGAGTTCCGATGATCATCTATGGCCTTCATCAACAGTTCCACTTCCCCAAACACTGCCTTTGGAACGTAATTGCTGGAGTTATTACAGAAAATACTAAAATTGCTATATGTGTGCCTATAATATTTGAGGAGTTCCATCGATTCCTCATAGATTCTCTCATCAGACCGCAACTTTGATCAAAATGGGGCCAACTTGGAAAAATACCCTATCGTTTAAAAAAATAATCATGCAAATCGGTCGAGCGATCTCCGAGGAATCGGTGTACATCCATATAAAAAAAAATATACGCGTCCAATTGAGAACATTCGGTTTTTTTGAAGTCGGTTAATGAAAACCTCTCCCTTCGGTCCCCCTCAAGTCGGTTAAAACATACGGCTTGAATGGATACCTTCCTCCCATTTTGAAGTCCGTTCAAAATAAACTTAGCAGGCTTGCACGAACGCAACGTTGAGTTTGTTACTGCGCCTCTATTCGGGAACGCTAAGTGATTCTGTAGCGACTCGTAAGCGAGATTTCTCATCACACTCTTCCGCACGACGCGTAATGCGTCGCAAATCGCTACAGAATCATTTAGCGTTCCCGAATAGAGGCGCTGGTTCATTTTAAGAATATTCAAAGTTGTGACGATAATTCATTTCAACCTATTCAGTTTTGTGGTTTGGTTCTTTATACGTAGTAAATTATGATTCACAAACCTGTCGAGTTCCAATTTAAATAATAAGTTTGACCGTTTGGATGCAGGAAAACCATTGTCGGGTGGTGGTAAAACCCATCTTTTTTAGATTGTTTGTTGGCCAGGTCTTGCCAATGGGTATTAAAGATATTATGCACCTTTTTTTGCTTTAAAATACGTTTGATTTTGCTTTGTACTCCGGAATCTCTGCTCAGACAGCGAAACCGAAAGATTTATATTCAGTTTTCACATAAGTATGTATAAAAATATAAATCGTTTGTGTACCTAAATAATTTTTAATTTAATATGTAATTTCTGGGTGTTCTTTTGTCTTATTATTTCATTTACAATTAGCTAAGTGCTAATTAGGAATCTATATTTAATGTTTGTAAATCGTATTTCAGGCTCCACAGGACAAGCCAAGCCTAGTGTGGAGTCACCAAGAAGTGTTTATGTATTGAATATTTCCGAAAATAAATTTTATTATTATTATTATTATATATAAAATGTGATCTTTTGAAGCTAATAAAAGCGCTACTTATTCCAATGCCTGATTTTGATTCGTTTAGGGTATGCGCTTAAAAATCGCGAGTTCAAGAATGCTATGTGAAATTCGCTTGCCAATTTTTTATCAGTTCATCTTATTTATGTACGATATATATGTTCGTGTTATAAATGTGGCAGACGTTATATGACAGTTCATTCACCCCATGTTTAGGTTCACCGGGCCATTGAACGTTTAAATACAAAACATACTTTATGTAACGATTGTTGCTATAGTATGTTTTATCACACAGCAGCTGCGGGTTTGCTAATATGAAAGTATGTTATGACTTCATTGAAAGCCATTCTTACAAGGAAATTAGATAACATTTTTCAATCAAAGCATTTTATTATTCCATAAAATAAAATCGGAATTCTTTTCAAAAAATTGTATTTCTTGAAAATAATTTTTTCTTGCTCCTCTGCTGCACTGGGAGTGAAGAAATAGCATAGAATGCGTGCAGATGCTTATCCTCCCGGCATGTCGTAAAAGTCGACTAAGGGACGGGTCCTCTCCAACATGGTGGACTATCTGTATGGGCGATGGGCTGATCACCTGTCACCATACGGTTCATCATACTAGCTTAGGACTAATTAATCGAACGTGACCACAAGTAGTCATGTGGCTCTGCCCACCCCATTAGGGTTTTCGGGCGTAGTGCTATGTAAATTGTATTTCTGAGGAAAATACATAGATCTCAAAAGAAGGATATGCCTATCAGTACAATTTCGTGTAACAAGTCTCATAGAACGTTGTCAAACGCCAGCGCCATGGCTTACCCGCACCCTATTCGTTCTAGTCTTAGTTCTTACGACATACATACAAAAGTCTAATATTTCTTGATTCACACGCTATCATATCTTTGTGCGCGGTGGCCGTTAGGGTCGGTGGTGCTGCGGTCTCACACTGCACGATGCGGGAGGGCAATTTTTCAATTATAACAATGTCACTTAAATGGGTGTCTTGGATGGTGGTAACATGTGACTGAACCTACGATGGTGTCAGATTCGCGTTCTTACACCTCAAAAGTAAGCATTGCGAAAATTGCTTTGAGCAGTTCCTTACTATATATTTCAATGGGAAAATATAATGGCTTGCAGCCCTAACATGCATAGCACAAAGATAAATTAGAACCGTTTATCTCTTTGACTATCTCTTTCGTCGTCACTAGTGTGAGAGAGACGCACTTAGAGATAAACGGTTCTAATTTATCTTTGTGCCATGCATGTTAGGGCCGCTGGTGCTGTTTCTAAACCGAATGCAGAGCCATACAAACTGTACCTCTCGATTTGGCAAAAACGAATTCAAATCGACGCAGTGCACAACTTATGACTGAACTAGCGTACGTGCAAGATACGATCAAAACCAACATGTTACACATACCTTCTGTTCACAACGCACATGACGGCGCGCACGCAGGAAACCAGGCCCCCAATTCGCGGTGCATTCGAGATAATGTCGATTGCGAGTTTAAACGTCAGATTCATACACTGTATGCACTGACATTTAATCACGATTGTGACATTATCTCGATCGTGAGATTATCTCGAATCACCGAGAACTGGGGGCCAGCTATGTCTCTAACAAATCTCCCCACTCATTTCGTCTCTCATTTGGTCCTATGATCATAAATTGACCAGTGCGTTCGTAAAGTAAATTCATCCTTACTTGTCTTATTTGGTAAACATAGCTGGGCACAAGACCGTTAATGCGTTAATCAACGAAGTTAACGTTTCGAGTCTCGGATTAACTATTATGTTAACTTCAAAAATTGTTAACGGACTCATTAACTTCCGATACCATAATTAAAGTCCGTTAAACGTTAATTAAGTATCTACTATATGCCAAAAGGACACCCCACGGCTAATGTCAGATACCCTGTGATTTGTATTTGGTCTCTAAATAATAGGTATTATTACAAACTAATGCACTAACTTATTTCAACAAATTTTTCATGTCCTGCCTTAACTTCCATAGCACATTACTTACGCAACGACATATCAAATGCAATTTCTATCACAAGTTAACGATCACCGTTAACTTCCTTTAAATCTTCCGAAATGTAACGCTTTAACGTTAAACGAAGTTAACTTTTTTAGTAACGGATTAGCGATAAACGGAGTTAACTATTTGCTTAACGGTGCCCAGCTTTGTTAGTAAACAAGTTTATAACCTCCAAAAGTACCTTTTTTGGGTGAAACAGCAGATAATATCTCCGGCTGCTTAATTTACGAAGAAAAAGCTGTTGTTACTTTAAATACCATAGACTTCTTATAGGTTTTCCGGACAGACAGACAGGCAGAAAAGGTTTTGAGGTACGGAATCGAAATATTGTCAATTAATAATCTAATATGGTTAGTAGATATTTAGTATTAAGAGAAGTGTGAACCCACGGCTTTTCATACAAAAGGGAATAACCACCTCTCCAATGCCTCCACCCCTCAATGGCGAAGCGTCAAATATTTCCTAAGGGAAGCCGGAAGAATTAGAACCGTACGTGCGAGTCTGACATGTAGTTAGAGTAACATGGACTTCACTGACAGCTAGCCGTAGCTTTCTAGCTTGGTAAAGCTGTTAGGAATCGGCTTGTAGGCAGGCTTCGCCACTGCCACCCCTTAAATGTTAACCAATGTTCACCAATTTTTAATAGGTTGCCAGTCAGAACCAAATCAAGGTCTATACGTTTTGATTTTTTCACTTTAATCAATAAATTCAGTTTTATTGTGGTTTCAGTATTTTCATACAAAACGAAATCCGGTATTATTTGACGTTCTTGATCTTTAATCAAACTTTAAAAAACGTATAGAGATTTTGTTCTGACTGACAACCCTTCAAAAATTGATGAAAATCGGTTTACGTTTAAGGGGTGAAAGCCGTTATCGCCGTTTCTATGAAAAGGGTGATTTTTGCCGTTGGCTCACAGTCCTCTTAAGTTTTTTCCTTTTTAAATCTTTCATTGTTCGTTTACATATAATAAAGTTACAAAGTCAAATAATCAAAAACATCTAATATTTGCAACGTGCTTCGTCAAAACACGGCATAAGCTATCAACTCATGCTTAGTCAGAAGGTTACGTGTAACCGTCCAGGCATGCTTCGCCAAATAATATGTCAGTATCCGGACCAAGGTCCACATTGTAATATTCATCAATGTAATGCAAAATTAAAGATACAACAGGAACACCACAATATAATATTTATTTTCCTTTTAAATTCAATAATTCAAAAATTTTTATCTTCACCCATATCATAAACCTCCATTGGTTAATCAAAAACCGTGGGAAATGACCACCGTTTTGACAACCAATTAGGAAAAACCAGTGCTGCGATAAAGAAATAACATGACTTCTTTATCGTTTTTAGTAAAGAAATGAGATTAAATTTGGAACAGCTGTCAAAACTCAAGTGGGTCTCTATTCTAGTATCCATAGATATTAAAACAGTTATTGATACGAAACGTCAATTCAGTATGTTTTTTTAATATAAACTGCACAATATTTGATCTCGAGTGACGTGAGAATAGAGACTTCATCCGTTTGTCTATGATTTAAAAAAAAAAATGGTCTTGACGGAGGATCGAATCGGCGCCATGTTGGTGTTTTGCTGAACGAAAGTAGAATTAATTGAATAGAAAAAGTTGTTTGTAATTTACATTTTAGTTGAAAATATGAATAGTAAGTAGTCTTCTCGGAGTGTGTGTGATGTGAAAATGCGCCGGATATCGGAAATATGCAGCCACGATTGCAACAAATAATTTGTTGCCAGAAAATATTGTTTCTGAACCCATCATGGAGGATTTATAATATGTGTGTAGATAAAGTTATGTATGCAACTCTGCATAATTTGGCCTTAAAACACACGTGCGATCTTATTATGAAACTCGCCTATCGGCTCGTTTCATGAAAACCGCACTAGTGTTTTAAGGCCTATCATTATGCAACCGTTGCATAAACTACTATATTCGGATCAAATTATGTAACACAAGTCACAACGTGCTACTTTTACCTGACTAAAAACATTTACAGGTTTTTCCACATGTTTTATTGTTATGTTATGACTAAATTTGATTGACATATGGCTTAGTTGTGCGGTTCGACCACATGCTCAGTGGTGGCGGGTTTGATTCCTGCTGAAGTCAGTCGTGACATCGTACCCGAGAGGTATCCAAAGGAATATAAGCACAAAGTAATATAATATTATGTTTAAAAGGTATTTCCGTTTTATTTAAAAAAAGGTATAGGTATATAAATTAATTTAAAAATGCAGTATTTGAAAAAAATATTACAATACGTTATCTAATGTACAAATGAGTCCATCTATAAAAGAAGAAGCTGCCCGACTTAATTCACTGACATACTCGTATCATTCATTCACTGAGAGATAGACAGACGGACAAAGAAGTGATCCAGGGTTCCTATTTCCTAATGAGGTAAGGAACCCTGAAAAACAAAAGCCGCGCGTATCGTTCGAACGAATGTTGTTTCGAATGCATTCCAAATTTAAAACACAATAGCGATCACACATTGCCAATTATGAGACAATACACACATACAACTTCATTGTCTGCCCAAAGAACGAAATGTAGGGCGCACTGGGATACCAACATATAAATAAATAACGTGTTGTTCTTTTGGTAGTAGCAAATATAGATAGCTGGGCACCGTTAATCAAATAGTTAACTTCGTGAATAGTAATAGTAATAGTAATTTATTTGCAAGAAAAAGGGTTAGTTTACAGATGTCATGTTATTTTCTTAATCACTAGTTCGGCCTTCTTCAGCTGTTTACCAACGGCATGCAAATATTGTAGTTGAATTATATAATAAGTAGGTACAAATCATTCAGCACAATAGCATTTTTTAAATATTTGCATTAACATTCATGTCAAAGTATAATTATCTGTTTTGTGGTTCATAAAGTCTCTTACACTATAAAAACAAAGATCAAGGAGCCACTTTCTTAAGCAAGTTTTGAATTTGTTGCCTACCTAGCTTCGTGAATCCGTTACTAAAATAGTTAACTTCGTTAAATGTTAAAGCGCTACATTACGGAAGATTTAACGGAAGTTAATCGTTAACTCGTTATAGAAATTGCATTTTATACTTATAATATAATAATATGTCGTTCCCTTAGTAATTTACTAATATTCTTTTTCGTACCTATACTTATACATAGTTATTTGCTATGGAAGTTTAGCCAGGACATGAGAAATTAGTAAAGTATGATATTGCATTAGAGTTTGTAATAATACCTATTATTTAGAGATGAAATTCAAATCAAAAGCTCACAGCCGCGCGGTGTCCTTTTGGCAAATAGTCGGTACATAATTAACGTTTAATGGACATTATTTGTTTCAACGGAAGTTAATGAGTCCGTTAACAATTTTAGAAGTTAACTTAAAAGTTAATCCGTGACTCGAAATATTAACTTTGTTAATTAACGATTAACTGATTAACGGTCTAGTGCCCAGCTATGCAAATATATTAGGAATAAGTACAAGCAAAAAAAATATTATAAATGTTGAAAATTTGCGAGTTGTTCTCCTTATTTTTGGCGCATATGAAAAAAGAAGCAAACAAACAAACACGATTTTGAAATTCTACCAGTTCGTGGATATCGCAATAAACGATATTTTATTTACTAGATACTGACCTATAATATAACTGTGAAATATCACTGGTTGCACAATTATATTGATCGTTAGTATTGTTGATGATATTGACCGTCAATATCATCTACATACATACATACATATTATCACGCCCGAAATCCCTAATGGGGTGGGCAGAGCCACAAGACTACTTGTGGCCACGTTCGATTTATTAGTCCTAAGATGGTATGATGAACCGTATGGTGACAGGTGATCAGCCTATCGCCCATACAGATAGTCCACCATGTTGGAGAGGACCCGTCCCTTAGTCGACTTTTACGACATGCCAGGATGATAAGCATCTGCACGCATTCTATGCTATTTCTTCACTCCCAGTGCAGCAGAGGAGATATCATCTACTGTAAGCAATATAATTGTGCAATCACGATAATTTTAGCTGCTCATTAGCTTTTATCTTATAATATGCATCTGTTCCTTTTCAACTATCTGGTTGGTGTGAAAGGGTAAATTGCTTAATGTGCGCGATAAAAAATAATGTGTGCTAGGCCCTCTGAAATCAGTTAGGCTAGGCACTGACCTACAATATAACTGTGCAATATAATAGTCGAATGGGTGAGCAAAAATGGGGTTTATTTTCTTAAAATATGTTTTTACCGATTCCCTACTTCATCAATGTTTCAGAATTCTATGTACTAACTCAAAAGACAATGCAAAACGTTTTCACATAATGACTACGCCATGTCCATAATAGATAGCGTTGCCACCAGTTTACTATGAGCTGTTCTTTCAAAAAGCCTCACCCCTAAGAGACCATCCACTTGTAGAGCGAAGAGAGGGAGGGAGATCTAGTTAAGTCGGTTGGCGGATAAAGGCGCGAAATTGCGCAATAGTTCAATATCACCTAAAATTCGCCGGTCGTCGACCTACGCACACACACGCGCTAGTCGCGGCGATCTATCTACATTAGACTCATACATACGCGCATGTGCAGATACGCTGAAAACGGTGAGGTTGTGTGCGTTTCAGTTCGAATTTGGAGTTATGATCTCCAATGAGGGCGAATGGCAGTTTTAATTTACGAATTTATGGGCGGCAATTAAGCTTTTAATTCATTTGAATTTGGAACAACCATGTTAGCCAGTTAGTTATTTTGATTCGTTTGTTAATAATAGCTATCTTTTTATTTAAAAAAGAAGTTAGTTATTTTTAATACTTCATTTAAGTATGGCCGAATCCAGAAACACCACTTAAGCATTTTATTAGAGATTAAATAGTTAAATGTCCCTCAACTAGTTGTCATCCTATACAAAACCGTCACTGAAACGTTACTTTGAAAGATCAATTTGGGTGGCCTTTCTGAATTTGGCCATTAGACTCTTCTATGCTTTTTAACCGACTTCTTACGCAGTGGTTTTTTTTTTGTAAATACCAAATTAATTGGATAGACTTTTTTAGGGTTTTTAACCCCACCAAACATTAATGGGAGAGGGGGGGGGGGGGCGAACAGGTCTGCAATGATTGTATGTGGATTTTATAATACCTACCGATTTTGCGCGATCCGTGATTACACAAACAATGATAATCAATGATGATAATGAATTATTGCCTAGTTTGTAACCTCTGATATTTTTTATTTAAGTATTACATAAATTAGTACACGGAAAGATCACTTTACTTTATGAGAAATCATTTAAAAATATATTTTATCTACAGATAATAATCAATAATCGGTCTTTATTCAGGATTATTATGATGGATTTGATCTGAATCAAACTTTTCGGTGACATTATATAATTATTAAGTACCTAATTATTATTATATCATAAGTATCTACATTTATAGAAAAATATTTCTTAGAAATATGATGTAATCGGTTTTTACGTGTTTGAAGGCACGTGTAAGAGTTATAATAGAAATAGAGACTTAAGTTTAAAAACATGACTTTAAGAATTGTTAAATAGACAATGGCACGGCTGATATGAATTGACGTGGTTTGCGAGGGTCGTGGGTTCAAATCCCGTCTCGCACCTCCTAGATTTTCGGATTGCATGAGCGGAATTGGAATTAATATTTACCACAAGCATTTAGATGAGAAAACATCGTGAGGAAACTTGCATACACCTGCTAAGTAATTCAATAATGTTTGTGAAGTCCCCAAGCCCAAGTCCCTCACTGTGAGAGGAGGCCTGGAAACCAATTCTGAACCCTATCACCATATCATGAGGCCCATCAGTGGGACGAATATAGCCCGAAGATAATGACAGGCACTATAGTTTTGTCACACCTAAAAAAATCCAGAATAAACATTAGCACATTGCACTTTTAAGACGCTGACAATAGCCTGACCTTGAGTGATCGGTCACTGTCTGTTTGTACCGGAGTGAACGAGAAGCACTGTGCGGTTTTTTGTAAGAGGAAAATCATAAATGGATGAATTATATAAGTAAACACACTACACATAAAATATAAATTAGTAATTTTCTTTAGTATGGGCGTGATGTGATAGTGTTATTAATTATAGACCCTTAAGTTAAAAAAATTAAGACAAGAAGTGTTTAAAGAGGATTTCAACGTAACTTCACGATTTTTTACTATCGTATCGATTTCATCAAATTTTGGAAATAGCCATTTTTTCAATAATATATTGAATATGAACGTATATTGTTTTTGCTTTGCCAAATCAAATAGTTTTTGTTAAAAAAGTGTTTAAGCTGATTCAATACATTGTCATCGGAACTGAACCAATATGCAAAAATTCAACTCCGTAGGATAAGAGGAAGTGGTTCTAATTCAGCTTGCAAGATTTGACCCGAACATACATACTTACATACAAACATTGCAAGTAAATAAAAAGCTTGTATAAAAACACACACACATCTCTATTATCCAGAACTTTGACCCTACAATGTGGGTGTAGCAATGATGCGTACAAACCATTGCCCTTAGAAACAACCATTTAATCCAGACCCCTGAGAACTTCCACTCCTCTCCTCCCCGTCCTTTATATCCCAATGTATGAGAGGGGAGGGAAGGTTCTTCGAAAGTTGTCGATTAGAATTTTCCGTAGAGAAAAGCGGCCGAAAATACACGGTCGTTGGCCCGCCAAGGTCGGTGGCAAGGTCGTCGGCCTGCGGGGCAATAACCCGCGGCACCAAAACAAATCGTCATTAGGGGGACTTAAAAGGTTAAGTGGAAGAGACTGAGGGATAAAGGTCCCCCTGTAGTATTGTTTGAGGGTTTCTAGTATGTTTTATTTATATTTATATGTATCATTATTATGATTGCTTATGTTAATTATCGAATAAAGATTATTTTATTGAAACGGACTGCCACCAGCTTTGTGGTAATATTAATGCGACAGTAACTCTGGCTGTCTGTTACGTTTTCATGACGAAACCGCTGAGCTGATTACGATGAATAGAAAGGTATTAAGATAGTTTAAACCCTGGGGAAGGATATTGGGTACTTTTATGAAAGAAAATCAACCTCTACAAATGTCAAATAGGGTCTGGAAAATAGATTACAAAAACCGGTCAAGTGCGACTCGGACTCGGACTTGAAAATTTCAACTGTCTAACTATCACGGTTCATGACATGCAGCCTGGCGACAGACGGACAGACAGACGGATGGACAGCGGAGTCTTAGTAAAAGGGTCCCGTTTTACCCTTTGGGTACGGAACCCTAAAAAGCTCTTTATTGCCACATTAACATACACACACTAGCAAATAATTTTTACCACAGAACAAACATCTCTTGAACAAAAGACTTCTTTTTTATGTCAATCGACTGACAAACCGGCAGGCAGCCCACCTGATGGAAAGTGGTCACCGCCGCCCATGGACATCTGCAACACCAGAGGTGGTGCCAGCGCGTTGCCAGTCAAGGGAGGGTGGGGAATGGGGATGGGATGGGGACGAGGGAATAGACCTCCAGATCTCGTCACTCACCGTACGAAACGCAATAGCAAGCTATTACTTTACGCCGATATTCTGTGAGTGGTACTACCCCGGTCGAGCCGGCCCATTGGAACAGTAATCATCTAGTGAGGATTACTTTTTGGCTCTACCACAAGCTTACTTAATTCACTTATTCGCTCTAAACATGGTACGTCTTAATGTTGTAAATGTCTAGAATCACCATGTCTAACCATATGGGCATTCGTTTGAGCCCATGGGAAGAAAGTAGGCAGTTTTTTTTCGAAATGTTCGACATTTCGTCGGCCTAAATCGCATACCTCGTAACTCCATTTTTTTTTAAATCATGTTTTGACACTTTTAGATAGTACTATTCTGAACGCATCTAACGGGAAAACTCTTAAATACCAAAAATAAACCGTTTACGTTTGAAAAGCAAAATTGAAAACCTCGCAACTCCCGATCGCTATTTTGAAAAAGGAATACATCGTATCTCCCCCCGCCACTTCCTTCAAAATTTGGCGTTACGAGTTTTTCTTGAAAATTTTAGAAAACTAATCGTTAAGAGTTTTGCTATAAAAAAATACGGATTTTTATAGAAAAACCCTTAACTCCCGATTAGCTTTCTAAAATTTTCAAGAAAAGCTCGTAACTCTCCAGGTAATCCGTAATTTTCCAGGTTCAGGTGATTTAAAAAAAATTGGTTTTAACAATGTGACGGTAAAGAAGTTTTTTGTGCCTCCTTTAAAATTTGGTCAGATTGACTTACGAGGTTTGCGATTTAGGCCGACGATTTGAAAAGTCAATAGCATGAAATTTCGTTATATTTTAAAGATCCATTTCCACGCAGACTAAGTTTCGGGTAAAGGCTAGTCGTTAATAGAGAAGAGCCAATCAAGTTCTGTAGCGATGCCTGCTATCAGCAGTGGACTGACAAATGTTTATAATGACTTTCTTACTTCTTACTACTGCTTACTTCTTACTTTTTTCTTACTCGTGCCGCTAATTTAATTTAATTTTAATGTTATAACTTTAAATATAGGTATATCATTAATTAAAGCCCTACCTGGCATGTTAAATACGAATCACTTTCAGAGAGCCAAGGTGCAGGCTGCAAAACAGCGCTGTGGGCGTAATGCTCTCAGCACACGCTGAGTCCTGAGCCTTTTGCCACCTAGTTTTAAGAGTCCATTTATATTGTTTCTTATTTTGTGTTCCAAATTATGCACTTGTATTTAGTGTGGCAATAAATATATTTTTATATTATTTTATTATTTATTTTTTATAATGATGATGAACCAAAAAGGGCCGTTCGAAACTGTAAAAAGTAGGACAACTTTTCCCTGGTTTTCCATTTTTTCCGGGACACAATGGCTTTGTTTTGAAGCTCATGTTATTCTTTGTCAATGACCGCAGTGTTGCGTCGTTGCCAAAAAAACTTTCGATTGTTTTCATAATAGTGCTATTAATATGCAATTTCTTTGTATTTTTGTTTGCTTGTAAGGTTGTTTACTTTTCCTACGTTTTGGATAATTTTAGTGTTTTGTCTTGGAATGCGTAGCTCGATTAAAAATAAAGAAAATGTTATGTCGAGATGACAATGAAAAACGATATTGATATATGTGACTATTAAAAGTAAGTTTAACTTTATAATCACACATGGACGCACATTTTAGGCTAGATATACAACAGATGAGTTAGGTCACGATTTTCCCCTTTTATTTTTATGTATTTAGTTACAAATTAAAAACAATTACAACTAATTATACAATTTGTTTTATAGTATGTTTTATAAAATAACGTGCAGTAATAGAGGGTTAACTTATTTGTCAATATGTTTTATATTAGTTGTGATTTAATTCAGTTTTTGTTAATAAATTATTTGTAACTTAATGTGTTAAGTAAGTACTGGTAGATCTGAAAAAAAAAGAAGATAAGTAATTAGTTGACCAGAACCACGCCTTTTTTTGTCTCAATTCTTCAAATATCATACGAGATGAAGTAATTTCAACAAAATCCATTACGCTAAAAAGTTGCATTTTTTCAAGGACTTTGCTCAGGTTAGTTCGTACGTTACACTAAAGGCCTTTCGAGCTCTGACCTCGAGGTCATGCGTAGGGTAGTCCCAAAGGTCATATTTTACTGCGGTGGGGTCGAAAAACTCCAAAACTATGTAAATTGTAACCTGATATAAAAAGAACAATCAGAGTTGTAACGTCTACTTCGGGGTTCGTTGTAATATTATTAGGTTTGTTTTTAAGACTTTTAACGTACTTACATGGTAAGAAACTTTGAGTTAGACTTACAGACTTAGCTAAGTAGCCTTAACCTGCAGGATGTACTTATTTTCTGCAGGAAAACAAGATTGGATACATCTTGGACGGGAGTGCATCCGAGACAGTAACGATGAAGATCCTAGAGAAACCGACATATCCCAAGTAATTGCTAAAAAGTCGTATTCGGCGGGGCGCATTGCTCGTAGAACAGATGGCATGGAGCCGAAGAGTTCTTGAGTGGCGACCACGTACTGGAAGGCGCAGCGTCGGCAGATCATCTACACTGTGTACTGATGACTTGGTGAAGATAATGGGACTCCGCTGGATGCGAGCAGCACAGAATCAGTCGCTGTGCGAATCATTGGGGAGGCCTATGTCCAATATTGGACGTCTTGCAGTTGAAATGTTGATGATGATGATGTCAATGAAGCACTCATTTTTTAATTTTGCTATTTCGACATATTATTTATATCAAAAACGGGACTTTAATCTCGTCGGAAAATATCAATTAATTACTACTGCGTTCGCTCCGCATGTAACGCCATTATCACTTTGCTTCGGGGAATAAATAGTAGTTTATGCAACGGTTGCATAATGATAGGTCATACAATACGAGTGTGGGTTTATGAAATGAGCCGACAGGCGAGTTTTATATTAAGATCGCACGGGTGTTTTTTGTTCACGAGAGACCTACTTGAGTTTTTACAGCTGTTCCAAGTTTAAACTCATAATTTTACAAAAGTTTATACTGTAATAACATTACAGTACAGATTTTACCTACTACCACAGCACATAGTAAAATTGGATGTAATAATGCTGGTAATTTCCTACGGTTTTTCAATACATTATGGAGGTTTTCTGATATGGGTGTAGATAAACAATTTTCCAGGAAAAATCAGCCCTACGTCCATTTCAACTTTCTTAACAGTATATCTCTAAATATCATAAATCGCTTTTAACAATAACTATATTATTAAAATCGATCGAAATCCATTGTTATATTATGACGGAATCGTAGCGGGCGAATGGTTTAGGAATACACAGGAGACTGTGAAACACAAAAATTCATTATGCATCAGTTATATAATAAAGATTCAGATATATAATTTTGTAATCTCAAAGAGAAGAGTTGATTGAGAGTTGTTGCCATAAAAGGTGGGTGCCTAAACAAAGCTACCTGTGCGCTGTTAATGATATTATATTATCTGTGAATAATCTTATCACTTGAATAACATTTAGGATACACAATAAGGTTGTTATGCCTCGGCTCACGTTAAACCAGTCGGTCATGTGGCTATCTTTGTGCGCAACTAATGTCCGATAAACGTTGACCTTTCGAAGGACAGTGGGGTCGGCGTGGGCGCAATCTGATAAACAATGGTGATGTATGTCTGTGTGTCAACGTGTACAGAGAAATACCGGATTTGGGCGGATTTGTTTACTCGAAAATTAGGGCCTTTTTCTGGCGCAGCCCCTGCTTTTGAGGATGGATTATAAATTACGGTTCCAAATTAAAAAAAAAACCGGACAAGTGCGAGATAAACTCGCGTGGAGAGGGTTCCGTTTCGTACATGATTATCTGAAATTTACTACGTTACTTTAAATACCATAGACTTCTTATGGGTTTTCCTGTAATCTATAGGTAAAGAACTATTTTCTGTATTTTTTTCAAAATTTTATGTCCATTAGTTTCGGAAATAAGGGGGGGGGATAATCAATTTTCGCCTGTTTTCCTAAATAATTTCTGAACAATTTTACTTGAAATTCAAAAGAAATATATTTAAGATCTATTTAAGATATAGGTTGCATAACGTTTTTTTTTCTAATTTACCCGCCCAAAGTGGACCCCATGTTTAAAATTCATAAATTAGCGTCACGCGTCCGTGTTGCGGTCACCGATTTACATATGTATGCCAAATTTCAACTCAATCGGTCCAGTCGTTTCGGAGCAAATCGGCTGTGACAGACGGACAGAAAGACACGAGTGATCTTATAAGGGTTTCGTTTTTTCCTTTTGAGGTACGGAACCCTAAAAACGCAATCGAATCGCACGCAAACATACACACGCATATCGCAAATTTTTACTACGATATGGCAGCTCTTATTAACTTGACAGCAACGGCGGCCGCATTGTAAAACAATCGCGATATCTATCGCTTAGGTGATGTCGACTCTCGGAGGCCCAGGGTTCGTATATGAGCCCTTACTTCCGGCAGTTGCCGCCGTAAACTAAGTTGCCTGGAAAAATCGTATTATGAACACGCTAAAGAGGCCGGTTTTAGTGCGCTCGTAATACGAACTTTCCAAGCAACTTAGTTTACGGCGAAAACTGCCTGGACTTAGGAGCTCATACTACAACCCCAATACCATTACCATGAGTTTATGCAAACCGTGCTCGTAATAGAAAACTGTCGCTCGGTCACTTTTACTTGTATCGGCAACACGCAGTATTTCCGATAGATTTCGATAACGAGAACGGTATTCATAAACTCATCAAAGTCAGAGTCAAACTATCTTTATTCAATTTAGGATTTTACAAGCTCTTATGAAGGTCAAGGAATGAATCTACCACCGGTTCGGGAAAAAATCCCCTGCTGAGAAGAGCCGGCAAGAAACTCGGTGAGGTATCATTTTTTCAAAACAGTACACATATAAGTTAACAATGATGTAACATCGGTAACAGTTTTATACAACTCTAAGTATATACCACATCTAAGTATATAGTACAAATCTAAGTATATACAACAGTAGTTACACCCATCGAGACCCAGGGATTGCCGGTGCAAGTCAGGGTTGAAGCCAAACGTCCCTGTCCATGACGTAGTCTTTTACTGTGTAATATTCCGTAGAAATAAGAATTCGCTTTACAGTAGATTTGAACATTGTGTCTCTTTGTTCTATAACGTGTTTAGGTATTTTATTGTAAAAACATGTACAATTTCCTAGAAATATTTTTTTAGTTTTAGCCAGCCTATAAGTTGGTAATTTAAGCTTTCCGGGACTTCTAGTAGCCTTTGGCTTATCTACATTTGTAGGAAAATTGTATAGATTTTTTCTGACCTGGTTACATTATTATTTCAAGTTAATGGTACTGGTCTTTAAACGCACACACACACACACACACACACACACACACACATGCGCACATACACATAATTGTTCTAGATTATGTTTTATTTTTAACCCAACTCACTCTACTTTGCTTTTTCTTGGTCTCACATAATGGCATCATCTCTTACTCCACTTACCGATTGTTTTTAAACTGTAGTTACAGATATCTGTGGGTTGGAGACCTGATGACCTGTCAGGTTCCCCCTAGTTCAGGCACCAGTCTCTGCCGAACAAGTCTTGTAAATGTTATTATATTAAGCACTTATCTTAGAGGAAATTGTGATTTACGCCTATGTACTTGGTGGTGGAGAAATCAATAAAATTTATTTATCTACACCCATATCATAAAACCTCCATATTGTAATCAAAAACCGTAGGAAATGACCAGCATTATGACAACCAATTAGGTAAAACCAGTTCTGTAATGTTATTACAGTATCGATTTTAGTATCGTAATGAGATTAAATTTGGAACAGCTGTCAAAACTTAAGTGGGTCTCTATTCTAGTATCCATAGATATTAAAACAGTTATTGATACAAAACATCAATTCAGTATGTTTTTTTAATATAAACTGCACGACATTTGATCTCGAGTGACATGAGAACAGAGACTTCATTCGTTTGTCTATGATTTAAAAAAAAAATGGTCTTGACGGAGGATCGAATTGCCGCCATTACTGCTTTCATTCATGTTGGTTTTTTGCTGAACGAAAGTAGAATTGTAAAAAGTTGTTTGTTATTTACATTTTAGTTGAAAATATGAATAGTAGTCTTCTCGGAGTGACTGTGTGATGTGAAAATGCGCCGGATATCGTAAATGCAGCCACGATTGCAACAAATAACTTGTTGCCAGAAATACTGTTTTTTTTAACACATTACGGCGGATTTATAATGTGTGTAGATAAAGTTATGTATGCAACTCTGCATAATTTGGCCTTAAAACACACGTGCGATCTTATTATGAAACTCGCTAAAAGCTCGTTTCATAAAACCGCTCTAGTGTTTTAAGGCCTATCATGCAACCGTTAAACTACTATATTATTATTATAAACATGTCCTTGCTGTATCATCATGACCTAGCGGATGGGTAAACAGTCAGCCTGGTGCTTGCGTCCTTTGCGACGAATGGAGAACAAGGTAATTTCAAAGTGGTGGAAACTTTGAAATTACCTTGTTCTCCATTCGTCATCACCAGAGGTAAAATGACTCCAAATATTTACTTTGGCACGGCTCCATATAGATTCATACATTTCACGGCACGATTTAGGTACACTGCCCCCGATATAGTGTTTTAACTCCGTTTGCGTCACTCCTGACAGAATACTCGTTACCGCATTGTATTTCTAATATGCCGAGATTAGCTGAAACTAGATTCCTTTTTACTTAACTTTTACTCGGACGGTAAACAATAGTTTTTGTAGTGGTAGAGCCAAACAGTAATCCTCACTAGATGATTACTGTTCGAATGGGCCGGCTCGACCGGGGTAGTACCACTCTCTCACAGAATATCGGCGTAAAGTAATATCTTGCGTTTCGTAGCTTGCGTTTCGTACGGTGAGTGACGAGATCCGGAGGCCTATTCCCTCATCCCCATCCCATCCCCATTCCCCATCCTACCTAGACTGGCAACGCATTGGCAGCACCTCTGGTGTTGCGGGTGTCCATGGGCGGCGGTTTTATGGGGTGGCTGGAGTGGCACAATATACCTGAAACTGAGGAGTCAAAAAAAAACTCACGGATATTATCTAGTGGGGTATAGAAAGACAGGAAGAAGCGTCGCGGATTAGTGACAATGATTGTGTAACTTTAAAACAGCATGCGTCAAACACAGCCATTCTACTACAGAAAATATTTTTGTTAAAGTATGGTTATCACTTATCATATACTATTTCATTTTCCCCATTTCCTTTCGATCTCTTTTCCATTTAATTCTGCAGGTTTTACATGGAGTAAATTTTCGGAAATATAACTACGTTTTTAATTTGAATTTCTATTGCTCCAGCTTTAGCAGAACAAATTCAAAAACAACATTCGACAACTCAAAATACACGGAAATAAGTTTGACCCACAAAACTATAATAGAACTTTTAAATAATCTTGTAGCTAACCGAACATTGACCGAGAAACCGTGTAGGTACGTCGGGGGTTGAACCCGGAACCGGAGAACTAGGCCTACTCGCTGAACTCATGCGATAATAAAAATATACATCTGTTTTATTAAAATAGATTTTAACTACAAAATAGATCGAAACAGTTAGACTATGTGTTAGTGTTAGTCAGTCGGTTAGGTTACCTACTTAGTTTTTTTTGTTTTACCATGCGTAATCATGATCTTATTTGCATCTCCTTTTAATCGACTTTGAAAAAGGAGGATGTATATTTTATTAATCTCACAAATTAAGTATTTGTGTGTCTTTGAAGTTAGTATGTTCGTTACTCCTTCACGTTTCAACGGCTGAACGGATTTGGATGAAATATGACAAGGAGATCGCTTATACCCTGGAGGCTGGATTACACATATGCTCCTTTTTATACCAGAAAATTTTAAAAATCCCGACAGAATAACTATAACCGAATTGCATCCGAACGAAGTCGCAGGCAGAAGCATATATTAAAGTGCGTGTGTGTGAGTATGTTTGTTAATTCTACACGCTGCAATGGCTGGATGGTTTTGAATGAAATTTTAAATAGTAATAGCTTCTACCCTGGATTGATACAAAGGATACTTTACATCCAAATCTAATGCAAAAGAACGTGAGCGCAGCGATTAAATACGCTTACAGATTTGAAAATAAAAATACTGTAATCACTAATAGGTATACCCAATAGGTATAGACACATAGCAACTGGTATATTTGGGGGCAGTTCCATATCAAAAACAACCAGCAGAAGTAGGTCTACGGCATAGAGGTGCTTCACCTTACGCGTGACTGTACGATTCAGATTAAATGTTCTTATTATAGTACACGTTCTAATTGTGGACACAAAATATTAGAACACCATTTTGTATGTTTGAGCACTACTAATTAAAGGACTGGAAAATCCGAAAACGAGATAAAGATCACATCGCTCGATCAAACGCTACAAAACACTAGAGTAAAAATATATACAGAACAGAAGACATTTTCACATTAAAGTTCGGCTCGTTGATGTTTCGGGATTTTATCGTTTTAATAATAGAGTTCCCTGGAGAGCGTTTTCCCGGGATGAAGGATGATAAGTGGTGGGGATCGGGGGGTGGCGGGATGGTGTGTTCGTCATTACGTAAGCTACGTCAGTGCCAAATTTTAGGGCAATTGGTGACATAGTTAGGCCGTGATGGCGTAATAAACATACAAACTCAGTTTCGCATTTATAATAGTATGGATTTTAAAAGCAACTCCTCTGCTGCACTGGGAGTGAAGAAATAGCATAGAATGCGTGCAGATGCTTAGCATCCTGGCATGTCGTAAAAGTCGACTAAGGGACGGGTCCTCTCCAACATGGTGGACTATCTGTATGGGCGATGGGCTGATCACCTGTCACCATACGGTTCATCATACCATCTTAGAACTAATTAATCGAACGTGGCCACAAGTAGTCTTGTGGCTCTGCCCACCCCATTAGGGATTTTGGGCGTGATGCTATGTATGTATGTATGTTAAAAGCAAAGCATTTTGGCTTAATATTTCCCATACCGGTTTAGTAATTTGTATAGGAATCACTAGGGAACCAAAGCATTTACATAATATGATATGTCAGTCTAATAAAACTAGATACAAAAGATATAGACTTCTTAGACGCGTATTAACATTTGCGCTCAACACTGATACTGAATTCAAGTAGCCATTTGCTCATATTCAAACCCTTACTTGAGTACGACCCGGTTTGAGTGCAAACGCATAGGAGCAGAAAAGAAGCTAATAAACCAACAGAAATTAAAGTTATTATACATATATCCTTGAAAATCTAAAAGCCATCAATATTTTTCCACCCATCGTTCTTAAGAGGAGTGTGAACCTACGGGTTTTCATACAAAAGGCGATAATGATTTCCACCCCTTAAATGTTAACCGATGTTGACCAATTTTTGATAGGTTGTCAGTCAGAACAAAATCTAGGTCTGTACGTTTTGGTTTTTTGATTATAATCAATAAATTCAGTTTTATTGTTGTTTCAGTATTCTCATACAAAACTAATTTCGGCGATTATTTGACTTTGTTGATCTTTGGAATATTCAAAAAACGATAGACTTAGATTTTGTTCTGACTGACAATCTATCAAAAATTGGTCAAAGTCGGTTAACATTTAAGGGGTGGAAATCGTTATCGCCTTTTGTATGAAAACGGTGATCTTTGCCGTTGGTTCACAGTCCTCTTAAACATATTAGTCATATTACGAATTTTACATGCGTATAATTTAAAAACAAACAACTAAAAATAAATCTAAGGCAGTCAAAAAAAAGTGAAATCTGAGACTGCAATGGCATATCTCCAAAAGAACAAATGAAGTAACGACTAACGAGCTAATTAAAAAAAATTTAGCAAGTTGTCGATGGCACAAATTCCTTACAAACCTAACTTTGCGGCTAAAAGAGGCGCACTAATGTGTTTTAGTTTAAATTAGTACTGAATGACGTTAGTTGCGGAGTTTGCCAGTGGTATGGGTATGTTTGTCGGTCGTTGTAACTTTTTTGGGCTGTTCTTTGAACTCATGATGTCACTGGCTATTACTGTAACGTTCTTTATTACGGATGACGTCACGTTTCATAAGAATGGTATGTTTTTTAAAGGTATGAGATGAGATGAGTGAATTTATGTAATAAAGCGAGGAATTATCTCTTTTAAAGTCCCCTTAAGTTGCGTATTACAAAGCTGAGCTGGCAACGTCGTACCTTTTTCGTTATAAGGGTTCCGTACCCAAAGTGTAAAACGGAACCCTATTACTAAGACTCCGCTGTCCGTCTGTCACCAGGTTGTATCTCATGAACCGTGATAGTTAGACAGTTGAAATTTTCACAGATGATGTATTTCTGTTGCCGCTATAACAACAAAACAACGTTTTGTACAAATTATTTCCTTATAAAAATTAACACAAACCTCCTGTATTGATAAATCTTTGGGCATTACTACATAATATGAACACACACAACATTATAGGTACTTTAAAAACACACATACACATATTTTCCGTCTGGTGATAAAATACGTCATAATATTTTTGTGAAATAAGCTGCAGCTGTTGTGTACCTAATCATGTGTAACTTTTGTAACAACATTCATAAACGTTTTGAAATCAATAATCACAACGGCTACTCAATGCTTGTACTGAAGTAATAATCCATAGAGGTATTACACATAGAGGAGGTGAGCCAGCCAGAAACGCGTTATAATGGTAGAAAGAGAAAGAGCATAGGAATAGTATTCGCTTCCTTGTCTGTCCTAGAACATTTCGTATTGCGTCGTCAACGGACGGCGCGCAGCATGTTGCCATTGCGCATGCGGCAAGACAAGGACAGTGCCACTATTTCTAGTTTCTGTCTCTCTTTACCGTGATACGCTTCCACTTACAGGCAGTCCTATGGCTCACCTCCTCTAGTTATAATACCTCTATGTAATAATCACGCTTAGAAACAAAATTTGTCTTTCCTGTGGCCGAAAGTAAACGATAACGAAGGATTCAATTCATGTTTTCTTCACGCCGAAGTCGCCCAACATGCAGATATAGCTTATTTTTTTATTTACATATTTTATTTTTGATTATGAAGATGTTTTTAAATAGTCAAATTAAATCTTTCGTGAGACATTATGAATACTTGAAAAACACACGAAGAAGGACTCCAATCGAGTTCGAAACATGTCGGACTATATCTGACAATAAATCGTGAGTAAAGCCGTGTGTTTTTCAAGTATTCATGTTTTTAAATGCAATTTATTTTTATTATTACCTACTTTGTGATATAATTATAATAATGGTGGCATGTGCTTGTGATCTGATTATAATTATTATTTGAATTGTGACAAGATCTTAACGAATTTTTAATTTCATAATGTATTTTATTTCTGATTATGAAGATTTAAAAGAGCTCAACTTATAAAATAACAGCAGGTATCACATGGTATAACCCACATAAAACCCTATGAAAAACTGTGTACATTCGTGGTTCTGCCTGCGCCACACATTCGCGCGCGATGCGTTCACTGACCCCGGGAAAGCGGCGGAAGCGTGGAAAGCGAGGCGTCACAGCGTTAAGTAACCGCGTGCTGTTCCGATTGCGACCCACGTGGTTAGCGGAGGGTTCCGTTTGCCCACAGACCACTTATGGTCTCTTATGTTTCTTAGAAACATTAGCCTAACTTTTAATAGCAAATAAATAGCTGGGCACAAGACCGTTAAATCGTCAATCGTTATTTAACTAAGTTAACATTTCGAGTAACGGATCAACTTTTAAGGTAAATTCAAAAATTGTTAACCGACTCATTAACTTCCGTTAAAACAATTAAAGTCCGTTAAACGTTAATAAAAACGTCGGTTTAATTGTTGGTGCAGTCCGCAACCTAGAGACAATAATCGACCGTTAAGACGACTGTGAAGCAACGGCAAAAATCACCCTTTTCATACAAAAGGCGATGACGATTTCCACCCCTTAAATGTTAACCGATTTTGACCAATTTTTGATAGTTTGTCAGTCAGAACAAAATCTACGTCTAAATATACATTTTTTGAATATTGATTAACGATCAACGAAGTCAAATAATGGCCGAAATTAGTTTTGCATGAGAATACTGAAACAACAATAAAACTGCATTTATTGATTATAGTGACAAAAAAAAAACAAAACGTACAGACCTGGATTTTGTTCTGACTGACAACCTATCAAAAATTGGTCAAAATCGGTTAACATTTAAGGGGTGGAAACCGTTATCGCCTTTTGTATGAAAAGCCGTAGGTGCACACTCCTCTTAAGTGTTGAGGGTTCAATAATTTGAAAGCAATGGCACCCTTAAATTTCTCATGTAAGGCTCCCGTAGCAGGATATGACAAAAAATTTTTTTAGGAGAGCAAAAACGACGAGAGGGTTTTCAGCGGAACTCTGTAAAAAATCCGAATCACTTTACATTACCCGCATATAGATTTGAACTGGATTATTAACCGTAATGGGCAGAATAGTTACGCAATGCAACAGCATTATAAGGGTTACTAAAACACGAAAGTGCGGGAACCGTTTCCCGCGTAGGAGACATGCGCCTCATATTCGTCACTAGTCATTGATAATAGCTTTTGCCCGCGACTTCGTCCGCGTGGAACCTTTGGCAGCTGTGCATTTTAACACGCTTTTATTAGCTTCACTTGTAACTAACAAACAATGTAATAATGTCATAGAAAACAATTTTAACCTACTTCTAATTGTCGTAACGATTTGAAACTTTACAAGTGTGCGCAATTCTGAGCACAATACAATAATTGCACTCCTCTGCTGCACTGGGAGTGAAAAAATAGCATAGAATGCGTGCAGGCGCTTATCATCCTGGCATGTCGTAAAAGTCGACTAAAGACTATCTGTATGGGCGATGGGCTGATCACCTGTCACCATACGGTTCATCATACCATCTTAGGACTAATTAATCGAACGTGGCCACAAGTAGTCTTGTGGCTCTGCCCACCCCATTAGGGATTTCGGGCGTGATGCTATGTATGTATGTATACCATAATTTGGTACCATCGAGCTGATCTGACCATGGAGCTAGGAGGTGTATAGTGGAACTTTTCAATGACTTCTAGTAAACCCCTCGAGTTTAAGCTTATTTGGTTTGTTTTGACGAGTGTAATACATTAATTATTAGTGCGTTACTGACAAAAGCGTGTTTTTTTAGTTTTTGTGAACTATAAGTATTATTCTGGGATAAAAAATAGTCTACGGCCCATAAACAATACAAAGCATCTCCTGCGCATGTCAATTTCGCCGGTGTGCAAGCGCCCTACAAGCATAACTTTATCCGGTTGACCATAAATGGAGTGGTTGACTAATTTGTGGTATATTTTTTATTTCCGTCGTAGAAATGAAGTGACGGCACATGGAAGTCGGGTGGAAGGCACATCTTTTCTGTGTGATAATAATACTTATATAATATAATTATGATTTATTGTATAAACATGGGTCAAAACCGGTGTTCCAATTTATCATGTGCCAAACATGTCCTACTGTGTTAGCGTACCAATTAAATTAAAGTTGATTATCTAAAATATCATACGCCATCGATTGAAATAAAGTCAATCATCGATTGAAATAAAGTCAGTCATAGCAGTGGCGGAGCGCGAGGGTAAGCCGGTGTATGTTTTCTTAACTCAAACATTATAAAATAACTAAGGAACCCGCCACAGCTTCGCCCGCGGTATTTTCCATACAAACTTCATCACCCCTTTTCACCCTCTTACGGATGAAATTCCAGAAAATCCCTCTTTAGTACACCTCTAGGGTATTCGAGGCATGTCTCCTCCAAATTTCAAACCTTTAGGACGAACCCGTTTAGGCTGTGCGTTGTCTATAAGTTAGTCACTTACTGTTTTATATGTATAGATATTAATTACTTCTTGTATTAACGTACAAATTACATATTAGATTATTTAACATACATACATATTATCACGCCCGAAATCCCTAATGGGGTGGGCAGAGCCACAAGACTACTTGTGGCCACGTTCGATGAATTAGTCCTAAGATGGTATGATGAACCGTATGGTGACAGGTGATCAGCCCATCGCCCATACAGATAGTCCACCATGTTGGAGAGGACCCGTCCCTATTATTTAATGAGTAATAATATAATGTTTCAAAATAGAAATAATACACCGGGTTTCCCTCACGCGCCGCCACTGATAGCACATTATATATGAGAATTATTATAAGTTAAAATAATAATTTACATTATTTACAAAGTCATAAATAGAATTAAAAAAAAAAACAAGTAAATATATTTAAATATAACTGAATGACTTTGGGGTGCATTTGCATAATTTTATCTGTGAGTAGATGTGGAAAAGTTTAAATGTGTGCGTACCTATTTGTGTCTGTGTTTTAAATGTGGAACAATAATCGAACACAACACCACTTAACTATAGCAAAGGCTTAGCAATGATCTTTCTCTGCCAATAATATATTCGGTATAATACAGATGTAAGTACCTAATTTTAATTAAGTGATACATTCTCCGTTTAAATTCTGGGGTGGGCCAGAAGGGTTCTGAGGTAGGCTGGAAGGGTTGGGGTGGGCCGGGCCCGCAGGCCACAAATTATTTATTTATTTAACTCAGGCAACGATATAGCTTCCCCGAAGTGATACAGCTATAACAAAAACACGGAACAAACTTTATACAAATCGATCTAGTCCCAAAGTAAGCTCTAAAGGCTTGTGTTATGGGTACTCGACGACGCTATAGATACTTAAATAGATAAATAAATACTTAAATACACAGGAAACATCCAAGACTCAGGAACTAACGTTCGTGCTCATCACACAAATATGAAAGAAAGATGTAAGTGTCCTTCGCAGTTGACGGTTTTGAAACGTTAGGGTACTTCAGTGGTCCGTATGTAACGCGGGAGGTCAACGTCCAGTTTCAGCTTACAGCGTAGGAAACTGTGCTAGTCGGGGGCGTTGAACCGGCCAAGCGCGAACCATAT
This sequence comes from Tortricodes alternella, assembly GCA_947859335.1. Taxonomy (NCBI): domain Eukaryota; kingdom Metazoa; phylum Arthropoda; class Insecta; order Lepidoptera; family Tortricidae; genus Tortricodes; species Tortricodes alternella. Next base: position 7,002,653 of record OX401973.1, on the reverse strand, counting down.
CTTTGTTGCTAACCATATGTTTAGGTGTTTTTATTGCTAGAATAAATCAAAGTATTGAGATATAAAGTTCCTAAAGTTTGGCGAGGAAGCATATTTTGAATCAAATAGGTAGTTTTGATATTTAGATACTTTCAGCTAATCTATCTCACTATCCTATCCTTGATCTTCTAAATGAGTTTCCTGGAGACTCTAATGCCTGCCATATTTTACAATAATTATAATTATAATGAGGTCGAGCAGTGTTATTTTATTTATTCATTTTGATCAGGCAACGATGTTCCGTATAATGTACTTATAAAATTGTATTTTGAAGTTGCATTCTATGTACTTATAACATAGAATGCAACTTCAAAATACAATTATACTTTCATAACTAAAATAAAAACACAAAAAAGCAAATTGCGTTGTGGTTGAGAACCTTCTGCTTGGTTTGTTTGAAGTATGTTAAAAATATCTATAACTCTTAAATGAGAAACACGTTACTTTTGCGACGTGTGACACAGTTTCGTGGTGTCGAATAACTCCGCGCGTTAACAATTTATTTTCAATAATAATTCGTTGTCTTTGATAACCGCACATATTAAACCGACACTCTCCCTTGGCCAACATACCGGATTATCCAGTATATATATACAATATGATACATTTATTGAATTCAGCCAATAAGGCCCATAACATAAATAGCATATAATTACAGATTATAATACATTCAAGACTAACATACATATGTAAATAAACGAACTTAAAACTAACAAATCGATTCTGCGACGTGTGACGCAATTTGACCAAACATGAGCTATTAGATTAGCTCATTTTTAAAAGACTTATTATAGTCAACTAGGTCACAACCATTAAATAAATAAAATATAAACAATCAGGGGACAATCTTTACACAAATCAATCTAGTCCCAAAGTAAGCTCTAAAGGCTTGTGTTATGGGTACTAGACGACGATATACATACTTATATAGATAAATAAGTACTTAAATACATAAGAAACATCCAAGACTCAGGAACAAACATTCGTGCTCATCACACAAATATTTGCCCTTACCGGGAATCGAACCCGGGACCGCTGGCTTCGGAAGCAGGGTCACTACCAACTAGGCCAAAGTGTCGTCACGATGAAAGAAGAACAATAATGTCGTCAAGCAATGTTCTAAGAACACAGACCAAATTATCTTTAAGACACCGCTTATACTAACTTTTACTAGCAAATAAAGCTGCCAAAATTGCGGGGCGCGCGGTGTTTGTAGAGCGCTGTGATTGGTGCGTGTTATGCGATCCCCACGGCTGCCTATAGCCCCGCTGCTTATGACTTTTTGGCTCTAAAGCTGGCAGCGGGGGTCGCTCGGGTATTGCGGAGTCTATTGGATACCTGGTTTGTGGCTAAGAACAGCATAGAAATTTCGGCGTCTGGGTTGGTCACCTCGTAGCTCAGTTGATTTCTTTTGGAGAACGGAGTCTCCGTTGGAGCTCCGCCTATGTTACTTTATTATTCTTTAGTAGTACTGTCTTAAAAAATCCCTATGTAGAACGAAATTCCATAACAAATACATCATAGCCCGAAACAACGCGTAGATATTCGTATATATTTAGACGGAAATAAATTAGAACATTGAACTTCACCGCGTAGGTTTGAAGCTTCGCGAGCGAGAGCGGGCATGAACTGATACGAATGACCCAGAAAAATCTGAATCATTATAACATTAGTTTTGTAGAGATTTTACACGAAATAGTTAATTCTGTTGGATACAATGGGTAAAGTTGCCCATTCTTGCGTTGAGTTATTCACTATTTAACTTAAGATGCTTATCAAAAACCAAAAACCGATCAAGTGCGAGTTGGACTCGCGCACCGAGGGTTCCATACTACTCTAATTTGGCATAGTCTTATCCAATAGACTTTATGTAAATCGTATAATAAACCGCTGAACCGATTTTAATGAAATTTGGTATGGAGATAGTTTGAGACCTGGGGAAGACCTGTTTTTTAAGAAAACCAATCCCTAAATGGGTAAAATTATGTGTGAGTTTTTCTGTAACCTAACAGTCAATTTTCGCCTATTTCCCTAAATAACTTGCAAACTATTTTGTCTAAAATTCTTCTGTTCTAACAGCGAGCCCTTTCATTTGATACCTATGTCGCATGATATAAGTAGTTTGCAAAACTTTTATTTTATTTTCTTATTTACCCCCCAAAATTGGGCCCCTTCATTTGTTTACGTTACGCGTCCGTGTTGCGTATGTGTACCAAATTTCAACTCAATCCGTCCAGTGGTTTCGGCGTAAATTGGCTGTGTCAGACAGACAGACACACGAGTGATCCTATAAGGGTTCCGTTTTTTCCTTTTGACGTACGGAACCCTAAAAAGTGCCAAAATAAGGTTCGGCCGTGCGTGACTTGGGGGGGGGCATGCCCCCCATGCCCCCCCCGCATCTGCCTCTGTAAATGGCCGCGACTACTCTATATTTTATTGAATAAGTACTTGAAATAAACATCAAAATCAACAAACCATTATATTTAATTCAAACCATCCAGTATAGGTATCTCTTCAGTTTTTCGCACACAAATGTTAATTGTTAATCACCGAAGGATGTCTCAACCAGACGTCCTTAACAATACAAGCGAATGATCAAGCGAACTTAACAAGCAGACATGACGAATGGATGCCGTGATGTTGGCAACAAAGAGTGTCCGGCCTTGACGCGCGGGCGCAACGGACTTTGAAATGCGTGGAGAGCTTTATTTTTATTAGGATATATTACGGATCAGGTTTGGTGTGAACGCGTGAAGACAGAAAATCTATTGCAGTGCATACTTACCACGCGCGATGCGGGAAGTAGTTAGTTAAGTCACGGAATTAAGAAGACACGGACTATCTTAACGAAGGCCAAATGTATTCAATTCACAGACTTTTCTATGCCGGTTCTGGGTCTCACCAGCTCTTAGAGACCCCCCACACTAGATTCGAGCGTCGGCGTCTTGTCAGCGTCCGTGCAGTGTTGACGCGACGTTCGCGCAGCGGTGCCGCGACGCCAGCGGCGTCTTGTGAGCGTCGACATCTGCTAGCGCCCGCGCAGCATCGACGCACGCTCCCGGGGCGGCGCCGCGATATCAGCGGCGTCTTGCCAGTGTCCGCGCAGCTGGCATGAGTTGTGAGACGTTGGCAAGATACCGCTGGCTGGCTGGCGAGCGTTGCGTCTACCCTGCGCGGGCGCTAACAAGACGCCAGCGAACAAATGACGTCGGTGGCGGCGTCGCGTTGCCACCGCGCGAGCGTCGCGTCGACGCTGCGCGGGCGCTGTTAAGACGCCGACGCTAGTGTGGGGTTCCCTTAATATGTTCTCTGCTAATGTCTGCCCATTCAAAATAACCACATGTGAGATTATCTCGAATGCGCCGAGAATTGGGGTCCAGCGGCCCTAGCATACCAGGCACGGGCATAAGTTAAATCCGTTAATCTCGTTGACTATCTCTTTCATCGGCACAAGTGTGAGGGAGACGCACTTAGAGATAAGACGGTTTAACCTACCCTTATGTCAACCTTGTTGCTGGCAACACAAGTTAAATTCCTGTAGGTTGGTAGTAATGGATAGAGACTTACTTCCTGTAACCAGAAAATAGTACGTACATCTCGTCCTTCTCATCTTGCTGATTGTAATAATTTGTTAATTACAAATAAATTGTGAAAAGTGCAGTCTTGGTTTTAATCGATCGGCAAACTAACAAACGAACATACAGTCCACGCTCGAAACAAACCTTGCTAGCCCTAGGGCCGCTGGGGAGTTACCACGATCTCTAAATGCGATTCTTTTTAGGCGCTACGCTGAACTGTGTCGCTATTTCATTCGTCACCATATATTTTACATATATAAATACAATGGCGTGGTACGAAATAGCGGTGCAGTTAAGGGCCTAAAGAGCATCGCATTAAGAGATCGTGGTAACCCCTGGTCTAGCAAATATTTTGATGCAGCAAGATGAATGTTTAAACAGTCATTAGTAAAATTAATACAATAACATACGTATCTTAGACTCTTATTAACACACATAGATCTATTCGTAAAATATAGGATTCTCTGTGCTATGCTACACAACAAAGTCAAAGTCATGCATTTGTGCTCATCACACAAAATTTGCCCCTGGCAGGACTCGAACCCCCAACCTGCGGTATAAAAAGCAGTGCTGTACCACTGCACCACCGAGTTCCTCATTGTTCTTGTTAAAATTCTAACGTCATACCTATTAAAATCTTCGTTAGAAAACTAGTTTACTAATAAATGATTAAACAATACAAAACAACAAAACGCGGTTAATACGTAAATATTGCGTAATTGCGTATTTGCGGCGTTTGCTGTTGCACATGGGTCGTGGGGTACGAAGGCACGAAACCTTTTTCATGAATTAAAAAGAAAATGTTTTCGTGCGTCCAGTCACCATAATGCTGGTTCATTCCTCGTAGGTATACACATAGCTGGGCACCGTTAATCAAATAGTTAACTTCGTTAGTCGCTAATCCGTTACTGAAAAAGTTAAACGTTACAGCGTTACTTTTCGGAAGATTTAATGGAAGTTAACGTTAAAGTTAACTCGTGATAGAAATTGTATTGTATATAATATGTCGTTGCGTTAGTGATTTGCTTAATAAAATTGTTAGTAAATGGGCTATGGAAATTTAGGTAGGATATGAAAAATAAATAAATGAAGGTATGTGCGCGATGACCGCCGACAACGTACTGTTGTAGGTACTTAATTAACGATTGACGGCCATTAATTGTTTTAACGGAAGTTAATGAGTCCGCTTACAAATTTTAAAGTTAACTTAAAAGTTAATCCGTTACTCGAAATGTTAACTTCGTTAATTAACGGATTAACAGTCTTGTGCCCAAGTATGTATACAACGATGGAATGCAGTCAATCGTATGGGCACCTTCCCCAGTGGCAGTGATTTAGGCGATATTCTTTCATAGAGGTAGTTTACTTATTAGTATCAAGTTATTTTTCTTTCTCAATTTGTCATTGTAATTTATACATATAATAAAATTAATAAACCAACTTTACGCCACGACAACCAAACCAAACTCTACATAATATTACGATAAACTTATTTTTGTCAGATCTATACAGGGATGGTATGTGAACGCCGTCTCCACCGGTTTTCTGGGCGCCCTTGAGCGCGTGCGTTGCGGCAGGTCGCGACTCCGTACAGTTATAGCAGCGCGGGCGCCGGTCGGCGTGTTTGGAAATGTTACTGTTTCCTGCGCCGGTACCGATGATACTGGTGTATCATGCAGTTGAAATAAACTTTGATTATAACCCGCATGTAATATTTATTACAATCGTGTAACAATTGAGAAAAGACGAAAAATTTCTTTCAGGATAGATAAATGTATTTATCTACACCCATATCATAAAACCTACATAGTGTAATCAAAAACCGTAGGAAATTACCACCATTGTGACAACCAATTAGGTAAAACCAGTGCTGCAATGTTATTACAGTATCGATTTTAGTATCGAAATGAGATTAAATTTGGAACAGCTGTCAAAACTCAAGTGGGTCTCTATTCTAGTATCCATAGATATTAAACAGTTATGGATACGAAACATCAATTCAGTGTGTTTTTTTAATATAAACTGGACGACATTTGATCTCGAGTGACGTGAGAATAGAGACTTCATTCGTTTGCCTATGATTTAAAAATGGTCTTGACGGAGGATCGAATTGCCGCCATTATGTTGGTTTTTTGCTGAACGAAAGTAGAATTGTTGTTGAATTGAATAGAAAAATTTGTTTGTAATTTACATGTTAGTTGAAAATATGAATAGTAGTCTTCTCGGAGTGACTGTGTGATGTGAAAATGCGCCGGATATCGGAAATATGCAACCACGATTGCAACAAATAACTTGTTGCCAGAAAATATTGTTTCTGAACACATCATGGAGTAAGGATTTATAATATGTGTGTAGATAAAGTTATGTATGCAACTCTGCATAATTTGGCCTTAAAAGACACGTGCGATCTTATTATGAAACTCGCTAAAGCTCGTTTCATGAAAACCGCACTAGTGTTTTAAGGCCTATCATTATGCAACCGTTGCATAAACTACTATTCTTTCTTTTTTCTTTTAGCTCTGTATCCCGTTTCTGGTTCGGGTGACAAAAAATATGGTGGCTCATAAGTTTAAATATGGTTTATGCGTACAATAGGAGTCGTGTAATATGATTGAGTTGAAATTATGAGGAGATGTAGCGTTATTTTGTAGTGGTAGAGCCAAGCAGTAATCCTCACTAGATGATTACTGTTCGAATGGGCCGGCTCGACCGGGGCAGTACCACACTCTCACAGAATATCGGCGTAGAGTAATAGCTTGCTATTGCGTTTCGTACGGTGAGTGACGAGATCCGGAGGCCTATTCCCTCTTCCCCATCCCATCCCCATTCCCCATCCTCCCTAGGCTGGCAACGCATTGGCAGCACCCCTGGTGTTGCATCTGCAACACCGCCGCCCATGGATATCTATCCATGGGCGGCGGTGACCACTTTCCATCAGGTGGGTCAGTCAATGACATAAAAAAAATAAAAGAAAATTTATAAGTCATAATTTATTTAGATAGCCAATTATCAAGTAGTAACAGGTACAAAGTGTAACAAAAACCGTGCACGAACCCGAAACCCAGTGATATACTCATGAAACTGGACAACTTTCCCCAAAGAATATGGATTAGCTGATCGACTTACTATGGAAAGATGAAAAAAAAAAAACACTTTTCAACCTACCTTCGGGAAAGTTGTTCAGTTTCATGAGTTCACTGGGTTTCGGGTTCTTGCACAGTTTTTTTACACGTTGTAGAAATAAAATAGCTACTTATTACTTATAAATAGTACTTATCTATTAAAAGCTTGCGCTAAATACTTATATTGTAGTCAAGTAAGCATTTCAGTCGTGAGTGCAGAATATTGATAAGGGTCTAAGAAACATTAATTTTCTGGTCAACACCTTGTTCTCTTTGTGAATCTATAAATACAAAGTCTCAGAAATAGGTTCTCAAAGATACTTGCGTGCTTCGAGTAAAACACTTGAAGTCATCCATTATTATAGCTCGAATCTGTTATAATAAAAATAACCGGCCAAGTGCGAGTCGGACTCGCGCACGAAGGGTTCCCTACCATTATCAAAAAAAGGAGTTTGTTGTATGGGGGTATACAACAAACTTAAATATTTATTTTATAATGTTTTTTTAGTATTTGTTGTTATAGCGGCAATAGAAATACATCATCTGTGAAAATTTCAACTGTCTAACTATCACGGTTCATGAGATACAGCCTGGTGACAGACTGACAGACAGACAGACAGCGGAGTCTTAGTAATAAGGTCCCGTTTTACCCTTTGGGTACAGTACAGAACCCTAAAGAAGATCTACGATAAATAAAATGTTTTAAAATAAATATCGTGATTCCCTTTACGTTGGCTCGCCGATTTACCCGACTAAAGTAAAGCAAAAATGGTTTTTCATGAGTATCATTATCATTATCATGTTTATATATATGTTAGGCACAAGATATAATAGTAAATGTGAAGATGAGTATTGTGTCATAATACATATTCTATCCTACCTGCGAGTACTTTAGAAAAATCCCTGCAAATCAATGTATTCAAATGCAGAAGGCATTGTTGAAAAACCCAGGAATACTTAACTTCTTTGTTGAGTCTTGTTTATCGCAGGTAAAAAGGCTTGGAGCAAATATTATTCTCGCAAACATGTGTTAATAAGACAGACATATTTAAAACCTTGTTGGTAAGACATTGCACATTTTATTAGAGGTACTTTATTTATTTTGCATCTTAAAGTCAACGACTTAATAAAAATAAATGGAATGATTTGACGCAGTTGGCATCAAATTTTATGATAAAGGTTCTTGAATATGAGTATCTATCTATATTTGACCACAGAGTTGAAGATAGTTCATGAACAATACCTACAAAATCTTGAAATAATAGAAATAAGTGACTTATTTTTTGGGTTTCGTAACCAAAGGGTAAAACGGGACCCTATTACTAAGACTCTGCCGTCCGTTTGTCCGTCTGTTCGTCTGTCACCAAGCTGTATCTCGTGAACCGTATTTCTGTTGCCGCTATAACAACACATACTAAACAGCAGAATAAAATAAATATTTAAGGGGGCTCCCATACAACAAACGTGTTTTTTTTTCTTCTTGATTATAGTTAATGGTACGGAACCCTTTGTGCGCGAGTCCGACTTGGACTTGGACAGTTATTTTTTAAATAATCTAATCTTTGTAGATAAATACGTTTGGTTACTTATTAACACCTCACGCAAACTAGCTTGTTGTTGTTTAGTCTTGTTGAAAATAAAACGCATTAAAAAGTTATGCATATCCATATAAATTGTTGATATTAAATGTATCATTTATCAGTAGAATGTTAAGAATATTAATGTTTCGATTCGGGATTCCAGAATCTTGCGCAACTAGTTTCAAAAGAAAACAAAACGCGAATCCAACATGGCGCACGATGCCTTTAAAGGTTAACAATTATGTTGAGCAGCAGAACCTCAGAAGTGGGTAACATTGAAGAGTTCGTTGATATTACATGCACTTCCTGGCGCCGGAGGCCGCTGCCATCTTGCATTTTTTGACGTTTATTTTTGGTGCGCTTTTGTAGTTTTAACGACGCGTTCAGAAATGGTAAGGACGCTGTTATTTATTTGTCAGGTGGCTTACGTATGCTACTTGGGTTTCGTCGAACCAGAAAACATTTTTACCATAGTATAAAGAGAAGGGAAGTAGGTTATCTTCATACAAACGCACCGCGCGCGGCTTGTATGTGTGCGCCAAAGTATCTATGCGTCGCCGCACGCACACTTAAACAAATCTCGACCCGCTTAGTAAGGGGAAACGGGTCGAGATTTTGTTTAAGTGTGCGTAACCTACTTCCCTTCTCTTTAAGCTATGTTTTTACGCTTTTTCCGAATATTTGATTTCTTGTTATGCCACGTTTAAGATATTGATTAAACTCTGTGTTTTGTAATTGATTACTCTTAGGATCTCTCGGTTGAGTGCAAGGCAACAAACATCCGTAAATAGATTTGTGTACGTATCTGCGAATTCTGAATGATGTGTGCTCTTTGTTCATTCACATATGCCTCAGGCTGGCTGTTTTTTCTGCTTATTCTCACAGTGTTGAAGATCGTTACTCCGTCAAATGGCAAACTACATATATATATATGTAAACTCTTTATTGGACTTAAGTGACAACAATAAAATTCTACATTATGACATAAAAAGTGGACAAAGGCGAGCTTATCCTTTACGGGATGTCTTCCAGCTAACCTTGGAGTTGACGGGAGAAGACAATGCGTGGATAGACAAATCATTACAAACAGCCAAAACAAAAACGAAAATAAACAAAGAATAATAACAATAATAAAATAAATAAACAATATAAATAAGTTCTGTTTGTCAGTCAGTTAGTATCAATATATAATATATATATATTTTTAAAAATTACCTGAATATTAAATAGAATAAAAAGTTGAAGAAGACACAGCTAATTCAAGGCGATTCTTTTTTATATTAAAGCGAAATACTACTCACTCACACACTGGTAATCATCAAATCGCAGGAACATAAGCCCTTTGAAATTGGTCATTCCTTTTTACATACAAGAGAATTGGGGGTTCAAAGTTTCCATTGGAAAGATGCGCAGGGAACATTGTGGCGGGGCCACTAGTTTTAATAAATGCTTTATTTTTCTATATTCTTGCTTATGTCAAGGAAATGTACAATTGTATATAAAGGCTTAAACACACGCGGGTCGTTCGCGGAGAGGGGTCGGAAGCAGTGCACAGGAACTAAATGGGGAAGTTGCATTAAAATCAAAGTGAGGATTTAATGATAATTATGAGAGTAAATGTAAACAAAAGCATATTAAAGAAAAAAGCAGATGACTTATTTGATTAAGGGTCAAAATTAGTAAAAAATGTAATATTGCTTTTTAGTTCTCATTTTAGTTTCTTGGACATTCTCATCAAATTTATGTCATGTTTTATTTCTACGATGCTGGTCTAAAAACAGTATTTTCGGGAAAAAATGCCGATTTCGTTTAAACGCCATACATTCTGTACAGTCTAACGACAGCTGTGACGTCGTAGCTGTTGTCCATTTTGTATGGAGTGTTTTGACAATGACTTTTCAAAGCTTCATAAAATCATAACTCATTAAATAAACAACATAATAATGTGTTGCGTACACAGATCGGTTTCTATTACTCAGCACTTTCGAATACAACATGAAAAGAAAATGATGCATCTTCCCTTTCAAATCAATGAGCGAGAGCCCGCGCAACAGCCTCGCTGTCACTGAAGTGAATGCTTCCATTTTAGTTTTCCTGTGACACTGCTTACGCGGGCCATCTTCCGACCCGCCCCACGCACGACCCGCGTTTTGGTGTGGTAGCATCAAGACTATATTTCGGGTCGTCCTAAAAACTCCATGGACACCCCAAAATATGTAATGTTTTATCGAAACCTTATTTATCGCTAGGGAACTCTATTTGAATTTTCATTTACTCATTTCTCAGTTGTGCTTTGTTTACCGTTAATAAAACTCTGAATCAATAAATCGGATTTATTAATGAAAATATTACCGATATTAACACGGAACCCTCGGAACACTTTGGAGTCTGTCCTTTCTTTTCCACCATTTTTTTCTTGCTTTTATCTTTCTCTCTTTTGTGTTGTTGACTAGGTTTTCTTTCTATTATAATTATGTATATTTATATGTATGTATGTATTTATGTATCTGTGTATAGTATGTGCTTATGTAAGTGTTTTGTATGTTAGCGGTTTTGTGTACTTCAAATGTTTACTATAGTATTCACCACCTGCCTTTGCAAGTCTGTTATGCCATCTCTTCTTTCAAAAGGTTGTCTGGAAGAGATCGCTACTTAGCGATAAGACCGCCTATTGTATACCGTGTTGCCTATTTCTTTGTCTTTTTCCAATATGTTTTATGTGGTGTTCAATAAAGAGTATTTGTATTGTATTGTATTGTAACCCTCAATTATAAGCAAGTCGATCTTAACCAAAGGTTGCGACAAACCACTTATTGGTGCAACATGCATGACGCAACCGACATATTTAAAATTTGCAAACGCGAAATGATACCTACATAATTCTCACATAACTACATTATTTTTTGATGGCTTACATTTTTTAAATAACGTACCTAAACGAGCTATAGAAGACAAAGGAGACTAATTTTGAAGTATCGGTATTTATTTATTTTGACTAGGTATATAAAGTCTGTTTGCCGAGAGTTGATAAATATTATGATATCGTTTCGAAATAGCGATTATCCCTTACATATCGCAAACTGTTTGACAGGCGTCGCCTATCGCCGCGCGCACTGAGTTTCGTGGTAATATAAGGACGCAGTTGTTGTCATGCGCAGCACAGCACCGGGCGGGCGAGTGCCAAATATTGCCATTCCGTTCTGGAATACGCTACGTTTGGGTTTTCATGTGTTGTTTTAGACGATGCAACTGAACGTTTCATAATAAAAAATTGGTTTGTATTGTAATGTTATGTATTTCACAGTGCCTTACTGTTTTACTGTAACACTGTGTAATAAATGGAATAAATAATTAAATAATAAATAATAATAAACGTCACCGACTGATTCTTCTTCCGACTCTGAGATTTCGTCATGGTCGTCGTCCGATGATATGCCAGCAATGGGACATATACAGGCTGTTTACATTATAATATTCTTTGAAAAAAAAAATAGTTTAACCCTTTAATTTTTTATTTATTGTCATCGGTAAAAATAATCAGCGGGCCGCTATTTGTAATAAGTAAGTAAAAAACTCCTCTGCTGCACTGGCAGTAAAGAAATTGCATAGAATGCGTGCAGATGCTTATGATCCTGGCATGTCGTAAAAGTCGACTAAGGGACGGGTCTTTCCCTACCGTTTGACGTTGCGGTCCGGACACATGGAAATTCAATCAAGAATATTTCCGTGGGAACAACGGTAACGACATATTTTTTGTCATCAAAAAATCGAGGAGAGTACAAAGTTATAGAAAATACATTTTATGATTATAAAAGTACTATGGGGCAGAAACATTTTTAGCTTTTTCTTGTAATTTAATCAACTTACGGTACAAATAACACAGGCACAGCACATAACACATGTAATCTTAAATGTCATTTATCTCCTTTAAAAGAACGGTAAGGTGGTTTTATTTTTTATTACTCTTATGCGAAACGACTAATATTACCATACTATTCAATTTCAGCGAAAAATATACAAATCGATATATTGCGTATACATCCTTAAGAGAATTCAACCCCTGTTGATTGACGAAATGAGCGGATCAGCGATGAGCACATTCAAATTTGAACCACATACGTTATTCTTTAGAGTCTAAATTAGTAGGTTTGTTTATTCGCTGATCAGCCGTTGCGCACGTTAAAGAATCTACATAAACATTCTCAAAGATAACAATTTCGTAACGCAAGCCTTATCTTTTGATCCTTTAATAATTTCTACAAAGCCTGCACACCAAGTTCAGGCCCTTATCTTAAAAACTCGTAACTATATCAACATCCTGTAGCAAACTCAACTCTGCAGCAAGTGCGTTCAGTTTATTTTCCCATAAAAACCGAGATCAAGATACGAGCTTCTTTTACAGTAGATATGTTTAAACAAACAGGGCTGTGGCAAGAAACCTTGTGTCAATGACATTGTGAAGCAAATGTTGCAATTTTGTATGCAAATGTATTTTATGTTTGCTGCGAATGAGCAACGTAAATAAACAATTGGTCACTGTGATGTCTACAGGATCTTTGAACTCCAATTTAATATAAGATACACCTACAAATGTACGTAAAAGGACAAGAACAAATAACATGTGAAAAATATGTCGCTGATAAAATCTCTTGACAATAATAATAATTTTCAAATTAAGGGTCATCCATAAAGTAGTTCACACAGTTGGTCACATTTGTGAGACCCCCCTCCCTAATGTGAAGTCCCATTTTTTGCAATTTTATATTTAGAAATTATTAAATTAAAACAGCCGTTCCGATTTTTTTTATTTCCATTTAAATTATTTTTTAATTATAATCAACATCAAATCAAACATTTTTGTAAAAGCTTTTAAAAACGCGACCGGCGCGTGACTGTTAGAGCGAGTGTGTACTCGCTAACAAAACAATTTCAATCTAATGACGATACAGATAAAGTTGGAAATGTTTTTAAGTTTTTCGTTAAGGGCATACCCCACGCCAATGGCCTTGAATCTGCTTGTTTTCAAATCCTATAAAGTATACTTAGCGTTATACAAGAATATAGAAAAAAAAAAATTGTAGTCTGGAATCTATTCTTTATTTTTATCTACCGGAATCTTGAAAAAAGTGATATCAAGAGCAAAAAAAAACCGTAAACCCTTTTTTCAAACTAAAATCCGTAAAGGCTCCCTTATTATGCGACGTTTATACATGAAACTTTTACTAATCAGAAGACAATAATGTATACTATAATTTCATCTACCGGTTTTTCAATTTATTTTGTAGTTTTTGAGTAAATTATACTTTTCACTGCGGCGCGTGAACTAAGAGGCTCGCGACGCTCTGCGCGGGCGACGGGTGGCATACGCTGCTAAGCCGTCTGACGTGAAGCTTGTGCCGCTCTACGCCGCGCACATGCGACGAGTTAGTTTTCAAGTATTTTTTTTTATTTTGACCTAGTTGGAACGCTCAAGGTCATCGGCGTAGGGTACGCCCTTAATAGTTCAAAGGCATTTTAACACTTAGATGTTGAAATGTGACGTCACGAAACTTAGGACCCCTCCCACCCCTTGTCACACAATGTTAATTTAATCTTCGTCGACCCGCTCCCCCCTTAACGTGTGACGTACTTTATGTATGACCACTTAGTAATAAAACTGCGCCTCTATTCGGGAACGCTAAGTGACGTTGTAGCGACTCGTAAGCGAGATTTCTCATCCCACTCTTCCGCACGACGCGTAATGCGTAAGAGCGAGATGAGAAATCTCGCTTGCGAATAGCTACAGAATCACTTAGCGTTCCCGAATAGAGGCGAATATTGAAGACTTCTCGATCTTCTATATTGAAGACGTTAGGTATAGTCTTGACCATACTGTTTTGCGTTGGCAGGTTAAAGGATCTAACCGGTGCTTAAAGTAAGCTGACACAACGTTAACGCAGTAACACGTCTTATAGGTACCTAGGTACATAATGTTTTTAACGCATACTTTCCACACCGGAGCTTAAATACGCTGAAGCGGCCTAAATTGAGCTGCGCCAAAATCGCAAAAGTAATTAAATTAGTATGGCGTTCTTGTGGACGTGATCATACCGGTCGGCTTAAAAGACGGAGTAAGCAATAAGCAATATTCATACAAACGGCCGAAACGACGCGCTTCGTGCTTCGGAATCTCGGTTCGGTAAACATCGGTAAAGATCGGTAACCTTCGGTAAACAAGTCGCGGGTTCGCCGCAGCTGCGTTCGGACGTTGATAGTGCGAGACGCTCCCGTGCATTTAATACGTAATTATGGCACGAAGTTATCGATTATATTGTTCAGTGTATGGATGTTTAAATTCATCTATATCGGAACCAGAAATAACGTTTTTTAAATTACCATCTCAGCCGGCAAGGTGAGTATACAAATAACATTATATTTAATTTTACTTATTTGTGTTGTGTTATGTAAGGTGCATGCAGGTAGCGACACGAAAATCTAGCGGTGAATGAAATGTCGTGGGGATTTTATTATAATATCAATTCAATTCAAATTTTGTGTTATAGCTCCATCGATATTATCGATGATTATTATAATACCATTGGTGGGGATACTGCGCATGGGTACGACTACTCGCTCCTGTCACCGTCCTGCTCACTCTCACACGATAACCCAATTTTCGACTGCTGCGTAATAACGGTCATCGCTAGACTCGTGCCGCTACCTGCACGTCTAGCACGACCTGCCCGCGAGTCGTTTATCGCTCAGTGCATCCCTTACATATTTGACTAGTATGACAGAGACGCACTGCGCGACAAACGACTCGCGGGCATGTCGTGCTAGTCCCCCTGTAGGTATTATTAAAGCGTAGCGAGCACAAGTACATTGCCATGATAGATAAAGTCTGTTCGTTTAAATAGGTATGTACACTTCACCGGCGACGGCTCCCTTTGCAATCGAGTAATTACACCTTCCTAAATTTAGTCACTTACGAGACGGACGCCGCAATACGTTGGAATGTGATTGAGGTATCTCCATACGTATCTAACGTATTGCGGCGTCCCTCTCATAATTAACTAAATTTAGGAAGGTGTAATAAGCCCATAAGCTGGCGCTTGCATCTATTTATTAAACAAACACTTTTGGTTAGTAGGTGAGAAAATAGCTATACTAGCTTTGCCCGCGGCTTCGGCCGCGTGGAAAAGAGAATAGTATTTTTGGACTTTGCGTCGATCTGGATTTCAACACCTTTTCTGGTCCAATGATTACTGGGGAACAACTAGGCCTCCTTTTTAGCATTTATGTTTTTGATGAGATATAAATTCAGCTAATAATGTCTGTTCGGCGAGAGTTGATAAAAATTATGATATCGTCTTGAAATAGCGACTGTCGCTTACATATCGCAAACTGTGAGACGGGCATCGCTTATCGCCGCGCGCACCGAGTTTCGTGGTACGAGGCACGCAGTTATTGTCAGCGCCGGGAGGGCGATGTTGCCATTCCGTCACAGTATAATCAAGTATACAGTAGTCCATCTTCATACAAGCGGCCGAAACGACGCGCTTCGAAATCTCAATAAACATCAATACAATACACAACAGTCGCGAGCGCGCCTCGGTTGGGTACGGACGTGGACAGTGTGACGCGCTCCCGCGCTTTTATTTACGTAAATTATGGCACGAAGTTATCGGTTATATTGTTCAGTGTATGGATGTTTAAACTCATCTATAACGGAACCAGATATAACATTTTTTTCATTACCAACTCAGCCGGCAAGGTAAGACAAATGCCATTATTTTTAGTTTTTACATATTTCTGTGTTATGTATTAGGTGGTATTAGTATTAGCATTATAAAGGCGTAGCGAGCAACTTCTATGAAAGGTAGAGTGTGATCGTTTTATTTAAATATGCAACGGATAGTGGTTTGGCCGGATACCGGTTATCCGGCATGGTCACTGGCCGGATAGCCGGATATCCGGCCGCACACAAGCGACGGGCAAGTTTCAACTTGTTACGAATCGTAAGAGCGCGGGGAGTCCCTTTGAGGTTCAATACGCGCTTTATTACGACAGGGAATATTCGAACGTGCACGACGTGATGTCACATGTTAGTACCTTACGTACTTAAATAAAAAGAAAACTGTTTTAATTTAATAACTGACGTTGATTTTGTTTATTTCTGATGACTTTTCTTTGTTTTATCGTATTTCTGACCCAAGTTTTTACTATCCGGTATCCGGCCGGATACTGACTCACTATCCGGTATCCGGCCGGATAGTAAAATCATGGCCAGATAGGCCGGATACCGGATAGTAACCGGATATCCGTTGCATCTCTAGTTTTAATAGATGACCGAGCAGGCGCGGCGTTGGCTCTTTAAAAAAATATTTGTGTGCCGCTATTTGTAATGAGTTAAGAAGCCCTGATTTGTTAGGGTTCCGTACCCAAAGGGTAAAACGGGACCCTATTACTAAGCAGGGTTCGAAAGGATAAGTATCAATGATAATTAACATGATAATTATCCTGATAATAACAGATCGATAATTATCGAATGATAATAACCAAAAATTTCGTTCGTGAAAGTAAACTGTATTCGAACCTGTATTTCCGCACTTGCGTCTATCCGAACGCACGAAGTGTCAACGTGACAATTATAAAATTTATTTGTTTTGAAAATTATAAAATGTATTTGTTTTTATTTTGTTTTTGTTAGAATTTGTTATGAAACAATATAACATCGGAATTTCTTATGAAACAATATAAAAATGAATTTCTTATACTGGTGATAAATTTCCGATAATTATCTGATAATTATCCGATAATTATCAAGAAGCGTAATTATCTTGATAATTTCGAACCCTGTTACTAAGACTCCCCTGTCCGTCCGTCTGTCTGTTCGTCTGTCATCTGGCTGTACCTCATGAACCGTGATATTTAGACAGTTAAAATTTTCACAGATGATGTATATCTGTTGCTGTTATAACAATAAATACTAAAAATAGAATAAAATAAATGTTTAAGGGGGCTCCCATACAACCAACGTGATTTTTTTGCCGTTTTTTAGATAATGGTACGGTACCCTTTTTTTATCAACTCTTGGCGAACAGACTTTACTTAAAAAGAAAGAAGTAAATGATATAAATTTAATATATTAATCATACAAATGTTTTAATAGTTTAATCGTAGCGTTTTTAAAATTTTGACCCGTGCTGTCCTGACTGCTCCATCCGGGTAAAAGTAATATGGGTTACCTTGTAAAACCTTTTGTGACAAGATTGCAAAGTACCTATACAAACTATGACTATATAATGTAATTTTTTTTTTTAAATGTTTAAACCGGATAAATTGATACTATGTCTGTTTTTATTTCAGGCTATCAGAATGGCTTCGGCTGATGTGTCGAGATGATTTAGCAGACAAACCTAAGATCACAGGTTATCGGATTTGTGAAAAACATTTTAATGTACAGGACGTACTACCTACACCAAATCGCAAGGTTTTAAAAAAGAATGCTATCCCGTCATTAAATCTGCCGGACTTAGAAAGTACAATTCATGTAAGTTTCCGGAAAAAGGACAACCAAACTCAGACAGAAATTACAATGAATGAAAGTCATGCTCAAACTACAATGAATAATTTGGTGGACTTAGGAAGTACAACTCAAGAAAGTTCTCGGAAAGAAGACAACCAAACTCAGACAGAAATTACACTGAATGAAAGTCATGCTCAAACTACAATGATAAATTTACAGGACTTAGGAAGTACAACTCAAGAAAGTTCTCGGAAAGAAGACAACCAAACTCAGACAGAAATTACACTGAATGAAAGTCATGCTCAAACTACAATGATAAATTTGCGGGACTTAGGAAGTACAACTCAAGAAAGTTCTCGGAAAGAAGACAACCAAACTCAGACAGAAATTACACTGAATGAAAGTCATGCTCAAACTGCAATGAGTTTTTCTTGCAACAC
This sequence comes from Tortricodes alternella, assembly GCA_947859335.1. Classification (NCBI taxonomy): domain Eukaryota; kingdom Metazoa; phylum Arthropoda; class Insecta; order Lepidoptera; family Tortricidae; genus Tortricodes; species Tortricodes alternella. Next base: position 6,984,386 of record OX401973.1, on the reverse strand, counting down.
TATAAGGAAAAGAAAATTAAAGAATGAACTCTTTGAATGCAGAAAGAAATTGAAGCTTAATGAAGCTAGAAATAAAACACACGAAGAGAAAAGTACCTTTCATAAACTGTGCGATAAATTTTTAACTAAAGAACTAGCTCTCCTAGTGAAAGAACAGACTAGTTTAAAAGTCCATAGCAAGGAAACCGATATGTCAAGGAATACATAATTTTTTGTTTAAGTTTGTATTTCACCAGTCCACAACCCGGTTTCTGCAAAGTGCGCCATGCCTCACGTGTACTACAAAATTATACAAACATTATTTCCCAATAACAAGTGAAATTAACGAAAAAGGTATGTCTATTCTTAAAATGAAAGTTGAACAAATGTCAGACGTAGAAAAAGATTGTTCTGTTATGATCGATGCAATGTCGTTAAAAACAAATCTCTTCTATGATATTAAAGAAGATGAAGTTATTGGATTTCACAAAGTTGAAGAATGGCAGAGGCCAGAACCTGCTAAAACGCTTTAGTAATAATGGTTCGTGGTATGTTTGTTAATTGGAAAAAAACTATAGCATACGCATTTCTCTCAGAATACTTATAATTAAGAATGTTTTCGATTTATTAAACTAAGCAAAAAAACACAAAATGCATTTTTTATTAAACAATTTTTAGTCCTTACACTCCATACTAACGTACAATTACTTTAGAAATTAGAAATAAAACGCAAGTAGAAAAAATTAAAACTTACAAGATTTGCAGTAATAATTCATGAAATTATAATAAGTACGACAATTGGGCGGAACAATGCTATATAAATAAATAAATAAATAAATAAATCAGGGGACAATCTTTACACAAATCAATCTAGCCCCAAAGTAAGCTCTAAAGGCTTGTGTTATGGGTACTAGACGACGATATACATACTTATATAGTTAAATAAATACTTAAATACATAGAAAATATCCAAGACTCAGGAACAAACATTCGTGCTCATCACACAAATATTTGCCCTTACCTGGCGCTGGCTTCGGAAGCAGAACCTAGTAAGGTTGAGTCAGAGACCCGTCGAATTTCATTATAGCATTGTCAAATACCTACGTAACCCAAGAAAGACTGCCAGTGGGCAGCCCTAGTGCGGGGGTAGCTGATTATTCCGAGACAAAGTACTGTTAGTTAATTACTGTGACAACAGACATTTCTGTTAAAAAAAAAAAACATAATTTGCGAGTTAGACCGCTTTCGCACTATGTCCGTCCGAACCCGTGAAAGTACAGATCTAGAAATCTCGGACCGAATTCGGATATTGCTTACGCACTAGCAGGCGGGTTTCACTCCGCACTTTAGGTAAGCTCGGCCGTCGCGTTGCTCGGAGGTGTAAATCGCAGTAGGTTACCGCTCGCTCACTCGCTGGGCGGTTCGCGCGTCGTTGTCGTTGGATGACGCGGATAAAAACTGACAACCCTAGCGTACACGAAAGAGCACGTTTTATGCGACGGAGCGAGAAGGCATGATTAGGCATATTTTCGTACCTAAACACCGGTTTTGTTAGACAGTGATTCTTCTGTACATTAGTACTATTATCTATTCTGTGGCACTAGTCCGATCTCTGATCCAAGTGCCACACTGAACTAAACTGGATGCCTGCCGCGCCCCCCGGCCACATACCCCGCCGCCACGCTGCCTCACTGCTCGTACGCAACTCGGATTCGGTTCGGACGCAGTGCGCAAGCGTTCATACAAATAATACTATGGCTACTTCGGTCCATCAATAATCTTCTCCGGAATGGAGATTCACGAATGACGGAGAGAAATCGGATGACGGAAGCCGGATCTAGTGTATTTTCACGGGTTCGGATTGGATTCGGATCGGACGTAGTGCAAAAGCGCTCTTAAATATCAGTCCAGAGTGAAAATACGGGAAAACGTATATACTTATGACAGTAAGGCAAAGATCTCAAAAGAAGGATATGCCTATCAGATCAGTACAATTTCGTGTAACAAGCCAGATAGAAGGTTGTCCTACGCCAGCGCCATGGCATAACCACTTACCCTATTGCTAATGTCTTAGTACTTACGACATACATACTAAAGTCTAATATTGCTTGATTCACACGCTTTCATATCATTGTCGGCGGTGGCTTCGGATGTGCGGTCTCCCAGGTTGTTTGTGGAATCACGGGTGTCCATGACCGTGGTTGCCGTGCGACTGAACGTGCGATGGTGTCATATTCGCGATATGACACCTCAAAAGTAAGCATCGCGAGATTGCTTTGAGCAGTTCCGTACTATTTATTTCAATGCAGTAAGGCACAATATTCCAAAAACCAATGCTTCTAGCAAAACGGCACAAAAGCAACGCGAGCTCATATCGGCGATCTGCAATGTTTCAACAAAAGCAAGATGGCGGGTGTCCGTGAACCTGGAGCTAAATATACGCGCGCGTCATCCGGTGCACAGCGCCTGTATTCGGGAACGCTAAGTGATTCTGTAGCGACGCGTAAGCCAGATTTCTCATCTCGCTCTTACGCATTACGCCTCGTGCGGAAGAGTGAAATGAGAAATCAGGCTTACGAGTTGCTACAGAATCACTTAGCGTTCCCGAATAGAGGCGCAGAGCAGCGAGTCAGATAACACGGTAAATAGAAACTGCCACATGACTCGCAATTTTATCATTTGATATTACTATTTTTATCTATACCATGGACCAATAATACAAATGGACTGTCAACCTCCATACATTTGAGCGTACGCTAGCTAGCTTCCCAGGCTAATACCAGATGGAGATACAAAAAAAATATTATTGGATCGTAGTTCGGAAGCTTGTCAATAGATGACGCTACTAGAGTTAGCTCGGGAGATATGCAATCAAATTAAATTAAAATAAATCATTTTTGTCTTCAAACTGTCGTTGATTCGGCTTTTTTCATGTTTTTTGTAAAAACTAGCAGTTGTTCGGAAGAAACCATAGTTGTTTGAACGAATTACGGCTTAAATTTAAGAATTCGTCAATAGATGGCGGGTCAAAGCTCCGATGTACGCTCAAATATATAGAGGTTGAGTCTTCTTGCAATAATAAAAGAAGACTCAACCTCTCTATGTCTATACTTATAAAAATACATCCTGATCTAGCCGAAACTATTGAAGTCGGACAAATGAAACTACAAAAAAGACTTCGTCGTGCGACGTAGAGACTCATTAAAAGCGTTTTTGAAAATCAACCCCTATTAAGGGCGTGAAAGGAAAGGTTGTGTCAAAGTTTGTATAGTAAAAAATCAATAAAGCCTTTATTAACCTGAAATGTACGTTTCTTCGTACATATCGTTAAATTGGCAAATTAATGTACCGCTCGCCGAAATTCAACCCCTAAGAGGGTGAAATGGGGGTTCAAAGTTTGAATAGAAACTATGAACTGAAATGTCATCCTAGGATATTAGTATGTATGTAAGCTCTTTACTGTACATCAAAAACACGGAAAAACTTACAAAACAGATAAACTTAGTTAGTACAAAGGCGAACTTATCCCTTTAAGGGATCCCTTCCAGCTAACCTTTGTACACATAGGCGATAAAATATCTGTAACATACTTAAAATAAATACTTAGATAAACACAAAGCAGGTTTGCGTCTGGTTATTTTACCAGCCGCCTTTGTCATCAAGTTAATAATAACTACTAACGTAGCGAAATAATTTGCGATATCGCTTACGCAATGTCGAAAAGAGACGCTGTTCCCCTCGCCTAAACAGAGCTTTCAGATTCCACGGTTTTTGGAACACCCCATTACAGAAAGATAAAGCCTTGGTATCTTCAGCGCAAGAATAGTTTTTTATTTAATTATTGAGGTTGCCGTTGACAATCTCACACATTTTGTAAGAACTGTCACGTCTGCAACTATACATCTCACTTCAACCCGGTACGTCTTTCGAAATGACGATTTAAACCTCACGAGACGTGATAAATTGATTGCCTATTTACTGTCCCTTTGCTTACTTTTCTAATTATATGGGCGATTCTAATATATAAGGGTACCAATTTATGTGAATAGCGGAATATGGAGCGTCTTACGATTCGCTGTTACTAAACTTATTCCTGTGCCTCTATTCGGGAACGCTAAGTGATTCTGTAGCGACTCGTAAACCAGATTTCTCATTCCACTCTTCCGCACGACGCGAAATGCGTAAGAGCGAGATGAGAGATCTGGCTTACGAGTCGCTGCAGAATCACTTAGCGTTCCCGAATGAGGCGCCTGTTAATTGGTTATAAGAAATATGTGATACTAGCGGGCTCTCCGCAGCTTAGTCCGGGTAATTTCCATACTTACTTTGAACCCCCTTTGCACCCCTTCAGGGGTTGAAGTCCGAGACCTCTTTTTTAGTGCGCGCCTACATCCTAAGAGACCTAATTGCACATTTTCACGTTTCTAAGTTATATTGTTTAGAAGAAACTCTTCTGGGGTTGAATTTCGAAAAATCCTTTCTTAGTTCTACACCTTAAAAATACCTACTAGAAGGTATTTTTACCTACTTGAAAAATGTCACGTTTTTATTCGCTATATAGTTTTGCAGATTCGTTGATAAGTGAGTCAGTGGTATATTTACGTGTATATTTAGAGACTAATGGACCCGCCACAGCTTCACCCGCGGTATTTTCCATACAAACTTTATCAACCCTTTTCACCCCTTTAAGGATAGAATTTAAAAAAATCCTCCTTAGTGCACCTCTAGGGTACTCGAGGAATGTCTCCTCCAAATTTCAAACATCTAAGACCACCCGTTTAGGCTGTGCGTTTTCTATAAGTGAGTCACGGTACTGTTTTATATGTATAGATTTAGAGATAGATGATATAATCTTTGTTTTCTTTGACGTTTAATAGCTGTCAGGGTCTTTCTTAACTATAGCGATAAGTTAATAGCAACAAAAGCTAAACTGCTCTCAGTTTCAGCAGCGAAGAAATCGTATTGCATTGCAATATTAAGGGGCTCATAAACGGGATAGATTTTTGGCAATTTATTGCTGCAATTTGGGCTATTCCTAAAAAGATTACCTATCTCATCTCTACTGGGAACAAAAAATTTATTGTAATTTTTGTGAATAGCCCGAATTGCAGCAATAAATTGCTAGAGAACTTGCTCGTTTAGAAGCATCTTAATACTCGTAGTCGTTAAGCAATGCAATGCAGTGATGATTACAGTGATGTGCAATTAACGAACAATTTTAACGATGTTTATTGCCTTAAATATTTCTATTTCAGTTTGGTTCCAAATCTCAGTTTCTTTATGAAAATAATAAAACAAACCTTACAGTAGTCGCATATGATGTGTAACATCTGAAATCTTACCGCGTGCGCTCATTGGTCAAATCAAATAAGCGCGCGCTTCCCCAGCTACAACTATACCACCGCGACCGCTCATTGGTCAAATCAAATAGCGTGCTTCCCCGGCTTCCTGTTACACACTTCCGTCCCTTTTTACGAAGTCACTCCCACAGATTGCAGAAAAGATGTCACACATGAATAACTTGCTTAAAGTTTTCTTTACTGTGGCATAACGAATTAAATACCTAGTTGACAATTCAGAACCACTCATCTATAAATTGATCGCTAACAGCCAGTGAAACATGAATGACGTTTTAAATAAAACTGCCAACCAGTTCTGCAGTTCTGCACACAAAATTAAATATAAATACCTAGATTTAAAACCCCACGACGCATAGCATATGCGGAGGTGAGCGACCCGACAAGGCCACTGATGGTACGATGCATATGTCTCGACGCGTAGGTATTACACTGCACTGCACTGTAGGCACTGTTGCATACAAAATTTAGCTCCTAGTACATGTTGGCTCAATGACGGCCACAAGGGACACACTCTTAGAAAAATAAAGAAAGAAAAATACATTACTTGAATCGCACCATCACCAACTTGAGCTACTCGTACTTATGAGTTTTCATTAAATAAAGATTGAAATTAACCTAATGTTATTTGTAAACAAGCTACTTTATTGGCAATTCATTGCTGCAATTCGGGCTATCCCCAAAAGCTTATACTTAAACTTTGTGTTCCCTCTAGTGATGAAATAGGTAATAATTTTGGGAATAGCCCAAATTGCAGCAATACATTGCCGGAAAACTAGTCTGTTTACGAGCCCCTTAATAAATATTGGTGCAATGAGACACCAAATAAGCGCCTTCAGCACTCGGCATGTGGACTTGGTGCTGCAATACTGATATTTGGATTTAATAGAGATGACACAGAGATATAATGCGTCTCATATTAACGGATCAATGCGTCCAGCGAGTTGGGCGACGCGACGTTTGCCTGACATGTAATAAGTAGTCTGAGTTGTGTATAAAAATAAAAACCTAGAATTTAGAATACCGCGTCAAAACAATAAAAATAATCTACTCCAAATATCTCATTTAATAATGAATAGACAGTGGCGTAGACACGATTTATTCATAATTTTAATATTTAATTTCAAATTTTTCAAATTCTCTTCAAATTTTGCATAGGATTCGCTAGGATCCAGGCTCCCTCAGTTCCTTTTTCACTTTTGAGGCCAAGTACTTCACCAATTAGGACTTTTCCTTCGCTTATGAGATCTACATAATTCTGGAATAGTTTTGTAATATTCGGTGAGTTGTTGTTCTGTTAAAATTTAAAGTGGTTAATTATTTGTAAGTAATAGGTATTTTAGTAGAGCTGTCCTCCGTGACAATCGCTGCAATTTTTGACGTATCTTGAATTGAGATATTAGTTATTAATATCTCACTATCGCTAAATTAATTGCCTATTGAAAGCAATTAGTTACGCAAAACTGGTATTGATTAAAAAGATAATTCAACACCAGAAAGTGTGTATTTTTTCAATTTAGGTATTACATATTTTTCCAGCATTTAGATAATGTTCTTAATCATAGATCTAAGTCCAAATATACGTTTGTTTCGTGTCGAATTATTTTGTCAGCCTTTCATTCGATTGTCGGATGTAAATCCTAAAATAATAAGAGGATGCGCCGACGACGCGTGCCGCGCCGGATTTTATTCCATTTTCGAAAGGGGTTCGAATTTAAATTTAGAACGGCGTATGCGCAGCGGAAATCGCTCGCGGCTGAATCATGCGGGATCAATTCTAGAATATGCGCGTGAGATGGTCATGTATGTTATTTTATATACGTACATAATATATTTAGGTATAAGTCTCCCATATTTTTCGTGGACTCAAGTGGACTGTTGTCAAAGTTCTTATTGATTTCAATAAAATATTGCTTTCCAGTACTCATACAAATTGACCTATATATACCTAAAAATATTTACAGAGTACCTAAACTGATTTCCACTATGTTGGCATATAAACTGACAGGCTACGGTTTTAGAAATTTTATGTTTAAAATAACCATTTTATTTGCTATTGCATTCTCTTTGCGTCTGATAGTGAACAAATAAATCGATTTTAAAAACAACACAACAAGATTGGACATAGTATCAATTAATATTTTTTAAAAGAAATCTTTTATAATATTATTTACTGAAATAATATCTTTAAAAGATGTTATAAATAAATTGGACACGAAGCAAGAACTATATCTTAATTAAAATAATGAATAAACATCGCAACATTGTTCTTTTTGTAATTTTTTACCTTGTCTGTGTGTTTGTGCGATAATTATTGGAATTATAAGGAAATACTTTGTAGGCTGAATGCTAACGTGTTAATTTATACTTTAAGTTGTAATTACTCATGTATTTTTTGTAAGATACGTATATTTTTCGCTTCACATTCTAGACTTGATTGTATCACCTGCGGCCCTAACATGAATGACACAAAGTTAAGATAGACCGTCTTATCTCTAAGTGCGTCTCTCTCAGACTAGAGCCGACGAAAGACATAGAAATAAACGTGTTTAATTTATCTTTGTGTCATTCCTGTTAGGGCCGCTGATAGCATCGACGTACATAATGAAACCAGTAATTCGAAATGGGGAAAAATAAAAGTTATCTTGTGTTTGTAAACATCCCATCAAAGCTTGCATGTTGCAAAATGACAACCAAATTGTGTTTTAAGAAGAGGTTAAACTAAGTATTGATTCTTATAGCCACTGGGCACCGTTAATCATATAGTTAACTTCGTTAATCGCTAATCCGTTACTAAAAGAGTTAACTTCGTTAAAGCGTTACATTTCGGAAGATTTAACGGAAGTTAACGTTAATCATTAATCGTTAACTCGTCATTGAAATTGCATTTTATATGTCGCTGCGTTAGGGATTAACTTATAAAAAAATGTTAGTATGTGCTATGGAAGTGTAGGCAGGACATGAAAAATTTATAAAATAAAGGATGTAACATTAGAGTATACATGTAATAATACCTAATTATTTAGACATCAAATTTAAATCAAAATCTATCTGACGTAAGCCGCGCGGTGTCCTTTTGGCAAATAGTAGGTGCTTAATTAACGTTTAACGGACTCTAATTGCTTTAACGGAATTCAATGAGTCCGTTAACAATTTATTTATTTATTTTAATAGTTAATCCATTACTCGTAATTTTAAGTTCGTTAATTAACGGATTAGCGGTCTTGTGCCCAGCTATGCTCATTTTATAGCTTGAACGAAAACATGATTGTTAACGGGAAAGCTGGCTTTATTTTCATGTCCAGTTCATCGACCCCTATTATAGTAAAAACATACTTTAATTGCAAATGTATGTCTGTGACACGATCGAAGCGCGTCCGAAATAAAAACACATATATTCCACAAATTAAATGGACAATAAAACCGTCCGTTTAATTTTAATCCGTTGATATCGCATAAATTGAGATGAAAAATATGAGTGCAAAGATCTTTTGGAGTCCTTGAACGGGCGCCCTTGTAACGAGCGGTGAACCCGCCGGCAAACATTGATCAAATCAAATCTTACATTATATTTTTATTCGCAGTAAAGTAATTAAATAAGTAATTATTAATAACGCTTACTTATAGACCTCCTGGATTCATGAGACTGAAAACCAAATATATAGAAACCTATATAGTAAGAAAATTCTCAAAGCAATTTTCGCAATGCTTTTGAGGTGTCAGAATGCGAATATGACACCGTCGCAGGTTCAGTCGCATGGCATCCACCATCCATGACACACGTTTAAGTGACACTGTTATAATTGAAAAATTGCCCTCCCTCATCGTGCGGTGTGAGACCGCAGCACCACCGACCACACCGTCCACAATGATATGATAGCATGTGAATCAAGCAATATTAGACTTTTGCATGTATTTAAGAACTAATATATCAGCAATAGGGTGTGGTTAAGAACCCATGGCGCTGTCGTTTGACAACCTTCTATGAGACTTGTTACACGAAATTGTACTGATAGACATATCCTTCTTTTGATATCTTTGTAAAAACCAATCAAAATATTTATTTTGCAAGTACGCAGACGCTTTCCCATGTAGATTCAGACAGAATCTACGAGCGCGTTGAATGGTGACATCTGCTGAGAAGAAATGCCGCAAGAAACTCAGCAATTAGTCTTTTCTTGTATAATATAGGTACATAAGAACAGTAAGTGGTCTTAGTTATAAGAAATGCATAAATAAATCAATTATGTTTTATACGCTTCGATAATGTTATGCGCAGTTCAGTGACGTGTCATGACTTGCTTTGACATTGTTATGTTATGACATCTACATAGGTACCTATAGGTCTACCAATAGGTATATTTGTGTGGCGAAAATGGAACTACGCCTAATTTATAGTACCTACGTTTAGTCGCGGGCAGAAGCTTCTTAAGGCAGGTTTAGACGAAACCAATTTTGAGACGCCTAAATTACGGCGCCAAAGAATAGGCGCGGGTTCTAGGTATTCCGTGCCAGCGATGGCATGCGCGAAAAATGTTGAGGCGTCTCAAAATAGTCTCCGGCTAAACCTGCCTTTATAAATGCTAAAGTCACTCTGTCTGTCTGTTACGTTTTCACGGCTACACCGTTAGACTGATTTCGATGAGGTTTGGTGTGGACGTAGTTTGAGCCCTAGGAAAGACATAGCCTACTTTTTTTTTAAAGAAAATCAATCTCTAAGTGGGTAAAATATGGGCTGGAAAATTGAGTTACGGATTTACGGAAGAGCGCGTTGATGTATTTTCATCTGCACGATTTACGGCTAAACCGCTGAATTGAATTTGACGAAATTTAGTTTGGAGACAGTTTGAGCCCTGGGGAACGACTAACGTTACTTTTTTAGTACAACAGGGGCTGAAAAAATAATTAACGGTAAGTTCATGTGTGCCCGATGAGAGGCCGTTATTAGTGGGATTTTTTTTTAATTTAAAAGTCAGTTTCATGGAAATTCACTGTATTTAAAGATATATTTCCTAACATACGAAGTTGCGGGTAAAATCTGTATAATAATAGACTCAATTAGCTGAACGAGAAAAAATGCTTTTCCGTCTCCGGTCGAGTTTAGTTCTTAACCTTATTTTTTTTATTCATCATTGTTTCACTATCATCATCGGCCCTTTTAGATCCCAGCACTGGATGCATTGAGGATTGGGCAGTAATCCCTACGCACGCCCCGTGCGGTTCCTCAAGATGTTTGCTGTGTTTTTATCATTGTTTATCACCATTTACTCAATAAAGGAAAATGTTGTGTAATGTACAATTTAGTGATGCATGATGAGCCAAATATTATGAAACAAAGTAATTGTTGTCTATTCGCTGGCTTGACTCCAAAAACGCAATAATTACTGGATCCATTTCAATATCACTCAATGTTGCACTAAAAAAGTGTAATTTGCCAAGAACCTTTTAATATTGAAAAGGGAAAGTATGTTATTTAAATTACGTCGTAAGAAAAAAATAATAGATTCAAACACTAAACTTAAAAAACCGGACAAGTGCGAGTTAAACTCGCGTGGAGAGGGTTCCGTTCCGTACATGATTATCTGAAATTTACTACGTTACTTTAAATACCATGGACTTCTTATAGGTTTTCCTGTAATCTATAGGTAAATAACTATTTTCTGTATTTTTTTCAAAATTTTAGCCCCGGTAGTTTCGGAAATAAGGGGGGGGGGGGAATGGTCAATTTTCGCCTATTTTCCTAAATAACTTCTAAACTATTTTACTTAAAATTCAAAAGAAAATATATTTAAGATCCTCACAACAAGCACTTTCATTTGATATGTCACACAATATAGGATGCAGAACTTTTTTTTAAAACGTTCTAATTTACCCCCCAAAAGTGGCCCCTATGTTTAAAATTCATATATTTACGTCATGCGTCCGTGTAGCGGTCACCGACTTACATATTTATACCAAATTTCAACTTAATCCATCCAGTAGTTTCGGAGCAAATTGGCTGTGACAGACGGACAGACAGACAGACACACGAGTGATCCTATAAGGGTTTCGTTTTTTCTTTTTGAGGTACGGAACCCTAAAAACACACTTCTATTGAAAAATGACGCTCCAAAAAGTATGAGAAAGCTCGGAATATTTTTGAAATGTGCTATACTTCGTTTTATTTAGCATGAGAAAGATCTTGACAGAAGTAAACGTAAAGCTTCTTATTATGAAAGTATATGTTATGGAAATATATGTTTGATAGTTTACCATTTATTCTGAAATATTCCCGTAAAACATGTTCAATACGAGGCTTTAAGCTTACTTCTGTCAAGATCTTTCTCATGCTAAATAAAAAGAAGTATAATTTATCCGTTTCATTTGATAGCCAAGCCAACACGTCATCATTAATTTTTTTTTTTTTAGTTAATGACTTTATATCCTCTAGATGACGCCATATTCAATTTAATGTGGCACTACATCATAGCCTATAACCAGCGGACGATCAAGACGCTTCCAACGATGTCTCATTTGTCAAATTATGATCAGCAGTTTAGAAGTTATGAGCGAACAGATGAACATACATACATACATACCGGTTAAAATCATAATTCTTTATGGTTCGCCGTAGTCGGGTAATGAGTTGGCTCTAGAACTTTCCTAAGTGAAAGGTCAAAAGTATGGTTATGGTATCATTATCAATTCGTTAATAGAGTCCCTGTCGCATTACGGGCGCGGTATGTGTAGTCTGTTACGACTTCCAATAGAAACAGAGACAAATAGCCCGCGTGGACCCACCACAGCTTCGCCCGCGGTATTTTCCATACCTTAACTTTATCACCCCTTTTCACCACCTTAGGGATCGAATTTCAAAAAAATCCCTCCTTAGTGCACCTCTAGGGTACTCGAGGAATGTCTTCTCCACAAAGCTCTAGGACCACCCGTTTAGGCTGTGCGTTGTCCATAAGTGAGTCACGGTACTGTTTTACATGTATTGAATAGCCAATTTGGAAATCTTAACCCCTCGCGCATCAAATCATTACAAGTTTTTGACGACGCGGATAGCCTAGTTGGGAGTGACCCTTCCTCCGAAGCTAGCGTCCCGGGTACAATCCCCGGTAAGGGCAAATATTTGTGTGATGAGCACGAATGTTTGTTCCTGAGTCTTGGATGTTTCCTATGTATTTAAGTATTTATTTCTCTATATAAGTATTTATATCGTCGTCTAGTACTCATAACACAAGCCTTTAAAGCTTACTTTGGGACTTGATCGATTTGTGTAAAGATTGTCCCCTGATTTATTTATTTACTTATTTATTTATATTTTGTTCTGTCGCTCCAAAAGTAACAATCTTGACTTATAATTTAACTCAGTTCCTGTTACCATTTTAGTCGAGATTCGTCATCCATAATGTAGCTCCGATCACAATGCAACATAAAATACAGTCACAAGAACATGTCATGACAAGGAAATTTAACACGAACTTTTTAAGTTATAAGCAATGAAACGCACCATTGAAACCGAGTTAAAAAAATCGAAACGATCTCTCCTCTCTCTCTTTAAGCTTGCTTGTTGCTTGCGGTACTTTCCGAACGGATATATTTATTTTTAATTGTTTATTCCAATATATTGTGGGTCATACATTTTTGCAAATAGCAACGCAATTAGCAATTGCAATAAACTATTAATTGTCTGGTACAACGTCAATGGCGGGAAATTAAACGTCATTTTCTACATTTTCGATCAGGGCCTCTGCCTCTATGCGGGAACGTCCAAGCGATATTGTTGTGGCTTGCGAGCGAGACTCGCATCCCACCTTTACGCATTACGCATCGTGCGGAAGAGTGGGATGAGAGTCTCGCTAGCGCGTCGTTACAATATCCCTTGAACGTTTCCGAATGGAGGTGCAGGATGGAGCGTTTCACGGAAAAACAATGTCTTACGTTACTATGCGATGTCTTTCTAGGATTAAATACGGATTGCGCCGTCTTAGTGAGTACCAGCGTCAATTTAATGAAAGTTTGGATCGAAAAGTTTAAAGAAAAGTTCAACAACGAATATTAAGCAAACAGGGTACGTACCAGAAGTGATGATTGTCAGCATCTTTTCTAACAATTGCGTAGTCGGTTGCAAGAGTGCCAGCAACAAGACGGAGCTCATTTGGACGAAGCCCGGCAATGTGTTGCAAATGCTCTATTTTTTAGGGTTCCGTACCTCAAAAGGAAAAAAGGAACCCTTATAGGATCACTCGTGTGTCTGTCTGTCTGTCTGTCTGTCTGTCTGTCTGTCTGTCCGTCTGTCACAGCAAATTGCTTCGAAACTATTGGAGCGATTGATTTGAAATTTGGTATACGTATGTAAATTGGTGACCGCAACAGGGATGCGTAACGTAAATTAATTAATTTTGAACATGGGGCCCACTTTTGGGGGACAAATTAGAAAATTAAAAAAAAAAGTTGTGCAACTGAAATCGTGTGACATATCAAATGAAAGGGCTTATTGTGAGGATCTTAAATGTATTTTATTTTTATTTTAAGTAAAATAGTTTAGAACTTATTTAGGAAAATAGGTGAAAATTGACCATTCCCCCCCCTTATCTCCGAAACTACCGGGCCTAAAATTTTGAAAAAAATACAGAAAATAGTTCTTTACCTATAGATTACAGGAAAACCTATAAGAAGTCTATGGTATTTAAAGTAGCATAGGAAATTTCAGTTTATCATGCATGGAACGGAACCCTCTCCACGCGGGTTTCACTTGTTTGTTCATACATTTTTTTGGTCTCAACTCACAACCTACCCGGGCGCGCGTATGATACCTCACCGAGTTTCTTGCCGGCTCGTCTAAGTAGACATTTTTTTCCGAACCGGTGGTAGATTCATTCCTTGACCTTATAAGAACTTGTAAAAGCCTACATTGAATAAAGATATTTTGACTTTGACTTTTATCATCAATACATATAAAACAGTACCGTGACTCACTTATAGACAACGCACAGCCTAAACAGGTGGTCCTAGATCTTTGAAATTTGGAGGAGACATTCCTCGAGTACCCTAGAGGTGCACTAAGGAGAGATTTTTTGAAATTCCATCCCTAAAGAGGTGAAAAGGGGTGACAAAATTTGTATGGAAAATACCGCGCGCGAAGCTGTGATGGGTCCACTAGCTTATGTATTTAATATACATTTTAATATCAATTATTATTTGTGAGTGCTTCTAAATTTTGCAAATGTTGTACGAGTATCTCTATGAACTTCTTCGTAATCGAGTTTTGCACCACTGACCGGAGTTAAACTAATTTTATGGATTATTTCCCCTGTTGAGGATGTCTGGAAGAGATCGCTATTTAGCGATATGACAGCCTTTTGTTCTCTAACTATATTTCGTTAATTTGTGCTTTCCTGATTTTTTTTTTGTGGTGTACAATAAGGCGTATGGCATCGAAAAGACTTTTTTGCATCGCTGTCGACCAATGAGGAAGCAGCCTTGCTACATAAACAGACACATACACACATTTTGGAATTAAGGTCATTATGCACTTACCAAGTAACGTATAGGTTCATGTCGTTAAACTTGTGCCAATGGCCCTATTAACATTAACACGATTGATACGAGTACATACTTAGATAAACAGTATCTCTGTTCTCAAAATTATTATGTAAAATTACACAAACCTTATCAACTTTTGCTTATTTTTATCGTGGAAGTAGGTCATCGTGTTAAGGATGGCTTTGTTTGAACAACATGACCGTGTTATTATCAACGACTTCAATGTGAACACAACGATGTTTTAATATTATTTGTGAACAGTGTTCTTTAATTTGTAATCCTAATCTAATATGTTTCATTGCTTAGTAAGAAGTTCACAGTAAATATTATTGAACAGTACACTAAACCATAGTATAGACAGAACGGTAGTTGCATTTTAGCCTAAATTATTATTTATTAGGGCTAAGGCCAGATGTGGCTCGCCTAGCGAAAGCTTAGATGACATATCTAGTGAACGAAATTAAGATAACCTGTGGCGCTGGCCACTCCGCGCGCTTAGTGACATGCTACGCGCGCTCCTGTTAAGTACATCTTGCCTCTAAAATCCGGTGTGGCTTTGTCCTAAGAATATATGTAACTACAATATAGTTCTTTATAAAGATCAATCAGCTTTCAAGTGTTCTAGATTCACGACGTGGCAAATGAACAGTTTCACAGCATGTAGACTGTGCAATGTAACAAGAAATGTAAATAATTACTAGTTACAAACCTAAATGCATATTTTGTAGTTTTTTTAGATTTCACGATGAGTGAATGACTGAGGTCCATATTAATAGTCTGTGCTCAAGACTGATACCAAACTCAAGCACGCTTTCAGATACTTTAGATTAGATAGTACTCGCTTTTGCTCGCAACTACGTTCGCGTGGGACTATATTTTATAGTTTGTCATTTGTGTTTATAAACAATCGATGTTATTTATATTGGCCTTATCATTTATAGCTTTATTACTTTTTAATGTTTCTATTTAATTTTATTTAAGTTTTTATAATATATTTAAAATCAATCTATGACTTGAAAAGATGACTTTCTTCTAAGCTTTCTGCGGCGTTTCTTCTCAGTAATGATGGTCCTATTTTAACGTATTCATGTGACTTGTAAAAGAGCCGACGGATGGCCAATTTTTTGAATAAATGTTTTGAATTTAGAATTATCTCAGGAGCTGAAAATTTTCCAGAATAAAAGATAGCCTATGTCACTGCCAAAGCATCCAACTATCTCTATGCATAAAATCACGTTCAGCAAATTCTCTGTTTTCATGTGAAAGAAGGACAAGTCTTGAGTCTTGTGCGCAAGAAATACGGGCATTACAGTAAGAGGTAATCCCTAATTATAATTTTAATCCTTAGTTTGTATTTATGTTATTATGATATTCGATTCATAATAGATATCAAGAGTTCCAAGTCTGACTCCCGAAAATGCTATTCTCCAATAAAAAGCATGAAAACAAAAATAGCCCTACCTACGTAGTTTTAATATTTCATTTTCAGCTCAACAATCCACGGTTCGACGTGCCCTGAATGCGTCTGCGCACATTCAGGCGCCCTTGTTGTTGCACTGTCCAATGCCCTAGTAAACACGCTGTTTACCATTTTATAAGTGATACGATTCAAGCAATAACAGCCTTTTTGTTAGTGACTTTAGAACTTTGAGGTGTGACTTTCTTATGTGGTTGCTGTACTTGAATGACAGCTGGGCCTCTATTTGGTTCTGCTAAGTGATCAACTATCGTCACTAAACTGCCAACATCGGGATAGTGTCGTTGTTTTGCATGTTTGATGTTCAAATTCGGAAATTACCTAGCATTCAAACTTCAAACTTCTTTATTTGCATAGAATAGTCAAAAAGATAGTAAATTACAGTGAGATAATAGTAGTTTATGCAACGGTTGCATAATGATACGCCTTAAAACACTACTGCGGTTTTCATGAAACGAGCTTTAGCGAGTTTCATAATAAGATCGCACATTTTGCATACATAACTTTATCTACACACATATTATAAATCCTCCATGATGTGTTCAGAAACTATATTTTCTGGCAACAAGTTATTTGTTGCAATCGTGGCTGCATTTACGATATCCGGCGCATTTTCACACCACACAGTCACTCCGAGAAGACTACTATTCATATTTTCAACTAAAATGTACATTACAAACAACTTTTTACAATTCTACTTTCGTTAAGCAAAAAACCAACATGAATCAAATGATGAAAGCAGTAATGGCGGCAATTCGATCCTCCGTCAAGACCATTTTTTTTAAATCATAGACGAGATCAAATGTCGTTCGGTTTATATTAAAAAAACATACTGAATTGATGTTTCGTATCAATAACTGTTAAATATCTATGGATACTAGAATAGAGACCCACTTGAGTTTTGACGGCTGTTCCAAATTTAATCTCATTTCGATACTAAAATCGATACTGTAATAACATTGCAGCACTGGTTTTACCTAATTGGTTGTCACAATGGTGGTCATTTCCTACGGTTTTTGATTACACTATGGAGGTTTTATGATATGGGTGTAGATAAAAGAACTTATTCTACTATTTATATAGCATGCAAAAATTTAAACTTCTTCAATAAAAACTTTTGTACATTATAATATTGCTTTTGGTGGAACAGTTTTGACAGGCTGTTTCGAAACATATTTAATGGCAACTGTTGCTCATCCAGCGGGAACTGATTATAAAGTCTCATTTACAGTGCTAAGAGTATAATGAAGTTACATTACCGTGTATTGCAAATTATTTGGCCATGATATGGCACAAAATAATTCATACTACGTGATATGGTATTTCTTAGTAATTTGACAGCCAATGCATCGTAAAGAAACCACGTGAAATCGTTTTGGCAATGTCGAATAAAGGCTTAGAATGGTCAACCTGTTCATTTGTCTTGTGACGTGACAACTTTGCCATGAATGAGTAAGGATTATATAGTCCTCGCTCTAATGAATTCATAGCACAGACTAAATATCCTAAAGACACCGCTTGCCTCACTTTTGCTAGCAAATAAAGCTGCCAAACCTGCGGGCGCGCGTTTATAGAGCGCTCTGATTGGTGCGTTAGAGGCTCCCAGCGCCCTGCCTGTGGCCCCGTTTATGGCTTTTTGCCTCTAATACTGGCAGCGGGAGTCGCCTGGCAATGCGGAGTCCATTGTATATATGGTCTGTTAAAAAAAAACGGATCCTATGAATCGCTTTTCAACATAGCCATTCGTTTATTATTTGCATTTTTCATTCGTTCCGTCAGCTACATACAGAATGGGCTATAAGTTTTTGCAAATAGATTTTTTTCTAAGCTATAACTTGTGCGGTACATAAGAGGATGAGAAATGCAACGAAATTTTGTACATTTTTGACTACGATGGACCGGTTTACAGGAAAGTAACGTGGTTATTGTGTTAAACACTTTTCAAAAAGACCAGTCTTACGTTACGATTTATGCCTTTTTAGGATTTAATATGGAATATGCCGTGTAAGTTAGTTTCCCAGCATCAATTTAATCAAAGTTGTGGTCGAGGTTAAATAATCTGGTTCACCAACGAATATTAAGCAAACAGGGCGGTTACGTACCAGAAGTGATGCATTGTCAGCATGTTTTCATACAATTGCGTAGTCGGTTGCAGGAGTGCCAGCAACAAGACGGAGCTCATTAAGACGACAGTGTTTTTACCGCAATTAAAAATTTATTTTATACTATTTACTTATAATAAATATCTAATAAAATACCGTTTGTAGTTTTGCCTCTATCATGTTTCTAAAACTGCAAAAACTTATAGCCCACCTTGTATTTATACTTAACAAAAACTTGTGCTTTGACTAAGCGAAGTTAAACAAAAGGATAATACAAATATAACTACCTACTCGGAATAAAGCTCTTTTGCCTACAGATCAGAGATATTGTTACTTATACAAGCCTTGAAAAACAAGTCTTCATTGCATTGTGAAATGTGTACTTTGTCTTTGTTCGAAGATTACCGAGGGATTAGGTCAGCCTATATGCAAAGTTTTTATAACTTCGCATATTCTAGTGATATCATGGTAGGTATCTTATTTACCCTTCAGTATGTCCTCACTTCATATTTGTTCTGTTACAAGTGACTGTAGCCATTTCCCTGTAGCCTTTCTTATGGTAAGTTTACGAAACATTGGAAAAATTAGATATTTTATATTATCATTATGGACTGATAAAAGTCAAGTTTGTCCACCTGGTCAATGATTGATGT
Organism: Tortricodes alternella; assembly: GCA_947859335.1. Lineage (NCBI taxonomy): Eukaryota > Metazoa > Arthropoda > Insecta > Lepidoptera > Tortricidae > Tortricodes > Tortricodes alternella. Next base: position 6,965,287 of record OX401973.1, on the reverse strand, counting down.
AAGAATCGGAAGGTAAAGCCACATTTGATTATAAAACGATTTCCTGAATATAATATTTTATTATTGACTTCTTGTTTTCCAAAAGCTGAATATTAAGTATATCCTTACTACCGTTAATTGTTAATTAACAAAGTTAAAATTTCGAGTAACAGCTTAATGTATAAGTTAACTTTTAAAATTGTTAAAACAATTAAAGTCCGTTAACCGTTAATAATGTACCTACTATTTCCCAAAAGGAAACGGCGCGGACCGTATATATTGAAAGGGGAATCTCTAAATAATTAGGTGTTATTACAAAGTCTAATGTTACACCCTTATTTTATAAGTGTTTGAATTCCTGCCTGTCCATACCATTTTTTTTTTATAAGAAATCACTAACGCAATTACATATGAAATGCAATTTCTATCATGATTCATCACGATTAACGATTACCGTTAACTTACGTTAAATCTTCTGAATTGTAAAGCTTTAAAGTTTAACGAAGTTAACTGTTTTGGTCACGATTTAGCGATTAACGAAGTTAACTTTTTGATTAATAGTGCCCAGCTATACTAAACACGCCTCGAAAGAATATTGATTCAAAATTTTCGACTTCTTGCTTCAGTTTGAACTGTACATTGATAAACTCGTCAGTTAAGCTTTCGAATAGAAATATTTCTAAATAACTAATTTGATTTAAATATGTATATGTAAGTCTTTATCGCGCACGCGTTGGGTGCACTTCTGTGAACCCATCTTCTATAGGAAGCCTAGAAGACTCTTCATTTTGCCGACGACTTCCTGGACCAACCTCGGGCTCCCGAGGTGTGTTCCCCGGCAGTTAGCTACGCTGGGACATTCCAACAGGATGTTGGTGGCTGTCTCTTCTGCCTCTATGCAGGCTCTGCACCGATTATATACCTAGGTGCACAGATCTAAAAAGAAGGATATGCCCATCAGTACAATTTCGTGTAACAAGTCTCATAGAAGGTTGTCAAACGCCAGCGCCATGGCTTACCCACGCACCCTATTGCTGATGTCTTAGTTCTTACGACATACATACAAATGTCTAATATTTCTTGATTAACACGCTATCAAATAATTGTGGGCGGTGGGGTCGGTGGTGCTGCGGTCTCACACCGCACGAAGCGGGAGTGCATCTTTTTAGGGTTCCGTACCTTAAAAGGAAAAAAGGAACCCTTATAGGATCACTCGTGTGTCTGTCTGTCTGTCTGTCTGTCTGTCCGTCTGTCACAGCCAATTTGCACCGAAACTACTAGACCGATTGATTTGAAATTTGGTATACATATGTAAATTGGTGACCGCAACAGGGATGCGTAACGTAAATTTATTAATTTTGAACATGGGGCCCGCTTTTGGGGGATAAATTAGAAAATTAAAAAAAAAGTAGTGCAACTGAAATCGTGTGACATATCAAATGAAAGGGCTTATTGTGAGGATCTTAAATGTATATTTTTTTTAATTTTAAATTAAATAGTTTAGAAGTTATTTAGGAAAATAGGTGAAAATTGACCATTCCCCCCCCTTATCTCCGAAACTACCGGGCCTAAAATTTTGAAAAAAATACAGAAAATAGTTCTTTACCTATAGATTTCAGGAAAACCTATAAGAAGTCTATGGTATTTAAAGTAAAATAGGAAATTTCAGTTTATCATGTATGGAACGGAACCCTCTCCACGCGGGTTTCACTCGCACTTGACCGGTTTTTCAATTATAACAGTGTCACTTAAATGGGTGTCATGGATGGTGGTTGCCATACAACTGAACCTGCGACGGTGTCAGATTCGCGTTCTGACACCTCAAAAGTAAGCATTGCGAGTATTGCTTTGAGCAGTTCATAGTCATGAACTATTTCAATGCCTAGGTGATTGTTTAAAAGAGCGTGCAGTTACTGCTCCTGTCAGGAGACGAAGCTGAGCCTCTTTAGCTTTATGAATATATTTCCTTACTATTTCGCATCATGGTACAAAAGCATGTGGAGAACAGGTTTACGTTCACTTTTTAAATGGCAAGAGTCATTTACCGCGTGATGTGTTACTTGTACTGCATTGCGGCGAGTCTGCACCGCAGTTATGTAGATCCAAAATCAACCTTGTCCTTGGTCACTTTGCAAGCCGCCACCTACAACAGGTCGAAAGGAATAGATACATGCCATACTCCACGCTAAATCCCTTGTGGTGATCATCATCATACAAAAATAAGTCAATAAAGGAGCTTTTTGTATGGTAAAATCCCTATTGACGCTTTGTGCCAAAAACGCAGAATGTCAGATTAGCATAATGCCAAATTAGCAGAATATTAGATTAGCAGAATGCCAGTTTAGCACAATTAATGCCAGATTAGCAGACCTTCACGATATCTAATATTTGAAGTATTTAGGTTCCTTTTGGCTTTATACCAAAACGCAGAATGTCGTATTAGTAAAATGCCAAATACGCAGAATGCCAGATTAGCTAAAAGCCAGATTAACTCTGCTAACAGGCATTCTGCTAATCTGTTTTTTTTTCTTTTCTGCGTTTTTAGCACAAAGCGTCAAAAGGGGCAAACCACCGGCCAGCTAGACTTCGGGAGGGTTTTCATCTACATGTCATTGAATTTCCTAAGAGTGGGGCCACGTTGGGCGCCAGTCATGCGTAGACACGATGCAGGTAAGGGTAGATGACGGAGGTAAAAACACTAGATACGGTATCGGTAATTTATTATGTAAAATACGAGGCACTCTGGAACAACAGTATAAAGGCTTATAAATATAGGTAGGGAAGACTATGTGGATGGGATGATTTGAAGGCTTTGTGCGACACTCTACTTACAGTTAAGTGCCTCACTGGTAAATCCTTTGTCCATAACAGGGTAACAGATAATTATAGTAAATTGTGCTTCTTTTATAAATCTCACTGCGATTTTTGACTATGGTTCTAGTTAGGTATTTTACAAAATGTATGCAATAAAAGAACGCTTTATTTCTTTATCAAGGTAGGACCTTCCTAGGCCAAGATCTCTAAGGTAGTGATGATCAATTGTCCAAATCGATCTATTGATCAAAGTTTTGAATTTGGAATTGAAAAGAAATTGAAAGAAGAAGAAGAAGAAGTTGTCCGTATTGAAGGAGTTTCGTATGAGTCGCGACAGCGCCTCGTTACAGTACTAAGCGGTGTGTGAAATTGTTCCACACCTTGGAACATTATCCCGGCATCTGTATTTCCTGAATTATACAATCTTGGTGTCTAAAAGGTAAGAATACGTATTTTCTGGGCAAGCGTGCTCTATCCTTACCCTGTCTTCGCTTTTCGTCAGGTGAGACTAGAGTCAAACGCATGACCAGCGCCTCTATTCGGGAACGCTAAGTGATTCTGTAACGATTCGCGAGCGAGATTTCTCATCTTGCTCTTACGTATTACGCGTCGTGCGAAAGAGTGGGATGTGAAATCTCGCTTACGAGTCGGTACAACCTCACTTAGCGGTCCCGAATAGAGGTGCAGACCTTCTTAAAAAAAAACCGAACAGCAATAAGACGCAAATTGTCGTGTTGCTGCTGCACACAAGTGAGGGTGACGTAAGTAGTGAAATTATAAGGAATTACAAAACACGAATGTTTACGACAGATAGCGTAATGGCGATCCACAGTACAAGGGCATTTAGGTATAAATCATTGCAATCATTGTTTTGTCTTGTTGATTTATCGTTATTAGGTGTGACTGCGCCGTAAATGTGTGATAACTGGTTATTGTTATAAGTGAAAGATTGTGGCTGTTTTCATTGAGTTCCTCTACTTTCGTTTGACAAAAAAGAGTGGTTTTCACTTCTCGTGCTGGTATAGTCCCAGGCACATAAGTGGAACCAAGATGGCGGCCGCGCAGGTACAACTATGGTTACTTCGCGTTATGTGAGTTGAACTATAACCTTGATTGCGCATAACGCATTTTCGGGTCTCAATCGAAGTGCGGTATGAGGTGCGATGCGAGGGGCCGCGCGTTATCATAGTTGTACCTGTGCGATAACCGCCATTTTGGTTCAACTTATGTGCCGGGATTATGAAGATATAAAAAAGGTAAACGTAAAGGGTAAAGAGAATAAAAAAATAGTTTTGCAAACTATATCGTGTGACATATCAAATGAAAGGGCTTGTTGTGAGGATGTCAAATATATTTTATTTCCGAAATTTTAAAATACATGGTTTGGAAGTTATTTAGGAAAATAGGCAAAATTTGACCATCCCCCCCTCTCCCTTATTTCCGAAACTACTGGGCCTAAAATTTGTAAACATTCAGAAAATAGTTCTTTACCTATATATTACAGGAGTCCGTGGTATTTAAAGTAACATAGGAAATTTCAGATAATCATGTACGGAACGGAACCCTCTCCACGCGAGTTTAACTCGCACTTGTCCGTTTTTTTTTTGTGTATACAATAAAATATAAGGAGTAAAGCATTAAAAACAGCAAAAACAAATGATTTTTTGGTCTAGAGTAGTTCAGGAGCTATTGAAACCGCTTTTGCTGCTCTTTTTGGCTTCGTGCAGTCCGGTAAAAACTAGGCACTTCTGCCATTTCCCTATCTTGACATTTAACTGTCACATCTTGGTCTCCTTGCTCCAGTTTTTTCTTTCGTAACTAAGATTATGCGACGGGACTTTGCAAACAATTTTTATCTGTTTACGTACATAAATAGGTATGAAGATAAAAATAAATGCAGTTATCTACGTATTTGTGTCACATGTTTATGTTCATATATTAATAAGATGTTTTCTTCCTTCTGCGTTTTAATTTATTTTTACTAGTCGTGTACTGGATGGGATTCCCTTTCAGCAACACCTCATAGCTTCAAAAAATGACGAAGTTCGGGACAAACTTTCATCCTCTTTTTAATTAGGGCATGAATTCTCATGAGTACTTTCTACGTTATATAAGGATTTTCTGTGCAAAAATTCATTCTTCTAGGCCCATCGATTTAGGCTTTGCGTTGTCGTCAGTCAGTAGTGTTTAGAATTTTATTACAATAAGATTATTTCGAAACAGTGCGAATTTAGTGTTACATGCAAAGGCTAAAAGAATGCTTTTAAAAAACTCTATTTAAATATATAAGAACTTTATTGAATAATTTAATAAAAGTTCAGTATTTTCCTTACAAAAGCCGACATCCCGTAATTTAACTCTAAAAAAATATACTTACGTTGATTCGCATATTTTCTGCTTCTCTAAAATACTAAATTTATTCACTTGTAAACATCTACGCAGTTCGATTTGGCACATTATTATCTTTTAGTACAAGTTTCTGTGGGATTGAAGTTCAGCACTCGCTTTATTGCGTGTGCGCATGCTCTGACGCGGCGGCTGTCAATTAAAAGTGTTTTAATACGTGAGAATTTTATGTAAAAAGTCTTTTCTTACGTTAAAGCTGACGTTGAAAAATCTAAAATAACATATTTCAGAATGAGAACATTTTACTAAATTAATAATCATTTGTCGATTATAACTAATGAAATTTGATAAAGATTTCGTAACTGTCGAAACACTTTTCAAAGTCAAGGCTTTTACAAGCTCTTATGAAGCTCAGGGAATGAATCTACCACCGGTTCGGAAAAAATCCTCTACTGAGAGCCGGCAAGAAACTCGGTGAGGTATCACTTTTTCAAATTGAAATAAAAATTAAAATCATTAACAATGAAATAAAATGCAATGTTTTTCCGGGCTCTTTACACACATTTACATTACCTCTTAATAAAGAAACATTTCTGAATTAATAAATACTGATTTTCAATAGCAAATGACTGCCTTTAACCGTGTTTTAATGTCCAATTGCGAGCATTACAACCCCGGTTAAAGTTAACCGTCGGTTACGGTACCGGACCTGCCTCAACGCAGGACGCGGTATTTTGAGCACGCGCAGAGCGTCAGCAACGATCTATGGATCATAGATCATTGATTATTATGTGACGCGCGCATGTTTATGAGAAATACGGTTATGATTGAGTTATGATTTTAACATAACAAGGGAAAGATTATTTTATTTACACTTAATTGATCTTCTTATCTAGTACATTAAATGAGTGTAGATTTAGGATTGACACCTAAAGAGGACATAGAGATGGTGTTTTTTTTTAATACAATCTACTTTGATTTAGTTCCCTTTCTCAGTAATACCTACACATTCGCAACTGTAATTCAATTACCCAGTAACATTATATGTACGGTCAGTAAAATATTAACCAAGTTGCATTCCGCTTATTTGCTGACGGTACAACGCATCCGCGCCATTGACTTTCTTGGTGCCATTAACCGAATAACCCATTGCACAAAGAACTGGCGCTTTTCAAGGTGAACCCACACACGCACGCACCATACGACACGCACACAACACATGCACATCGCACACGCAACACATGCAAGCCCCGCCGTGTCGGTGCACGCGAGCATTCGATTCAAAATAAGAACTCACAACATACTTTTGCTGTTAGGAAAGGTAGAGTTCTTCTAATTTGAACTTTATTTGCTTGGAATAGAGTTGTGGCGTTGTTTTGAAGAGAACGGTGGGAGGTTGAGACGAAAAGGGTGCACGCGGACAGAGATACGCAGACGGTGCATACTAATGTAAGGTGCAGTCTGCACTCACACATACAAAATCATTGTACGATCAAGCTTTTTTTTTCTAATTTGATTTTCTTTACTCTTCTTAGAAATCTAAACGTATTTTGTAAAACGTATCGATTATACATTTGGTGGTGGAAGAAACTTTGTTTTTGTTTAAAAAACCGTAGCACAAAGGAATCGCAACTTTAAATGCGTACATTGTGTGTACGCACACAAGCAAGCTGTTTCAGGAAATTTCTGTTTACGCCATATTCACACATGTTCGTGTGTGTACACATCCTGTAAGGAAGGACAGTGTGTATGTGTGTGTTCGATTATAATAAGGCGATGTTATAATATCTTTATAATAATGTTGTTTTGAATAATGTTTTGTAACTGGCCAGTGCAAATAGGTGTCAATGACTGGTTATTTCTTCGAAAATGTTATTTAAGTAGAAAAAGGTCTTTTTTTGTCTTTTTCTTTGTTGTCGCAGTTGCTTATATTGATTTTATTCTGTAATTATATAATTATTTAGTTATTATTGGTTTCGCATGGAATCTTTTTACAGGTTGAATGATTCTTTATGTATTTAAATTAAACTAATTTAGGGCTGAATTTTTTATTCACCTTAAAGTCTCAGTCATAACATAATGTATGCATGGGATTATTGCCTAAATAAATACTATTATTATTAAATGTCCTCTGCTGCACTGGGAGTGAAGAAATAGCATAGAATGCGTGCAGATGCTTATCATCCTGGCATGTCGTAAAAGTCGATTAAGGGACGGGTCCTCTCCAACATGGTGGACTGTCTGTATGGGCGATGGGCTGACCACCTGTCACCATACGGTTCATCATACCATCTTAGGACTAATTAATCGAACGTGGCCACAAGTAGTCTTGTGGCTCTGCCCACCCCATTAGGGATTTCGGGCGTGATAATATGTATGTATGTATTATTATATTATAACTCAAAAAGAAGGTAAAATCTGATTAATACCTATACAATTCTACCTTAAGTGACTGTTACAAAAATTTATAGTTTTCAGTGTAATGTATGTCATCATTTTGGAGCACGTCCAGATTTTGGATACCCAGAAGAGATGAACGGTGACCCTGAATGTTGTGTTTAATACGAAAAGTATGCGGATAACATAAACGCGCATGGAAATTCCGGATTACACACGACGCGGAAATTAGATTTTGAATTTGATATTTACAACTAGAATTTTGGTGAAGGAAAAAGTCATGAGGAAACGTGCATATATTCGAAGTAATTCAAGGATGTCTGTCCCCAATCCGCACTCGGCCCTCGTGGGGGCTATCGTCCAGTCCCTATCACTATCAGAGGAGGCCTATGTCTACTCTTACTTATCAAGTTGAAGCCAATTTTAGTGCACGCCTTTAATTTGATTATGGTATGGTATTAATATGGTAATTAATGAAATTTGCGAACGTATATTATTATGTACATAATTCAATCATCCTTGTTATATTATAATACATTTGTAGTTTTGTATTTCATTTTTTAATTGACATAACTATTTCATTACGACACAATGAAGTAAATAAAATAAGTTAAATATAGTCCTACATTATTTATCGTAATGAAATTTAACAGTATGACATTTGTTTATTTCATAATGGATTACTTATTACACGGAAAGAACAAAAGAACTTAAAAGTTCAAATGGCTGGAAATCCTGTCTTGTTTCACAATTCTAAGAATTAAACATTGCAGGCAACACACAAGTTGTATAAGAGCTTATACAGCCGTTATAACGCTCCAACAAGAGTTATAATGGTTGTATAAGCTCATAAACAGCTTGTGCCAAGACCAGATCGGGGATGTTCTTAAGAAAGGCCAAGTCAAGGGTACCCTAAACCGGCGAGTCAGGATCGTATCAGGTGGAAATCCGTAGTCTCTGCCTACCCCTTTCGGAAACAGGTGTGATATATATCTACTATATAAAAATAAGTCGGGTTTTCCTTCCTGACGCTATAACTCCAGAACGCACGAACCGATTTCCACGGTTTTGCATTCGTTGGAAAGGTCTCGGGCTCCGTGAGGTTTATAGCAAAGAAAATTCAGGAAAAAATTCAACAGAAAAGCGGGAAAATCTTTTTTCACATACAGCGCCATCTCTGATACATAGCTACACCAAACGAAATGTTACATAAAACGAAGCCATCTGGTGGCGAAACGGAGTTCGCCGGGTTTGCTAGTATATATATATATATATATATATATATATACTCCTCTGCTGCACTGGGAGTGAAGAAATAGCATAGAATGCGTGCAGATGCTTATCATCCTGGCATGTCGTAAAAGTCGACTAAGGGACGGGTCCTCTCTAACATGGTGGACTATCTGTATGGGCGATGGGCTGATCACCTGTCACCATACGGTTCATCATACTATCTTAGGACTAATTAATCGAACGTGGCCACAAGTAGTCTTGTGGCTCTGCCCACCCCATTAGGGATTTCGGGCGTGATAATATGTATGTGTATGTATGTATATATATATATATATGTATGTATGTATAAAGCTTGTGTGCTGCTTAGGATTGACTTGCAAATATCAATACCTACATATAAAACAGTACCGTGACTCACTTATAGACAACGCACAGCCTAAACGGGTGGTCCTAGAGGTTTGAAATTTGGAGGAGACATTCCTCGAGTACCCTAGAGGTGGAGAGAATTTTTGAAAACCATCCCTAAAGGGTTGAAAAGGAGTGATAAAGTTTGTATGGAAAATACCGCGGGCGAAGCTGTCATATGCTTGTCTTCTTTTAAGGGTACATATATATTTTAGCATAATAATGTTATGTATCGAATATATTCACATTCCTTTAAGGCAATACATTAAAAGAGCTTCTTTTATTTGTTTGCATCGGTAATGAGATAAAATCAGCGATCTGACGAACTCCGGCGCAGCGGATTAGAGCGCGTGTCCATTGCGCAGTGACGTCATCAGTACGAACGTCACGGACCATTATATATCCTAGAAAATATTTTTTATTATTACTTTAATTTATTTATATTCGAAGACTGGACGTTACAACGAAATGTCATAGAATAATTCGTACTCAATATTAAAAAGAACATTATCGATTTCTAACAGAAATAAAAAAGATTTTTAATCAAACTTCATCCGTTCAATTAGCTCTATTCGGGAACTGAATAACGAACTTACATATGACCATACACATACAAAGCTCCACTCATACATCCTTAAAATAGATCAGTATGTTCAATAACTATTTTATAGTGGAAAATCAATTACTACACATTTTGCTATTCATAAGTGAATAAAATCTCCGAGGAGGCAATGGCGGAGTGAGTTACACGTCTAACTATTTAGTGGTATGAAACACCATGAACATAGGGTAAACATGGCGGGGGGTCCTACCACATCTTTCCAAATTTCACCAAGGGGGAAGGGGGGTATTTTTAGGGTTCCGTACCTCAAAATGATGTCTCGGTTGTCCGTCTGTCTGTCTGTCTGTCTGTCCGTCTGACCTTTTTCTCAGGAACGCGTGGAGGTATCAAGTTGAAATTAATATCAAATACTCAATTCTGCAATCTCTGGAAGCTATGAAAAAATCAACCTTCTAAGTCACCGCAATCAAAAGATATGGCCGTTTATGTCTCATATTTTGATACTTTCAAGGGAATCCAGAGGCAATCAAAACCTATAGGGTACTTCCCGTTGACCTAGAATCATGAAATTTGACAAGAAGCAGTGTACAACAAGGTACTGTTTCTTTTTCATACATAATTGCGGAACCCTCGACGCGCGAGTCATGCTCGCACTTGGTCGGTTTTTTAAAACACCTAGCGTTGGTAATGGACGTCCCCCAAAGTGCCGTAGTGACGTGGCGCCGAGCCGCGTGCATTGCCTTTATATAAGAGGCGGTCGGTGCAAGGGCGCCCGGCCGTTGCTCTAAGCGGGTAGAGCTGCGCACCGGCAGACCGGCTAGATTACAATCAAATATTGCGCAATATTGGCAATGACTTTGGTTTTATGATGTTTGTCTTACTATGTTGAAATCCTATGTTTAATTACAAGATATGGTTGAATTTCATTTAAATCCGTCTAGTCGTTTGCGCGTGATTGGAAGAAAAATATCTTCACATACATTCACATTTATAATATTAAGAAGGATAAATCGGCATAACACATAATGTTACAGGTGTTATCAATACTAGGTTGTAACACGGTTAACACTAAGTCTGATAACAGACCCTTATCCTTATAAATAAAGAGTGTTTGATTGTTTGTTGCTCTTTCACGTTAAAACTGTGCGAGGGATTGATTTGCATAGCCATAGTTGGAAGGCCGGGAAGGTCATAGGTTACTTATTATCCTGATTTCCTGAAAAGATTTTCAAGAATTTTTACAAATACAGCAAATATGAGAAATCCTAGCCCTCGGTATATGGCACTGCGCGGACAAAATCTAAATCTATTGTACCTAATTACTGATTAGCAAACAATAAAATTATACTTTTTTTATGTCATTGACTGACAAACGAGCTGACGGTCCACCTGATGGAAAGTGGTCACCGCCGCCCATGGACATCTGCATCACCAGAGGTGCTGCCAATGCGTTGCCAGTCTAGGGAGGATGGGGAATGGGGATGGGATGGGGACGAGGGAATAGGCCTCCGGATCTCGTCACTCACCGTACGAAACGCAATAGCAAGCTATTACTTTACGCCGATATTCTGTGAGAGTGTGGTACTACCCCGGTCGAGCCGGCCCAGACTCTACCACTACAAAAACTTAAATGTAAACCAATGCATTTTGTCATCTTCTTAGCTTTACGTGCTATTTCACACTCAAATACATGTTTTATGTAGGTTAACAAAAAAAAAATGTAATGCCAATGTTGTCCCAATAACTAAGAAACGCATTAAAACTCACCGACTACGTGATTCAAGGATTGCCATTCTGGACATTTCTAGCTCTACCAAAGTATTTGCGACGGCTATAAAAACAAAATGGTTTGATTTCATATGTTTATCGGGACTTGTGATTCACGTGCCAAAACTAAACAAAGTAAACCTTATCGGAAAAGACATAAGGTCCAAAACGTTAGTGGCGAATGGAAAGGCTGAGTAGGAACATCTGTTAAAGCTAAATTGTTGTCGAAATCTGCTTTGGTCTCAGATTTTTGTTTGTCTTATGTGTTTAAAACAACGCATTAAAAAAAACCCTTTAGTTTCGTAAGATTTGGAATACAGAGACAAACCACGCCTCGTGGCTTGCCACCTGTCTTGCTACGTTCTAAAAAGCGCATGAAAATATTGACATAGGACCACGTCACGATAATGTGTGCGTTTTAGGGTTGTTTCACACGTACCACAACCATACCACGTCGCAGCGTTAAAATGTGGTCAAGCAGTGGTTACGTGTGAATGGTGTGCGATGTGGTCGTATCACACACGCGGTCGATAATGACGGCAAAATGTGGTATGTGTGAATTGTACTATTCATTTTCAATACAAAATATGCGCCCGACCACGTGTTGCGGTTGTGGTGTGGTTGTGGATGTGGTGTGGTTGTGGTGTGGTTGTGGTGTGGTTGTGGTGTGGTTGTGGTACGTGTGAAACAACCCTTATCTAATTTGGAACTTAACCTTAAAATGACAACGTTACTGAATGAACTAAACTGACGGACGACCCGTTTTCAAAAAGTCATCAATGATCAGCTTATACGCGTCCCATTGCTGGGCAGATATCGTTTATTACTTCGCAGATTCGGCAGCTTTCATTGCGATGTTTTCCTTAACCGGTAGTTGTGGTAAATGTTTAACTGACACATGACAATGACACATAAGTACCGAAATTCGGTGCGAGCAGTGATTTGAATCCGCTCACTTCGACTCGAGAGGCGCTAGTCCAACCACTGGGCTACCATTGCACAACATCGCACCTAACATGCCTGACACGGGTATAAGTTAAACCCGTTTATCTCTGACTCTTTCGTTGGCACTAGTGAGAGAGAGACGCAATCAGGTAGTTTTCTGAAAAATTCTAATGAATCCATCAGTTAGACTTTCAATTAATATTGAACACGTATTTTTTGCTTTATCAAATCAATTAAAATTGACAAAGATAACGCGCAGCAATCGGGTGTGGGGACTTATGAAAACATAAGTTCCCACTTATTGGTAGAGAGTGCCTTCGTCATTTTTTGTTTAATCGACAAAAAAAAAAAAAACAATATTTTTTTATAATGTAAATGACGGACTAATTAGAATTTTGTCAGAAAACTCCCTTATTAGAGATAAGACGGTTTAAGTTATCCCCTTGTCTGGCATGCTAGGGCCGCTGAGTTAAAAAAGTCAAAAGCATTTTTACTCCTAGTATGACGCGTCCTTAGAATTCTTATATAGCCTATGATACTTGCACGTTCTCCGCAAATTAAATGATACTCCATTTATTAAAATCAGTCCAGTAATTCAGGAGGTAAAGTGGAGCATCTGATTTTTGATCAAATACATTAGACTGTTAAACTCTAACCTCCTTTAGGCTTCGCACCGTCGGGTAAAAAGCAAACTTGCTCAAATCAAAAAATATAGCTCAAAATATGTTAATAACCTCCTCCTTTTTTGAAGTCGGTTAAAATACTGCTCAATGCTTTAATTTTATAGCAAACAAGTATTATCCAGCTGAGTATGTACATTGCTCTCACAGCTAAATAAATCAAATTCATCTCCATTGCGGACCCCTGCGTGAGTTCAATGACTTATTTACCAATTATATATACGTTGAATGTATGTGTAAGTATGTTTATAACCCCAAATTGGAAGGGGTTATTGTCAACTTTTAACTGGATAAACATTATGTAGAATCTAATTATGTATATTGAATGATATGCGCTTCTCAGAGAATCAGCCTGGCTTAATAGCCATGTAATACTCTAACGTGCACAGCGGCTGATCAGCGATGAGGGACACAATCAAATGTAGACCTAATGTGTTTGTCCTTACAGTCTAAATTAATAGTTTCGTTTATCTGCTGATCAGCCGCTGATCACGTTAGAGATACACAGAGAGGTAACGCCGCCATCGTTTTGGGAACCATGCTGCAGACAGTTTTGTACATTTTTATTTTTTTATTATTCACGTAAGTTGGATATGTATTTAATTGTGAATAAAGTGTACTTTTCCTTGGCAAGAAAAAACAATACATTGCTGTAGATTTTTAAAAATAAAGTTAGGTAAGTCAGCGGTAACTGGTTATTCGGGAATGAGATGAAAAGTTCTATGTTTTTTACATATACTTTCACATTATAAGCTCCTCTGCTGCACTGGGAGTTTAGAAATAGCATAGAATGCGTGCAGTTGGTTATCATCTTGGCATGTCGTAAAAGTCGACTAAGGGACGGGTCCTCTTCAACATGGTGGACTATCTGTATGGGCGATGGGCTGATCACCTGTCACCATACGGTGCATCATACCATCTTAGGACTAATTAATCGAACGTGGCCACAAGTACTCTTGTGGCTCTGCCCACCCCGTTAGGGATTTCGGGCGTGATGCTATGTATGTATGTATAATTATAACGATCATGTGTATTGGATATTTTTTATATTTATTTTTAATTCATGATGTAGAACATTGCCATCAAAACCATTGAAACGGGGTAAAAAATAAGCAAACCTTTTAAATAAGAGAGTAGACTACAAACACCAAACATTTCAATAATTAATCAAAATCAACATCACACTAAAAAATATAATAAATATGAAAGTTTGTTTGTTTGTGTGTGTGTGTGTGTGCGTGTGTGTGTGTGTGTGTGCGTGTGTGTGTGTGTGTGTGTGTGCGTGTGTGTGTGTGTGTGTGTGTGTGTGTGCGTGCGTGCGTGCGTGCGTGCGTGCGTGCGTGCGTGCATCTGTGTGTGTGTGTGTGTGTGTGTGTGTGTGTGTGTGTGTGTGTGTGTGTGTGTGTGTGTGTGTGTGTGTGTGTGTGTGTGGTGTATGTGTGTGTGTGTGTGTGCGCGCGCGCGTGTGAGTTAGAATATCTTCACACTTCAACGGCTGTATACAATTTAGAATAGTGATAGTATATCCTAGAATCTAGGGTATACTATCCAGGGCCTAGATTAACACAAAGGCTAATTTATCCCGGATAATTTTAAAGTTCTCGAGGGAATAACTATAACCAAATCGCACGCGCAGGAAGTCGCGGGCATTAGCTAGTTACCCATAAAATACGCCTACACTTTGTGGAATATATTTAACTTGTGAAACTCAATCTAAAATATTTACACCTACAAGATGACTTCAGACGTATCTTCGAACTGTGCACCTGTGGTATGTATAGGTATGTGTATGTTACGCGTAGGACAGACGGGGTCGCCGGCCGATCGATTGGATGCTACTTGGGCCTTGACAGTTCGGCAGGGCCGGATTTGGAGTGTTTAATTTGTTTTAGAGGGTTAAACTTAATAACAATCATCAGTCGTCCACTAGTTTTTAGGGTTCTGTACCCTAGTAGGGTAAAAACGGGACCCTATTACCAAGGCTCCGCTGTCCGTCCGTTCGTCTGACCGTCTGTCACCAGGCTGGGGAGCGTTCAAGTATTACGTAACGCAATTTTTGGAGATTTTTGATCCCCCACCCCCACATGTAACGCGCCCTAACGTTCTTATGTACCCCCTCTCCCCCCTAGTAAAACGTTACGTAACCACCAAGTGACCATTTTTACCTAAAAAAAATGGTCAAGTGGTCATTCCATTTAAAATGTTGAGAAAAAAAACGTTTAAAAAATGCGTGAACGAATACGCGACCGTTCTGAAGGTTTAAAATAGTAGTTTATGCAACGGTTGCATAATGATAGGCCTTAAAACACTAGTGCGGTTTTCATGAAACGAGCTTTAGCGAGTTTCATAATAAGATCGCACGTGTGTTTTAAGGCCAAATTATGCAGAGTTGCATACATAACTTTATCTACACACATATTAAAAATCCTCCATGATGTGTTCAGAAACAATATTTTCTGGCAACAAGTTATTTGTTGCAATCGTGGCTGCATATTTCCGATATCCGGCGCATTTACACATCACACAGTCACTCCGAGAAGACTACTATTCATATTTTCAACTAAAATGTAAATTACAAACAACTTTTTCTATTCAATTCAACAACAATTCTACTTTCGTTCAGCAAAAAACCAACATAATGGCGGCAATTCGATCCTCCGTCAAGACCATTTTTTTTTTAAATCATAGACAAACGAATGAAGTCTCTATTCTCACGTCACTCGAGATCAAATGTCGTTCGGTTTATATTAAAAAATCATACTGAATTGATGTTTCGTATCAATAACTGTTAAATATCTATGGATACTAGAATAGAGACCCACTTGAGTTTTGACAGCGGTTCCAAATTTAATCTCATTTCGATACTATAATCGATACTGTAATAACATTGCAGCACTGGTTTTGCCTAATTGGTTGTCACAATGGTGGTCATTTCCTACGGTTTTTGATTACACTATGGAGGTTTTATGATATGGGGTGTAGATAAAAAATGTTACGTAATGCGTAGTTCAAATCCCCCTCCCGCCCCTGCAACGCATCGTTACCTTTTACAAGACCCCCCTCCCCCCAAATTCGTTACGTAATACTTGAACGCTCCCCTGTAGCCTATGAACCGTGATAGTTAGACGATATATATATTTCTGTTACTCCTCTAACAACAAATACTAAAAATAAAAATAAAATAAATATTTAAGGGGGTTCCCATACAAAAAACGTGATTTTTGTACTCGTTTCTGCTCGATATTGATAACGGTAACAGGTAAACGCTTCAAATATTCACAGAATATTTAGATATATATTAACTTCAAAAATAAATAATTAAATTAAAGTAAAATAAATATTTAAGGGGGGCTACCATAAGTCCCATACAACAAACGTGTTTTTTTTTGCTTGATTATAATGGTACGGAACTCTTCATGCGCAAGTCCGACTCGCACTTGGCCGGTTTTTTACTATAGATAATGGTACGGAACCCTTCGTGCGCGAGTCCAACTTGCACTTGGCCGGTTTTTTTTATGTTATTAAATACAATACTCTTTATTGCACACCACAAAAAGAACAGAAAAACACACAAAAATAAAGCTAGGGAGCAATAGGCGCTCTTATCGCTAAATAGCGATCTCTTCCAGACAAACAACAGAGAAATCAATACTTAAAAACAGTTTAACCTTGGCAGGTGGTGCAAAATTGAAGTTACAACATTTGTTGAATTATAATGTAATTTTTTATAATGCAAGAATCGTAAAAACGAATTATCTAAAAAATAAAGAGTTAAATAAATATGATCAACATGATCCCATACGATTCCCACTGCTGGGCTTCTTTCAGAATGCCAATCACGTGACACTGTCGAATAGAATCCCAATTCATTTTTCTCTAAATTCATCCCCGTCTTGTAGAAAAGGAAAGTTCGTTACCGCCTGTCTATAAGAAAAGCGAAAAACCTGGGTGCATTACCCAAACATGACCCGGGTAACGAACTCCGGGTAAACACCCCGGGGGCAATAGTTTCGGGGCCATTATTAGAGGGTCTCTGATGGGGTTACAACGGAGTATTCTTATGTATCGCGTCGTAATACACAGCAATAATCATTTTATAAGAAATTATTACAAGAAAAACAATAGGGAATATGAATTATAATCAAAATAAATTTTAAGTAATATATTATGAAAGAAAAATATGAATAAATGGATGTAACAGAAAAAATTAACATAATTTTTTTTGACTGTTACATTCTTTTATTAAGGGTCAAATAAGTGAAAAATAAGAATTGTTTTTTACATCTTCATCGAAACTAAATATTTTTTTATTGGCCTAAAATAGAACTTTCGGACAAAATTGCGAATTTCTTTCAAGCGCCATATATTTTTATACTCTGCTCAATGTAAAAAGAGCGCTAACTGCCATATAAAATTGATGAGGTATACACTCTAACTGCGCTGTGACGTCATAGTTCATGTCCATTTTGTATGGAGCGTTTTTGCGAGTGGTAACTATGACTTTTCAGAGCTTCGTATCTCAAAAAATAAACAAAGCAATAATGTTTTGTGTTTTTCGGTTTCTATAACTGAGTACTTTTCTCCTGAGTAGGCTTATTGAAATGCAATTTAAATTTAATTTTATTCATTTCTTGCAAACATGGTTTTTCAATATATCCGAAATATATTTGCGCCTGAAAACTCACATCACTCACACTCACATTTTTTTCTGTATGTTATAATTAAAAGGCTGAATAAAGCAATGAAAAAATTATATTATAGAAAATAACGGATATTTACAAATCTTACTTTTGTTACAGCTATAAACTTACAAAGCTATAAATCTATTATTCAGAAATATCTTGAGGCTGTTATTAAATATCTTTATTATTACCAGTGATCGGCAAGACGGTTGCCGTACCACGGGATTCAAAGAGGAAATAATAATATGGACATGACATGATTCGCAAAAATTTATGAGAGAGTTATGTTATATGTATTTTTAAATAGGAGTCAGAATATTTAATAAACTCATAAAATGTATCATTTTTCATTAAAGAAAATGTCGATAAACTTTGGTTTTATTTTATACTGGGTAAAATATTATGTGCACTCATATAAAATATGTAAGTGTTAAAATATAATCATTTGAAGTGCACAAAAACCCTTTTCCCTACTTACTGAAATGAGAATATATTATTTTCCTATATATAATATCCATATTAACATAATGATTGAGGTCATTGACACCATGTGGCAACCGTATTGCCGATAACTGATTATTACATTTAATGACAATAAGAAGTTAATTGAATATTCGTATCAAATTCAAATTAACTATTTTGCAAGTAGTCACACGGGCACTTTCACATGTCTGAATCTACCAGCGCTTCCAAAGGTTACATCTGCGCATCTATTCACCAATAAGCGATGTTGTAGCGACTCGCGAGCGAGATTTCTCATCCTGCTCTTCCGCACAACGCGTAATGCGTAAGAGCGAGATGCGAGTCTCACTCGCGGGTCGCTGCAGTATCACTTAGACGTTCCCGAATAGCCCCCCTGTTTATAAAGAGGATGGCCAGGCAGACGGCATAGTCTCTTCCACAGCTCAGTTAGCCACAAAATTTCATCCATTTAATCAAGTTACTTTTGGATTCTTTCCCTTACTATGGTCGTACATTAACCGGTGGTTGTCCGTGTGTGTACTTCTATAGTATGAACTCAGGGATGATTGCCGGTTGGTGTCACATCACATTCAAATTAAAATTGTCTTAATGGTGTTGGCTTCGGCTCCATGTACCTCTTCCAAAGATCCGAGACTTCCATAGTCTCGTGATGGAAATGCACATACATAATAATAATTGACCGAGCGAGCGCGAAATGCGAGCCAAGCGTCTCCGTTTCAGTTTTGGGAATAATGCTTCCGTATATGTCCAGCAGATGTCCAGCGGATGTGCAGTGGATGTCCAGCGGATGTCCACCGATTGTCCGGCTATTCTCCTCTATAGGTTACATTACTCAACCGATTCTCGTGAAATTTTGCATCCGATAATTATATGTTCTTTTTTTTGTCGAGTAAATTTTTTGAAATTTTACCAATGTCGGAGATATTGGTGGTTGAAAACGTAAAAACTTTATATTTACTCGCAAAGTGTACAGCTCACAGAGCCACTAATAATATCTTGGACAGTAGCACACTGGATCTAGTCCCAAACTAGGGTTTCCTGTACTATGGGTATTAGAATGCACCGATATCTTTGGTTAAATAAAATCAGTCTTGACAGGTCCGTGGGGTTGAGCAACCTCCAAAACTCCTAAACCTATCCTTTTTCGATCAAATCAGGAATATAAAAGAAAAAATATAAGATAAAAACGCGGAAGATAATATTTATACTGTTACTGACAGTACACATCCGTAGAGGGGCTACGTCAACGACCCGTAGCGCGTAGCCGTAGCGATATCGGCCGATGACCCCTCGTAGACGCTGTGATTTTGATGAATTTGTTACTGCGTGTTTTTCAATGAAAGGTCAATGACTTTGGTATTTTTATGGTACTTATTGAATTGCGTTGATTCATACATTCAGATGGATACAATTTAGTTTGATGGTAACTGTAG
Source organism: Tortricodes alternella (assembly GCA_947859335.1). Taxonomy (NCBI): domain Eukaryota; kingdom Metazoa; phylum Arthropoda; class Insecta; order Lepidoptera; family Tortricidae; genus Tortricodes; species Tortricodes alternella. The sequence continues at coordinate 6,945,561 of OX401973.1, read as the reverse complement.
CCTTACCTCTCTTAAAAAGATGGATATCATTTTGTATAAGTAAATTCGTATACTTATCTGCTGTTTTATATTTATCTATTTTTCAATGTTCACATTCCTTTATGAAGTTATAATAAGTTAATAGTGATTTTGTTCATACGCGTCGTATCAATGGCAAAAATCACCTTTGTCATACAAAAGGCGATAACGATTTCCACCCATTAAATGTTAACCGATTTGACCAATTTTTGATAGGTTGTCAGTCAGAACAATATCTAGGTCTATACGTTGTGTGAATATTACAAAGTCAAATAATCGCCGAAATTAGTTTTGTATGAGAATACTGAAATAACAATAAAACTGAATTTATTGATAATAGTGATAAAAACAAAACGTATAGATCTAGATTTTGTTCTGACTGATAACCTGTCAAAAATTGGTCGAAATCGGTTAACATATAAGGGATGGAAATCGTTATCGTCTTTTGTATGAAAAGCCGTAGGTTCCCACTCTTCTTAATGAATGTTCATTATCATTATCGACCTAATTACCTACATGACTTCATTATTTTTACAAGTATAATGTAATAGAATTCTCATACAGAATAGTAGTTTATGCAACGGTTGCATAAAAATAGGCCTTAAAACAGTAGTGCGGTTTTATGAAACGAGCTTTTAGCGAGTTTCATAATAAGATCGCACGTGTGTTTTAAGGCCAAATTATGCAGAGTTGCATACATAACTTTATCTACACACATATTATAAATCCTCCATGATGTGTTCAGAAACAATATTTTCTGGCAACAAGTTATTTGTTGCAATCGTGGCTGCATATTTCCGATATCCGGCGCATTTTCACATCACACAGTAACTCCGAGAAGACTACTATTCATATTTTCAACTAAAATGTAAATTACAAACCACTTTTTACAATTCTAATTTCGTTCAGCAAAAAACTAACGTGAATTATGAAAGCAGTAATGGCGGCAATTCGTTCCTCCGTCAAGACTATTTTTTTTTAAATAATACACAAACGAATGAAGTCTCTATTTTCATGTCATTCGAGATCAAATGTCGTGCAGTTTATATTAAAAAACATACTGAATTGATGTTTTGTATCAATAACTGTTACTAGAATAGAGACCCACTTGAGTTTTGACAGCTGTTCCAAATTTAATCTCATTACGATACTAAAATAGATACTGTAATAACATTACAGAACTGGTTTTACCTAATTGGTTGTCATAATGCTGGTCATTTCCTACGATTTTTGATTACATTATGGAGGTTTTATGATATGGGTGTAGATAAATAAATTACTATAATCCATTTGCATAGGTAGTTAACTAAATATAAACAAGCTAACCCACGTGACTCGGCTAACCAGCCAATCAAGACATACCATAGATAAAAATGATTGACTGGATTGGCTGGTTAGCTGAGTCACGTGGGTTAGCTTATTTACATCTTGTTAACTACCTACAGGAATAGAGTATACCTACCTACCATAGCTAGGCATCGTTAATCAAATAGTTAACTCCGTTAATCGCTAATCCGTTACTAAAAAGGTTTACTTGGTAAAACGTTACAGCGTTAAATTTCGGAAGATTTAACGGAAGGTAACGTTAATTATTAATCGTTAACTCGTGATAAAAACTGCATTTTATAATGTCGTTGTGTTAGTGATTTACTTTAAAAAAATGTTGGAATCGGCTAAGGAAGTTTAGGCAGGTCATGAAAAATTAATAAAATAAGGGGCTGCGCGCGATGACCGTACTTGTCAGAACATGTTTTTCGCGGCCCGGTGCGATGTCCTTTTGGCAAATAGTAGGTACTTAATTAACAATTAACGGACATTAATTGTTTTAACAGAAATTAATGAGTCCGTCATTTCAAGTTAACGTAACGTAACGAAATGTTAACTTTGATAATTAACGGATTAAAGATCTTGTGCCCAGCTATGCTACTAATCTTGCTATGTGTACTAGACAACGATATGAAGACTTAAAATAGATAAAATATATAGTATAGTATACAGGTGTCCCACGGTTATGTCACAAGGAGAGAAAGTACTTTAAATATTATGGATAAGTAGTTCTGCTTGATGAAGAATTCTTTTTATTTTTAAAAGTAATTAATACTAGTATATGTAAAGATTTATAGAACCGTCCAAATGTGGGATAAAAACATCATGTTTTATGAAGCCGATCGAAAAGGTCGATTACTTATAAGGATTAATTACTTGTAAGTAATACATACATAGTATGTTAAATTAAAGGAACACCTTACAATTTTCACAGTTGGTTGGTTCGATTCCCGGAAGAGGCAAGAAAACGAGCAACCTCTTAAAAATATAATAAAGTCTCCATGTAGAAAAGTTTTCTATCTACAATATTTAAAGTACTTCCCCTCTGTATTGCCAATGTAATCAAATCAAAAGTGTAAATAATATTTGATTCATATTTTAATTTTAATTGTAGACAAAATATCATTGATTATTGGCCTCCTCTGCTGCACTGGGAGTGAAGAAATAGCATAGAATGCGTGCAGATGCTTATCATCCTGGCATGTCGTAAAAGTCGACTAAGGGACGGGTCCTCTCCAACATGGTGGACTATTTGTATGGGCGATGGGCTGATCACCTGTCACCACACGGTTCATCATACCATCTCAGGACTAATTAATCAAACGTGGCCACAAGTAGTCTTGTGGCTCTGCCCACCCCATTAGGGATTTCGGGCGTGATAATATGTATGTATGTATTATTGGAATCTCTATGTAATTTTTAATGATCTGCGCCTCTATTCGGGAACGCTAAGTGATCCTGTAGCGACTCGTGAGCGAGATTTTTCGTCCCACTCTTTCGCATTACGCGTCATACGGAAGAGTGGGATGAGAAATCTCGCTCACGAGTCGCCACAGAATCACTTAGTGTTCCCGAATAGAGGCGCTGTTCGGTTTTTATGTGAATTTTGTCAAATACTCTAGTCCTCATTCTTATTCTAATTTCCTGTTTCATAATAATTTTTGAATTTTTTTGCTTGTATTGTGTACTGTGTAACGAGATGGGATATAACCTGAAATAAATGAGTTCTTTTCTCTATATTCTTTCTATTGCATAGGCTTGCGACATCCTGTATATATAAATTTATCGGTTGAAATACTAGGTACACATACGAGTACATATACGTAACCAGTAAACATGTATGAACAGGTCGTGTTAAGATAAGGTTAGTGCAAAGATACACTTTTGATACGAAATCACGCAAATTACATGATCACGCGCACGCCGTGACGCCACAGACGAATTCCTCTTATCACACGACCGACTCGTTATCGGACGTTGACCCCGCGATACCCTACTTTGAATTTTTATTACAGAATTTTTATACGTAACTTTTTTGTTCCGAATTACAATTTAACGCGTTCATTTTTACGAGTTAGCACGGCTGATAAGATTTTAACGTGAATTTTATGGATGTAATGTAATGTTTTTGTATATAAATAATCTATTCAGCGTACAGTGACCTTTTCATATTTTTTATCATGGCAGAATGGACACAGTGTCGCCATTTCCGTCTGTCCAACCGTGTTACCCTTATATATACCTCCTCACAGACTATTATAGTTGTTAAGGGGGAGTGCTTAGGTTCGGTTTTCATATAAAAAGAATAGGTACTTGATAAAATGTTATTTATTGAAGTGTTTTTTGGATTTTTTATGATCACATTTGGTCAATCACGCTATTCCACTGACGCGTAATGCTTGTAGAATTGCTTGTTAAGTTTTACAATTTTACATACAAAACGAAAAATTGCTAAAATAATTTAATTATTGTTAACAACATTACTTTATTGATTATTTAGCAAGCATCATTGCGTAACACATAATAAGACCATTTAAATACAGAAAAGTTAAATAAATGACATTATTATAGCTATTATACTTTGTATGGAAACCACCCAATCGGACATTTCCCCTGAATGTCTTACTAGAAATTCGTGGCCACATTCACAAATGGGAGCTGCAGCCGGTCAGTAGGGATAAGCATTTTTAGGGTGATGTCGGAAAAAACAAAGATCTCTCGTGCAATCTTTCGCGCAAACAGGCGGGTGTTAGTGAAACGATAATCCAAAAACCATTTAAAAAAACATGGTTTTTGGATTAGTTCGTTTCAGTATTAAATAACCTGCTGTCCTCTGGTCTTTTTTTGGGTCATGAATGTTCCCGAGCGCGCGAACAGCACCTCACCAAAATTTTATTGCAATTGTCGAATGGTATAAAAACGCATAGAAGACGTACAAACAAACAGCCAAACACACATTTATATGAATAGTAGATATAAAGGTAACCGATTTTCGAGTTATACATCATCAATTTCGTTGGCGGCGACCTATTTATTATTTTACTGATTATTTCTTACTTTAGCCCTTATATGGCTCGCTGGACCGCACTTGGCCTTAAATACCCTACGCTACGTGTGGCAGTACAGGGCCTCTATACGGGAACGTCCAAGCAATATTGTTGCGGCGAGCGAGCGAGACTCGCATCCCACTCTTACGCATTACGCATCGTGCGGAAGAGTGGGATGAGAATCTCGCTAGCGCGTAGCTACAATACCGCTTGGTCGTTCCTGAATAGAAGCGCAGTGGTGTGATTCTTTTATGTGCGCAGGCGCTGATCAGCGGATAAATGAAACTACTACCAATAGGTACTATTATTACACTTTGTTTGCTTCAATGATCGCATTTTTTACATTTCTTTACAGTGTAAAAATAACATTATAAAATAAAATACATTATTATTATTACTATTATTATTTATTATTTACTGTATGGAGAAAGTCCTTCGGTCCAAATTCGGCCCATTCGGGCTAGGCCCACATACCCCTTCCCCCTAGCTACGCCTATGAAACTGAAATGGAAATTTTGCTTCTAGCGGTTTTCTTCAAACGTCTTAACCATGTTATTGATGGTATATCGCCAAGATGACTTTCAGGAAGCAAGCGCAATTTTTTAATATGACGTCAGATCTTGGTTCACAGTTTTTTTTAATATGATAATAATATGAACTAAATCAAAAAAATATAAACCTACATTTTGAATAATGGATTAACATTTAGTGAAGCATGTTTTATCTTTTGTATTTTGGTAGTTGATAAAAAGTGTAGTAGGTAGGTATTACGACCACATTAAAGCTAATATGATTCAAGCAACAATAGACTCTTTGCTGACGCTATAAGGACTCAACGCGTGACTTATTTTCGTTGTGCAAGGCGCAGACGGGTGATTTAACCGCTTTGTTGTCTGGCGACGCAATCGATGCCAGACACTTCTGCTTGCACGTAACTCTGTGACCTAAGCGTCTGCACTGCCGACACCTACGCTTTATGTATAGGGAAACGTAATACTCCTCCGCTGCACTGGGAGTGAAGAAATAGCATAGAATGCGTGCAGATGCTTATCATCCTGGCATGTCGTAAAAGTCGACTAAGGGACGGGTCCTCTCCAACATGGTGGACTATCTGTATGGGCGATGGGCTGATCACCTGTCACCATACGGTTCATCATACCATCTTAGGACTAATTAATCGAACGTGGCCACTAGTAGTCTTGTGGCTCTGCCCACCCCATTAGGGATTTCGGGCGTGATGATATGTATGTATGTATGTAAATACGTAATATTATTGCGTTTTAATAATGGTTCTGGTTAATCAGTTTTTTATCTCTCCAGCGGCCCTAACATGCAAGACACGAAGATATGTTAAACCCGTTTATCTCTATGATTATCTCTTTCGTTGGCACTAGTGTGAAAGAGACGCACTTAGAGATAAGACGGTTTAACTTATCTTTATGTGTTAGCTAGCGAATTTGTTTTTTTTTTTTTTTATAAAAAGTCATAAGTTTTGAACCGTCAACAATCGGATCAGCACTTATCGGTTAATATTATTGGCAATGACCGCCGCTATGTCCTTGTTTGATTTGATCCATACTTCCAGGGACACCCCAATAAAAAACTTACTTACTTACTTACCCTGTTATAAAAGAAGAAGCTGACTTACTGACTAACTGACATATCAAAGCAACGTACAGCCAAAAATATTTGATATATAAATATGAATGATTTGGGGTCACGTTAAAAATGAATATCTAGAAATTACCACGGAAAAAGCTAATTCGAATATATTTCGGTTGTTTGTCTGAATTACCTATATCATAGAAATACATTTCAGTCAATAGTCAGTAAAATACCTCTCGCATCTATTTTTCATGTTTTCAATCGTTTGTTGCTTTTTCAATAGTTTTTACAAGCACCAGACTTAGTCACATATTAGGAGAAAAACTTTAAAATACTACCTCAGATTTAAGTCGTGTCTAGACTATTCGACCGGTCTGGGTTAGTTTAAACTTCGCATTGTTTGTTAGTCTGGATTTTGTGTAATGACTGGACCCTATGGATTTTCTAAAGAATGCAAAACGTGATCACGCACGTGATTTGAGCAGGTTCACGCACGTGACTTGTGATTCTGTAAGTGAAATACAGACATTTAATTTGGTGATATATTGGCATAATTTAGTGACATTTTATATAAGCAAACAAAGATCGACACGGGTTAATTTAAAAAAGTGTGTCTATGTTTCTGGATTCGAATCGTCGCGTGATCCTACAGAAGGTGTCAACTTGAAAATACTCCCCAAGTAGTCCCCTCTGGCCGCGTGGTTCGACAACGTTGTCCGACATGTCGAACGACTCGGAATTTCATTTCCTTGCTGTCCGACATGTGGGACTATCAGGAATTTTATATTCCACTTAGTTGAACCATGGGACCAAGATGATTTTTAGAATTCAACTGGGTTCGACCCTCCGACCACGAGGATTGTTGAACTCCACTTGGTTCAACCTTCGAACCATGAGGATTGTTAAATTCAGAACTCAGAAATTATAATAATAACCAAATATATACTTAATTAAATATTATATCTTAAAAAATCCTCGTCGTTCGACATCTCGAACGACGTTGTCGAACCACGCAGCCCGAGTGAAATAGTCTTCTATTCTTTGAGCTACACTGCCGAAATCCACAACAAATTTCGGGCTGGATATGTCTGTAAAAATACGTATAAACGCCAAAATGTATAAATCAATTTTATCGTCAATGTGGGCATCAGATTAATCCATTTGATTTACTCTAGATTTGAATATACATAGGCAAAATTGATGGCCGACACGAGCACGTGTGTTTGACTGTGGTCTAGATGCTATTGTTTTGTTTAACCTCTTCAACGCCAAGCATGTCTGAGAACTAACACGAAATTCAACTTTACTTCAAAGGAATGAAGGGCTTTACCCTGTATACCCTGACGGATATATCCGTCATTGGCGTTGAAAAGGTTAAATGCTGCTATTATCTTGTTCTGCGAGGCTGCTCATAGATTATTCGAAGTCAAATTCAAACTATTTTTATTCAGGTCTCTGGTCAGGTCAGGTCAGGTATTATGAAGGTCAAGGAATTAATCTACGACCGGCTCGGAAAAAAAGTTGTACTGAAAAGAGCCGGCAAGAAACTCGGTGAGATATAATTTTTTCAAAACAATGATGTCTACAGTTTTATACAAATCTAAGTATATACCACGGTAGGTACGCCCATCGAGATCCAGTGTGAAGTGTTTATGTGAAGTGCTAGGTATCAATTGTATAGTTATTGTTATTATTTGTAACTCTGTGTATGCTTTGTGAGGCAAAATAGCAGGGGTAAGTTTTTTTTCATTGATTTAACCTTTTAACCTAGTTACATTTAAGTTATCAAACATCTACCAAACTGCATTACACGCACAATATAATAGTAATAATAATAATAATTCACCGTTTTTTATGTAATTATATTTTATAATATTGTACCTATTTGTAATATAAAAGAATGTAAAAAATGAGAAAAATTTAAAAAATAAAGTGGAATAATAAAAAATCTGATCTAGTCCCAAAGTAAGCTCTAAAGGCTTGTGTTATGAGCACTAGACGACGATATACATACTTATATAGATAAATAAATACTTAAATACATAGGCAACTTCCAAGATTCAGGAACAAACATTCCTGCTCATCACACAAATATTTTGCCCTTACCGGGGATCGAACCCGGGGCGCTAGCTTCGGAGGCAGGGTCACTACCAACTAGGCTAACCGCGTCGTCTAATATCGCTTGTGGTTCAGGCGTTTACTGTCCCAAATTGAGTCCGTAGGTACTCATTAAGTACATTACGTACACGTTTGACGACACGTTTGGCCTAGTTGGTAGTGACTCTGCTTCCGAAGCCAGCGGTCCCGGGTTCGATTCCCGGTAAGGGCAAATATTAGTGTGATGAGCATGAATGTTTGTTCCTGAGTCTTGGAAGTTGCCTATGTATTTAAGTATTTATTTATCTATATAAGTATGTATATCGTCGTCTAGTACCCATAATAGTAGTATTATATTATAAGAGCAATATCGCGTATTGGTATTATGGCTTAATTATTGTCTTAGCTTTTCTTCGGTCAACCGTTCTTTCATTCTGCACGTACGTACTACTAATAAACACTGCCTGTGTTGTGAAATATAATGTTTTATTACAGCAAAATGAAATTGCAGTTATGTGGTCCGACTAGATTAACTTAAGCTGCAATAATTAATTAATTAAAAGTCAGTAGAGACTCTCAACCGCAGTATAAATGGGCTGATTAAAAACTTAACTCATACTCAAGCGTAACTCGCATAATTGCAAGTAATAGCGGTATAATTTGCCTCTATACGCCTTATTAGCGCGTGGGTCTTATTATAATGCAATAAAGGTCATTTTAAATTGTTAGAAGGATCAACTTGTGATGATGGTGAATAAATGCGTTCGTTCGAACATATAAGTTTTAAAAATATTATTATTTAATAATCATAATCATCAATCATCAATACATATTACATATAATAATATAAAACAGTACCGTGATCACTTATAGACAACGCACAGCCTAAACGGGTGGCCCTAGAGGTTTGAAATTTGGAGGAGGAGGAGAGGAGAGAGAATCTAGAGGTGCACTAAGGAGGGATTTTTTGAAATTCCATCCCTAAATGGGTGAAAAGGGGTAAAAAAGTTTGTATGGAAAATACCGCAGGTGAAGCTTTGGCGGTTCCGCTGGTTATATAAAGCTGTTTTTTTATATATTTCTAAGCTTTATAACATGCCTAGAAAAATCACAACAGAACCAAGAGAAAACGGAGGATATTACCTAATAATTATTTGAAATCTAACAGTTAAGACAAGACAGACGTGCTAAATATTTTTGTACAGAAACTTATAGATACCAACTAAAATAACTTAATAATACGGCTAGGCTAAGGCGATTAATAAGGCTTGAGTAAAATATGTATAAAATACACAACGCATATAAACAAGCCCTAACAAACCGGTCGGTAATGTCAGCACAGACACCTGGCAGACAGTACAGTTAGCCGACAATCCTACTAACATAAAAATACATTTAGCACCTGTGGTGAGCGCTACACGGCTAGCTTTAGGTTAATGTGCGATCCGGTTCGAAGGGCCAGATATTCTTTTATGGTGTTAGTTAAGTTTTTATATAGCTTGTTTGCGCCCGTAAATTGAATTAGTTTGTGTTCAGTGCCATTTTCAAAGGAATTGAAGCCAAATTGAATGTTGGCAATGTCGATCAATCTCCAATATTGTAGCCCAAAAGGTTTACGCTCAGACATTCTCAAACTTGATTTAAAGTAGAGCTCTCCATTCAACATACATGTATACCAATACACATCCGAGATTTTCAGTACACGGAACTTTCGGTGCACGGAAAACACGAACCGCCAGCAAAGTACCAATTTGGCTTATCTAAAATTTTGCGGCTACATACAACCGAGAGTTATTTGAAAATAAATAGCAGCTTTTAAATTATAGACATGTAATTGCTTTTATTTGTTTGATTTTAGCAAACCGCTTTGCCTGTTCTGTCCGAAATAAGTCACTTGGTTGATATTAGTAATAATTTGTTTATTTAAACATAAACATCACGAGGAAACCTGCACATAGCTGCGAAGCAATTCAAAGATGCACAGAGCTCGTTTCGTGACCACTGCCCAAATCTGAAGTCAAATTGAATTTCGGTGTTGTTATAATATAAACAATATAAAACAGTGAAACTGAGTGGCGTCCTAAATAAAGAGGGCTTCACTGGACTGCACCAGCTGCGCGTACGCAGGTTTTGCGCCTGTCGTTTTACCGAGACCGTAATTTCATCTCAACTTTATTATAATGTGTAATTATATAATCATCGTTATTATTTCGTTCTGTTTATTGTTTATTGTACAATAAAGTTACATTAGCTTAAGCTTATAAAATGTAAAAATTGGTAATTATATTACTTAATAATGCATAACATTTTACCAACTTTTCTGGATCATTTCTTTTTTTCACATACATCACTACATGGACATGCAGCCGTATATTGACGAGAACTATACTGATAATTGGACCTATACATACATAAAAGATGCATACATACAGTAAATTGGACCTTAATTAAAAGTTAATAAAACAATAATCAGTTAACAATTTTAATGTATTTTCGTTTAATAAGTTATTTCTTTGAATCTTTCGATAAAGGTCCGCGTTTACACAGGATTTTTATTTATTTATTTATTGGTTCACCAACAGTTGTTACAAAAAAAACATTTCTTCATATATAACATTTAGGTTAAGTACAATTGCACAACTAATTAAAGGTAAACACTACATGCAAAGTGAACTTCTTACAAAAACTAAACAAAAACTTAAGAAACAAAGGTAACCCGAACATAGTGCAAACAAAATTGATATGAAGTAATAAGGAAATTACAAAGCAACATATAAAACATAATTTCGTAATTTCGTACCGAAAACAAAAATAAGAATAAAAAAAAAAAATGGTTACGCGAAGAAGTCACGCACCTTGTGGAGAAATTTGGGACGCGAATCGGCATATATGTCCACGGACTCGCTACAGGCGTTAAACAACTTGCAGAGGCGGGCTATGGGTGAGTTCGAACCAAGTACTGTCCTACGGGAAGGTGGGCACAGAGGTGCTATAGGTTTTCGGGGCATTCGGAAAGGAACCTTAAATTTGATTTTTAGGAGTAGCTGGCCGCAGTCAATATGGTTTCTTAATAGTTTGTACAAAAAAACCAAGTCTGTAATATCTGCTCTGCTCTCGTATGAGAAACTCCTTCTAGCCAGTCCAGTTTAAATGCTGTTGTTCTTAAAAACTAGTTAGGAAAAAGCTTTGAAGTCACTTTAAACTAATTTTAATATGATTCAGTTTAACGCTTCATTATTCTCTATTACAAGAACACATTAATGCCAGCTAAATCGTCACCGTTACTCATCACAATCATAACTTAGTGCACCTCAAGAATCCACGGTAAAAAGATAATAACACATATTGTTTTCATTACAATAATACACTTTATCGTAATGATGTAAGATTATTTTCTGTTTAATATATCAATGAATTAACGCCGTAATTCCCCCGGACTCTAGACTTGCATTTAGCCCTCCTGCCAAGGTTAGCGAGATGCATCAATGCTACACAAGGACATCCATCTCTTTCATACAATGTTAGCGAGAGATCATCAACATCATAAAACAGTACCGTGACTCACTTATAGACAACGCACAGCCTAAACGGGTGGCCCTAGAGGATTGAAATTTGGAGGAGACATTCCTCGAGTACCCTAGAGGTGACCTAAGGAGGGAGATTTTGAAATTCCATCCCTAAAGGGGTGATAAAGTTTGTATGGAAAATACCGCGGGCGAAGCTGTGGCGGGGCCACTAGTTAAATAATAAAATTACAATAAAAAAAGACTATTCTTGAATTATTTTTAAGGAATGGCAACCGAACAAGCATTAAAGACCTTTCACATTGCGGGCTAACTCTGTCTCTATTACCTATCTATTGGAAGTCGTAATAGACTACACATACCCTGTGGCGCCTGTAATGTGACAGGGACTTTATTAACGAATCGATAATGAAACCATAACCATACTTTTGACCTTTCACTTAGCAAAGTTCTAGAGCCAACTCATTACCCTACTACGGCGAAGCAAACGGGGGTTATGATTTTGACTGGTGTGTATGTGTACATCTGTTCCCTTATAACTGCTAAACTATTTTAAATATGGAGGCGATATTCCTCGAATACCCTGGAGGGGCACTAAGGAGGGTTTTTTTGTAATTTGACGGCAAAACTAAAAGACATTACATACATACATACATAGGCATCACGCCCGAAATCCCTAATGGGGCGGGCAGAGCCACAAGACCACTAGTGGCCACGTTCGATTAATTAATTAGTCTTAAGATGGTATGATGAACAGTAAAAGACATTAGAGCCAAGTATTCACTAGGGGATAAGGTGTCAAATATCCCGCAATGTCGCTTGACATGTCTGGCAACATCGCGCGACCGCCGACACGTTTAAGTCGCGCAACTTCACGAAACTTCGCTTGAGACGTCTCGCGACATTGCGCAACGGACGTCAGCCAATATACACGATGTCGAGAGAAGCCCGGCGACGCTGCAATTCTTCGCCAGATGTCGCGGCCGATAAACCGCGCAATGTTTCCAAATATTTCGAGCAATGTTCTGCATTGTTGCGCCACTTCGTCTGACGTCACTGCCGACAAGTATCGCGGGACATTGTCCCTTAGAAAATTGGCTACTTGCATGATTTTTATTTCATCTTATTTTGGAAAATACTGAGTCATAGAAACCCAACTGTGTTCGCAAAACATTATTGTGTTGTTTTTTTTTCGAGATACGACGCTTTGAAAACTCCTAGTTCATACCACTCACAAAAACGCTCCATACAAAATGGCCCTGAAATATAAAGTCAAAGTCAAACTATCTTTATTCAATTTAGGCTTTTACAAGCTCTTATGACGTCACAGTTCAGTTAGAGTGTATACCAGACCAATGTAACAAGAGCCCTGACGGTCATACATTTTATATGGCCGTCACGGCTCTTTTTACATTGGTTTTGGTATACAAAATATATGAAATTCGCAATTATTTCCGAAAATACTGTTTTTAGGCCAATATCGTAGAATTAAAAAATGACAGAAATTTGATGACGATCTCAAAAACCAGTAATTCAGAAATAATTTGACAATTTTTGACCCTTAATAGAAAAAAAAGTAACAGCCAAAATGATCTTTTTGTTTCTTTGACATGCATTTATTTATGTTTAGCTACCGTTCCACAGAAATATATTAATATTTGTTACTATAGTCAAGTAGCCAATTAGCTGTAAAATGTAAACGTCATCGTTAACTACATCTGTGGTGTGATTCTCTTGCAACGGCTGACCAGCGGATAAACGAGGCTTTGATTGAGACTGTAAGGACAAAGTCATTCGGTCTAAATTTGAATGTGTCTCTCATTGCTGAAAACCCGCTAGAGAATCACACGGCTAATTTAATTATTCTAAATTGTAATCATGTAATAATCTGCGCCTCTATTCGGGAACGCTAAGTCATGTTGTAGCGACTCGCGAGCGAGATTTCTTATCCCACTCTTCCGCACGACGCGTAATGCGTAAGGTCTCGGTCACGAATCGCTACAGAATCACTTAGCGTTCCCGGATAGAGGCGCAGTTGCATGTAATAAACATTTGACGACGCGGATAGCCTAGTTGGTAGTGACTCTGCCTCCGACGCAAGCGTCCCGGGTTCGATCCCCGGTAAGGGCAAATATTTGTGTGATGAGCACGAATGTTTGTTCCTGAGTCTTGGACGTTTCCTATGTATTTAAGTATTTATTTCTCTATATAAGTATTTATATCGTCGTCTAGTACTCATAACACAAGCCTCTAGAGAGCTTACTTTGGGACTAGGCCGATTTGTGTAAAGATTGTCCCCTGATTTATTTATTTATTTTCAGTGCTGCGTCGGTATCGCCAAAATATGGCACCCTTCAACCAAAACTTTTGCCTCTCTTTATATCTTGTACCGTGTATGTTAATACACAACAGTAAGAATGCAACAATATTTGTCAGTAAATCATGCCCTAAACACTAAAAAATCGTTTAGGGCATCGAAAACACATTAAAATTGGTCATTGAACTATATCATTTATACACAAATGTTACCTATCATGCAAATTATAAGTTTATAATATATTTTTCCATGACAAAGCATTAAATATACGCAGTTACATAAAGACCTGGGCGCCGACCCCGCGCCAAGGTTACTGCATACGTAAAGGTGCATTCACATCGCCGCACGCGGCACTGAAGATTTCGATGACACTGCGCTTCCAAGACATGACTTACTCACTTGTGTCGTAAAAATCTTTATGTGTTTTGAAAAACATTTGAGGATAAACGTAGGAAGATTTTAATTCCGGGAAAATCGCAACTTAAAGGCGAATTAGCTGGATAGATTTTCCACTTTTTACTTCTGTATATTTTTTAACCATGATAAAAACCGACTCGGTATACACATTTACGTAAATATAGTCCTTTTGGCAGCTGGCCCTGCACCAAGGTTACTACATACTGCATTTAATGGTGAGTTAATGAGTTTACACTGTACATCAACGGAAGCGCACTGATGATGACGACTTGATGACTGCGCATGAGAGCCATCTTACAGCGAGAACAAGGGATTACCTATCTTAGGTCAGATTTTTTGTACGAATGCTGCTTGGGCCAAAATCGTTCGACAGTCTTTGAATTGAAATAGGTAACTTTTTAGGAGGCTTGTGAAGCGACACTCGACTATGGCTCCTAAGTGGGAGCGAGAGATCTGATAGAATGACTCATGGCCATAGAGTTCAGTTCGTAACGCCAGTACAATATTAGTACCTACTTAGCGTGATTTTTGACTAATATTATTCAGCAATTTTCAAAAAAGGGTTAAACATGTTGTTCAAGTAACAAATACATTTTCTTTTAGATAACAAAGTAGTTTATTTCAAAATTATCCGGTTACGACACTTCACCTTAATTCGAGTGACGTAACCATTTCGTATTGCGCAATATTATATCATATTAGCATTCGTTGCGAAATCAATTCATTGAAGGGAAATTATCAGTAAAATGTTACGATAATTAAAATACTAATTGTGATTTATTTTCTTGTTAAAGTTAAATCAGATCAAAAATGTTTCTTACTGGTTTTAAATGGAAAAAAAAACGTTTATTTTATTTGTAAGGCAATTACAAACAATTACAATTAGGCTTTTACTCAATATTTTTCAGAGATAGAGTCGTCATCGTCACCCGCTCGATACTTTTATACATTAATATTTTTATTCATATTATTAAATCATTAAACATAACAAATAAAAAAACCGACTCCAAAACCCCACTGAAAAGTAAGAAATAATAATTGGCTTTTGTAAGTCATTTACCTAGAAATGGGAGATATATTATTGGTTAAGTGACGTCATAAATTAAATATATCGAAGTCGGTGGCAAGTTGGTGGTTGGTGGTTGGTGGTGACTTGTCAAGTAAATGAACACAGTATGAGGGATGTATTGGAAAGTCCATTTATTCCATGTACCTATTACCTTATTAACTTGCCACCGACTTCGATATATTTAATTTATGACGTCACTTAACCAATAATATATCTCCCATTTCTAGGTAAATGACTTACAAAAGCCAATTATTATTTCTTACTTTTCAGTGGGGTTTTGGAGTCGGTTTTTTTATTTGTTAAATTATTATTTTATTTTATACTTTTTAGTGCTTATCGTATAAAACACATTTATTACATCAAGCAACAACAGCATAATGCTAATTGCTCATCACCATTTACAAAATGTTGCTATCCAGGGTGCAAGGGCATCAATCTTTGAGGAGTTCTCCTGGTTCTTCAAACCCAGTTCTATTTTACCACATGCATTTTCATGACCATAAATTGCTTCACAAACTTATAAAGAAATTTAATCGCCAACTGTGAAATACTTATCATTCAGGAGTTCCGGTGATCATCTATGGTCTTCATCAACAGTTCCACTTCACCAAAGAATGCTTTTGGAACGTAACTGCTTGAGTTATTACAGATTATACTAAAATTGCTATATGCGTGCCTATAATATTTGAAGAGTTCCATCAATTCCTCATAGATCCTCTCATCACACCTCAATTTTGACTACAACGGGACCAAACTGGAAGTATACCCTACCGATTAAAAAAGAATTTTTCAAATCGGTTTATAAATGACGGAGTTCTGAAGTAACAAACAAAAAAAATTAAAAAAAAATACAGCCGAATTGAGAACCTCCTCCTTTTTTTTTGAAGTCGGGCAAAAATTATTACAATGATATAAACATATTAACTGGGTAGAAAGAGATCTGGCAAAAATGGTATCTTGAAAACTTTTCTACTACGAAGTATCAAGATATTTTTGAGTTTTCTACCGTTTTTGACTGTAATTTTACTTACTTAGATCGTTTGGTCATTTGTTCAGATACTGTAATCGCGAAAATTAAAAAGAAAGTACAAAGTATATTCGGCAAATTGTCCATGTGTGGGCTCCTTTACTCTTCATTAATAAATTAAAATGAGTTGAATCTACCAGCGCTTTGGACAGGACTAGGGTTGCTAACCGTAGTATAATATATAGTGTAGTACTATATTTTGGCTCTGCGTACTGTTGAAGAAATATATAATAAAAAATACTATATTGCGGTCAGTGCCCTCATGGGCTTTGAGTTGGCCAGTTCGATAGGCATTTTCGCAGCTCGGATAGCCACAAGATGCGCAATCGGAATGTTAGTAAGACGAATTTTGTGTATTATATTTAATGAAACATACCTTACACTCTTTTTAAAAGGTATTTTCTTTATAGTACTATATTTTCTTTCATTGCACTATTTTATTTATACCTATAACTAGATTTTTGCCCCATAAATAGGTGGCAACAGGACCATCATTACTGAGAAGAAATGCCGCAAGAAACTCAGCGGAAAATGATGTGTTCAAGTCATACTTACATTGATTTTACATCATACATAAAAACATAGAAACATTACAAAACAATGAGATTTTATAATTATTAAGGCTAATAAAAAATAAAATCAATCGTGGAAAAATCAACAAATGAAAAAGTATAGGGAACACTAAGAAGTCCCTGGATGATTCTAAAAGGTGCATATGACATTGAAATATACGCATTTAATATATTAATTTATTTTTGACTTCGGTGCGGTCCGATAATAAGTAAAAACAACGTTATTGTTATCTTTTGTTATTGTATTTTATATTGTAACCGAGTTGAGAGTATTCAAAATAAACATTGTTCGATATTTTGTTTACCTCTATATATGACGTTTATCGGTTTACTGTGTAATTATTAGCGTTAATAACATTAAATTTTAAATACGTCACTTGCGTACATTTATATCGAAATTCCGTTAATTTGCTTCCGTGTTTAAACACATACTTTGGCCCACGGGTTCTGTGATATTAATTTAAAAGCAGCGTATTATTTATTATGCATGGTTATATATTGAATTGAGGAAGGAAATAAGTATATGTATGTACCTCAAATAAATTTCACGTTGCCGTTTCTAGACAAGCAAAATTTTATTTCAAGTAATTTTCGGACCCCATCTTCATCATTATCTTAAAAAAAGTTACTTATGTCCTTCTCCAAAGCTCAAACTATCTCCATTCTAAATTTCATCTTAATCGGTTAAGCGATTTAGCCGTAAATTGCGAATATACATATAACAAACATGTGGCACACATACTTCCCGTATATAAACTTTCAAGCCTTTTAAGGGTTGATTTTCTTTTGGGAAGGGCTCCCCTGGGCACAAACTATCTCCATACGAAATTTGATCAAAATCGGTTCAGCGGTTTAGCCGTGAAAGCGTAACAGACAGACAGGGTTAGTTTCGCATTTATAATACTCATATTAGTATGGAGTACGGATGTTTATAGTTAGTAAACAAGATTAGTTCATTCGCAGAATTCAATTGTAGCACTAATGAACAGAGTTCCAATTAAAGATAAAAAACAGGGATAACATTATTATGAAACAAAATCACGTCAATATATCGTTTGTGGCAGGAAATGACGCCAGAAAACGGCCAGTTCCTATTACATAATATATTATTACCTATTTTAAATATTGTTATTATGTGTTTGTGTTTAGAACCGGTTTCAAAAAAGTTAAGCTAAGCTAAGCACGAGTAACGTAAATTTTTCTTGGAAATAATTCCGAAAGATTGGTTGTCCAGTTTAGGAAGTACAGTTGTGACGTTATTTATTTATAAGTAGTAGTTTTTGCTTTCCAAAAACAATACAATCTTCGTTAAAGACTGAAAACGACGCCTAATAAAGAAAAACAAAAAAAAATATGCAGTGGCGAGCATCGACCGACCAGGGCGACCTGCCCACGAATGGTCCTTCCCTTGATTTCACTAAAATGGGGTTCGTAGGTACCTAATAGTTTTTATGCAATTTATTTCCGCAATTCGGGTTATCCCCAAAAACATTACATATTACATCAGTAATGGGGAAAAAGTTTGAATTTAACTTTTGAGCATAACCCGAATCTCTGGAACATTTTCCGTTGGCGTCCATTGGCCAACAGTAGGGAATCCGTAGAGATATAGTTAGTAGTTTGCCCAAATAAAACTAACATCATCACCACATAAGACCAATATAACAAAAAAATATCATTACGCCTAAAAAATTACCAACGGTGGGCCATTTTGAATACCGCTACCGTTGTTTAAAAACGGTAGGCATTTCTGCATTGTATACAACGAAGGCTCTATGAGACATTAAGTAACGTTGGCCCAATGCAGTAAAATATTATCTTTACGTCCATTCACTTACCAACGTTGGGCCAATGCGCCCACATTAAAAACTGTTGGCATTTCTGCATTATATTGTTTCAGTTGGAAATTCTACAATGGCCCTTGGTTGTACTTGGTTTTAAGCCTTACCCCAAAACGACGGCCAATACTAACCGTTGGCCAACTAACGAGAGCCCTACCAAATTCTAACACAATTCTATTAGGGATTGCAGCAATAAATTCCCGAAAAACTAGCCCATTTACGAGCTCCTTGACATTGCCTTTAGCCGACTACGAGGGAAAAGGAGAGATATGCGTTTCTCGCTTTTGTAAAATTCAGTAAGTGTGCTTATCAGTATACTTACCATGAGTTTACGCAAACCGTTTTCTTTATAACTACGCTCGGTCCCTTTTACTTGTATCAGCAACAACCTATCGTAACGACGCTGTTTTCATGCCTTTCAATGTAAAACTAAAGTAAGAGAAAGAGAGTAAAGCGATATGATATACTGTAACGAGGCGCTATCGCGTCTCGTTCTAAACTCCTTCGACCGACAACTTCTTCTACTTCTTCTTTCAATTTATTTTCCAATTCCAAATTTAGATCGATAGATCGATTCGGACAATTGATCATTACTTCATAACAGATCTCGGCCTAGAAAGGTCTTTGACTGCTACAGAAATAGAGCGTTATATTATAAACTACCTACTATTTTAACTATAGAAATAACCAGTTGAAAAGTGCAGTGCCTGAAGAAACCTGATCATAATTTTATTACGTACCCGTTATCCTGTTATAAACCGAGGATTCACCAGTGAGGCACTTAATTGTAAGTAGAGTGTCACACAAAGCCTCCAAATCATCTCATTCCATAGCCTTACCTACCTATATTCATGTCATGTCATTCATTCACATGTGTTTATACCATTGTTACGGAGTGCCTCGTATTTCAAATACCCAGGCAGCACACAAGCTGCATAAGAGCTTATACAGCCATTATAACGCTAAAACTAGAGTTATAATGGCTGTATAAGCTCTTATACAGCCATTATAACGCTAAAACTAGAGTTATAATGGCTGTATAAGCTCTTATACAGCCATTATAACGCTAAAACTAGAGTTATAATGGCTGTATAAGCTCTTATACAGCCATTATAACGCTAAAACTAGAGTTATAATGGCTGTATAAGCTCTTATACAGCCATTATAACGCTAAAACTAGAGTTATAATGGCTGTATAAGCTCTTATACAGCCATTATAACGCTAAAACTAGAGTTATAATGGCTGTATAAGCTCTTATACAGCTTGGGTGCTGCTAGGGTAATAAACCACCATAACATATCCAGCTGTTTTCCTTCATCCACCCTTACCTGCAACCCGTCTACGTTCCAATAATATCACTTAAGCGATGGAACAGAGCCCCAGTTGGCCCCAATCGTAGTACGAGTATTTGATTAAACTTAGCTTCTTTAAATTGGAGATATTTCAGTTATTAATTACTATTACCATGTTATCAGTGTAACTTATGAATAAGGATGCTGCCAAGGAGCATTGACTTCCCAAATGACATAAAGTCACACAAACATATCCTTAAAAGGCGTAATACAAAGATGAGCTGGCGTCGCATTTTTCTTTTTTAGGGTTCCGTACCTCAAAAGGAATAAACGGAACCCTCATAGGATCGGTCATGTGTCTGTCTGTCTGTCTGTCTGTCTGTCACAGCTGATTTACTCCGAAACTACGGAACCGATTTAGTTGCAATTTGGTACACATATGTAAGCCGGTGACCGCAACACGGACGCATAACGTAAACATGTAAATGAATTTTAAACATGGGGCCACTTTTGGGGGGGTAAATTAAAAAATAAATAAAGAAAAGTTTTGCAAACTATATCGTGTAACATATTAAATGAAAGGGCTCATTGTGAGAAACTTATTTTTTTTATTTTATGATATTTAGTTTTATACTTACTTAGGAAAATAGGCGAAAATTGACCATGTGGTGTGTTTATATGTCTGTAATTTAATATTTTATCATAATGAGACTTATAAGTAATTGTGTATTTACGCAATATTTTTATTTTGCATTAATACACAATAACTAGCTGACGTTTTTGAATTTCATACAATTTCAAAAGTGCTAAATCTGTGACGTTGCGAGCTAATAGCGTCTTGAAAGGACTAAAGAATACTTAATAGACTAGCAATACTGCCAACTTCGAGAACGATTCCAAAAAACTACCGGCTCCAAATTCAAACCCCGTTCTTAAAAACAAGAGCGCAACAAAGGCCATCGAAGGACCATTAGAACGTTCTGCCCTTGACCTTGGAGGACCTTAGGGCTCGAGGGCACCTTGGGGTCAACGACCGCGTTGCATCATTCAAGGATGACTCAACGGCGGGACCAGTTCTTTTGCGCGTAGTAGGTATGCGAACAATGTCGGCGCGTCGCTGTTTGAGGATAGTCAAGTCACGAGAATTTTATATATTTTTGCAAATAATTACGAACCTTCATATGTACTGTCTCGACGCTTATTTATGCTTTACATACATACATACATATTATCACGCCCGAAATCCCTAATGGGGTGGGCAGAGCCACCAGACTACTTGTGGCCACGTTCGATTCATTAGTCCTAAGATGGTATGATGAACCGTATGGTGACAGGTGATCAGCCCATCGCCCATACAGATAGTCCACCATGTTGGAGAGGACACGTCCCTTAGTCGACTTTTACGACATGCCAGGATGATAAGCATCTGCACGCATTCTATGCTATTTCTTCACTCCCAGTGCAGCAGAGGAGTCGGAGGAGGAGGAGGAGGATTTATGTTTTAAAGACTTAAAATTATTTTAAGCGTGAATAAGTTAAAAAAAAAACATGTCTCCTAAATGTCGCTACTTTAGAGTGCAGGTTCTTTAGAAGTCGACTTTAAAAAACGACATAAGTAGAGGTACTAGAAAAGATACGTGACACAGAAGGGAGTCAAGAAATATTTTTATATGTTAAGAGTTTGTTATTTGACGCTGACGGGAATCAAACCCGCTACCCCTTTAGCCAGTGTGCCAACATATATGTAAGCCTAATGGCCGAATTCAGAAACGCCACTTAAGCATTTGCCTAGATATTAAGTAGTTAAATGCCCCTCAACTAATTGTCAACCTGTACAGAAACGTCACTGAAACGTCACTTTAATTAAAGCTCAATTTGAGTGGCTTTTCTGAATGCGGCCATAAGTCTGACTAACCAGAAATGTGAAAAGATAACATTAACTTGCACATTCCTATTCCTTTGCATTTCCTTAGGTTTCATTCGAAACGTCTCCCAACAGAGCATGGGCACTGCACAGGAGTCCGCACGCGCGTCTGTGAAAATGCAAATGAAAATATTTATTTTGCAAGTAAGCCACACGGGGGCTCTTTCACATGTCTGAATCCACCAGCGCGAAGGGTGACATGTGCTGAGAAGAAACGCCGCAAGAAACTCAATGCCGATTGTAGACTTGATTGATATCTTCAGCTTCGTGTATAAACATGAACTTTAAGCAAAATAAGATAATATGTGTATGTAAAAATTACATGTATACATACATTAATTGATCTCTGTTTATGTCACTTTATTGAACATAAAAACAGTGACACAAAAATAAATGCACATGTAATATTACACTAAGGCGAACTTAACCCTTTTAGAGGAATGTGAACCTACGGCTTTTCAATACAAAAGGCGATAACGATTTCCACCCCTTAAATGTTAACCGATTTCGACCAATTTGTGATAGGTTGTCAGACAGAATAAATTCTAGGTCTATCTATATGTTTTTGTTTTATCACTATAATCAATAAATGCAGTGTAATTGTTGTTTTAGTGTTCTCATACAACTAAACTACGAGTAATTTCAGCGATTATTTCACTTTGTTGATCTTTAATCAATATTCAAAAACGTATAGACCTAGATTTTATACTGACTAATAACATAGCAAAAATCGATCAAAATCGGCTAACATTTAAGGGGTGGAAATCGTTATCGCTTTTTGTATGAAGAGGATGATTTGCCGTTGGTTTACAGTCCTCTTAAGGGATAAATGATAAAAAGCTATACCAATCTTAGGTACATGTTTTTCCTAGTGCTCATGCAGATGTAAAATATTATTTGTATTTTGACGTACGCCTTAATAACTATAACCGTGATCAGCAACCATTAGGAATATTTGTTAACCTTTAAAATTCAAAACAACAATGACGTCAGCTATGTAATCTTAAAAACGTCGTTTATTTCGTCTCTCATTTCTACCGTCAATCATAAATTGACCCGCGCTCTCGTAATTATTATGCGGAGTTAGGTGCCTACAACATTGGCAAAGTTGCGTCGAACGACTAAGATCGAAGACACGTACTTACATGTAATTTATACGCATTGACAGATCAATTTACGCTCGTCAGCGAGATAGGTGACGAAGTGTTATTTAGGGGAATAACACCCTCACCACAAAAACACCTTGCGTAATCGCTAGGTTTTTGACAGTCGGCAGAAAGTCACCTTGTATTTGTATGTCATTGCTTCAATTAGACCAGCGTGATAATAAAGCCTTATATAAACCCGATGATCCAATAGGTGCTAGCAGTAGCACCTATTGGATCATCGGGTTTATATAAGGCTTTATTATCACGCTGGTCTAATTGAAGCAATGACATACAAATACAAGGTGACTTTCTGCCGACTGTCAAAAACCTAGCGATTACGCAAGGTGTTTTTGTGGTGAGGGTGTTATTCCCCTAAATAACACTTCGTCACCTATCTCGCTGACGAGCGTAAATTGATCTGTCAATGCGTATAAATTACATGTAAGTACGTGTCTTCGATCTTAGTCGTTCGACGCAACTTTGCCAATGTTGTAGGCACCTAACTCCGCATAATAATTACGAGAGCGCGGGTCAATTTATGATTGACGGTAGAAATGAGAGACGAAATAAACGACGTTTTTAAGATTACATAGCTGACGTCATTGTTGTTTTGAATTTTAAAGGTTAACAAATATTCCTAATGGTTGCTGATCACGGTTATAGTTATTAAGGCGTACGTCAAAATACAAATAATATTTTACATCATTATTTTCCGGTTAAGTACACAAACTATAAGTTGGACCACAAGCGCTGTACCACGCATTAGCAGAATAGATAATAGTACTAACGAACAGAAGAATCACTGTCCAACAAAACCAGAGTTTAGGTACGAAAATATGCCTCATCATGCCTTCCTCTCCGTCGCATAAAACGTGTTCTTTCGTGAACGCAGGGTTGTCAGTTTTTTATCCGCCAACAACACCAAATATTGGCAACCTACTGCGATTTACAGCTCCGAGCTGTCCGACAGCCGCGCGTTCCTAAAGTTCGAAGTGTGACCCCCCTGGCCTTAGGTACTGAGCGGCAAGACGCGAGGTGCCCGCGGTGTGGGAAAGGGCGGTGAGGGGGGATACGCCCATACATTTCCCTGCCCCGCGCGTCCGTCGCCACCCAAGGCGCGGTACGGCACTTGTAGCCAAACTATACTGGACGGTCGAAGACGTTTTTGTCCAAAAACAGTTCGGATTCCAAAACATCTGAGCTGATTCAGTCAAGTGTATAAACGAAACGTTATATTCCGATTCAAAGTGTCTGTCGCAGTGCACTTTCATAAGTTATAATTCAAAAACCGGACAAGTGCGAGTTAAACTCGCGTGGAGAGGGTTCCGTTCCGTACATGATTATCTGAAAATTACTAGGTTACTTTAAATACCATGGACTTTTTATAGGTTTTCCTGTAATCTATAGGTAAAGATCTATTTTCTGTATTTTTTTCAAAATTTTAGCCCCAGTAGTTTCGGAAATAAGGGGGGGGAATGGTCATTTTTCGTCTATTTTCCTGAATAACTTCTAAACTATTTTACTTATAATTCAAAACAAAATATATTTAAGATCCTCACAATAAGCCCTTTCATTTGATATGTCACACGATATAGGTGGCAAACCTTTTTTTTTAAATTTTCTAATTTTCCCCCAAAAAGTGGCCCCTATGTTTAAAATTCATATATTTATGTCACGCTTCCGTGTTGCGGTCACCAACTTACATATGAATACCAAATTTCAATTCAATCGGTCCAGTAGTTTCGGAGCAAATTGGCTGTGACAGACGGACAGACAGACAGACAGACAGACAGACACACGAGTGATCCTATAAGGGTTTCGTTTTTTCCTTTTGAGGTACGGAACCCTAAAAAGGATTTTTTATACTTTGATTCAATAAGGCCTTCGACTCTTACTTTGAAAAGAACGTGACAAAACGATCAATTTATGTTTCACTTAGATCAATCTTGGATACAGGCCGTTATTGGAAAATCTGAAAATAATGGTCAAAGTCGAACTCATTTTGCTTTGTTATTATTTTATAAATAATTGTAAAGTCAGCGTCTAATTTCGGACAATTCTTAACAGATCCGTACACAGAACTATCACTAACCAATTTATATCCTTAACCAACCAATAAGTTGCTGAGAGAAGTTTGGGTAAATTAAATGCATCTTAACTTGCATTTGTATACAAAAAAGATCAATCTAGAAGGTCGTACTTTCACTTTAAATTGCAAGGGAAAGGGGCAAAAGAGAATTGGCTCCATAACCTGTATCTATACCGTTACGAAATAAATCAAAGGAAACCAGTCACATTACCAAGCGGTCCCACGACCTTGATACCTATAGAACCAATCTTAACTTTTTGCCTACCCAGACTATCAAAGAAACCCTATTTAGGAAGAACAGCTTAAGTGTATTATAGTGCTTACTACTCTTACGCCCTTTTTCCAAAAGTTCGTGGACTATTATGTTTTTCTGGGAATCGAACGCAGGATGGTTCGGTGTAGGGTAGGTCGCGGTCACCTTGGAGGTCATTCACCTTGCTAACGCTAGCATTCTAGACTGGTATTATTATACTCTTAAGTAAACGTTTTCGGAGTCCTAACAGAAGACGTTATAAAAATTGCGTGAAGGCATTTCAGTGGCACTAGTAAGGTTGGCACGGGGCTAAGTTAGTGTCTCTCAGTGTATCTCTTTGTTCGACACTAAGTCACATTTTTCGCGTATTTCTCTATTATTTAAGTGTAATCATGTGAAATTCAGACATGCAATATTTTGTCATGATGCGGCAATACACAATTACATGCTTCACACCATATTGGTAATATACTTATAACATTTTTGACTTTCACGCAATTTCACTTAAATACTTAATCCGGAAAAACGCGAATAATGCGACGTTACCAGCTCGACATTGTTACTTACATACATACATACATATTACCACGCCCGAAATCCCTAATGGGGTGGGCAGAGCCACAAGACTACTTGTGGCCACGTTCGATTAATTAGTCCTAAGATGGTATATGATGAACCGTATGGTGACAGGTGATTAGCCCATCGCCCATACAGATAGTCCACCATGTTGGAGAGGACCCGTCCCTTAGTCGACTTTTACGACATGCCAGGATGATAAGCATCTGCACGCATTCTATGCTATTTCTTCACTCCCAGTGCAGCAGATGAGTAACTTACACCTCTTCAAAATGCATAAAAAACATTAGCAGACTGTCAAGTGACACTAAGATTTTTTAGGTCTTCTTAGATTTTACTTATGTGCTTATTACAGAATTCGAAACTAGTACCTTTATCTTTTAACATACAGTTCACGATTCTTGTGGCTTCAGTCGGCAAGTTCAAACAAAATACTTAAACAGATCAACAAGTCATACAATCTGGCATGTTTCCAAGTTATTAATAAGTAGATGACGTCATAACCGCAAATCTGTCTTTGATTATTATGACGTAACACATTTATTAAATGACATTATTATTTTCAGAACGAGACCGGCGCACAATTGTGATTACGTCATTTCTCTTCACCTACGTGATTCCGGCCATGTCCGTTTTATAATCAACAAGAAGTTCCTAGAAGTCAGTTAATTGGGTGCAGAACTGTAATTATTTGGGGTAAAGTCTTTGGAAATACCCCAAACGTTGGTACTAGGAATTATCGAATTGATTTTTTTATTATTTATTTTTCAGTCTAGACTATATTTAGTTCATATAAACTTGGCAAAACAATTCTATGTTTTATTCTAAAACTCTGCGAAAGTGTCTATTTTTATGTGGGTAACTTTTTCGTGTTTAAATCGCTGCATCGATCCTGGTGCGGTCGGGAGGTGGCTTCTGGTATGGAGAAGGATACTTTTAGTTAAAGATAAGTGCAGTTACCAAAAGACAGTATATCACGAGGTACTATGCGAGGTACAAAGTATTGGGCAATAGCAGACATATAATAAATAAGTTTATATACATAACTTTACATTTGCATGTCACTTTGCCTGTACCAGACTATATGCGGATTCGTTGACATGTTGGAGGCAAAAAGTTGTGTTTTTTCGAACAATAAAAGAAATGATTCGTATATTGGCATATATTCGCGAGCCCAATATAATTAATGTGTTATTCCATTACATTCCAACATTACATTGTTATTTAATGTAAATTGTAAATTGTTCAGAATTTGATTGTTAAATAAATGTTTTTTTTATTTGAATTCTTCCTTTCTGTATGTTGTTGTTGTTACTTGGCCAATCAATATTATCTCATCTTATCTTATCTCATATAATAAAGTAGCAGTGTCATTTGCGACTTAATTTTAGTGGGAGTTCTTTTATTTTAGCTTACACGGGAATTGTTTCTTTTCAGGAAGACATAATATTACTAAAATAGTCCCAGAAATTGAACAGTTCATTGAGTATGAAAATGAAAATGAAAATATGTATTTTGCAAGTAGGCCGCATGGGCTCTTTCGCATGTCTGAAGCTACGAGCGCTTCGAAAGGTGACATCTGCTGAGAAGAAACACCGCAAGAAACTCAGCAGTAGATAGCATAATTAGTAAACATTGATGTGGAAGAAAACAATCGGAAAGCACTGTAACTTTTTCCACATTTCACTTTGTTGCGAAAACTTGCTATGAAGACAGGACTATGCAGGGTTCTTCGCAATCAAAGTGTTATTTATTGATATCAAGGTTGGCAAAAACTAAATCATCATACTTCCATTCCGAAAAGCTCGTACCAAATACCTGACTTCAATTCAAAAACACTAGATTCTACGAATTTCATCATACCATCTTAGGACTAATTAATCAAACGTGGCCACAAGTAGTCTTGTGGCTCTGCCCACCCCATTAGGGATTTCGGGCGTGATGCTATGTATGTATGTATGTAGATTCTACGTATGCACTATCGATTTAGTTCGCAGACAGCCGCCTCGGTGGTCTAGACTCGCTTCCAGGAAGGGCCAAAGAATTATTCATAACCCGTTCGAATTGCGTCACCCGGTTGGTGTTTATGGACTAACCTTCGCTTTGTTTATCAAAATAAAGGAGAGTTACATTTTATAACCTGTTTATTACGTGGTTTTGAATAAATGTTTAAACGGTTACTGTTGATCGTCGGATTTTAATGTACAAGTAGCTGTTTGAGCCTACCAAAGCTGGTTGGGGTATTGTCTAATAATACCTCGCCAATAAGATGCGAATTCCTATTCGGTTTGCATTAATTACATCACTAGTCATAAAAAGAAAAACCGGACAAGTGCGAGTTAAAATCACGTGGAGAGGATTCCGTTCCGTACATGACAGTGGCGGAGCCTGCCTACAAGCCGATTTCTGACGCCGTTACCAAGCTAGAAAGCTTCGGTTAGCTGTCAGTGAAGTCCATGTTACTCTAACTAAATGTCAGACTCGACGTACGGTTCTAATTCTTCCGGCTTCCCTTAGGAAATATTTCACGCTTCGCCACTGGTACGTGATTATCTGAAATTTCCTATGTTACTTTAAATACCATCTACTTCTTATAGGTTCTCCTGTAATCTATAGGTAAAGAGCTATTCTCTGTATTTTTTTCAAAATGTTAGGCCCGATTGTTTATTTATTGATACACCAACAGTGTTTACACCGAAACTTACATAACAACATGCAAAAGTGCTTATTCTATATGCAACACTAACAATAGGTATATACAGCACTCACATAGATTTTTATTTAACTACTCTAGTTAGTATTAAAATCAAACATAACTTAGCTACTAAATTTACCACAAGACTACTTGTGGCCACGTTCGATTAATTAGTCCTAAGATGGTAAGACTAAATTTACGGTTTGAAATATTGAAGCTTCGTAAAGTCTAAATAATTTAAGTTGATGCTGATGATAGTTTCGGGGATAAGGAGGGTGGAATGGTGAATGTTCGTATATTTTCCTAAATAACTTCAAACCCATTTATTTTAAAATTATTAATAAAGCATATCTAAGATTCTCACGACTCCTTTCATTTGATTTGAACTGTTACTTCAATGATATTGCAAGAACATGGTAACCTTCATCACCTGCAGACTGCAGGACGTCCAATACCTCACCAGAGGGTTTTTTTTGTTGAATATTTAATTTAATTTCTACATATCTGAATCTACCAGCGCTTCAAATGACATCTGCTGAGATGAAACGCGGTGAGAAACTCAGCAGCAAGTGTTTTAGGGTTCCTTATTCAAACTACCATTTTGGCCATGTCCGTATGTCTATTAGGTCGTGTCACGTAAAAAGAACGCTGATTGCCATATAAAATGTATGGCCGTCAGCGCTCCTTTTACGTGACGTGATCTATAATAGTAGGGCTAGCACAACATGACCGCGTGTCGTTTGTCGCTAAGTGCGTCACTGTGAAACTAATCAAATGTGTGCAAAGTGCAAAGTCGTTGCCCTCGAATGACGTTCCATACATATGTGTATACCTCGCCGATAGGGAATATGCATGTTGTTTGGAAAGTACTTACTGAGTAATAGAAACCAAACTGTGTATTTTTGTGTTGTATTTTTTTTTTGAGATACGAGTTCATAACACTTGCAAAAACGCTCCGTACAAAATGGCCCTAAACTATGACGTCACAGTGCAGTTAGCTTTATACAAGATGTATACAATGTGCAATTATCTCCGAAAATACGTTTTTAGGCCATTATCGTATAAATAAAAATGACAAATTTAATGAGGATGTCAAAAACTAATAATCCACAACTAAAAAGCTTTTTTTTTGATTATTTTAGACCCTTAATAAAAAAAGGAATGGACAAAATTATCTTTTTGTTTCTTTTACATGCATTTATTTACATTTTCTTTCAAAATATATAATTTAAACCTAATTTTGATTTCCATGCATATTCCCAATTGTAAGAAAAGAGCTGATGGACATACATTTTATAGGCTGTCAGCGATTTTTTTACAATTGGCGAGGTACCTATAGAGCCGCGCATCCACTAGAGGCACAGCGGCCTTAACATGCAAGACACAAAGATAAGTTAAACCCGTTTATCTCTATGACTATCTCTTTCGTCGGTACTAGTGTGAGAGATGCACTTAGAGATAACACGGTTAAAGTTATCGTCGTGTCTTGCATGCTAGGGCCGCAGATTGTGCTAGGCGTGCAGGGGTCGGAAAACACGATTTAGCAAAATTAACAGACAGTCTTTGCGCAGTAACCTGGTTTTCCCCTATTACTCAACTCTTTCCACCTTGGTTTTCTTAGTAAAGGATTACGTCATCGGAGGGTGACAAACGCCCTCAAATGTTAAGTAGGGTAGGTATGGCTTCTCGTAGGATTAGCTTCGTGACTCACACCCAATAACTATAATTAGAATTGTAAAAAATTTGGTCATGTGTACTGTTTTATGTTTGATTAGATACATTTGTCGTTTATACGTATTATTTTTTTATTTTGATATTTTGCGTAGATTATGGAAACTGTGCCTCGGAAAATGTGCACTTTTGCGGGTGAAAGATAAAGTTGAAGCAAAATAGGGTTAGTAATTAATCCGTTTGAAGTAAATAATCTATGAATGTAGGTGCAATTTCTCATCAATACATATAAAACAGTACCGTGACTCACTTATAGACGACGCACAGCCTAAACAGGTGGTCCTAGAGGTCTAAAATTTGTAGACGTTCCTCGAGTACCCTAGTGGTGCACTAAGAAGGCACGCGAACGAAGTCGCGGGCTAAAGCTAGTCTATCTATATACATAGAGCCGCGGGTCGTGCATTGCCGACCGCTGTTCTAAGCGATACAGAAACCGATCGTTATGGTAACGCAACGTAAGATAAAGACAGAGCATAGCTATATCATATACCATATGACTTATATAAGGCCCCTGTATACATTGCGCCTTAAACTGGTTACAACTGGAATTCTCAGAAATTATAAGCATTTTTATTAGTCGTCACGAATAGGTATAATCATCGAAACAATTAGCTTATTTATGGGCACAACGTCGCATTGACTCCAGACAATGACTCAGTTACCGTCTGCCGTTTACTCTTGGTTGACAGTTTTTTTTATGACATCACATGAAGTTTATCGTACATCTGTGAATTATTGCATTCCTGAAGAAAAAAGGTACATCGCCAAATTGAATTGTATTGGAGGAGTGGAGTATGTTGTATTGATGGAGTGTGTCCGGAGCGAGACTTTGAGGAGATCATGTTTCCGTTGCGACAGAAAGGTGCAGGTTGGCTTCGTTAATAGCATCTTGGCTTTCGTATTTCGTATCGAAGGAGGCCGAGAGGCTGTATAGGTTAGCTAAATTAAGCTAAGATAAGAGTTGAATTTGCAACTTTGTAAGCCTTCACGGGGAGGTGCGGTTGCTTTGCGACACAGCCCTTTCAATAAATAAAAAAAAAAAAGTGAAATAATTCAAAAAATATCACAATCTTTTAAAATTTAAGCAAAGGCCACACCGCGGCAAGCGCTTTGCTGAGTGCTTAGATGACATATATCCTAGTGAACGAACTTACAATAATCTGTTTTTTTTTATTATTTTCTTTTGGACCTACGCTAGTAGTCTTAGACGACCTCTACAGCATCACCCCGATACAATCCGAAGGGCCATCAGCAAGGGTTTATATACTTAGAAAGCCTAAGAAGGGTCTTCTATTGAGAACTTCGGATTGAAGAGCAAGCAGAAGTTCAATATCAATTGAATATTGACTGAAGCACTGCAAGAAACTCAGTCAGTGTGCGTCTCAGAAAATCTACCTCAATGGCGATACCGATACGATAATCTGTGGCGTTACAACGCCGCCGCGTGCTTTGTGACATGCTACGCGCGATGCTATTAAGTACATCTTGCCTCTAAGCGTGCCGCGTCCGGTCTGGCTTTGGCCTTAGTGGGGTAAATGCTTTAAAAATAACGGAACATGATTTAATCCTCGTTTTTTCACTGACTTACCCTAATTTAGGTTACTGCAGTTAAAAAAAGTAACTTGACTTAAGACAAAGATAACGAATAATCCAATTATAATATGTGCAATGCAAGTAAAAAACAAATGTAAGTGACATTCAAGTTTGTAACGTTTCCGTAGTGCACAAGGATACATTTTGCATAACGAGTAACGGTTCCTTATAAATAAGTATGAAGGTATTTTCGTTCATTAAACCAAATGAAGCAAGTAGGTTTCAATGACAGTACAGTCAGCCTCAGATATATTAGTGATCAGCAAGTACAAAATGTTCACATTATATCAGCTTTTTGTAATATGCATATTTATGGGTATACATACATCTTTACACCGACCATATATCCACACTCACAAACTTTCGCATTAACCTTACCTACAATATAAGTGCAATATTTAAATAGAGCTGTGACCGCGACTGCGTATGCGCAGAAAACCATCTTTACTGTTAACTTTTTGAAAAACCAATGAAACGAAGGTTTGATCCTACCTGAGACCTTCCTTGAACCACTTTTCAGAATCCCATCAAAATTCTTTTAACTTTCCCGGTGCTACCTATTCAAACAAACAGACAGGCAGACCAAAATTGTAGAAACGACATTTTTGGATTATATTACTTTAATACACTATATTATTTAAATACGGATAAACATGCATGAAAGAAAATTAAAATGGTATCAGAATTACAATGTTCTTACTATTAGTTTCGTTTTTGATGTCATCAAATAGACTGTAACGAAGGCTAATTCTACCTTCGATAGAAGGGAAATAAGAACAGGCGTGAGCATTGTATGTATTTAAATAGCATAAAACATCTGCCTAACTGTACTTACCGGCGTATATTTTAACATTAACTAACGCGATCTCCCGCCGACTGTAAAACCGCGTATATTTTGTGCATGCGCAAAGAGAGCGCTGCTGACTCACCGCCGCGACGACTCCTGAGTCCTGACTCACGTTATGCAACGTATTTGTTCAGCATAGGCTTGGATCGGTGACCTATGGGTATAAACATACTCGTAGGTATAACAATTAGAAGAACCGCTATGTGATTACGACAAGGTCATTGACTTCAGCCGTCAAATGGCAGAACGACGTAATTAAGTTACTGCGTTTTGGGTCGATTTGCTCTGAACGATTACTTAGGATAACAACTAACTAGATGGGTATTGGGATGAGGGATGGTTTTAATGTAATGGAACCATGGACCCAGATAGCACAAAAATCACAAGTTTACGTTTAGTTTAAGTTAGTAGTAAACGCAAAATGCTGTAACTCTAGTTATATTTTTCTGCCATTTGACGGCAGATGGGTTAATAAAAAAAACCGGACAAGTGCGATTTAAACTCGCGTGGAGAGGGTTCCGTTCCGTACATGATTATCTGAAATTTACTATGTTACTTTAAATACCATAGACTTCTTATAAGTTTTCCTGTAATCTATAGACAAAGAGCTACTTTTTGTATTTTTTTCAAAATTGTAAGCCCAGTAGTTTTGGAGATTAGGGGGGAGGGGAATGGTCAATTTTCGCCTATTTTCCTAAATATCTACTAAACTATTTTACTTAAAATTCGAAAAAATATATATTTAAGATCCTCACAATAAGCCTTTTCATTTGATATGTCACACGATGTAGGTTGCATAACTTTTTTTTTTAATTTTCTAATTTTCTCCCCAAAAGTGGCCCCCATGTTTAAAATTCATATATTTACGTCACGCGTCCGTATTGCGGTCACCAACTTACATATGTATACCAAATTTCAACTCAATCGGTCTTGTAGTTTCGGAGCAAATTGGCTGTGACAGACGGACAGACAGACAGACAGACACACGAGTGATCCTATAAGGGTCTCGTTTTTTCCTTTTGAGGTACGGAACCCTAAAAACGTCATTAAGGCGTACTTAAGAAAAAGTTCTTAAGTACGCCTTATATAATAACTTAATTATTTTTTTTAAATTCCCTCCGATATGTTGCTTACTTGTGTATCTCGACGAATATTGATTTCCGAATTTGCAATGAACTAACCACACTGTAGTTAAATATATAAATTGTAAAAAATATAAGAAAATGCGTACTACATTATTGCCAATTTTACTATAAATTGACATTGCTCGGTTGATATAGGTATTTATAGATTCGCATTAATTGTTCGAAGCGTACAATATAAAAATAATAGTCAAGTATTAATATAGGTTTTGAATTAAATAGAACACTATATTTATATGAAGTTATATTGACTGAAAATGTCTGTAAAAATAATATAACCTACTGAATATTTTAATTTAATCATCTGAAGACCCAAAAATTTGCATTATAAATGTTTTAAGTAAGTCCTTGTCCGAGAATGAACCGGTGTCCTTGAGCTCTCCAGACGTGCGCAGACGACGCCTTTATGACCTTTTTGCTTGACTCAGATCCCTTTATGTCTGTCTGCCTGCGCCGGCTAATCTTGGAAACTGAGAAACATATACA
Organism: Tortricodes alternella; assembly: GCA_947859335.1. Lineage (NCBI taxonomy): Eukaryota > Metazoa > Arthropoda > Insecta > Lepidoptera > Tortricidae > Tortricodes > Tortricodes alternella. The sequence goes on along the minus strand of OX401973.1, from coordinate 6,910,924 downwards.
TGCTTAAGTTGAAAAGCAGTACAGACATTCAAACCTACTTGAAATCATTAATTTGCAACGAAATGCGCCTATTTTTACTCGATTGCCGAGTCAAAAGCTAGAGTTTAACAGTATGTATTTAAGTATGTAGTATACATGTATGTAGGTATGTTTGTTTGTATGTGACCAAAAATCGGATGTTCCACCTTATCTCGTAAACTACTGGACCGATTTTAATAAATGGGGTATCATCAATGGGTATCATATGATTTGTGGAGAACGTGCGAGTGTCAGAGGCTATATATTCTAAAGTCGTGTCATACTAGGAGCAAAAATGATTTTACCCGCCAGTCGCGTTTTAACTTATAACTGCTTACTTGTTTTATATTGACGTAATCGAAAACTATAGCAAAGGGAAATCGTTGTCTGTCTGGGACTAGACCTATGTAGGTATGTATGTTAGTACCCAATGTAATATTATTTAGTATTATTTAATTGATTTGAACTTTGCTTTTATTAATGAATCAGTCAAGTTACGTAATTAACATAATAGAATTATGAGTAATAACCTTATAAAAGGAACTTTAGGATTTAAAATAATGAGTAATTCATTATAATTGTTGTAAGGAGTCTGTAGGCTCATAAATATTGTAAGTCATTGGTATCTCATCTATATGTATGCATTGATACATTTGTAATAAAGCGTGCAATTATGATATAGTTAACTTCTGTCCGCATCTTCCTTCGCGTGGAATTCGGTTATAGTTATTCCCTCGGGAACATTTGAATTTTCCGGGATAAAAAGTAGCCTATGTGCTAATGTAGGGTTATAAGCTATTTTCGTTCCAAATTTGACTCAAATTTATTTAGCCATTTCAGCGTGAAGAGGTAACAAACATACACACAAACTTACGCATTAATATTATATTCAGAAACACCATTTAAGAATTTGATTAGAGATGAAATGGTTAAATTGTCATCATACCATCTTAGGACTAATTAATCGAACGTGGCCACAAGTAGTCTTGTGGCTCTGCCCACCCCATATGGGATTTCGGGCGTGATGCTATGTTTGTTTGTTTTATGAAATGGTTAAATGTCCCTCATTTAGTTGTCATGCTATATAAAAACGTCACTCAAACGTCATTTTAATTCAAAGATCAATTTGAGTGGCCTTTCTGAATTTGGCTAATAGTGTGATAAGTAATTCTTGCGATCGTTCATTGTGAAACACTTTGGGGGAAATCTATTTCTGGCAATGATGAATTTTGCAAATGAGAAAGTGTGTTCATGCGTTCTGATTTCACGGTTTAGCTACCAAATCGATTATAATATTTGGCAAAGGGTTCACTAATGATTTGCAACTCAAAGTTTCGCAAATGTTTATTTGGCAAACGAATTTCCTGCTAAAGCCTAACGTTTCAGGCACTAACATACGTAATCCTAAAATACTCCACCTCGAAATCTTAACCGTATTTACGGTTAAGATCTGTACAAAAAAATCATGTTACCGCGAATCATGGAGACCGAATAATGCTTTATTTCGATTAGGTTAGGTTAGTATTGGGTCTCCCGCCGACGGGGCCGTGGAGGTCGCTCTTCCGCGTGCCCATAGCCCCGTGGCGGTGAGAGGGAATACCCGGGTGGTTTTTAGTGAGTAGTAGTCTCACATATCCACCGTATCTCCCCGTGGCGCGGTGGTATCCATGATGGATTTTCCCCCGGAAAAAAAAGGTGAGTATTGCGTCAGAGCCGAAGGCCCAATCAAGGCAGAAATAGCTCCGTCGACCCCCAATGTAACGAAGTAATGGCCATTCGTGATACGTGGTAACGTGATTTTTAGGTACAGATCATCGCGGGTACGGTTTTTTGCGGGGTACGTGATACGGTCAAGTGTGTTTTGGGGTTAAGCTCGAGAGTCCTTATCAGAAAATAAGAAGTTTGCGCAATGAATATTTGTAAATTGAAGCAGTTGGTCAAACGTTTTCCGGTGAATTGTTCGGATACGCGAAGATGTACCTCAAAGTCTGGATATTATTTAGAATGAATACATATTCTTAAACAAGACGTATTACCTACGCATTTTTAGCCTAGTGGTCGGATGAGTAACTCACGAGTAGACTTTTCGGTCCTGGATTCCTGGGCACCTCTAACATATTCGATACTGAGCAGAATTGAATTCAATATGTACCAGGAAGAAGCCTTTCGGTAAAGGAAAAAAATGTGAGCTATCCATGTAAGTAGTAGTAAATAAGTAATTATTAGCATGTAGTGTATTTGTATAGCGCTCCGTGAGTCACAGACGGTGCTCGCTGAAAATCAGCGCTGCAGGTGTCTTACACCTCAGCATTATGCTGAGCCAGTGTCCCATCCACAGCGGCGAGGACACACACACACCACCATTTTGTTTTGTATTGTTTTAATTTATATGTACATATGTTATTCTGTGTGTGTCTTCTGTGTTAGTGAATAAATATTTCTTTCTTTCTTTCTTTCTTTCTTTCTTTGAGGAAACCGTGTGCAGGTTTGTGGTTGTGAGAAGTAATTCACCGATGAAGTCCCCATTTCGTTGGGATCGGCTAGGGGCTGGGGACTAATGCCCACACGTATCCTTAACCTATAATGTTGCTAGTTCCTAATAAAATAAAACGGTCACTAAACGCTACCCTGGTTATTAAAAAAACTAACCTATAACGTGGTATATTTTATTCCTAGCATATATTTACGCATTTAAATTACCCAATAAATTAAATACACATTCAAGAATATAAATTACCTACGTTAGACAAGGTCCGAGAATCAGGGCGCGCTTACGCAACGTGTCGACCTATTTCATTCGATTTCAATTAATCATTTGCTAGTTTATTCCTAATGAAGGTGTCATTTGATTTTAATGCGTTTAAAATGAACAAAATTACACATGCTGGTGGATAAATTTAGAACTAAAACTTTCAGACGAATTTGATGATTGTTGTTTGATGGTAGCGACAGTTTCAGTGAAAATAATAAGTTTGCAAATGATGCTAGTTTAGGTTTGTATGATTTTAAATTTAGAATTCGACGCAGTGAGGAGGCGCTCGGGCAAAGTGCAACTTTAAATGGTTAACGAATTATTTTGGTTGGTTTTTAATGATTGATGGATTTTTTTGTGTGTTTTATAAGATATTTATAGTAAATTTATGTAGGGATTTGCTATTAGTGTATTATTAATTTTATTAAGATGTTTTAAAGTTCAATATTCATTTATAATCAAAATGTAGTCTTAAAAAGTATTGAAATATTAATACGCGTAAAAACGTGTAACTTATTTAAATTGATTTTTGACGGTTATCTATTAAAATAATAATTATTATGTTTTTTGTTTTCTTATGAAACCTTAACCTTAACTCTCTTTTTTCCTACACACCGACGCCTAATAAAGAGTTCATTCAACAAGCAGTATTTATTATATAAATTCTATATCAGACCCAATATGGCTAGATTCGAGACATTGCAACACGATATCACATTGTAGGCTTGATGCAACAGCTAGTTGTGGCCTTCGGGCTGCCATTTGCTGGCGATATTACTAAATAGTTGAGCAGTTTGCCAAATTCTCAGCAAATTACTTACGAGACTTAAAAACTTGCATTTAGTTTGTATTTAACCAGGTCAGTAATAGCTTACAAGTTATGTACAAGTTTATTCCGTCGTTTTATTATAGCGGGATGTAACAAATAGAAAGAAATGATAATAATTATGCTCTGTACATTATATTATATGATATGTTTTTCATATAAATAAGACTTTTCTACGCAGCGGCCCTAACATGAATGACACAAAAATAAATTAAACCCGTTTATCTCTATGACTATCTCTTTCGTCGGCACTAGTGTGAGAGAGACGCACTTAGAGATTAAACGGTCTATCTTATCTTTGTGTCATTCATGTTAGGGCAGCTGGGGGGCTAGCACGACGCCCGCGAGTCGTTTGTCGCTCAGTGCGTCTCTGTCAATTTGTCAAATGGTATGTAAGGGATGTACTGAGCGACAAATGACACGCGGGCAGGCCGGGCTAGATTTGCAGGTGGTTTTTTTAATTCTTCCAATTACTGTTACAACAACAGCCTATACCTACTTTTTCATGTTCTTGTCACGTGACGGAATTTCTCCGTGATGGCTAATAAGTGTCTTCACACTTATTAGCCATCACGGAGAAATTCCGCGATTCGGAACTGTGCGGCGAATAACGATATTTAAAAATTCCCTGTAATTTTGAGTTGAGTATTTTGAAGTAAGACCGTTGTTTACATTTTAGAAAAATATTTCTACAGTGCGCGAGATGTTCTTAATTTGATAGTTCTAGTTTGACGTTATTTTAAACAATTTATTAATGATCATTTTTAAACGTTCTCAATTCGTCGCAGCGAGTCGGCGCGCGCCCCAGTTTCCTATCAGAGCCGATTGCGCCACCGATAGACCTTTGCATAACGCGCACTATTTCGATACTATTGTTAGTCAAGTTTACTATTGTAAATGGTATCGTACTCACGTTTGACACATGCGCAGTAAGGCTCTCCCTCACCAGAGCGCAAAATACGATGACGCTCAGTAAATTGAGCTGCTTCAAAATTATAACATGGCGTCATGCGTAACGGCGGCTACCGCGTCATGATTATGATAACTTACAATGTACCTAATGTAATAGGACGTTATTGTAGTAAGACACTCCTCTGCTGCACTGGGAGTGAAGAAATAGCATAGAATGCGTGCAGATGCTTATCATCCTGGCATGTCGTAAAAGTCGACTAAGGTACGGGTCCTCTCCAACATGCCGGCTCTTCTCAGTAGAGGATTTTTTCCGAACCGGTGGTAGATTCATTCCTTGACCTTCATAAGAGCTTGTAAAAGCCTAAATTGAATAAAGATAGTTTGACTTTTGACTTTTTTTTTGACATGGTGGACTATCTGTATGGACGATGGGCTGATCACCTGTCACCATACGGTTCATCATACCATCTTAGGACTAATTAATCGAACGCGGCCACAAGTAGTCTTGTGGCTCTGCCCACCCCATTAGGAATTTCGGGCGTGATAATATGTGTGTATGTATGTATGTATTAAGACACTGACAACAGCCAATTAATGACCTTGAGCGATCGCTCTCTGTCTGTTTGCACCGGAGTGAACGAGAAGCCCTGTGCGGTTATTTGTATGGGGAAAATCAAAAACGGATGAATTATATAAGTACACATAAAATATAAATAAGTCAAGTTTTTAGTATGGGCGTGATGTAACAGTGTTATTAACTATAGACCCATAAGTAAAAAAAATTAAGACATATAACTGTTTAAAGAGGATTTCAGTCGTAACTTCACGATTTTTTTCTATAGTATCGATTTCATCAAATCATGTTTTGGAAATAGTTAAGTTTTCAATAATAACATTTGTTGCACTTTGCCAAATCAAATAGGTTTCGTCAAAAAACTGTTTAAGTAAAGCCGATTTAGGTGTTGTCAGCGCCTTAAAGAACACAATTACACAATTATTACGACTTATTACGAGCATCTTCCCACTGGTCTTAAGCTTTGAAACGAAACATCGAGGCGCGTAACCTTCTATTGGATAATCCATTACACTCAGTTAATGAGTATATGACCTTTAAGTCATTTGACTTTAAATATTTTTGTTTCACTGTGCTGACATTGTTAAGTACTACTGCTTTGTTACTTACCTACAGTGGATTCATCCATACTTGTCTCATTTGGTAAACAAGTTTCTAACCTCGGTCTTTATCGGCTCATAGCAAATTCAATGACATGTGGATGATGGTTCGGTAGACGGCGGTAGTCACGGACACAAGCTAAAAACATAACTCTCTTCCTCTGTGCTTTGCTGCGGTCGGGTAAAAATACTTTTATATTGTTACTCCGCTAACATTGTACGCTGTATTTCCTCCTGTTATCACCTTGATACCATCGCGCCAAGAATGCATTTCCGGCCACGCACCAACCTTACGGCCAGTCACGGAGAAAAATCTATTTATAACTCTTGCATAATTTATACAATAGTTGTTTGCCTAAGGTATGATGGTGGACTTGGAAAACGCAACAAGTAATAGACAATTAGCTTCTGCCCACGCGTGGGATTCGGTTATCGCTGTTCCCTTCAAACTTTGCATTTTCTCGGGATGTGAAAATGAAAATATTTACTTTGCAAGTAGGCCACATGGGCTCTTTCACATGTCTGAAGCTACCAGCGCTTTGGAAGGTGACATCTGCAGAGCAGAAATGCCGCAAGAAACTCAGCAGTAAGTCTTTTGTCAACTTTAACATTATGTTTTAACTAAAACTAACACATAAAAAGTGCAACAAACAATCCTAATTGGCACAAACTAATTATAATAAATAACTAAGGATGTATAGTCTCCGCGTCTGGAAATGTTACCTGATTTAAGTGTCTTAGAGATGTATAAAGCCTCTAAGGGTCATAATAATAAAAATAATAATTAAAAAAATAAACATCTAAATTGATTAATCTAGGTTACATGGAGATGTAGACCGTCTCCACGGTCCAGTAGGTATAAAGATGGAGATGTAAGGTCTCCAAATATCAAAAACATTTTCAAATATAACATTTCATTGTCCTAATAATACAAATAATATTGGCTATTCAGCCAAAAATAAAAAGTCAATAGTTCATTAAGGAGACACAATAGGCAACGGAGACAGCGCCAGGAAACGACACACACACTCCCGGACACTACGAGTTGCGTTTCTTGGCCTCAGAGCTGGTCAAACTGCTTCATCATTTAAATAATCTTCAACTTTATAATCCTTTCTTAGGAGGCGAATCTTTAATGTACCGATTAAATGGAAACATGATTAAAAAGCAGCCTATGTCTGTTCCGGGCTTCTAACTATCGCTGTGTAAAATATATAAATTAAAAAGTAGCTAGGTGTACGCCTAGAACATGCCAAAAAGTAGCTAACTAATATTGCCTCAAATCTATAGTTGCTGTGACAATCACACACATAACACGCGGGTCTTATCAGTGAATTTGACACACATCGAGGCATACTCGTATCTGTATCTTGCGTAACCGCTATGACGTAACGACTGATATAGGATGGATCTATTAACTATTAAACTTTGTAACCTAAATCACAAAGTGTAACTTAAAGATACAGATTAACCTAGTTACGGCCGTTGCGTCATTATATTTCAATCTAAAAATAAAACGTAAATTGTTTATTAATGATCTAGCGTTTACATACATTAGTTTAAAGTTGTCCGTGTGGTGCCGGCTAAGAATAGCATTATACCATCTCCCGTGGGTGTCGTAAAAGGCGACAGAGGGACCAACCGAAGGCTGGGCAGCGTCCTTCGAGTACTATGTCCTGCGGTCGCCAACCCGCCTGCCAAGCGTTGCGACTATGGCAAATCCCCCCATTTTTGAGGGAGTCCTATGTTCTGCAGTGGACGTTTTACGGTCGATTATGATGATGGTGAGTGCTTCAAGTGTTGGGCAGGCCACCCACACGGTGCTGATGAACTGTTAAAAACAGCTGGACCCGGCTGGATGCGAGCAGCAGGATCGGTCGTTGTAGCGATCATTGGCGGAGGCCTATGTTCACTGTCTAACAGTGGACTTCTTTCGGCTGAAATTATGATAATGAGTATTTAAATAATTTTGATTTTTGATCTCCTTTTATGTCAAAGCGGCGGGCCGGTGGACATTATTTCCAATGTTGACTTTAAGCCGAGGTCGCGGATTCTAATCCCGTCAGAATCACTCGTAATACAACATACTTTTATTTGAGTTGGGGTCTGAGCGTTTGTTTATATTCATGTTCATCACGGATCCTTCGAGCGTCTGCCAGTGCCGCCGTCACCGTGAAACTAGTGTATTGCGGGCAGAGTTCGAGATGACGTGACGGCGATTAATTGTCCACCCTGACCGATATTGGTGGTTCAGTCTGTTCTAACTATCGTGCGTGAACACAAAAAACGCAAATGTCAGGCATTTTTTCGCAAAATCTTATCTATAGCACAAGTAAAAGAAAACGTCCGAAAACTGTAAATTTGTAGATACATGACAAAAATAAATTCGTTTAACGGAATAACCTATGCAAGGTCCTACCACACTCGACGATTGCGCGGAAAAAAGAAAGATGTGTTGTTGAAAGCTGTTTTATTTCTATTTTTAGGGTTCCGTACCTACGAGGTACTGTCTTTTTTCATAGGTAAGTACGGGACCGTCGGCGCGCGAGTCAGACTCGCACTTGACCGGCTTTTATTGCATACTACCTGCACTACAGATGTAGTCACGCTCCAGAAGGCCTTGCAAGTGCGAATGAGATAGCTTGATTCTAATGAGTTATGACCCCAGTCGTCGATAATATAGTGTGGAGTTATAAACAATTTGAGCCACTTTGCTAACAAACTTGCGGTCAGACAATACAAAGAACACATTATGATGTTAAACGGTGTAAACCATAGAGTAATCTATATTTAATCATCAAATCGATTGACTGAATTATATAACAGGCTATTTGGATGATCGTCATCGCGTAATTAAGAAAAAGTCGAATTAGGTTATGCAACATAAAAATTAGTAAATCTATGACGTATTTAACTCGTTATTGACGTAACGTCGTTAGCCACCATTTTACTAGCTTTTTATTAACTTGCAATGTTTGTATGTATGTTTGGGTCAAATGTTGCAAGCTGAATCAGAACAACTTCCTCTTATCCTACGAAGCTGAATTTTTACATGTTGATTCAGTTCCGAAGACAATACATTTTTATGGTAAGCACGACCTGAATCGACATCCAGGGTTAGCTCCAGATAAAGAAAGTCTTCAATGGTCAACAGCATAGACACGAAATTTTGTGTACGCAGTTTTATTACAATATGAAAGTGCAATGGGCAAAAATGCTTGTTTTAAAAATGCTATTTAAAAATGAACTTATTGGTATCATTTAGGGCAAATTCGATTGAAAGAAACGTTACACGGCGCACACTATCGCACTAAGCGATCTCTCCCAGACAATGGGTTAAAAACGTTACGACAGCGGTCCAGGACATCCTTTTGTTGTTCCAATCTATCAATTGAGCGTTGCATCAGCACATTGACGGTTGGTGTTTTGACATACATAGGGAATTGTCGTAAGCAATACTCTGTAACGATCGGAATTGTTCAACTGCCATACTTAGGTACTGAAATTCTGACTAATACCCAGGAATACCATAGACCAAGATCTTATGTGTATATTTTTTGTACCCACCTGTGTTGAACAAATATACTCGTACTTTTTCTATTTCTAATATTAATTTAGAAAAAACAAAAATTAGCTGTCGGTAAAATAATTTTACAATAATTCGGTTCTTGACTGCTTTTCAAAGAATATTTCAGGGTGCTAGTTAAATCGATTAGAATGTGAAAAATAATAATCGTAAGTAATTAAATTTCCTAATTTTCAACGACAAAACGCTATCCACTGTCAGCTCTCGCATGTGACGTCATTTAACTGGAAGAAACAAACAAAAATACCCAGGTTGTCATACTTAAATGTAAAGAAACGGGAGCCAATAATGTACGACCAGGGAATACACGACACGACCCGATAAATCGGTACTTTGAGCGCGATTCGGAACGGACCCGCAGCTCAATTACGCAGCACAATTGGTATCGGTTTGGCTCGAAATGCAAACCAATTTAGTCTTAAGTCTGTGTAAATAAGGGCACAATTGGTTTACTTTTCGCGAAAGCGATACCACTTGGTGCTACGTAATTGAGCAGCGGATTGCTGTGATATTATGCGTCTAAGTCACGTGACTTAGAAGTTAAAAAATGAAGTTTCGAAATTACTTACTAAAATATAAACATTCTTGATTTATTTTTACTTGACTGCTGTACGCTATACGTATTGTATTTTTGAGGGTTAAGCTACCATTCCCATAATATTCTAATATTTGTTACTATAGTCAACTACCCAATTCTTGAAATATTTCTAAAAATGGTTCAATTGCAATGGTACCTAGGCCATGTCTGCGCGCGGCCTCGCGTGCAGAGAACCGCGGATTCAAATCCCAGCTTGCACCTCTAAGATTTCCGGATCTCATGTGTGAAATTCTATTTGTTTCCAACTAGTAATTTTATATAGACAAAGTAATTCAAAGATGTATGTCAAGTCCCCAATCCGCACTGCACCCGCGGGGACTACTGCCCAGTCCCTCTCACAATGAGAGGAGACCTATGCCCAGCAGTGGGAAGTATATTGGTTGATGATGATGGTGATGAAAAACGGTTATTATTATCTATTAAATAAAATTCGGTACCTTACATTTTTTATAATACTTGTGGCCGAATTCAGAAACGCTACTTAAGCATTTGACTAGATATGAAGTACTTAAATATCCCTCAACTAGTTGTCAACCTATACAGAAAAGTCACTGAAACGTCACTTTAATTAAAGCTCAATTTGAGTGGCCCTTCTGAATTCGGCCATTGGTCTAGCGGTTAGGTATCCCACTTGAATAATGTATCACTCGTTTTTAACTTTTTTTAAATTAAAAAGAAAAAAACCAAGCCTAGCTCAGTCAACAAGCCAGAATTGTTAACTGTTACGTATACTTAGATAATAGTTGTTGTCGATAACAATTAATCTATGCGCAAGGTGACTAACGTTGTCCAAGGTTCGTTCCCGACTTCCTGTCTGCGATAAAACGGCATATAAAACAAGTTAATAACAATCAACGATCATATCCAGTCCCTAGTCATTAAGAGGTTTTCATCTAAACATGAACCTATTACCTGAAAAGTCACACAAATTTGAATGCGAAAAGATGTTTGTCCGTTTGTTACTCTCTTATGTCAAAACGAATCATCCGATTGACGTGGTTTTTTGCACAGCGATAGTGCCGAGTGACTATTGTTATCGTCCCGGAAAAACGCAAAGTCACGAGGTGTAACTATGAATGAATTCCACGGTGACTTCTACGATACACAGGACAGTCAAACACCGGCCTTGCCCTCCCGTTACCGTATCCAAGCGCCTAAGTTACCTAAGTAATTTAAGGGCCCGAAACCATGACGAAACCGGTACCTGGCATTTATCCCATTGCCCAACGAATCGAAAGGAACAGTGCCTTGACACGCCGCTCCTAGCGAGACATTTGGGTGTCGCAAGCGCCGGTTGCCGTATCCTTGAGGTTTGCGCAACCGGTTACCTCATGTTGTGGTGGTGATAGCCCTAGAGTTAGAGCGGATTAGGTTTAGCTACAGCACTGATGCGACATCGAGATTCGCTAGGCCTGTGGTTTTTTGAAGTGAAAATTTCCTATGGCGCGTTGAGCACTTTTTGGGTGAACAAAAATCATGGAACTCGCATCACCGTAGCCGAACGCTTTCCATGAGCTATAATATGTATAATATAATATGTGTACTTTTTGGGTGAATAAAAAATATGCAACTCGCGTCATCGTCACCGAACGCTTTCCATGAGCTATATGTATAGGTACTGTGTATATAATCATGTGTACTTTTTGGGTGAACCAAAATCATGGAACTCGCGTCATCGTCACCGAATACTTTCCATATGCTATATTTATATTGTGTGTGTTTAAATGGGTACTTTTTGGGTGAACAAAAATCATGGAACTCGCGTCATCGTCACCGAATGCTTTCCATGTGCTATATGTATACTGTGTGTGTATATATGTGTACTTTTTGGGTGAACAAAAAATATGCAACTCGCGTCATCGTCACCGAACGCTTTCCATGAGCTATATGTATAGGTACTGTGTATATAATCATGTGTACTTTTTGGGTGAACCAAAATCATGGAACTCGCGTCATCGTCACCGAATACTTTCCATATGCTATATTTATACTGTGTGTGTTTAAATGGGTACTTTTTGGGTGAACAAAAATCATGGAACTCGCGTCATCGTAACCGAATGCTTTCCATTAGCTATATGTATAATATAATATGTGTACTTTTTGAATGAACAAAAAACATGGAACTCTCGTCATCGTCACCGAATGCTTTCCATGTGCTATATGTATACTGTGTGTGTAATATATGTGTACTTTTTGGGTGAACAAAAATCATGGACCTCGCGTCATCGTCACCGGACGCTTTCCATGAGCTATATGTATACTGTGTATAAATGTGTACTTTTAGGGTGAACAAAAATCATGGAACTCGCGTCATTGTCACCGAACGCTTTCCATGAGATATAATAATATGTATACTGTGTTTATAATATGTGTACTTTTTGGGTGCGTTCAGTTTTTACTTTTATCGGCAGTCCCTACGGACTGCCCCGCAGGTTTTTTTTGTTGTAATTTACTTTCAGACGCTGTAAATCCTTCTTTATGGAGTAAGACGCTGGGCGCTTCAATTATTGACGAACGCGCGAAACCGAGCGACGCGTCCTGGTTTCAGTTTGGGCAAAAATGGTTTCGTATGTCCAGATGTCCGGATATCCGGCTGTTCTCCTTTACAGGTCTCATTATCAACCGATTCTCGTGAAATTTTGTAAGCAGGTTCGATAATTATATGGACTTTTTGCCGATTCAGTTTTATGAAATTTTTAAAAATGGTGGAGATATGATTGAAAACGTAAAAAATTACATATTTACTCGTGAGGTCTGCAGCTTACAGAGCCACTAGTTTATTAGCTTATAATGTTATCATATTCAGTCGATTTACGTTGTTTGATAACATTTACTTCACTAATTGACTGTTCTTAACACATGTAATCGATCAGTACCCTTACCACGAGTTTACGCAAACCGTTCTTGCTATCGAAGTCTATCGGAAATACTGCTTGTTGCCGATACCGAGCGATAGTTATCGATAACGAAAACGGTTTGTGTAAACTCATGGTAATGGTACTAACATTCTATTTCCCTAAAAACGAAATAATTGAGTTAAGAATCTTGTATTTAAAAATGAAAAAGGAAATCAATCTAAAAGTGATGAAAACAGTAAACGAATCATTAAAACTGATGCAACTCATGGTCATGGACTGAAACAAAATCAATTAACGCTTAGGGATTGCAAATCTGCCTTTTCTTACGCTTCGTCGAGCGCTGACTGAAAGATGTCCAAAGGCATGATGAGTTGAAATGCAATGACAATAGGAAATAGAAAGGTAAATAGAACAAAGGAGGTAGCAAAATTTAGCAAGAATCAAATTTCCATTTTATAATTATACTAGTAAGTAGCTTTGCAGGGGGGTAGAAACGCATCTACAGATTTTTTGAAATTGCCTAAAGTCTTGCTCGACGCGTTCGCGACCGTGATGCATGCTTTGAGATCGCTCCAAAAGGAACACATTAATAAACTCAACCCTCAGAATAAATAAAAGCCAGGCCATCAGGTGGCGCAAGAGTTTGCAACACCTCAAAGTGCAATTTGCTTGCCAAATGCATTTAGGATTGCGCCAAATAAATGGCTTGCTTATTTGGGTATGTTGCGCAAGTATTAGGTAATAAAGGACGAGAATTGTTACCATCAAACTAAGAAACCTCAAGGAAGACGCTAGTGAAACAGTACTATCGTTTTCACTCTTAGATGATGTCAAAACCAGGGCAAGAGACAAGACTTGGACCTGTGTACATATGCCGTTTCAGTTTGCGAGTCTCTTTTCTTATTTACTTATCAAGGTTAGTCTGAGCTTTTTGGAACTTATGGGCGAATTCAATTTGATATTTACCAGTGGTAGGTGTGGGATACATAGCCAGGAAGAGAGAGAGAGATTTACCAGTGGCATTTAATTTCTAGAAACCTGCTGCATCCGCCAAGCGTGTTTGAAGTGACATGGAAGTGATACAACACACAGGACCCGCGTGAGCACTACTGCTCAGACCTTGTTTCCTTGTGCCTAAGGGCATTTTACTTATATATTTTACGAATGCCCCAAAATGTTTATATGCATCGAGGCAGCCCCGGACGGCGATGGTGCAGGGTGATTAAAATGATTGGCAAACAGTAGCCAAAAACAAGTAAGAGTCAGGCCTTTGCTCAACAATGGGACACAGAAACAGGCTAAAATAGGAATAAAAAGATATATTCAACATATAAAGTGTAATACATAGCATAATAAACTCAACCCTTACATGATTTTTATATTTTGCGAATAAATATAGAAACGGGAAATTTGGAAACGGGTAACGGAAAATTAACAATAACAGTAGCAGTTACAATCACACGGCCCACTCTGGCTAATAGATGGAGCCACCGCTCCATCAAGCATTAAAGAGTATGAAAACTTTTGCGGAACAAGTATTGTCTCATCTTCGCATACTTGGTTGTTGCACACCATCGGTATCCTGTAGCAGGAATTTTGAGAAGCACAATTTATGGGCAAGTAACTTGACAAGGGCTTAACGCAAGTACATTGTTGGGTTGTAGATGTAGGAACGCAGACAGTTCCACAGAAAGGATCCCCAGGCGTTGCGACTCCAGTGTGGGTGTTACCATAAGGTACCCGGTAAGGGCTTCCAGCAGACGCTTTTCTAGAATAAGTATCTCCAGAATGAGAAGGAGCATTATAAATATTTCCAACAACTCCTGTGTCAGCATAATTATTTCCTACAGCAACCCTTGTTCTAGCGTACGGATTCCCAGAAGCAACATTATAAGTATTACTGGCAGGTTCTGTATGCGTGTAAGTTTTTGCAGTCACTACTGCTTCAGTATAACTAGTTCCAGGAGATTCTTTTTCAGTGTTATTAATTACAACAGTCCTTGTTCCAGTTTCGGTATTTCCCGCATCCTCAGTTCCAGAGTAAATACTTCCAGCAGGCTTTGTTCTAGTATAAGTATTTCCATAAGACCCTGTTTCAGCTTTTTCCCTATGCATTATTGACCGCGAATAAGTATTTCCAGAAGATACTGCAGTATATGCCTCATCATATGGAACCATGTTTACATTTTCAGAGTTAACTTTTTCTGTACAAATATTTTCAGGTGTCACTATTTCATTACTATTTTGAGCTGACACGTCAGAAACATTATTTCCGTAAACTGCTTTTCTAGGGTAATTTTCAGGAGCTTCACATGGTTTTTCATCTTCAGAGTCGTCATTTGAGGATAAATTAAGGACACTGTTACACAGAGGGCAGCAGTTAAATTTTGGCGCGTGCAGGAAAATTGGGCCGTCGTAATTTTGTATTTGTACGTTTGTGTCTGGTGAAGGGGCAGCGTGTAGGAATTGTATCTGTGGAAATAACGATGTTATTGATGATTATTATTTTATCCTTTAGGCAGTCAAATCGAATACTGTAAAAATCGTCTTTATTGTGCCCAATATTCAATGACAATATGCAGATTTGGACGTACCAGAATACAATTTGATCATTTATTAGAATAGATTATAAGTAAAAGTCTTGCCTAACACACAATTTGCCGAAAGCATTTATGCAATTTATATAAATAGTTGCTACAATAAACATATATACTCACAAGTGCAGAAAATACAACAAACACTAAATAATCCATTCTTGTTATTTTAACATAAAATCAAGACAAAACAAATTCTTGAAAGTTAGTCAAATTTAATGACTATTCAGTTCAAAAACCAGTTTATATTATACGATATTATCAATTTTCGGTACGTATGTGTACATATTTCCCCTAAAATAATTATCTTTAGCAATCGGAACACGTACGAATTTTCTTTATAAATTGCATCATCTAAATTGCATATGCAAAATTTGTCGTTTCATTGCAGTTCATTCCTGTCACTTAAGTTGTTATATTACGTTGGTTATTTTGCTGTATCACCTCGTACTAATAACGGTCCAACCGATTTCGATAAAATTATGCACGCGTTATAACCAAACCTTTGTCCCGGTGTCCTGTGTTTTTGAAATCATCACTACGAATAACTACAAACCAAAAAAAAATTTGTCCGCTTTACTCCGACATAGTGCCAAAGGTGAATCTTAATTTCATTTAGCATCCCGCTAAAGCTGAATAGACATAATTATCTACACATTATGTACGGTGCCTTATCGAGACTGAGTATTGCCTACCCCGCCAGCAGATAAGTCGCGATTTTATGTTACACTATTCTCTTCCAAATTTCGTCTCTCATTTCGATCTACAATCATAAATTGACCTGCGAGCTCGTAGGCGTTATCCGGAGTTAGGTACCTTCGTCCTTGGCTGCTGTGTCGAATACGACCAAAGTCGAAAACACGCAGGAACATGCCTTTTATACGCACTGACGGCTCAAGTTAAGCTCGTCGCTGTATTTGGTTACGAAATGTTATTTAAGAGAATCGCACCACTGGAGGAATCACACGCTCCCCGCAAGTGGAGCAGTGTGCCGCGACACATTGCGACTGCGCCGCTCGCCTTAACGTGGATACGCCAAGATAATATTTAGCGGAAAACCAGCGCTGGCCCCAAAGCGAGCATTATGCTTTGTTGGGACCTTTTTGTAACAGTTGGCACTATGTTCTACTTATTCTAGTTTTTCGTCTTGTTATGTATTTTGTGCTCTGTTATGAATAAATGTTTTTTTTTTCTTTCTTACTCTCTTTTCTTTCTAGTTAGATCAAGGGCGGTGCAGAAGGCGGTACTCCTAGATTCTGCACGCTTCAGAAGGTTCCTCTCTCTGCAGCCCTAGCCACCGATCGAAACGCCTAAGCAATCGGTGGCGTGTTCTCCGTTATTTATGTTTATTTATATGTCATCGTCATTTAATTCAGATTTCTCCATAGTTTGTTAATGTACAGTTAAATGACGGAGTTTATTGTTAGTAGCACAAAAAAAGATCGTCGCTAGAAGGTGACGTGATAAACCTACCCAGAATATAAACTTAAGCTTAATTTAAATCTGGGATTCGCAGTATAGAGTCGCACTCAGTACGAATTCGAAGTGATTCAAATATATTCAATTTATTTATTCCAAACAATACAGATTGTTTGTAAAATAACGTAAAGAAATGAAAATTACAGATTGCGTCGGCGAGTGTTAATTTTAACTGCACAATTTTAACATGTACTAAATGTGATTATAAATAAAAAAAATTACAAAATATATGTTGTCTAACAATCGATTAAGTCCATTTTCGCAGAAACCGCTTTATTAAGATATTCTTAATGTCTTGTATTAATTTATATCTATACCTATTCACTGCTTTTCAGTGTGCAGTAAAAAAACGAGAGGCGCCATCTACGAGACAAAATTCAAATAAAATAGAGCTGTAAGTGTCTGAACTGGAGAGTCGTCGCGGCGGCTGTGGTTAAAAGGATTATCAACGTTTAGACCTGCGCCGGCGCATATCCATACTAGTCCACGCATGCGTCCCGTTACGAGGCAGTGGGTTAGCATCCGCTGAACACATCCCCAAGATGAGGCGCTAGGGCTGTGCCAAAGACATGTAATATTCAGATATTATATTTTTTTATATATGTATGTGATAAATTTGAGATCAATAACTTGTGTTGGACTAATAATAGCGTGGACTACAGACTTAATATCCTAATGACACCGCTTAGCCTAATTTTTACTAGCAAATAAAGCTGCCAAACTAGCGTGGCGCGCGGCGTTTTTAGAGCGCTGTGATTGGTGCGTTAGAGGTAATGCTCCCGTACTTGCTTGTAGG
The DNA here is from genome assembly GCA_947859335.1 of Tortricodes alternella. NCBI lineage: Eukaryota > Metazoa > Arthropoda > Insecta > Lepidoptera > Tortricidae > Tortricodes > Tortricodes alternella. The sequence goes on along the minus strand of OX401973.1, from coordinate 6,893,332 downwards.
ATCGCCGCTGGCAGTTGGGGTCACCCGGAGTCAATTTGCCTTCTCCAGTTTTTGTAATTAACAGTTTTAGGAATTCTTTTTTGTATATAACGGTCCGCAATAGGCACTACCTTCTAGAACTTAAAAATAAGCCGCGCGAAGGGTCTTATTGCTATGTTTATATATCGTCGCTTTGACCAACTGTACAGGAGAGTGAAAAAGCATTGCCTTTGTAACAACGCGTAATTCATAAACATGGCAATACACTAATCCGATTTGTGGTTAATTATTATACGCAAATCATTATTTCTTATAATGACTTCATTAGCTTACCTTTAACTTTGATAATAAAAATTTTTCACCAGTTAAGTCACAAAACTCACGAACAACAATGAATCAACACGGAGCGCAAAGTTGTCAAAGTATGGCCGAACAACGACTGGAGCGGTGTTGGATAGCCAACCGACTTGCGTGCTGTCACTATTTTTTGAATTTTGGTCTCTTATTGACCGAAACGTCTAGAATGTGATTGGTAGATCGACGCGCAATGAGTAGCTCTATCCAATGACATTCAAATGTAGTAAGCGCTAATTATTGACTTGAGCGGTGTTGTTAGATAAGTGACGATATAAAAGAATAGCGGCAGCCCTGTGTCGCATCCGGCTGGCAGTGGGTAAGCGGGTTATGTCAGCGCGTGCGCATAGCGCGGGATCTAGCGCTCGGGAAGTGGTACAAAAAGGTTACGGCCAAGGCTTGAGCTTTGTCCGACAGTAAACAAGAAGAGTTATGGTTTTGTTGTTTTATATGTTTGTTTTTCAATCACGCGCAACCGGCTGGACGGATTTGAATGAAATTTGGCTGACAGGTAGACCATATTTTGGTATGAAGCATATAAATAATACTTTTTATCCCGATAATCTATGCCCGTGGAATAATTTGTGAACAACATCGTGGGCATATTAAGTGCGGTAAAAGAATTGTTACGTCGTTTTAACTTTTATTTAGGGCGCTGACAAGACCTAAACCGGCTCTACTTAAACAGTTTTTCAACAAAAACTATTTGATTTAGCAAAGTGATAAAAATATATGTACTTGTTCTTTATATTATTGAAAACCTAGCTATTACAAAAACACGATTTAATGAAATCGATACGTAAAAAAAAATCGTTAAGATCAAGTTCATCAAGCCCAGATCGTATGAATCGTGAGTTAAAAAATGCGGTCCAAAACTGTCTAAAGTAGTTATAGTTTCCCAAAGTATAAACGTAGATTTTCATCATCATTCAAGAGAAATGAATGGGTCATCATCAGCCATAAAACATCCACTGCAGGACATAGGCCTCCCCCAAAAATGGGGGGATTTGCCATAGTCGCCACGCTTGGCAGGCGGGTTGGCGACCGCAGTTGGTCGTGATAGTGCTCGAAGGACGCTGCTGCCCATCCTTCGGTTGGTCCCTCTGTCGCCTTTTACGACACCCACGGGAGGAGATGGGTTGATGCTATTCTTAGCCGGCACCACACGGCAATGAATGGGTATATGAGAGTAAATACTATACTCTTAGGCGAATACAGTGGTTGTATGTCTGATATCAATATTAATATTAATGCGAAAGTAACTCTGTTTGTCTGACTGTTACGCATTCACGGCTAACCCACTGAACAAATTTTAATGAAATTTGGTATGAAGATAGTTTAATTCATGGGAAAGGACATAGGCTTCTTCTTTTTAAAGAAAATCATCCCCTAAAAGGGTGAAATAGAAGGGGTTGTCTGGAAGAGATCGCTACTTAGCAATAAGACGGTCTATTGTCTACCTTGTTACTAATTCTTTTGTCTTTCCTTATGTTTTATGTGGTGTGCAATAACAAGTATTTGTATTGTATTGTATTGTGAAATAGAGGCTGCAAAATTGATTCACAGGAAGTTCGTGCGGCCCAATGTGAGCCCGTTGACGTTTTTAGGGTTCCGTAGCCAAATGGCAAAAAACGGAGCCCTTATAGATTCGTCATGTCTGTCTGTCTGTCCGTCTGTATGTCTGTCCGTTCGTATGTCACAGCCACTTTTTTCCGAAACTATAAGAACTATGCTGTTGAAACTTGGTAAGTAGATGTATTCTGTGAATCGCATTAAGATTTTCACACAAAAATCGAAAAAAAAAAACCAATAAATTTTTGGGGTTCCCCATACTTAGAACTGAAATTCAAAAAAAAAAAAAACATTCATAAACCCAAACGTGTGGGGTATCTTGGATAGGTCTTCAAAACTGATATTGAGGTATCTAACATCATTTTTTTTAACTGAATAGTTTGCGCGAGAGACACTTCCAAAGTGTGTGTCCCCCCCCTGTAACTTCTAAAATAAGAGAATGATAAAACTAAAAAATATGTATGATGTACATTACCATGTAAACTTCCACCGAAAATTGGTTTGAACGAGATCTAGTAAGTAGTTTTTTTTTAATACGTCATAAATCACGAAACCCTTCATGGGCGAGTCCAACTCGCACTTGGCCGCTTTTTTTAAATATCTGCGCGATTTACGGGCAAACCGCTGAACCGATTTTGATGAAATTGATTTATAGATAGTTTGAGCTCTGGGGAAGAACATAGTCTACTTTTTTAAATAACTATTGCCTAAAAATTTAAATAGAGGCTGGAAAATTAATTAACGGCAACTTTAAAGACAATTTCCACGCAGACATAGTTGCGGGTAAAAGCTAGTCGACTATAATTCTGGGAAATGTGAAAATGGCAATGTATCACGACACTATCCGGCTTACTTATAGTAAGCTGTCTGCAAGTTGAATTAAGAGCTTAGAAATCATAGTAGTAGGGTTTAAAATTTAATGATGGTGAGGTACCAGATGGATTTTGTAATTTTTTATTTATTAACATCATTATAAGCTTTTCTCATCTCATCATTATAAACTCCTCTGCTGCACTGGGAGTGAAGAAATAGCATAGAATGCGTGCAGATGCTTATCATCCTGGCATGTCGTAAAAGTCGACTAAGGGACGGGTCCTCTCCAACATGGTGGACTATCTGTATGGGCGATGGGCTGATCACCTGTCACCATACGGTTCATCATACCATCTTAGGACTAATTAATCGAACGTGGCCACACTTGTTGTGACATTTCGGGCGTGATGTATGTATGTATGTATGTACGTATAAGCTTTTGTTTAACTTGTTTTATTCGTATTCTGTCTGGCTGTATTTCCGATTCGTTTGTAATCTATTTTCAAGCACTAAAGTCAAAGTCAAAGTCAAACTATCTTTATTCAATTTAGGCTTTTACAAGCTCTTATGAAGGTCAGGGAACGAATATACCACCGGTTCGGAAAAAAATCCTCTACTGAGAAGAGCCGGCAAGAAACTCGGTGAGGTATCATTTTTTCAAATCAGTACACATATAAGTCAACAATGATGTCTACAGTTTTATACAAATCTAAGTATATACCACAGCAGGTACGCTCATCGAGACCCAGAGATCGCCGGTGCAGGTCACGATTTAAGCCAAACGGCCCTGTACATGACGTATTCTTTAACTGAGTAATATATATGCCCTAGAAATAAGAATTTGCTTTACAGTAGCTTTGAACATTGTGTCTGTTTGTTCTATAATGTTTTTAGGTATTTTATTGTAAAAACGTGTACAATTTCCTATAAATGATTTTTAGTTTTAGCCAGTCTATAAGTTGGTACTTTAAGCTTTCCGGTATTTCTAGTAGCCTTTGGCTTATCTACATTTGTAGGAAAATTGTATAATTTTTTTCTGACATTCATTATTATTTGAAATACGTATAGCGAAGGCAGGGTTAGTATTTCAATTTCCTTGAAAAATTCCCTCAGTGACTCGCGGGTGCCCATCCATACTAATATTATAAATGCGAAAGTAACTCTGTCTGTCTGTCTGTCTGTCTGTTACGCTTTCACGCCAAAACTACTGAACCGATTTAAATGAAATTTGGTACACAGATAGTCTAGAGCCTGAGAAAGGACATAGGATACCTTTTAATGCGAAAAAAGGGTTGTAAGGGGTTAAAAGGGGCGATGAAAAGTTGTATGGAAGTATCGACATTTTTAGCGTTAGAAGCTTGAAACTTATTTTTTAGGCTGTTGATTCGATATAAATAAATATAACATTCAAAGTTTTTAAAAGTTTTACCTTCAAGGGTGTAAAATAACAACAGGGAATAGGGGATGAAAGTTTGTATGGAAATATGCTACTGTACCGATTTGAATGAAATTTAGTACACAGATAGTCTAGAGCCTGAGAAAGGACATAGGATACTTTATAATGCGAAAAAAGGGTTGTAAGGGGTTAAAAGGGGGGATGAAAAGTTGTATGGAAGTATCGTTATTTTTAGAGCTAGAAGCTTTAAACTTATTTTTTAGGCTGTTAATCCGATATAAATAAATATAACTTTCAAGGTTTTTAAAAGTTATACCCTCAAGGGTGTAAAATAACAATAGGGAATACGGGATGAAAGTTTGTATGGAAATATGTAAGATTTATGTGAATATTTTATAAGTTTGCGACAAGAGACAAAATATTAGAGCTATGCTGATGTAACATTTACGGAGTAATTGTAATTAAAATGTGAAACTGAAGTTAACGCGAGTAAGAAACTTGCAAACACCGCGCCTTAGACAATGAGCGCACACACTCTTTCACGCGGACGAAGTCGCGGGCACAGCTAGTGTTATATATGGCCCTGATGGCCCTTTTTTGCAAAATAAAAATAGACTCTAAGTCAGCAGCTGATCTCCATAAAATTAAACCGTATGAAATAATGCTTTTGAAATACGCGAAGTAAACCAACCTTGCCGTCGCTACATCAGTTAACTGCCTCATCTGTCTGACTGCAAACGCAGCAGAGCTCAACCTACTCGCTAAGGCTGTGAATGGTATCCCCACTGCAGTTTTGAGTCAAGTGTTAATCCTAGACTCAACGTTCAATATTAAAAATCTTTCCAAAATTAGAAATCTTAAATTTATGATAAATAAAATAAACATATCATACCTATATTCATATATTTGAGAAATACTCTTCAAGCATTATGGGTGGAAAAAATTCAAGAAAAAATTTGACTTTTAGCATCCTCCATTTGCATTCGAGTTCACTTTTAAAGTGTGTTCACCGAAAGTTGATAAATATTATGATATCGTCTAGAAATAGCGACTGTCACGTATCGCAAACTGTATGACGGGCGTCTGTTATCTCCGCGCGCACTGAGTTTCGTGGTACGAGGGACGCAGTGGTTGTCAAGGATGGCGCCGCGCCGGGTGAGTGAGCGCCATATATTGCCATTCCGTTCTAGAATACGCTTCGAGTGTGTCGTTTGAGTGTTCGTGTGTTGTTTTAGACGAAGCAATTGAACGTTTCATAATAAACGTCACCGACTCTGATTCTTCCCCCGACTCTGAGACTTCGTCATGCTCGTCGTCCGATGATATGCCTGCCAGCAATGGGACATACTATACGGACTATTCAATAATAATATTCTATGAAAAAATATACTTTTTCCTTTTTTTTATCATCGGTAAAAGTAATTAGCGGGCCGCTATTTGTAATGAGTTAAGGAGCTCTAATTTTTTTTTATCAACTCTCGGCGGACGGAGGAGTTTAGAGGCATACCTACTCACAACAAACAGTACTCTCCATTTTGCTACGCTGTAGTCTGGTAAAAATCAACCTGTATCTGACCGACTATGTCAACGAAAATCATCTCCACTAAACATTATCCAAACAGCCTGTAATGCCCTCATAACTATAATAATTCAATATTTAGTAGGCCTCATACTCCACGCGATATTTCAACAGTTTAACTAACCTAATTCTTCGTGATATACCAATCAGTAAGCCGAAACTTACTATAACCAAACGTGTTAAAGTTCAAATTAGTTTAGGATTACAGGAGACGTTACGTAACATTTTAAGGTCATTGCAATTGCATAACACTGTACATTACTCTATACAGGGACCAGTGTAGGTTGACCCGTGGGAGTGTATTGAGTGGCTCCGCTCGTGAAGTGGTTGTGGAGGCGCGGAGGGGGGAGGGAGGTCGAGGTACGCTGGTCAGGTGCGGGTTGGTTAATTTTAGAACGTTCGTTTTGAAATAGCGTGAGCTAAATCTTGTTTCGATTAGGAAAATATTGGGTAAGCGCGCGACGGCGCGTAGATCGAAGGTTCCGTGGATTTTTATAATAAATAAATATTAATATTTCTTAAGCAACTAAATATATTTTATGTTGATTGAAAAAGTGTGTTTTTACTTCGCTGCTTTATCATTGCTTCATTTTCAATTTTTTTTTAAATCAATGTCCTATTCAAATATGGATAATACTTACATGTAAATAGCTATAATGTAGCATGCCAGGTACATCGAATTTTTAAAAGGCATTATAATCTAGTTTGGTCGGTATAATAATAATAACACTTTTTAATTTCGTATTATTGTTTATTTAATATTATAACAAATTTTAAGACATCTTAATATCGATCCGGTTCTTAAAAAATAAAAAATTGATACAAATACACCGAGAGCCTGTATTAGCTTATAACGTCTGAAATGTTGCCAAAACCACAATAGAAAAAGCATCGATTTTTAGAAACAAGAAGTGCGCCATATCGCTAAATTTGGAGTATGCTTGAAAAAAGATTAATAATTAGTACCTAATATATCGGTTTGTGAGGATATTACGGGTTTCTTGCACTTTCAGAGACTAGCACTCTATACAAATTTATCCTAAATAAAAAATTACTCATCAGTTTCCAAGCCAAATTATCGCACGATAATTTTTTAACGTGACAATTATGAGTGCAACAGATTGCACGGAAAAAACACTTAAAAAATTAATCAAGACCACTAGAGTCGATTTTCAGCCCGCAGTGCGTCGATATGATGCGCCATTTCGACGTAAAAGAGTAACAAAGAAACAACATTAACGCATTCAACATATAAATAAAGGATAAAAAATCCTAACAGTAAGGCTCAAATGCGTCAAAAAATCCTTAACTGCGCCTCTTTTTGCGACTCGCGAACGAGATTCTCATCCCACTCTTCCGCACGATGCGTAATGCGTAAGAGCGGGATCTGAATCTCGCTCGCGAGACGCTGCAATATCACTTAGACATTCCCGAATAGAACGCCCTGCGTCTCTATTCGGGAACGCTAAGTGATGTTGTAGCGACTCGCGAGTGAGATTTCTCATCACACTCTTCCGCAGGACGTGCAATGCGTAAGAGCGAGATGCGAGTCTCGCTCGCGGATCGTTCGTTCCTATGGTAGCGAAATGTTGTGATGGTCTCTCTCGTCGATGTAAACCTCGTAAACTAAGACAAGATAAAGAAAAGCGATATGATATAAAGTATCACTTAGGCAATGTGGGATAGAGCCCCAGGGCCATTCAACATTGGTTTACGTGGTACAAAACCGATCGTTACTATGGCAACCTTGACCGCCTTGTTTTATCACTCTCTTTTCGGAGATAACAAAGCTTTATAGGCAAGCTGGGCACCGTTAATCAAATAGTTAACTTCGTTAATTGATAATAATATAAATAAATATTCATCATACCATCTTAGGACTAATTAATTGAACGTGGCCACAAGTAGTCTTGTGGCTCTGTCCACCCCATTAGGGATTTCGTGCGTGATTCTATGTATGTATATATGTTAATTGATAATCCGTTAATAAAAAAGTTACCTTTCGTTACATTTCGGAAAATTTAACGGAAGTTATCGTTAATCGTGATAGAAATTGCATTTTAAATGTCATTGCGTTAGTGATTTACGTTAAAAAAAATGTTGGTATGGACAAGCCGGACAAATTTATAAAAGAAGAGTGTAACATTATATCAGTTTGTAATAATACCTACCTAATTATTTAGAGATTCCTCTTTATAAACAGGAATATAAACAGTCTGCGCGGTGTCCTTTTTGGAAATAGTAGGTACTTTGTTAACGATTATCGGACTTTAATTGTTTTAACGGCAGTTCACGAGTCCGTTAAGAATTTTTAAAGTTAAGTTAAAAGTTAATCCGTTACTCGAAATGTTAACTTCGTTAATTTACGGTCTCGTGGCCAGCTATGCTTATAGGTAAACGTTTAATTGACTTCAATCGCACATTTATACAACATAGTACAGAGTTAAACAATTTCACGATATTAACCTATACCTATTTGCCTATCTCCGACTCTATCTAACAGATTAGTCATCTCACCTTGACACGTTTGTGTAATCCAATTATACGCGTTATGTAATCCTGTCGTAACGATAGCAACGAAGTATCAATGATACGCGTACATAATCATTATGCGATCGTAGAATAAAATGAGATCCTTAAGAGGAGTATGAACCTACGGCTTTTCATACAAAAGGCGATAACGATTTGCACCCCTTAAAGGTTAACCGATGTTCACCAATTTTTGATAGGTTGTCAGTCAAAACAAAATCTAGGTCTATACGTCTTTGTTTTTTCACTATAATCAATACATTTTGGATAATTGTTGTTTTAGTATTCTCAGCGATTATTCGACTTTGTTGATCTAAAATCAAAATTCAAAAAACGTGTACACCTAGATTTTGTTCTGACTGACAACCTATCAAAAATTGATCAAAATCGGTTATTATTTAAGGGGTGGAAATCGTTATCGTCTTTTGTATGAAAAGGGTCATTTTTGCCGTTGGTTCCAGTCCTCTTTTTACAATGACTCCACTGCATTTCCCACGGTTTTAATTTTAGGCATGAGGTCTCCGTACCATTACCATGAGTATACGAAAACGTTCTCGTTATGGAAATCTATGGGAAATACTGTTTGTTGCCGATACAAGTAAAAGGGACCGAGCGATAGTCAGCGATGCGGCCCTGGCACAGGATCCCACCGTAAATTAGTAATAAAGACATTCATTGTAACACTTACCCCAATTTAATATTAATAAGTTTTTTCTCCCGTCGAGAGCAGACCATAGATAGATTATGTCAGTGTACTAGTGTACTAAAAGAACTGAAAGAGCAATCTAGTACATTTACACGATTGTACTAGTTTGGAGCGATCTGACCAGTGAACGAGCATGCACAACTCTAGTCAAAGTATGCCCTAATAATATTTCATTTTTATCTGACTCATTATTGTGAAGACAAATCCACGAGCTCTATCACGATGGGCTATCTTGGTTAGATGAGGAGTTTCTACGGCCATCTTCCGACTTTATCATCAGATAGCTCTATAGTACTATATTATTGAATTGTACCAGCAAGTCCTTGAAAAAAGGATTTCAAATGAACTGAAAAGTCAGACAAACCAGCAAACGAAGCAAGTTAAAGACAAGCTTGTAAAAACGAACTCTAAGTTTACTCGAACCGTTTATCTTGAGTTGCAACGAACCTTGAACCGAATCTCCAACGTTACATCATCCTTCAGCGTTGGTCATTATGCAACCGTTACAGTAACAGTTACACACGCGACACTGCAATGTTGCATTACATCGCCAAGTGCGTAATAATAATCCTTCAATAGCCTTCAATAATGCTTCATGTCTGTTAATGTCGTCCATCCAGGCGCGGTTAATTTCTGTGTGATCTTCCAGAAAATTCATTGTAATTCTTCAAATCTCCCCCCCCCCCCCCTGTATTCGCGCCTACGTCCATCGTGCTCATGAGACTTACGTCCGCCTTCTTTAAGTACGGACTCCTTATCCTAACCTTTCACGACCTATATATATCCTATGCTGCTCGCATCCAGCGGAGTCGCATCCTTCACCAGATCGTCAGTGCAGGCCCCATCTGCCATCTAAAGGATAACCTATTACAACAAATTCATCTCTTCCTCCAAGTGCTTTATTGTGCGAGAGTGCAGGCCTCTTTAATTGCACGCCATTCGCCTCATCTTAGGTTTTTTGCATCCAGTTCCTTTTTAATATAAATATAAAATCATCAATATCTCTTATCTTATCTTAGAGCGTGGGGTCCTTGCGAATACACTTCGGCCCTATGGGATCTATTGTGCAATTAGCCCTTTCCTAAGCACTAGTCCATAGCATTCCCACCTCTTCAATGAAGTGACTTGTGGAGCGCAGTGGTAGATATCCATTGCTAAAGATTTTCATACTTAGTCTGGCGAGGGCGTCACATTCACACATGCGTTTCATTGTCTCGTCCTCTTCGCCACACATTCTACAGATTGTGTTGTCAGAAAGTCCCAACTTGGCTAAGATGTACTGAATACCCAAATTATGTATTGTATGTATAATTATGTATATGTGTGGGTGTAGCATGTTTTTTTCATTCATGCCCATCAGCCGTTATCTCCACTTCTATTCATTTCTTAGACATAATATGAACCAGATCGTCTGTCCATGGATAGGGATGGATGTACCCTCACTCCATCCAGCCATGTGATTCTCACACAGCGGCTGTTCAGCGACACATTTAAATTTAGACCGAATGGCCTTATCCTTATAGTCTAAATTAAGTTTGGTTTATCCAGATCAGTCGCTGCGCATACTAGAGATTCACACCACAGTTCTTGGTCTTCATTCGAGCATAGATTTCCTCCATCTGTCGTCAGTTTACGGCATTATGTGGCCCGCCCTCTTCCATTTTCTTCAAGCAATCAACTTACCAATGTGGGTAACGTAACTACACTGACTACAATGTCTTCACACATTGAAAGCGATCTCCTAAGTTCACTGCAACCGGCGTTCTCCATCTTTGCAGCGACAACCTTGACATGGATCTGCAAGTTACATCACCCTGTAGAGCTGGCCTGTTATTACTCGTGATGCAACTGTTACAGTTGACTGTTCTGGGTTTCACATGCGACACTGTAAGTGTGCTGCCAAGTTCTTAAATCTCCACCATGCATAGTCTTCTTTAATATATCAGAGATTTTTTTTAAAGGTTATTATTTTTCATTTAAAATACATTTGAAGTGACACCTGAAATTTAGCTTAAGCATTGCAAATCACGATACTAATGAAGTAAAGTAAGCCTTAAGTATTGTATGAGAATGTCTAAATACCACGGAAAAAGCAGCGAGGCGGGTCACTGTCATAAAAATTGGTAAAAGATACAAAATTTTTAGTTGTACCAATAAAATAGTGGGCAATTATTTGAAAGTGTAGGTAAGCTATCCACACATTGTGTTGAAGATACGAAGGCCACTTTAGATAATTATGAAATACCTATAAACAATCTCTTAGCCAGTATTTTTATTTATACAAACGCCTCGTTTCTCGCTTGTTCAGAAACCTTTAATCATTCATATGAATAACGAAAACAATACACGATCGTCTTATTACCTACTTGGAATTTATTGTAAACGTCATTCAATTGTTTAAACAGTTGCATTGCTGACGCAACTTCAATTGGGTAATAATTGCTCAGATAATGTTTCAAGTAACGCAAGCAAATTAATTGGGTCACTTTGTGTGCAAATTCTTATACAACGTGAACCGTAACTTGCTTACTCATCGTAAAACACACCATATGCCCGTAATCTGACCCTGGTTTATTTATTGGAGATATACACCCACGGATATTGACAAAAAACATACGAAACTCAGTAGTAGGTATAATTAGATCTCGCACTATATAACACACAAAGGACTCATCCTAAAACCTGTATTATTGACTGCTTTTTTCCGCAATTTCGTGGAACTGTACATTTTCTGGGAAAAAAAAGTAACCTGTCACCCTCCGTCCCATAAACTATCTCTATGTAAAGAGTCATGTCGATCCCTTGCTTTGTTACTCGGTAAAAAAGGACAAACCAATAAACTCACTTTCGCATTTATGTTACTATTTCTTTCCCGTTTTGTTCGCGGGGAATTTACTTGTAAGTATAAGCTATCTCCATTCCAAATTTCACTTAAGTAAATGCGTTGAGCGATTTTAGCGTGAAGAGGCCACAAACATACTTACTCACACACACGCACAACCGTCAAAAATGGTAAAGCTTGTGAAAATATTCAATGTATGGCCTATTATACAACGTGTGAAAAAACCCGTGTGGGAACCCGAAACACAGTAACATACTCATGAAACAGAAAAACTTTCCCCAAGGAATAAGGGTTGAAAAGTGAAAAATTTCGTTATCCCATACATAATATGCGATCAGCTGATCGACTTACTATGGAAAGATGAAAACAACCTACACTTTTCAACCTACGTTCCTTCGGGAAAGTTGTTCAATTTGATGAGTACACCATTAGGTTTCGGGTTCCCACACAGTTTTTTTTACACGTTGTATATAACAATTGTACATTTGTACATAGTAATGAAGATCCATGCTTATCTTATCTAATCATTTTTGCTACAGAGGCTGTAATACATCTCGATTGACTTGACAATGTATTACAACCGGTTTCGCGTATATCTACCCGGTGTAAGCATTGAGACCAGTCCAAGCATCAGCGCTGTTGCATCACGGACCTTGACACGTTACCTCACAAGGTGAAGATTAACTTATGTAACGCTGTGGCAATGGCCGTTGGGTAAGCTAATTGTGGGGTAATTAGGGTAAATAATTTGGTCTTGTAATAATGATAAATTGGACACTAAGATAGCTTGATCTAGTCCCAAGCTAGGATTCTAGACAACGATATGAATGATTACATAGATTAAACGTCCATGACTCGAGTACAAAACCGCGTGCTCACCACACAAATTTGCCCAAAATAAGTCAAACTCTTAGACTGAGATGTAGATTGAGAAATAAAAAACAAATTGAAATCGTGTTTGATAGCTACTTTCAACGAAAAGAGTAGTCTGGAGGCTTTATATAGCGGGAGGCTTTAAAGAGCTGTATAGCGCCTTTCCATCATAATTATCTGCCTGTTGAGAATGCTGTAATCATTACATTGTATCTTTTGTGCACAAATATAATAAAGGAGTGTAATAAATCACCTATAAACTGCTTTGTAGTTCAGCGATATTTTGTAGTTTATTTCCTTAAAATACAATAAATTAAAAATAAAAATAAAAGTCACGAGAGTGGCTTACAATATGGGTTACCAGGAGGTGAAGTGACCGCTAAAAGGCAGCTGCCTTCGATCCATGTATAGTTTAATTTTCAAGCGTACTTTTTTTTCTAGTTATTATGGTGTAAATATTGTCGCATAGCATTGTTTCACACGTACCACAACCACACCACGTCGCAGCGTTAAAATGTGGTCAAGCGGTGGTTACGTGTGAATTCTACTATATATTTTCAATACAAAATATGCGCCCGACCACGTGTTGTGGTTGTGGTGTGGTTGTGGTTGTCGTGTGGTTGTGGTACGTGTGAAACAACCCAGTCTGTCGGATTGGTGTAGCAAATATATAAGGCATGTGGCGGTCCGTGGCGGCGCGTGCTGAAAAGCCGATGATGTATCATTTCTTGACTTAAACATTATTCATTATTTATTTTATACATAAAAATAGAATATAACGTAATTTTTGTAATGTAAACACAATATATAATGAGTAATAATATAATGTTTAAAATTAGAAATGATACACAGACTTTACGCGCCACCACTGGTGGCTGTAGGTATAGTTTTTTCTAAATGCTCTAGAACAGCCAGCCATATTCAACCATCTTTTTTCTTGGGCTAAATACGTGTGACTGCTACTCAGACAGGCTGCAACAACCCTCATTATAATAAAACTCAACATTCAAATGTAATTATTTATTTATCAAAAAAATACTGTAGCTCGGCTTCGGGCTGCGAAGAAAGGTTGGTGGGCCGCAAGCCGCAGGTTGAGTACTCAGGCAGCACCGAAGCTGTTTAACAGGCTAATACAACCCTTATAACCTTTAAACTAGATTTATTATGGCTGTATAAGCTCTAATACAGCTTATGTGCTGCTTGGATACGGTAGCAAGATTAGTATTATATCAAAATTTAGATAAGATATTTCATTATTTTTTCAAATTTTACGTTTTGTTTCGTTCAGGATTTTAATGCACATGTATCATTATAAAACTGATGAGTGTATAAATAAGATTTGTAATTAGTTAGGACTGAGGATGTTTAATTTACTAAAAAGCGGCTTAAGAAAAAAGGGTATTTTAATTTATCTATTGCAAATTTTCCTATTATAGGCTCAGGTTAAACAAAAAATAAGAGGCATAATGAGACAGACAGCGCAGTTGACTTAACGCATCAACACTAATATGTGGTTTCGTATTTCTTTTTTAAAGTGCTTTAAAACGATTTATAAATCCACCAGCTCCTTTCAAAGAATCATTGTCCTCTTAGAGTTGTCTCTGCCTTGGACAACGAACAACACAAATACCCTAAGCCAGGTAAATAGAGTAGGAAATTGCATATTTTATTTATCAGAAGAAATTAAAACCTGCGACCGGGAATTCTTGCCACTAAGACCCATCCCAATAACACCAAGGCCACCTGAATGTGCTTCTCACCTCTCCAAGTCGTGACTTTGCCAACTCTTCGCCTATATTCAGCATATACGTTGCTCAAGCCGACCGGTTGCGCCACGGCCAGCTGTGGTAACGCACACTGGTACTGTTTAATTTGTTATTACTTCATTGGTTTCAAGGCTGAAAGATGGAACAATACATTTTAGCTGGATTTTTTATTGTGGATAGCCTGGATAAAGCAACGTTGATTTCTCGGCGGAAATTTAAAAAAACTACCCTTTTCCCTTAGAATAAAGAAGTGGTCATGAATAGGTCGGTGGTGGTGTATGTAATATTGGTTTTTTATGGTTGTTTAAGAGAAGGTGACCCTACAGCTTTTCATACAAAAGGCGATAACGATTTCCACGCCTTAAATGTTAACCGATCTTGACCAATTTTTAATAGGTTGTCAGTCTGAACAAAATCTAGGTCTATAAGTTTTTTGAATATTGATAAAAAATCATCAAAGTAAAATAATTGCCGAAATTAGTTTTGTATGAGAATACAGAAACAAAAATTAAAGTGAATAATCAAAACATATGCCTAGACCTAGATTTTGTTCTGACTGACAACCTATCAAAAATTGGTCAAAATCCTTTAAGGGGTGGAAATCGCTATCGCCTTGTTGCAATCGTGGCTGCATATTTCCGATATCCGGCGCATTTTCACATCACACACACTCCGAGAAGACTACTATTCATATTTTCAACTAAAATGTAAATTACAAACAACTTTCTCTATTCAATTCAACAACAATTCTACTTTCGTTCAGCAAAACACCAACATAATGGCGGCAATTCGATCCTCCGTCAAGACCATTTTTTTTAAAAATCATAGACAAACGAATGAAGTCTCTATTCTCATGTCACTCGAGATCAAATGTTGGGCAGTTTATATTAAAAAAACATACTGAATTGACGTTTCGTATCAATAACTGTTTTAATATCTATGGATACTAGAATAGAGACCCACTTGAGTTTTGACAGCTGTTCCAAATTTAATCTCATTTCTATACTAAAATCGATACGGGAATAACATTGCAGCACTCGTTTTACCTAATTGGTTGTCAAAATGGTGGTCATTTCCTACGGTTTTTGATTACACTATGGAGGTTTTATGATATGGGTGTAGATAAATATTGTTTCACCACGAACCTTAAACATCGTAATGAGCTTATTAACCCAATATAGGTCCTAATCGATCAGGTTACCGCCCACGGCATTTCTTGTCGCAAGCGGTGGAAATGCATTGCAACCGCGCTGTGGCGAAACGCGCCGGAAGGTCTGCACCCCGTTCAACATGAGGTAGTGCGTCTTTTTATATTTTCCATCGCTCTTCTTCATTATAAGTAGCATTACGTGGACTAACGGATACTCTGTAATATGCAAATTTACTTATTACACCTAATTTAGCTGCAGCCACTGCCACTGCTGCTCGCGCTGCCAGAAATAGTTCCCGCTAATTGCTTTCGAAGGCAGTGGGTGTTTACATGCAGCTTCCTGACTCACTGCGCGCCGCAACGCGAGTAGCAGCGGCAGGAGCAGGAGAAGTGACCCATTTACATACTCGCGCTGCCCACTTCCATGCCCACTTCTCTGCTCACTTCGACTGCATGTAAATGAGGCATTAATCAAATAAAATTGACACAGTATCACAGTTTACACCACAGCGTTGCAAAATTCAATTAATTACACAGAAAATAAATAATTGAAACCGATACACTTAATTTTACCTAGATATTTGTACTATATCGCCTCGCCATATCTTAAACACTCACGACACACTCACCCATGGACTTGCAGACAAATCAGGTGCTGATGAAAGAAGCGAATTTAGCCAATTGAGTGCTCGCACGCCCGGGGAATTGTGTGTGACAGAGTGCGTGTCTTTGGTACCGCAGATTGGAAATCTGCAGCCGAAGAATGTTTATTCCTAGAAAAGGACAGATAGTTTAGTTAGTTGTGCTACTAGATCGGGTCAATCTGTATCGCTTCGCATTAAGTATATACTTAAGTATTATAAGATTTTTACGCCGATATCGGCAGGCTAATGCTGAACAGAATGATCTAATTTCAAAAAATTGTACCGTATTCGAAGAAAGAAACTTATTCATTTCTATGGACACTGGTTCAAAGTTAAAACACAACCACCAGCCCTCTATTTCACAAACACGATACAACCTCACAATCTGACGCAATAAAATCTATGTCAGATCGTCAGCATTTTTATTAATAAATAAATAATCTTCTCACAATGAAATTTGCACTGACATGGCCAGTTTTTACTTATACCTAGAGTAAATTTTCAAGACTTCCTGATATTTTTACATACATACATAGCATCACGCCCGAAATCCCTAATGGGGTGGGCAGAGCCACAAGGCTACTTGTGGCCACATTCGATTAATTAGTCCTAAGATGGTATGATGAACCGTATGGTGACAGGTGATCAGCCCATCGCCCATACAGATAGTCCACCATGTTGGAGAGGACCCGTCCCTTAGTCGACTTTTACGACATGCCAGGATGATAAGCATCTGCACGCATTCTATGCTATTTCTTCACTCCCAGTGCAGCAGAGGAGTTCTGATATTTTTAACATATATATATACCTATATAATGCTTAGGTGTGCTTAGGTTATATTTGAATTGAAAATATAAAAATATATTAATTGGAGAAACTGCAATCCTGCAAACTTGCAAACATTCCTACAACTTTTATTCAGCTTTCAGCATTTTCAGTCGTACGAACCATAGCACTTATATGTATATTTATCACATATGAAGTAATAGAACGTAAGCGTGTGTATGAACGCTGATGTTGACATATCTACGGAACTAGGTTTCGTCACTGTGTTGCCACTTCGCGAATTTGCAATTTGATGATTTTAACTGGGTAATGGCAGGACGTTTGGTAAAGGTATTATGTTCGTTTTGTAAGTTTATTACTTATGCGCATTTGATTAGGATTGTGTAATGCGGTTACTTTGTTCGTTCGATGCATACAGTTTTTGTTTTTTCAGTTCAAACGTTTAATTAAAAACATGGTCCTTCGAAAAATACGGCTCGCAAATCTATGAAATATAATTGTATAAAATGTGCTTCATTCTTCTTCAGACTATGTTCAAAATTCAAATTCTAGCGCTACTGAGAAGATTATGATAAGTTTACTGACTCCTGACTCCTTTTGATCTTTTAAGACGGCGCTCAGATGATTCACAGTGAACCGTTTTACTGTTACAAAACTTTTGTAATTGTCTTTGTGAATTATCTTATTCCCAGCTGCAATGACATTGTCGTAATGTTTCAGTTGTCATTATGGTCCACGGCGTTGCATAAAGTTTCATAGCGCATTACAACATAGCCTAATTACTGACAAACCAAGCGTTAGGTAAGTTACTGTGTTTTGTGCGGGGAAGATGGTATTTCAAATGCACTACCAGTAAAGAAAACAAGAAACTCAACACACAAAACAAATATCTTCAAAACTGCGTAATGAAAAAGGTGTGAGCACACTTCGACTTATTTTCTTTTTGAAATATAGAAAAATACTGAAAATATGCTAGTAGTATAGTAAACTATGTAAGTATCTACCTTTAGTTACACAATAGGCCGATAAAGCAGTTTTTAATAGATATTTCATGTAATTATAAGTTTGGTTAGGGTCTGTACGCGATAGAAACTTACAAAGGGTAGGTAAAATACCTTATTATTATAATTCCTGATGGATGCATTTATTTATTATTTGATTGTATGTTCGTTTACTTTTTATTATCTTTAATGTTCCTAATTATAATTAAAGTATGTATATCTTATATTAAGTCATGAAATTTGAGACATTAGTCCAAGGAAAACAGTGCCAGCAAAGTACCAATTTTACTTCTCTACAATTTTACGGCTACATACAACCGAGACTTATTTGAAAATAAATAACAGCTTTGTAAATTATAAACATGTGATTGCTTTGAATTGTTTGATTTTAGCAAACAGCTTTGCAAGCTTTGTCTGAAATAAGTCGCTTGGTCGATATTAGCAATAATTTGTTTATTTTTACCCCCCCATTCTTTCAGTGTTTGCGACAGAATCGTGATCGAATTAAAAAGAGATGGAAGTCTGATTTTATGCTTCAACGTTTACGTTTCAAACAATTCCGAAACAAAACTGCAACCTTCTTGCATTATGTGTCAAAACGAAATATAGAAACGTAACGCCCAAGGACGTGGTCCATGAGGTAACGGAGCGGACGGCAACGCAAGGGTTGCGGTAACGAAATAGACGTTTACCAATGTTTTGGGAAACAGTACATTACCGCGCCGTATTGTAATCGATCTGGTTGACTTTTGACAATTATGGCAATAGTTGGTCAATGTCAATAGATACTTAGAAAAATAAGCTATATTGACAGTGGCAGTCACTGTTGATTTACTGCAAGTTAAAAGACATACTTAAAAATGTAAGGTTAATTACAATCCTTCCTTTTATTGGATAATCCACTGTACTCAGTTAACGAGTACATGGAACTTCGACTGTAGATTTATTTATTTATGTGACATTGTTTTATTATTATTGTTATAATATTGTAGTTTCTAATTTATATTTTGAAATGACGATCTTTTACGGAGATACCTACCTTTTTCATTTGTAATTCTGACATTTAATATTAGTTAATTTAAATTTGGATTATAACTTTTTATTTGTATTACTGACGATCTCAATCTAAAATTATATATCTTGACATGTGTGCAATTTATAATGTAATATTATATTGAGAAATAAATAAATCTAAATGTAATCTAAATCAATTATTAATTAAATATTTATTATTAAGTTTTCCATTTAAACTGCATTATATTGTGCTTACTTTCGCAACGTTTATTTTTATATGCTATCTAAATCAAATATGACAATCCCATTCGATTCTTTAACAATGTTTTCCGAAATAAATATTAGCAGTATTTTTACATTCATTTTCGTTACGAAATTTCATACGTGCACACGATGCATTTGTTATAAAAAAACCTTGATATTTTAATATTTATTTTTTGTATAAACACTTATTTTATCACCAGCATCGCACATACAAACTAACCATACCATAGACGAAAAGATCGTCGTTCCAAACTGCATTCACAAATTCAGTTTCGCAATCAACCTTGCACCGTTGCAACAGCGGTTGCATTAGCTTAGTTGCTGCATGTAATCTATGCCCGGTTATTTACTTTTTAAACTCGGCAAACTGTATTGAATGTTATGGGAATTAAAATTCGAGAAACGTACAATAACTGAAGGGAAGGAATTTGGAACTTGTGAAGGCTGAGTTTAGTTGAGTACCCAAATAATATTCCGTAATCCGCAAATCACTTATTGTGGCGTTCTTCCTGGGTTGCATATCCAACTGGGAATTTTATGGATAAAGTCGGCGAGTGAAGCGTATTCTAAGTTTAATCACATATGGCAGGTTATATAAAAATAATATTTATTTATTAGAGGAGCCCTAATCAATATATTTATTTCAATGGAAGCAGTTGCCTAATCACACGCGGTTGGATTTTGTACTGCAAGGTAGGAAGCCAGCAGATTATAAGAATTCACTTTTACCGGCTAATAATTTCATGAATTTGCCGTTATTCGATACTCATAGCCTTTTGTACAGTTCCCAGTACATTTTCAATTTGGAACTGTACAAACATGTATTTATATTCATATATTTATTTTACATACATTAGCAAAGTCCATCCGCTAATAAACTATTATAATTGATTTTAAAATGACCGAAGTATAAGTATTTCTAATTGCTTATTAGACAAATAAAGTAATACAATATAATGACGTCACATTCTTGCCATAGATTCTGTACGCTGTAACCAAATTATTTCAGCGAACTAAAACCAAATTACCAACCCCCAAAGCCATAACAAAAATTGGCAACAGCCAACATCCAATCCATAGTACGCAAGCGACTGGTTTACATAATGAAGTCTGCACGTATATTATATGAAACGGATGTCATAACCAGTGTAGGCTCGCCCTTACCTGAACGTGAATGCGTCACGTGTGGATTCGCCCTTACCGCCTACGGAGTTGAAGTTGGCTTCTTGAACTTGTGGCTTCATTCATATGTAAAATAAATTAAACTTATTGATTTTTAATATGCGCTTTGAAATACGAATTTGTGAACGCGAAACAAATACCACTAAGAGGACTACGAACCACCGCCAAAAATCGGGTTTTTCATACAAAAGGCGATAACGATTTCCACCCGTTAAATGTTTACCGATTTTGACCAATTTTTGAAAAGTTGTCAGTCAGAACAAAATCTAAGTCTAATACGTTTATTGAATATTGAAAAAAAAAACCGGCCATATGCGAGGCGGACTCGCGCACGAAGGGTTCCGTTCCATTATCTATAATCAAGCAAAAAAAAACAGGTTTTTTGAATGGGATGGGGGCCCCCATTAAATATTTATTTTATTTTTGTTTAATTATTTATTTTTAAAGTATATTTATATATTTAAATATTCTGTGAATAGTTCTAGCGTTTATCTGTTTCCGTTATTAATATTGAGCAAAAACGAGCAAAAAATCACGTTTGTTGTATGGGAGCCCCGTTAAATATTTATTTTATTTTGTTTTTTAGTATTTGTTGTTATAGCGGCAACTGAAATACATCATCTGTGAAAATTTCAACTTTCTAACTATCACGGTTCATGAGATACAGCCTGGTGACAGACGGACGGACAGACGGACAGCGGAGGCTTAGGAATAGGGTCCCGTTTTACCCTTTGGGTATGGAACCATTAAAAGATCAACAAAGTCAAATAGTTAATCGCCGAAATTAGTTTTCTATGGGAATACTAAAACAGCAATAAAACTGAATTTATTGATTTTAGTGAAAAAACTTAAACGTTCTTTAAAGTAAGCGCTAAGATACTTTATTAGCAATGCGTTTACCTATCTTTAAATCTAGATTTTGTTGTAACTGACAACCTATCAAAAATTGCTCAAAATCAGTTAACATTTAAGAGGCGAAAATCGTTATCGCTTTTTGTATGAAAAGCCGTAAGTTCACACTCCTCTTAATTTAAGTAGATCTTTGCGTACATGATCTAAATTTTATTTTGGTAAACTTAGATCATAAACCCTTTATCTACTACAAAAATGATTGATTGGTTGTTTTTTTTGTTCGTCTCCTATGTGTCCTTTCTGTGCAATTCAACCATAATTTCCTAAGGACATCGTTTCTCCTAACTTTTCCTAGCAAATAGAGCTGTCATACTTGCGGGCGCGCGGGGTTTATGGAGCGCTGTGATTGGTGCGTTTGAGGTTGTAACGAGGCGCTATCGCGACTCGTACAAAACCCCTTCAATACTGACAACTTCCTTTTCTTCCTCCAATTTCTTTTCTTTTCCAAATTCAAAATTTAGATCAATAGATTGATTTAGACATTGATCATCACTACAAAAGAGAAGGCATAGAAAGGTCTTGCATTGATATAGTACATTGTGCATCTAGGGCCGTAAGAAGGGGATAACTAACGAGAGTCTGTTAGAAGCCCGACGCCGATAGGCGAGGGCTTTTATGACTCGAGTTTGTTATCCCCTTACTGCCCGTGATACACACAATGTTTTTCATCACATTTGCGAGGAAATAAAATAAAAATTAGACAAAAAAAGTATATATATTAATTTTATTCCCATTTTACGTCGTGAATTACCATCAGGTGGGTGTTCATAAACTGAGCGTACGTTGCGATCAACGCGGGGCAGCTCCGCCGGCTTGCGGTCGCGCGCGCCGCCGGCTGCGGCTCCCGAGCAGCTCCGCCGACCTGGCGCACCTAACAGCCCGCGGGAGTTCGAAACCATACAAAATCCATAACTCCCTAGGGAGTTATGGATTTTGTATGGTTTATAACTCCCGCTGACGGCGGGGCCCGTAGGTAAGCTAAATCGGCTATAGCTGCTCTATACGCCTGCGTATAATAACACCCTTTCCGAGCAAGTGTGATGAAAAAGAAATAGAGCTTTCTTTTAGTACATATTGTATACAGTTTTCAAATTATCTAACTAGACCCATAAGAAGTTTCTGATAAAGAGTGCAGTGCTATCTATAAACGAAGCATAATCATAATATAACGTGCCTTTGCACAGGGTGTCCAAATTTAAGAATCTGGGGCACTTGCTTACCTCAGATTTATAAGATGACGGTGACATAGAAAGAGAGCGGAGAGCGTTGTCGGTAAGAGCCATGTCGCCGTGATGAAATGATGTACAAAAAGTACAAAAAGCCATGAAGAGTGTGATTTTCACTTTTTTGGAGTAACGAGCAAACCTGTGGGCTATCATCTAATATGATAGCCCACAGGTTTGCTCGTTACTCCACAAAAGTGAAAATCACACTCTTCATGGCTTTTTGTACATCATTTTACACGAGCAGCCTGTAGGTGAACTATACGAAAAAGACTCACAGCGCTCTCCGCGTTCAATATAACAACGCATTTAGGGTGCTGCTGCGGCTGCCTCGCTTTTGCAGCGCATCAGGGATGTTCGCGGCGGCGCGCGTAGCCTGCTTCTACGCCACCATGTGTGCCTCACTGGTGCGCCGAGTGAGGGCGAGCCGCAACAGCGTCCTGCGCCTCTATTCGGGAACGCTAAGTGATTCTGTAGCGACTCGTAAGTGAGATTGCTCATCCCACTCTTCCGCACGACGCGTAATGCGTAAGAGCGAGATGAGAAATCTCGCTCACGAATCGCTACAGAATCACTGAGGGTTCCCGAATAGAGGCGCTGGCCATGATCGCGGACAGGCTTGACTGTCCTTCCATAAACCACTGCTGTGGTCTGCACGCCCCTCACCACAGCGGTGACTGACGGGTGGACCACAGTAGAGGGATATTTTGTAACCACTAACACATAGTTTTTAAGGTGACTGTACTACTAACAAATATGAATCCCGTTATTTGAAATAAATGATTTAATAACTACATACCTGTTATTCTGTTACAAATAAAAAAGGATTTTCCAGTGAGGCACTTATCTAGTGCCTCATACTTATATCAATAAATTTACCAATACCTTACGTATCCAGTTGTTTTATCTCCTACCATCTACCATCACCCGGGATCATATTATGAGCTCTCAATTCCAGGCAGTTTCCGCCGTAAACTGAGCTACCTTGAAGAGGCCGGCTTAATTGCGCTCATAATATGAGTTTTCCAGACAGCTCAGTATACGGCGAAAACTGGCTGGAATTAAGAGCTCATAATATGACCTCTGTATCCTGTCTCTACGCAGCAAGGTTAGCCCCGCCGCTTATGGCTTTTTGCATCTAATGCTGGCAGCGGGAGTCGCCCTGTTATGCGGAGACTATTGAATAAACGGTCGGTGTTCGTCACCCAAAAAATCAAAATAAAACAGGGCATTGCAACGTATCCGCACAGCTAGTCAATAAACTTAAACAATTAACATTATTAACCGATATATATTACATCACCTCTGAAAGATTATAACAGATGAACAAACATTACGTACCACATAGCATAATTACAGAAAATTGCTGCAGTGATGTAGAGAGAAGCTTCGAGAGAGTACAATAATAGCTATGTTAACCTCTAAACAAATCTGGTCTCTCATTTCATCCGACAATCATAAATTGACCCGCGCGCCCGTAGGCAATATGAGGAGTTAGGTACCTACGACCGTGGACCGCTATGTCAGAATTCAACCAAGGTCGAAGATACGCACTAATATGTAGTTTATACGTACTGACAGATCAAGTTAAGCTCGCGGCTGAGTTCGTGAACGTAATGTTATTATAGAGAATCACACCCCAGTGGCCCTAACATGCAAGACAAAAGGATAAGTTAAACCGTCTGATCTCTAAGTGCGTCTCTCTCACACTACTGCCGACGAAAGAGATAGTCATAGAGATAAACGGGTTTGACTTATCTTTGTGTCTCGCATGTTAGGGCCGCTGTTCGTGTTTACTTCATAGTATTTTATGAATAAACAATTCACGGGCCTTTTCATGGATGCTTGCTGTACTCCTGTGCTGCGAGGTTTAACTGTACTGCCACATGTCTTTGTGTGTAGTTCGCGGACTCTACATACAGGTTACCCTAGTTTGGGCCGTTCAGTGTGATGTTATTTATGCATTTATTCATTTATTTATTTAGAAAGAAAGAAATATTTATTCACTAACACAGAAGACACACAGAGTAACATAAATAAAAAATTAAACAATAAAAACAAAATGGTAGTGTGTAGACACACACCTCGCGGCTGTGAATGGGACACCACCTCAGCATAATGCTGAGGTGTAAGACACCTGCAGTGCTGATTTTCAGCCAGCAGCGTATGTGGTACTTATTTATTTATAAATTGAGTCAGTAAAGTTTGTTAAATGTTTTTAATTTTTGTTTGTTTGCTTGTTTACAGCTGACACAGCTCATTGCGCATATGTTACCGTTTGACGAAGCATGTTACGGATTCAATATTTATATTAAAATAATGAACTAAATTACGGAAATATTCAATTAATCAATTATTATTTTTTGTCTTTAGTTATTGAACCAGCACGTCTAGCACGACCTGCTCGTGAATCGTTTGTCGTTCAGTGCATCCCTACCCATTTGACTAGTTTGACAGAGACTCGCTGAGCGACAAATGACACGCGGGCAGGTCAATACTCAATACTCAATACTCAATTCTTTATTGCTATTCCACAATGTAAAATTACAGGTGTTAAATTAAGGTATGCGATCATCATGGGCCC
Organism: Tortricodes alternella; assembly: GCA_947859335.1. NCBI lineage: Eukaryota > Metazoa > Arthropoda > Insecta > Lepidoptera > Tortricidae > Tortricodes > Tortricodes alternella. The sequence continues at coordinate 6,868,163 of OX401973.1, read as the reverse complement.
TGTTGGGCACAGCAATATAAATATATACATACAAAAGGACAACTTATGACATAATTATTGCACATTACTTATCCTTAATTTATAACATTCATAAACTATTATTAAATTATAATGAATTATTTTAATTATGCTACTTATTATATTAATTAACTACACATTATATTATATTTTTTCATCTAAGTATTCCTTTATGGAATAGTAGCACCTTTCTATCATTAGTTGTTTAAGTTTATTTGCAAAGAGTTTTTCATTCAGTTCATTTTTTATCGTATCTGGCAATTTGTTATATATTTTAATGGACATAACATGTGTGCTGTTTGAGTGGATTTTTAATTTTGATGGAGGTAGAATTAGTCTATTTTTGTGTCTTAGAGAATGTAATGAAGGTAGGTCTTGTCGTTTTCTGTAGAAGTTTGGGTATTTACGTACGAATTTACATATTTCAATCAAATATATACACGGCAGGGTAAGTATTTTTTGGTCTTTAAAATGTGGTTTACAGCTATCTGTATTATCTATGTTTACAAGGATACGGATAAGTTTTTTTTGTAGAATAAAAAGAGTTTGTGCGTCTGTGCTATTTCCCCACAGAATGACGCCGTAGCTAAGCCAGGCGTGCGCGTACGCATAGTAGGCGCCGAGGGCTGTATGCAAATCGGTGGTTTTCTTAATTTCGTATAGGGCATAAACAAACTTAGACATTTTGGATTTAATCTTTTTTACATGTAATTTCCAGCTAATGTGCGTATCTATAACTAGTCCGAGTAGGGAAAAATCTTGCACAATTTCTAATTGTATATTATTATAACTGAAATTAATATTTAATGGGGTTTTTTGGTATGGATGGAAAGACATTATTTTTGTTTTGCTGTAATTTAATTGTAAATTATGCTCGGATAGCCAGTTTGAGGTTGTATCTAATATCAATTTTAGTTTTTCATTGACAGCGTTATTATTATTATTTTGACATGTTGTGATGAGAGATATATCATCTGCGAATAACACACATGGCTCTTGGATGATTTTTGGAAGATCATTAATGTATAGGATGAATAAGAGGCATCCAATCACACTTCCCTGGGGAATGGAAGCATGTATTATTTTGCAGTCTGACCGAATTTTTGATATTTCCCCTGTGCTAGCTTCGAAAAACTCTATTTCTGTATATTGCTCTCTATCTTTAAGGTAGGATATGAACCAATTATGGGCCAATCCGCGAATACCTATTCCGTATAATTTGTTCAGTAGGATGTCATATTGAACTTTGTCATAAGCCTTTGTCATGTCTAACAATATTCCTATAGCATATTGTTTTTTATTTATAGCATCCAATATTTTCTGTATATACTTATAAACTCGGTCGTGCTAGACGCGCATATTTTGTACCATAAAAAAAACCAACGCTTGAAAAAGTTACAACTACAAGATACCTATTTTGTTCTCTCTCCTCCATTTTGTAATGTCATCATATTTCATGTCGTCATAATCATTATTATTGTCATCATTAAAATAGACTCTCCCGCGTCGTCTCCGGAACGTGAGCGCGTTACGCAACGACACGTGTATACGACGGTCGACACGTGTCCCGTGCCGTAACGCTGTTTCTAAGTTACGAAGCTTATTTGCCCACGCTTACCCTTCTCGCTCGAACTTACCCCTAAACTGGGGGCTTGGAGGTAAGTTAAAAGATCGTTAATTTCTAAAACTCAACTTTCTGTATTTGGGTGTCATTCCGGCCACTCGGCCACCACTGCAGTTACCACCCCATCCACCCACTAAACTACCACCACAATGTTATCACTGTCATAGAATAGAATAGATCATTTATTGGCCAAGTAACAGTACCTACATTAGATTAGATAGATTCATTCCTTGACCTTCATAAGAACTTGTAAAAGTGTAAATTGAATAAAGACAGTTTGACTTTGACTTTATTACATTTAACAATTCAGTAAATAATATTTGTTGCATTCATTAATAATACACGCATGATTTCACAAGGATATTGACTTTTATGTAAATTTATACATGAGTATATAGGTATTCATATTCATTGATTGACGAGAATGGATTTGTTTAAGAAAAATTTTTTTTTTTTTCTTGAAATCAAGTGGCAAAGAAGTACCTATTTGCATGGTAATAAGTTGTACATTGTAATTTTAGGAAATACCTCTATGCTAGCACGGTATTGAATCTCATATGACATTCGTCCGTGTGCCAACTGGGGAAGGACTTCCTTCGTGCTTGAGGGGAAAGATTGTCGACGAATCTGGAGTGCGATTCTCTAAAATAAAACATCGTTCATGAACTCGCCGGCGAGCATAACTTGACCCATCAGTGCGTATAAACTACATGTCCGTGCGTGTATTCGACCTTGGTCGTATTTCGACGCAGCCGGCCTCGGATATAGATACCTAACTCCGCATAATGCCTACGAGCCCGCGGGTCAATTTATGATTGTCTAATGAAATGAGCAACGATATTTGTTAGGGAATAAGAAGCTGTTACGGTTAAAACCGGTTTAGTGGAGGCAAGGGCAAAAAAAAAAACCGTAATAGTAGTTTATGCAACGGTTGCATAATGATAGGCCTTAAAACACTAGTGCGGTTTTATGAAACGAGCTTTTAGCGAGTTTCATAATAAGATCGCACGTGTGTTTTAAGGCCAAATTATGCAGAGTTGCATACATAACTTTATCTACACACATATTATAAATCCTCCATGATGGGTTCAGAAACAATATTTTCTGACAACAAGTTATTTGTTGCAATCGTGGCTGCATATTTCCGATATCCGGCGCATTTTCACATCACACACACTCCGAAAAGACTACTTACTATTCATATTTTCAACTAAAATGTAAATTACAAACAACTTTTTCTATTCAATTAATTCTACTTTCGTTCAGCAAAACACCAACATGGCGCCGATTTGGTCCTCCGTCAAGACCATTTTTTTTTAAATCATAGACAAACGGATGAAGTCTCTATTCTCACGTCACTCGAGATCAAATATTGTGCAGTTTATATTAAAAAAACATACTGAATTGACGTTTCGTATCAATAACTTTTAATATCTATGGATACTAGAATAGAGACCCACTTGAGTTTTGACAGCTGTTCCAAATTTAATCTCATTTCTTTACTAAAAACGATAAAGAAGTCATGTTATTTCTTTATCGCAGCACTGGTTTTTCCTAATTGGTTGTCAAAATGGTGGTCATTTCCTACGGTTTTTGATTAACCAATGGAGGTTTTATGGTATGGGTGTAGATAAACTATTTTTTCAAACTAAAATCCGTAAAGGCTCCCTTATTATGCGACGCTTACGAGTATACATGAGACTTTTACTAATCAGAAGACAATAATGTACACTATAATTTCATTCGCCGGTTTTTCAATTTATTTTGTAGTTTTTGAACATTAAATTATACTAATTCACTGCGGCGCGTGAACTAAGGCAAATGGGGAAGGACCGAGTTGGAACGCTCAATGTCATCGGCGTGGGGTACGCCCTTAAGTAGGTATTTCAAAAAATTTAAGCCTAGCCATGTTGGTACTTAGCTGTGGTTTCGTGTTTTCCGTGTACCTGGAAGAGATCGCTATTTAGCGATAATACCGCCTATGGTCTGCGTTGTTACTTTATTGTTAGTTACTTATTATTTTATTTTATTTGAATAGTATTTGTATCATATACCTACAAATATATTGTAGCCATGTCCACCTGCCTTACGTCTATGACTACGTTACCTCAGTCTATTAATAGTCAGCCTTGCGCATGCGCCCCGCGACCCGCATCTGACGCCCTACGGAAGCTGCATGAAGGTTCCGACATTGGATCGTTCATTTAGGTACAGCTCGTGAGAAAAATGTTAAATGATAATAATAATAACTGGAATACTCTCTCAGGCCTCTAGCTCAGCAACGGTAAGAGGGAGAAGGTTGGCATTTTCACAGAATGTGTTGTTATGACGCTAGCAAATAATAAAAATATCAAAAAGTTTAAGCCTGAGAAACACCCTATACATGATTTAAAAAAAAACCAGCTGTATTTCCATAACAGCTTAATTTTCAGCTATAAAATTTGGCCTAATTTTAGTTTATATTCCATAGTCTAACAGCAAATATATTTAATTCATACCAGAAAATGACCGCTGCAGCTTAACAATCTGCCAACTTAGTTGCAACTGTCAAAGTTCTGATATATTATTGAATTGAAAAAATAAAGTATATTATTGATTGATTGAGACCATGCCAAACTGGCGTAGAACGGAACCCTCGGTGCGCGAGCCCCACTCGCGCTTGGTCGGTTTTTATTTGCATTTGTTTAATATGCTTCTGGAGTCTGCCCAGATTGTAATGTTTGCTAGCAGATGAAGGTGATGAGTGATAAATGTTTGAAGTTCTGTGAGAGGATGGGTGCCTTTCTTCTCGCACTGGCGGCATACGCTAAGACCGTTCCTTTTGTTACACAAGAAAATTCTTTTATCTACACCCATATCATAAAACCACCATAGTGTAATCAAAAAGCGTAGGAAATGACCACCATTGTGACAACCAAATAGGTAAAACCAGTGCTGCAATGTTATTACAGTATCGATTTTAGTATCGAAATGAGATTACATTTAGAACAGCTGTCAAAACTCAAGTGGGTCTCTATTCTAGTATCCATAGATATTAAACAGTTATTGATACGAAACATCAATTCAGTATGTTTTTTAAATATAAACCGAACGACATTTGATCTCGAGTGACGTGAGAATAGAGACTTCATTCGTTTGTCTATGATTTAAAAAAATATGGTCTTGACGGAGGATCCAATTGTCGCCATTATGTTGGTGTTTTGCTGAACGAAAGTAGAATTGTTGTTGAATTGTATAGAAAAAGTTGTTTGTAATTTACATTTTAGTTGAAAATATGAGTAGTAGTCTTCTCGGAGTGTATGTGATGTAAAAATGCACCGGATATCGGAAATATGCAGCCACGAGTGCAACAAATAACTTGTTGCCAGAAAATATTGTTTCTGAACCCATCATGGAGGATTTATAATATGTGTGTAGATAAAGTTATGTATGCAACTCTGCATAATTTGGCCTTAAAACACACGTGCGATCTTATTATGAAACTCGCTAAAGCTCGTTTCATTAAAACCGCACTAGTGTTTTAAGGCCTATCATTATGCAACCGTTGCATAAACTACTATTTTAACTCCATACCTGAGATTTATTTAATATATGAAATTGTGTTAGTGTTTATTATTATGATATGGTTGTAAGTTGTGTGACAATGAAGATCTATTCTATTATATTCTATTCAACTTCACGTCTTTCTTTGCCCCTATGGTTAAGTGGTAGAGAATGCAATAAGATAAATGTAATCATACCTCTTACCTTGCAACCCTTCCGTCCTCCCTGCGTCATTGCCAGCTCAAAGGGCATTACTTACGATTCTGCTCTTAAACATTACTGCCCATTATCGCGACCGTTCTGAAGGCTGCGTGTGCGCCGCATGACAATATCCACTCGTTTCCTATCAGGTTCAATGACAACTTGTTTCTTATGTAAAAGATTGTATTCCTACGAAGCTATGATAGCACAAAGTATCACAGGTCATGACGAAATTAGAATCAAAATAAATAATTAACTTTTCAGGTGTAAGCGTGTCTGAAGAATCGTTGATTAAAAATGGTAATTGATTAAGGGTCTGGTGGCTAAGGGCAAGGGAAGGAGGGCAGATGGGCCTGGCTGGAACCCTTCTGGCCTACCCCAGAATTTCAACGATCCACTTAATTAAAAGGTCCACCATTATTTTATCGAAAAATCATTGCTACATCCTTGCCAGCTCAGAGTAACTTTCAAGTAACTTTCTTTATTTCTGCTATTGGCAACAACCGTTGCTCGTAGCGCTACGTGGCAGTGAAGGAAATGAATATGCTCATTTGTTACTTGTACAGAAATAAAACTATGTGTATTTATTTCTTTTGGAAAAATCCTCACGCTTGCCCGTGGTCAGTCAAGACCTGACAGAAGGTCAAGCACAGCTTGCATAATAATATGTAACGCATTTCCTCTACGCTAACAAAAGCACTCGGCAAGTCCTTGTATCCTTAGAATAAAGTTGCCTTTTGATCAACTCAGCTGCACTTAATCATTTGTGTCTATCTTCCTAATGCGTTTATTGGCGCTCTTGTTTGTCAGGAATAGAGTCGCATTTAGTATAATCTATCTGTAAATGGGATATGAAATGGATAGTGTTTTGATCGTAACCTTATGAAACAGAGGAAAATATAAGTAATTGTAATCATTGACGTTATAGGAAGGTAATTGAAGGATCTGTGACACTTAGTGATTTTTACCCTGAGTGTACTTCCGGAAGGAAACCAAGGGAAAAGTTAAAGATAGGGTCATAGATATTGAAGATAACTTTTGTGTTTTCGGTGTTTTTTAGAGAAATCTTCTGGGTTTTGTAATAGGCGACGCATCTTAAAAAAAAAACAATGTTGCCAAAGTATGGCTAAACAACGACTGTCACTATATTTTGAATTCTGCGCCTGTATTCGGGAACGCTAAGTGATTCTGTAGCGACGCGTAAGCCAGATTTCTCATCTCGCTCTTACGCATTACGCCTCGTGCGGAAGAGTGAGATGAAAAATCAGGCTTACGAGTCGCTACAGAATCACTTAGCGTTCCCGAATAGAGGCGCTGGTCTCTTATTGACCGAAATGTCTAGAATGTGATTGGTAGATCGAAGCGCAATGAGTAGCTCTACCCAATGACATTCAAATGTAAAACTAATTGTGCGAAACTTCATGCATCCCTTAATATTAAACGAGCCATATTGCCAATGGTACTAACGGATAGTCGCAGTAAATAATAATTTATTATCGCGGTTAATTCCCGTTTTTCATAGAACTAATTAATGTTCTAAAAAAACTATACAAGGTGTCCTAATTTGATATGGGTATTTAGTGCTCGAATCCTTATTAATCTAAGTAATCAAAAGAATACTAGTCCCGAGCTTAGCTGAATCTACTTAGTCTTGTGAAACTAGGCATGAGGTCTTTTTAAATTGGCGTGGAATGAGAATGAGATAGTCCGTAATGAGGAGATTCGCAAAATAACTAGAGTAAACACCATAGCCCAAAGAATTGCTAAATTTAAGTTGCAGTGGGCGTCACATAGCTCGAAGAACAGATGGCCGATGGGGCCGAAGAGTTCTTGAGAGGTGACGACGTACTGGAAGGCGCAGCCTGAGTAGACCACTCACGCGGTGGACTTATGATCTGTTGAAGATTGCGGGGCTCCGTTGGATGGAAACAGCACAAGGTCTTTTAGCTGAAATTATGAAGATGGTGATGATGAGTTAGTCCGTAGAATAGGTACGTTGTTGATGTTGCAATTCAAACTATGGCTGCTATAGGTATTAAGACGCTGACAAGAGCCAATGACTTTGGGTGATCGGTCACTGTCTGTTTGCACCGGAGTGAACGAGAAGCACTGTGCGGTTTTTTGTATGGGGAAAATCAAAAACGGATGATTTATGTAAGTAAACACACTACACGTAAAATATAAGTTAGTATTTTTTTTAGTATGGGCGTGATGTTAAAGTGTTATTAATTATAGACCCATAAGTAAAAAAAATTAAGACATAGAACTGTTTAAAAAGGATTTCACACGTAACTTCACGATTTATTTCTATCAAATCGATTTCATCAAATCGTGTTTTGGAAATAGTTATTTCAATAATATAATTAATATGAACGCATATTTTTTTCGCTTTGCCAAATCAAATTAATAGTTTTTGTTAAAAAGTATTTAAGTAAAGCCGATTTAGCTTTTCAGCGCCTTACATGAGCAAAACCTAAATAAACCGACTTCAAAACCTTGGAATTTAAATAATTAAATACTTCATTAATATTCTGGTACAAACTGAAGCAAATTAGTACATCATGTTGTTATTATCTAACCGTTCGTTAGAGCGCAATAAGTGCATGCGCATATGCACGTTCGGACGAATATAGCACAATCTAATCGCGTTGCACAACCACTGCCAAGTTCAAGCACGTGCGCGGGCGCCGGCGGCACGACACGACACGTGACCGGACACGATACGATTTTTTCAATAACATAATTCCATCGTAACGTCGTATGATATTCCGTTCCAACGTAGTCCCTTATTATGGATCTTTTGAAAAACCTTAGTTTCACTTAACGTGCTATGGAGAGAGCTATTATTTCTCCATGTGATACAATTAGAAATGAGCAAACCCGTATAAGAACCAACGTTGGCAATATAGCTCTGAGAACTGATGACAATAAATCTGGGATAATTATGTAAATCGAACTTTTTTTTAATGTCTTTCACTGACAAACCGGCAGACGGCCCACCTGATGGAAAGCGGTCACCACCGCCCATGGACATCTGCAACACCAGAGGTGCTGCCAATGCGTTGCCAGTCTAGGGACGATGGGAAATGGGGATGGGATGGGGATGAGGGAATAGGCCTCCGGATCTCGTCACTCACCGTACGAAACGCAATAGCAAGCTATTAGGTACTTTACGCCAATATTCTGTGAGATGGAGGTACTACCCCGGTCGAGCCGGCCCATTCGAACAGTTATCATCTAGAGAGGATTACTGTTTGGCTCTACCACTACAAAACGATCTAGTCCCAAAGTAATCTCTAAAGGCTTTTGTTATGTGTACTAGACGACGATATACATACTTATATTGATAAATAAATACTTAAATACATAGAAAACACCCAAGACTTAGAAACAACATTCGTGCTCATCACACAAACAGTTGCCCTGACCGGGGATCAAATCCGGGACCACTAGCTTCGGAGGCAGGGTCACCTCACTACCAACTAGCCTAAACGCGTCGAAGATGGAACATGATAATAATATACATACTTCTGCAAATTATAATAGGAAAAAGAAACTGTAAATAACAATTACGTATAAAGAGTTAATTTGATTTAATTTTGAATTTACTTATATTTTATAACTCGCTCCGTTTGATTGCTAATAAATATATTGAGGAAAACCTGTTTTGAGGATTCCCTATTTAAATAAGAATAATCAATAACCTTTGCGAGAGGAGCAAAAATATGATTAAGGTTTAAATTCTTTGAGTCATGGAGAGAGACAAGGTGAAGATTGCGGGACTCCGCTGGACGCGGGCAGCACAGAATCGGTCGTTGTGGTGATCATTGGAGGAGGCGTATGTCCAACAGTGGACCGGAAAGTGGACTGGATTGATCTTGGATTAAGTATATGCGTTCAGTGGCTTGACCACAAGACAAGTCATCGCTTTTCAGCGCTTTGATAAAAAAGGAATTAGGAGGGTTCCTGGGTAAAAAAATTGTTAGTAATTCTTATTAGTCCGTCAGTTAGATTATTAAAAAATATTGAACACATATTTTTTGCTTTATCAAATCAGTCAAAATTGACAAAGATAACGCGCATCAAAGTTCGGGAGTGGGGGCTCATGACGTCACTTAATGGTAAAAAGTGTACAAAGTCGTGACGTCACGCGGAACTTCAACTCACTATATCTTTGTTATTTTTTGTTTAACTGAATAAAGACGAACTAATTAGAATTTTTCAGAAAACTAACTTATTTTTGTAACAGACATATTTCATCACCGTAACAGCATCTGTGACAAAATTATAGATGATGATATCTGTATGTGCTGGAGGACGCGGTTAGCCTAGTTGGATTGGAAGTGACCCTCCGAAGCTAACGGTCCCGGGTTCGATGCCCGTTAAGAGCAAATATTTGTGTGATGAGCACGAATGTTTGTTCCGGAGTCATGGATGTTTCCTTTGTATTCAAGTATTTATTTATCTATATAAGTATTGTATATCGTCGCCTAGTACCCTTAACACAAGCCTTTAGAGCTTACTTTGGGACTAGATCGATTTGTGTAAACATTGTCCCCTTATTTATTATTTATTTAAGTAGGTATTATTACTCGTAATGTAGCATTTACGCGTTAATAATGGGTACATAATAACTACTTTTAAGTACCTACCAACGTCTTGAAAACAAGTATTGCACCACAAGTCTCAGAATTATTAATACCTTAGTGATATAACATACATACAAATATTACGCAAATTCTATATAAAAGCATCATATTCCGTTAGTACAGCTGAAAATAATGAAATATGACTTCAATGTGTTATTGTCGGCTGCCTTAGGTATATAAATATTGTTCGTCATACTATATATCTAAATAACTTTATCGGTTTATAATTTAATAAAAATAAGATATAACTTACTGAAAAGTAGGAATCCTCGTACTATTGAAAGTTTACCCATTGAAATCTTTCTAAAGTTGGTATTTTTAGGGTTCCGTATTAATAGTAGTTTATGCAACGGTTGCATAATGATAGGCCTTAAAACACTAGAGCGGTTTTCATGAAACGAGCTTTAGCGAGTTTCATAATAAGATCGCACGAGTGTTTTAAGGCCAAATTATGCAGAGTTGCATACATAACTTTATCTATACACATATTATAAATCCTCCATGATGTATTCAGAAACAATATTTTCTGGCAACAAATTATTTGTTGCAATCGTGGCAATATCCGTGGCCTATATCCGGCGCATTTTCACATCACACAGTCACTCCGAGAAGACTACTATTCATATTTTCAACTAAAATTTAAATTACAAACAACTTTTTCTATTCAATTCAACAAAAATTCTACTTTCGTTCAGCAAAAAACCGACATAATGGCGGCAATTCGATCCTCCGTCAAGACCATTTTTTTTTAAATCATAGACAAACGAATGAAGTCTCTATTCTCACGTTACTCGAGATCAAATGTCGTACGGTTTATATTAAAAACACATACTGAATTGATGTTTCGTATCAATAACTGTTTAATATCTATGGATACTAGAATAGAGACCCACTTGAGTTTTGACAGCTGTTCCAAATTTAATCTCATTTCGATACTAAAATCGATACTGTAATAACATTGCAGCACTGGTTTTACCTAATTGGTTGTCACAATGGTGGTCATTTCCTACGGTTTTTGATTACACTATACTATGGAGGTTTTATGATATGGGTGTAGATAAAATAACATTGGAAATTAATTTCAGATGTACTGAACCGGAGTTTAACTCGGACTTGTCCGGTTTCTTTAAGGTATCTCACTACTTTTCTGCTGCATTTTCTTGCTCTTCAATTTCGTTTTTCCCACCACCTTAAGAGTGCATAGTATTTTATTTTCTTTTAACAATCTTTTATTATATTATGCAAATTGAAATATAAACCCCGGTAGGTACTTTTATCTCTTGACCGGATGACAAACAGGATCATACTCATACAATACTTCAAATCAATAAGGTAAATACAGCAAATGCATAGGATGTCCCTGGAACGACGAATCAAAATTCTGGTTGGTTTTTGGATGCTCTTTGGAAAATCTTATCCATTACGTCCGATAAAGCTATGTCCGTTTCTTTAAATTTAGAATGAAGAACTACAACCATAACTTCATTGTTATGTAATAGATAAATAAGACCCAAATTAACAACAAAATGGAAAATATTATTGTTTACGTCAAACCACATTACCAATTAAAATAACCTATTGATAACCATCGCAAACAAATAATTAGTTCCTTTGAACAATGTTTATGTCGCACTTAACAATGAATAACAGAAGTTTGTTACTTTCTAGTAAACAATCGAGACTGCCCTTGAAAACGGAAACATATATACATGCACATCACAAATGTTGTACATAATAAAATCGATCCTAATTACGCAATAGGTGCGTTCCACTTGCGAAAAGTTACATCGCACCGACTTTGTCAATGGCCGTTGTGGCGATCCTTGGGGAAGGCTAGACATAGCAGTAGTACCTAGACGTCTTTCAGTCTTTTCGTAGTTCCTAGATTATATATATTTGTACGTATGTATGTATTTATGTAAAGTATATATTTAGCTGTGTATGATGTGCTTTTGTCAGTATTTAGTATGCTAGTGATTTTGTATAATTTAAATGTTTACTATTGTTTTCACCACCTGCCTTTGTTAGTATCTCTTATGCCATCTCTTCTTTCGAAGGTTGTCTGGAAGACATCGCTACTTAGCGATAAGACCGCTTATTGTATACCGTGTAACCTATTTCTTTGTCTTTTACCAATATGTTTTATGTGGTGTTCAATAAATAGTATTTGTATTGTATTGTATTGTCTTTCAGCTGAAGTAATATTATAATAACATACTGGACACGTTGATCTAGTCCCGAATAGGTATTATTATAAAATTTAATATAATACCCTATTTTTACTAATATTTCATGTCCTGCCTAAACTTCCATAGCACATTCCAACATTTTTATAAGTAAATTACTAACGCAACGACATATAAAATGCAATTTCTATCACGAGTTAACGATTAATGGTTAACATTAACTTCCGTTAAATCTTCCAAAATGTAACGCTTTAACGTTTCACGAAGTTAACTTTTGTAGTAACGGATTAGCGATTGACGAAATTAACTAACGGTACCCACTACCCAGCTATGCTTATATGGACATGCACTCACTACATCAGCTCCGTAGCATCACCGGATCGCCGCCGATGCGGCGATTAATGCGAGGTCGCCCGGCTGTGTGAAGTCTATTGGATATAATGGTCTGTGGCCTCCCCCAACTAGATATCTTAATGGTTTCAAGAGAAGAAGGTCTTTTTTCAGAAGGTTTTTATACATCTCTCAGTCACTTAGCTTCCAGACGCGGAGACTATATATCTCCCTTATTAGTTATAATTATTGTAATTATTTTGTACCCATTAGGTTTGTTTGCTGCCCTGTTTATGTGTTGTCTATACATATAAAACAGTACCGTGACTCAATTATAGACAACGCACAGCCTAAACGGGTGGTCCTAGAGGTTTGAAATTTGGAGGAGACATTCCTCGAGTACCCTAGAGGTGCACTTGGGAGGGATTTTTTTAAATTCCATCCCTAAAGGGGTGAAAAGGGGTGATAAAGTTTGTATGGAAAATACCGCGGGCGAAGCTGTGGCGGTTCCACTCATGTAGATAAAGTTCTAATGTAATAGTTGAAAAAAAAAAAGTTTTTTGCGGCGTTTCTTCTGAGCAGTTGTCACCATTCGAAGCACTGGTAGCTTCAGACATGTGAAAGAGCTCATACGGCCTACTTACAAAATAAATATTTGTCATTTTTAGTTTCAAGTGTGTGTTAAATAGTGATTATTTTTGTGACAGTACGAATAACCAAGTGAAGAGAGGAACACCGACACGACACGTGCAAGCTAACGTGAGGTTTCGTATCGTCGAGTACATTGTTGCTGTCACTAGCAGGCGTTTACGTTAGCTGTAGGACCAATTTCAGGTGGCGTTTTTGAAAGAACCCTTAACCATGGACGTAATCGTTCACGTATTCATATTCATTTATTCAGTAATAGTCATACATTGTCAACATTATTAGGATAATCAGAAATTAGGTGCATACATTAACTCATGCTTATATAATATAAGTAATTCACAAATTAAAATAAAAAATAAATATAAAACATTGTCATCTTATCTTCTAAATATTCGTACACAGAATAGTAAGCCTTCTGGATGAGCCATTGCTTCAGTCTGCGTGTGAAGCAAAAGTCCGATTTACAGTTAACAACTAATAACGGGATTTTATTGTATACGTATGCCTTAATCATCATTTCAAACCCGGGGAACACCCCATATCCGCATCCATAAGAATAAGAACTATTAGAAGGGCATCTTCGGCGGCGTTGTATGGATTTGACAGCTAAGCCAACAAATGATTGCCTACAGCGCCCCACGCTCCGCCTAACCCGTCTTTCACCTATCGTAACAATTAGGGTTTTACCAATGATATTAAAAAACCAAAGATGCGTCTTTCAAGCTCAAAATTTAAACCCAGAAAGCAGCCCAATTGTGATCAGTTCAATTAGTCATGCGCGGACTTTTGGCCGAGTGACACATGTCGCGCTCTGTTGAAAATGTTCTCAAAAAAGCCATTCTTGAGCCAAATGTCGGTTCATAATACTACCAAAAAAATTAAAAGGAAGAACTGATGCTCTATTTCATTTCATTATACATTCAACGTAAATAGAACTACTAAAATACATTTATTTTGTTCATACATGATCGCCATATTCCAAATTAATGTGTAATATCCGCACGTCAAATGTCACTTAAAGCTGCACTGGGCGAAAAGAAACGAAAAAAGCGTGTTAAAAAGAAGAAAAGATAAGTCACGTTTTTAAAACGCGTTGAGTATGGATATAACGTGTCTTTCTATAATGTCATTGGGTTTTACAATAAAATAATCTTCATTGAACACCACATAAACATTGGAAAAATACAAAGAAATAAATAACACGGTAGACCATGGGCGGTCTTATCGCTATGTAGCGATCTCTTTCAGACAACCTTCGAAAGAAGAGATGGCATAAGAGATACTAACAAAGGCAGGTGGTGAAAACGTGGCCTGCTCAAGGCCACAGCCAGAGCACGCGTGTTGGGGTTGAAGGTGCCCTTTTAATGGGGAAGTTGCATGAAAATCAAAATGAGGTTTAAATGATATAATATGAAAGTAAATGTAAACAAAAGCAGATTACAGAAAAAAGCTGATCATTTTGACTATTTATTTTCATTTGATGAAGGGTCAAAATTAGTGATAAATATATTTTGTTTTTTAGTTATGAGTTTAGTTTTTCTGGGTTTTTTGGTTATCCTCATCAAATTTATATCATGTTTTAATTTAACGATGTTGGTCTAAAAACAGTATTTTCGGAAATAATTGCAGATTTCGTTTAAACGCCATACATTTTGTACAGTCGAACCACAGATGTGACGTCATAGCTGTTGTCCATTTTGTATGGTGTTTTTGCGAGTGGTATGAACAATTGACTGCTCAAAGCTTCATAACTCATAAAATAATCGAAATAAAAATGTTTTGCGTGCACAGATCGGTTTCTATTACTCAGCACTTGCCAATACAAGATGAAAAAAAAAGCATCTTCCGTATAGTATTTATTTTTATGCCCAAATATTTTTATCTATAACATTTCGTCATTCCACTCGGCATTCCCACGGGTTCACAGATAAGTTAAAGTCGTGATCTGCTGGTGGCCACGATTACCATATTATGTCACTAGATAGGTTATCTCAGGTCTGCAAATTATCAGTCATGTGGCCAAATATTTTTATTTATAGTCATTAAGGCCTTGTATGACACATTCTGGCAAATAAACGTTCATTCATTTGTTTATTCATTCATTCATTTATTCATCCAATAGCTGTGCCTGCGTTTATTTTTTTCGGTCATAAACCTTCCTGAGCGCACGCACATAACCTCACCAAAGTATCATCGTAATCGGATGAATGGTATAGTAACGCATAGGAGACAAACAAATAATAAAAATATATATATAGTAATCTTATCTTTATCTTAGCTTAGAGGATGGAGTCCTTGCGGATACACTTCGACCCTATGGGATCTTTTGTGTAATTACCCCTTTTTTTCCTAAGCACTATCCATAGCAGTCTCCACCACTTCAATGAAGTGACTTGTGGAGCGCAGTGCCTTGAATTCCCTTGGTTCTGGCTATCTATTGTCAAGGATTTTCATTCTTAGTCTAGCGAGAGCGTCACATTCACACATGATGTGTTTCATTGTTTCTTCCTCTTCGCCACACATTCTACAGCTTGTGTTGTCAGAGAGTCCCATCTTGGCTAAGATATACTTAACCCCGAAGTGATCTGAGCTGTTTACGGCTGAGTTTCCAAAGTTTATTGGTCCAGCTTGAGTCTACGCTCCCTGTAAAGAGCTTTGAATGCCTTAGGCCAGCCAAGGAATTCCACTCTCGGTGGTGGTTGTCCTTGGCATGTTTTGTTAGGGCTGTTTTTATGGTTCCTTGTGAGAGTCCCACGAAGGGTTCCGGTCCAATGTGTTCGTTCATTGACCCTTCCCTTGCAAGCTCGTCCACTGTCTCATTACCGGTGAAGCTTTCGTGTCCTGGGATCCATACCAGTGTCACCTTGTTCTGTCTACCAAGTTCGTTTAATGCTTGGACACCATTATAGACCAGTCATGAATCCACTCTCGGCGACTTGAGCGCTTTGAGTGCTGCTTGGCTGTCACTGAGTATATAGAGACTTTCCTCTCGTATTCTCCTGTGCACAGGCAATTATTGCATACATCTCTGCTTGAAAGACGGTGGCATACTTGCCCATGCTTACGCTACTTTTGTAGTTTTGGGCACGGGTGCCTGCTCCAGTACCGGAGTTGATTTTTGATCCATCCGTTTACCATGTGATGCCGTCCCCATTTGGTGGTTTCAGCCCTTCAGTCCATTCGACCCTTGTCGGAATGTGAACATTAAATTTTTTTGTGGAAAACAAACCTGGAATGCATTTTGTCGCAGCCCATAGTAAGTAGTCCGTCCAGAACTCTGTTCGGTTCCATGTTGGTGTGCCTACTCCTCGGTGCCAAGTCGCTCCATATGCCTATCACCTTCATCCTATCTAGCGACTTGCGCGCCTCGGACTGTATGGCAATATGCAGTGGTTGTAGCGTGGTGGTGTATATAGTAATAGTCAGATTCAAACTTTCGTGAGACATTACTAAGACTAGAAATAAGCGCGGCTTTATTCACGATCAAAGTAACCCATGCACTGCCCGCCGCGCGGCGCGTTGCGTTGCGTTTCTAGTATTTATATGGTAGATAAAAGGTGTAATTGCTCATTGTTGCTCATTCTGAAGCTCCCAAAGCATTTTTACATTGTTATCTTCATTGTACAGACTTTTTCCACTTTACGATTTTATTATATGTTTATATATTTACAGCGTGCACCCGCTGATCTCTATAAACTGTATTAACCTATATATAATCAATTTCAAGCAATTACGTGATAAAATGCATACATATTATGTCACGCGTGGAGTTTAGAGTTCCGATGAAGATAACACATATATATGCGATTTAAATCTAACATGGACACGTACTGGACAAATATTTTATGTAATCTATAGATTAGGTAACAATAAATCTGTATTTAACCTAGATTTTCGTTAGTACTTATCTGATCGTAGATTTTTTCAAATTGGAATAAAGACTTTTATTGTAAATTTAATCGTTCTTATTGCCATTTAATATTTATTATTTCAAAGGGGCCAATGCGAAAGTGTTCGCAAGTTTAAAAGTCTCTAGACTTAAAATAAGAAATGTCAAACTCAATTGTAAAATGTCAAAATCGAACTTGACGTTTCTTATTTATTAAGTTTAGGGAATTTAAAATTTAGGCGACACAATTTTGAATTAGCCCCAAAGAACTACTTAAAATTAAATATCCAATTCACGTAAATCAGTCAGGTAATCATTTTAAAATTACAATCAGCATGAAACGCGTCACTTATGAAATGCGTTAAAAAAAAATAAAGGAAAATCAATAATAAAATTCAAATTCAAATTAGCATTCCGTTCCACGCGATCCAATTCATATACGCGGTCCGTTACAAATTTGAAAATCGAATACAAGCACGTTGTGCGCATTACGTAAGTTGTCACGTGTGGCTGTCAGTCAGAATAAAATGAGCCGTTAAACTCCTTAGTTCACCCGATGGAAACTTACATTTAATACGGTAGAAGAGGGGTGAGGTGGGTCAGCGCACGTTGGGTAGTACACACATGAGTAATGTACAAAGGACTTATGTAAACAACGCAGTCAATTTTCACGTGGTCTAAGGATTGTAGTACGAACGTGATATTCATTGCCAAGGTTGGACGCGTATTTCACGTGACTGTTTTAATCTGGTTAGCACAGATAATTGGCTATTACAAATTAAGTCTGAGTGTGGATCCTCCGTAATGTGCCTGTAAAAAAACCGGACATGTGCGAGTTAAACTCGCGTGGAGAACCCTCTGGTTCCGTTCCGTATATGATTATCTGAAATGTCCTATGTTACGTTAGATACCATAGACTTCTTATAGGTTTTACTGTAATCTATAGCTAAAGATCTATTTTCTGTATTTTTTTCCCAGATTAAAATTATAATTATTAAAATTTTAGGCCCAGTACTTTCGGAGATAAGAGTTACATTTTTGCCTATTTTCCTAAATAACTTCCAAACTATTTATTTTAAAATTTAAAAAAATATACATTTAAGATTCTCAAAATGAGCCCTTTCATTTGATATGTCACACGATATAGTTTGCAAAACTATTTTTATTTTATTTCCCCAAGAGTGGCCCTCATGTTTAAAATTCATTTATTTACTTTACACTTCCGTGTTGCGGTCACCGACTTACATATGTGTACCAAATTTCAATTCTATCGGTCCAATAGTTTCGGAGCAAATTGGCTGTGACAGACGGATAGACAGACAGACAGACACACGAGTTATCCTATAAGGGTTCCGTTTTTTCCTTTGGAGGTGCAGAACCCTGATTATATTATAAATCAAACACGTTCGCGGTTCACGTTTTGGAGAAATTTTCAAGAAGCCATCAAAACTCAATTTAAATCAAAGAAGTTATTTGTAAAGAAGTGGAGTTTGCCATCCATATTAGACAAAAGACTTGTAAACCAACATTTTAACGGTACAGTAAATATGGCCAATGTAAACGATTAGAATGGGGCCAATTCGAAAATGCTAATTTAAAAGTCACTAAACTTAATATGAGAAACGTTGAACTCGATTTTGAAATTTTTGTGCTATACAAAATTGAGTATGACGTTTCTTATTTTAAGTTTAGGAAATTTTAAATTAAGAAGACACCGTTTCGAATTGGACCCAATGTCTACTTAAGAGGACTGTCAACCACCGGCAAAAATCACCCTTTTCATACAAAAGGCGATAACGATTTCTACCCCTTAAGGATGTGTACCACGTCAAATCCGCAGTACATCTATTAGATTTTTCAAGTTTTTTTTAATTTGCACCAAATAACGGCAATGGGAATAACGGTAACGCCAATTTTTTCATAAAATAATCGAGGAGAGTACAAAGTCATAGAAAATAAATTTTCTGATATTAAAAGTACTATGAGACAGAAACATTTTTCGGTTTTTCTTGTAATTTAATCAACTTCCGGTACAAATAACACAGGCTTGAATGTAATATTAAATGTCATTTATCTCCTTTAAAAGAACGGTATTTTTTATTTTTTTATTATTATTACACTTATGCGAAACGACTAATATTACCATACTATTCAATTTCATCGAAAAATATACAAATCGAAATATTGGGTACACACACATCCTTAAATGTTAACCGATTTTGACCAATTTTTGATAGGTTGTCAGTCAGAACAAAATCTAAGTATATACCTTTTTTGAATTTTCATTAAAGATCAAGAAAGTCAAATAATGCCGAAATTAGTTTTGTATGAGAATACTGAAACCACAATACAACTGAATTTATTGATTATAGTGAAAAAAACAAAACGTATAGACCTAGATTTTGTTCTGACTGACAACCTACCAAAAATTGGTGAACATCGGTTAACATTTAAGGGGTGGAAATTGTTATCGCCTTTTGTATGAAAAGCCGTAGGTTCACACGCCTCTTAATAAATTTACTTCATGAGGCAGACCGCGGCCCTAAATAGGTTGACACGAGTATAAGTTAAGTGCTTCTTTTTGCTATCTCTAATTGCTTCTCTGTCATACTAGTGCCAACAAAAGAGATAGTCGGAGAGACAACAGAGAGAGGAGAGGAGAGGGAGAGTTTTATTGTTGTCATTTATGTGCAATAAAGAGTTTACATACAAACCAGGGGCGTAGCTACCGCCGTATCTGCCGTATCAATTATACGGGGCCCCCGGGCCACGGGGGCCCCCAACGTGCGTGAGCAAAAAATCTTTACCCTTCCTAAGGGCCCTCAAACAAATTTTTATAAGGGGCCCGCCAAGGCACTCTACACTTCTGATACAAACATACATACATACATACAAGGTGGGGTTACGTTATCCTGTTTCATTCATGCTAGTGCCGCTGAGAAATTACAGACACATTTACAAGGCACAAAAAAACCGGGAGAGAATTTCGCTGAATCAGTTTGGGAAAGCGTTTGCATGTGTGAGTAAATATGGAACATTATAAATGTGTCCACACACACACTTAACGAACCAACACCACTAAAAACGCTTCCCCAAAGTGATTTCGCTAATGTAACCATGTTATTGTTTATTGCGCCGAGCGTATTATTACAATGCGAAATCAAATGTATCATATGTACAAGAATTATACATACCCTGCAAAATAAATTAATAGAAATGTGGAAAAACGTTACATAAACACGAATAACTTAGTAATCACGTGTTTGTGGCACGTGAAAAGCTGCGCAGGAGCATATTCTTCACGCGTTGTCAAAATGTCAGCATTTCTCTACCATGCCGGTAAAAAAATGCCGGTATAAAATCCACTTAAATTTACATCTTAACAAGCAGTAATAAGGTTTCAAGTAAAAATGAAATTATTTTAACTTATGACCGTTAGATTAAATCATAAGGAATAAGCAAGTTTTTTTTGTCAAGGCTAGGCAGGTTAAATCTTTGCGATTTTGACAATGATAATTATAAAATATTATATATATATATAAATAATTCGTGTATGATTTTTTAAACTATATATGATGTACCTAGTTTAATCAATGTTCAAAACTTCTAAATAAAGATACAGAGACATACTTATAATTTCCTCATTACTTCATACTATTCAAAACAAATAATATTTTTATTGTATACTCCAAATAGTAATATATGTATATGATTTTTTCCCTGAAATCGTTTACATGTCACACTATATTCTAGTACGGATTAAAAAAAAAACAAACTCAATTGATTAATTGCGTAATTGAAGATTTGATGTCTCATATTTGACATTACAATGATGACTTTGCTGTCGCTAAAACATGGGGCAAAGAAGCCATATTTAATTACAATAAAAATGTTGGAACATTTTCATAGATATCACGGCGTCTATTCTATTTAACATTGGCTAATTGATTTCGTACATCATATCAGTATACTATGTCTTTTCCTTACTTTGCGAGGTTGCGAGGATCGAAAAGAAAGTGACAAAACAAAACAAAGCGGCAGTTTATTACAACAGTGATGGTCGGTTTTCAGTATCACTTAGTGCCGATTTTTCAAATTTATTCATTGAAACAAAATTAGCTTTTATCTGTGGAATAATGCCTTATCTAGGGATCAAAAATGTTGAATAGAGGCCAAGCTGGGAAAGTTAAATTTCGCGTTCGAGCTAACTTATATTAAACGTGCCTGAATTATTATTAGTAGTCGATTTCATAATTATTACTGAGACTTAAAACTTTACAAACTAAGTGTTACAAATTAAACTCAACAATGAACTAACAACCTGTTGTCCGTGCCATTGTAATAGCAAAAATTTCTATTCACGTTCCATATAAGCACGTGATGGAATAATGTTAATATTGTTACATGGTAAATAATTTTACATTGTTCAATATGCCTTTCAGATTACAGTTAGTATATTGACTCAATTTCCGGTCTGTGTTTTATTGATATAAAATATAGTTTATGGAAGCAATTTAATTTTTATTAGGCATTGCGTTATGTGCATGCAAGAAAGAACTTAAAGAAAACAATATCCGGTGCATATGTGAAAAATAAATATAGGTACTTTCCGTCAGTTATGTGACTAACAAAAAAATAATGTTCAGGGAAACTTAAAATATTGGCTGGGGTCTGATTATAAATCTACTTACCTAATAATACTCTAACAGACTGACTGACAATGCACAGCTTACCTAACCAAAGCCGGTGGATCTAGAAGGAGGAAATTTTGCACAGGGGCGCGATTCTCTTTTTTTTAAGACACAGCACATTTTGTTAATAAAAAATATTTAGAATTTTACATTCCTGGTATGTCTATTTATATACAGTGATCCGGTTCGTCTGCTCTTGTATTTGATTTAACTCTCAACCACGCGTTAAAAATTTCATTATTGTCCTTAAATACTCAGCACAAAGCAGCACTTATTTGCTCTAGAGCAATAAAGTTGCATACATAATTCATTATGACACTGTCTTTTTTTTTTAATTTTGTATAGTTAATTAAGAGCTTTACACAACCAGTCACCCATTCCGCCAATTCACAGTCCGACGGGATATTTGACCTGACTGACATCCGTCTTTTCTGTGGACCATGTCCGCGGCCATATCGGACTGTGATTGTCCCGTCTAAAATGTTATGCTCAAAGTAATGGCTTGAAAGATAGTATAAGTTACTAAAGATTCTAAAATAGCGGAATGTTGAAGTCAATTGAACAGATACCTACAAGTTTTCTGTGAAAATTTTTGGTTATTCGACTTTAGCTCCTGAACCACTGGACCGATTTTAATAAATGGGGTCTCATATGATTTTGAGAGAGGATGCGAGTATCATAGGCTATATAAAAATTCTAAGAGTGCGTCTTACTACGAGCAAAAATGCTGTTTACGTCGCTAGTATTTTTACCAACTTTTGGCAGTAGTTGAAAGAATAGTACATTGTGCATCTAGGGCCGTAAGAAGGGGATAACTAACGAGAGTCTGTTAGAAGCCCGACGCCGATAGGCGAGGGCTTTTATGACTCGAGTTTGTTATCCCCTTACTGCCCGTGATACACACAATGTTTTTCATCACATTTGCGAGGAAATGAAATAAAAATTAGACAAAAAAAGTATATATATTAATTTTATTTCCATTTTACATCGTGAATTACCATCAGGTGGGTGTTCATAAACTGAGCGTACGTTGCGATCAGCGCGGGGCAGCTCCGCCGGCTGCGGCTCCCGAGCAGCTCCGCCGACCTGGCGCAGTTAACTGCCCGCGGGAGTTCGAAACCATACAAAATCCATAACTCCCTAGGGAGTTATGGATTTTGTATGGTTTATAACTCCCGCTGACGGCGGGGCTCATAGAGGAGTTAAATCGCGCTATAGTTGCTCTATACGCTTGCGTATAATAACACCCTTTCCGAGCAAGTGTGATGAAAAAGCAGATTATGCACCTCGCATCAAGTGATGTATTTTTGCCCTCGTGTTTTTAGAGCCCTTGCTTACGCTCGCTATTAACACACGCATGATGAATCACTATCTGCTTGGTACAACAATCTACAATTAAAATATCTTGGAGTTGGTTTGGGTATTCCTGTTTTCCCAGTTTGAGCCGAATTATTATGGCACCGCCAGACTAAATAGATTGAAAATTTCAAGACCGGTGCTGACATTTTATAATGAGTTGAGGATTTAGATTATGTACAAGTTTTAATAATTTTCGATCAATTTAATATGAATAATGGCATGGAAAATGTAAATATGGCATTAGGCCTATTCCCTGCCCCATCCCATCCCCATTCCCCATCCTCCCTAGACTGGCAACGCATTGACAGCACCTCTGGTGTTACAGATGTCCATGGGCGGCGGTGACCACTTTCCATCAGGTGGGCCGTCAGCTCGCTTGGCAGTCAATTGACATAAAAAAAAAATTAAACGACTGATTTAGCACTGGAAGACATTCCGCATCATCATTCAGCCGTAAGACATTCACTGCGGTACTTAGACTTCTACAGAACACCATAATTGAAAAGTATGAGATTAATACTAGCATCCCTTAAAATCTGAGGGCACGTGCCCGTTTATATAACCAGAACAGGGCTAAAGAAAACCACTCCTTTATTCCTGAATCACGTTGCCGATACAATAGTGAGGGGGCCGGACAAAATGGCGAATTAAACTCCGGAGGAAGGACGTCACGCGGCGGTCAGGCACGTGAATCCACTTGTACAGGTAAACGGGGTATGGAATGGAATATTCTGGAGCTATACCTTGTACGGAATAATCAAGAATGTGCCAGTGGAATCATGAATATATATTAATTTTTAAACAACAGCCCTTCTGTCGGGCCGACATGTTTTCATATCAGGGACTGAGTGCAATTACGGTCGCAGGCAATAGACAGAGTAATTACGGTCGCAGGCAACAGGCAATAGGCAGAATGTCTCACGTAAGTTTTTTTTAACTATAATTATATCGGGAAAAGACCTGACATCTCGTGAAGAAAGTTACGATTTTACGGGTGGTTTATTGGCAACATTGATGTGAAAATTTGTGGGATCTATCGTCGGTGTTGCGGTTCAAATATTTCACTGAACAAACAAATTGAGGTTCCGTAGGGTTTTTTCGTGGAACGGAATCCTAATAAGGATATTGATAAAACGAACTGAAACTGCTAGCAACCTACGTCAACAGAAACCTTCGGAATTCTAAATCAAACTGTACAATAAATTCTTCAAAACTTTCCCAACTTTGCGAAGCTGTACAAAAAATAATCTTTTCAATAAATTGAAAATTGAAATTTTCCATTTGGTTTCATTGATTTGGACGTTGAATTTTTCTATTTCCGTTTGAACCGACGCTACCCTACGGCCCTAGCAAGGTTGAGGCGAAGATAAGTTAAACCATCTAACGACATTCCAGCGACTGAACCGCTTCGCATGTAAGATAATCAGAGAAAGGAGACAGGTCACCCCTTATCGCAAGGGTCTCCAAACTACCGCCCGAAGGCCAAACTCTGTCCGCGAGCACAAGGTACTGATCTCGCCCGCGGTACTAGACTTACGATCTTGTCGCTCTTGGGCTGAACGATGTTGCAGAAAAGGTAGTGTGGCCCTTGGGACACCAAGTTTGGAAATCCATGCCTTATGACATGTCACCTTCGGAACCACGATCTCAATATGCCATCCAAAGTTAGATGTTAAACCGAATTGAGTCAGTATTTCGTTAGATGGTTGTGCTCTTTGGATTCCTTAAACTAGTCCTACTGCATTTGGATCAAACCTCACCTCTCTACCATTTAGTTAATTAATTGCCTCTGTATCACTCTAAATTTTCATCAAAAATATTAAGCATTTATCCCTTTTGCACTAGGGATAAATGCAATAAAATCTTGGTGAGACTTGGCACCCTCCTCTCATCACCCCGATACCTCGACGAATGACTTAAAAACGGAAACTGAAGTTCTATTCAGCGTTCCCGGTTCGTTATTTTTGTAAGTGTTCAGTTGAAAACTTGCCATGCGACCGCACGTTCACGCGGCAAGCAGTTCCAGAAACAAAAATGCTTGCGAAATAAAGCGTATGCGGGGTTATTTCTGTCATTATTAAATTTTTCGAGCCTTTTGTAGCAGTTTGTTCACGTTGTACAGCAAAACGTGACGGTGTGCCCCGTGAGTCAGTACCCCGCCGGAGTGGGAAGCTTTTCAAATTCTTCATCAGCCTATATCCTACGGCTAAGAAGAGACTCTCAAGTTGTCAAAAAAACTTAAAGAAATAACAGTACTGATCGTCGATCCATCTCGATGGTCTCCACTCGAGAACTTTTATTCCCCATCGGAAGAAATATTATATCTTCAAAAACTGTCGTGGAACTATTACCTATGTAAGTATTTATATGATGCTGATGAAGTTCAGTTTGGTTACTTGCATTTAAAATCCTACCAAATTAAGATAAACTTTATCATATTTTTTTTTAGAAAGGACGAGACAGGAAAATATTTGAACTTTAGCGCCTCAAGAGGATACGCTTGAAATATTTTGAATAGATTATTGAAATACGACTTTTAATTAAAAATAATAATCGCAGCTAGTGAACAAAGTTTATTTTTCCATTCAACGATTTTGATATACGAGCTTTTCTTCAAATTATTCAGCTTTATCAGTTTAACGTTAGTCTTTGTCAGAAAACTTTATATATCTACATTAGTAAAAAGTGGAAGAGTTCTTGAGAGGCGACCGCGTACTGACCCACACGGAATGACAACCTGGTGAAGATTGCGGGACTCCACTGGATGCGAGCAGCACAGAATCGGTCATTTTGGCCATCATTGGGGAAGCCTATGTCCAGCAGTGGACAATGATGATGATGATGATGTGGGTCCAAAATTCTGTCCCGTAGTTATAATAACTAGAACAGCAAAACGCTTCTGTAAGATAACTTCTGATTTGGAATTTCGCAAATAATATTTACACCGAGCGAACGCTCCGGAATTCCAACCGGGATGTTTCTACAGACCAAAACACTTCAAGTAATTTACAACGTAGGTACATCTCTTTTCCACAATTACCCATTTTTGCACAAAGAACCGCAGACAACAAAACTCGATCATAACAAATTACGTCTCGCCAAGTCAAAAGAGACCTTATTACAACGCGTTAAAGCGCAAACGCGTAAATAACGAGCCACATGCGCCAGCGCACGTGAACTTGTTGCGCAACGCAAGGTCGAGTTATGTAACTTGTCTATGTAACGTCAACAAGATACCTTTGTGATATAGGACTCAAGCAACAAATAGGTTTACGTATAAATTTATTGACAGCCACAGTAATCTATTAAAATTCAACCTAAATGCATATTTAAAAGCTTATTTTCTTTTAACACGACTGTCCCAAAAGGAGCGTAATGTTTTTCGAGTGTATGTATGTATGTCTATTTCTTTAGCACGCTCTGTAGGCTAAACGACTTGATGGATTTTAACATATGAGGTGTCGTTAGATTTGTCTCAATTGTGGGAATGACATTGGGTATAACAAAACTCCAACTAGAAATACGAAAATAAAAAAAATAAAAATTATGAAATAAAAATAAACCGACTGCAATCTCGAAAAAGAGAGAAATAATAAATTGATCCGCTGAAACCCTATAATAGCTATTCCTATATACTGAAATGTCAAGTCATGTCAAAATATCTATATTCGTTTTAGAATCTTATGAAGCTCAAGGCATCTACCACCGGTTCGGAAAAAACCTCTACTGAGAAGAGCCGGCAAGAAACTCACTACTACTCACTAGGGAAGGTATCATTATTTCAAAACAGGACACATATAAATATAAGATAACAATGATATCAGTATAGTTATATACATACTAGCTGACCCGGCGAACTTTGTTCCGCCTTAGACGCCATCCTCTTTGACTATATTTGCAGCACGCATTCAGTCAATTCTATGTCAAATGTCTTAAGGTTACATTAAAAAAGTTTAATAATTTTATATGGTGGTTAAGTAATTTTAAATTTTCTAATTTTCCGCGCAATTTCCTTAATTTTTTCTTTCATAAGAACCTTCTCCTGATAATAACGAACAGAACAAAAAAAGAATTAGCGAAATCGGTCCAGCCGTTCAGGCGTGATGCCGTGACCAAGGGAAATAGGGATTCATTTTTATATATATAGATTAAGTATATACCACAGTAGGTACGCCTTTTGTCTCGGATGATCGCGAGCATCTAGTTCGAGGTGAGTTCTTAGTTTCTGAACTTGACTTTTGTTATTGGCAACACTGATGAAAGGAAATGGCGCGAGAGGAGAGGTTTTCACTCTGAGTTTCAGCATAATTTTAAATCTAATTTTAAGTCTAGGGGAACTAGGGGAGAGGAGGAGAAACATAACATACTCTAAAATAACTAAGTTATGCGCGAAGCGATCGCGCGTTAAGTAAGGCAGCGACTGATGAGTCCTTTGAATGTTGAATACTTGAAAAACACTCGGCTTTAATGACGATTCATCGTCAGAAATAGTCCGACATATTTCGAACTCGATTGGAGTTCTTCTGCAGGGTTTGAGTGCGGTTCCGGTCAGATCAACCCGCGCACTCACCGGGACCGCACTCAAACCCTGAAGAAGTCCAATCGAGTTCGAAACATGTCGGACTATTTCTGACGTTAAATCGTGAGTAAAGCCGTGTGTTTTTAAGTATTCATAATGTCTCACGAAATTTTTAATTTGCCCTTTGAATGTTGTTACGCCGCCATGGCGCATGCTGTGTAGAACAAAAATATGATGTAAAAATATACCGAACCGTATTGATCTATGGTTGTATGGCCAGGTACGCAGTTGTACTTGAGCATACAAACATCACTGTAAATTAACTGACTAATTGTGAGGGGATTTGTTGGGAGTCCAGTGGGCGAGTGCCTTTAACCTTTTCCTCATCACTCCCGAAGAGTGTAGCGGCTACATGAAGCTTTACCTACCCCATACCCACTGAGAGCCTGGGATCGCCGGTGCAGGTCAGAATTAATTCCAAACATCCCTGTCCATAGTGTAGTGTTTTACTGTTTAATATACCCTAGAATTAAGAATTCGCTTTACAGTAGATTTAAACGTTGTGTCTGTTTGATCTATAATACTTTAAGGTATATATTATAAAAACGTATAGAATTTCCAAGATTTATGTTTTCGTTTTAACCAGTCTGTTTTTAAGCTTTCCGGTATTTCTAGTAGCCTTTGGGATATCTACATTTTTTGACATAATGAAATCTCGTATGATCAACGAGGTAGGTACACTGAAAAAATGGTAGGGCTAGTAATAAACAAATTATTGCTAATATCAAACCAAGCGACTTATATCGGACAGAGCTTGCAAAAGTGTTTGCTAAAATCAAACAAGTCAAAGCAATCACATGTGTATACTTAATTTACAAAGCTGTTATTTATTTTCAAATAAGTCTCGGTGGCATGTAGCTGTAAAATTTTAGACAAGCCAAATTGGTACTTTGCTGGCTCTTCGTTTTCCGTAAAAATGCCTACGTCACAATCCGATGAAGTAGGCCTTTTTACGATTGGCTCCCGTTCTACTACCCCAGTACGTACGGACTTGCGTACAGCGATATTTCCTTATTATATCCCTTACTGACGTTGGCTAACTGGAGGTTACGAGGCCCTGAGATGTATACAAACTCTTCGTAACATTTATGTGACAATGTATTTCATATTAAAGCTCTCCACGTGACCATTTCGTAAGCTTAAGGAAATCGGACTCAACATATTTCAGAAATGTGGTTATACATATAATGTTTGCATGGAGCAGGTTGCATTAAATGCCCTTTAGATGATAATTAAAAATATGATATAGACACAAGTTTTCTTTTCATCTGTTTTTTTGCTTAGCGGAACAGTCAATCATTTAAGTTTCAAATGATTTTAATGCGGTAACATATAATATGATACATTTTATATGTTGATTATGTATTGGGAAATAAAAGCTGAACGTGTTTATAGATGTGCCGTTGCCATATTCCCATTGCCGGCAATATTATACTTCAGAATATCCCGGGAATATTCCCGTCAGCAAGTTTTTAAAATTCCTGGCAACAGTCTAACCTTTATAGAATTATGCCGGGAATCAGGCGCGTGGTCACAGCCACCCGAAAATCGGCCAAAAGCGAGTAAATCCACGTTTGCCGGGAATATTGCCAGTAATATTACCACTGTACAATTTTGCCGGGAACGGCGCATCATTAGTTAAAATTCTTATAAGGCTTTGAAAGGAGCTATATGGTAAAAAAGAAACGAAATAAATGTTTTATTATTATTATTATTATTCCGCTTTATTTTTTAAATTTTCTCATTTTTTACATTCTTTCATATTATAAAAATAACATTATAAAATAAAAGAATAGAAAAAACGGTGAACGGTTATTATTATTATTATTATATATACCACAAGCACTTCCGTGAAGTTAGACATCGTGAAGAAACCTGCATAGATCAGCGAAGTAATACAAAGGTGCTAAGTGCCTAATCCGCACTAGGCCGGCGTGTGGACTACATAGAGATATATAGGCTAATGATGATGATGATGATGATCAATTAGCTAATCGAGAGAGGCCTGCTTTAACACTTATTATACCTCTGACGCACTACGGAAGCAAGG
Source organism: Tortricodes alternella (assembly GCA_947859335.1). Classification (NCBI taxonomy): domain Eukaryota; kingdom Metazoa; phylum Arthropoda; class Insecta; order Lepidoptera; family Tortricidae; genus Tortricodes; species Tortricodes alternella. The sequence continues at coordinate 6,838,396 of OX401973.1, read as the reverse complement.
TTGAATGACAAACAGATCAACAATGAGTTATGTAACTATGACACTCTAACGCTAATGATTCCAACCATCTTATTAAACAAAGATTTATATTGCTACGCCATTATACAAGTTTGTAGTACATACATACATACATAGCATCACGCCCGAAATCCCTAATGGGGTGGGCAGAGCCACAAGACTACTTGTGGCCACGTTCGATTAATTAGTCCTAAGATGGTATGATGAACCGTATGGTGACAGGTGATCAGCCCATCGCCCATACAGACAGTCCACCATGTTGGAGAGGACCCGTCCCTTAGTCGACTTTTACGACATGCCAGGATCATAAGCATCTGCACGCATTCTATGCTATTTCTTCACTCCCAGTGCAGCAGCGGAGTTTGTAGTGGTAGAGCCAAACAGTAATCCTCACTAGATAATTACTGTTCGAATGGGCCGGCTCGACCGGGGTAGTACCACACTCTCACAGAATATCGGCGTAAAGTAATAGCTTGCTATTGCGTTTCGTACGGTGAGTGACGAGATCCGGAGGCCTATTCCCTCATCCCCATTCCATCCCCATTCCCCATCCTCCTTAGACTGGAAACGCATTGGCAGCACCTCCTGTGGTTCAGATTTCCATGGGCGGCGATGACCACTTTCCATCAGGTGGGCCGTCTGTCTGATTGTCAGTCAATTGACATAAAAAAAATACAAAATACTAAACCATTTTTTCCCGACAGCGCCAGGAGGGTAATGTTTTTCCAGTGTATGTAAGAGTATGTATGTATGTTTATCTCTTAGGCACGCTCTATTCTATAGCCTAAACAGCTAGTTAGATGATTTTCAACATATGAGGTTGATGACGTTAGATTCGTCTTATTCTAAGGAGTGACGTATTATTTAACTAAAAACATTAAAATAACAATGTTAAAAAAAAAAACCGTCTGCATAACCTCTAAAAAGTGAGAAACATGAAATTGATTCTGCCGTACCCATTGGAGTCGATATGGAAATGGCTGGTCATAAAAAATAATAGTATTCATTGGTGAGACGCATATCTTAATACATACTCGTACATACATACATATATCACGCCTGTTTCCCAAAGAGGTAAGCAGAGACCACGGATTTCCACCTACTACAATCCTGACACACCTTTCGCTTCGTCTACTCTCATTAAGTTCTTCATGCACGCTCACCGGTTTATCTTGATAAATTTCAAAAATACTATGTACAAGTAGCTAAAAAGTTTTTTTGCCAAATACTATCCTACTTCTTTTTTACTACTATATTATTATAATAAATCCATACTTATATTATAAATGCGAAGGTAAATCTATTTGTTACTTTTTCACCCCTAAATCGCTGAACCTTTTTTTTTGAATTTTTTTATGAAGATGGATTGGACCTTGGAGAAGGACCTAGGCTACTTAAATAATTATTCTACGTAGACGAAGTCGCGGGCACCAGCTAGTAATATTATAAATGCGAAAGTTTGGATGAATGTATGTTTGTTACTTAATTACGCCAGAACGGCTAAACGGATCTGGATGAAATGATGAAATAACACATAGGCTCCTTTTTACCACAGGAAATTTGAAAGTTCCCGAAGGAATAATTATAACCGAATTCCACGCGAAGGAAGTCGCGGACAGAAGCTAGTATAGGTAATAATATAATTGTGAAAGTATTTGAAGATGTTTGAATATGTGTTTGTCAATCACGAACAACGGCTTTGGATGAAATTTGGCAGACAGATAGACCATACCTTTGAATAAAACATAGGATACTTTCCATCCCGATCCCACATGAAAAAAGTCACTGTAATATTGCTTTGTTTTCCGAATTATACGGCAGACATACCAAGTGCCGAGCTACTAGCAGATTGTCTAGACGTAAATCTCGACTTGCAAGTTTTGATTCAAACGAAGTAACAAGTGAAGTCAGCTAAAAGCTGGGTAAAACCATTCTTTGTTCTTAGAATTAAGGAAAACTTGAACAAAAACCCTTCTTAGGATTCTTTTCTAGAAGATCACGTGGCGATATTTTAGTATGAGACGGTGTTCGAGGAATTGAGCGATGATCACGTGGTTTAAAAATCACTAGTAATTCTTTTTTAAACTAGTTTTTTTCCCACTTCGTCCTCGTGGAATCGTTTCTCAATGCTCCCACGGGAACTTTGTATTTTTCCGGGTTAAAAATCAGCCTATTGACACTCTTCGTAAACTATAAAATGACGAAGCGGTTAGCCTAGTTGGTAGTGACCCTGCCTCCGAAGCTAGCGTCCCGGGTTCGATCCCCGGTAAGGGTAAATATTTGTGTGATGAGCACGGATGTTTGTTTCTGATGGCCGAATTCAGAAACGCCACTAAAGCATTTAATTAGAGGTTAAATGTCCGTCAACTACCTATTTGTCATCCTATATAAAAACGTCACTTTTGAGTCACGCCAACACTCACTTTAATTAAAGATATTTGAGTGGCCTTTCTGAATTTAGCCATGAGTCTTGGATGTTTCCTATGTGTATATATATATATATATATATATATATGTATTTAAGTACATTATATCGTCGAAAATCGTCGTCTAGTACTCCTAACAGCCTTTAGAGCTTACTTTGGGACTAGATCGATTTGTGTAAAATATATACCCTGATTTATTTATATTATTATATTTTTATAAAAAATAACGTTCATTGGTGCGTGAAAGAAAAAAACAACAAACCAATAAGTCGATAAACAAACTTCCTAAAATAATATTAGTAAGGATGGTTAAGTATTCCAAAATGATTGCAAGAATTCTATAGCACTACAATTTTTCTTCTGGAATTTACTGGATTCTAGACCTTGACGGATATTTTAACTAAGAGTGTATAATCAAATAATTGAGACATACATATTAAATCATCAACGTAAAACCCAACTCAATAACATAATGCTCAAATGACTATTATCCGGACGGTTGAATGTTGGATGTTTGAATTATAATATTCGTCTTTTCTTTTGTATGTGCTAGATATTTTTCGTGGTAATACATTTTTATTAAACAAAAACTATCGATTAATGATATGGTATGTACCTATAGGTAACTTATCTTTGCCTTTCATTTCATTTCATAGTCGTTTAATTTTGTTATCATCATAAAAGTTTTGGTTATATTCTAGTTTTCTTGTGAAATATAAATGCGTCATAAGTATAATTACCTACACCTAATTTATATCCAATTAGGCTTCAACACAGGCCATCTACGTCACCAGTAAAGTACCTATTAATAATAAAACACCCAAATACAAATTTAATTATTAAACCTCTTCCTCTAACAGTTGTTATCCTAAATTAATATTTCGGAAACACCAAAATATTCCTGAAACTTGAAGTAAGGATACATTATATTATACTTCTAATGATATCAATGGGATTTCCTCTGATTCTTACTTCCACAATAAAAAAGCGGACGAGTGCGAGTTGGACTCGCCCACCGAGGGTTCCGTGTTACGCGAATTTGGCATGGTCTGAACCAATTAACAATAGACTTTAATAATATCAGAACTTTGACAGTTGCATATACGTTGGCAGATTGTTGAGCTGCAGCGGTTATTATCTGGTTTGATTTTAATAAGTATATTTCTCACATTTCTATGACAGAACTCCATTGAATTGATATTTGTTGTTAGACTATAGAGTATTAACTAAAATCAGGTTTATTTGATAGCTGAAACTTAAACCGTTATGGAAATACAGCTGGAAGAAAATTGGTCTTGAATCAGTCAAGTTTGAGGGTATCAATGTGGAGCTTCTCAGGCTTAAAACTTTTTGATATTTTTATTATTTGCTAGTATTCATGCTATAACAACACATTCTGTGAAAATTCCAACCTCCTAGCTCTTACTGGTGTTGAGCTAGAGGCCTCTGACAGACGGACGGATGGACGTTGTAGGCTCAGTAATAGGGTCCCGGTGATCCCTTCGGGTACGGAACCCTAAAAAGGCACAGAGTGGCAAAAGTTTCGGCCAACTAAAACGTTATCGATTTGTTTTCCCACTATTTTATTTGCGAGGGGCTTCCCAGATATCTTTGATGGATAAAAACATAGTGACGTAATAAGCAATTGAATTTGCGAAAACATATACTTACTTTAAACAAATAGCAACTAATGTTGCTGCAACGTTCTTGTTTTAAGCGAAACGAATTCCCTAAGTGTTGATGTTAATACGACGTTTGATGTCATCATTACGGACATATTTTCCAAATATCTTATACAAAATAATCATAATGTAGTGTAAAAAATATATATATCCGTCGTCTTACAGTTTCAATATTAATTACTATAATAATCAATCTATATTATGATAATAATAGAAATGTTTTCAACACACATTCGACACAGACAGATAAAAAGGGAAGAAAAGTACTTAAGTACGAAATAAATTTATATGAGCTGTGCAAAACGGTGTCAAAAATGGTGCCACTCAGCGTTGTGCCGCGGGGAGCCTCTTTATTCAGACTAACACTGCAAGGTTGATAACGGGTCTTTATTCTGTTTGCAATCGATAAACTCTTTGACCGTATTAGTCCGATAATTGATGCCATCGAAGTAGATAAAAATATTTACAACTTTATCTATTCTGTGACGTATTCTAGGTGGCTAAATATTTCCTACACTATAACAAATGCAAAAACGTTGAGGAAATGGAGTGACTGCACAATGAAAGGAGTACTTGCCAGTAGCGCAGCCTGCCTCAAAGCCGATTCCTAACGGCTTTACTAAGCTAGAAAGCCACAAGTACCTGTCAGTGAAGTCAATGAGACTCTAAAGGTCAGACTCGCAATTGTACGGTTTTGTACTCCTGATGTTCCTTACGAAATATTTGACGCTCCGCCACTGGTAATTGCACAGTACAATTAAAGATATACCAGAACCAGTATTTGGTCCACTATTGTTGGAATCAAATGAGATGATTCAACAAATGTTATAGCATGTTTTTGATCTGAGGCACGACCATGTTCTGATAAGGTTAATTTATTCATAACCTTAGGAAAATGACTAAGATAATCGATACGAGCACGTACCGATCGTATCAACTAGTTATTTTCCTAAACTAATCAATAGATTGGATTATCAGTGTATAAAAGTAGTAATAGTTAGTATAGATAGTTTGGTTACCACCAAAATGCTTTTTAATTTTGGTTGCCCGTTTTCTTTTACCTTGACAGCAGTCAACAAACTATAAGTATCTACTAAATCATCATTATATTGTAATGTAACAACAACACTTAAGTATTTATTCAAACTTTAAGCAAGATGTTTAATGTAATAGTCATCTCCTTGTGCTGTAAAATTATAGTCTTAGGAGCATGGTGTACCCAATAAATTCCATACACAGAGGGAAAACATTTGTACGCTACTACACGTTAACCGATTTTCATAATTTTTTAACATGTTATCTACCTGAATAATATTAGGTTTACATGATTTTTGGATTTAGTTGATAAATCCTAAAAAAAATAGGTATTAGTGTTTTTATACAACGCATATCTTTGCCACAATCTCCTTATTTATATTCAATATTTTAAAAAGGAAAACCTATATACCTATATTTTGACCTACCTGAAATCATATAATTAAACTGTCAAAATCGGTTAATATTTAAAGGGGTAAAAACGGTTTCATCGGTTGTATGAAAAGTGTTATTTTTGCCGTTGGTTTACAGTCCTCTTAATCTATGCTGCGTAATAAAATCATGCGATGACTAAACTAGTCACTTCCTCATATTATGTAAAATTATTTCGGTTTTAATCCATATTGTGTACACTAGACTCACAAACAACGCAGTACGATTTAGACAAAGGGTTACGAAATATTTGTATTTTATCGACTCACGATAAATATTATCTAGCGCTTAGTCATCGGGTTATTTTAAGGTCGTATTTTGTACAAACACAAACACGTAGGAAAAATATCCGAAACATTTGGTCAACGCCTTTTGACTTTCAGAAATAAATGCTCGTGATTTCATAGTTAGTACCAGATAGTACTTAGTTTAGTTAGAGAGTGGCAATCCATCGTCTTGACTAAATAGTTATAAGAAACTTTCATTTATCTACGTGATAGACATAATAAAATGTTCATATGGCATAAAAAATGATTGGTGCCTCAATTACTGAAAATGTGTTTATTTATTTATTAATTGTATAAGGACATTATCAGATTTTATATCATTAATATCAATTTCCACTTGATGTTCTAAATCACTATTGGCTGAATTCAGAAAGGCCACTCAAATTGTTCTTTAACTAAAGTGACGTTTCAGTGACGTTTCTGTATAGGTTAACAACTAGTTGAGGGACATTTAACTACTTAATGTCTACTCAAATGCTTAAGTGGCGTTTCTGAATTGGGCCTTTAATCATCCTACTATATAAAAATAAGTCGGGTTTTCCTCCCTGACGCTATAACTCCAGAACGCACGAACCGATTTCCACGGTTTTGCATTCGTTGGAAAGGTCTCGGGCTCCGTGAGGTTTATAGCAAAGAAAATTCAGGAAAAGTTTCAACAGAAAAGCGGGAAAATCTTTTTTCACATACAGCGCCATCTCTGATACATAGCTACACCAAACGAAATGTTACATAAAACGAAGCCATCTGGTGGCGAAACGGAGTTCGCCGGGTTTGCTAGTTCTATTATAATTATTCACCTGACGTTTTAAGGATGTATAGCCATTTAGTACAGTATAATAATAACAATAAGTAAGCTTAGTTATACAGATTTTATCATTCGTAGGTAATTAAATTGTTCGATACAAAAAAGGAGGAGGATGTAAAATATATTTTTTGTATGAATCATTATGTGAACCTAACGACGCAAAACAAAAAAGAGTTTTCTAATAAATAATCGAAATTGATTCACACGCATTTTTGTTTCAGTTTCTCACTAAAAGCGGTGACTCATACAAATGGCGCCAAAAATTACTGACGCGACGCCATTACTGTTGTTTTTTTTTCTAATTCAATGTCAATGACGTGACGCAGATACCAGTTCCTTATGTAATCTAATGTTCCAACTTGCGTAATACTTATTAGGAGTATAAATTCATAGAAATGTTAACGCCAATAGAAGCTCAACTTCACAATAAAGTCGTGTTTCTTTTTTGCCCAAAGGTTAGATATCTGTTTTTATTTTATAAATCAAATGATTTTGAATATCTCTCTATCTATGGTTGCTCTACATTATTATGGAGTAATTTCCAAGGAGCGCGTCGGTAATTTATAGGAAACCTGTTCGTGTTACTATTTATTTATTCGATCAATATTTTGCAATTAACACCATATAGGTAGAATAAATTCGCAAGTTAGGCTCAATTTAAGAATTCCATAGGATATTGTCAAACATGGTTTTCAAATATTATTCTGAAGTTATAGTCAAATTTTGGTACATACATATTAAATTATCCTGAATATTTAGATACTGTCGAAGTTCTTATCCAAGCATAAACAATACTTTTTTCTAATGCAGTACGAGCTTTGATAGTCCACAAAAAGTTGGTAGACTTATAACATAATATAATACCCTATGCAGGTCGCCTAAGTTCCTGGTAGAGCTATAAGTAAATTATCGTCCAAAATACTGATACAATATTTAGCTAACCAGTCACAATAGCTGCAATGACTCAGTGTTTTCCATATTATTAAGATTAGGAAAATTTTCATAATAAAAGTTCGTTACCCAATCATACTGTTGGCTTTCTTGAGACAAATCAAAATCAACTGGTCCAGCTCTAGTTGGGTTTCAAACAGTTGCAAATCATTGTGGCGTCTGGATGGTTTTGTCTCTGTTTCTTTTGCTTTCTTGTTCTTTCATCCAGCCATTTCTTATCTATGTATACACTGCAACTATCTCTGATCCTTGTAATTGTCATTTATGTATTATTAAATTCAGATAATTAAATAAACAATTCGGTAGAAAATTTAATAAACCATAATTTTGACTAAAGATGTGCCGTTGCCATATTCCCATTCCCGGCAATATTGTTATTTAGGATTATACTGGGAATATTCTCAATTTTTCCGGCAAGTTTCCAATATCCATCCATTCAACATGCAACATTATAACATTTATAGAGTCAACCCGGGAATATTGCCGTAAATTTTACCATTTTGGGCAATATTTCCGGTAACGACATATAACTATTTTTGCCACGTCGTGCAAGCTTTTTTCAGCCATTCATGTATTCAAAAGTTTTGGGCGGTCGTATAGTAGTTTAGCAATACCTTTAAAATGTAAACATGATTTTCCATATAGAATAGAATAGAATAGAAAAAGATTTATTCGGCGAAAACATCAACATAACAACTTAGTAATAAATGGTAAAATATAATACAGTGATGACAAGAGAGTGTGATGTGAGCCGAAATGGTCTCCTCTCAGCAATGCAGCTAGCATGGTAGTGCTAACGGCGCTGGTTTTCTGTGAAGCCAGAGCGGGTTGTTCGGGACAGCGTACTGTGGTTTTAAATAAATAAATAAGTTTGGAATAATAAAAAAAGTTTGCGGAATATAAATAATAATCATAGAAAATAAACTATGTGAGTCAGAGGATATAGGTTCGAAGATGGGATGCGGAATAAAAGTTAAATTAAATAAATAAATTGACTACTAGTTGTTTATTGCCCATATCCTACAGTAGGTACTTGAAGATCGAAAAGGTGTTTTTTCAGCTTAAATTTAAAACTGCTAACCGACTTAGAGTGTTTTATCGGTGGTAGCAGATTATTCCAGCACTTCGTGGCAGCATAGCGAAAGCTGCCACGAAATGCAGCAGTACTGTGCCTCGGGCATATAAGTCGAGAAAAAAATCGTAATCGTTGGGAAATTATAAGTTTATCATATAGATAAACTGGCTTTTTGTGCCTAAACTTCCATATAAACAATGATGTATTTTAAGAATCCCGTGGAATAAAGTTGACTAATACTTGGCATAGTTCAGAAATTAACGCAACTCAGGAAATTCCAATGATTTTTGTAAGTTCCTAGTCATCTTGCTTGACGGAATGATTTAGTGCGTGTTATAAAATAAAATACACACATCAGTTATCAAACAGTGATAACATAAATACGAATAAAGGAAATTAGGATAATTGTAATGAATATGCACAATCTAAGTATGATGTTATGATAATTGACATTTTTTAAATCATAAAAAGCAAAATTCTAATTTAATCTCAGAACAATATTGGACAAGGCACAATAAGTGACTTCATGAGCATCTGCCTAAGCGATATCGCGTATCGGATATTTACGATACGGCTACAAGTAACAATAGCTATAATCGTAGCACAATAATTTGCGATATCGCTTCGGCAATGTCGATTATAGACCCTGGACTTCTACCGTTCAATCCCAAATTAATTATAAATCTTCTTCGTTTTCTGACACAATGGCAATTATTTTTTCATACAAATTAATATTTAATTACACACTATACGTGAATTCTTTTAATAATTGCAAATTATTGGGGTATGACGTATATTTTTAAGTCTTTTCAGCCATCTCGGTGACGCATTGTCAGATGGCAGATGATAACAGGAGACATGGTGACGTCATGGGATAAATATGCTGCTTCGGCGAATCATTGTTGATGAGTGATGACATTATCATTGTAGGTCACATGGCCTAACAAGACCGACCCGCGCAAATCGTTTGACAGATTCTCCCAACTACGTCACGTGTAGCTACGTCACTTCCGCGACGATTTCAGTTGTCAGACAGTGGGATGAGAGCGCTGGATTATCCTCCTGATGCATAAATATTAATTTAAGACGAATCTGTGATACCTTGGTTTCAGTCATTTGCTGGTAAGATGAGTGTGACCCTACGACTTTTAATACAAAAGGCGATAACGATTTCCACCCTTTAAATGTTAACCGATTTTGACCAATTTTTGATACTTAGGTTGTCAGTCAGAAACCAATCTAGGCCTTTATGTTTTGGTTTTTTCACTATTAGACTTTGATGATCTTTTATCAATATTCAAAAACCGTATAGACCTTGATTTTGTTCAAAATGATAACCTGTCAAATATCGGTCAAAATCGGTTAGCATTTAAGGGGTGGAAATCATTATCTCTTTTTGTATGATAAGCCGTAAGGTAAAGGCACCTATTAACGACCCCATGAAAATCGACACCCATTATCGTGGTGTTTTTAAATACGTGTTTTATTAGCGAACGGCTTGACTGATTAAGAATATTTTTTCACAAGACCAAAGCGTACTTAGTTGTCTATTGGATTTACTGGCGCGGGTGCGTATGCATCAACCAAAGAACTTGCAGCTCGTCAATTCCGGCACCGGCGACGCAGGAGCAGCTTATCCCATACAAACACGTTAGACCATACGGAAGTGCTCTCGCATCTTACTTAGCGATTTGCGTATTAATTGTAATAACTAATCTAAAACTATGTTTTTTAAAAGATTTATTATAGTTTCGTTTGCGACTTCGAAATACTTTTTTTCTGATATTTTGTTTGGGAATATGTAAAAAATTTAATATAAAATACCTCGATATTTGGATCCATTTTTCACTGTGGCTCCTAATTCCGAGGTATACCACGATAATACGTAAATACTTTAGGTTCATTGGCATTCTTTTTTAAATTTATTGTCGGTTTAGTATCTAAACTTTTTATGTTATTGAAATCTTCATCTATCTAAGCAGCTAAAGAGCTATATCCGTGGTATGAAAAATATACAAGAAGGCCTTAATTTTTGATAAAAACGTAAGCATTATATTAGTGGTTTCTATAGACACCCTTAAATTAATAATTCGTTTAAATATACAGATAAAATCAAAGATTTACTTCCTAGTTTTATGAGTTTGATTTTATAAGCAAATCGAAATATATATTGTCGATTTGTTTAAAAATAATCACTACTTCTTATCATTTTTATGGGTCGTAATTAGGATTTACAGCACTGTTAATTAAACTTATTACCGATGGTATACACAGATAACCCTCGGTAATAGGATATATGGGAACCTAATTCCGATTTATTCAAGATTAGTAAGAGTCGGAGATAGGTTCCTCTAATATTACCTATTACCGAGTGACAACGTAATGAAATAACTAATTTAGGGTACCGTGGTTCTGATATCTTTGAAATAATCATTATTTTGATTTTGGTAAGTAGTTTTGCTTATCTATCGGAATCTGTTGTTCTTCCTACTTAGCTATGCTTTTTATATCAGTGGGACTAAGAGTAGGTATATACTATATCTATTTTTTGAGCTCAAATGTTACGGTAAAATCAAATTAAATTCTAGTGTAAAGTCAGTATGTTTTTGATTTGTTATTAATTATTATTAGTTACTTGTAAACAAACATGGCTTTTCGATTTAAATGTTTGATTATTTTAATTTTATTGTTATAATTCTAAAACTATAAATACTCAAGAGTTCATTTTTATTGCAATCTTCTAAAAAAAAATTATCAAAGAAATGTACGGAACCAAAACTGTTATTAATTCTTACCCTCGGTAATAAGAACCAAATTCGCGGTATTAGGATCACAACCTATCCAATACCACGGTAATAGGGGATTTCGGCATTTTGGCATTAATAAATATTTAACTATTAGTTACTACCTAGAATTAGACCATAAACCTACAAAATAACAAGTTAAATCTATATACTTTCATTATAAAAATCCTTACTCTCGTTACGCTGTCTTGATACCCTTAATTTTTGGCTCTTACTTGAAAACTTGCTTAACTACCACGGTAATAGGTGCCTTTACCTTAGGTACACACTTCTCAGACAAAAGCGTCGGTATATCCTCCTGACGCATGAATATCAATTTTGTTATTGTGAAATATAGTCCTATAATCGGCAGTTTCCCCCTCAATATTTTGCCTCAGCTTTCATTGCACAAAAACAATGTATACGCGGAATTTGTGATGTCTCTCGGGTTACATCCTGCAGGCCATTATTCAGGGACCTGAAACTATTAACTGTGCCTTCGTTATATATCTTTGAAGCCTGTATCTTTGTTAAGTCGCATCCTAACCTGTTCAATAATACTGGTGATGTGTGTGTATTCCATACTCGATATCCCTTTAAATTAACCCTGCCTATAACAAAAACCAAGCTGTTTAAAAATAACTGCTTCCCTATGGCCATTCGATTATATAACAAATTACCGAGACATTTTCACGATCTCATATTAAAAGACTTTAAACTTATTACATATATGGCTGCAAGAAAAGTGTTTTTATAGTGTTAAGGAATATTTAAATTTAAAAATGACATTTAATGGGTAATTAACATTGTATAACTGCTATTTTATTATTATTATTATTATTATTGAAACAAGTTTTTCTATTTGCATCTAATGTAATTGTATTCAATTAATATTCTATATCTCACCTACTTATTAAAATTTGCACGTCATCATATGACAAAACACGTGAAACCAATTGTACCACTTAATGTCTTATTTGTACCGTGTCTTATGCGAATAAAATTCTGATTCTGATTCTGATTCTCAGGCCTATTCAATTCGATATCGTAATTGATATCTTGTTCTAGGTATGATGCCTTGCGTTATGAATTTGACACGTTTGTTTACTTACTTCATACACTTTTACTGCACATTTTAAACAATAACAAGGCTTAAATAATATTCATATAACGATTACCTATGTATTTTTATGTTTAAAACCTATTATTAAACACTGACTGACTGACAGAGCACAGTCAAAACCGGTCGAGCTAGCTACAGGCATGAAGCATCTTATATCGTAAGTTAGCACTAAGAAAGGATTTTTGAGAATTCAAAGGGCTTTAAATAGGGGATGAAAGTGCGTCAGTTTTAAAGTTACTAGGTTTGCCGATGAGAAATAGTCTCTTAATAGGTAAATCAATTGAGCCTGAAGCGCATTGCTCTCCCAACTAGCGCCATAATGATCGGTCCTACGCCGTCAACTACGGTCATCTAATGGGTAATCCACAGACCAAATATCCTTAGGCTATGCGGTATCATAGCCTAACTTTTATTAGCAAATAAAGCTGCCAATCTTGCCGCGTGGGGTTTTTAGAGCATTGTGATTGGTGAGTTCAAGGCTATGCGCACCCTCGCCAGCCTATAGCCTCGTCGCTTATGGTTTTTTGCCTCTAATGCTGGCACCGGGGGTAACTCAGCTATGCGGAGTCTATTGGATATGTGATATGTGTGGTTAACCAGCGATCTTTTGTTTTTTGTTGGTTTGTTTGCTAAGATGCTTTTTGGTAGAGCCAAACAGTAATCCTCACTAGATGATTAGGTACTGTTTGAATGGGCCTGCTCGACCAAGGTAGTACCACACTCTCACAGAATATTGGCGTAAAGTAATAGCTTGCTATTGCGTTTCGTACGGTGAGTGACGAGATCCGGAGGCCTATTCCCTCATCCCTATCCCATCCCCATTCCCCATCCTCCCTAGACTGGCAACGCATTGGCGTCACTTCTGGTGTTGCAGATGTCCATGGGCGGCGGTTACCACTTTCCATCAGGTGGGCCGTCAGCTCGTTTGTCAGTCAATTAACATATAATTTCCTTCTAACTAGGTACCTAAATCACGTCATTGGCACGCACTAGTCTACCGTTATCAGAAAATTTCACGCTGAATATTATTATCTGTTAAAAATGGCGTATGCGCAGCTAATTTTTATGATCTTACGTCGTTTTGAAACACGACAGCTGCAGAGTGCCATTTTGATGACTAGAATTTTCTGTCACTGATTTGTTTTTGCAATTTAGACATCTTTTTCCTTATTTACGTAGAACTAGGTTATTTATATATAAATATGATCGAGTCAAGTTTTTTAAGCCGAGCAGCTGAATTTGGCATTCCATCATGCTGTTGTCAATAGCGTACATTTTATTTAAATAACTTACCTTAGAATTCGTGTTTTTACGGATGTTATGTTAATAACTAGACAAACGTATGTATTATTCAGTAACAAAGAAAATATTTTATAAGTATTATACAAAAAGGTCGCCTATCATAATCTAGATAAAAACAAGGTCAATAAATTTTTTTAAACAATGAAATAGACTGCATCACGCCCACTCACTGTTTATACTCGTAAATATTAAAAATCGTTATCGGCACATCGTCACCACATTCTTGGTCTCGACACGATAAAAAAAAACGTGACTGCTTCCGATAACCGGAGTTTGAATGTGGAATTGAAATAATCACTATGAGCATATTCTGAACAGTGCCAAACAGAGACAATATATTTGCTCCAAAAGTGGAATGCTGCTTTCCATTTCTTCTATGAGAAAAAAAATAATTACTCACACTCAATTACTACATATTACATTATTCAACTTCTCCTATGAGAAACAATTGAATGACGCTCAACTACTACACATTAAATTATTCCACTTCTCCTATGAGAAATAACTGAAATACGATCAATTATTACATATTATTATGGATAACTAAAATGATGTCTGGATAATTGGATAAGTTTCTGACTCAATGACGCTTAAACAGGTGAACGAATTGTATGGATAATAGGCGGATAATTTCCTGAAAAATTCTAATTAGTCCGTCATTTACATTATAGAAAAATATTGAACACGTTTTTTTCTTTTTTGAATTTAAAAAAAATGACGTAGATATAGTGCGTTGAAGTTGCGCGTGACGTCAGGACTTTGCTCACTTTTTACCATTAAGTGACGTGATGAGCCCCCACTCCCGAACATTGATGCGCGTTCTCTTTGTCAATTTTGATTGATTTGATAAAGCAAAAAATACGTGTTATTTTTTTTTTTGATAATCTCTCTGACGGACTAATTAGTATATTTTTTTTTTACACAGGTAACATCCCTATTGTGTGTTGATATATCTTAAATAACCTAACATAGAAGGATATGTACATAGGTACGAATCGTACGTATCCATATATCGAAATAGTTATAGTTTCCGAGAAAATAACGATAATCGAATTCAACGCAGACGATACAAGTGCAACAGAAAACCTCTTTAATTCCGCAGTCGGTTAAACAGTACACATTATTCTATCTAACATTGCACTATTAAAGAAACAAAACAGACGAGGCATGCGAAAACAACCAGACACAATTATAGATTCTCATATTATTTACTAATAGATGTTATTGTGTTGGTCATTGTTGCGGGGCATTGTGTCGAAGAATGCTGTTTGTTGTACTACAGGGTTAGCAAGGTTGTATAAGGGCCCCTTACCCAAGAGTTACCGTACTACGAACCTTGTCACCTTTGTCAGTTAGGTGTTGTAGGTTGTACGCCCCGGAATTGGATTGTTGGATCAATTCACAGACCATGCCATAATGACATCGGTAATCCTCAAAGTTACAATACACAACACAACGTAGTAGATTGTTGCACCAATCAGAACGTGATTCATTATTGCGCCGAGTGTTAGTTTGGAGCCCGAAAGCAAGTGAGGGCTCTAAAACATGAGCGCAATAATACATCACTTGATGCGAGGTGCATAATCTGCTTTCTTAATACTATTGTAAAAAGTTAAAAAAAGTAAAGTAAAACACTAAAACCCGACTAGCGACGTTAAGAGCATTATTGCTCCTGCCCCTTAGAATTTTCTCCCCGAATCCTAAGATACCCTATTTATTAAATCGATCCAGTGGTTTAGAAGCTAAAAGAGAAGGAGAGGAGGAGGATCCGAAATTTTTTACAGTAAATTTGTATCTGCTCATTTCATTTTCATATAACGACAATTTCTTTTTTATCTTTTGTTAATTAATGTTTATCTTTTCAGCCAGTAATTGGACATAACATTTTAAACGAGGCAATCACAGTTTGATATGGCCGCCGACATGCGCATCTTGCTAATACTTTGACAGTCTACAGAAAAGTGATCAGCTGTGCCGTCGGACTGTGAATGGGCGAATGGGTGGCTGGTGGTATAAACTTCTTGATTAACTAACCAAATAAATAAATAAAAGCGGCCAAGTGCAAGTCGGACTCGCCCATGAAGGGTTCCGTGATTTATGACGTATTAAAAAAACTACTTACTAGATCTCGTTCGAACCAATTTTTGGTGGAAGTTTACATGATAATAATATATGATGTACATATATTTTTTAGTTTTATCACTCTCTTATTTTAGAAGTTACAGGGGGGGGACACATTTTACCACTTTGGAAGTGTCTCTCGCGCAAACTATTCAGTTTAGAAAAAAATGATACTAGAAACCTCAATATCATTTTTGAAGACCTATCCATAGATACCCAACACGCATGGGTTTGATGAAAAAAAAAAATTTGAGTTTCAGTTCTTAGTATGGGGAAACCCATTTTTTTTTTTTTCTATTTTTGTGTGAAAATCTTAATGCGGTTCACAGAATACATCTACTTACCAAGTTTCAACAGCATAGTTCTTATAGTTTCGGAAAAAAGTGGCTGTGACATACGGACGGACAGACAGACAGACAGACAGGCAGACATGACGAATCTATAAGGGTTCCGTTTTTTTCTTTGGCTACGGAACCCTAAAAATACAAAACAGTGCAATAACGAATTTTGTATGAAACTTTATTGCTCTAGAGTAAATAAGTCTGCTTTGTGCTGAGTATTTAAGGACATAATGATGAAATTAAAGCGTAGTTGGAAGAAAAAGACACTTTTGTTAACATAGTACACGCTTGAATTCTGAATCACTTCAGGTTTTTACAAAAGTCAGATCTAATTTTACATATAGTAATGCTGTACAATTTTTGATATTCCGGGCTGATATTTTATCGAACGGATCTTTGTAAGACCGAGCCATAAAGGTAATGGTTGATTCCCTTGCAAGTATCAAAATATGTGACATAAACTGCCGTATCTTTTGATTGCGGTGACTTAGAAGGTTAATTTTTTCACAGCTCTATATTTGAACTTGATACCTCCACGCGTTCTTGAGAAAAAGGTCTTGACACACAGACAGACAGACGGCCAGACAGACGGACAAAGAAGTGATCCTATAAGGGTTCCTTTTTTCCTTTTGAGGTACGGAACCCTAAAAAACAGGGCTCAGCTCGTTCGTTTTCGTTGCCATTTCAACCTAGCGGCGGCGCGTGCGATTTTTGCGGCTCGGACACAAAAGATAGATATGAATGGGGGATCCAGGCGGTCGATCACGGACTTATATAAAGAGGGGTTCCTCTTTATATAAGTCCGTGATCGACCGAGCGAGCGAAGCGTCTCCGTTTCAGCTTCGGCAAAAATGCTTTCGTATCCCCGGCGTCTCTCCATTTGTTCTCGTCTACAGGTCGCAGTTCTCAACCGATTCTCGTAAAAAAAATTTGACGATCCAGTTTTTCGAAATATTCTGAAATTACGGAGATATGGTGGTTTTAGCAATTACAAACTTAATGGCGGTTTTGGTAAACTAACCCGACCTATGGCGATGTATGGGGATATCAGTTTTCCAAAGTTAAGTTTGTCGCGAGGCCAATCATTATTTCTTACTTTTCAAAAGGTTTTTGCTTTTGATTAAAAAAGTGGCAACCCTACTGGCAACACACTGGTCACAGACTTAAGACTACCTATATTGGGCCAACCAATCGGTCTTATGCTATGATCTATGATCTACATATTCAATGCGAAAAAATACCTAGCAACTTTGCGTTACACAACTACCTACTGGTATTTATATGCAAACAGTTTTTGCCCAACTACACAGTAAAATAACTTAAATGTACCCTGGCAACCGTCAAAATCTCATTGCCGACGTAACCAAAATACATAAACCATTTTAAACAAGAAAATAATAAAAAAATAGATGATATAACCCATTATTTGGTATAACAACTTTATTCATGTGTTAGTCCGTATATTTCCTTCGTAATGTGTACTTTAGGATATTATGTAACTTGTTTTGTATAACATAGAAATTCAAGGTGAAGTCTGTGTGAGAATTTTAAATGTCTTTCAATATAACAATTTTATTTGTTGACCTAAATAAATTAGAAATTGACGCATTTACAAACTCATTTTACCTAGTTTATCGGCCGACCGGATCGCTCGGATTTACAATGCTCATCCACATTGCTTAAGTGATATGGTATATCACATCGCTTTGTTTCATCTTTATCTTATTTTGCGAAAGTTTGGAACGTGGTTAGGTTGCCGGTGTAGGTGAGGGTGGAGACAGGTAAAAGACAGGATATGGTATCGGTGGTTTATTTTATAAATACGAGGCACTCTGGAACAACATTATAAAACTTATGAATATAGGTTGGTGAGGCTATGGAATGAGATGATTTGGAGGCTTTTTGTGACACTCTACTTACGATTAAGTGCCTCACTGGTAATTCTTAGTGACAGGATAACGGGTACAATTGTGCTTCCTTTGTAATTCGCACTGCACTTTTTAACTGCGGTTACTATGATTCTAATTATTTAGCTATTTTACAGTATGTATGTATTAAAATAAAGCTATGCTTCTTTATAATTCTAAGACCTTTCTAGGCCGAGCTCTCTTATGAAGTGAAGTCAATTTTCTAAATCGATCTATCGATCTAACGTTTGCGTTTAGAATTTGGAATTGGAAAATAATTTGAAGGAAGAAGAAGAAGAAGATGAAAAAGAAGTCATTCGAAGGAGTTTTGAACGAGTCGCGATAGCACCTCGTTACAAGTTTACATTGAAAAGAAAGTCACGGAGTTTTTAGACCGCTATGATTGGTGCGTGCGTTTAAGGCAAAATTGCTTATGGTATTTTACCTCTAATGTCGGTAGATAATAGAATTGGTAAATGTTTTTTGCCTCAGGGTTACCTCACGATGTTTTCCCTCACTGAAATAGTGAGGCACATCGATTACCACAGTTTGCAGGTAGGTAAACATTATATCCGAATATATACCAATATCTGAATAAAAGGAAAGTAAAAAAAATGATTTATTTTACGAGTGCCTCATGTTATATGTATTCATATGGTAACACCAAGTCTTATATATTCAATTTGAATTTAATGCAGGCAACACAAAACGTAACCGTTGAAAAAAATAGCTTCAAGCAATCTCAGAAAGCTTTACATAAAATATAAAACTGGGTTTAATTTGTTGTTAATACCTGTGTATGGCGAAAGTAGCATTATTTAGGTAGCATTCGACAATGGTAGGTTTTTTTATTTATTGTAATTATTATAGTTCTTCAGAAAGTAATTTTTAGGAGCAAAAGCTATTTTATCCTATGTAAAGCAATCCTAGGAGAAAAATTGGCAAAGTGATGTCTAAAATATTATCAATAATTGTACCTCGGTTTTGCTACGCCATCTATCGGTGAATTTCTTAAATTGCGATTGCAATTCGTTCAATCAATAAGGTCCTTCGAAAAGCTGGACGTAATAACGCACTATCCGCGCCATTTTGCTCAATAAATTATTAAAATGAAGTATAGAACTATTATTAAATTAGTTATTTCATGTACTATCTTACATTACACTATGAAATGCAATAAAAGATTGTGCATTGTGTATATTTGATTGAACCACAGACCATATATTCAATGAACGCCAAATACCCGGGCGACCCCCGCAGCCAACATTAGGTGTCTTTAGGATATTTGTTCTGTGCATTGAAAACCCCACAAATTATGATTGTGGTGCATTGAAATAGTAAGGAACTGCTCAAAGCAATTCTCGCGAAGCTTACTTTTAAGGTGTCAAACGCGAATCTGACACCATCGCACGTTCATTCGCACGGCAACCACGGTCCTTGAAACCCGTTTAAGTCACACTATTATAATTAAGTATCTAGCACAATTTCACAACGTGTTAGACAGCACCACCGAACCCACCCTCCACAGTGATATGATAGCGTGTGAATCAAGCAATATTAGATTTTTGTATGTATGTCGTAAGAACTAAGACATCAGCAATAGGGTGTGGGTAAGCCATGGCGCTGGCGTTTGGCAACCTTCTATGAGACTTGTTACCCGAAATTGTACTGATAGGCATATCCTTCTTTTGAGATCTTTTTTGTGGCGCCATCTAGTTTAATTGGCTTTTATCAGCTTCGGCTTATTTCAGTGCCAGTTGTTTATTTGGCCATGATTATAAGGAATGAATTGTTACTAATGTTAAAAACATCAATACTAACAAATGAGGTTAAAAACTTGAAATAATCCACGATTCCGCATAAATTTAAAAGAGTTTTCTTCTGGACAGCACGTGATTCCACCAACACGTGCAGAATAAATCCTTTCTCATTTTCCCACTTAGCAGTATAATTTTGCGGAATTGAAATTTATATTTTCCATTAGTATTTCGGTGAAGGAAAAACATCGTCAGGAAACCTGCACACATCTGCGAAGTGATAAAGATGCGTGTCTCCAATTCGCACTGGGCCCGCGTGGGGACTACTGTCCAGTTCCTCATAAGAGGAGGCCTGTGCCCAGCCGTGGGACGCATAGGCTGATAATAATGATGTAAATAAGTATAACTTTAAATGTGTCTGTTTGTTTGTTATTTTTCTACGTTCCAAAAACGAAATAGCTTTTTTTCTATTAATAGTAGACGGAGCATTTGTCTGTGAACGGATATGGATTATACTTAAGACTTAAGTTCTAATTCTGACAACACTTATTGCAATCAAATTGATACACATAGCTATAGAATTGTTATTATTTTGAGCGATAAAACAGTTCTAACGATTTGAATGGAATTTTGTGTTTAGATAATGTTTTAGTTTCTAAATTTGTCTAAATACGTCATTTAACCTTTTGGCCGCCAAGCATGTCTGAGAAGTAACACGAATTTCAACTTTAAGTCAAGGTGGTGAAGGACTTTTTTACCCTGTATACGCTGTCACGCATAGTCGACAACGGCGGCCAAAAGGTTAAGCAGGTTTTCAGGTATAATTATAATGTCCAGATTTAAGTCCGTGTCGCGTGTCCGTGTCGGCAGACCACCCACACGGTGGACTGTCGACCTGGTGAACACTGCGGGTCTCCGCTGGATGCAAACTGCACAGAATCGGTCGTTGTGGCGACCATTGGGGTAGACCTAAGTCCAGCAGTGGACGTCTTTCGGCTGAAATGATGATGATGAATGAAGACCGTGTCGTGCTCCTAAAAGCCCAATGCTGTCGTTATCGACTCCAATCACAAAAGGTATGTATAATTATAATACAATACAATACAAATACTCTTTATTAAACACCTCATAACACATATTGGAAAAATACAAAGAAATAAGTAACAAGATAGACAATAGGCGCTCTAATCGCTAAGTAGCGATCTCTTCCAGACAACCATCGAAAGAAGAGATCGCATAAGAGAGACAAAGGCAGATGGTGCAAACTATAGTAAACATTTAAAATACATTATATACACAGATATATACATAATAATGATTTATAGTTTTATTTTATTACAAGTAATAGTATTTAACTATATAAAATGACATGTAATATTAAATAATTTGAATACATGAGTATGAGTATCCGGCCGGATACCGGATAGTGAGTCGGATAGTCCGTATAGTAACTAGATATCCGTTGTAACTTTGATATACAAGAATTGCTAGTATAATATAAAAAAATTCGGTATCTTTTGATTGTTTATGGGTACAACAGCTCGAATTTCCATGCCCAATATATTCCATGTATAATGTATTCCAGTGATATAAGTATTGAAATAAAAACATTTTGTATGATCTTTGCCTACTTTGTTAGCCCATATTTCACCATTCATATTACTTTTTTTCGTATAACTTTAATTTTTTATAATAGAGTTTGATATTTTGTTATTATTGATTGCTTGAATACAGACTTACCTGATGGAGAGTGATGACGCGGCCGAAGGTGAAACGCGATGGCCCAGGAAATGCCTATTTAATTTAAGAGTAAATAGGCAAGGAAAGGAAAGAAGTATGAAGAATGACCTAAACTGGGACAGAAAGATGGTTTTTTCGGTACAATTGTCCAGAGCCAACCTCTCCAAATGGCTACACAAGGTATCATGCCGGACGATTGGAGCCGGTTGCCGGCATTGCTTTGCCAAGTAGGTGGTGACCAATTGAAACCAGGGCGTCTATTCGGGAACGTCTAAGTGATACCATAAATTAAGTATAACCAGATAGGTCAACTCCATACATTGAAATGTGACCACCTCAAACCCCCGTATTCGTAGATGGCGCTAGGGAGCAACCCTTTATTTACAAAGCCTCTAGGATTTCAGCGCCATCTGTCAGTTTTCTTTGAAAATACATGAAAGAATAACTGTTTCTGGTTATGGATCTTTGGAAAAAGAATCGCAGATGGCGCTATTTTAGGAATAGCATAAGCAATTTCGCAAAACGATACCCAGCAGCGCCGTATAAAAATAATTAGGTAAAATTTCATGACGCGACCATAGCTTCATGGCGTGAGGTCGGTAGGTAAGTACCGTGCGCTCCCCGCTTCTGACGTCACGCCACGGAGAGATTTAATATATTTAATATGCGTATTTCAGATGATCAAGCAATTTTTTAATGATTTTAATTTTTCATATTTATATTTATATTAAAATATGATACATTCTTTTTAAATATAAGTACATAGTGTAATTTAATAAGTTCTCATTCTTCATCGATATTTTGCACGAACTCATGCGGCACCTTAAAATCTATATCTGAGGATTCATGTAGCCTCCGAAAACGAATCCGTTTCCGTTCTCAGAATTACAAAAAGCGGCCAAGTGCGAGTCGGACTCGTCCATGAAGGGTTCCGTGATTTATGAGGTGTTAAAAAAAAACTACTTACTAGATCTCGTTCAAACCAATTTTCGGTGGAAGTTTACATGGTAATGTACCTACATCATATTTTTTTTAGTTTTATCATTCTCTTATTTTAGAAGTTACAGGGGGGGGACACACATTTAACCACTTTGGAAGTGTCTCTCGCGCCAACTATTCAGTTTTAAAAAAAAAGATCTTAGAAATCTCAACATCATTTTTGAAGACCTACCATAGATAGGGACGTATGGATTTTATGAAAAAGAATTTTTTGAGTTACAGTTCTAAGTAGAGGGACCCCCAAAATTTATTGTTTTTTTTTCTTCTATTTTTGTGTGACAATCTTAATGCGGTTCACAGAATACATCTACTTACCAAGTTTCAATAGCATAGTTCTTATAGTTTCGGAAAAAAGTGTCTGTGACATACGGACGGACGGACGGACGGACGGACGGACGGACGGACAGACAGACAGACAGACAGACTGACAGACAGACAGACAGACAGACAGACAGACAGACATACAGACATGATGAATCTATAAGGGTTCCGTTTTTTGCCATTTGGCTACGGAACCCTAAAAATGGCGGCCATTTTCAAAACTGGGCACCGTTAATCAAATAGTTAACTTCGTTAATCGCTACTGCGTTCCTAACAAAGTTAACTTCGTTAAACGTTACAGCGTTACATTACGGAAGATTTAACGGAAGTTAACGTTAATCGTTCATTGGTAACTCGTTATAGAAGTATGCCGTTGCGTTAGGTATTTACTTATACAAAATATTGGTATTGTGCTATGAAAGTTTAGGCAGGACATGAAACATTAGTAAAAATTGGGTACCTACTTATTGCATTAGAGTTTGTAATAATACCTATTACCTATTTAGAGATCAAATTCAAATCAAAAGCTATCTGACATAACCCGCGCAGTGTTCTTTTGGCAAATAGGTACTAAATAACGTTTAACGGACTTTAATTGTTTTAACGGAGTTTAATGAGTCCGTTAACAATTTCAGAAGTTAACTTAAAAGTTAATCCGTTACTCGAAATGTTAACTTCGTTAATTAACGATCAACGGATTAACTGTCATGTGTCCAGCCAGCTATGGCATGGCTGGGCACCGTTAATGAAATAATTAACTTCGTTAATCGCTAATCCGTTAATAAAAAGCTTTAATTCGTTAAACGTTAAAGAGTTACATTTCGCAAGATTTAACGGAAGTTAAAGTTAATCGTTAACACGTGATAGAAATTCCATTTTATATATCGTTAATGTTAGTGATTTACTTACTAATAACAAAAATTATGGTATGGACTGTGGAGGTTTAGGCAGGACATAGGACATGAAAAATGTATAAAAGAAGGGTCTACGCGCGATGACCGCGGCCGGCTAGCCCGACCCGAGCGTAGGCATACCTACTTACTAGTCAGGCGTGTTTTGCGCTCGCGGTGCCGTAGATACGCTCGGTGTCCTTTTGGCAACCAGTAGGTACTTTACTTAATTAACGATTAACGGGCATTAGTTGTTTTAACGGAAGTTAATGAGTCCGTTAACAATTTAAAAAGTAAACAATTTAACTTCGTTAATTAAGATTTACGGATTAACGGTCTTGTGGCCAGCTATGACTAGTTCATGCGTGTCTTCGACCTTGGTCATTTACCAGCGCAAGCGGCCATGGACATAGATACCTAACTCCGCGTAATGCCTAGGTACGAGCGCGCGGGTCAATTTATGATTGTCAGACGAAATGTGGGATGAAATGAGAGACGAGATTACTTCGAGAATGACGTCACATAGCTGGTGAGAGCCCGTTGATATGTTTGTATGTATCTGCGCAATTATCTTAAAATCCGTCCGTACTAACTTACAAGATTAAATGCCATTGTTATTACATTACCTACCTACTTTATTTTATTAATTATACATTTCTCTTTAAGGGTTCCGTACCTTAAGGGTACTAATGTTTTCCATAGGAAACTTCAATATACAGACGTAGCTCTGTTACAAGTTTATAAAATAGGATATTTTGACGACGCGGTTAGCTTAGTTGATAGTGACCCTGCCTCCGAAGCTGGCGTTCCGGGTTCGATCCCCGGTGAGGGAAAATAATTTACGTGTTGAGCAACAATGTTTTTTTTAAATCTTAGATGTTTCCTACGTATTTAAGTATTTATTTATATTTATAAGTATGTATATCCGGTATCTATGACCTTTTATATGAAAACCATTGTTATCGGTCAAATTAGTCACATCACAATGCACAAACGAAAAAGTACGATACAATTGTGTAAGATGGTGCTAAAACAAATTTTTCGTATATTACTTAAAATTATTAAGTGAATGCTTTTAGGTCATTGAACGTATAATTTTGATTATTCATACATAAAAACCTTAAAAGTAAATGAATCATTAAATTTTCAGACATGAAATCGATAGATTTGAAAAATATTAAATGACCATGTGCATACTAGCGACATCTGTTTACACTTTTCTTAAATAAGTAATCCACCGAGGGCATGGTTTCTCTAGGTCTTATTCCTCTATTGTGATACTGCAGCGACCCGCGAGCGAGACTCGTGTCTCGCTCTTACGCATTACGTGTCGTACGGAAGAGTGAGATGAGAAATCTCGCTCGCGAGTCGCTACAACATCACTTAGCGTTCCCGAATAGAGGCGCAACAGTAGTTTGTTGCTCGTATAGCGATACCCAGGGATCACGTGTAGGGAGTCCTGAATAAAACCTACGGACGCGAGCAACTTTAAGCCCTAATACGAAACTTTGTTAAATATTAAATAAATAAATAAATCAGGGGACAATCTTTACACAAATTGATCTAGTCCCAGAGTAAGCTCTAGGCTCGTGTTATATACATAAACAAATAATGCATAGGAAATATCCAGGACTCGGTAACAAACATTCGTGCTCATCACGCAAATATCTGCCCTTACCGGGGATCGAACCAGGGACCGCTTGCTTTGGAGGCAGGGTAACTACAAACAAAAAAATGCCAATCAAACACTTTCTCAATAGAAACTGTTTATATATACATATATATATATATATATAATAGTTTATATTTTCTCTGATGCGTCACGCTTGAGAAAAATTATATGATTCTAAATCAACATGAGCAAAAATGCATTAAGTTACAGTCAAATTTGTCATCTTAGTATCCATAAATGATCCAAATGAACTTGTCACGTATAAACCTTAAAAACGGATTTTTGTAGCGCGTGTTACTTATAGTCGTTTTGTAAACCATTGATACATACCTAAATAATAAAACAAGAAAGAAGTTCAAAAACTAAATGTGCTAATTAATCCCTTTCATTTGATAGTCAACACGTCATAATTAATAAAAAACTTTTTTGTTTTTGACTTTATGGTCTCTACACGGCGCCATATTCAATTTAATGTGACGTCACATAGCCTATAACCAGCGGACGATCAAGACGCTTCCAACGATACCTCATGTGTCAAATTATGATAAGTAGTTTAGAAGTTATGAGGGAACAGATGAACATACACACACCCACATACATACATACCGGGCAAAATCATAACCCTCCTTTTTGCTTCGCCGTAGTCGGGTGAAAAAACAACCAATGTGTCATACTCAGCGGGAATCAAATCTGCCAGCTTTAATATCACAATCAAATACTTAATGAAAATGAAAATATTTATTTTGCAAGTAAAACACACGGGCTCTTTCACATGTCTGAATCTACAGGCCAGTAAACCGCCCCGACGCGTCGGTCAAAACATTCTATTCGTAAAAGATACATTTGAACTGGACCATACTGGTTTCGTTTTCGTTAAGCAACAATGTCATATAAACGTTCGTATATTAACCAAAACATACGTATTATATCCCAAAATGGCGGGGATTCCTTAGATTATGACGTTACATATTCGTATGTCATAGTTCCCGAAGCTACGTCACTCTTCGTAATTCCAATGACGTATTCTCATTTCAAATAACGGGCATTGGAATTTGGACTTTAACATTTGGTTCGATAAGGCATGACTCGCTGTTATAAGAATTGCTATGTTAAAAACACCGTGAGTCATAGCATTTTCAGCTTTAATTGTATGCGGATAATAGACGAATCATCTGCATTAGGTCTTGGTAGTATGACGGCAAATTGAATACCTAATAGAAAAAAACCGATTTGAATCTTTTAGTAGTTTGTTTATACAGTTGAAATTCCAAAAGAAAGGTGTGATCGATTTAACTAGAATTAATGACGTAGTTGGATTTACCCATCTTTTAGAACATTTTGATGTTTACTTAATTTAGATAATCCTTATCCTTACTTTATATAAATGGCAATTGTTCTTTGTTTGAACGTTTGTTCCTCCTCCATGTCAAATCGAAGTGACAGATTGAATTGGTTTTTAGGGTTCCGTACCCAAAGGGTAAAACGGGACCCTATTTCTAAGACTCCGCTGTACGTCCGTCTGTCTGTCCGCCTGTCACCAGTTTTATTAGTATTTGTTGTTATAGCGGCAACACAAATATCTGTGAAAATTTTAACTGTCTTAGTATCACGGTTTAAGAGATACAGTAATAAACTGTGATACTAAGACAGGTAAAATTTTCACAGATACTCTATTTCTGTTGCCGCTATAACAACAAATACTAAAAAACAGAATAAAATAAATATTTAAGGGGGCTCCTATACAACAAACGTGACTATTTGCCGTTTTTCTAGATAATGGTACGGAACCCTTCGTGCGCGAGTCCGACTCGTACTTGGCCTGTTTTTTGCATAGCGAGAGTTGGAAGACCGGAAAAAGCCGTAGGCAACTTTTTATCTCGGAAAAATGCACAGTTCCTAAGGGAGCAGCGTTTAACAAATTTACCTCCAAACAGTAGGTGTAATTATGTATACTAGAGTGGACGCCTCAACTTGATTTTTTGTAAAGTCCATTGAGGCCAAATGGCACAAACGCCTATAAGAAAACGATCCCCGCCGGACGCGGCGCGCATGCCCGCTCCGTCATCAAGTGCTCGCTGTCATTTGTTTGAGATGTCTGTTCTAGCGTAACGTAATACTTTAATGGTTAAAACATTGACCAACTGCAGCCTCTAGCGGGGGGCAGCGCCCCCCCTCCCCCCTAGAATATCTTTGAAATTATATTGATGAGGCTTAAATATTGGCACTACTAATTGGCTAAGCCTTATCAGCGGATTTTTATCGTGATTATCATGAAACATCGTCAAAATATAGGGAACCCCCTATGTTCCAAAGTAGCTTATAAGTTTTATTAAGAACTCGCTGTGCCCGTGACATTGCTCGCAAATTATCCAACGGGAATACATTATCGGGATAAAAAGTATCCAAGATATGGTCTACCCGTCTGTCAAATTTCATCCAAATCCGTTCAGTCGTTTGCGCGTGATTGAAGAACAAACAATACTTTCACATTTAATTTTTTTGTGATTTAGTGATTTATCTAGTAAGATTACAACGATATTAATATATACAATACGCTGACTCAGCGAACCATTCCTTTTTCCCCAGACTTTACCCGCGAAGAAAATAAAAACAATTTAATTGAATAAATTATAATGAGTCATTATTTGACGCATGCCATTTAGATTAAAATTAAAAAAAAACGGTTATTAATGATTAAGCAATCGGAAAACATGGTAATAACATTTCTACGAAACGTGAGTCAGCGTAGGCGCCTACGGCGTAGCGCGTAGGGTCTACGCGGGGAGTCAGACGATGACGTAAGCATTTTATTTTTAATACAGGAATTATTTTAAAGGAAATAGAGATGTAATACGCCGTCACTGTTACGAAATGCTGAATTAGATGTTTACTGGCTCGTGGGTGCAGTAGTGCAACTACTATTTATGCCGATGGTCACGGGTTCAAGTCCAGTTAGGGGCAAACACGAATGTTTGTATCTGGCTCATGTATGTTTAGTATCGGTATATGTATGTATTTATCTATAAAAGTATTGGTATCGTTGTTCAGTACCCATAGCACAGGGAATCCAAGTATATTATTTATAATATTTATTGAGCGTAAAATACATTTATCCAAAAGGCCACTTTATCCTTTATATTTGTAGATTCGTTTTAGTTTTAATTTATAATGTTAATTCAGTTATAAATAAAGAAAAAATATCCATAATACATAACATAAAATAGCTCAAAATAAGGTGGACCCATGTAGTAAATCACGGAGATATGTAAAACATTTATCACTAGAGACTTTAATACGTTCATTGCCAAGTAGCGCTCCCTGTTACACTCGTTGCAAATAGCACCAAACAATCGAAAAGTCAGCGACACGGTCCGTGCCAATTATTGAATTGAATTTCAAAAATCTGATGATAAATTTGTAAGGAACTTCACGTCAAACGTGGTCTTTAAAAAAAATGTGTCGGTTCTGTCACGAGAAGAAAAACAATAATGCCGAGTTTCTATCAAGTGTTATTACGAAACGCTGGTAGAATGCATATTAAAAATAAATTTTATTTGTAAACTAAATCTGACTACATTAAGAATTGATAGCAAAAAGCTCATGGTATCTGCTGGTGTAACTAGGTACAAGGCTTTTAAAGGGTTTTCAGGCCCCTTTACAAGTCGCATATAGGTAGATCAGGGAGTTGTTTTTAAATGTGTGAATGATACGGAAAAAGTAAACCTGGCGCCTCATTCGGGAACGCTAAGTGATTCTGTAGCGACTCGTAAGCCAGATTTCTCATCTCGCTCGTACGCATTTGGCGTCGTGCGGAAGAGTGGAATGAGAAATCTGGCTTACGAGTCGCTACAGAATCACTTAGCGTTCCCGAATGAGGCGCCTGTATGCGTGGTTGTTTCTGTTTTAAATATCGAACACTAAATTAACAGAGCGACACTACATTCAAAAACGGCTCCTTCATCTGATTTACCTTTACTTATAAGGGTAGACTTTTTTAGTGACAAATTTTTTCAAACATTATTAGAAGTCATTTTTAAATTTGATTTCTTTGCATGTTTTGTTAGCTATGCAATGTTTTTTTTAAAATTTATTATTCTTTTGCCAAGACCCGAGTGGAACGGGACAGGAGAGTCCTTTGCCCGGGAGACGGAAATTAAATAGGCTATAAAATTTTGAAATAGAATACTAATTATGAAGTAATATACTTTAAAAAAAATGCGCAAATGTCTTAAATCAATAGAAAACGATGAAAATCATTGGTTTCTTAACATTTAATTTACACAACTTTTCCACAATTATCGCAAGACAACGCAATAGTACGTAATCAATTTAAATCGTGACCTACCAAAACTAGAAAAATATACCTTATCTGTTTCCCCGAACAGCGCACAAACATGTGACTCAACGCATAAAAAAAATCGGCTAGATACAATATCATAGTGATTCGTTACGTAAATATCACGCACACAGCCGTGGTGCACTACTACAGGGAAACGCACGCACACAGGGAGGCGCGGCTGTGTGCGTGCCAGCCACCGACTCGGCCGACCCCACTACAATATTCAGTCGCGCTCAAGCCACGAACGCAGTCACACGTGCCCAGTTCACCAGTGCTACATCGCCATATCGTGATTGTGAAGTGAAACATTTTTACTAACTGTGAACTTGCCTGTGCTCTCCTCAAGTGGATTATGATATTGTTCCCGCTATTTGGATAATTACGCATAAGGAGGACTTTTATTCCGCAAATATTTTTGTAAGTATTTATTTTTTTTGAAAATTATATTTATTGTGATTTTTGTTTTTTTTTTGGATAGGAACAAAAACGCATCTTCGGATTTAAAATACTTACTAAAAAGTCTCGTCTACCCTCATCTAAGTATAAAAAAAAACTTATTTAATTTATTTAAAATTTTCAAACTTTTTCGAAATACAATAAAATTGGGAAAATTAGGAAAAATCAATGCTAAAAACAAATATTAATATTAATATCAATATTATTTATTTAAATATAAAATTAAAAAAAAAAACGATTCGCGCCTTATTATTTTCTCACGGTCTATCCATCATTTAAATTGCATTAAACCAAATAACTAATAAAAGCCTGAGTCAGAATTGCTTGATCGAAACAATCTTGACTCCACCGACAGCGGTGATTCGGCAGTCAAGTCATTGACTCCGGTCGAATTTTTGTTTACTCGCGTTCGTGCCAATTTTGTTATATTACTCAGTTTGCGCTAGAATGTTCGTGGTTCCTCTTAACCGATGTTACCTTGTTGGCGCAAACGCTTGTAACGTTTGTTTACGCCTTAATGTTTGCAACCGAATCAAACGCTATTTTTATTTTAGGTAGCATTAATTTTATGTAGCAATAACAAGATAACAATCGTTAAAAACACCACCGAAATAGCGTCCGATAAGACTAAAATAATAAAGTTATTGCCTGATAGTAACCGAATAACAAACGGTCATTATTAAATTTGAATAATTTTTCAAACTGGCAGGTAGATCGCTGAAACGCTAACTACAATTTAAAAAACAAACGAAGATTCTTAATATGAAAAAAATCCAAACCGGCAGGTATAAGTTGCCGAATAACAATTAATCCAAAACCACCGTTCGGAATTTGAAATAAGTACGTTATTAAATTGCTAATTGTTACGCCGGCCTGTCGTAAGTGCTGGCAGAATGTCGCAAGCCATTGTCACAAGTGGACCAAGGCTTCGTGCATTCGCTGCAAGAACTAGAATATCAAAAAAACACTTGCGAACTGCGGAAACGGATTATAAACTGACTTAGAATTTCTATTATAATAATGTAACGACATAGTGGCTCCAATTCGAAACAGTGTCGTCTAAATTTTAAATTTCATAAACTTAAAATAAGAAACGTCAAACTCGATTTTGTACAGCACGAAGCTGACAAAAATGGAGTTTGAAATTTCTAATTTCAAATTTAGTGACTTTTAAATTTTTGGAATAAAATTTCGAATTGGCCACAGTGCTTTTTTAAACACAATAAAAAAGAGGCAGGTGACTTAGAGCATACAATTCGAGGCTGAAAATATCAAGACGAACACATTGGCGAAAATCAAAACATTGAAAGGTGCTTTCCGAACAATAACTCGCCAGATATCAACACAGCCTGTTTCAAAACAAAGTAGATCGATCGCGTAAAGGTCATTTCGCGTTGTCACTGGATGACGCAACGGCCCTGTTGCACAATCACATGCAACTACCTAGCGAAACTCACCTTTATAAAACCCTACTAGGTACCTATAAACTTGCAAATCATCTCTGAGTCACGTTCATGTATCACGTCAACAATTGCGATTAGCGTTAAATTTAAAAATGATATATTAGATTAGATGATGTAATCAGGAACTTCGCGCAAGGTCGGCCGGAACTACAGAGGTCGTGCATTTCGATCCGGTACACGGAACTATTAAGAAGAACACTTGTCATTCTAGACCTTGCATGTGGTAGAGTTGGTTAGTTTTGCTAATTAATTTTTTTTCTGAGGGTAGAGCTCACACAGTTCCTTTTCTATTATCTCCATTTTATTTTCCGAATTTTAAAATGGAATAATAATAAAAACCAAAAAACAAAACCATCAGTCAATCGGTCGCACGAAATCACGCAACAAAGACTGTATCATCTAAATTACGTAAGTGCCACGCGCAATACCGCCACGATAATTTCATTCGTGCGAGGACAAACGAAGATAACTTGACCTATATTTTTTATCTCATTGTAACCTACTTAGCGCACGTGGCAATTGCGACAACGTTATGTGTGTACGCATTACGAAATTGGAACACTGAAAAAAGTAATCTTTCGACGTTTATTGTCACTTTAGTCGGTGATAAACGCAATAGCCAGTAAATAAGTCTTCTGTTTTATATCAAGTGCTGGGAAAAACGACGTTTATATCGACGATATCGTTGTCGGGATAAACAAAGACACTTAACAAGAGACATTCCTTTATACACTGAGCTGAAACCAAATTATCGTTTAAAGTGGCCTCATTGAGTCATAAATTACTAATGCTTTAGGTAAGTAGGTAGTTCGAAAACAATTGTCAGCGACACCACAGCAAAACTAAAGCAGATTAGTCACAGTACCTATTAAGATCATATTTACCTACAATTTACTACAAACCAATGTTATGTAACGAGTTGAAACCGCGTTTCGAGGAATCTAGAGCAACAAAATAGGTTAAGTGTTTCTTAATAATGCAGCAATTACCTATCAGGTGTGGAGCAAGGTCGGACAAGTAGGACGCCGTATCGCGATAAGCGTGCAAACAAAGACCCACCGGCAAATAGGAAGAGCCGTGACACATATCGAGCGATTCCCGATGTAATTCATTGTTACAACACTGAGCCTTGACACCAAACCGTTATCGCGGCGACCGAGCGGCCGCCCCGAAATAAACCCATGTTGAATCAGGTCTTACGGAAATCGGTCAAGAACGCGCAATTCGGAAACATTCTGATTGAACCGACCTTCTACAAAGCTGACCTCCCAAGGAGTGCGCAGGAACCGAGTTAGACAAAACAAACGCCTGCTGCGTCGGGACTTATCAAAACACTCGCAGTCCAACACAACTCGCCATAGACAATGTGGACTTGGCGCCATTGGCAACTAGAATAGCAACAAGATTACCTCATATTTTGTCGCTTCCTTAATAGCAGTTTCCGTACGTAATCAATTTCTTTCTTATTTGACGGTGGAACTTTGGAACGTTTTTCTTTCGCGTGGAATGGCGTCGCAGAAAGATGGCGGCGGCCTACTTTTCGCGCGGAATAAACGTCAAGCGAGTGGAAAGTTACCGCTGTACTACTTTCTCTACTTTTTCCAAGATGGCCGCTGCTTTATTATTTAAAGGAAGGTCAAGAGCGTTCTTTATTGTTATTCTAAATAAGGCAACGTCTTCAATGGGTTAGGTAATCCTTAATGGTTATAAATGCTTAACGAGTGAATAAGAAATGAAGCGGTATTTTTATGAGTATTTTCGTTGGCTTATATAAGTAGCTGATTAATTAATAGATAAACAAAATATAATCCAACAAAATTAACCCTGAAATCGGAACTACCACGCCACGGTCAAGGGCTCAATTAGATGTAATTTTACGTTGTAAGGTCACTTTTGTGTTTATATAACGGTTGGTGCCCTGTTGCGCAAGGCAACGTGGTGTGATGACAACACGTGTAGGTCGCCGCGTGACGAACGCGCGCGGCGCGGACACGTGCTGCACCTAATGCCATCAACCTGCTACAATCTGTGGTTTTGTTAAGGCAGTAATAAAAATGCGAAAAACTCTATGGTCAACCTTACCAATACCATATAATTTTGAAGTAAAAATCATTTATTCTGAATAAAAAAGTATAAATTCAATAGAACGTATTTACTTATTCAAATTGTAACAATTATTATGTATATATCTGATAGATGATTCCCACAGTTTCGCGGTTATGTGGAACAGGATATCAGTGTCATATTTTTATTGCAAGCTGACGTAACAATAGAAAATGCAAATTGAATTTAATGTTGACGTTTTGCGTACATTTTTACAAAGATAACGAACACTCCTTAATTTCGTGAGACGAACAACGGCTTTAAAGTTGAACTGATTATATATCAACATGACATCATTAAACTACTCTAGTTAATTGATCGACTATTAAACTCTTCATCGGCGTGTTAATGATTACGTGGACCATTTTAATGATAAGATTACGTACTCATCTAAAGGAAACAAATGGACATACCATACAATCTTTAATATAACAACCAACGACTTTTATAAGTAAGCCAGTCTATTAATAGGGTTTGAATATAAGGTTTTACTCATAAAGTTTGAACATCTGTCATTGATTGCCCAACGCAAACCTTACAACATCCCCAAATCAGCCTTGAATCAAACGAAAATACCGGCCCGCTATTAGCTCTGACGAAATATTAATAGCTCTTTCGTAACAGTATTACATGTTTTAGGTTCACGATGAGAATAAAAAACCGTAATCGTGTACCGTACGGTCCCAGATTTCGGTTAACGGTAGAAAGAAAGTTGATTAGCGATAACCGTTGTCAAAACCAGCCGCTGTTGTGCAACCGTTAGCGATCGAGTTGGCATTGACCGTGGTCCTCAGGTCAACAGACCGTTCGCACTTGCCCACTAACTGGCTGAATGGCGTCGCCCTTTGCCTCGGCTCATAGACGATAATATTTGACAGATTGTGTTTTTAATGCGGATGTGGCACTGGAAATTGCCTAAGTGGCTGTTTGCTGCGTTGTAAAGATTAAAACTGTTGTTTTTGTAACGGAATTATAGAATCCGTTGACTATTGGTTACTCATTGGTGTTAAGTAGTAACTGCTCATCGCGCCCGTTTAACTGTCTGCCTCGAAGCGTTCACTCCGCAACACCGGTATTTTTTTTATTGCTTGCAAATGTAACAGTCTGCAATAAAAACGTCTGGTTATGTTTTAACTTTAATCTGATTTAAATAATGTCACATTAATGAATCATTTATTAATGCACCGCATTTGAATGGGCGGGATTAATTTAAATTGAACCGTTATATTTTGAAGTAAATTATAACGGGGTCAGGTTCATTTAAATAATTAAATTTTACTGTTAACGCTGATACATTTTATTATTAGATTTAACAAGTATCAATTATAAATTCCAGCCGTTTGACTTCTGGGGCCCTAGCAAGTTTCACAATGGGATAAGTTGACACCATCCTATCTCTAAGTGCGTCTCTCTCACACTAGTGCCGACAAAAGAGATAGAGCGATAAGACGGGGTTAAGTTATCCCTGCGTCAACCTTACTAGGGCCGTGCTGATTATGAGAAAAGCAATTACGACAGCTGTCTAATAACAGACTCGGTTATAAAAAAAAAACAGTATAAAGCAGTGGTAGAATCAAATGCTGCTGCTTCAAATTTATTAAACTAATAAAAAGTAATTAACCGCTGACATTTGGAGTACAATGGCGTGCAATTAGAACCGCGATCAACAGTTAGGCATAGCGGCGCGCGCGCAAGTGGGCCGCGGGTCAGCCCACTGACACCGATCGACGCGACTGTACCTACACGTTTTTACATCGATGCCAAGGCGCGCTTTGAAAACTCACCGACAGGATAGACTTATAAATTTAAAAATATACGCAGCGAGACATAATTTTACAGATGTGTAGAACGTAATAATATGCTTATAAAGGTCAAGTTTAAAGTTAAAAAGTTCGAGTATTTTTCATCACTTAATCTAATAATTTAAAATTTAAGCAATAAATTTAGTTGTTAGTCCGTTAACCTACATCATATATTACATTCGAAATAAAAAGGCGTCCTAAGTCAAATTCATCAATCCTTTTTTAACGGACCCATTATTTTCTTATCTTATTTTATACCAGTTAAAATTATTATAAAGCTTATTCACTCGTACATCGACAGATTATACCGCAATTCATGTAAATTATGATGAGCATAATTTTGAATTAAGAAATCAGCGTGACCAACATCGCCTCGAAACGTGATTGACTTTTTCAACTTTTTCTACAAATTTTTCTTACTGGCAACAAGGTACCAACCACAACAGTTTGTGAATGGAGCGAGATTGTTATAAATTTTTTCTTAAAAAAACGGACGCGTTTTATGACCATCACAATGGACGATTATATGTGATTCTACCATTGTTTATTCTTGGATAACGCAGAACCGATAAGCGTTTTGGCGTATAGTTTTTTATACTTCCTGCCGTCGTTTTAATGTAATTGTTCAACAGAACTGAATAGCACATAACACATTATCACAATTTGATATACCTTTGCAACTGTGACAATTATAATTTTCGGAATTTCAGCTGAGCTGTTTCGAATTGGATTTAGCACATGTTTAAGTTTCAATCTGAAATAAGCCAATGGATAATTAATAAATAATATCGCAAGGTCGATTTTTTGTGCACGCTGCGTCCTACCCAACTATGTCGCGAAGTTTAAAAAGTATACTTCGAGACCTCAGTCTTCTCCATGCAGACATACAAGAAGCATGGCTAACCGAGAAAACCAGATCAGAATTGCGCGCAAGAGCGAGCCTCATTCGAAAATAGCTCCTTGTTCGGTGGACACTATAGATTATTTCAAAAGCGTTTGTGAGCGTGATTAGGTTCGGAAGTTTAGTAACATAAATATATCGTAACCTCTAAATTTGTAAATTGCAATTAGGAAATGTATTAATGAGTTTGGCGAGCATGAAGGGAGTAACGTGCCTAGCGTGTAGCAACGCAGTTTCACAAGGGTGACTCCACGGACAAGCGCGGATCTTACGCCAACAATTTTGCAAGTCGTTTTTTAACCACATTATTGTAATAGCAGCTTAGTCTGCAATAGTTTTGAATGGTTGCTGATGTTTTGTTTCTTTTGTTGCAGAGACACAGCTCAGACCCGTGCGGACCAAGCTTCGTCCGCCACAACATGGTAGCTGAGTTCATCCTGAGCCAGCAACAGCTACTCGCTCCCGGAGGACCGCCTTTAGGCCCCGCTCCGATGCCGCTCTCCCAATCTCGCGGACGCATGTCCGTCTCACCCGACTTCCCCATGGACCAGGGGCCGCCCTCAAACGGCTCCCAGGGTGACCCCAATGACTACCCGTCAAACTTTGACTACAAGAACCGCAAAGACTTCTTCGGACAACGCAAGCAGCGGGAGTTTATTCCTGACAACAAGAAGGATGATGGTTATTGGGACCGCAGGCGACGCAACAACGAGGCCGCCAAGCGTTCCCGCGAAAAACGTCGCTTCAATGACATGGTACTCGAACAACGTGTCGTAGAACTCTCCAAGGAAAACCACGTACTCAAAGCCCAACTCGACGCCATCAAGGAGAAATACGGAATCTGCGGAGAGACCCTCATCAGCATCGACCAGGTGATGGCAACCTTGCCTACCTGCGACCAGGTTCTTTGCGTCACAAAGAGAAGCAAGCTGACGAATTCCACGATATTCCCCGCGCCTGCCCCGCCGCCACCCACGTCGATGCCGCCGGCGTCGCCGCCCTCTCCCATCCCGCAGCGCGCGCCCGAACCCTACCAGGAGCGACTCCCCGCCCCTGAATCGTACTACCCCCACCCCGCTCACTACGAGCCTCCCGGCTCAGTCCTCAACCTCTCCAGATCTCGCCGCGCGCCCTCGCCTTACGAGCTATCTTCTCTCTCCGGCTCCGGGGACGAGACCACCGAGCAGTACGCGCCAGAAAACAACTGCCTGCCGCTGAAGCTGCGGCATAAGAGCCACCTCGGAGATAAGGACGTCGCCAGCGCGCTGCTGTCGCTCCAGCATATCAAGCAGGAGCCGGGCCCGCGATCCTCTCCGTCTTGGGACGGTGAGGGTTCCAGCGACGAGCGTGATTCTGGCATCTCGCTCGGCGCCGAGTACCGGCCCGAGGCGCGGCTGGGCGACGAGGAGGACGCGCACCTGAAGGCGGAGCTGGCGCGGTTGGCGACGGAGGTGGCCACCCTCAAGAACATGATGCACCAGAACAAGCGCGCGCACGAGCACTGAGCGCCGCCGCGCGCGCCCCGCGCTGCGCCTGGACCGCGCAGTGCCGCCGCAGGCGACTGTTCGTACAAACTTCTACCCTCCCTGTAGTCGAAGTTACCACGTTGTAAAGAGATAATTTATATATTATGTCGCGCAGCTGCGAGCGGCTAGCACGCTCCGCCTATTTGTAATCCTTCCTAATAGATGTCGTGCTCGGTGTGTAGGATCGTAGCGGCGTAGGGAAGTCCCTGCCTGAAGATATGAGACTTATGTTCGGTTTAGACTTTTCGACCAGATCAGACCTATCTACGCAATGATAGATGTAAACGAGTTGCATTTTTAGTGATGAGCTATGTAATTATGTAATTTAAGTAAGCTGTAGATACGTTTCATCTTTTCGAAGACTCCGTACCAGAATCGATGGCTAAAGACTATGTTCTTATAAGTTGTAGTTTTAAGTTGGATCTAAGTAGTGTAAGTCAACAAGATAGTTATTTATAAAACTCTTATTGTATAGTCTTTCTCAAATCGGAACGGATCGCCCGTTAAGTTCCAAACCAAAAATTGTTTGAATAGCCGTTCTGAAACCCCTATTATTTGTAAGGTCGCCTACAACTTAAATCCTTTGCTATTATATCGCAGATTGTATTGAATAATCAGAATAAGAATACCAGTGCCTTTGACAATACATACCTACCTATAATAGCTACCTAAAGTTATATAATATTTTTGTACATTTATTAAAAAAGCGATTTCACTCAATACCAATTGTAATACAAGTCAGTAGGTGCCTGGAAAAGTGTTGACAACTCCTGGCTTTGCGTTGCAGAACGCTCAGCGTCTCATTTTGTTTATATAGAATAGATCGTGGAGGCAGGTGTGTTAAACCTTTTTTGGGTAATCAGAGCTAAAAGTATTGAATCCTAAGAAGGCTAGTTGAAGTATTGCAGTTCGTATGTAAGTTACTCCTAAATAGTATTGTCCCCAGGGCATGTGATAGGACGGAGGAGCTAAAATAAGTATTTATTTATTCGGACCGCGAATTAAAAATTTACAATTTATTATCTTTGTATAAGAAACACATATGATACGAATAAATTGTGTACATAACAATAATTTCCTGCATTTTATTTTATCCCTACACTGAAAGAAAATAATTAAAAGTATATACAGAAATGCAGTTTGAGTTCGAATCCAAACCAAGGCTAGATAGCAGTGGCGTAACTATACCAGCTGGGGCCCGTGGCAAATTCTTTTGATGGGGCCCTATAAATACTCAGGTACAATGTAAAAAAATATTTTTGAGCTCGCGGCCTCTTGGGCCCTTTTGGGTCAGGGGCCCGTGACATTTTGCCAACCCTGCCACCCTATAGTTACGCCACTGCTAGATAGATCCATTTTACCAAATCATACCCTTAACACAATAAAAGGAATAAACCCCAAGGGTTTATATGAAATATTTGTGATACTAAAAGCCTCAAAGATCTCAAAGGAAAGATATATATGCCTATCAGTACAAAGTCTCATAGAAGGTTGCTAAACGCCAGCACCAAACCACAGCCTATTGCTGATGTCTTAGTTCTTATGAAATACACACAAAAGCGTAGTATTGCTTGATTCAAACGCTATCTTATCATTGTGGACGGTGTGATCGGTGGTGCTGCGGGGTCACACGGCACGATACGTGAGGGCATTTTTTCAATCATAACAGTGTCCCTAAAATGGACGATAGTGTCAGATTCGCATTCTGACACCTCAAAAAGAAGCATCGCAAAAATTGCTTTCAGCAGTTCCTTACTATATATTTCAATGACAAGCCTTAAATAGACAATAAACACACAAATTTAGTCTTTCTGAGCATTTAAGGGTAAACTCGTCCAGACGAACGGACGAACGGAGCTTCTGTCATAGTTGTGTTATGACACTAAGCCTGGGTTCACACAGCAGTAAATTGCATGTATTTTTGCAGGACTTTCATACATCGTTTGTACTTACTGCAAAAAACGTACGACGTGTGAACAGTTATATACTCAATGTATGCGCCACTCGTCTCCGTCTATCTATCCGTCTGTCACCAGGCTGTATCTCATCAACCGTGATAGTTAATAGACAGTTGAAATTTTCACAGATGATGTATTTCTGTTGCCGCTATAACAACAAATACTAAAAAACAGGATAAAATAAATATTTAAAGGGGCTCCCTTACAACAAACCTGATTTTTTTGCCGTTTTTATAGATAATGGCAGGGAACCCTTCGTGCGCGAGTCCGACTCGCACTTGGCCAGTTTTTTTTGTTTTGTTCTCTTTAATACAGGGGTGGTTTAAAAATAAATAAAACGAATTCCACGCGAACGCAATTGCGGGCAAAATGTATTGTATCAATAGTTACAATAAAACTTTAACTCACAATCGACATTGTGTGCAAAAATAAAATAAAACACGTACGCAAACTTGTGTCCAATGCAGGTCACCGGGTTATGCGTTACGCAGCATTTGGACGTATTGCAATTCTTACATAAATAAACCTTGAGATAAGTTTCTGACATAACCAATTTGCAGCAATTGGAGATTTAAAATGTGAACTTTTTTCGGACGGACCTAAGTTGGCCAGCCTCTGACGGCTGCCCCGGCTTCACGTATAGGTACCATTAACATGAGTTTATGCAAACCGTCTTCGTAATAGAAAACTATCGCTCCGTCCCTTTTACTTATATCGGCAACAAGCAGTATTTCCGATAGATTACGATAGCGAGAACGGTTTGTATAAACTTATGGTAAAGCCTGAATCTAATGCGAAAGCCTGAAGGCCCCTCATGGATGTGAATATATTTTTATAGAGGTTTAAAGCGACCTTTTCAACATATGAGGTGTCATTAGATTCGTCTTAATAGTCGGAGTGACGTATTATTTAGCTAAAAATATATAAATAAAAAATCCTAATTATAAAAAAAACCATCTGCATAACCTCTAAAAAGAGAGAAACAAGAAATTGATTTTTTCGTACCCATTGGGTTCGGTATGTAAATAGCAGTCGGTGACTTCGAATAGCTAT
This sequence comes from Tortricodes alternella, assembly GCA_947859335.1. Lineage (NCBI taxonomy): Eukaryota > Metazoa > Arthropoda > Insecta > Lepidoptera > Tortricidae > Tortricodes > Tortricodes alternella. The sequence goes on along the minus strand of OX401973.1, from coordinate 6,797,128 downwards.
TATAGAATTTGTTGATGACTCACCGACTGCTATTTTCATATCGAACCTAATGGGTACAAAAGGACAGCCGGGTAGAAAGTAATGCTTCTAACTTTGCAAAGTTTACTTGGAAATAAAGTTTGATAGCAACGATTGGTGTGAAAGTGAAAGTCAAAGTCAAACTATCTTTATTCAATTTAGGCTTTTACAAGCTCTTATGAAGGTCAAGCAATGAATCTACCACCGGTGCGGAAAAAATCCTCTACTGAGAAGACCCGGTAAGAAACTCGGTGTGGTATCATTTTTTCAAATCAGTACACATATAGGTACCTCAACAATGATGTCTACAATTTTATACTAATCTAAGCACATACCACAGTAGGTACGCTCATAGAGACCCAGGGATCGTCGGTGCAGGTCAGGATTTAAGCCAAACGGCCCTGTCCATGACGTAGTCTTTTACCGAGTAATATGCCCTAGAAATAAGAATTCGCTTTACAGCAGATTTGAACATTGTGTCTGTTTGTTCTTTAATGTTTTTAGGTATTTTATTGTAAAAACGTGTAGAATTTCCTAGAAATGATTTTTTAGTTTTAGCCAGTCTATAAGTTGGTAGGTACTTTAAGCTTTCCGGTATTTCTAGTAGCTGTAACTGTCTGTCGAATATAGGCCCAATATTCATTGTGCCCAAAAGAAATATGGCGGTGACAAAGCTTTCGGCATTATCTCAAGGTGTATGTGATATTTATGAGCATTAAATTTCAAGGCCTATTCAATAATGCGGAAATAAATGGAAACGATAAATTTCATACTTTATTACCATATCCACTATTTACATCGACTGATAAACACATATTTTAATAGCACATTATTTTCCATGTACATGGCTTTGATCCAATCTAGCTTGGCTAGATTAATTGCCAGGGACAATTAACATAGATGATACAACTATATATTGAGTGATGTATCACAGGTATTATTTAAAATAATTCAGCGGACACGTTTATTTTCTACAAAGGAGAAACTGGGGTGATAATACTTGGTTCATGAGCCCGTCGGTGAGGCTAACTTGAGCCGCAGTGCGTATAAACTGTGGTCATGCGTGTCTCCAACCTTGGTAGTATGTCGACGCAACCAGCCACAGACGTGGGTATCTCACTCCGCATAACGCCAAAGAGCGCGCGACTCAATTCATGATTGTCGGACGGAATTTGAGACGAAATTAGTGACGAGATTTGTTAGAAAATAACTTTTGTGTACATTTGTCAGATAAATGTCGTTTTTTTTTATGTCAGTTGACTGACTAACAGGCAGACGGCCCACCTGATGGAAAGTGGTCACCGCCGCCTATGGACATTTGCAACACCAGAGGTGCTGCCAATGCGTTGCCATCTAGGGAGGATGGGGAATGGGGATGGGATGGGAATGAGGGAAGAGGCCTCCGGATCTCGTCACTCACCGTACGAAACGCAATACCAACCTATTATGTTTAATGCTATGTTTAGGCTACAGAGCGTGCCAAAGAGATAGACATACATGCATACTCTTACATACACTCGTATTGTAGGCTAACGACAGCTGGGACGTCATAGCTGTTGTCCGTTTTGTATGGAGTGTTTTTGCGAGTGGTATGAACAATGACTTTTCAAACCTTCAAAACGCATAAAATAATCAACATAAAAATGTATTGTGTACACAGATCAGTTTTTATTACTCAGCACTTTCCAATACAATATGAAAAAAAATATGCATCTTCCCTATTCTGGGCCCCACAGAATGTGTGCTTTCTAAAGCACACCCTGAGGCTAGAGGCAGTCAGTCAGCTCCATACAGTAAAATATAAAGGTGATAAATACCTAGCAGGATACCGGCGTAAGGTAACAGCTTCCTACGTGTTTCGTACGGTGAGTGACGAGATTCGGAGTCACATCCCCTATCCCCTATCCCCTCCAGGTTAGAACGGATCAGTTATTCCGTTAGAGTTGTTGGCGGTGATTACTTATCATCAGCTGAATCACACCTCGTTAACCTACCTTCCTCTTCCATATAAACTTTTTGCACAAGTTAAAATGAACCGAAAATAATTCTGAACATAATCGATTTTCCTAAAATTGTGCCCGCAGTATCATTGTTTTAAATAAGACCTCTTTGTTTTACATACGTAATTCGTACTTCCGAAAATATAGCAACAAGGGCAGTTTCTTCATGAATCTACAATAATTATGACTTTTATAATTCTAGTGATGATAAATATTAGGTACTACATATATATTAAAACACCTATATAAAAAATTTGAAACACTTAATAAAGCCTGATTTGACCAAATCATACGATCCACCATACCATTACAAAAATTCTTGAAATAAATCCAAAACCAGTCTGGTCGAATCAAGCTTCAGTGTTTTTTTGTACTCAAAGTACATGATTTCATAGAAAGGTTAAAAATTATACGCACCTTGGAATACAAATACATTCAAAAATAATTAAATATAAATAATATAATCAAATTCATAATTAATAAATAACCCCGAGCCGAGTACAGTTAAATCTAAATAAATTACACGTAAGTAAATATCATTTTTAAGATGCCTTACGTCTTTTATCGTTACAATCACAATCCTTTTACTCTATATTTATGAATATAGAGTTATAAATCTTTTTTACAATTGAATAAAATGTTATTATATGTAAACAGTTCGCCCATAACTTCTATTACGCTCTAAATACGACGCCATTCGCCTAAAAGTTAAAGGTGAAAATAATACAACCAACATCAGAGCGTATTAATAGTTTGACGCGACGTCTGCACTCTTAAATGATTATACATCGACTGAGGAATTTGCCACTGCCCGACTGACCCCACGCTCGCTCCATCTCACTCGCACTAGTCCGTTTTCCCTCTGGTCCTCTCGTTCGGGCAGTGAAGGAGACCTCAGTCGGTCGCCGTGGTGGCGGGGTATTCACCGCAACCTAATTGTGGGGGAGGCTCATAGGGGAGGGGCATGTTGGGTGCTCGGAGACGGGCTGAACTAAGCTCGTTGCTTTGCACCCATAACTCCAACTGGAAGAAGTATAACATATGATGATGAATATGAGTACCATTGTGAGTGTAGGGATATGCATGATAGATAAGTGCAATGATTAGATAGAACTTTTCCCCCTTCCCATGATTGAAGGCTAAGTCACACATCATACTCAACGGCCCAAACTAGGATTCAATGAACCCAAAGGCTGGCGTTTCCACCAGTGCTGCCTAAGGCAGTTAAGCAGTGCGCAAGGATTTCCACCAATAAGCTTAAATACATTTTGAAATAGCCGCATCTATTGGTATTTTCCTTGTTCACCACTGAGGTGCCACGCTCTGGTGGAAATGCAGCCTAAGTCCGTAACAACAGACAAAGATTAAGTATTGTCCAGACCCTAAGACAAACATAAGTAGGACTGTTATAATATCAGTCTCTGACAGGAATCCCGCAACATTTTTCAGTCAAACAGTAGCAGCATAATATTACCTCAGGCGGCATCTTCACCGGCTGCGGCTTGCAGGTCCCCGCGCAGTGCAGCTGCACCAGCAGCTCTGCTATCGGCGCCGCTGAGGTGTCGATGACCCTCTGTCGGCACACAGCGACTGCGTGCACGAAGCCCCCAGGTCCGATAAATTCGTGCTCCATGAACACCGTTTTGTTGTCCCAGTAGATGACCTGGAATATGGTGGATTACGGCATTTCTATTAATCATATTGTAGCTCGATTAACTAAAGAAGGTACGTTCATTCACACAAGTGCATGTTTCGCTTCGCATACAGACGAGGGGAGACAGTGACAGAGCCGGTTCACAAACATTACACAAATGATATCTTTTTATGAGCGAGACGCCTCAACTTTTGCAAACTTGACATGGATCAGCATCCATCATCAAAGGCGTAGCCAGGATTCTATTAAGGCGGGGGGAGGGAGCAGGCGAAGAAAAACCAAGAATATACCTAAGGCACGAGCTGCACGAGCAATAGGACAGGGTTACGGCTGGCTATAGGAAAACTTCGATGTACCTAATGTTGATGAGACAAACATTTGAAAGATGCGTCCTGCGATCTATAAACCTTATCTAGATTTTACTTATTAAAATTTAACGATTTCCGGACTTATTCGTATAAAAGAATGTAATCAAATCAAATCATTTATTTCGGATAGAGTCCATATTCATCCACACAAATTACAATTAAAACTTATATGCTCCCAAACTGGTGTTAAGAAACGTTTTTCAACATTTCGACACATCCGGTGTGGGAGCAAACTGCTATGTTCCTTTTTGAGAAACGTTTGATCACCGGTGTGGAAGCACTTTTAGGGATGGTAATTCTTCATCAGAATTTTGATACAGGGATTGGCGGTTTTAAAAATCACACAGTTGCGTAGGTTATATTGAAAATTCTTGCCTTAGAAGTAATGGTGAACCGCGTAAACGGCTTTAAGTACCGCCTGTAACGTATGGTCGCCGCGGCCTGGACGACCGCTCCACCAGCGGCTTTGATGTTGGAGTACAATCCGGTCCGCTCGTAGAAGTCCGCCCGGGCAAAGTCGAGCTCGCGGAGATAGCGCGCGTTGTTCATGTGGTAGAGGAGTGTGTCTACATCGGAGAGCAGGCACCATGCTAGAAAGAGAACAAATACACCCAGTGTTAATTCATACAGCTTACGTTTCCCATCTCGAATCGGCAAACCCAGTTGCACCCTCGCCCTCACTTTCATGGTCGCAAGTTGCAAGCCTAGATGCTTTCCCAAGTTGTTTCCACTCGCGAGCTCTGAGAAATCATAGCACATGTTAATGGCAACGGCATTGAAAAATAACATATCTACTAATAGAGTGCAGGGTATGAACGGATGGTGCGCGGCTCCCCACGCCCCCGATTTCTCGGAGCTCGCGCGCTACAGAATAAGTAAGACCTTCTCATGTCTCAGCCCGGTGGTGGATTTACTAAGTACACTCACAGTTGATTTCCGTGGTCTCCAGCAAACAGGCCTTCTTCCTGAAGTACCTCGCGCGCGCCACAGTGTACGCCATGCGCGCAAAGTAGGCCACGTCCACTGTGCCATACAGAAGCAGCACGCCCGCTGCCGCCGCCGCGCCCCAGCCCGGCAGACATACTGGCCACATTGTTTGCTGTGACATTGGACGGAGCTGTACTCACTCTAAGTCAAAGTCAAAATATCTTAATTCAATTTAGGATTTTACAAGCTCTTATGAAGGTCAAGGAATTAATCTACCACCGGTTCGGAAAAAACCTCCACTGAGAAGAGCCGGCATGTAATTCAGTGAGATATATTTTTTTCAAAACAGTACACATATAAGTTAAAAATTATTTCTACAGTTTTATACAAATACGGCCGGTGAAGGTAACAATTAATTCCAATACGGTACTTAAGGTACGTTTTCATGGAGTTAATAAACATGCTACTGTTGTAAGGGGGTTATAAATAACATCATTTAACTTATAATAAACATTGATTGGAATTAGGTAGAGCAAATTTACTTAAAGTTCGCGAGAGTACGTAACATAAAGCGGTTAAAACCACCAAATTTTATTGAATTCCGAGTTCCCGGAATTTGTCGTAATTCCTTAATTAATATATTATATGAAATAACGCATAGTGTTGATTATTTTAGCAATCCTCGTGCAGAGAATGACATGAGATTATATTTAACGATTTTGCATACACTTAATACTGAAAAATTCTTGAATACGAAAGGGTGGAGGCCAATACTTTATTTTATTTTGATATAATAGTCCGTCCGTCGGTATTATCCATGAATCTATCTACTCAAAGTGACGGATAATAGCCGGGGATAATAGCGAAATAGCCGGGGATCCCGGTATTAAATAGAAATAAAATAATATTTAGGTAAATTTGCTCACCTATTCAGATCACTGCAAATGCCGTTGAATTAAACCTCTTCTAATGACAGAAGTGTTTATAGCTCGCGCCAAAGTTCTAGTGCGCTATGAAGAGATTAATCACGTTTTATACAGAATCTACTGTTCATCTCATTATTATTATTATTATGTATAACATGTATAACTAACAGTTTGATTGAAGTATGTTTAAGAACAACAAGTAAAGAAAAGATAAACGTCTATGTTGTTTGATTTGATTATGTAGAGGAAGCCAGATAGCAATAGCAATTGCCTACTGATCACTAATGATGGTATGAAACTATATATAGTATAACGTTTTTTACTATAGCTAATATCAATACTACTATCTTAATTTAAAAATGAGTTGTAAGAACATTATTATTTTGAAGCGCCTACATGAAAAATAGTAGCAAAGTATCGAATTAATAACATATTCTCAAATAAAGTGAAGGCGCCGAAATAATAACTTCTTTTTATAAATACTTAGACCATTTAGAAAAAAAGTTCCTACATTTAATGATTTAACGGTACAAACCTGAACTGATTTTAAACAAACGACACGCATACTTATCATTACTACTATTGAATTATTATTATGTATATTTTAAAATATTTTTAAATGTTGAGGGCCGGAATCGAACCCATGTAGCTCCTTAGCCAACACCACACAGTCTCTTAAAACATAAGGATCATGCCGGCACATAACCTTGGCGAGCATAACCTCACCTTTTTAAAAGTACGCGTTTGATTTTAATTATTAGTACAGCATCTCTAGTTTCTTTTGGCAAAGCAATTATTTTACTATATTTATTCGACCTTTAATTAATAGATAAATTAATAAAAACTTACCTACCTAAGCCGGTGAACTACAAGTACATGATAAACCAAAATTCACTAAGATCACGTTTTGTCGATTAGAATTCTTTGAGAACTGTGATATTTCTTGTAGATATATTTTTAGTAAAACTGGATAAAGTGTGCGGTTTCAACCGAATATTTTCACGTTTATCGTATGACAGGAGAGACATGCGCGCGCAATGATCGATAATACCGGCAGTGACATAAGGACTTAATACACATGTCGGGAACTTTGACCATGGAAAGTAAAGCAACCTTTTTATTGTTACCAAGTTGCTTTGTTATCATGTAAATAGTGTTTAAAATTGGGCTACCTCTTGTCGCCATGGTCCTCTATTCAACTAGGTACGAAAAAAGCCAGATATATTTTGTACGCGGCAAATGTCAAATTTCAACCCGATACGGGTGTAAGTGAATCTATCCGAATATTGAATATTGGAAAAGGCCATAAGCAATTTATATTAAGGACACCTGGGGCGAATGCAACTATGGGGTTAAAGCAACTAATTAATATTTCTCTTGTTCTAATGGCTATATTCAAAAGCGCCACCTATTGAGACATAGAGGTTACGTTAATTCTCCAAATTCAACATAGATGGCGTTTATAGCACGCTTACTTTTTTTATCGACGGAGCATTTTTTGACAGAACGCCATTTTGATGCATACCGTTGCGGCGTCGCGCGTTGCTGTTCTTAAAATAAAATTGTAATTACGTTGATTACGGCGCAGAATTGCAAGAAAAAAGCATAAAGATTGAATGTAAGTGCTTTACGTGTGTTTATTTCAAAGGTAAGTGTTTTATTTATAACATTTTATTGAAAAAGTTACAATATCCCCAATTTTTAGTGCCAGGGGGCGATTGCAACTACTTACAAATATTTTCACAGTTGCAATCGCCCCATAATTTTTGTATAGGAAATCCAAAATGCTAGTGATGTTCAGAGTCGACATTTCGATGATAAATTATTCTATCAAATATTTTCTACCCACTTCAAAGAAGCGGTCAACAATTCGACGCGTATGTTTGTAATACTGTTATGATTGCACAATATTCGTATTAATATACGAGTAATATATATTTCAGTCTGTATAGGCTTCAAAACACGTTTGCCGTATTTTGTGTGTGTGTGTGTGTGTGTGTGTGCGTGTGTGTCTTTAATTATGTTATGTTTTTAAGTCTTACAATTTCGGGAATAATGCATTATGCATGTTTCATCAACTTCAGTAGTTTTGAAAATATGTTTTAAACGCATGTTTTTTATCGTTGTCAATTATATAATTAATTGTTATTTTTAACAGATGGTGCGAAACTATAAAAGAAAAAGAGAGAAAACTTACAGTCGGAAAACACTACTTGAAGCTGTAGAACTTGTAAAAAAGAAGAAAATAAATAGCTATCAAGCTGCGGAAATATTCGGTATCCCTCGGTCGACAATAATTTCACATATATATGGAACACGTGGACAGAAACAGATTAATCCTGGAAAAACTACAATATTTTCACCTACTTTGGAACATGAAATTGCTTCCTTATTACACGTAATGGAAAAAAACGGATTTGGATTCACAAAAAAAGAAGTCAAAAGCTTGATCTCAGAATACATCAGAAGGAACGGCATAATAACTCCATTTAGAGAAGATATTCCGGGTGATGATTGGGTCCGTGGTTTTTGCAAGAGAAACCATCTGTCACTAAAAAAACCACAATCGGTAGAGATTGCGCGCAAACGGGCTTGCAATCCGTTTACAATATATAAATACTATGATTTGTTAGAAGGCGTCATGAAAGAACTCGACTTAGCTGAAAAACCGGAGAGGATTTATAACCTTGACGAAACCAGCTTTTGTAACGATCCGAGCAAAAGTAGGATAATTGGTCAAAAAGGGTTTCGTTGTACAAGAACGACAAGTTCGCCTGGAAGGGATAATACATCTGTATTATTAGCGACTAATGCAGCTGGCGGTAAAGTCCCACCACTTGTTATTTTTCAGGGTAAACATTTATGGAATGAGTGGTGCTACAAAAATGAGTCCGTTAAAACAGCTTACACAGTCAGCAAAAAAGGATGGATGGAAACATCTATTTTCGAAAAATACTTTCAAAGTGTTTTTTTGCCTGCAATTGGTAGTGAGAGACCCGTTTTATTAATCTATGACGGACACGCCACCCACGTTGATTTAAATGTGATTAAGCTAGCCGTATCGGAAAACATCACCATAATGAAGTTACCACCACACTCATCAGACACTCTTCAACCTTTAGATTGTAGTTGTATGAAGCCAATGAAAAACCGTTGGGATGAAGCCCTGATTAAATGGCAAAGACTTCACGTTGGTGCAAAGCTACCAAAACAAGAATTTGCTAGAATTCTTACCGAAATTTGGGACGATTTAAATCCAGTTATACTACAAAATGGATTTAGAAAGACAGGGATATATCCATTAAATAGGGACATGATCCCAAAAGAGAAGTTCGATCCTGTGATATGGAGCAAATGGGAGCAGTATAAACGCAACCTGGAATTAGAACTGACTAACCTAAACATTCAACCTGAACATTCTGAAAATATTGAAAGCGTGTTTACTGCTGAAATTACAGAAACCGTTATCCATCAAATAAGTGAAAGTGCTAATACTCAACCGCTTTCTACAAAACAAGTTGACGTTCCATCACTGCTCAGTTTGACGCTTAAAACTTTGAACTTTCATGCAAAAAATGACAAACTGAATAGTTCAGCCGCAAACAGACGTCTAAAAGAGCCACTACAAGAGATTAAAATATATGAAGAACAACGTGTTAGATATCCTCACACAGTAGAAAAGCTTGATACATATCACCTGGTTTCGAAGGTTCCGCATAGTAATACAAAAAAAAATGCAACGCAAAAGATGACAATTCTCGAAAATGTGTTGATAAAACCCGTTGATAAAACTCTTAAAAATTACAACAAAGAAATAATTTTGCACAAGGAACCAGAAAACAAATTAAAAACTTATGAAAGGAAACAGGACAAAATAAATTTAGAAAACAGGAACGAATCGAAAGAAAATGAACCAAACCATAAACTACAAAATACAGGTGAAAAAGAAAACCTAGCCGTCTCTAAATTATTAATACCTACAAATGAAGAAAAAAGTAACGACATAAGCGTATCATTTCAGGAAATTCTGTTGAAAACAATCGCTCGAAATGATCCACCCAAAACAAAAAAGAAACGTGTAACTACAGGGTCTACAGGAGCAGAAGTATTGACATATAAAGATGTTGTTGACCGAATGGAGATAGAACATGAAGAGAAAAAAAAGATAGCGAAAGAGAAATCGGCGAAGAAAAGACAAAAAAAAGACAAAAAAACAAGACAAAAAAACAAATCGGCGAGTAAAAAAAAGAAATTGACAAAAAAACAAAAAATGCAATACGAAACGGACAGTGATTCTAGTTGCTCGTACCAGAGTGACGTATCGTCAGAAAATGAAGATCCAGATATTTTTTTTAAAGGTTTACTTGAAGAAAACTCGGATCATGAATTTATCCTGGATGAAGATTTAACTTTGGAAACCGTAGCTCGCAACAAATCACACACAGCCAAAAAGAAACGCGAAATTAAAACAGAAAAAAAATGCCAAATCGTAAATGTACAGAAAAATGTGAGAGAAAGAAAACCAGATTTTAAAACAAAGAAGACAGCTATAAAACCAAATATAAAAAAGAAGAAGACAGAAAAAAAACAGATACCACTAAAAAGGAAATGTGTCATAAAACCGTTAGTGAACCTTGTTGTTCGTTCCAAAGTGAGATCTCGTCAGAGAAAGAATATCGCAAAGGTAACTTCATATTGGCTAAATTCTATTCAGCCAAAGGCAAGAAAACTTATAAGTATGTATGCTTAATAGATGATATTGTTGAAGACAAAGCTGTTGTTAGAGGCCTGAAATCTTATCATAAACAGAAAAATATGTTTAAGTTGATTAAAGACGACGTATCAATAATCGATTTGTTTGATATTATTACCATGCTTCCACAGCCCGTCTCCTGCACGGGAGAACTTTTTAAATTTTCATATGATATTGATGTGATTGAACAATAAATTAAATTTAAGTTTATTAAGTAGGATACATTTATTGTATTCCCAATGGTAGTAATTTTAATTAAATTACAAAACAACTTTTTTAACCAATACCACACAAGCTGGGTCTTATTTGTATTTTTAGTATATTTTCATGTGATAATAAATGTATTTTACGTGCCATTGATAAAAAATAAGAATATGCCTTTTAAAATAAATAACAAGCTATTACCTACTTTTATCTTACTACCTATTCATGTGATTATAAATGTAAGTAAGCTCTAATTTTTTTAAGTACCTAAGTACCTACCTTTTCATGTGATAAAAAATGTAACTTATGTGCCATTGATAAGTAACGAGCTAACAAAGTAAGCTCTTACAATATTTTATTTTTGTACCTATTTATATGATGATAAATGTAGCTTACGTGCCATTAATAAAGTAATTTCTTCTTTAACAAATAAGTTGGCTCTTATTTTTGTTTTATTGTAAGTACCTTTTCATGTGATAATAAATGTGTAGATTCGTCCTGAAAAGTTTTTGTGTTAACTAGCACCTTACGTTTTGCTATAAAATCTGATTCACTTAAATCTTATCGATAATAGTATCCCATCACTAGTCACTATGGGAGGTAGTTGCATTTGCCCCAAAAACATGAAAATTGAAATTTGTGGGACATTGAACTGTATTTCATTCGTTTAGATGCTATTTTTGAAAAGATGGTATGTCAAGCTACATATGCACTGTAATCCTCAGCGTTTAGCTGCTTAGTTTATTCAGTTATAACTAATAGTCGCAATTACCCCAAGGTGGGGCAAATGTAACTTTTTGTGGTCCAATGTAACTTAATGTTCATTATTTGAAAAAGCGAAGCTTTTTGTCGAGTTTTTCATATCAAAAACTGTTCTTAGATATAAGTTTAATCAGTACAATGCATTAGATCATCATTTCTCATAAAATTGGCGTCGATAGAAAATACTAAATTTACAACTTGATTTTTTTAAGTTGCATTCGCCCCAGGTGTCCTTACCAGTTAACGATTAACGTTAACTTCCGTTAAATCTTCCGAAATGTAACGTTAAAGCGTTACGTTTAACGAAGTTAACTTTTTTTATTAACGGTGCCCAGCTATGATTACCACAATGAAGTCAGTAGCGAGATTTAAGGTCTTTGGCCATCATTTCAACCTGGGGACTTCCACCTAGGATACGCATGGTATAGGATAGGACTCCCCCGATCGCACGGCTTCTGTGTCCAACGGCTGCCAGCGACACTTCTTGATTCATCTTGTGGGGAGCCGACCTACGCTGCGTCTCCTGGTCCGTGGTCTCAACTCGAGAACCTATGGAACTCATCGGCACTCAGTTCTTTTTCAGATTTTTGGTTAAATAAATGCATAGATTTGAGCGACTTTATCTAATTCATCAGACTAGCGGTGGGTAGTGTAACTGCCGACTGCTCCAATTATCTTCCTGCGTAAACTTCCCGTTGAAACTTCGTTCCATATCCCACACGACATGTTATGGCCGCCTTAACGTGCTTGTAAGTCAGCAATGTTCTTGGCAACTTATTGCTTCAAGTCGGGCTATCCCCAAAAGTTTACAGTTAAAACTTTTTGTTACTATCAGTATATAATATGCAATCTTTTTTTGGGAATAGTCTAAATTGTAGAAGTTAATTCTCAAAAAACTAGCTTATTTACAAGTTCCTTATGAACGCTTAAGAGAACTGTGAACCAAAGGCAAAAATCACCATTTTCATACAAAATGCTATAACGATTTTCACCCCTTAAATGTTAAGCGCTTTTGACCAACTTTTGATAGGTTATCAATCGGAACAAAGTCTAGGTCTATATCTTTTTTGAATTTTGATTAAAGTTCAAGAAAACCAAATAATGCCGAAATTAGTTTTGTATGAGAATACTGAAACCACAATACGACTGAAAGATTATAGTAAAAAATCAAAACGTATAGACCTAGTTTTTGTTCTGATTGACAACCTATCAAAAATTGGTGAACATCGGTTAACATTTAAGGGGTGGAAATCGTTATCGCCTTTTGTATGAAAAGCCGTAGGTTCACACTCTTAAATTATCAGACATCCAAATAGCTGGCGCCGTCACGACTGACCAAACCGAACTAATTCTCTCGCTATCGCAAACTGATTACAACCCACGAGGGACCAACTAAATCTGGTCCTCTAAATACGGCAACGACACGAGACTCGGCTACACGAAAGCGTTTGACCTCGTTCTACCCATCGCGCTCTAAAGCTCTACGATAAAAGGAGAGGGAGACACACGGCACGATCCGATGACGCACGAGTTTCTACGAACGTCAGTGACGGGACGGCCGAGCGAGTGCAAACACAGTTTATAGTTAAATTGAATAAAGTTATAATGGGTAGAGATTTTAAATACGATGTGGTACAATTAATTCAAGGTGTGGAACAGAGGCCTTGTCTTTGGGATAAAACATTGGAAAACTATAAGGATCGCGTGGAACGAAGACTTGCTTGGGAGGAAATATTTGTCACTTTGGAAGATAAATACGCAAGCATGACGCATGAGGAGAAGCGAATAACCGGTAAGCCATTATGACACTTATTGCTCAGAGGATTTGGTTTATTGGGTTTTCGTGTGACGTTCTCGTAACGTATCATAGCGCGATCGATATCATACAGTATGATAGATAAATGATAAAACTATAGTGTGCAAAGTGCAGTACCTATTCTCTTCGTTGAATGTCAGTAGTAAACTTAGAATTTTTGCAATATACTTATTAGGGAATAATTTTGTTTTCAATTTGCTATCTTGCGCTGGAGTCTTGCTTCTAAGCCATTGTAGAACTTTGTCACAGCGAATCAATTATTTAAATGTTCATAAGATTACATAACTAAGTAGGTATTGTTATTGTTAAGTAGGTAATTTAGTTTCACAGTGCATTCGTTTAGCAACTGTAATGCCGTGTATTTAAATGTATAAATAAATACCTAAATAATAATATTACTGTGACATTGACTGCACATTTTGTGCATTCACCGAGTAATTATTATTAAAAGAAGTATGCATGAACACTAGAGATGCAACGGATAGTGGTTTGGCCGGATACCGGATATCCGGCAGGGCCATTTGCCGGATAGCCGGATATCCGGCTGCACATTAGCTATCTCTAAAGTCGTGTTAGCGGGTGAAAATTACAAGAAACTAAGCTTTAATTTGATAACCGACGTGGATTTCATTTATTTCTGATGGTTTTTTTAATGGTTTTATCCTATCCCTGATGCAAGGTTGTACTATCCGGTATCCGGCCGGATACTGACTCACAATCCGGTATCCGGCCGTATAGTAAAATCATGGCCGGATACCGGATAATAACCGGAAATCCGTTGCATCTCTTATCAACACTCCTTTCTAAATTATTTCCAGGAGAGCACATTCTTAATAAATGGACCAACATTCGAGACACCTTCGTCAAAACGCTCAAAGTCAAAATGGGCAAGCCGAAAAAGAAATACCTACTTTACAACAACTTAAAATTCCTCATCAAAGTAACTCCTGAAGAAGACACGAGCGCCAACGTCAGCGTCGACTACAGCAACAACGAGGAAGACGAAATACCTACATCTTACTTGAAAGAAGAAAGAGATGAACCCAGCTATAGCACTAGAAAGAGAAAAAAGATTGATTATAACGAAGAATACGTAATACCCACGAAAAAACCGGAAAAATACACTGATAACGGTATAGATTTTGTTGGAGTTGAAGAGTCGACTGATGCAAGGGTTATGAATGAGGATGAAGCTTTCTTTGCCTCGTTGTTGCCTACTGTGGTGAAGTATAATGAGGATGAGCGATTGGAGTTCAGGATTGAGGTGTTAGGAGTCATGAAGAAACTAAAGGATAAGAGAAATTGGGCTGCAGATTAGACGTGATAGACTGAGGTTTAGATTAGTTATGATGTATCTATGTAAAACATGCTTTCGAATCGTTTCTCAGTAAATGATTTTAGCGATAGACTGAATGCGAGATATACACCTATGCTAATAGGCATAGCTGGGCACAAGACCGTTAATTCGTCAATCATTAATAAACAAAGTTAAAATTTCGACTAACGGATTAACTTTAAAGTTAGCTTAAAAAATCGATAATGGACCCATTAACTTCCGTTCAAACAATTTAAGTCCGTTAAACGTTAATTAAGTAGGTACCTACTATTTGCCAATAGGACACCGCGCGGTTTATGTCAGATAGCTTTTGATTTGAATTGGATCTCTAAATAATTAGTTATTATTTCAAACTCTAACATACATCAGTGGCGAAGCCTGCCTACAAGCCGATTCCTGACGGCTTTACCTAGCTAGAAAGCTACGGCTTGCTGTCAGCGAAGTCCATGTTACTCTAACTAAATGTCAGACTCGCACGTACGGTTGTAATTCATCCGGCTTCTCTAAGGAAATATTTTACGCTTCGCCACTGATATACATACACCATTATTCTATAAATTTGTCATGTCCTGCCTAAACTTCCATAGCCCATATCAACGTTGTTTTATAAGTAAATCACTAAAGCAGTGACATATGAAATGCAATTTCTTTCACGAGTTAACGATTAACGTTAACTTCCGTTAAATCTTCTGACATGTATCGCTTTAACGTTTAACGAAGTTAACTTTTTTAGTAACGGATTAGCAATTAACGAAGTTAACTATTTGATTAACAGCGCCCAGCTATGCTATTAGGTAGAGCCAGCGTTAGAGATAAATAACTCCCCTGGATATGGTGAACTGAGGGGGATACCTTTCTCTGACGCTGACTGTACCTAACCCTTATGGCTTGTTACACCGGCTAGACCGACCGCTTGGAAATATTCTTCCAAGACTGCAACCTACCCGGTGTAGACAGCTTCTCACAAAATGTTTTGCCACTAGAGCACCCGACATTTTGCCGTGCCCGACAAATGGGAAACGGGGTCTTAACGGTCTGTCGACTGTAAGTCCAAGTCGTCCGATCCGAGCCGAAGTCGCTTGCTGAAAGGCGGCAGTCGACTCGGTTTAAACAAAGCTACGACTGCGTCGCCTTCAACAAGCCGAAGTCGTCTGCCGAATTCGAAGATCACCCTGCCCCGCATGCATTCGCTCCTTTCGTAACCGCATATTAGTAAAAAAGTGAAGGTTGTTTTATGTGCGCGATAATAAGCCCTCTGCATCCCTGCATGCTAGACACGGGAATAAGTTATACCCGTTTATCTATCTCTTTTATTAGGGTTCCGTACCTCAAAAGGAAAAACGAAACCCTTATAGGATCACTCGTGTCTGTCTGTCTGTCCGTCTGTCACGGCCAATTTGCTCCGAAACTACTGGACCGATTAAGTTGAAATTTGGTATACATATATAAGTCGGTGACCGCAACACGGACACGTGACGTCAATATATAAATTTAAAACATGGGGGCCACTTTTGGGGGGTAAATTAGAAAATAAAAATAAAACTTATGCTACCTATATCGTGTGACATATCAAATGAAAGGGCTTATTGTGAGAATCTTAAATATATATTTTTTTTTTAATTTTAATAAATATAGTTTAGAAGTTATTTAGGAAAATAGGCGAAAATTGACCACTCCCCCCCTTATTTCCGAAACTACTGGGGCTAAAATTTTGAAAAAAATACAGAAAATAGTTCTTTACCTATAGATTACAGGAAAACCTATAAGAAGTCTATAGTATTTAAAGTAACGTAAAAAATTTCAGATAATCATGTACGGAACGGAACCCTCTCCACGCGAGTTTAACTCGCACTTGTCCGGTTTTTGGCACTAGTACGAGTGAGACGCACTTGGAGATAAGACGGTTTAACTTATCCTTGTGTCAACCTTACTAGGGCCTCTTTTTTAATCTTTGTGAGACGCGGCATCTTAGCTGTTTAAAAGGGTTAAATTAAACACTAAAAATATTTAATAGATAGGTTTTAATGATCATTTTCTCTTTAGCATTTAAAAAAAATTCACAATAACCATGAAAACACAATCTGGTGATTAAAAAAAATAAAAGATGAAACCTATTCTTTACTTATTAGTTTCATTTATAGCTTGATAAAACCTTTGAATTTCTACATACCATATGAAAAATATAACAAAACAGAATACTGAAATCGTTATATCAGAGGCGGCCGCCAACAATATTAAGAACAATAACAACTTACAGGATTATACAAAATTTGAACCTTACTTTTAGATACGGCATATAATAATATTTTCTGCAGAAAAAATTAAAAAAAGTTTTAGAAGGACTGATAAATCACCTCGAGTCTCGAGTCATGTAAGTATTGCCTCGAATTAACACAGCACAAAATTGTTATCGTTGACATTACCTAATAAACGCTATCTTAATACTACTGAAGTAACTTCCTGAACTATGGGTTATATTGAGTCGGGCCCAGTAAGAGCGAAAAATACCAGTTACAATTTTCACTATAATAATGCCGTGGGTAACGGCTAACTATACGTTTAAACATAGTTTTATGTACAGCGCAGAACGAACCTGGAAGCTGCAATCGGTAATCTTCTTTTACACTTACGGTCTATATACAAAAGCGGTCTTAATACAGGCCGGCAAGGGCTAGCAACCGAGCGGGGCCCGCGGCCATACGCTTCATACACTATTATCATACCGGTACGATAGTGACTAGACGGTCCCCAAACCAAAAATGGGGGACAACATATTATTTACAAGTTTACACTAAAAATACCAAATACTAACTTAACACACTCTAGTTAAATCATTTCATTCTATTAAAGGAATGGTAACGTCAAAACGGCGACGCAAACGCAGGGTAGAGGGAAAATTGTCTACGGTTTGGCACCGATCGTTACTTTTAGAAAACGAGGTCTCAAAAATAAATCGCAGTCCGATAAAAAAAGGTCCATCTCGTTTTAAAAATCAATTTGTGCAGATTTCCCATGGAAGTTGATTAAAAACCTAATCTAGGCGAATTAAGGTTTGTCAATTAATTATTATTAGCGCTGCAAGAAATAGCAACACAAAATTATTCGCGTAAGGCATTCCATTTAATAAACGCAACTATAAAACCTATGAGTTTAATTAAAATACATTTACCGCATAAAATGAAACATTCACAAGGAATATGGCCTGTAATTACTATCAGAAACACTTACAGCCTAAAATGGAGGTACTTTAGAAATATCTCTTTATACAATTACATATTAGTACAATATGTATACGGATATATTACACGAAGAAAAGTTTAACAATAAAATTCAAGTATATTATGATGTATTTACGTCAAAACTTTATAAAGTTAAGATACGTCATTTGAACTTACCGGTGACCATCTCGGGAAAAATCATACATCAACTAGGAAGAAAGCATTTTAACTTAACTTTAATTAAAATAACAACGCAATAAATCACTTATCGAATCCGCTGCGTAAACTAACGCTTACTTACATATAAAAATTATATACAAAACAAATTTAACAATTTCTTTATATAATACACCTACAAAATGTCGGAACCTCGTTCGGAGATCGTGTTTCAGTCTGGGGCTTCCACAGCCGCCTCAGTTGTTAGTGTTGAAGTCTAGGGTGGGTTTGCGCTGCCGGGGCTTCTTCGGGCGCGGGGGCGCCGGCGAGCCGTTGCAGCAGTGGCAGCCGCGCTTCACCACGCCGCGCGCCGACGCCCGGCGCCGCACCTCCAGCGCGTCCGGGGAGCGCTCGCCCGCGCGCGTCTTGCCGGACAGGCTGCGCTCCTCGAGCGGGTGGTACAGCCGCTTCGGCGGGTACGTGCGCAGCGGCGGGTGCGTGTCGTCGGTGGACGAGCCGTCCGCGCTGCCGCTGCGATCGCGGCCTCTCGCCTCTTTAATAACGGAGTCGAGCCTCAGTTGAGTCCCGACGCCGCTGGAATCGGTCGAGTTAGTTTCATCGAACGAAGGACTCTTGCAGCACTTATCACTGTCGCTGCTAAAATCTAAAGGTCTGCGGCTCTCGGAGCGTTCGGAAGCGGAATTAGACTCCCAGAACAACTCTGCATGCCGCTCCGGTGAGGATCCATCTTCGACATCGGCCATAGACTCCATCGTCGCATCTCTGGAGCTGTCCTCGGCTATCATTTTGGCGTCATCGCCTGCGATCACATTGTCGGGCTCGTCGATGAGGTATCTCGTGTCCCTTTCTCTTTTGTCGTCCTCGTAGCACACCCTCCTGATGACCTGCGTGGCGTTGCCCGAGGAATGCACTATCGCGGACGCTGTATTAGTGAGATGCAGTTCTCTGGAATCTGTTAGAATGCTGTCGAAGCGTGTCAAGCCGTCGTCTTTGACTAAGACAGAGGATAGGTTGGCGACATTACTGTGCGAGCTCGGCATGGAGTTGATCATGTTCTGTATTTCGTATTTGGCGCCGTGGTCCGCCTGCGAGATGACGGTGGCCTGCGGCGCCGACATCAGCACGGTGGCGGGCGCGCTCGAGTGGAATATCGTCGATGTAATGTGACGCCCTTTCAGACCGGCTATCGTGAAGGGTTGTACCTGAAATTGAATTTGTTTTTGTTGAATGGTATTACGAAACGTTCCAGGACATAGAGTACGTGTAGAAAAGAGACGTCTTGTGATAGCATTAAGACCTTTATGATGTTTTCTGAAAATAATTCGTATAATAGAAAATTTACTTGCAATGTTGGTTGTTTTAGGTCAAATCTAGCAAGCTGAATTAGAACTACTTCCACTTATTCTACGTAGTTGAATTTTTACGTGTTGGTTCGGTTTCGTTGACAATGCATTTTTATGGTAAGCATGACCTGAATCGACATCCAGGGTTAGCTCCAGATAAAGGAAATCATTTCGACTCGCGAGCCATCGAGTATCCTAGATGTTTGGTGTTGTTGGGTGACGCGGATTAAAAACTGACAACCCTAGCGTACACCAAAGAGCACGTTTTATGCGACGGAGAGAGAATTCATGATTAGGGATATTTTTGTAGCTAAGCTCCGGTTTTGTTAGACAGTGATTCTTCTGTACGTTAGTACTTTTATCTATTCTGTGCCTAAGATTAGTAATTTGTCTACTCACTACTCCTTCAGTGGGCTCGCTATGGAACGTAGTGTTCGGATGCGAGCGCGCGAACTCCTCCTGGTCCAGCGCAATAGTGGCCTGCATGCCGTCCTCGCTGACGGCGACTATCCCGACGTCGGCCAGCTCGCTCACGTCGATCTCGCGGGGGATCAAGTGGTCGGTGGCGATCTGATCGTCCATGTCGGGTTGGGGTATCGTGGTTTGGATGGGTTGCGCTGAAACGAGAATCGATGGTAAGTGTTGGCTGGTGGTAGAATTTTTAAAAGCGATTCTGTTGTTTTGGGGTCTCATCTCTTACGCATTCGGAATTAAAACCTGCGCTATTTATACGGGCCGATCCTTTGATCAGTTTGCAATAACCTCTGTCCGTCGTCCCAGAGGTACAAAACTGTAGGTAGTGTATGAATTCGGATAGACCTATTCAGGGGTATGGCACTAGATCCACACTGCTCGAATTTCTTAGGCTTCTTTCCCGTACAACTAGCGGGCGCGGGCGCGGTGGCAGGCGCGCTGCTTGTCTTGGCGCGCTCGTGCGTTTCGTGAACACTTGCATACAACGCCATATGTTTGATATTTCGTTACCGCGCCCGCCACCGCGCCCGCGGTTTAACGTGCAAGACGCCTTACGCGTCTGCTAGGACACTTTTGATGTAGACAGAGGAAAATGAAATAAAAAAATGCATGAAAAACCGTAAATTTGAAATTCGTAAAATTTGCTATTGGACGTCATCGCTGGACCTTATTTCTTACAAAATCTTTAGGAAGCCGATCCAATAACTCAGAATTCTAATACTGTATGCATTCGAGAAACTTCGTAAGAGATAGGCTTTTTGATTTATCATAGAATTTAGAGGACCCAGCTATTACTTCAAATAGCAATTATACGAATTTCAAGTATTGTGCAATATTTTTCGTATTCTAGGCCCTTTTTATCCCCTATCTTCCAAGAGCTCCCTGGCCGGCGGATAAGAAATAGCAATTTGAGATCTTATGGGTCTAGCGTCACCCCTGTATAGGTCTCTATTCCATTTCAGATACTACAGTTTAGTACCTCTGGGGCGACGGATTACTTAGATAACAAGATGGCAGTTTGTGAGTGTGGATTTGAGTTTCTTGCGGTGCGTCTCAGCAGATGTCACCTTTCGAAGCGCTGATAGATTTAGACATGTGAAAGAGTGCGTGTGTCCTTGCAAAATAATTTTTTAAGGGTTTTACACAATGACACATTCCCTTTTAAGCTATTAAAGTTACGTCCGTAGACGTCAACATCATCTCATGCACTCTCACCTAATTTACATCTGTTCAGTCATCATAGCTATAACTGCCAGCACGATCCATAAACGCACCCGTTACTTTTTTTAAATTAAACAGTGTCGGTTTAAGCCTGTTTCAACACTGAAACAGTTGATCAGTGAGAGTCCGTCACAACTGAAGGCAAAATGTGTGTGTGTTTGACCAGTCTGGATGGGAAGTGGTCATGGGTCGTGCCAGCAGTTATACTCACGGGTGTGCGAGTGGTGGTCCTGGTTGTGCTCGTGCGCGGGCGACGCCGCGAACAGGAGCTCCGCCTCGGGGAACAGCTCCGAAGCCGACGGGGAGTCCACGCCCAGGTCCTCGCATTCCTCCGACAGTGACTTCTGGAATTCAATGTGTGCATTTGCAATTTGAACTTCCAAAAGACAATCATGATTCACCAAGAATATATTAATTTTTACATACATACATACATAGCATCACGCCCGAAATCCTTAATGGGTTGAGCAGAGCCACAAGACTACTTGTGGCCACGTTCGATTAATTAGTCCTAAGATGGTATGATGAACCGCATGTTGACTGGTGATCAGCCCATCGCCCATACAGAAAGTCCAACATGTTGGAGAGGACCCGTCCCGTCGATTTTTACGACATGCCAGGATGATAAGCATCTGCACGCATTCTATGCTATTTCTTTACTCCCAGTGTAGCAGAGGAGCAATTATTAATTATTAGGATAAATTTTTAATCTACTTTTTATGATAAAAGTATTCGAAAAACATAGGGCATTGTCGGGTTTTTATGGTGTGCAAAGACAAAAACACTGTGATTCTCTAACGTGCGCAGCGGCTGATCAGCGGATAAACGAAACTATTAATTTAGATTGTAATAACTAAGTAATTCGGTTCAAATTTAAATGTGTCTCGCATCGGTGCGCGCGTTACAGAATCATATGGCTGTACGTACCTGTAGTCTCAATTCGTGTTCTAGTATCGCATATTTGTGCCTCAACGCGGCCGCAGACACGTGAGAGAGACGATGCTGCCGCTGCGTCCCATCCTTCTTTTGCACAACCTTAAAATATTTTGTGTGTAAAGCATTTGGGTTTCGCCGGTGATGAGGTGATGAGCTGAGTGAGAGCTGGTTCCCACTTGTCGGATGTCGGATCGGATTAAAAATCGGGTGTCCTGGCAGTAATAAAATTTATATGACGCTATTCACATTTATCGGTGTCGGGTAAATGTGAACAGCGTCATATGAATTGTATTGCCACCAGAACACCCCATTTTTTGTCGGATCCGACAACTCGACAATAGGGAACCAGCTCTAAGATGTATTTTTACTATCTGGTGGCCTTATATCTGGTTCTAATAGCTCACTTTTACCACCTTTTTTTTAGGTTTCAGGTATTGAGACTCGCCTGTCATCTGTTATGAGCAGCGAGCTTAGTTACGGCAAACTTATAAAGCGTCCAAAGACAGAAACACCGGTCTGGTCCCGCGACCAGAGTTCCGTAATTTTTTTTTTTTTTTAAGTTGACAGGAAAATTTCAGAGCCAATTAGACAAGATGTGTGGTGTTAGATGTTTTAGCAATTATAAAAAAAGTTAGAACCCTGCCTTTGATAAAACTACTAGACAAAAATTATGTCTCCAGTGGAAGACCACAGAAAAAAAAATGCACTACGTTTGTATGGAGCGGGCTTGCCCTACCCTTTGCTTTAAAATACGCGGGCACAAAATTTTTCCTCGTCGAAAACTACAACTGCCTTCAATCGTCTTTACATCAAATAATTTGGTATAATGTATCCTGATTAATAGTAAGAGTGAGTTATTTCCAGCCAAATTTTCGATAGTTTAGCCATTTCAAAATTTCATAAGCGAACAAATGATGATATGATCCCGCCATGGCTATAAGCTGTCGAAATACACTTTAATGAATACCTTTATTGTTTCACCTTAGATACATAGACAATTTTAGTTTATCCAACGACTAATGAAAGATACCGTACAATGAAGATCTTTAGGATGATTCTACATTAAAGTTGTGTTTAATATTTTTATTTGATAAATATCATTTCGTTATTCACAGCCTTGTACTAAAGATTTAAATCGCTACATGTGACATGACACAAACAATCTTGGCAATATTTATGACTATAAATGTATGCGTTGATAGAACGTCGACGGCATTTGTTTGGTATTTGTGCGTTTAAAATTGAGCTTTATTTTTACAACGCACTGCGTTGAGATTCGCACTAATTGCAAATGAGCGACTTCGCTTCGATTTAAATCTTTGCCTTGAACTGTTAAAATATCACATTGGGAAAATGTACGATTTTGGATCAACATTGAGCGTGGCCCAAATTTGATTCAAATTTGCAAAAAAAAATGTTGTAGAATCACCCTAACACAAGGATCATGCACGATTATGCAGGAGTACTCGACAATGGGAGACGAATCCTCGACCAACATGCAAAATAAAGACATTGAGAGTTGAAAGTTCTAACTAATCCACGAATGAGAGGAAGCTTTATACCTGTTCGTAACGGAATTCAAATATAAAACAACATTAACTATCAAATCAACGGCGATAATTAATAAAAGTCCTACAACGGATTAAATATCGTCACGTGAAAGGATGCCATAAGATCACATTTTGTGGAAGCGATATAATCGGAGTTTCCACACGGTCTCGAATACTGGCTGATATTAAATAATTAACAAGTCATTGGATGTTTTGCCAGCAATTTTTGTGAAATTTTGGAGCCAGAAAATAGAATGTGAAAGTGTAAGCAATTAAAGAAATACACCATACACACATTTGTCACATAACTTTTTATATCTGTGCTCTAAACGCGTATGCAAGGCAGGCGAGCTGCAGTAAGCTTATGCAGCGTAAGCTTTCGATGTCGCGTCGAAGCAATCTTAAGGCAAACTAACACCAAACGAAGACAGCTGACAAAATAAATGGAGGCGTGCAGGGCTACTAATAGGCTCTATAAAGACCCCGCTACACGCCGCTCTACCTCCACTAAAGCTATCACTAGGGATTTGAACTTGGTACTGTTAATACAAGTTTTTGCATTCTAATTTGTCAATTAAAAGAGACATCTAAGACGCTGAATGTAGTCTCCTATTTTACTGCAAATCGGGTCGGGCTGTTTATAATTCTGTTTATAAGGAAAATTCAATTTCAGGGATTTTATTGTTATTAGACGACCACGGGGCCTGTGTCAAAAGAAAGGCAGCTTTGATACTTTCTTTGGCAATAAAGGATGATGTCACTAATTTGTCCGATTAATCAAATTGGGTGAAATTTTGTAAAATACAGGCTTTATTTAATCTATTTAAGGTACCAAGTTAAATTCATAGCATAGATTTAATGGAGGGCATATTTAAAAGCCACTTTTAACCTTGTACAAAATGTATGAGAGTATACAAACTGTACAAAGATGGTGTCAAAAGGGGACTTTCAAAATGCCCTATACGGTTATGAG
The DNA here is from genome assembly GCA_947859335.1 of Tortricodes alternella. Classification (NCBI taxonomy): domain Eukaryota; kingdom Metazoa; phylum Arthropoda; class Insecta; order Lepidoptera; family Tortricidae; genus Tortricodes; species Tortricodes alternella. The sequence goes on along the minus strand of OX401973.1, from coordinate 6,772,472 downwards.
TGGATGTGTGGGGGCCAATCTGAAGGGTCAGCGACGGCTCTACTTTAGGTCACCTGGTAGGCCTTATCGTCGCAATCACTCGCGTCAATATCGTAAGCGCAACGCGGCGAATCGACGGCGTAAGACTTTTTCGAGTCTACGTCGAACATCTTATCAAATATCCTTTGCGCCTCCATATCGGGACTGTATCGATCTGGGATCGGATCCTGAAGTTGCAAAATTTGTGTCACACGGTTTTACGGATACGATAGTTTGTTGGAATCACCAGTTAAGTAATCGAATATTGCATTAATCGTTTCATAAATGAAGCTTTTAAGTCTCCAGCAGCCCGTATAACTCTTTATATTATATCCAAGATTCAAGACTTCTACACCATCCTCATCAAAAATACCCACTGATAATTCCAATAATATAACAAGCGGTAGAACTGAAAACTCACCAGCACGGTCCGGTCCATGTTGTCAGTGCGCACAGTTTCCTCGTAGGTGTACTCGTGTGCGTCGGCTGAAGACGGCAGGTTCCAAGGTTCGGAGCCTTCCGGACTGGAGCCACGTTCTGGCTTCACGTCGTCCTGGTCCGTCCAGGGCGAGCTGGTCGCGCGAGTGTCCACCAGCTCTGGCGGCGTGGGGCCCGGAGTGGGAGACGCCGTGCTGTCCGGAGGCTGCACCGCTGTCGTTGTCGCCAGGTTGAAGGCTTGAAGGTTGTGCAGTGCGGCGGTCGGCAGGCGGACGTGCCGTACGCCCGGACGTGCCAGCACGGGCTTCAAATCCCCCGGCCCGATCAACCGCTGCAGCAGCAAAGCATTTGCAGCACCCGTTTCCCCTCCCACGGTCAACAGCTTTGGTCCGCGATTCGTTACTATCGCAATCTGCTGACCCCCTTTCATCATAGACATCGGTAGGATGTAGTTCGCCGGCATGAGAACGGCCGTCGCCGGTTTTCCAGTCGCACCGCGTGCGACGGTGATCGTTTGTCCGTCGGCGACGATTACGTTCCGCTGCGGTTGTGGACGCGTTTGCACCAGCGGTGGGTCTTGATCAAAGGTTATCTTCCTCGCGACTTTCCTTGGACTGTCTTGAGGGGAGTGACTATCCAGGCAACTTTCAGTGCAATCGCCTTGTGAGGTGCCACAACTGCTGTCTTCAGATCCCATCGTTCGACAGGTATCTTCGCCATGGACAGGGCTCATGTCGCGCGTACCAGAACGGCGAGAGCTGGAGCTCTTTTTGCGCTTCGAAGAACCAGGATTTGATGGAGGATTCGATCTCCTACGTGGTGCTGGTTTATCCTTATCCGGAGAATTCTCCACCTGCTCCTTGTATTCAGCCAGTATGTAGAGTATCCTTTGCGTGGTCTGTTCATCTTCTAATGGTTTTTGTGATGACGGTTTCGGTGGAACAGAATTAAGTTTCAGCGTGTTAGGCGGGTTAGAAGTTGGTTTAGGTCTTGATTTAGATTTTGAACCGACTTTCGCTGGTTTTGCTTGCGAAGACATATCGGTAGGTGAAGAATCCGTGGTAACTGTGTGGGGAATTTGGACATGCGTTGAAGAAGTAGGCGAATCTGCGATACCTGACGAATCCGGGGAACGTACGTAAGTTGATGTTGTAGGAGGGGTAACAGTAGTTTTTCTATTCACATAAGCCACATTTAGCGACTGGTTGTTGCCAATTGAATATAATACTTGCGTCGATTCATTTGAGCAACTGTTGGAGCCCGTACCGTCAATGGCATCAGAAGAAATGTTATGTATTTTGAAAGAGCTGTTGTTTGAATTTGTAGTAGGTTGCACAGTACTTCTTTCTTTGACTTGCTCTAAGACCATGTCAAACTCTCGTAATTGCTCTAAAGTGGAGGAGCTCATCTGTGACTCCGAGGACGATTGGTTCTCTGAAGGCACTTTGATCGTCCGAGTTGCTTGCGCCTGCGGCAACCTTATCGTTTGTTGGCCCAGTGGTGGCGCCGCTGTAAGGACCAACTGTTGGTACACAGGTTGATTCGCCCCGCCTATGACGTTTCTTTGAATTTGGAAAAATGAGGGTCTTACAACTCTAGCACCCGGTACCATTTGAGGTGCTTTACTTAGCATTGGTAGTTTGATACGCATCTGCGTTAGAACGGGCTGCGGTGGAGGATTCTGTGCGTTGTCATTGGAGGCGTTCGTGTGGCTGTTATTATCTTCATGCAAGCTGTCGGTATTAGTTGGATTTTGATTTTGGGGAACGATCTTGATTATGGAAGGCTCGACTTCACTTTGATTGGATGTTTGTGGCTTCTGATTTTCCTCGTTTATTAATTCAGTGCTTGGAACTGTAATTAAGTTGATAGTCTGGCCACCGCCAATATTTACAGGTATTTGCCGCGTATAAATAACTCCGCCGTGCATTGTTTGAATATTCATAGGTGCGATGGTTTGCTTTATTTGTTGAACTAAGTTTGATTGAGACTGGGACGTCACTACTGGTTGCTTCCTAAGTAGCAATGGCGGACTGCTAATTTGTCGAATGTGATCTAAATTGATTGCATTATCCGTCGCCGGGCACTCGTTCTCGGAATTAGTATTCGCTGATGGTAAATGAGAGTTAGAATTAGGAACTTCACCCTGTTTTTGATTGCCATCTTGAAATACAGGTTTCCCAAAGGCTTGGTTGAATTTCGGCAAGCTAGTAGACTTTTCTGAATTTGGTGTCTTGCCGGATGAGTTCTGAATAAATTTAGCGTAGTTTTCTTCGTAAATGGAACGAGACTTTATTTCTTGTTGATTAGCACTTTCCTTACTAGAAGCTAAGCTCGTCGGCGATGGAGTTAGTTCTTGAGTTTCTGCTGGTTTCACTGAAGGGGTCTGAACATTAGAGGTCTCAATAGGTTGAAGTCTTAGAACCATGCTTCGTTGGTGCGGGGCGTTTAGTTGAATAGCTTTACCATCGGCAGATTTACACACAAATTGCACCATCTTTTGCTCATTAGAACCTTGAACGTTAGTGAGGTTGGTTAAAAGATTCACTCGTTTCAGTAGTTGGCCAGAGGTAGCATTCTTTTGGTTGCCAGTGTTGACTATGTGAAGGAGTTGGTTCCCGCCTTGCTGCAGACCAGCATCTACTAACGAGAGACCGCTAAAGGAATTCGACTGTTGTGACAGAGTTCCGTTCGAAACCTGCCCCGTTGTTGCTCCTTTGTTCTGTACTATATGCAACACCTGGGTCGCATTCGACGTGCTTATCACAGACTGTTGAGAGTTGTCGACGAGAGTAATCTGATTCCCTGACGCATTCTTACCTTGCAGGATATGCAAGACTTGAGGTCCAACCGGCGTAGACGGTGTCTGGTTGTTTTCGCTTGTGCCCGTCTGATTCAACGGCGGGGGTAGGATTTGGGCCAAGGCTTGTTGCAAAGCCATGGCGTTAATTGACGTCGTTTTAGAGTAAGTATTTGTCATTGTTTGAGTGGTATTCACTGAGCCTTGTCGAATCTTTTGAGATAGAACGTTCACTAACGCGTGAGCTCTGGAATTAGTAATAGATTCTGGTGTGGTTGTGATACCGGCGGCGTTCATGGCGTGTGCGATTTGGTCAGTTTTCTCTGATGCCCCATTTTGCTGTCGTTGCTGTGAAAACATTTCTGAACTGTTTTGTTCAGAAGAATCGTACGCTGTGCTACTGGAATCTGATTTAGCTGTATTATTCTCATATACATACTCAATATTTTCAGGCGTTGTATTTGTAAGTGTATGCAGATCGGTGTTGTCAGCAGAATTACTTCCTTCCTCTTTGATTTCTAGTATCTCTTCCTTAATTTGAGGTCTTTCTTCAGCTTTAATCTCCATTTCTAAGCAGATAGATTGTTCAGTCAATTCCAAATCATTTACGTCATGGGAATCTAGATCCATAACCTGATTTTGCTGCGCATATTCCTGAACTAAAGGTAAGGTTAGGTCCGCTGTTGTTAATTCAGTATATTCATTTTTGATTTCGGATTGGGAGTCGTCGTTGGGGCTATTGTCCCCTGAACATTGGGAAGGACTAGCATCAGACACTTGAGTAACCCGCGGATCACAAGTCACGGGGTTTTGGGCAGCTGCGCTGACAGGAAGTTGGCCCAGTTGCACCACTTGAACGATTGTTTCTGTTGGAGATGGTTCGAGGTAGTCCAAACTGCAAAGATCATATGGGAAATCTACAGCAACAAGTCTGTCACATTCCTTTACGTTTTCTTGTATCCAGTCAGACCTTAATTCTAAGCTTGACTGTTTAAAAAATGACCGCACCTTATCCCTCAACTCTATAAAAGTAGCATATTGTCTTATTTTCTTTATTTGGTCGTCCTTGTTCGTTTTGAGAACTGCGTGATCGTCGTAATCCTCGGACAGTAAGAACGGCTGAGCTTGTTTTACGTCCGACAGAGTCGCAGCCGAAATATTTGAATTGCTTCCTTTCTTCAAATTTTGTATGACTCTGCCGGACCCCTCACCAAAACCCATATTGAAATTGGTTTCATGATCCTCGTCGTCCGATTGATTTTCATCGAAGGCGTCTGTACTTTTATATTGGTAAGTGATTTCTTCTACCAATGTTTGCGTCGCTGGGTCTGGTTGGTAAGCCGGAGTGTGTAGTAGATCAACAAAAAGATTTTCGTCAGCGCTATCTTTCGGAATGTAAGTGAGCGGTTTATTTATAGGCCACTTAGCCGTTATAGCATCGACTTCGACACATTCTTTATGAAAAGGGCGAGCGTATGAAAATGTTACTGACGAGCAATATTCCATGAGCTGCTCATACTCTTTGCTGTAAGCCAATTCGTAAATGCTATTTATCCTTTGTCTCAAACAATCAATATTCTTGCTTTTTCTATATATTTTTTGTACTATTTTTAAAGAGTCATTATTTTTGCCTTTTCTGCGTTTCTTATCAACCACATTTAAACATCTCGTATCCATTTTACGTTTTAAGCTTCTTCTAGAATAAGTATTTTTTGGTACAATGACTCCTAGTTCAACATCATGCAAGTCATCATATACATCAGATTCTTCACATGGATTATCGCTTCTATTAACATCACTGTTTTCCAGATAAACTCCTAAGCTTTCACTTGAAATGTTACTTGCACTAGAACCCGTTTCGTCAAGTGTAAATACATAACACGTTCCTATAATCGGGTCTTTATATTCAATACCTTTAAGAGTAACTCCAGTGTTAAGCCTCGCAGAGCATTCTGTTTCGTCTATAACATGTTCAGATTTCTGCAGTGGATTTTCCACTTCAATGTTGCTCGAAGTGTCTTTGTCAGAAACTGTTGTGATCACGGTAAGCCAATCATCTTCTTGAATAAGCTCGTATTTGCAATCAGCATTTAATTTGTTTGGACAGTTATCCGTCTTAACTGTTGGACCACAGCTTGTCTCTTCACTCAGTAAGTCATCTCCCTTTACACTTGATTTTTCACTACACAAATAGTCAATTTCAACAAATTTTGACGTACTCTCGTTTGGCCTGCAATCTTTAGATTCTTTATTTACATTTATAAAATTAACTTCGTTTATTTCAGGTTGTTTGATATAATCATGGTAATTGAAGATAATTTGTTTATTATCAATAAAAAGTGGAGATATTATTGTGGAAACCTGACAGCCTAGTTTTGATGATGTTTCTATATTATCCGTGTCTAGATCTGTACTATGGAGCTCACTTGAAATAAGAACATCATTGGTAATTTCTTCAATTTTTGTGTCGTTAATCTCAATTTCATATGCTTCGTGAGGTATGTCTTCACTAGGGACTTCATCTAATGTCCGTTTATTAGCTAACATGTCACTGCTTACCTCGGTCTGCTCGTTGTTGTTATTATGGTAAAGTTTATCTGAATAATCTTTTGTCGATTCCCCTTTTTCTTTATTTTTGATATAATCAGTGTTCTCTAGTATTTCTGAAATATGAACTTTATCGAATTTGCTATTATTTGCTAAGATGTCACTATTGGCCTCTATCTGCTTATGATGTTTTACGGAATAATCCATTAGATGTTCCACTGTCTCTTCTTTCTGTTTGATAATATTAGTATCTTCCAGTTTTAACAAGTTATCTGCACAAATATCGGCAATATCAACAGATTCAACATCGTCCCTCTTGCTATCTTGCAATTTAGATAATTCATTTTTTTCATTACAAACTTTAAAAGTTTTAGTGGATTCTACATTATAAACACTTTTGTTATTATGGTAACCTGAATAATCTTTTGTCAATTCCCCTACCTCTTCTTTATTTTCGATATAAACAGTGTTATCCAGTATTTCTGAAATATGAACTTTATCCAATTTGCTTTTATTTGCTAACATGTCGCTATTGGCCTCTATCTGCTTATGGTCTTTTACTGAATAATCCGGTACAGATTTCACTATCTCTTCTGTCTGTTTGATAATATTAGTGTCTTCCAGTTTTAACAAGTTACCTGCACAAAAATCGGCAATATCAACAGATTCAATATCGTTGTTCTTGCTATCTTGCAATTGAAATAATTCATTTATTTCATTACAAACTTTAAAAGTTTTAGTGGACTCTGCATTATAAACACTTTTGTTATTATGGTAACCTGAATAATCTTTTGTCAATTCCCCTACCTCTTCTTTATTTTCGATATAAACAGTGTTATCCAGTATTTCTGAAATATGAACTTTATCCAATTTGCTTTTATTTGCTAACATGTCGCTATTGGCCTCTATCTGCTTATGGTCTTTTACTGAATAATCCGGTAGAGATTTCACTATCTCTTCTGTCTGTTTGATAATATTAGTGTCTTCCAGTTTTAACAAGTTACCTGCACAAAAATCGGCAATTTCAACAGATTCAACATCGTCGTTCTTGCTATCTTGCAATTGAAATAATTCATTTTTTCCATTACAAACTTTAAAAGTATTAGTAGACTCTACATGATAAACACTTTTGTTATTATGGTTAAGTTTATTTGAATAATCTTTTGTCGATTCCACTACCTCTTTTTCATTTTCGATATAATCAGTGTTATCCAGTATTTCTGCATTATTCACTTTATCCAATATGCTATTATTTGCTAAGATGTCACAATTTCCCTCTAACTGCTTATGATGTTTTACTGAATAGTCCGTTAGAGATGCCACCACCTCTTCTTTTTGTTTGATTTTATTAGTGTCCTCCAGTTTTAACAAGTTACCTGCACAACAATCAGTAATATGAACAGATTCAACATCGTCGTTCTTGCCATCTTGCAATTTAGACAAGTATATTTTTTCCGAACAAACTTTAAACGTTTTAGTAGACTCGATATTATTATCACTTGATGTCACATAACTATCTAACCCATCTGATTCAATCATATCTGTCATTGAATCCATAACCATATTTGAATAACTTGAAGCAACATCTATAAACACATCATTTGGAGGCACATTCAATTGGTACTTGTTAACATCACTTAGTTTAACTTCACGGGCAATAGTGGAAGGAACTTTTCGTTCTTCTAAATGTATGGTCTCAGTTTCTATGAAAAGATCTTCAATAGAGATTTTTTTCTCGTTTTCATTAATTTGCGTAACATGGTCATTTGTACTTGGGTCAGCAGTTACACAATCGTCAATCGAAACATGTACTTCAGTGGAAATGTTTTCTTCTTTTTCATCAATATCTCTACAAGAAGTCACAGGACTTAAAATTAATTTCACTAAGTTTTCACCATAATGCGGGTCTCTTTTGCTCACAATTGCATGATCATCACTATTACTTTCAACAAAATTACAGGTATCTTTATACTTTTCATTTGTTTTCAATGTAGTCTTATCTCCTTCGTCAAATGCATATTTATTTGCTGTTTCTATTTGCGAATGATAATTACTATGTGTAGGCTGTAATGCTGGTTCTACTACGCCGATTGTTGTCCCTCTATTTAAATTCGTTAATTCTCTATTGCAAAGATCCTCATCAAATGTTTTATAATCATGGTTCAAAGTACTGTCAATCTTTTTTGATCCAACTTTCCTAATTTGTTCAGGTTCAATAAGAGTATACATTTTCTTACAATCATCAATATTAAAACCTTCAATTGGTTCGTGAGAAATTAAATTAGGAACATTTCGCGACGTACAACCCGCTGCATTATTATAATTAGAACTGGTATATGTTATATCGTCTTCTGCTTTCCTGAAATTCCGAGCTGTTTCAATTGGTATTTCAATATGTGGTGAGTTTTCTCTTCCAGAATCATCGACAATAATAATTTCACTGTAGGCATTAACTGCGTTAACAGCTAAAGTTCCCAATTTTAGTACTTTATTAGCGATGACATTGTGTGCAGGTTGTTCGGCTTTTCTCTTGAGAGTCTTAATAGAACCATCTTTCAGAACCACTTGTCCCACTTTACTTATCAGTTGTAAGCGATGAACTATATTAGGATTACCTTCTAGGAATTGCAAGGCAATAGTAACAAGTTTAGGTACCACGAATGAAACAGGGCTTTCTTTAATATCACTGCAATCGGATAATGCCACTTCATTGTCTTTAGTTTGTGTTATGGGCCACATATATATTATTTCTTGAATACTGTACGCGTGTTTTGTAATCATCCACTCTGCATCACAAGTTTGCCACAGCTCCTCCATTTTATCGAGTAAAACAGTGTTATCTTTGGATTTATTGCGAACAGCTACCAAGGTTTCAAAGATCTCCATTACTGGTGAACTGCGACCATACAAACTCTCCGTGGTTGGTTGGCATGTCTCATCCCATAGATTGTTTAGAATTGATAACGATGGACAGCGTGACAATTTCGATGACCCTGTGTCCTCATCATCGAAGTCAATGAAATCGTCACTAAAATCTAAGTTGTTTTCCTCAGTTTCCTCATTCTCTAAAATTCCTGTAGATTCCATTACAGTTGTCGTATTTTCTGGGGAAATATCATACTTTTTTAACATAACAAAACACCTATTCAAGTTCTTAATCATTTCGTATTTCATAACGAGGTCATCGCACTTTGTTATTTTAACGACGCAATCTCTTAAATTTTCTCTAACATTTATTGCATTATGGGCTTGAATCGGTTCATGTTTTGTTTCTTTTTGGTTTTCTGTAATTTTGTTTTCCAGTTTCTTTGTTATTTCGGCAACACCGAGATCTTCCAATAATGCATTCTTCAAATTCTCTACAACTATTACTTTCTCTGTGTCCTTAACTTCAACACCAAGATCTTTTAGAAGTAAACTTTTAAACTCAACGATTTTCTTTACTGGTTCTAAATTAACAGTTTCAGTCGGAATTCCAAATTCTATACTATCATTGGATGAGTCATGGATTTCAATTACTTCAGGAATATTAAGCACTTTTGGTATTGTTACACGCATCGGTAACGGAGTTACGACATTTTGTGTATCCGTTGGTAGCTTATGGTTCAAACAAACTGCCGGTAAGTCATCCTCTACGCTGACTGGAGTAGCAACGACTGGCGTAGCTAAGACTGAGGTAACCTGAGCTGTAAGAGTCTGTGCTTCTGGTACCAAAACAGTATCAGTTGAGTGCACACTCAATAATTTACTCTTATTTCTGGTAAGTAAGCTCCTTGTTGTTGTCATCAAACTCTTTGATTTTGGCTTGGTTCTATTGCTTTTATAAAAAGTATATTTATGCAATTTCACTGTGCACTTTTGAGTAAACTTCTTTTGGTGTTTAGTCAACGTTTCTAAGTCGGTTCTAGTTGCAAACTTCCCGAATTCAGTGCTAAAACTATGTACGTCGTCATCTTCGTCATCACTGATCAAGTTTACAGTATCAATAGGAACTGGCTTTTCCTTAATATTAATTTCACTTATTTTTGTACCTAATATTTTGGATGGATTGGTTTTGATTGCCTTAGAAACTTGTTTTATATTTAATGTATACCGCTTTCCGTCGCTTAAGCCACCAGCAAGAACGGCTCTCATGGCAGGCTCAGCGAACAAAGTATCATAATCAACATCCATTTTACCAGACACTGTAGCTTTAAATACCTTGCCATTAGGTAGTTTGACTCTGACACATTTCTTAGTTGGATCTGCTTTACCTATCACAGGAATTTCTTCGATTATGATATCTTCTTTTCTTAATGCTTGCACATGCGGCTGGGATTTGTTTTCAAACAAAACGTTATCTATAGTTTCGTTACATATAAGTGATTTATCTACGATTTCACCCACTGAATCAACCATGAGAAGAGACTTATTTGTTTTAGCATCATGACTTGTGGGTAAGCTTTCTGTTTCAGGATTTGGTCCTATAACTTCATCATCTTTTTGATTTATTAGCTTTGGATCAAGAACTTTTGCCTTCTGTCTCGTTAAAGGTGCCATTTTTGCGGCAGACATAATGTTTCTATTGTAATTATTAGTAATATTTGTATTAGGTCTGATTTTCTCTACTATTTGAGATTTTTCTGTTGCCATATATTTGCTATCAGTCTGCTGTAAAGTAGGCAAAATTCCTTTTGTTTGCTTTATGATCGTTTTGTTCAATTTCTGTTCTTTATTATATTCGACTATACATGGTTTGGACGAGATAGCTTTGTTTATTATTTGGGGATGTTGCGTTGCCAAATCTTCACCATTTCTCTGTTCTACCATCGGTAAATTTACTTTTGTTTGGTTTGTAATTGTTACGTTCAAGTTTTGATTGTTATTTTCAGTTATAGATGGTGTGAACAAGTTTGTTTTGTTTTTTATTTGAGGGGATTCTGTTGCCAAACCTGCACCATTTTTCTGTTCCACAGTCGCTAAAATTTCTTTGTTCTGGTTTGTAATTTTTGCGTTCAAGTTTTGTTGGTTGTTATCGGGTATAAACTGTGAGCACGAATCCATTTTGTTAATAGGCGCAACGATATTTTGAACGGGGACCTCGTTGCTTGAATTAGAATCAGTATTTTTAAATGCACTTTTCTGAATTTTGTTAATACCGAGATCTTGTGGACCATTTATATCCTTAGTTGCTGCTTTATCAGTCAATATCGCCTGGTTCTGATTTTTTATTCTCATTAAAATCGGTTCTTTAGTGGTTGTAGTAGCCGATGGACATTTGATCACAATTTGGTTTCCGAGGTTATTTTCAAGTTTATCTGATAAGACGCTTGGATCTGTACTGCATGCCGTAGCCACATTTGGTACAGATGTAGCTTTTGACTCCTCAAAACCTGCAGATATTTTCGTATTTATTTGTGCGATCTTAATGTTTTTGACAGTTTTAGATTCTTCTTTACTTGCTGCATTGTTAATCTTACATTCTTTTAGATCTAGCTTATCCTTCTCTGTTTTATGTTCTTTAGATGATGTCTTTAAAATTTTAGAACCGGATAGTTCGTTTTCAAAATCAATTAGTTTCGAATCTGGATTAACTTTATCTTCACTACTTTCTATGTTTTTATCTTGTATACGGGTAATTTTTAAGTTTATATCTGTATTTGGTTTGGTCTTTTCAACTTTAACCTTAGTTTTATTGAGTATTCTTTTAGAAGTGCGCTTTGGAATGTTTGTGCGTGTTTTAAATTTGGCCATGGTTTTCTGGGTATTATTTGTATCAGCATCTTTAACTGAAGGTTCATTTGGTTTTTGTTTCATCATATTTCTGCGCACTCGAACTATTTTGTTTTTTGCAGGAGTTTCTTTATTTTCCAATTTATTAGATGACCTTAACAAAATGCGACGACATATTTTTTGGTTTTCTTTAGTACTTAATGCCTGATCAGTACTTTCTAAGTTTTCGTTATTAATTTCGGATTTGAGACTTTCTAGACTCGTATTCACCAACGTTTCTTTGTCCACGGCTCTATTGTTTGATTTAAGTTTTAGGTTTGTTATAACCGAACCGTTCTTAGGCATTCCTTCTTGGAGCAGTTTTCCCAGATTAATATTTTTCCCCAATGGTGTATAGGTCAGTGGTATCGGTGGATGGAAGCAGGCATGGTTTATTGTCCGGTTTATTAATGATTGTCGTTTCATTTTAATTCTTTCTTCATCCTCATTTGCCTTTAGTGGGTTACAATCTACTGCCAATTTTTTTATGCGTGGGTTATTATCCACACTCTCATAGGTGCTATTTTCTTGCATTTGCGAGAGCACCTTTCTTTCACTGTTTTTATTCGCGTTGAAATCCGAATCCACGTGTTTTTCTGCTCTGTTAGAGGACTCTGTGACACTATTTTTTATAACTGAGTTTGTGTCAGTTTCGGTTTTTTCTCTTTTGACAAAATTAGGATTCACGTGTTGATTTTCTATTGCGGCATTACCAATGATGACGGGATTAATAACAGGAGCAGCAAACTGCGTTGTTTGGTACAACGCAATATTAGGCGCAGAGTTTAAAGTAACATAAGTATTTTGCGTTACATTACACAAGCCCGCGCTCACCTGACTTTCGTGAATCTGTATTGTTGGGTATGTATCGTAGACCAATTCTTGACTTATGAGCACCATAGGTTGTGCCGGTAGCGACGTTATGATCAAATTCGTCGGTTGGTTGCTTGCCGCAATATTTGATATATATTGGTTGGACTCGATTTGATTGACTACAATATTGGCAGGCGTGGGCTGGCTTTCTATAGAGCAAAGGACAGTGGGTCTGCTTTCTGGCAATTTTGTGGTATCTGGAAGACTGGGGTGATTCTTTATTACATTCGCATAACCTGTTTCACAACAACTGTTCAAAGAAGTTCTAGTACAATTCATTCTTAAATTAGGCGTATTTTTGCATACATTTTCCTTAGGTTCAATAGTAAGAGGCTTGTCCTTCGGAACATCAGCTACTTTGACGCAATTATTACTGTTAATTTTTGGATCATTGCAAGAGCCTTTAGCTTTCGAAGTCAAAAACTGAGGTGGGTAAGATTCTTCGTCAGAAGACAACTCGCCTAATTCTCGCCGTAAATCATCATCCATTAGTTCTCCAAGTAAATCGTAATCGGAAGTCTGTATTCCCGATATAAAAGGATCATCTTCCTGTGGAAGATTTGAAGTGAAATGTTTATTTGGAGCCTCAGGTCTTTTAGGAATTTCAGGTTGTAGTGACTCTTTAATAACGTCAATTTGATTGTTCTTTTTTGGTGCTTCAGCTTGCTTTTCCGCGCTTGCTTTACGTGTAGACGAACTAGATCTCGATCTATGATGGTCGCGTTTCTTTGTATCAGAAGCTTTATTCAAGGAACTTGAACCGGATGATCTTAGTTTCTGACTTGTATGTGACCTAGAGCTACTATGTTTTCTATAATCTTTCTTTAGGACCATGTCTAACGCGTTGGGGCCCAGCGGTGGAGTTTTGTGTGCCCGGATCGCGTTCATCACGCTTTCCCAATCCTGTTGCTTCTCATCCTGTGTGCAATTTTTCTTTTCTTGCGTTTGAATTGAAGGTATATCTACCTTACCCTTGAGAGCGGTTAAGTTTGCCGTCGCATAGTGTTCATCGTGCGTTCTTTGGTTTGTTACAGGAACTTGATTGACAACTTTAGTTTGAGTTTGGTTAATCACCTGACTTGTACCGACATCACTCGTTGGTGGCAGTCTTATTTGATTCATAGGTATTTTCAATGTCGGTTGATTTCGCAATAGGAGAAGCAAGTCCGCATGTTCTCTGTTTGTCATATCAGATGTTGAGTTCTGACTGGCGTTAGTTATACCAGTGAAGGTCTCACAGGGCGTTTTAGACGGTTCAATTGGGCTTGCATCCAGCATCCTTGAAAGAAGAGGACAGTCTTTCTTAACAGTAGTCTTCGTATTTACTTTGGTTGTAATAGGATTGCGTTTGTCTACTCTGGATATCGTCACTTCGTTCTTCAAATATTTCGCCTTACTCATCTTATGGTCCAATATATTCTTACACTGCTTTAGATTGATATCTGTAGAGTCATTCTTCAGTTTCATTTCCGTTTGCTTGTTTTTATGCATGTAACTTAGACGCAAGAATGTGTTAGGTGCGGTTTCAGATTTTTTCTGCTGTATCAATTGTTTGGCACATTGAGGAGTTAGGTCTAACTTCTTAGCATCTATTGCTTTGACAGGCGTCACTTTTACTTCTTTATTTAAATTTATGGATTTCTCACAATCATTCACGCCGGCATTTATACTATTCTGCAGTTCCTTTACAAATTCTTTGATATTGTCTTGACTTCCGACTTTAGGAATTCGTTTAGCTTGAACATTTTGTTGTTTGACTGTTGTTGCGTCTCTAACATTACATGGTGTCTCTTGATTAGCATATTGTATTAATCTACCCTGTTGACTTTGTGATTTGTCACTAGCATAAACATTCTGCTGCACTTCTGACAAGTCAGTTTTCGAATTGATAAGATAGGGTTTACTATTATTTGAATGTGCTGGTCGCGGGAGATTCGTTGATTGTAGTTCTTTTGCAAAATCATTACTTACAATTCCAAGAGTTTCATTAAGAATGTCTTGCAAGGAGGTACTCGGCTGTTTAGGACTATGTAAGACATCAGGTTTGAAATTCGGACTCACTTGGCTATTAATTTGTTTAGAAGGGGTTGACTGATGAATTCCATTTATATTCACAGGAAGCGTTTGATACAATTTCATGAAATCATCTCTTGCTTTAGCCATAACGGCGTTGTTGTGTTGCATGGTGCTACAATTCAAACTGGATGATTGGCTTTGAGCCGGATTTGGTGTTACAGGATTATTGCCTTGACTTGCATTACTTTTACCATACTGTTTGTAGTGTTTTGGAGCGCTTTTGGATTGATTTTGAGACTTTTCGAAATTTACATTATTGCTTTGAGTTCGATGTTGCATAGACATTTGATACGATTTAGATGTTACATTCGCTGTTGATTTTGGTGGAGTAAGATTAAGTGCATATGGCCTGTTGGTTTGCTTAGTCGGGGACATGTAACTGGTGTCAATGACGCTCGAAGATCGAGGTTGATTTGTCGCATTACCGTACAACGATTGTTTTTGCGGAGAAAATTGGACGACACCATATGTTTTCTGAATTTCACTGAACACATTTGGATTCTGCACGATATTCGGCATCGGGTTATACTGTTGATTATACCTAGAATCCTGTTGCCTTTGTGAAGTGTGAATATTTGGCGAAATCATTAACTTAGTGTCAAAGTTCGCAGGCTCATTGTAAGGTGTTTTAGGCGCGTATTCAGTATTTCTAGTCTCATGATACAAGTTATTGGTCTCTGTTTTAATAGCGTCTAATTGTTGATTCTGATTTTTATTCAAGTAGACTTTAGGGACTTTATCCGAGTATAAAAATTTCGTGCCAACAAGCGCTTGGTTAGGCGAGACAGGTTGGTTATCAGTTCTATGGCCGCTTGCAACTGGGCTTTTTTGTTCGTCACTGGGTTTAGGCTTCCGCCTAAACTGTAGTAGTTTGGTAATACGTGCCTTTACCTCGTCACTCGCTGTGTGCCGCGGATTAGTTATGAAGTACGGCGATTTCCCTCTGCTCGCGTCCGAGTCATCACTAGCAATCGACCTGACTTTCGGTGAAATACTGACTGGACTTCCCAGTTTAGCTACATCAATAACGGGACTTTGCATATTACTGATATTCGTAACATTCGCAGGACTTACGTCGGTTGCTTTCGGGTTGTCACCGCTCTTCCGTCTCTCAGGCGATTTTAGTTCATCCATAGAGAAAAGACCATCGAACAACACAGTAGGGTCATTCTTGTCTAAAACATGTGACTGTCTCCATTGGCTGTCGTAATCACTGTCAGTAACACCGACCAGGCTGAGCGGATCAACTCTCCGCCTCTCCTTTTTCTTTCTCACTCTCTTCTCGCCACCCTGAACTTTCGAGGGCATTTTTGTCACTTTCATGCCTAACAGGCTGGTTAAAGACCCCGTCGTGGGTTGATCAGACTTCTTCTTTCTCTCCTTTTTAGGTTTATCTTTTCTTCTTTCTTTACTGCCGTCCTTGCTGGTGTCTCGTTTGTGTGTCTTTTTCCTTCTGCGCTCTTTGCTCTTGTCTTTGGATTTCTTCTTCTCCTTCTTGGCTTCAGCGATGAGACTGAGCGGGTCGTCCTCTTCGTCGGAGGTGTGAGCGGGGCCCGTGTTTTTCTTCTTGATGGGCATAATAATGGCCTCAACTTCACTATCGTTTGCGGTCTCTGTATGCTCTGGATCAAAGAATGCGTTCTGCCATATTTCCTCTGGTTCCTCAAACTGTACATGGTGTTCGAAACCTACGAGATAGAACGTTTATAAGAGTAAGCTGATATACTTCCAGCTTCGATATTTAAGAAACATGATAAAGTTAAATACAGCAGAACGAACTAGGAGCTGATAAGTATAAATGAATAGAAATTGTGAAAATAAAAAAAAAGAATTTGCCACTATTACGTACTATTAAAGATCGACCATGGTCTTATTAAAGTTTTATACACTTGATCTTTATTTCATATACATTTTAAGTTAGCTATTATTAGCTTATTTTAATAAAAACACTTCCGGTGAAAATACGAGGATATGTGATAAAAAGTAATCATGATTTACTCATCTTTACCTGTCTTGTCGTGTCATCGGTGGTCATCAAAATCTATCTAGTCTTGGAAACGTAGTTATGTCACAGACCATATATCCAATAGACTCCGCATAGCGGGCCGACCCCCGCTGCCAGCAAGAGGCAAAAAGCCATACGCGGTGCTCATAACAGCGCTCTAAAACCCCGCGCGCCTCGCAAGTCTGGCAGCTTTATTTGCTATTAAAAATGAGGCTAAGCGGGTTCTTTAGGATATTAGGTCTGTGAGTGATGTATTTATAAACTTTAATGACTCATTCGTTTATATTTAACAATGGTTTGTTTGCTTTTCCATTGAATTGAATGTACTGTCGTTAACGGCGCTGCAGGTGGCGGCACGAAAGTGTAGCGGTGACCGTTATTACGCAGAAGTCGATAATTGGATATCGTGGGTGAGTGAGCGGGACGGTGACGGGAGTGGGAGCACGTACCCATGCGCTAAACTTTCGTGCCGCTGCCTGTAAACGGTTGGCTTCTGGGTAGTTCCTAGAGCACCTACCTACCTTCTAGCTACCCTTCCCTTCCCTTTTTCCTTTACTTACTAGAAGATCTCAATCTTTATTGTATTCTGCACCCTATCGTTTAACGAAATACAGTACTATTCAAATAAGTTCACCATTCGGCCATCCTCGGTTATTGTCGGTATTCCTCGTTTTGCACATAGAGTATATCAAATTACAGATATGACCTTTACTTATATTACCCGTTATCTTATTAAACACAATACAACAGAAGGATATGAGGAACAAAACCTCCTAATAGCTCTAAAGAAACACAAACCTTATTTAGAAATAAGAAAAATAATTAGTGACACTAATGATAAATATATCGTACTGTTACCTTACGTAAAACTGTAACTATTGATGAATAAAGAATCATGAATATTTTTTTTATATTATATACATCAATAAATAATGCATGTCCATATCGCTTCTGTAAACTTTTTACGTCTATTGATAAGTAATGTGATCATGGTAGGTGATATACATTGCATTTCCGATACTTTAAGTTGAATGCTACCTAAAAGAAATCGCAGCAATGTAACTCGTGTCATTTTCTAGGCTTTAGCCGATAATAGCCGAGTAAAGTCGAATCGTTAACTGATTTCAGTCGTACTGTAAACTTATTCTTATTCTTATCATATCATCAACATAACATACCTTTCTCGATCCCATAGTAGATATTGTTTTCGTCGTCGTCTTCTTCAGGCAGGTGCTGGAAGGCGCGCGGGTCCAGGTTTAGGTACTTGAGCTCCGTGGTGAGCGCGCGCGTGCCGCCGTGCGTACGTTCCATGTACCCGCGGCAGTTCTCCAAGAGCAACTCCCTGGAAAATGTATGTGTTAAGAGCAAAGATCTCAAAAGAAGGATATGCCTATCAGTACAATTTCGTGTAACAAGTCTCATAGAAGGTTGTCAAACGCCAGCGCCGTGGCTTACCCACGCACCCTATCGCTGAAGTCTTAGTTTTTGCGACATAGATACAAAGGTCTTATATTGCTCGATTCACACGCTATCATATCATTATCGGCGCTGGGTTCGGTGGTGCTGCGATCTCACACCACACGATGCGGCAGGGTATTTTTTCAATAATAACAGTGTCACGTAAACGGTCAGATTCACGTTCTGACACCTCAAAAGTAAGCATTGCAAAAATTGCTTTGAGCAGTTCTTTACTATATATTTCAATGGTTAAGAGTGTGAAACTAAGACTTTTTATACAAGAGGCTATAATGATTTCCACCCCTTAAAGATGATCACCAATTTTTGATAAGTGGTCAGCCAGAACGAAGTCTAGGTCTATGTTTTGATTTCTTCACTATAATCAATAAATTCAGTTTTAATGTGGTTTCAGTATGATCATACAAAACGAATTTCAGCGATTATTTGACTTTCTTGGCCTTTAATCAATATTCAAATAATGTATAGACCTAGATATTGTTCTGACTGAAAACCTGTCAAAAATTGGTCAAAATCGGTTAACACTTAAGGGGGGAAATCGTTATCGCCTTTGGTACGAAAAGGGTGATTTTTGCCGTTGCTTCACAGTCAAACGCAGTTGGTATGTCAGCTGACCTGTCCATGTCCCAGGAGAGCGTCTTGACGCGCGGCCCCGACAACAACACGGCCAGGTCCTGGCCCAGCTCGGCGCACAGCCCGAGCGCCTCGCCCTCGGTGAGGATGGCGGTGGACAGCACGTTGGCCTGGTGCTGCGTGTGCTTCAGCTGCAGCGTCTCCGAGGTCTTCACCAGGTTGCTCTGGGTTCGGCTGTCGTTCGCCCAGCTGCCGAAGTCTGACGTGCTCGCCAGGCTCGGATCTTGGGTGTCCTGAAATGGAGTCATGATTAAATTAGGAGTATGACTAATAAAATGTATAAACTGTTCAATGACCATCAGTTTTTCTTGGGACAATTCGTTTGTCATTTCTTCAGGGTTTATGTACTGTAAATCCTACAATGGTTGGGAGTAGAAAGCGTTCTCAAGATTGCCATGTCGTATTGGTAAACGGAGCAACATGCGGTTTCCTGAATGCCTAAATGTGGCTAACGGTCGTTACGGCAATCTATGAGAAAGAAAAAAGAAATACAGGAATAGTACAATGCATATTCGTGGGCGGTAAAGAAGCCAAAGTCAAACTATCTTAATTCATTTTAGGAAGAATGAATCGACCACCGTTTCGGAAAAAAAATCCTGTACTGAGAAGAGCCGGCAAGGAACTCGGTGAGGTATCATTTTTTTTTCAAAACAGTACATATATAAGTTAACAATGATATCTACAGTTTTATACAAATCTAAATATATACCGCAGTACGCCAAGCAATTATGAACGAAGGGACATTCACAGCCCAAGCGAACGATGGTTTTAATGGCACGAAGTTCACAATTACCGTACCGCCCGTGTTACACAATGTTTTTAATCACACTTGCGAGATATATAAATATATAAGGTAAAGCTTACATATATAAAAAATCCATTACACGCTCGGATCGTATTTAAGCCATACGATTCTTTTTAAAATGTAATCCTGATAATTAATATCAACTGTTGGCCGACTTCAGAAAGGCCACTCAAATTGATCTTTAATTAAAGTGACGTTTCTGTATAGGTTGACAACTAGTTGACCGACCTTTAACTATTTAACATGTATTCAAATTCTTAAATAGCGTTTCTGAATTCGGCCATGTGATGTTTAGTATTTTAAGTATTGGCATGGACTAATAATACAAGAGGACTGTCAAACCTCCATACATTTATTTGAGCGTACTCCGGAAACAGTAGCTTCCCTGGCTAATACCAGATGGCGCTACAAAAAAATGTATTGGATCGTAGTGCGGTAGCTTGTCACTAGGTGACGCTACTAGAGTTAGCTTGGGAGATATTCAATCAAATTTAATTAAAGTAAATCATTTTTGTCTTCAAACTCGTTGATTCGGCTATCTTTGTTTTTTTTTTTTTTCGAAAAACTAGCAGTCGTTCGGAAGAAAGGATAGTTGTTTGAATGAATTACGGCCTAAATTTAAGAATTCGTCAATAGATGGCGGGTCAAAGCTCCGATGTACGCTGAAATGTATAGAGATTGACAGTATTCTTGTATAGTTGGTCCATGGTATCGGCACGTACAGTGTGCGGCGCGAGGGGCGGCAGGGGCGGGGGCGCGGGCGCATGGCGCACGCGCTCGTACATGGCGGGCGTGGGGTGCACGGAGAAGGCGGTGAGCGCGCACTCAGCGCGCAGGCGCGCGCTGGCGCCCAGTAGCGCGCCCAGCTGCGTGAACCACGACGACAGCGTCTGCTCTGACGACCGCGCCTCCGCTTGCTGCAACCCAACAGGTAACAGTATAGTTAAGTATACAGTATTCCATCTTCATACAAATGGCCTTAAATTATGGCATGAGAATTTATGTTTTTGTTACATTATAAGCAAAATAAATAAAATCAATTTTTTTACTCCACACTGACTTACAATCACTTATATATTTGTTCAAAAGATGCTAAGACAATTTGATATAGCAATATCAAATACATAACCCAAGAAAGACAGTCGGCGGGCAGCCCTACTGCGTGTTTACATATCGAGCGGCCGTAGGTAATTATTTCGAGGACACTGCCCAGACAAAATACTCTTAGTTTATTATACTGTGACCACGGCTTGCTTCAATTTACATCATCATGTCTATACAGGGTGTCCGATGGCTATGCGACATGGAGAGAGAGTACTTTTGGTTCATGGAGACAATTTTATTTTTAAATGTAAGTAATACTTGTCACTATAGGTTGACCGCTTAAATGAGTCTTCGCCCGCGCGGCACAGGGGCGCGGGGGCAGGACGACAAAGAGGCCTGAGAGATGTGCGGGCGCCGTGAAATGAATGAAAACAAAGATGCGCCTGCCGCTCGCACCTGTCTCGGTCCCCTGCGTCGCCTGCCCCCGCGCCCCTGTGCCGCGCGGGCAAAGACTTATTTAAGCGGTCAACCTATACTAAGTATATCAAAGTCACATGAATTTCATTCAACCTTACGTTAATCGTGTGTAGGTCTCTTTAACACTACTTCCTGACGGAAATATCCGTCGTGAACCCGTGGTTCGGGTGTATCTATCACTAACATGTACCTTTTGCGCGTTCAGCTTGAGCCGCTCGAGTTCGTTCATGCCGGCAGTGATGGCGCGCACATACAGCTCGCATACAAACGGCTTCATACGTCCCTCGCACTGGAAACGAATAGCATTAATGATTATAACAAATAGTCAAGTCATTTATGTGCTCGTTTTATAGATAACACAACACGGAACATGTCTCACCTACGACTCGTTGTTTATACTAACACTCAATCAAAATGCATACATTGCAATTGGGCGACGCAATTGAACTCTTGGAGGCAGGTAAAAAAAGCGACGAAACACGTAAATCACGAGAAACAGCGTTCTTAGCATATGAAAATGAGCCTACCGATACAAATACCGCCGTCACTAGGAGACAGTGAACAAAACTATAAGGTTGGCTTTACCAATACAAATATCACGCACCGCCACTTTTGTCACCTATGTACGTGTGCGTTGTGCAGCGTGTAAATTAAATATATTAGTTTTTATTATTAATTTTGTGCGATATCTGAACCTGACTAGAGAGACTTCATAGTGTTCTTTATACTATATTTTATAATTTTTCATATTTGTTGATTATTCATCGATCGATGTTTATTTTTATTAGTCTTAATAATTATCATTTATTATTTTATTACTTACTTTGTAATGCCTCTACTTAATTTTTTATGGGTATTTATATATAACTAGTGGACCCGATACAGCTTCGCCCACGGTATTTTCCATACAAACTTTATCAGCCGTTTTCATCCCATTAGGGATGGAATTTCAAAAAATCCCTCCTTAGTGCACCTCTAGGATACTCGCGGAAGGTCTCCAAATTTCAAACCTCTAGGAGCACCCGTTTAGGCTGTGCGTTGTATATAAGTGAGTCACGGTACTGTTTTATATGTGTAGATACCTGCGCGTGCATCGCGGCGCAGAGCGTGTAGAGGTGGCGCGCGGTGGCGGCGGGCGCGGCCAGCGCGGCGGCCACGGCCGGCAGGCGCGCGGCGGGCAGCAGGCGCGCCAGCGAGCGCGCGCAGCAGTACAGCGCCGTGCGGCCCGCGCCCGCGCACGCCGGCACCACCATGCACCGTGCTATCACCACCTGGGAATAATCATACAATTAAACGCTGTCACTTTCACTCTTTAAGTGCTCCCGCATACTGAGCCACTTAACGCGACCACAAGTGGTTAAGTCGAGCTATTAGAAGCTACCGCTCCTCGCAGCCTCTATTGGCTGGATGCGGCCAAGAAATATAAGCCAAGCATATTGTGGTCTCTATATTCTATGATAAGGAAGGAGTACAATGAAATGTAACATTGACATTGACTTTTTCAATATATATATTTTTTCTTTCCCCTATCTCGGAAAGAGTGTTTTTGCTCTTCGATATCTGAGTGCAATGGCGTTTTATCCGCTAGAGGGATGGAGGGAGGTAAATTGAATTTAGAACATCGTGTGCACTAAGTTTGTGAATACAAAACATCATTAAACCTATTTACTTGTACCTCCAGGGTGCCGAATTTATCATAAAACCTTTTTTAATTTGTTAAAAACTCAGACTCGGAACCTACTTTACGTAAACTTTTTTTTAATTTGCTTTGCGAGCGCCATTTTCTTTTCACGTCATATTGTTAAAACCTTTAGTTAAAAAACAAGAAACTTGAAAACAAGTGAAAAACCTAAAATTAGTGATTCTAGCGACGAGGAAGTTTATTTACCGCCAACAGAATTGACTGAAACTGTTAATAATGCGCAAATGTTTTTATTTGCATTTAGTCATTTCCTCGCTGAGGTGGAATGAAAAGTTACGTGTTTCACTCGAGTGCAAAGATTTTTCGCCTCGTGCTCTTTTGATTCCCTCGCTGACGCTCAGGATTCTAGTTTTTGTTTCTATTAATAATTTTAGAATCCTTTGTAAGCTCGGTCATCAAAATTGAGCACGCAGTTAAAAAGCAACTTTGCACTCTTGTATAACAAATAACTATTATTTTCTCGCACAATGCATAGTAAAACGTAGTATGACACACGTATTTCCGACTCGTGTCGACTTATACAAAATGACTCATCGAAAATCACTTAATTTCCGCACTTGTATCATAAATAAAAATTACTATTTTCTGTTAAATAATTATGAAATATTACAAAAATTCGTGCTCAGCCTACAGTTTGCGACTAAAGGCACTGCTACCCTTTCTGCGTTCGGTGAACGGGTCGCGGCGTGAGCGTCAAACTGGCGTTCCCTTCTAAGATATCTAGGATCTGATGATTCCAATAAATAGTACCTAAATAGTACCCAATTAATACGAGGTACGAAAAAAATATTACATTTGTAATTTCGAAGATATGAGCCCTGTTTAACGCGGGTACGCTACCTAGTCTGGATCTCCAAAAAAGGTGCTGGTCCCAAAAATGTTGTATATCCCAAGAAATAGTACCTAAATGGCCTCGAGGCTCGGGAAGTCTCAACTTTGTAACTTTAATAAAAACTAAGATATTTCATACCAAACACGGGTAAAATATTGTGCACCGTCAAGCTGCCGTAACCTAGTCGAGATCACACAGGAGTACATGAATTGGTACCCATTTTCCGACAAACTTAGTGGCTACGCTAAGAGTTCGCAGGTCGCCAATTTGCAGAATAAATGTTTTGAATTTTGAACTTTATTAACTTTGTTTGTTCTTTATACAATTACCTGCGCAATAAGCGTGGCGACTTCCTTAGCGTTCTTCCACAGTTTCTTATCCTTTGGACAAGTCTCCAATCGGTTCCGAAGCCGCTCGACCAGTTGGTAGCCATCGCAGAGCGGGGTTTGCTTGGCCTGTAAAGTGAAAACATCGCAGCAACGGCACAGACTAAACAAAACTTTTATAAAATTTCGACGGGTTTACTAGTAGCCATTGAAGATTCCACTGACCACCTCCATCATCAGACCAGCTAGATGGTACCAAATTATTGTACTGTCATCCAAAATAGATAAAGTTACGATGTTTAAAATTTCATATCGATACGTCAATTAGAAGTAGGCCTTCCTTAATTGCCTGCCTAGTTTTTTACTTATTCTTTGTGATTTTTATTACATATAGTTTTTGACATAAAGGGGGGAGGAGAGGGTTGGTGCATGTTCTATTTCGCTCCATACGATTCTATATTAAAATTATGGGCAAGGATATATTATTTTAGACATTCATGTTTTTTTAGATGGTGACTAGATAATTGTAGTTTTTCCTAATCATGCTTAAGCCATTTTGTGCAGGCTTCCTAAGTTCCTAAGAAAAAGAGTGTTGACAGACAGACGGACAAAAAAGTGATTGTACAAGGTTTCTCTATCTTAAACATTTGGTATGGAAGCCTAAAAATATAGTACATTGTGCATCTAGGGCTGTAAGAAGGGGATAACTAACGAGAGTCTGTTAGAAGCCCGACGCCGATAGGCGAGGGCTTTTATGACTCGAGTTTGTTATCCCCTTACTGCCCGTGATACACACAATGTTTTTCATCACATTTGCGAGGAAATGAAATAAAAATTAGACAAAAAAAAGTATATATATTAATTTTATTTAGTTCATAAACTGAGCGTACGTTGCGATCAGCGCGGGGCAGCTCCGCCGGCTTGCGGGTCGCGCGCCCCGCCGGTTGCGGCTCGCCCCGCCGTCAGCGGGAGTTATAACCCATACAAAATCCATAACTGCCCTTGGGAGGTAAGTAGGCTACAGCTGCTCTGTACGGCTGCGTATAATAACAGCCTTTCCGAGCAAGTGTGATGAAAATTAAATTAAAATTTAAGTGATATCACTTACTAGCTCAATGATGCGGTCTCGCTTGTACTGCTTGTCAAGCAGCACAAACTCGATGTCCATGAGGAGATCCCACACGTCCAGAAAACCCGCCTCGTGCCGCACCACCGAATAGAATGATACGTCGTCTTCTTCTGGCTCAGCTGAGGAATTGATTTCATTGGTAAAAAATAATGGAAGCGAAGAAAATATCACAGATCATGTATCCAATAGACTCCGCATAGCCAGGCGACCCCCGCTGCAAGCGTTAGACTCAAAAAACTATAAACTAAGGAGAACGCATAACCTTAACACATTCAGTGCCGAAAACCCGATATCGGATTTTATTTTATTTTATTGGAGCAGGACATGACTCCTCTTCCACCTGTCGGTAAGCGGCAAGTGGAGTCCATGAGTGCAGGCGACAGGCGCTTAACCAAAATTAAGTACGGCGTCTGTCGCCAACACTATGCCGGCTTAGGAGATGCTTCTTCACGCTTCTTTTGAAGACACTTGGTTTGTAAGAAGAGGGAAAAACGTGGGCCGGGAGAGCATTCCACATTTTTGTTGTTCGACAGTAGAATGATCTGCGAAAAATCTGCGTACGCGCAGGAATTTCACCCGCGGTATGTGGATGCGACCCCAGCCCTGTACGGGAAGTTCGAAGACGGAATGACGATGGAGGAATAAGATTGAAAATCTCTTCCGAGCACTCGCCGTGGTACTGACGATACAGAACGCTTAAGGCACCGAAGTCACGCCTTAATTGACTGATTGATTTTTGTGACTTTGTCGCCACGCCGCACGACTCGCTGGTCGGGTTCTTGCTATAGCCATTTTGTATGGAGGCAATTCTGCGGCGCCTGGGATGGGACTTGATTTTTGGGCTGGCACTGAAAGTGTTAAACGCATCAATAGGCTAGTTTCCTAAAACATTGTAATTAGTCCGTCATTTATATTATAAAAAAATATTGAACACATATTTTTTCTTTTGTCAATTAAACAAAAAATGACGAAGTTATAGTGCGTTGAAATTCCGCGTGACGTCACGACATTGCACACTTTTTACCATTAGGTGACGTCATGAGCCCCCACTCCCGAACTTTGTCAATATTGATTTATTTGATAAAGCAAAAAATACGTGTTCAATATTTTTTAATACTCTAACTAAAGCTCTTATAAATAAATAAATAAATAAATAAAGGTATTTATTTATTTATTTATTTATAAGAGCTTTAGTTAGAGTATTAAAAAATATTGAACACGTATTTTTTGCTTTATCAAATAAATCAATATTGACAAAGTTCGGGAGTGGGGGCTCATGACGTCTAATTAGATTTTTTTTTTTTTACACATGCAACATCCCAATTGCAGCAATAAATTGCGCAAAAACTACCCCGTTTACGAATCCCTTTACAGTACTCACTCGACTGGGCGGGGTCCTCGTCTCCCACGAGTGGGCGCGCGGCGCGCGCGCGGTCCATGACGGCGGCGGCCAGCAGCAGCGCCAAGTCCACGCACTTGAACGCCGCCAGCTGACGCAGGCGCGTCGTGAACACCAGCCCGCGCTCCGCGATCAGCCATTCTAGAACTGTCATGGAGAAGTCTTATTAACCTTTTGGCCGCCGTTGTCGACTATGCGTGACAGGCTATCCAGGGTAAAAAAGACCTTCTGCACCTTGACTTAAAGTTGAAATTCGTGTTACTTCTCGGACGTGCTTGGCGCACATGGTGGTAGCTGGTATAATCGTAAAGCTTAAAGGTCATTTGTTCACGCTCCAGAAAAAAATATTGTACTCCAGCACTTTACGTTTTACAAATTGTTATCTTTTTCTCTTTTTTAACATTTTACGCTTAACCCTTTCGGCGCGCATGATGCACATGTGCATCATGGGATTGCAGCCTCGCGCACGCGCATGATGCACATGTGCATCATGGGATTGCAGCCCCGCGCACGCGCATGATGCACATGTGCTTCATGGGATTGCAGCCCCTTGGGCGCGCATGATGCACATGTGCTTCATGACAAAGATTGATGACAACATAGTATTTTGTCCAAATTGGAACAGTTTTAAGGTTGATTGAGATTATTGAGACTATAAATAATTGAGTGTCATATATATATATTTTTCTTCCTTTGTATTTTCAGAGAAAAATTACTTTGAACTTTAACAATCGATATTACTTGTATTCAGTAAGAATTTTTTCTTTTTTATTTGATAAACCGTTAGCGTAGTCATTATTGTACATTTTAATTTAATTTAATCATCTATATATTTAGATTTTCACTTAAAAATGCCATGATAACCACGGTGCATCATTGCGCCAGAGCGTACCGCATTTATTACTATGCAATTTTAAAATGTAACAAGTACCGTATTTGTCGTATAATATTAGACTTTATTGCGCATGAATGAAAGTACATTTTTCTTAAGTAAGCAACAGAAAATCACATTGGACGGTGTCCTGCGGCGTTGACGTTAGTCATTCATTTATAATTTTTTAAAGTAATGTATATAAACATTCAATATTTCCTCGATAAATACAATAGTAGATACAAATATAACTCAGCGAATAAATTTAGCAAACAGTCGTTTTTGTATAGTTGTAGAAAGTGGCGGTACACTTGATTTGACTAAGAAATGGTTTATCACGCTACTTATCTCGTTCAGCTACCTGGCGGCGGCCTGTCATGTCCCGTGACCTTGCATTCCTTAGAGACATACGCTAATTATTATTTTCATATCTTTTCTATTGTTAAGAAAACTTTCACAAAATGCAGGCGACCAATCACGAATGTCGCCGTGCTGAGCTGGGAAGACAAAGGGTGGGTAATTCATATTAAATACGTACAGTCTTAGTTTATGCCTGTGACTGTGCGTTTGTCTCCTTGCGTCTTCGTGAATCTTTAACCACTGACCCGGCTATCTTTATGGACCCGATACTGCACGTAGAACGATGGACCCGGCTTTCTCTATGTACTCGAACTCTGCTAACTCTACGATTGACCCGGCTTTCATAATGGAGTCCGATTATGCGCCTTCCACCACGGATGATCCTGCTCACCTCATGGTCCCGATAGTTGCCGTTTTATCAAATGGTCAACTGCCGACCGATATCAGCGATATGCCAATGCCGCTAGGTAACTACTTAGATTAATTAATTAAATTTTCCAATGTTATTGTCAAATTAATTCAATTAGACTGTTTACCCATTGTTTTTTATTTCATCCAAAATAAACATTTTGTACCTAACTGGTTATTATAAATTGCGCATGACACCATTCATTCTCTTGTTGCTCGCGGCAGCGAAATGCGTGCGGTACCGTAGCGCGCAATGATGCACAGGGTGCATCATGGCTTTTAGAACAGAAAATTATGTATGTGCGCGCGGGCACGTTGCACCGCGCTGGAAGTCGTTCGCGCAGGTGCATTGCAGCGCGCTATGAGGCGGTCGCGCGGGTGGATTGCAGCGCGCTATCACATGCTCGCGCCGAAAGGGTTAATGCTGCTGTAATAAGTAATTTTGTAGTAATTATTCTGAACACATTATCACAATATTAAATATATATGTATGACCAATCCATCTAAATAATAATAAATAAATAATTATTAGCATGTAGTGTATTTATTTGTATAGCGCTCCGTGAGTCACCGACGGTGCTGGCTGAAAATCAGCGCTGCAGGTGTCTTAACACACACCACCATCTTATTTTGTTTTTAATTTATATTTATGTTACTCTGTGTGTCTTCTGTGTTAGTGTATAAATGTTTCTTTCTTTCTTTCATAATCCCCAGCACATAAGTTGACCCAAAACGGCGGTAGTCCGCGCAGGTAAAACTATGGTTACGCGCGGCCTCTCGCATCGCATCTGCGATCTCTTACGAACCGGATTTGTACCGAATTTGGCCCCTTTTCACATTTATGTTTTGATCTGATACAACTCACCCTGTTCATCAGTGACCGGCTCCTTCGCCAGCAGTTTCTTCAGCACCGGATGCCCCCAGGGGTCCGGCAGTATGGAGCGGAACCAGTGCGCGCGCGCCAACAGCTGGCCCTCCCAGTGAAGCTCATCTCGGCCGGCCGCCGCCGCCGCCGCCTCAGCGACGAGGGCGTCGATCGCCGAGCCGAGCTGAGCCTGCTCATCTTTGCATTTGACCCATTCTGTCTGTGAACACATTTGCATATACAATATGGTGGAATTTAAATTCCGTGGTTTCCTAGAATGACAAAAAAATAGGGCGAAGATGAAACGATAACACAGATACCTTACTAATATTATGAATGTGAAGTTATCCAAAAATGTTTGGATTCTACAATCACGCACAAAAGCCTAGACGGATTTGGATAAAATTTGGCAGGCAGATAGACCATATCTTGGAATATCTATATATGTATGACCAATCCATCTAAGTAGTATTAAATAAATAATTATTAGCATGTGGTGTATGTGCACTCCGAGAGTCACAGACGGTGCTGGCTGAAAATCAGCGTTGCAGGTGTCTTATACCTCAGCATTTTGCTGAGCCAGTGTCCCATTCACAGCCGCGAGGACACACACACCACCTTTTGTTTATTATTGTTTTTAATTTATATTTATGTTACTCTGTGTGTCTTCTGTGTTAGTGAATAAATGTTTCTTTCTTTCTACGAATTGATGGATTGCGTGTCCTGTTGCTGTTGATACCCTTACCCTGAACTTTCCATAAACGGAACTTCTTGAGGTAAGCTCTCCATCTAATAACGACCCAGTTATTATGCTGGTGCAGGCTGTACATACTCGTACACGATTAGTTGTAGCGTGAGCAGTTACCTGCAGCACAGTTTGCGCGGTGTGCCGCTGCAGCCAGTTGAGTAGGTGCGGGTGCGTG
Source organism: Tortricodes alternella (assembly GCA_947859335.1). Classification (NCBI taxonomy): domain Eukaryota; kingdom Metazoa; phylum Arthropoda; class Insecta; order Lepidoptera; family Tortricidae; genus Tortricodes; species Tortricodes alternella. The sequence goes on along the minus strand of OX401973.1, from coordinate 6,742,714 downwards.
GAGGGAGCAGAGTGCTGGTGCAGGCTGTACACGCGGCGCCACGCGTCACACACGTGACTCGTGCGCGCCGAGAGGGTGCCTTCTCCACTCAGGCGCGCCTCCAGCGACTGCGGACAAGATCCTTACACTATAATACATATTGAGACAATACAGCGGCTGTTCTGTGACAGCCTAGTGGTCTAATGCACGACATCTCGTGCAGAGCGTTCGTGGCTTCAAGTTCCGGCTTGAGATTATCGAATTTACAAAGAATCGAATTTTGAATAGTACCACGGAATAAAGGTCATTACAAAGAACCAAACATGATTATCTGAAATTTCCTATGTTACTTTATTAAGTACCCATAGACTTCTTATATTATTATGTATGTCCTTTTCCATCACGGGACTATGAGAGTCCCGGACCTTTGGAAGGCGTACATGGGGCCGAAGCCAACACGTAGAGGCCCTTAAGACAATTTTAATGTGAATGTGATGTGACCCCCACCGCCGATTATCCCTGAGGTCATACTATAGAAGTGTGCAAGCACGGACAACCACCGGTTAGTGTAAGGCAATGGATATTATTATTATTATTATTATATATTATTATTATAGGTTTTCCTGTACTCTATAGGTAAAGAACTATTTTCTGTATTGTTTTCAAATTGTTATGCCCAGTAGTTTCAGAGGTAAGGGGGGGGGGGTGGTCAATTTTCGTCTATTTTCCTAAATAAGTTCAAAAATATTTATTTTAAAATTATTTAAAAAACTAAGATTATCACGAGCCGTTTCATTTGATATGTCACACGCCATAGTTTGCAAAACTTTTTTTTTAAATTTCTTATTTACCCACGTAATAGTACATTGTGCATCTAGGGCCGTAAGAAGGGGATAACCAACGAGAGTCTGTTAGAAGCCCGACGCCGATAGGCGAGGGCTTTTATGACTCGAGTTTGTTATCCCCTTACTGCCCGTGATACACACAATGTTTTTCATCACATTTGCGAGGAAATGAAATAAAAATTAGACCAAAAAAAGTATATATATATATATTAATTTTATTCCCATTTTACATCGTGAATTACCATCAGGTGTTCAATGTTCATAAACTGAGCGTAGGGTAAGTATGCCGGTAACGCGGCCAGGGTCAGTTACCGGCCACTTGGCCGGCAACGTCTCTTAAAATTAAGATAATAGAATTAATACGGCCAATAATAATAAAATGTTTGTGGTATGCGATTCTTAAGTAGCCGTGTGATAACAATACACCAAATTTAAAACGGAAGAGTCTACTCAAAGCTGAGAATTAGCCGTTCAGTTTTGGCTTTTAGTCAGTGGTGTGAGAACGTGCAATAATCTAGAAGAAAAATAACGACGCGGCGCTCGGCGTAAAATTAACTGTGGTCATTCTTATTTATTAATCATGAACGTTAGATGTTGATGAGGTCTAATAAAGACTACTAAACGTTCTTTTATGGTTTTTTATATGATTTATGTTTTATTTTTCCTATAAACGCAGTGGCCGGCTTACCGGCATGCTTCTTTTCATTTATTCCAGTATGCGGCCACGTGGCCGTTGACTGACATGATCATGTGAATATTGTTTTTAAATTGGTAGTTAAAGTATATTAATTAGGGTTTGCAAAATTTTAAATATGTTGTTATTAAGTGATAAATAATGTATGGTTTAGTTAGCGGCCACTTTTTTTTTGATAAAACCTTGTTAAATGGAGCTTCAAAATTGTGTACAAATGTGTGTCCGGAAACCGACACTCCGTATAGGAGCGGTGTGCCAGTTTCTCGGCCAGGGTTAATTAGTTTTTATCTATTTCATATGAACGTTACATATCAATGAATAAGTCTAATATTCAATTTTAAATGTCAGTTTATGGATTTTTTCATGGTTTGTACTTTATTTTCCTATAAATCCAGTGGCCGGTTACCGGTTTGCATTTTATTCATTTATTCTAGTTGGCGGCCACGCGGTCGTTAATAGAAATCAGCTAGCGATTTTTAGGGCTCCGTAGCCAAATGGCAAAAAACGGAACCCTTATGGATTCGTCACGTCTGTCTGTCTGTCTGTCTGTCTGTCCGTCCGTATGTCACAGCCACTTTTTTCCGAAACTATAAGAACTATGCTGTTGAAACTTGGTAAGTAGGTGTATTCTGTGAACCGCATTAAGATTTTCATACAAAAATAGAAAAAAAAAACCAATAAGTTTTGGGGGTTCCCCATACTTAGAACTGAAACTCAATTTTTTTTTTCCATCAATTCCATACGTGTGGTGTATCTATGGATAGGTCTTCAAAAATGATATAGGGGTTTCAAGATTTTTTTTATTTTTAAACTGAATAGTTTGCGCGAGAGACACTTCCAAAGTGGTAAAATATGTCCCCCCCTGTAACTTCTAAAATAAGAGAATGATAAAACTAAAAAATATATATGATATACATTACCATGTAAACTTCCACCAAAAATTAGTTTGAACGAGATCTAGTAAGTATGTAGTTTTTTTAATACGTCATAAATTACGGAACCCTTGATGGGCGAGTCCGACTCGCACTTGGCCGCTTTTTTTTCTTAACGTTAATTTACAGGTTAACTGGTTTTACACTGATCTAATCGGTAATTTACAGATTTATTTTAAAGAATATTTTGCAAACACCGGAGTGGCCGCCAACCGGCATTACCGTGGCCGTTAACTGACAAATGTGGTCGCTAACCGGCATTTTGACTACTTTTTTACTTTTCTTGGATTTAATTAGTTGTCACATGCAAGATAACAAGGTACCATTATATTTTCTCGAAAAGACTATATTCTTAACATATTTATGCAAACAACAACTATTTTGCCCATAAAGAACACATATTTTCAAGGGTCTGAAGTAGGCAACTCACCTAAGTGGCCGTTATCCGGCATAACGACCCTACGTTGCGATCAGCGCGGGGCAGCTCCGCCAGCTTGCGGTCGCGCGCGCCGCCGGCTGCTGCTCCCGAGCAGGTCCGCCGACCTGGCGCACTTAACTGCCCGCGGGAGTTCGAAACCATACAAAATCCATAACTCCCTAGGGAGTTATGGATTTTGTATGGTTTATAACTCCCGCTGACGGCGGGGCCCGTAGAGGAGTTAAATCGGCTATAGTTGCTCTATACGCTTGCGTATAATAACACCCTTTCCGAGCAAGTGTGATGAAAAAATCATTTATTTACGTTACACGTCCGTGTTGCGGTCACCGACTTACATATGATACAATACGATACAAATCAACACAATCGGGCCAGTAGTTCCTGAGCAAATTGACTGTGACAGACGTAAGGACAGACAGACAGACACACGAGTGATCCTATAAGAGTTCCGTTTTTTCCTTTTGAGGTACGGAACCCTAAAAACTGGTCGAGAGCATGTCGGCATGCTCAGTGCAGTGTCGCAGCCATTATAACTCCAAAAACCATCATTGATACCTGTAAAAACGTTAGTAGCCATGAATGAACCTACTTCTTCGTGACAGGCTGCCTTTTAAATTCGTTATACGTTTAAGATATTTTCCAGATTTTTTGAATTTAGTATAGACTGGGGAAGAGCTCAATCATGCCCTAAACTGTAACATGTTTTTTAAAAATCAATCCGACTATACCTCATTTGAAGTTGTATCTCTTACTTAATAAATTATAACTGACTGACAGACAACAGCCTACACCGGTGGGTCTAGACTAAAAGCATACAATTTTGCACAGATTTCCTGATATATATATATATTTTTTATAACGCTGCATTTTTTTATATTTATCTCATACTACCCATATAAAAAAAATACTTATTTTATACATTTTCCGTCTGCGTTGGGCCATTATCTATAGTTGTACAAAATCTCCGCTTTGCAACTTTAACCCTTTGACCGCCACAGTCGGCTGTGGCCGTCAGCATTTTCCCCCTAACGCCACGATATGCCGGTTTCTATACATTTGCGTCGGCTACAGCTATCGTCGAACGCTCGTAGCACGCTTTTTCGCCGTTAGTCGTGGCGTTCAAAAGTTCAAGAGTATTCCAGAAAGAGTAGCTGTGACACACAGATGGACAGACGCACAGGACATGGCGAAATATATATATAAGGGTTCGCAGTTTGGCTACGAAACCCCTAAAAGGATTGATTTTCTTCAGCCCCGCGAGTCTCCACAGGGAAATCAAAAAAGGCAAATAATATACCCTTGCTACTTTAACCATATCCACATTATAGTTAAATACGTTCGAAACGGAGTTTAGTAATTAAACCGGCGACTTAGCGCCCTGGGGAGGTAATTAGAGGTAGCGAAATGTGAGTCGTAAACATCTCAGGAACATTGGAATATATTAGACGACTTTGTACGCGCTGACCGATACCAAGTGCGAGTCGGACTCGTGCACAAGGGTACTTAACGTACTTCATTGGTCAGGTTGACATCACCCATTGCCATTCCAATTTACTTGTTATTTTTAAACTGCATATTATATTTCTTCCATACACATTATACATCTAATAATGGATCAATCTTTACTTGTTTAAGGTTTCTCCAGCGGCTGTACTACAGAAATGAAAAAAAAAAAACACTCGTTCATCAAACATTTTTCTCCATTTTCCACCAAGCAAGGTATACGCGCGTGTGTGCCCTGCAGTTAATGTAGGGGAGAGGCACTTGAAAAGTATTGGCAGCTTTATGTTCTCTTTACAGTAAAAAGAGATAGGTAACTGATTTAAATTACATGTATTAAAAATTCAACATTTGATTTTTAGGGTTCCGTACCTCAAAAGGAAAAAAACGAAACCCTTATAGGATCACTCGTGTGTCTGTCTGTCCGTCTGTCACAGCCAATTTGCTCCGAAACTAAGTTGGTGACCGCAACACGGACGCGTGAAGTTAATATATGGAATTTTGGGTAAATAAGAAAATTAAAAATAAAGTTATGCAACCTACATCGTGTGACATATCAAAAGAAATGGCTGATTGTGAAGATCTTAAATATATTTTCTTTTGAATTTCAAGTAAACTAGTTTTGAAGTTATTCAGGAAAATAGGCGAAAATTTACCATTCCCCCCCCCCCCCCCCCCCTTATTTCCGTAACTACTGGAGTTAAAATTTTGAAAAAAACACAGAAAATAGTTCTTTAACTATACATTACAGGAAAACCTATTAGAAGTCTATGGTATTTAAAGTAACCTAGTAAATTCAGATAATCATGTACAGAACGGAACCCTCTCCTCGCACTCCTCGTCCGGTTTTTAACATGATTGAAAGCATCTTAATCCTTGCGTCTGGCGGCGGCACCGTATTTCCTATTCCTACTCATGATATGACCACACCGTTTTTTGCTCACATACATTTGCTTACCATAATATATATTTCCGTATGAAAAAATTTGAGGGATGACTTTGACAAACAAATTAGCTTAAATGTTACCAGGAGGAAGACATTATTGTTCAATAAAGATTTTAATGAATTAAAAACAATAAAATATTGTTTTATCCATACATATAATAAAATCGTAAAGCGGAAATACCCCGTAAATTGCAGATAACGATAAAAAAAAGCTACGCAGGCTTCAGAATGAGCAACAGAACACATCTTAATGGTTTTTGAATTTCATGTTTGTTTGTCTAATTGTATGTGTGATAAACTTTAAAACTACTGGACGGATTCTAATGCGGTTTTCGTAATCATATTAAGGGTATCTCTACTCACGACATAGGCTATAGAAACTTACGGAAATAATACTGGATGGGGGGGGGGGGGTAAAAGAGGGCGTTGAAGTTAGTATGAGAATAACTAATTAATAAATAATTAGTATAAAGTATTAGTAAAACCAGGGCTATCTCGTACCGATGGCAAAAGACCGGATGGGCTTACACTGGTTCCATGGCCAAGGGGGCGGACTCTTTTGTGGGATGCAACATGTGTGAGCACATTTTGCTGCGTCCCACTTGAGACAAACCGTGAGGGTGGCTGGTTCTACAGCGGAAAGAGCCGCTAAATCAAAACGTTCCATGTACTCTGCCCAGGAGCCAGTGTATGATTTCGTCCCGGTCGCGGTTGAAACGGCGGGACCATGGGGCATTGAGGCCCAACGGTTTATCAAGGAGTTGGGGCGCCCGCTAAAGGAGCGGGGCGGTGACCCTCGCTCTGGATCGTGGCTGGTTCAGCAGATGTCAATTGCTATCCAGCGCGGTAATGGGGCCGGCACAATGGGAACATTTGGGCTAGGCACGATGCAGGGTGGGGTTTTTTAGGCTAGTTAATTTTAATTCAGTTTTAATATTCTTGTTTTTGTTATTTTTGACCTTGTGTTGTTGACTTTATAAATTAAATTAAATTTTACATGCTAAAAATTGTATAAATACTCTTCAAAACCAAACAATTAGGTAATTAATGAAATTAAGGCTACTAGGCGTTACATAAAAACAAACTGAAACAACACCTTAAAAGGGATGCCTTAAAGTGTTTCACTTTATATGGGAAAAACTGATTCAATTTCTTTATAAACATGAAACTTTGAATAAATGCACTCCTAAATTAGGTAACTGATGAAACTACCCCTAAAAAGTGATGCATTGGTGTATTGGAAGTTTGTACGGCAAGAACTGATTTCATGCTGATAGCCACTTAAAATTTGGTACAAATACTCTTGGAACAAACAGTCCTACTTCATACTGATATTATAAATGCACAAGTTTGTGTGTGTCTGTATGTTTTTTACGACTCAGCGCTATACTGCTGAACAGGCCCCCAATTCTCGCTACATTCGAGATAATGTCGATTTCGAGATTAAACGTCAGATTCATACAGTTCTGTCAAACGGCTGTATGCACTGACGTTTAATCTCGATTGTGAGATTATCTCGAATGCAGCGAGAATTGGGGGCCAGATGTTCAAATAACTTGGTATATGGTTAGACCTTAGGTCTTGGAATAGGATATAGGGTACTTTTTGTCATGGATAAGTCAAAAGTTCCCCGAGTGAATAACTATAACCAAATTCCACGTGGACAAAGTCGCGGGAGGAAGCTAGTTTACAAATAAGTCTACTCTAAAATATAATTTGACTAAAACTCTTTTTAAGATGCAGTGTAAATTCAAATCAGTTATTCAGCAAGGTGGCCATTTGTGGGCTCTTTTACTGATTTCATTAATAATAAAAAATAATCTACCAGCACTTTATACAGGATCATCATTACTGAGACGAAATGCCACAAAAAACCCAGCACATTTGGTCTTGTTTTGTCTTCATCAGTTCTAATTTTGTGCAAGTCAAATACAAATATGTGTCGTCTGCCAGTATTGTCAAGTCAGTTGGTCAGCAAGGAGGCTGGACGCCCCGACATATACCGATAGCCTAGTTGGTAGTGACCCTGCCTCCGACGCAAGCGTCCCGGGTTCGATCCCCGGTAAGGGCAAAATATTTGTGTGATGAGCACGAATGTTTGTTCCTGAGTCTTGGATGTTTCCTATGTATTTAAGTATTTATTTCTCTATATAAGTATTTATATCGTCGTCTAGTACTCATAACACAAGCCTTTAGAGCTTACTTTGGGACTAGATTGATTTGTGTAAAGATTGTCCCCTGATTTATTTATTTATTATTATTTTTTATTATTTATTGATCAAGCACATCACAAGATTTTCCATCATGTAGAGTTCGGTGCCTAAGTACATACCTATAATTTTGTTTAGAGATAAAACCCACTTTGATGTACGATTATTCCCTACCATTGGTTCATTTATGCACAAAACCTTATCTGACAAAGTTATCCCTTTAAGGCCCGTCACATACATTCGTTTTCCTGATTCGATTTCCGAATTCGTTTTCCGTATGCGGACACCCCGAACGCAAGCATTTCATATAAATGACACACACGTTCGTAATTTTTCCGTACGGAATTCCGAACAGAATTTGTTCGAATGTGTGTGCCATGTTGAACTATTCATATGAAATGTCTGCATTCGGGGTGTCCAAATACGGAAAACGAATACGGAAATCGAATCAGGAAAACGAATGTATGTGGCGGGCCTTAAAGGGATAACTTTGTCAGATAAGGTTTTGTGCATAAATGAACCAATGGTAGGGAATAATCGTACATCAAAGTGGGTTTTATCTCTAAACAAAATTATAGGTATGTACTTAGGCACCGAACTCTACATGATGGAAAATCTTGTGATGTGCTTAATCAATAAATAATAAAAAATAATAATAAATAAATAAATCAGGGGACAATCTTTACACAAATCAATCTAGTCCCAAAGTAAGCTCTAAAGGCTTGTGTTATGAGTACTAGACGACGATATAAATACTTATATAGAGAAATAAATACTTAAATACATAGGAAACATCCAAGACTCAGGAACAAACATTCGTGCTCATCACACACCTACCTACCATTCCAATGTTCGTGCTCGGGCTACTGATCAATAGCGTTTAAATAATCAAAGAACTACTGTGCTGCTCTGTGGCCCTCGGACAAATACGATAAACACAATTGTGTCAGATTTTGCCATATTTTATTCAAGACACTTTTTTTACTTTCATTTAGCTTTAATTTAACTTAGCTTTCACGCAGCTTCAGACCGTTTTCTGATAGAAAAAAATTACGTGATATTTGCCCACTACCCCAAGTGAGATTTAGTAAGATTCGTCTCAATCCCCTCCCCCCTGAGCACTTCACTTAATTAATAGACGCCCCCTAATGGCCGAGTTAAACAATAATAATAATAATAGATGAATTCTTTCATGATTGTCAAACTTCTTAAAACATTTGCTGCTGGCCCTTATCCCATGATTTTCCCAGATGCGGTGTCAAATCATTAGGCGACACTGAGTGAAAATGCGTCAAACGCATATATGCGTCGCTGGCACTGAATGAGTTAAATTAATTGTGAAGAAACTTGAACATATTATATGTAACCTTAAGTTATCCAAATGAAGATTACAAATTCACATATAGTTTTTATGATATGACCTTTTTAATTTAAAATAAAATTTATTCACATGTTTTAACAAAATCTTGTACCTACAATGAAGTTCCATATAAAAGCAACATTGCAAGTTGCCAGATTAATTGTCTAGGACTTAGGTCACAAGAAGCACGCCAAGACTTTGAACAAGAACAGTAAACAGTATGCGACCGGTAAAATTGTAGTTGGCACTCAGTAAATAAGATGCTCTACGTGACTTTACCACACAACGATATGGCTGTCATGATTACTGATGACACTAACTTCTAACTATTACGATTTTACAAAGTCAACCATCAAAAGACAAAGCTTGACTATAAACAAGCAATAAATTCATATTATTCATAGGAACTACGGCGTTATACCCAAATAATTACGTGAAATACAAAGATCCCTTCGGAGATATCAAAACGAAATTATAAGGTATAGATCATTATGGTATTACTAACATTACAGTACAACGGAGATATTTTAGTAGTTACCACTTCCATCAACATTTAATTTCGTCGGAAATTAAGAGTAATCCATCAAAATTTATGAAAACAAGAGTTGGAAGTGGACAAATATGGCGGCCGTAAAGTGAACTTTACTTATACGGCGTCGCATTATGCACACGGGTAAGGACAAATAAAAGAATAAAACTTACCTTATAAAGTTCAATGTAATATGTTTTGTCTTTTGGGCGACTTGTTAGATTACTCTTTACGTCTTTTCCATCATTTGTAGAAGTCATTTCTTAAGAAAATATCGCGGGGAGACATTTATGCGCTTGTGTTTTCCGTGGAGCTGTCAAAGTTAGTGATACACAGATTATAAAGAGAACTAAAGTGGGAGTGTTGCAATTTGCAATAAAGCAACAAATCAAAGCATAAGTTGCGTTCAATTTTTTTTACATGGAATCGTTCAGCATTGACCACCACAAATATTTATATAAAATGTAACCATGTTGCTTAAGAGGCACGAGCCTCGAAAGCGGGCAAATTTTTCGGCAATATATTACTGCAATTCGGGCTATCCCCAAAAAGATTACATATTACATCACTAATAGGGACAAAAAGTTTGAAAGTAAACTTTTGAGGATAGCCGAATTGCAGCAATAAATTGACAAAAAACTAGCCCGTTTACGAGCCTCTTCAGTACATATTCAATTGAAATTGGTGCAATGGTATTTTCTACATTGTCCATGTCTAACTAAAGGCCAGTCACACATTATTGGAATTATCAAATATTTAAGTATTTATTTCTTTATATAAGTATTAATATCATCGTCTAGTACCCATAACACAAGCCTTTAGAGCTTACTTTGGGACTAGATTGATTTGTGTAAAGATTGTCCCCTGATTGATTTATGTATTTATTTATCTGCCAGAAAAATAGCAGTTACATTAGGTTAGGTACTGACTTACAAAATAATTGAGCAGTATCGTTGGTTGCAGACTGATATTAATCGTCAGTTGATAATAATAATAATAAATAATAATAATAAATCAGGGGACAATCTTTACACAAATCGATCTAGTCCCAAAGTAAGCTGTAAAGGCTTGTGTTATGAGTACTAGACGACGATATAAATACTTATATAGATAAATAAATACTTAAATACATACCACTTTTTTTTTTCGTATTATTATATCTGCAATCGGCTAGCTTAACCATAATCAGATTGTTTGCAGTAAGTAGTATTTAACTGTTTTTAGCGGTGTTCCATCGAACACATACTATATAGATTCTAAGAAGTACCAAATTCTAATGCCTCTTGTCGAGTTCTAGTATTTGCCATCTTTTCAGTCTTCTCATATTGTCTTTATCATTTAACAGGTCCCGGGCAAGTTCGTTTATGTGCTTTTTAAGCCTTTCTTTCTATTTTTTACGGTATTTGCTGACTTCGTCTTTGAAATATTAAAAAAGTTTAATGAATACTCTATGGAATATACTTTGTCAATGGATTTTTATATTGAAATTTCATTATGTTGGCTATACTTCAGTACAAAGCAAAGCTGTCTGTCGTGGAATCTACAGCATTTTGCTTTTAAAATCAATCTATTTTTTCTTGTGGTAAAATGTGAAATAAACTGTACATGCAAGCTTGTATTATGTAGGTTGTCAGTTCATAGTATTTATTTGTTAAATAAGATAATTTAGCTGACGATGGTTGCTCTAATTGGATCTGTCAGTGTAGGAGTTTGTGCGAACACAATAAATTACTGCTCTATTATTCCAACTGATGGAGTATTTTGCCTCGTTAAAGTCATGCTCATCACTTAATTAACATCTAAATAGTTTCGTAACTCGCATCCTTAGTTAAACCGTAGGGCGTGTGAGTGCGATACTCGACACATCTGGTGTTCGCACGGCACAGCGTTTTCACGCACTCCGGTATTTTTTGCATTTAAATCGTCGTATATCACTGATAGTTATTATTATTCAACTAGCTCAACTAGAACAAATAAGTATGAGTGAAAATGTATTTTGCCTAGTAACTTTTCATTTTGTGCTTATTAATTTGTTATTTTTATTTTCATTTTTCTAGCCTTCCATAAAAATAATTTAAAGTATATATTTTCAATGACTAGTGTTGTGATGAGTGCTCAGAGTTATTTTGATCACTGCTGCCGCTATATATTCGAGTGATAAATCTGTAAGATGGCAAAGAAGTCTGATAACACTGGTGGGAAGCTGATCTCAGTGTCTGTTGTTGGACTTTCCGGTGAGTAAAAAAAACAAACAATTTCTGTAAGCATTTATGTATCTAATTTTTAGTTAAAAACAATGTAATATTTATAACCATTTAAGTGAAAATTATTGTGCTTGCATTGTCATGAATGAAATATCTTAGTTATGATCTTTAGAGTTATTTCTATCTATTTTGCGGCAAATGTAAAAAAATCACTGAAGTTCTAGTTCTTTGTCACCTTACTTTTATTTACCTCTGTTGTAAGTTATATTAATAAAGTTAAAATTTATATATAATTTCTAATCCACATTGATGTCATTGTTATTCTGATCAACTGTCTACTTCTCAAGATCTATTTAAAATTCAAATGGATTATTCTTTATAAAGTCTTGAACTACTGTATGTTGAAAGAAACATCTTATTTATGTTTATAATTACATGAAATGTGCATATTTAATCACAGAACAATGAATATTACTATTTTAACTTAACCATCCCTATTTGGGTCAGAAACTTCCAGTATAGTTTGTAAGTTTAGAAAAGATACATTTCTACTAATAAGCAAAGTATAATATTACTATTATTATGTATGTCCTCTGCAATCACGGGACAATGAGAGTCCTGGGCCTTTGGAAGGCATACATGGGGCCGAAGCCAACATGTAGTGGCCCTTAAGACAATATTAATGTGAATGTGATGTGACACCCACGGCCATTATCCCTGAGTTCATACTATAGAAGTGTGCACGCACGGACAACCACCGGTTAGTGTAGAACTATAGTAAAGAATTGGATATGAAATTTACTAGACTATGTGGATGAAATTCTGTGAATTGGCTAACTGGGCTATGGAAGCGACTAAGGCGTCTGCCTGGTCATAGTTTTTTTTAAAACGGATCTATTATTATTATTTATTTATTAATAAGCATAAAAAAATGGTTACATATTTCAAAGGAACAGTATATCACAAACCATTTTAGGTTTTCCTGTATATTGCGGAGGTGCAATGAGAGTCTTATATATGACAAAATCGGATAACAAATACAGTACAAAATACAAACTACTAACAATCTAATATTATTATATCTATAGCTATGAGGGTGAAGTAGTATTCAACTAAGTATCTTAAGTTTTAGCTGACAGCACCAGAAGGTGGGTAATTTTTATCAAGTGTACGTACATATCTATGTCTATTTCTTTGGCGTGCTCTGCAGTCCGCATTGTGGGAATGCCATACAGTACATTAGAATAGAATATTGACTATTTTGCCTGACATTATCATATAATTTACACTGAATTATTATTTAAATTACTTTAAATTGTCATCTTTTTAGTTTAATAATACAGAAAACAAAAACCCTACTGCACCTCTAAATAGTGAGAAACTAAAAATTTATTCTTGGGTTCATCTATATATTATTCGAATAGCTATTATAGGATTTTACAGTGAGTCACTGACTGCTATTTCCATATCGACCCCCAAAAGGTACTGCAGAATCCATAGTTACTGAGCTGGTATAACATTTTTGTTAATAAATATGAGTGAAAAATAAACAAAATCATGTTATCTCTCAACCTTGAACTGCATGCTTCTCACGTTTGTGAATCACTGGTAATTATGTAAACAATGATGTGTATCTTGATAAAAATGATAAGTGAGACTAGTGGGAACAAATATAACATCTTGTTTTCTTATGAATGGGTGTATTTTTATCTTCATCTGAGACTAGAGAAATGATAATGACAAAAATTATACATTGATGTTTTTTCTCATTCAGTTTTCTTTTACTTACTCCATTTGTCAGTTATGAATAGTTATGATTTGAAGATACTTGTGTGTTTTCGGCATATAAAAAATCTGAAATGGTGTCTGATCATTGCGCCTTATGCCTTTTCTATTAATATAAAAGCGGTATTACCTGATATTTGCACAAACTGTCCCTTACCCCTCTCAACATTTATTTATCGCATTAATATTATAAATGCAAAAGTTTTCAAGTGTGTGTGTGTGTGTGTTAGTATAGCTTATACCCTGGATTAACACAGTACAAGTTCCTGAGGGACTAACTTTAACCGATCGCCACTCGAACGAAGTCGCGTGCAGACGCTAGTATACAATAAAATGCAAAACAACTTAGGAAGTATTTGAGCAACTTAGATAAAAAAACTCATTATTTCTTACATACAAAACCGGACAAGTGCGAGTTAAACTCGTGTGGAGAGGGTTCCGTGATTATATGAAATTTCATATGTTACTTCAAATACCATAGACTTCTTATAGGCTTTCCTGTAATCTATAGGCAAAGAACAATTATGGATTTTTTTTTCAAAATTTTTGGCTCATTTGTTTCAGAGATAAGGGGGAGGGAATGATCAATTTTCGCCTATTTTCCTAAATAACTTAAAAACCATTTATTTTAAAGTATAAAAATATATATATTTAAAATCCTCTCAACAAGCCCTTTCATTTGATATGTCACATGCTATAGTTAGCACAACTTTTTTTTGAATTTTCTACTTTACCTCCCAAAAGTGGCCCCCATGTTTGAAATTTATTTATTTACGTTACACGTCCGTGTAACAACAAACATATGTGTACCGTACTCAATCGGTCCAGTAGTTTCGGAGCAAATTCGCTGTGACAGACGGACAGACAGACAGACAGACACGATCCTATAAGGGTTCCGTTTTTTCCGTTCGAGGTACGTAACCCTAAAAAAATTCATTACCTCTTACATACAAAAATGACAATTCCTTCATTAAGTGCAATTTTGTTACTTTTCTGAAGAGTGACATAAAACTCCATTTATCATAAATCTTCATCAAGCTAAATGCATTTTCAATGCAAGGCGCTTGTTTGACTAGAAGGAAATGGTCTTAAATCTGTAATAGATTGTGAATGGGCGGTTGCACAAGCATTGTTGTCCCATTTGTTATCAACACCTCAGTTTCCTGTTGTATTGTTGTTTATAATTCTAGTGTGGAAAGGAAATGGTGTTGCTTTCATAATAACTTGGTTGTAATATTCCATTGATATTGTCATTTTTGTGGCTCAAAATAAATTAGGCGTTAGACAATTTAAAGTTACATTCATAGAAGATTATTAATAAACTTGACAAATGGTGACGGATGACCTGTGGAGCATCAATTTGTGCTAATTTATTGACAAAAATTGGAGGCAACTGCTTCTGATCGGGTATAGGGTTCACTCAGAGGCGTAGCCAGGTAACGAAAGGCCCTATCTGGTGCAAAAAAACTGGCGCTTTAACTAAACTGTGTAAGGTGGGAGAATTTTTAACTAGTTCAATACGAGGTTTGCTGGTCAGTATCTGAGGGCCCCCTGGGCCTGGGGGCCCTGTTCACGGCACCGTCTAGCCCTTCGGTAGCTACACCACTGGATTCACTGGAACATTGAAAGAGGCCTTTGTTCAGCAATTCCAAATTACTCAGATGCGTGATAAAAAACAGTTCTAATGATAAACTATACTTTGGATTTCGTAGTTATTCATAAGCAGGTATTGGCGAAGTTATTACAGACGATTGCCAACTGAATTTCATACTGAGATCAAAATAGTTGTGGTGCTCATGAACATGATTACCGAGTTTTAGCAAAATCTGTAATAATTATCTAGATCCGTTTTGATTTTCATTTGGGAACTGTATTTTGCGGGCAATGGTAGTGATTGATCAAAATTTGGATCGATAAGTTTAAGTATAAGTACATCTTATTTTTGAGTAAGTTAGTTCGTGACGAGGATGTCTTTTTTCAGGTACTGAGAAGGACAAGGGTCAGCTGGGAGTCGGCAAGTCATGTCTGTGCAACAGGTTTGTGCGCACCCACGCTGACGACTACAATGTCGACCACATTTCCGTGCTGAGTCAGGTAATGGTCTACCACTTTATTTGCGCACACATTTGGGTTTAATGAAACTACCTAATGTTGTTAAAAAAAAAGCCGGTCAAGTCGAGTCTCACTCGCGCGCCCAGGGTCTCTTACTTACATATGAAAAACAGATAGTACCTAGAAGGTACGAAATCCTAAAAATTTATAAAATATCTTTTAACAACCGGGTAACCATTTACAACCAACCTATGAAATAATACGAAAAATAACTTTCGCAAGCTCCTACCTTCGAGCAACCGTCGAGTGTGATACAACTTTTCAAAGATGTAACTACTAATTTACAGTTTTCGGACTTTTTCCTTTACTGGTGCTGTAAGACACGGCTTCTTGCCAAATTTCATGATTCTAGGTCAATGGGAAATACCCTATAGGTTTTGATTCCCTTGCGATACCCTTGCGAGTATCAAAATATGTGGCATAAACGGCTGTAAGTATCTTTTAATTGCATTGAGTTAGAAGGTTGATTTTTTCACGGCTCCAAGAGATTGCAGACCTGAGTACTTGATATTAATTTCAACTTTATACCTTCACGCGTTCCTGAGAAAAAGTGGTTGACACACAGACAGACAAACAGATAAAGAAGTGATCCTATAGGGTTCCTTTTTTTCCTTTTGAAGTACGGAACCCAAAAAACGGAGTGGTTTACGACAGTCCAAATGTAAACCATCAAACTAATATTTATGAAGCTTTATGATGGGATCGGTTATGTAGATTTTAAAACGAAAACTGCATCTGATACACTTTTGCTAATGTACTTCCATTAAGAATAAGAATCAGTTTACATACCAAATCACAAGGTTACATGATGTTAAATAGCAATATCCGGAGGATTCCAAACTAGTCTGATCCTGTATCTTGGTACCCACTGAGTTAACAATATAAGGCAGCCATTACACGCTCAATCTAGATCGTGATCCGTAATCGTGATCCAGATTGACTGTGTAAGGTAACACCTACAGTCATCTAGATTGAGCGTGTAATGGCTGCCTAAGAAATAACACAATACGAGATCAAAACGATAGTCTAACCACGAGAAAGTATAGTAATTTTAGTTCAAATCAATGCAAGAAACAAGATCAAAGAATTAAAGAGTACCTTTGTATGAGTGTGTGTGTGTGTGTGTGTGTGTGTGTGTGTGTGTGTGTGCGCGCGGGTATGTGGATATTTGTGAGCGAGAGAAGTGTGCTAAAAATACAGCTATTTAACAAACATGTACCTACCTATGTGCATATAGTAACTCATTATGAAGGAATAACAGCTTGTAGGCTTATATTTAGTTTTGAAATAAAAAACCAAACCGAAAATTGCTTTGAACGAGATCTAGTAAGTAGTTTTTTTTAATACGTCATAAATCACGGAACCCTTCATGGGCGAGTCCGCCTCGCACTTGGGCGCTTTTTTCTTTTCAAAAAATGAATCATGGACCAAATAAGAGAGCCCTACGAGTGAGTCTAAATTATGACACTACCCAGGTTGAGCGTTTGCAGTGTGATATGTGCATAAGCTGTAGGTATGTAATTTAGAAGATCAATTTAGATAACAATCAACAGATAAACTAATCTTTACTCTGTGACATAACTGTGTCACTTAGATCATACTTCTCAAGTAACAGAATGACATATGGCTGCTGAGTGACGAATGGAGGACTTTATTTAGATAGATTTCAGCATCGTTACGTTTGTTGACCTCCACATTGCTGACAGTAACATCATAAGCCGTCTGGCTTATGATTTCATTTTTTTTACCTTGAAATAATTTGCAGATTTCACTTAATGAGAATTATGGCTGATTAGTGAGTGAGTATGAGTGTTAGTGAGCATCTTATGAAGTAATTTACATCTAAACTATTCATACTAATATTACAAATACGAAAGAAATCCAGACAGACGTCTGTTACGATTTCACGGCTAAACTGCTGAACCAATTTTGATGAAATTGGCTATGGAGATTGTTTGAGCAATGGAGAAGGACATATGCTACTTTTAGAGAAAGTACCGAGAGTCGTTTTATGCTTTCACAAGTGCTTGCACTTGTATCTTGCTGGTTTAACACTTCGTGCAAACTGGCCTTAAAATTAACTGGTCAAAGGAGTTAAAGCTACCAGCGTCAGCTAATGGCTAAGGACGTCGACTCGTGATCGTGAGGTTCGGGTTCGAATCCAAGCGGTTGTCATGTACCAATGAGTTTTTCTAACTTATGTACATTATGTGCGTGTGAATTGCGGTAACCGTTGCTCTTACGGTAAGGGTCTGAGCACACGGTGGAAAGGACCGCTAGCGGACCACCCCTGCCGAGGCCAGCACTAGCCAAACCGAAGGGCTGCCACAATAGATCAGCAATGGTCGAAGCGGCACACATATGGCCCAATTAATCTCCAATAATAATAAATTTACCAGCGTCATGGTACAACAGCAACAGTGCATCTATTCATGAAGCTGATTGTACCAACTATAATTTTTTTGTCACCAGTCGGACTTCAGCGGTCGGGTGGTGAACAACGACCACTTCTTGTACTGGGGTGGGGTTCAGAAGGAACATGAGGACCAGGAGTACCGGTTCGAGATCGTCGAGCAGACGGAGTTTGTGGATGATGCCTGCTTCCAACCATTTAAAGGTACGGTTTGATAACTGAGTTAGATATAACGTTGCTAGTTAAAGCTTGCAATCGCTTTAAGCTGGACATAGTTTGTTTTTGGGCGTGACTTTTTTATAATCTATGTTAATATTACAAAGTGTAGAGCATGCGGCAAGAAACGCCCCAAAAGAAAAAACCGGACAAATGCGACTTAAAGTCGCGTGGAGAGGGTTCTGTAATTATTTGAAATTTCCTGTGTTACTTAAAATACCATAGACTTCTTATAGGTTTTCCTGTAATCTATAGGTAAAGAACTATTATCTGTATTTTGTCGAATTTTTAGGCTCAGTACTTTCGGAGATAAGGGTTGAGAATGGTAAATTTTTGCCTATTTTCCTGAATAACTTCAAAACCATTTATCATAAAATTATAAAAAAATATATATTTAAGATCCTCACAACAAGCCCTTTCATTGGATAAGTCACACGCCAGTTTGCAAAACTTTTTTTATTTTTTTCTGATTTACCCCCCAAAAGTGGCCCCCATGTTTATAATTAATTTATTTACATTACACGTCTGTGTTGCGGTCACTGACTTAAATTATGTGTACCAAATTTCAACTCGATCGGTCCAGTAGTTTCGGAGCCAATTGGCTGTAACAGACGGACAGACACGAGTGATCCTATATGGGTTCTGTTTTTTCTTGTTAAGGTACGGAACTCAAAAAACAGATATGTCATGCTATTTTTTTTTTCAGTGGGCAAGACAGAACCATACACAAAACGATGTGTTGCCACCAAACTGCAGTCGGCCGAGAAGCTGATGTATGTCTGCAAGAACCAGCTGGGTATTGAGAAGGAATATGAGCAGCGGTACTTGGCTGATGGGAAGCTGTCGGTTGATGGGTTCCTGTGCTTGTATGACGTCAGTCTCGTGCCTGGGCGGAGCTGGGAGAAGCAGGTACGTTTATGATGACCAAATACTTAAAGGTTCCTATTTTGTAAAAATTGATAATTTAATAGTAGCTTATGCAACGGTTGCATAATGATAGGCCTTAAAATACGAGTGCAGGTTTATGGAACGAGCCGACAGGAAAGTTTCTTAATAAGATCGCACGAGTGTTTTAAGGCCAAATTATGTACAGTTTAGATAAAGATATCTAAACTTTATCTAAACACATATTATAAATCCTCCATGATGTCTTCAGAAACAATATTTTCCGGTAACAAGTTATTTGTTTTCAATTGTGGCTGTATTAAGATATCCGGCTGAGTTTTCACATCGTTCTCGGAGTTCTTCATATTTTCAACTAAAATGTAAATTACAAACAACTATTTACAATTCTACTTTTGTTCAGCAAAACACCAACATGAATGATGAAATGACAACAGTAATGGCGGCAATTCGATCCTCCGTCATGACGAATGTTTTTTAAATCATAGACACTCGAATAAATTCCCTATTCTCATGTCACTCGAGATCAAATGTCGTGCGGTTTAAATTAAAAAACATACTGCGCCTCTATTCGGGAACGCTAAGTGATTCTGTAGCGACTCGTAAGCGAGATTTCTCATCCCACTCTTCCGCACGACGTGTAATGCGTAAGAGCGAATGAAAAATCTCGCTCACGAATCGCTACAGAATCACTTAGCGTTCCCGAATAGAGGCGCAGAATTGATGTTTCGTATCGATAACTGTTTTAGTATCTATGGATACTAGAATAGAGACCCATTTGAGTTTTGACAGCTATTCCAAATTTAAACTCATAACGATACTAAAATTGATACTGTAATAACATTACAAACCCTTTCTTAATACCTCTAGAGTACTCGAGGAATATCTTCTCCAAATTTCAAACCTCTAGGACCACCCGTTTAGGCTGTGCGTTGTCTATAAGTGAGTCACGTTACTGTTTTATATGTATTGATATAATGTGATATCATAAATGCCAAAGTGCGTTTGTTGGTTTGTCTGTCTTTCATGCAGCAACGGAGTAACGTAATTTTTGCACCTGGGTATATCATGGGCCGGAGGGTAACTTAAGTTTAACTTAGGTTAGGTACTTTTAACCTTTTAAAAATGCAGTAACCGCGGCTAGTTTATAATAATGTTATATCATTTTTAATTTTAATTTTCTTTTATCTATTACAGAATGAAATTCTAGCTGCTATCCTCCAGAACATAATCAAACTGAAGAAGCCTATTGTCCTGGTAACATCTAAGAACGATGAAGCATGCGAACAAGGGGTCAGAGAGGCCGAAAGATTGGTGCAGAGGAAGGAGTTCAAAGGATGCATACCCATAGTGGAAACTTCGAGCCATGACAACGTTAATGTGGATCAGGCGTTCTTTCTACTGGCTCAGATGGTGGATAAGTGCAAGGCTAGGATTAAGGTGAGTTAGGCTTTATCTAGTTGCAATAAGTTCCGTTTTAAATGTGACTAGGGTAGACGTTTATTGCAAAATAATGAGTTTAAAGTTCCAGCCATGAAACTCTTTACTGCACACAATTTTATAACGACAATAATGGACATAAAATATATTGTACAAAAGCGAACTTATCCCGTTAAATGGACATCTACTGGCTATCCTTGGAGTGATGGCTGATGGTTTATTGGATTTAGAATCTATCTATATAAAAATCTCGTGTCACTGTGATAGTGGTCGCACTCTTCCGAAAGGGCTCGACCGATTGCTATAATTTTTTTTATGTATATTTGGTAGGTAGGAGAATAGGTCGTAATAGTAGTTTATGCAACGGTTGCATAGTGATAGGCCTTAAAATACGCGCGCGGGTTTATGAAACGAGCCGACAGGCGAGTTTCATACTAAGATCGCACGAGTGTTTTAAGGCCAAATTATGTATACAGTTGCATGCATAACTTTATCTACACACATATTATAAATCCTCCATGATGTGTTCAGAAACAATATTTTCTGGCAACAAGTTATTTGTTGCAATCGTGGCTGCATTTACGATATCCGGCGGAGTTTTTCGCATCAATTTCGTAATCACTACTATTCATATTTTCAACTTAAATGTAAAGTACAAACAACTTTTTACAAACAGCAAAAACCAACATGAATGATGACATGACAACAGTAATGGCGGCAATTCGATCCTCCGTCAAGACGAATGTTTTTTGTAAATCATAGACAAACGAATGAAGTCCCTATTCTCATGTCACTCGAGATCAAATGTCGTGCGGTTTATACTTAAAAACCGGACAAGTGCGAGTTAAACTCGCGTGGAGAGGGTTCCGTTCCGTACATGATTATCTGAAATTTACTAGGTTACCTTAAATACCATAGACTTCTTATAGGTTTTCCTGTAATCTATAGGCAAAGATCTATTTTCTTTATTTTTTTCAAAATTTTAGCCCCATTCGTTTCGGAAATAAGGGGGGGAATGGTCATTTTCCGCCTATTTTCCTGAATAACTTCTAAACTATTTTACTTAAAATTCAAAAGAAAATATATTTAAGATCCTCACAATAAGCCCTTTCATTTGATATGTCACACGATATAGGTGGCATAACTTTTTTTTTTTAATTTTCTAGTCTACCCCCAAAAAGTGGCCCCTATGTTTAAAATTCATATATTTACGTCACGCGTCCGTGTTGCGGTCACCAACTTACATATGAATACCAAATTTCAACTCAATCGGTCCAGTAGTTTCGGAGCAAATTGGCTGTGACAGACGGACAGACAGACAGACAGACAGACAGACAGACAGACACACGAGTGATCCTATAAGGGTTCCTTTTTTCCTTTTGAGGTACGGAACCCTAAAAACATACTGAATGGATGTTTCGTATCGATAACTGTCTTAATATCCATGGATACTAGGATAGAGACCCACTTGAGTTTTGACAGCTGTTCCAAATTTAAACATTGGTTGTAATAATGCTGGTAATTTCCTACGGTTTTTGAATACATTATGGAGGTTTTATGATATGGGTGTAGATAAAGTATATTTCATACAGCAGGTGATTAGGGTATCTACGCGGACGCAGTCGCGGGCGGAGGCTAGTACTTTTATAATTATGTAATTATCTTACGAATTAAGTTTATATGAATCTGCGAAGTCATTTAACTATGTTACTACTGCCCAGTCTCATTGGAGACCTCATGATGATGATAAATATTATATTTGCTTCAGGTGGCTAACTACGCGGAGGCCTTGCGGATAAGGAGAGAGACCCTCGACTTCGTCACCGAGGCCTTCACTCAGCTCATCAGAATACACGTCCAGGATCACAAGTAATTTACGCCTTATTGCCATAGCGTTAGGGGTTTTTTTCCGAAACAAGTGGAGGCATGATTTTGAGAATTGTTTT
Organism: Tortricodes alternella; assembly: GCA_947859335.1. NCBI lineage: Eukaryota > Metazoa > Arthropoda > Insecta > Lepidoptera > Tortricidae > Tortricodes > Tortricodes alternella. Next base: position 6,720,261 of record OX401973.1, on the reverse strand, counting down.
TTTTTTTGTACAGGGAAATGTGGTCGGCGGTGAGCAAGAGGTTATGTCATTATCCTGAATGGATCAAGTTTGTGCAACAATTTGGAAATGACGGTACTCAGGTAAGGTTTTTATCTGTTCGACATTCCTTAACAAAAAATGCTCAGTAGTGCATGTCTGACCAATATGCAAATTATGCATATATTCACACACCGTTTTTCGATAATGCAAAGCATTCCGCGGCCCCCTTGCCATCTCTCCCCCCTAGGGAGGCGGCGCGCCTCACTGGTTGGGAAATACTGTCCTATACTATTGTGTTTTGGGTTCGAAGTAGATATGAGCGCCGATGGCATTTTAACTGGCGGCGGCGTGGGTCAACATTTCCATCGGCGGCGGCGGCGTTGTCGGCGGCGTGACTTTGCAATACATCAGGGTTAAATTTTTTAAATACAACACGTTTTTTTAAAAACAATCAACTTAAAGAGGCTCTTTAATGCCGTCTTACTCGAAGGCATAACGCCAGAAGCGTGGAACAGAGGTGTGGTGGTGCTGTTCTTTAAGAAAGGTGACAACACCTTGCTTAAAAATTATAGACCCATCTCACTTCTGAGCCATGTTTATAAGCTGTTTTCGAGGGTCATCACAAATCGTCTCGATCGCAGGTTTGATGACTTCCAGTCTACCAAACAAGCCGGTTTCCGAAACCACCACCACGCCACCGCGACCACATCCATACGCTACATACAGAAGACCGAAGAGTATAACCTGCCACTATGTTTAGCATTTGTGGACTATGAGAAAGCCTTTGATTCGATCGAGATATGGGCGGTGCTAGAGTCTCTCCAGCGATGCCGTATTGACTATCGGTATGTCGAAGTTTGGAAGTTTTTGTACAATAACGCCACCATGTCGGTCCGAGTACAGGAGCAAAGTTCGAAGGCAATTCCATTGCGAAGAGGCGTGTGACAGGGCGACGTAATCTCTCCGAAACTGTTCACTGCCGTAATGGAAGACGCTCTCAAGCTCCTGGAATGGCAAGGACTCGGCATCAACATCAACGGTGAGTACATCACTCACCTTCGATTTACCGACGATATTGTGGCCATGGCAGAATCAATGGATGATCTCAGCACGATGCTCGAAGGCCTCAATTGAGTCTCCCAACAGGTGGGCCTTAAGATGAACATGGACAAGACGAAGGTCATGTCAAACATCCTTGTTGTGCCCACCCCAGTATCAGTTGGGAACTCAGTTCTAGAAGTTGTTGACGCGTACGTCTACCTAGGACAAACAGTCCATTGAAAGAAGGATCAGGGACCGGTGGAAAGGTGACCTGGGGGACTCCTTCTATGGTGTGCGCACCATAGGGGCACTCCTCCCGTCACTGGACCACTGGTTGGAGAGGGCGCACGGAGCGTTGGAGTATAGGCTTGTGCAGCTAATGACCGGACATGGCTGCTTCGGTCATTACCTGCACAACATAGGGAGGGAGGAAAACCGGTCGTGCCACGTATGAAGTAATATTATTTGAAATAAAAAATTGTAATGACTTACTCTGCAAACAAAACATCTTCATTGATATTTTTTCGAGCAAGCGTCGCAAAATATTTGGTCACATAAAACACTTCTTATTTGCCATCTAAATCGATTGATCTAAAATTAATCGGTAAATATCTAATTGTATTATTCGCGGTCGATGCAGTCGCCATTTTGTTTTATATTTGACATGGGTTCGCTCCACGGCGAATAAGTTTCGACTGATCGAATTCATCGGATCACCCGATCGGCGCGCCGATGGTGCCGCGCCGGCGGCGACGGCGCGGTTGTTGATTGCGGCGACGGCGGCGCGCCGGCGTGGCGCTCATATCTAGTTCGAAGCGCCGTCTGAACAGAATAGATAATAGTACTAACGTAGTCTGAGTTAGGTTTTAGGGCTGGTACCTCAAAGGAAAAAACGAAACCCTTATAGGATCACTCGAGTGTCTGTCTGTCTGTCCGTCTGTCACAGCCAATTTCCTCCGAAACTACTGGACCGATTGAGTTGAAATTTGGTATCCATATGTAACTCGGTGACCGAAACACGGACGCGTGACGTAAATATATGAATTTTAAACATGAGGGCAAACTTTTGGGGGGTAAATTAGAAAATTAAAAAAAAAAGTTATGCAACCCATATCGTGTGACATATCAAATGAAAGGGCTTATTGTGAGGATCTTAAATATTATTTTTTACTTTTGAATGTCAAGTAAATAAGTAGTTATTTAGGAAAATAGGCGAAAATTGTCCATTCCCCCACCTTATTTCCGAAACTACTGCGGCTAAAATTTTGAAAAAATATGTAAAATAGTTCTTTACCTATAGATTACAGGAAAACCTATAAAAAGTTTATGGTATTTAAAGTAACCTAATAAATTTCAGATAATCATGTACGGAACGGAACCCTCTCCACGCGAGTTTAACTCGCACTTGTCCGGTTTTGTTTTGTGTACCTCTAGTCTTTAAAACAACATTTTGCAGGTGGTGTTCAGAAGACACGTGCGTCGGCTGAAGGAGGAGAAGTCAGCTAAGAAGCTTCGCAAGCAGCTCGCGAAGCTGCCTCAAGTCCTTGCGCGAATGCAGTTACCTACCGAAGAACTAAACGAAAAGTGAGTGGTTCATGGCTATATATTATTAACTAGCTGTACCCGCGACTTCGTCCTCGTGGAATAGTATCTTTGGGTAACATTTTTAATTATTTTTTCAGTTTCACATTTTGTAATGACTCCGTAAATGTTACATTAGAATAGCTCTAATAAAACCTTACATATTTCCATAAAATCTTTCATCCCCTATTCCCTACTGCTATTTTACACCCGTGAGGGTAAAACTTTTATAAACTTTGAATGTCATATTTATTTATATCAAAACAACAGCCTAAAAAATAAGTTTGAAGCTTCTAGCTCTAAATATGACGATACTTGCATACAACTTTTCATCCCTCCCCTTCAACCCCTTACAACCCTTTTTTCGCATTAAAAAGTCGCCTATGTCCTTTCTCAGGCTCTAGACTATCTGTGTACCAAATTTCATATGAATCGGTTCAGTAGTTTTGGCGTGAAAGCGCAACAGATAGACAGACAGACAGACAGAGTTACTTTCGCATTCATAATATTAGCATGGAAGTATGAATTAGGTATAAATAGGTATAAGGTATATTAGTAAGGATGAGGATTTAAACTTTGCACAATAGACGAGTATACAAATGGCGGACTTCTCTACCAGTCAACCATTAGGCCAAACAGGAACATGTTAAGGATGGTGCAGGAGGTATAGACCGTAAAGCATTAATACAATAATACACGCTATGGTGTATATTTTACAATATACATAAAAGACACTATATATAGTATAGTAATAGTCAGTGATAGTGAGGCTTATGTCCATCAGTGGACGTGTTTTGGCTGTTATGATGAAGAGTCAGTGATAAATAGTATAGATAGACCAGCGGAAAAAACAAATTATAAATAAACATTGGTTATTCTGTTACTCATTCCCAAGTTCTGCGTAGTATATTATTTTGTTGTTTTTTTTTATATACCTATAAATATTTTCCTCTAACAGATTATTTACTCTACTTATTATTTACTACAAAACAATTGCATTATTGTGGCATTTAAAGATAGCAATTATCTTCATTTCAGTAAAATCACTCATTACTTTGCAATGTTTATTACGTTTTTAAGATGATTTGAAAAGATGACTTTCTGTTGAGTTTCTTGCAGCGCTTCTCAGTAATGATGATCCTGTCCGAAGCGCTGGTACAGTCAACCTATTTTTATTTATTCATGTGATCAGTAAGATCCTAAAGGTGGCCAATTTGTTGAATAAACGAATTTGTTGAATGTTGCGTGCTGTAAAAAACTTTTGAAATTTGTAAGGCAGTCTACCACTAACGGTTTTAATTTATTTTAATATTTTATAATCCGCGCGCGAGCTACGAGGAATCTTAACGTACGTTAAAGTGGGTCCAATTCGAGACGGTGGGTCCAATTCGAAACGGTGTCCGCTAAATTTAAGATTTCCTAAATTTAAAATAAGAAACGTCAAACTCGATTTTGTATAGCTCCAAGGTTCAAAATCGAGTCGAACGTTTTTTATTTCAAATTTAGCGTCTTCTAAATTAAGCGAAAACACTTTCGAATTGGCCCCGGTGTCTTCTTAGTTTAAAATTTCTTAAACTTAAAATAAGAAACGTCCAACTCGATTTTGTACAGCACAAAGCTGCCAAAATCAAGTATGACGATTCTTATTTTAAATTTAGTGACTTAAATTTTGCGAACACACTTTCGAATTGGCGCCAGGGGCCCATTGCATAACTACTTGAGACTTGTAACACAAGCGGAAGTCTCTTTCTAGTAAAAAAAGTTGAAAAGAGGCTTCCGCTTGTATTACAAGATCCAAGTAGATATGTAATGTGCCCCTGTAAAGATTTAGTTCAATATATCACTAATACGGCAACTTTATTTTATAAATATGAGTCTGTCCCAAAAAAAAATTTAAGGTCCCCACAATAAGTTCTTTCATTTGATATGTCACACAATGTAGTTTGCATAACTTTAAAATGTAAAATGCCTCCTTAAAGTGGCCCCCATGTTTAAAATTCGTTTCGTTACGTCACGCGTCCGTGTTGCGGTCACCGACTTACATATGTATACCGAATTTCAACTGAATCGGTCCAGTAGATTCGGAGCAAATTGGCTGTGACAGACGGACAGACACATGAGTGATCCTATAAGGGTTCCGTTTTTTCCTTTTGAGTTACGGAACCCTAAAAATGACGAAGATATCACTACTTCACGTCACTACTTCTCACACTTTGTACCAATAAGTGACGTCATGAGATTCCCCACTTTCGTTTCGTTATCTTTTGTCAATTTTGATTGAAATACTTGTTCAATATTTTTTGATAATGTAATTGACGGACTAATTATATTTTAATTTTTACCCAGGATTCTCCCTATTTCAGAAATAAATCCCCGTTTATGAGCCCCTTTACGTAGCACCTCGCCTGTTCAATAGAGACTTGTTTGCCTGCAGCGACTGGCCGGTGGTGGTGCGGCAGCTGCGCACGCACCGCGACTTCTCGGTGTACTTCAGCGGCGCGCGCTGCGCCGGCTCCGGCAGCGGCTCGGGCTCCGACGAGCCGCTCGCGCACGCCGACACGCTGCCCGTCGGCGAGCGCGCCAACCGGTACCAGGTGAGGCGAGCGGCTGTATCCCAGATCACACCGAAATTGATTCAGTACGCTTTGAAAGCGCTCGGAAGTTCTGATATTCATACCATACACATAGCAATGATATTAATGATTTAATGCAATACAAGGTTTAGGTTAGTGTAATTTTATGTCTATTTCAATTGTTATAATACATACATACATACATAGCATCACGCCCGAAATCCCTAATGGGGTGGGCAGAGCCATAAGACTACTTGTGGCCACGGTCGATGTTATAATGTAATGTAATTTAATTTGTAATTCTTTTGTATAAATGATGAATGTAATTTCATTAATACATATATCTTTGTTGACAATATGCTTAGTACTAATAAATAATAATAAAAATAATAAATCATGGGACAATCTTTACACGAGTCGATCTAGTCCCAAAGTAAGCTCTAAAGGCTTGTGTTATGCTAGTACCCATAACACAAGCCTTACGACGATATACATACTTATATAGAGAAATAAATACTTAAATATATAGGAAACATCCAAGACTCAGGAACAAGCATTCGTGCTCATCACAAAAATATTTGCCCTTACCGGGGATCGAACCCAGGACCGCTAGCTTTGGAGGCGGGGTCACTACCAACTAGGCCAACCGCGTCGGCATCTATCTATCTATCATTTGTTGTTTTCGAAATATAACGGAAAATAGCAGAATGATCAATGTTTGTTACAGACGCTGGGGCAGTCGCAAAAAATCCCTTACGAGATCTTGGAGACGAACGAAGCGGCGTCTGTCTTCAAAACTTATTTACACGAAGCTCAAGAAGAACAAAGGAATTACGAGTAAGTTTGTCTTTTCTGCTTTCGAAAACCCGCTTGATGGTTTAATCTTAGAGTGCCCTTTAGATTGCAATGCGCAGGTCATTGGGGCAGGGTCGGATTATCCATTTGGCAGTGTAGGCAACTGTCTAGAGGCCCCTTGCACCGAGAAAAATAAATTAAAATGTTCCATCGAGTGAACATTTTATTTGAAGATTTGTATTGTCATTGACAATATAAATCATATATAATCAATATAAATATACACGTATTTTAGGAAGTTAGAATAGGGATCCTTTGATCCCGAGAATTGCATTGCGTAGGGCCCTAACATGGTTAATCCAGCCCTGTATCAGGCTTTCTTGGCATGGCTAAAATACCCGTGGAATTAAAAGAGTGCTGACAACTCAATATTTACAAAAGAAAATTAAGGTCTCACTTGCTTTTGAATTGAATTGCATTATGTTAGGATCTAGTTCATTTTATGTAATGGATTTTTAAATTTAAGCGAAGAAACTGACCTGAACTGTATTTTCTTAGATACGTTTACGGAGTTTCAGAGTAACCCGAGACCGACATCTCCTATGTCGGTGTCAGTTCACATCTATAGCGATAGATGAGCGAGCGATAGCTTTTCGTCCCCTAAATAGTTTTAATCACCTAGTTTAAGTTATTTTAATATGTATGTTAGTCTGTAAGGTATTTATGTATGGGCCACTGATGCCTGCGATAATTGGTTTTTTATAATTATAATTATTATTATTATAGCGTCAATAACTCCACCGTTTCCTTCAGATGGTGCCAGCAGTTCAAGCGGCTTCTAGAGGAAACCGGCTACGTGACTCCCGGCAAGCAGCTGTCGGAAGTGAGGGTGCTGCTCATGGGGCGCGAGTGCTACGAGGCCCTGTCCGAGGAGCAGCAGCAGCGGGTCTACGACCAGCACCAGCGGCACATACAGGCGCGCGCCAAGCACAACTTGCAGGTCAGTACTGTGATAGTACTTGCACATCAATAGAACGAGCATGCACTAATACACACGACTCTTCGAAGGACCAGTTGCAGCGCTTCAAGTTCTGATACAATTTTTTTTAGGTGCAAATGAGATCATGTATTAAGTAAATTTGACTCTAAAAATCAACACAGCCTACAAAATTATTGTGATCATTAGATGCCTAACAAAAGGTGCAGATGACTCGACTTTTTAACCGACTTCAAAAAAAGGAAAATGTTCTCAAGTCGACAAGTATATTTTTTATATTATTTTTTAATGTACTTCATAACGCCGACATTTATTAACAGGTTTCTACAATCATTTGTTTAATCGATGGAGAATACCTCTATATTGGTCCCGTTTAGGTCAAAGTTGGAGTCTGATGATGAGATTCATGAGGATGGAACTCCTTAAATTTTATAAGCGAAATTATGAATGCGAAAATTCAAACAGAAAAAAAAAAAACTTTCTGGAAACTGTACTGAAAAGCCGGTTCGTCTGCCATTATTTAGTTAGTGTAGGTTTGTGTTTCTTTTTGTTTTCTCGCAGTCGAAGTGAAGTAGAGTTTTAAACTCGGGGGGTAAAACTCATTCAAAACCTTCATAACACCTTCAATATATCTCTTGTGAATAGGCATGTTTTAATCCCTTGTTAAATAATATACTATTTCAGGAGCAAATTATGAATAGGTAACTAATTTCTTTACAGGAGCTGTTACTCGAAAATGCGGATTTGTTCTACCACTTCAAAAGCATTTCGCCGACCGGAACGATCACTCAAGAGGATATCAAGGAGATCACCGACGTATTGCAAGATGATTTCAGGTGAAATAAACAAGACTTCAAATCAATACATATAAAACAGTACCGTGACTCACTTATAGACAACGCACAGTCTAAACGGGTCGTCCTAGAGGTTTGAAGTTTGGAGGAGACATTCCCCTACCCTATACCCTAGAGGTGCACTAAGGAGGGATTTTTTTGAAATTCCACCCCTAAAGGGGTGAAGAGGGGTGATAAAGTTTGTATGGAAAATACCGCGGGCGAAGCTGTGGCGGGTCTATTAGTAAGCTATATAACAGTAATAGAAAATACCGCCGTCGCCAGTCAGGTGTTGGTTACGTTTTGTACAATATAGTAAATGGTTTTGAAATATCCATGTTCGTCATCAGGTACAAGATGTTGGACCGTATGGAGCAGGATCGGAAGCTGATGCTGTTCCAGCACCTCGGCTTCGTCCACTGTCCTATGCGCGAGCACTGCCCGGCCGGCGCCAACTGCCTGGACGCCACGCTGCCCGTCATACTGAACACGCGCGTCGGGTGAGCTCTTAGGGCCCTGCCTGCCCACCCTGCAGAGTACTCGTACCGCCCGATATTTGAACGTCAACTTTATACTTTATAGATGCCCAGGTCACCGAACTAGATCTCAGAAGATCTCACCCTTCAAAGTCCTGGTAAATCCCGAAATGAGAGAGAGGCCCCGACTTAAAAAAAAATAATTGCTGATTTTGAATTTTTTAAGTCTCCGGAGCGATGTTTATTGAGAGGCCCCCAGGTCAGCACGTCTAGCACGACCTGCCCGCGAGTCGTTTGTCGCTCAGTGCATCCCTTACATACTTGACTAGTTTGACAGAGACGCACTGAGCGACAAACGACTCGCGGGTATGTCGTGCTAGCCCCCCAGGCTACAAACTATGTCGCCTTTACCTGAAAATTGCCTTTGACCGCTGTTCAAATATTTTTTTAATGATTTTTTTATATTTCTAGTTTTTGTTCTAATGAGTTACGTATCATTTTACATTGATTCAATTTGCTACTTTTGTTACGCTTCCCAATAATTATTGTTCACGAACTATTCCACCATTCGCCACTAACAAAAATACTTATGTTTGTCCGTATGTCCACAGCTCCTTGACGTCGACGGGGGAGTCGCAGTGCCTCGCAGGACCGCCGGCCGCGCCGTGGGCTCTCACCACGGACACCAATCAGATCAATCTCATTATATTAGGTGTAAGTAGCTTTCATTTTCAAGCAGCTCTAGTTGCTATTTCCATGGCGTATACAGAAATAGTAAACTGCTCTTGGGTCCTGCAGCGGTTCTTATCTTCAGGCGCATTTACAGCCTCGGAAGTTCGTCAATGATAATTGCCGACTAGGGTTCGCGAAGTTCGTCATTATCAAAGTCCCGGGACTCGAGACTACCCAGGACTGAAGTCCCGAGAATTCCCGGGATTGAAACGTTTTGTAATAAAATTAGAATTGCAAATTTAAATAAAAATAACAGTCGTCACTAATCACATTATAAGTCGTGGAAATCATTCTAAACAAAATTAATCATCAAAAAAAACCAGATATAAAATCAGTCATAAATAATAATATACTCGAGATACTAACGCTCAGATTTGTTTGAGAAAGAATATGTGAAAGATGATCACACAAAGTAAAAATTGGGCGCTTAGGCAGTGCAGTTTTAGTAAAATCACTCCTTCAGCTAACAGATGGCGCTTTTATTTACTGACTGAATACAAAAGAGATGTAGACTTTTGGTAAATAAAATTATTTGTATACGATTTCGACAAGCGGGCCCGGCGCTCGAGTCTCGACCAGAAAGTCCCGGAACTCGACACCGTTAGATTTGGACTTCCCGGGACACGAGAATTCCCGGGACTCAAACCCTATTGCCAATACTAAATACTTATCTTGCATCTACATTTTTTTTATTGCAGGTGGAAGGCGTTGCCGGTGAATTCGGCAAGCGTTTACTAGCCGGCTGCGACTCGGAGCGGCGCGTGTCCGTGCAGGGGACGCTGTGGCGCGTCGAGCAGCGCGTGCGCACGGACGACTTCAGCGCGGAGACGACCAACATCGACGACTTCACGCCCAACGGTAAGGCTGCGTTTCCACCAGTGCTGTGCGTGCCAGCTAAGCAGTTTTGAGTTTAGTCCACTTCTCGACCAATATGTGCTCCTCAGTGGTGTAGCGTGAAATATTTCCTAAGGGAAGCCGGAAGAATTAGAACCGTACGTGCGAGTCTGACATTTAGTTAGAGTAACATGGCCTCCACTGATGCTACTGCTCCACCTGCGTTAACGTTAATGTTAATGTAAATGTAATGTGGCAAACTACACGTTATTTAATGGACAAAAAAACCTGTGGCCACAGTAGGGAAACTGCGCCGTTAAAGGCTATCGCTGCTGAGATAACGCGTTTACTATACATCCGGACGAGCGCAACATGATGGAGGTTGAAGCAGCTGCATTGGTGGCAGCAATGAGCGTGCTAAACTATTATGTGAATTTATGCAATTTAAATAAAAAAAAAACCGGCAAGTGCGAGTTAAACCCGCGTGGAGAGGGTTCCGTTCCATACACGATTATCTGTAATTTCCTATGTTACTTTAAATACCATAGACTTCTCATAGGTTTTCCTGTAATCTATAGGTAAAGAACTATTAACTGTATTTTTTTCAAAATTTTAGGCCCGGTAGTTTCAGAGATAAGGGGGGGGGAGGGGAATGGTCAATTTTCGCCTATTTTCCTAAATAACTTCCAAACCATTCATCTTAAAAATCCAAAAAAAAAACATATTTAAGATCCTCACTATAATAATAATAATAATAAAACATTTATTTCGGATAACTATGATCCATACAGAACAGTAAATACAATCACAACAATAATCAAAATATAAAATACAAAAATTAAAATTAGTAATAATAACAATAATACTGATACAATTAAAATTAATAATAATAATATTTCTACGAAATAACAGCATGGAGACTGTCCCAATGCTTGGCAAAGGGGCAGTCTAGTCTACATGCTATCACGCCCAGGATGCTGTTGGCACTGCTTTGTACGCGCTGCGCTATAGCGGCCGCTCGCTTGCGCATGATGGCGTGAAAGCCGTCAACACTCGCCTCCGCGAACATGCCCGAGGCACTGCAGTATCTTGGCAAACCCAACAGCATCCTAAGTGCGTTGTTGTACTGAACGCGCAGGGCGTTAATTGCCTTCTGGGTATAGCTGATCCACAGGCTGCACGTATAAAAGGACTGGCAGTAGGCCTTGAACAAAGTTACCTTTACTTTTTTCGTGCAGCGTGCAAACTATACGTCCTTTCATTTGATATGTCACATGATATAGTTAGCGTAACTTTTTTTTAAAATTGTCTAATTTACCCCCCTAAAGTGGCCCACATGTTTAAAATTAATTTGTTTACGTTACGCATTCGTTTTGCAGTCAACAACTTACATATGTATACCAAATTTCAAATTAATCGGTTCAGTAGTTTTGTAGCAAATTGGCTGTGACAGACGGACAGACAGACAGACACGAGTGATCCTATAAGGGTTCCTTTTTTCCTTTTGAGGTACGGAACCCTAAAAACAATCATACACGTCATTACTCCTCGCGTGCGCCGCCCAGAATGAGAGGCCGTTATTATAGCCAACATCGCTGGCGCGAGAAACGACGCGCTACAAACCCTTTGATGTGTCAAAAAAACCCGCCAACCGAGCTATCTGTCTAACGTCACTAACAATGCCACATCCCTTAAAGGGCATTAAACTGTTGGCCACATCTGTGTAATGTCATAGTTAACGCCTTTATTATAATGTTTTACAACGCAGGTGGAGCCGTAGCATGACAGCTAGCCGTAGCTTTCTAACTTGGTAAAGCCGTGAGGAATCGGCTTGTAGGCAGGCTGCGCCACTGGTGCTTCTTTCTAAAAACCTTTCAGTATAGAAGTGTGTGCGTTTACAATGATTTGTATTAACAGGTTACTTCTGCGTGTATCAAGATCAGGAGTCGTTTGAGTACATCCGCGGCTGCGCTGAGAAAACTCTCCTTTCCAGTCTGGAGCAGGAGGACAAGCTACCTTTCCAGGTAAATACATAACCACAGCTTGCTAATTTAGTCTAGGAGTGCATGAAAATAACTGGACAAGTGCTAGTTAAACTCGCGTGGAGAGGGTTCTGTTCCGTACTATGTTACTTTAAATACCATAGACTTCTTATTGGTTTTCCTGAAATGTATAAGTAAACAACTGTGTTTATTTTTAAATTTTAGGCCTCCTAGTAGTTTCGAAAATAAGGAGGGGGGGGGGGGGGGGGGGTGGTAAATTTTCGCCTATTTTCCTAAATAACTTCCAAACTATTTATCTTAAAATTCTAAAACAATATATATTTAAGATTCTTACAACAAGCTCTTTCATTTGACAAATCACAAAATAAAGTTACTATTTTTTTTTTTAAAATTCTATTTTACCCCCCAAAAGTGGCCCCCATGTTTAAAATTCATTTATTTACGTTACATGTCTGTGTTGTGGTCAACGACTTACATATGTGTACCAAATTTCAACTCAATCAGTCCAGTACTTTTGGAGCAAATTGGCTGTGACAGACTGACAGACAGACAGACACACGAGTGATCCCATAAGGGTTCCGTTTTTTTCCTTTTGAGGTACGGAACCCTAAAAGTATTAAGTATTCTCGAAATTTCTTCATTACATACAGGGAGGGACGTTACGGAAAATATCGTATCATATAAATGATTTACAATCGATTTGTATGGTTAGAAACGTTTATATAAAATAAAATAAAACATTTTTAATCCTGGTGCCAACCCTAAGACACCCGCGTATGTACTACTTAGCAAGACATATAGGGTTCGAAATCGCTGTTAGGGTTGACCAGGTATATATTTTTTTAATTAAACTTTAACAAATTTTAACTGGGAGACTGCTACAAATATTAACATACTTTCTTGGAGAAAAATATAGAACTAAGCCTTCAGAATCTTACATTTGTTCCGTTCCATTTCAACATTTGTTTTTAATTTTTTTTTTTTAAGTTTTTGTGATATTTTTTTAGGGTTTACCGCTGGTCGTGATGTTCGTACAAGACGAAGGTATGGATAAGAAGGAACTTATCAGGCTACAAGAGGAGGGACAGAATCTTGCCGACAAGTTAGTATTTTATATATAAATTCAACCTTTTGGCCGCCAAGCATATCTGAGAAAGTAACACGAATTTCAACTTTAAGTCAAGGTCATCAAGGACTTTTTTAGCCTGTATGCGCTGTCACGCATAGTTGACAACGGCGTCCAAAAGGTTAAACAAAATAAGTGGGTAAAGTATCATCCATTCGCTTTCTCAAACTCATATATTAGTTGAATCTGAAGTCGCAAAAAATAAGCTTAACCATTTAACAATGAAATTGACAATTCAAGACAACGTATTAACGAAATATGACTATTCGTCGGTATGCTCAAAGCAATAGCTGTGATAGGCTAACGACATATCTTTATCTCTGCCAATCACAAGTAAGAAAAAAATCATGCCCGCGAGTCGTTTGTTGCTCAGTACGTCCCTTAATTTTTGACAGTGACGCAATGCGGGTAGGTAGTAGCCCCCTGTAGATGAAAGTTGTCTATGTGAGTCAGGTTTAATTACTTATTTTATCTAGATAATCTTCGGTTTTACCCTGGCTATTATGCTAGTTCTGTCCCGTCAGAGCCAATTTGAAGATGTCCGATACAGAAATTGAAATTGTTCTAAGCGTTTGTACAGTACTGAGTGCATAAAATTATATTTGATACTGAAAAAAAAAAAGAACCAGCTACGTAAAAGATGGTGGATGATGACACATTGTTAGGACAAACGCAAATTTCACGATTGGTCTCCACACGTTGGTCGAGTGGCATCGGGGCCAATATTGGAGCCAAAGTGTACAGCCGGCTTTAAAATGTGTACAACTTTATTCATTTCCAGTCTCCATTGCTCATACATGGAAGCATCCGTCAACGAGCTGGGAACGGAAGCGCTCACTTCGGATGCTATTCAGGAGTTGGTTCGCGCGAACAGGGAGAAGGCGAGCTACGCACATCTTTATAGGGATCTGATCGTGTGCTTCGATTCTGATATACGGTTAGTAGATTCATACTCAATATACTATAGTGGGTATCGGCGACAGAGGGACCAATCGAAGGACGGGCAGCAGCGTCCTTCGAGTACTATCATATACAATAAAACTGCGGTTGCCAAGGTGCGGTCGTCTAGAAGCAAGAAATTTAGCACTGGAGTTCCTTATAATAACGTAGCACTAAAAAAGTATTTTTGAAATTTTATTTTTAAGGGGATCGAATAGGGGACGAAAGCGTTTATGGAAGTGTGTCATTGTGCCCGTTTGGTTTATATATTGCACTTTGACTTAGTTTGTCTTTTTATGTATTATTAAAAGTGTTATGATTTGTTTGAAAAGAGACTTACTGCCGCTTTTCTTGCGGCGCTTCTTCTCAGCAGATGGCCCTTTGAGGCGCTGGTAGATTCAGACATGTGAAAGAGCCCGTGTGGCCTACTTGCTAAAAGACTAGTCCTTTTCATTTTCAATGATGGCTTCAATACATATAAAACAGTACCGTGACTTACTTATAGACAACGCACAGCCTAAACGGGTGGTCCTAGAGGTTTGAAATTTGGAGGAGACATTCCACGAGTACCCTAGAGGTGCACTAAGGAGGAATTTTTTGAAATTCCATCCCTAGAGGGGTGAAAAGGGGTGATAAAGTTTGTATGTAAAATACCGTGGGCGAATCTGGCGGGTCCACTAGTCGTTATATAAGAGCCTTCTTAAAAGCTCGTAAGTGTCGAAATTGGATAAAAAATATTTTGACTTTGACTGCTTGACTTTATTCTATACATTGTATTTGTTCTAGGATAATGGTGTGCATGTTTTGCGACGACCCGTACTCGCCCGAACGCGTTCTGAGCCCGCTACTGTTGCACAGAGCGTGCTTCCTCACGGGAGACAGGTCTATAGTCATCGAGACATTTCTAGGAGACTCCAAGAGGAAGGTCGAGGTAAGTCAACCTGATAAAAGAAAACTAAAATGTTTATTTAGTAAATTAGTATTATAGTTTGACAACCAGCGCTGTACCGCGATTTGGGTAGCTGTGTGGCAGACATATCTGGGCACAAGACAGTTAATCTTTAATTAACGAAGTTAAAATTTCGAGTAACGGATTAACTTTTACTTTAAAAATCGTTAACGGGCTCATTAACTTCCGTTAAACCAATTGAAGTCCTTTAATCGTTAATAAACCACCTAAACTATTTCCAAAAAGACACCGCGCCGACCGTATATATTAATCTTTATAAAGGGGAATCTCTAAATAATTAGCTATTACTACAAATTCTAATACTACACCCTTCTTTTATAATTTTTTTTATAAGTAAATCACTAACGTAGTGACATAAAATGCAATTTCTACCACGAGTTAACGATTATAACTTACGTTAAATCTTCCGAAATGTAACACTTTAACGTTTAACTTTTTTAGTAACGAATTAGCGATTAACGAAATTAACTATTTGATTAACGGTGCCCAGCTATGATGGCAAGACGCAGGATGCCCGCGGCGCGGGAAAGAGGCGGTGGCGGGTTCATATTACATTATATTTGCGTTCCCCCGCAAACCCGAAGGCTTTCCAGCCTCTTCTTAAAGCAAGCCTTGGGACATATACAGACTGATGATGACAGTTGCATAGATCTTTGCAAGCAGTTAATAAACTGTGTACTGAGTGAAATTCAAGACTTGACATTGTTGATATATTTGTTTGTTTTTTCGCAGGTGATTATATCGAGTTTTCACGGAGCGACGCAGTTTAGAGAGGAGCTGATACACGGTTTTATTCTCATATATTCGGCCAAAAGAAAAGCTAGCTTGGCGACGTTGGGGTACGTTATATTTTCAAATGATTTGCAAATAAATTACCTCTATTATAAGGGCGTGGTACACATGCCTGTGAGTGCTGATAAGCTGGCATCACAGACCAATAGCCGAATTTACATACGCGACTTAGTTAAAGATCAATTTGAGTGGCCTTTGTGAATATGGTCACAAATATCATAAAGACACAGCTAAGCCTAACTTTTACCAGCAAATAAACCTCCCAGCGACTGCCTGTGGGGGGTTAGGGGGGGGGGTTGGCTACGCGGAGTTTATTGTTTATATGGTTGTGATATATTTTTAAGTGTGTAGAAAACTAGTTATAGTTTATAGTACATTTGTGTAATATATAATGTTACATTATCTACCAAATAAATAAATAAATAAGCATGTGTATCACAAATTTACAATATCACGTTATTTTTGGTATGACCCGCGTTTTGAGTTTATCCCAAGTAACCAAAGCTTCTATAACCAAAGCGATTTATAAAATATATAGAAATGATCTGTCTCCTCAGCGCATTCTCAATGAACATCCCGAACCTGCCGATCCAAATGGTGGCCGTGACTGACGGGGGCGGGTCGGCCGCGAACGCCTTCTTCGGCACGGACGTGGGCCACGCTCTCATCACCGACGGGAACGCGACCGCGGACCGGCTCGCGGCGCACTTCACTACGTACACCAGCAGCGCCGAGAACAAGTGTGAGTGTAGCGTGTAGCTTCGTAGAACGCCACCTTTAGGACTAACTTGTTCATAATAATAAATCAAGACAATCATATATATCATTTCTCAAAGGAATTTTTATGAAGACGCTCCATATCTCCGTTAATTATTTACCAAAATTAATGATTTAAACGTCATTTTAAAGCTTATGTTCGTCGCTTTGTCACAAAAATACACAAATAGATTAAAATTAACGTTATCGTTAAAAAATAAATAAAATACCACGCGGTTGGCAAGCGCCATCTATTGTCAGTCTGTTTAACTAACATGTATGATGACCACAGACTACTTAGAAGATACCACGTATGCGATGGCTATTTGCACATGCAGACTAGTGTCAACAGATGGCGCTGCGCGTCGGGTAGGCTAGGTACTGACCTACAATGTGTATTATCTCTCAAAAATGAAATATCTTTTACTAATAATACTTGCATTTACTTATTCTCACTTCATTATATTGTTATTATTACTATCCGGTGTTTGATAACGATACTGTGCGAAAATTCGCACGGGTCAGCTAGTCTTTACATAAATCGATCTAGTCTCAAAGTAGGATTACTAATGTGTGGGCAAAAAAACTTTTCCCAAAGTATCAGATCCCAAACTATTTTACTCAAATTATCATTTGGCAAAAAATCATTAGCCAAATCAGCTTATGGCAATTTTACACGTAGCAAAAGTCTTTTTTGACAAATAAGAACTTACGTAAGGGACACAAGTTAACCCTAACCATGACAAAGCAAAATGATGCCAAATAATAATATGACCAAATGAATAAAATGCGAAATGTAAATATGCTAAAGATTCGTTTGGGAAATGAAACTACTGCGATAAGTTTTTTGGGTAGTGAAATTTACCGTCAGTCGGGTACTGGCCCGGTCCCGGACTGGAATTTCTATCTAACGTATAAATATCCCTATTTCCTGGGTAAAAAAGAAAAAAAAAAGATTAATTCGTCAGTTAGATTATCAAAGAATATTGAACACGTATTTTTTGCTTTATCAAATCAATCAAAATTGACAATGATAACGCGCATCAATGTTCGGGTGTGGGGACTTATGATGTCACTTTGTGGTAAAAAGTGTGCAAACTCGTGACGACACGCGGTACTTCAACGGACTATATCTTCTTCATTTTTAGGGTTCCGTACCTCAAAAGGAAAAACGAACCCTTATTGGATCACTCGTGTGTCTGTCTGTCTGTCTGACCGTCTGTTACAGCCAATTTCTTCTGTAATACAGATTACAGGAAAACCCATTAGAAGTCTATGGTATTTAAAGTACCATAATTATTTAAAATACCATAGACTTCTAATAGGGTTACCTGTAATCTATAATACAGGAAAACCTATTAGAAGTCTATGGTATTTAAAGTAACATAGGAAATTTCAGATAATCATGTACCGAACGCAACCCTCTCCACGCGAGTTTAACTCGTACTTGTCTGGTTTTTGTTTAATTGACAATAGGAAAAATATGTGTTCAATATTTTTTTTATAATGTAATAGACGGACTAAGTCGATTTTTTCAGGAAACTAGTCTATTTGGACGACCTTGGCTCAACATGTGGTGCCGCCGTTACAAATTTATTCAGCGCCACAAACAGGCGGGTTTCACTTGGAACTTTAGGTACGCTCGGCCGTCGGGCAGCGCGGCGCTGTAAATCGCAGTAGGTTGCCACTCGCTCGCTCGCCGTGTCGCGCGTCGTCGACGTGAGTCTTCTCTCGCGCACCGCCCGCGTAGCGGGTGGTGTGCGGGGAAGCCTATCAGGGCTGAGCCCTTTAATTGGCGGCATCTTACGCAGCCCGTAACGACGGGCTGGTCCTCGGGTTTGCCTTCATGGCGTTCCTCATGCCTATCATGGCTTTTGGGTCCACGTTGCCTGTCCGCGGCGTGGTGGGTTCATCGGCCTCTCAGCGGCTTTATGATGTCGCGCCTATATGTGCGTCTATAGACGCGAGGAGTCTTAACGATTACTCTACTTAAAGCGACCCACAAGCGACCCTAGCGTACGTGAAAGAGCAAGTGTTATGCGACAGAGAGAGAAGGAATGAGTAGGCATATTTTCATGCCTAAACAACGGTTTTGTTAGACAGTGATTCTTCTGCACGTTAGTACTATTATCTATTCTGTGTCAGCGCCACAAATTCTGATGTTGAGCCAGTTTGAACTCTTTACGCCAAGCAATAAGACGCTTTTTCCAACAGCCGCGTTTTACACGCCGTTCTTCAAGGAGGTATGGGAGAAGAAGGGCGAGATCGAGCGCGCGTTCCGCATGGAGCAGCCGCACAACCTGCCCGACGTGGCCGCCGCGCGCCCCGCGCCGCGCCGCGGCTACCAGCGGTGAGCTCTAATTCATTTAATACTAGATTGTTGCACCGGGCAGAAAGTGATTCATTATTGTCAAGTTACAGACTAAAATCCGACTAGCGACGTAATAGTACATTGTGCATCTAGGGCCGTAAGAAAGGGATAACTGACGAGAGTCTGGTAGAAGCCCGACGCCGAAGGCGAGGGCTTTTAATGACTCGAGTTTGCTATCCCCTTACCGCCCGTGATACACAATATTTTTCATCATATTTGTGAGGAAATTAAATAAAAATTAGACAAGAAAACCCATTGTACACCGTGAATTACCATCAGGGGGGCTAGCACGACATGCCTGCGAGTCGTTTGTCGCTCAGTGCGTCTCTGTCGAACTAGTCAAGTATGTAAGGGATGCACTGAGCGACAAACGACTCGCGGGCAGGTCGTGCTAGACGTGCAGGTGGGTAGAATAAACTGTATGTCGTGTCGGTTGCGCGCTACTTGTATGAGAAAACGATCACCGCCGGACCCGGCGCACACGCCCCGCCGTCAACGGGAGTTATAAACCATACAAAATCCATAACTCCCGTGGAAGGTAAATCGGCTATACCAGCTCTATACGCCTGCGTGTAATAACACCCATTCCGAACAAGTGTTATGAAACAAGCATTTTTACTCCTAGTATGACGCACCCTTAGAATGTTTATATAGCCTATGATACCCCATTTATTAAAATTGGTCCAGTGGTAGAGCTAAAGTGGAACATCCGAAAATTTGGAAGAAATATTCTTTTACAAGTTTCTATTTAGTTTCATCTGTCCCGAATCAAATCTTGGAAAGTTAAATTTGACCCATTTCCCGGTTTCCAATTTCCAATTGAGTTGAAATTTTGGCACTAGTCATTAGGCCGAAGGCCATATATTAAATCAAGAGCGCAACGAAGGTTTCCCGAGTGTAGCGAGGGTTTCAAGCTATACAGCACGAGATACAAATATATTTGCTCCCAAGTGAAAGGCTCTACTTTTCACTTCTATGAGAAAAAAATCAACATAATATCAATATTTATTTTTGTACTTTAAAATGTAATTAACTTTTAGAACGCATTGATGGTTTCGTTTCCCAGGATGGATCACAAGCTGACCAACTCGCTGGACCTACTGATCGGACCCGACTCGCGTGCCGACATCGACTCGGAGTACAGCGACACCCTTAACAACTCCAAGAATAGGGGCTTCTTGAAAGGTAACTGAATTGTTTTAGCATGAACCACTTAATTACTTCGAAAATGTTCGCAGCTTGCTCTAAAACTAGCTTCAGCCCGCGACTTCGTTCGCGCAGAATTCGGTTATATTTATTCCCTCGGGAACTTTGTAAGTTTCCGGGATAAAAAGTATTCTATGTTACTTCTAATACCTCCAAGAATATGTGTACAAAGTTTCATGATGATCGGTTAAGTAGTTTTCGTGTGAAAGCGTAACAAACAAACTTACATTCACATTTATAATATTAGTAAGGATAATAGATTCGTGAAATACCAGATGCCTAAAACACTGGTTTCCTGGTAATACCAGTTTCACTAATACCAGATTTAATAATAAAAACCGGCCAAGTGCGAGTCGGAAACGCGCACAAAGGGTTCTGTACCATTATCTAAAAAACGGCAAAAAAATCACGTTTGTTGTATGGGTGCCCCCTTAAATATTTATTTTATTCTGTTTTTTTTTTGTATTTGTTTTTATAGCGGCAACAGAAATACATCATCTGTGAAAATTTTAACTGTCTAACTATCACGGTTCATGAGATACAGCCTCGTGACAGACGGACAGCGGAGTCTTAGTAATAGGGTCCCGTTTTACCCTTTGGGTACGGGACCCTAAACATTAAATAATATTCATCCTCATAGTATTTTGGGAGTGAGAATAGGAAATCTGACATTTTGGGAATCTGGTGTGATACATATCTGGTAAATCAGCTATCTGGTATTTTGGGAACGGGCGAATTATAAGATTTGTAAACGTGCAGGATTCAGCGTGTACCCGCCGCCGAGCACGCCGCCCGAGCCGGCGCCGCCGGACCACCGGATACACGCGGATCTGTCTCGTGAGTACACACGCCATTTTATACTTAGAACCTTTTGCATACGGTGCATTTTTGCGCAGTCAACGTGCATCTTGTATTTATTATTTTTAATAAAAGCAAAAGCGATCAAACGCCCGTCGTTACGGAGCGCAACATCCAGCCGAAAACGCGACCGAACTACAGCCTGGTTACGCTCGCAATGCTTTTCATGTTACCCGCAACACAACATACGCTGCGTAATTGTCTAACGATTCCGCCAAACGCCGAAACTTCGGACTCGTAATTTGTGAGCTTCAAGTTGGCGTACCCGTCGAAGATATCCAGGTCTGATGATTCCAAAAAATAGTACCTTAATAGTACCCAAATAGTACCTAGTAAAAACAAATAGTACCTATGTAATTTCGGAGGTTGAGCCCTGTTTAACGGGTACGCTAACTTGACGGCAAGCTAGCGTACCAAGACTGAATCTCCAGAACGGTGCTACCTCACAAAAAGGTTGTATATCCCAAACACGGTCAGTGAACCCAAAGAATAATACCCAAATAGTACCCCGGTGTCTCAACTTTGTAGCTCTAATAGAAACTGAGATATTTCACACCAAACACGGGTAAAATATTGTGCATTGTCAATCTGGCGTACCCGGCCGAGATCACACAGAAAACCATTGAATTCCTAATCCAGCTATATACCAAAAAATAGTACCCAATACAAATTACAAAGGTACTATTTTTTGTACTACTAATTGGGTACTATTTAGATACTATTTTTTGGAATCATCAGATTCTGGATATCTTCCACGGGTACGCCAACTTGACGTTCACCGTAGTTTCGACATAATAATATATTATGTTCATACACTTACTGTTTAAAACTGAAATATATTATCGTCTTGTGCAAAATAAATTGTGAACATACATATTATTAGTACATACTGATTGGTTTTGAAATCAAAATATTTTTTATAACAATCTGTCGTTAAACATTATTAAATTTAATAATTGTAATGTGTGTAGCCGATCTCAACTGTTCGGAGGATTCGCTCAGCACCCACGAGTCAGGTGATTGCATGACGATTTCAGACCTTATTTACATTCAGTGGAGGGTTCAGTTTTGTCTGTAGATAAGTTTGTAATATAGACAATAATTTAATTTATTTATTTAAATGTTTTTGTTTACCGTTTATGCATGAAAAGTGATGTAGATTAGAGTTTTGTGTTGTTGATTGCGAGGTAGAGGTGTCATTGTTTATTTTGCGATGTATTTTTATTTTTAAATTTAAAAAATATCAGTACATTTTTACTTCACAGCATTTTTTAGGTATATTTTGTAATTAATATAAGTATTTATTTGCGTTTTCGACACTTAATGTATAATTGCCTGTTCTTTGAAGTTTTTACATTTTTACACTTTTTACAAAAAATAAAAAGCCGATTACCGATGAAATCAAATACTTTATATTTTGACACATTTAACACCTACCATTTTCATTCACCCGAGGCGTGAATATATCTTTGTTATAGTTTTAATTACCCGTAGATCTCTTAATTCCTCATGAAGCATTTATCAAGAAGTTATATATAAAAGGAGTTAATGCTATAGTTAAAAAAACGGGTAATACTCGTGCCTTAAAGTTAACGAGAACCGTGGTCTAAATTTGGACCATAGTTGTTGTATTTTAGGGTTTCCGTACCTTAAAACAAAAACATCTTTCCATCAGTATGTGTTACTTCGCATAGGTCACGAGACGGATATGTGATACGATGATTAATCAACGATTAAAAAATTAAAGAGGCTCGTAATCGCGCTAGTTTTTCGGCAATTTATTGCTGAAATTCGGGGTATCCTCAAAAGTTTACATTCAAACGTTTAGTCCCCATTAGTGATGTAATATGTAATATATTTGGGGATAGCCCGAATGGGGAACATGCATGATAATCAAAATGAGCTTTAAGTGATATAATATGAAAGTAAATGTAAACAAAAGCATATTAGAGAAAAAAAAAACAGATCATTTTAGCTATTCATTTTATTTGATTAAGGTTCAAATTTTAGTTCTGATTTTAGTTTTTTGGACTTCCTCATCAAATTTATGTCATGTTTTATTTCTACGATTTGGTCTAAAAACAGTATTTTCGGAAATAATTGCAAATTTCGTTTAAACGCCATACATTTTGTACAGTCTAACGACAGCTGTGACGTCATAGTTGTTGTCCATTTAGTATGGAGTGTTTTTGCAGAGTGGTATAAACAAAGACTTTTAAAGCTTCATAACTCATAAAATAAACAACATAATAATGTTTTGCGTACACAGATCGGTTTCTATTACTCAGCACTTTCCCATACAAGATGAAAAAAAATGATGGATGTTCCCTATTGCGGCAATAAATTGCCGAAAAACAAGCGCGTTTACATTGAAGTATTACGTTACACAAGAGCAGTACCATTACCATGAGTTGGGCAACCGCTCTCGCTAGCGTTTCCGATAGATTTCGATAGCGAGAACGGTTTGCGCAAACTCATGGTAAGGGCTCAGACATCTCAAACAAATGACAGCGAGCACTTGATGACGGAGCGGGCATGCGCGCCGCGTCCGGCGGTAAACGTTTTCTTATGGGCGTTTGTGCCATTTGGCCTC
This sequence comes from Tortricodes alternella, assembly GCA_947859335.1. Taxonomy (NCBI): domain Eukaryota; kingdom Metazoa; phylum Arthropoda; class Insecta; order Lepidoptera; family Tortricidae; genus Tortricodes; species Tortricodes alternella. Next base: position 6,696,785 of record OX401973.1, on the reverse strand, counting down.
AACAGGACTTACAAAACTTGTCTGCTCTAGTATACATAATTACTCAGAGGCCGTTTACAAGCCCCTTGAGGGTTAAAACGAGTGGGAACAAAAGTCCATGGTCGACGCGTAGATGTATACGCGTATTAGCTAGGGAGCAGGGTGCCAAAATTTCTATATGATTTGTTCGCTTGGAAGACCTGAATTGTTCGACAATGTAAAGAACCACAGAAAAATAATCTACCACCATGGTAGAGCTACGTTTTCAATTGAGAGCGTTTCAAAAATTTAAAAAGAAACCGGTGTGCTAAATCATTTGTTCGTGTCTGCGTCTTGGACTGATGGTCAGAATCATCCTCAAAACGATGAACATCGAAAAAGCAGACATGCAGGGCTCTGTTTTATAACGGGACGTAGTTGCAAAAATGTAAATGAAAAAAGCTATACTAAATAATTTGTTCGTCGTTCTAGTTGCGCCCATTCGATTCATTACGGCTCCCAAAATAGAACAAAAAGTTGTCAGACGTCTAGGTCGCTGATTTTTTTATGTACGATTTTTTCAAAGTAGTAACTCAAAAACGCAGGGACATACGACTTTCATTTACTGATCAAATCGATTTGTATTGATATACTTAAACTTTCATCCCTATCAATATGAAAGACGAACAAATTATATACCAAAATGGCACCCTAACTATATGTGTTAGACGGAGGCAGCGCGTGGCAGCCGGCCAGCTACGGGCACCGCGCCTTCACGACGGGCCGCGCGCGCGCGCCGCCCGCGCCGCCGCAGCCGCCGCACCCGCGCGCTCGCCACTCGCAGACGCTCAAGGTAAACTGCACCCGTAGAAATATATAGTAAGAAACTGCCCAACGTGATTTTCGCGATGTTCACTTTTTTGGTGTCAAATGACACCATCGCACACTCGGTAAATATTGCCGACATTGGCGTTCTTATTACATTGAGGAAAGGTCCATTATTGGCTGATTCATGCGTTTTGTCTTTGTGGTTCGTAGCTCCTAGCGAGCAATCAAAGACAGACATGAATCAGGCAAAATAAGACTGTAAATGTCATAAGAACTAAGACGTCGGCAATGGAGCTTCGTAGTTTATAAACTTGTAAATAGATGGCGTTACCATGATGAACTAATTTATTTATTGAACGCTCGCTAGATCATTGACTGTACCTTCTTTATATTATCGTACGTTTTTAGCAATTTGCGTCGTTCAAACAGCTGTCAGGAAGACTAACGATTCCCCTATAATGTAATTAAATGTTCAAAACCTACTTCTAATGTCAGTTTCTGCAGCACTGGATACCCCAGAAATTATTTAACTAGACTTGCTGTGCGTTTCCACAATATTCCATCGACATAGATATTCACTTCAAGTTTAATCCGTCACAAAAAAACGGAAAACCTATCGGAGGATACGCGATCGAAGCAGCCCTGCATCGCGTATTGTTGCATACATGATTATTTTAGTAAATTAACTCATATAGTAATAGTAAATCGAAAGTATTTCGTTCGTATACTGACGTTTCTTACTCTCCTCAGGTTGTTCTGAAGTAGATTAATTTCATAATTTAACAATCGCTCTAAGATCTGTCAAATTTTTAATTATATTTTTACTTGTCTGTAGCAACCCGGCAAATTGGACTTGAATAATTACGCGATGGTAAGCGACGCGTTACAACAGATCACAATTGGTCCACCGCACCCTAGAGAGAGAAAGGTAATGAGTTATTTTTATTGATTCTAAAAATTTACCTTAACTTTTAGCTATAGCAAGTATGACCGAAAAATCTCTCTGTTTTACAAGCAAAGAAGTCTTATGTAATAAGCACTAATAGAAGACAAACAGGTAGACAAACTTAGTTTTGTGATCTGAAACATGCACTTTATTGCATGGCCACTACTTCGCGAAGTGTTACTTAGCATTAGAAATAACTTTTTAACAAAACTTTAACTTTTTAATAACTTTTTAAAAATTACATTGTTATATATTTGTTAGCGGCTCATATTTATTTAAAAATATCACTGTTTCTAATGCTAAAATAGTAGTTTATGCAACAGTTGCATAATGATAGGCCTTAAAACACTAGTGCGGTTTTATGAAACGAGCTTTTAGCGAGTTTCATAATAAGATCGCACGTGTGTTTTAAGGCCAAATTATGCAGAGTTGCATACATAACTTTATCTACACACATATTATTATAAATCCTCCATGATGTGTTCAGAAACAATATTTTCTGGCAACAAGTTATTTGTTGCAATCGTGGCTGCATTTACGATATCCGGCTCATTTTCACATCACACATTCACTCCGAGAAGACTACTATTCATATTTTCAACTAAAATTTAAATTACATACAACTTTTTACAATTCTACTTTCGTTCAGCAAAAAACCAACATGATTGAAAGCAGTAATGGCGGCAATTCGATCCTCCGTCAAGACCATTTTTTTTTAAATCATAGACAAACGGATGAAGTCTCTATTCTCATGTCACTTGAGATCAAATGTCGTGCAGTTTATATTAATACAACATACTGAATTGATGTTTCGTATCAGTAACTGTTTTAATATCTATGGATACTAGAATAGAGACCCACTTGAGTTTTGACAGCTGTTCCAAATTTAATGTCATTACGATACTAAAATCGATACTGTAATAACATTACAGAACTGGTTTTACCTAATTGGTTGTCATAATGCTGGTCATTTCCTACGGTTTTTGGATACATTATGGAGGTTTTATGATATGGGTGTAGATAAACTTAATTTTGCGATCGTTAAAATGAAGTTTATTGTGTTGGCACTAGTTCGCCGAAGTGTTAGTTCGGCGAATCATTAGTATGTATAACGATTGATGATTGTCGGGCAGAGCGCGCGCGCGGGCTGGGTGGGTGCGGGCGCGGCGCCGGGCGCGCGCCAGCACCCCTCCGGCGTCAGCTCGGAGACCGAGCTCGACGCGCAGTACGCGCAGGTAACGCAAGTTTTCACTTACTCTGATTAGAATGCTATTAAAAAATAGCTAAATGTAATTAGTGTTAGTGCTACTTGATAAAGAACACAAGAACGTGGTGTCTTCCCCTTAACTAGAGACTGTAAGAAAAGTGCTATTGGACACATTCTTATTTCAATTTATTTTATAAAACTAAGTTAAAATAAAATTAATCATTAGCCTATTCGGCTAGATTGTAATTATATTAGGGTACATTATGTGTAGAAATGTAAACTAATTTAAAAAAAAAACTTTGATTTTTAAAACTTAGTGAGTTTCCACGTCACAGAAGCTTTCCCTGATTTTTTTTTCTAGCTTTAGTAGTTTCAGCTGTGTAATGATAAATCCGTCACCCAGGACGTGCCGTTTTATATTAATTTATAGATAGATTAACTCATCGTCTGAACTTGAATTCTATTGTGAATTAATATATGATACTAGTGCGCTCCACGGGTCCCAGCTGTTACTGTTTCGAGTATTGCTTATCTGTATTTGTTTGTAGATTAAAGAAACAAATGAATACATGGAAGCGCCATCTATGATGAGATTAAGAAGGCACAGGAGACACGAGAAAACGCCTCTACATCAGCCATGTAAGTTATCCCTTTTCAGTTTATTCATTAGTTCATTAGTCATCTGTTAGTGCTACAACTGATTTTTTTTAAAGTATAAAAATAAAAATACATACATACATACATAGCATCACGCCCGAAATCCCTAATGGGGTGGGCAGAGCTACAAGACTACCTGTGGCCACGTTCGAATAATTAGTCCTAAGATGGTATGATGAACGGTATGGTGACAGGTGATCAGCCCATCGCCCATACAGATAGTCCACCATGTTGGAGAGGACCCGTCCCTTAGTCGACTTTTACGACATGCCAGGATGATAAGCATCTGCACGCATTCTATGCTATTTCTTTACTCCCAGTGCAGCAGAGGAGTAAAAATAAAAATAGTAATCGATAAATAAAATGCGATATTCAGTAAAGATTATCACTTACAAATCATACTTCTGACAGTGTGTATCTTAGTGCATGAAAGATATAAATTTGTTTTGAGTAAAAGACCCACTTTGATATAAAATTATTTTCTTAAGATGCGTCTTACGAACCTGAGCAGGAAACGTCGCGTTTTACGCCTTCTTCTCGAGTACTTAGTGTAATTGAGTCAAAATCAAACATGGAGTTTTAACAATGTCCACGATATTAACATACTACAGTTTTGAATTTCACTTAATTTCACTTAAATAATCAAGCAAGACGCAAAAATGCGACGCCTCGTGAACTCCCTACCATTGGTTCACTTATGCACCTAACGGTATATAGAGAAATAAAAATAATAAATAAATAGATAAATATGTATAAATAGAAATGTATTATATACTGTAAACTCTATTTAAAGCCAATCGATTTAACGACAAACTCCCTAAAACGTCGAAATTACTTGACTCTGGTTGGTTTACCTTGATATCCATACAATTATATACTATGTAGCATCACACTCACTCTCAATAACAACAACAATACATCATTATTAATCAATAAACAGGACTTTCTAAATTGCCGAAATTAATAACAACTGCAACTGTGTACGTTCTTTTGTTGATTATATCTAACTCGTATTTACCTTTACTAACGGCATCATACGTACCGAAAATTCTAAGACATTCGTTGTTTTGTTTACAGATATACTGGATAATATGTTTCCATCGGTAAAACTCGTATCTCAATCGGAAGACGACGGGACCCGAAGTGTCAATTAATTAGTGTATTAAATGAGTGACATGTTTATATTCATTAATTTGAAACTTTATTATTTAAATGAAAAATGACAGCATATTTTTCATTTTGTCATTTGACTCTACTTAATAAAGTTCCGATCCGAGTTTTACCGATAGAAACATATTATTCACTACATCTGTACCTTGCACGTGTTTACCTCGGCTGCGTTTTTCGTCTTTTCATTTAACGACAACTCTCAATAACGCCATAAAATGCGCAGTCCCTTGTCGCTATATAGAGTTTACAGTGTAGATAGATGATACGGAATGTGTGCAGCGTTCTCGGAGACGGACAGCTCGGGGTCGAGCGAGGCGTCGGGCGGCGCGGCGCGGCTGCACGCGCGCCGCCGCCACAACGCGCACCACGCGCCCAAGCACTACAAGAAACGGTACGTGGACTGTGATGCTTGCTCTGCTCTCTGCTCTCCTAGGGGGTTCCGCTGCGAACCCACTCGCGCGTTCCATTCTAGTCATCAATCATCAGTTTATAGTATCATAGAGTACACTGTATTTACGGAAAAACAGTTGTCACTTCTAGTGTCTGAATCTACCAGCGCTTCGAAAGGTGACATCTGCTAGAAGAAACGCCGCAACAAACTCAGCAGTAGTAAGTCTTTTTTCAACCTTGGCGTTAGTTTTATCTAAAACTAACACTTAAAAAGTGCAGCAAACAAACCTAATGGGTACAAATTAATTATAATAAAAAAAACTAATAAGGGAGATGCATAGTCTCCGTGTCTGGACAAGTTAGGTGACTTAGGGATGTATAAAATCTCTAAGGATCATAATAATAAAAGTGTGAAGTTCCAAAAAAAACAGCAAATAGTTAGACAATAACACAGAAAAACAGAACGCGATAACCAACTACTTCAAACGATGATGCCGAGGTTATTATCGGTAATCGGTCTTTTCATACAAAAGAACAAAATCTATGTGTATAATTTTTTTGAATATTGATTTAAGATCAACAAAGTCAAATAATCGCCGAAATTAGTTTTGTGTGAGAATACTAAAACGACAATAAAGTGAATTTATTGATCATAGTGAAAGAACAAAAACGTATAGACCTAGACTTTACTTATAGACCTAGACCTAACCTAACCTATCAAAAATTGGTCAAAATCGGTTAACATTTAAGGGGTGGAAATCGTTATCGCCTTTTGTATAAAAGGCCGTAGGTTCACACTCCTCTTAAACTTATAGGTCACTGGGCAATCTGGTAGCTGTGCAAAGTCCGCGAGTGCCCAAACTGGGCATGTTCGTGGGCCCGCCGGAGCTGCCCACGGGCTATCGGGCGAGGACGGTCGAAGACAAAGGTAAAACTATCCTACTAATACTATATATACGAAACTTTGTGTGTGTCGGTATGTTTGTTACCACTCAGCTCCGTAACGGCTGAATCTTAAGTCCTGGAACTGAAGATGAACTCGACTAAAACAACATGTTCAGACTTGTTTAGCCAGTGAACCAGTGAACAGTGTACCCATGTGGTGGGAGGTGCTACTCGCCCGATTAAATAGAACAAAATGGATCGACTCGACTAAATTACTTGCTTCTAATCGACAAAATTTTCATAGTTCAGACACATTTAAAGTCTGTTCGCCGAGAGTTGATAAATATTATGATATCGTTTCGAAATAGCGACTGTCGCTGAACTATACGCCGGACGCTGAACTATAAACTGTATGCCGGGCGTCGCTTATTGCCGCGCGCACTGAGTTTCGTGGTACGAGGGACGCAGATGTCGTCACTGCGGAGTCGCGCCGGGCAGACGGCGGCGAAAAACATATATTTGTTTTGTTCCTATACACAATCGCCATATTGCAAATTAATGTCTTGTATGAGCGCCAAATGTCACATTGGCCGAAACGAAACGAAAAAGATTTTTTTTATCTAGACACATGTTTAAAACGCGTTGAGTATGGATATGACGTGTCTTGGGTCTTTCTATAATATTTCATTGGTTTCGAGTGTGTCGTTTAGGTGTTCGCGTGTTGCCTTCTGTTTATACAGTTAGGCTATTCAATAATAATATTCTATAAAAAAAATATAATTTCGCCCTTTCATTTTAATTATCATCGGTAAAAATAATTAGCGGGCCGCTATTTTTAATGAGTTAAGACTCCTAACTTTTTACTTTTTTATCATCTCTCGTCGAACAGACATTAGTTAATAAATTACTCGGCACTCAACTAAAATACTAGTCCGAAGTCCGAACTAGGCTTTAGCGTTTGAATGTGGTTGGTTGCAGCGGCGAGCGAGTCGAGCGAGGGCAGCTCGGACGGCGACGCGCGCCGCCCGCGGCCGCTGCCGCCGCCTCCTCACCACGAGCCCCACCACAAGGTAACATATAAACATTTCCTGACTCAGAAGAAGGATATGGCGTTCAATACAACTGCGTTGAACAAATGACATAGTTCGTCACGGTAACGCCATCTATTTACAAGTTATTAAACTACGAAGCTCTACTGTCGACGTCTTAGTTCTTTTGACATTTACAGTCTTATTTTGCCTGATTCATCGCCGTCTTTCATTGCTCGCTAGGAGCTACGAACCACAAAAACAAAGCGCATGAATCAGCCCATAATGGACCTTTCCTCAATGTTATAAGAATGCCGATGTCGGCGATATTGACCGAGTATGCGATGGTGTCATTTGACACCAAAAAAGTGAGCATCTCAAAAATCGCGTTGGGCTGTTCCTTATATTTCTATGGGTGTTATAGTTTTACTTTTTGTGTATATTTGTAAAACATGTATTTACAAGAATCCAAGATTTTGTATAGCAACAAGCTGTCAAAATCGAGTTTGACGTTTCTTATTTCGAGTTTAGTCACTTTTAAATTTAGCAAAGACACTTTCGCATTGGCCCCAGTATACAGTATACACTACCGTTACACTAAATTATTACCGTTTTTACCAATTTCATAAAATTTGAACCCCCATTTCTCCTAAAAACCTCTCTTAGCGATTCCTGATTTTTTTTTGCTGGGAAGTACCGCCTGGAACATTATGATATACAAGCAAGTAGAAGGCCAATGTATGGTCTATTCTGAGAAAACAATCTAGAAGTGTCACTACTTCACAACCACATAAAAAAGGTATATTTTTTATTTGGTCTTTTCTTTTCATTTTTTTTATATGGTTACTAGTATTCCTTTTCTGGGAGGCGATGCAAATCTATATAAAGAACATCATTTAAAAAATTGAAGGAAATTGCTTGAATGCATCCCGAAAAACAATACATTAAAAACAAACTTAATATAATCATAAGTCAAAAACTATCACAAGTAGGATGTTCATACTCGGCATAAATATTTAATGTAAGGGCCGACTGACTATGGAAATCCGACTTTGGCCTTTATTAACACGTGTAATGAGGTACATCTATATACGAAAATGTATTATTAATTATGCTGTGTCGATTCGATAATCAATTCTATGACCTTAAACTTGCTGGTGATCTGGCCTTGACGTATATGGTTGACCATTATTACGTTGTGAAATCAAATGACTCATGTCATGATTGTATGATTTCTAACACGGAGCATCCTCGAACGGTTCAGTAAGTTGGTTTAGGATGTGTGGACTGTGTAATATTTGTGTGGTGCTGATAAACAGTGTAATTATGAGTTTGAATCCTTTTGTAAATATGGTAAGGTACGATTGATATCTATCTGTATACAAATAAAATAAAACTGTACACATCATTCTTAACTTGTATGTGTACTGTTTTGAAAAAATGATACCTCACCGAGTTTTTGCAGGCTCTTCCCAGTAGAGGGTTCTTCCCGAACCGGTGGTAGATTCATTCTTTGACCTTCATAAGAGCTTGTAAAAGCCTAAATTGAATAAAGATAGTTTGACTTTGACTTCGAATATGAACACCAATAACATTCTAATTCATATTTTCGTTGATTAAGGACGTAATGTAGGGAAAAAGATCCAATCCACAGTAAAATCTATTAGGATTTTACACATTATATGCGATAGCATAGAACTTAATTATTAATGTCATTTTATTTTGGTTAGGATACTTTTTTCGTGTCTTTATTTCAAAATAGATGACTCTTCATCCAAAATCCGAATTTGTTCGTAATTTCGAACGCAAAAGGTTTCTTACGTCTCACATTTTAACGGCATCTTCGTTATCTCTGTAGTTAGTGATAATGCTTGTGGTAATATCTACGTTAGCGATGAAGTTTAGGAGATATCGTCATCATTTCATAACTGCCTCTCCTGTGCTGCTCGCTTCCAGCGGAGTTTTCCTACGCTGCACCTTCCATTACGCGGAAAATATTTAAGAAGATAATATATTTATGAGATATATTGGTTTATTATTCATGTAAATTGTTTAGATGTTGGCCGGTGAATATCCGTCATCGACGCAGGACAACTCGTCGTCCAGCGCGCCGGACACGAGGCGGAGGCACCATCCCTTCAGCAAGCACGATCGCAGGCATAAGGTTAGTTATTCTGACTTATATTATTATAAAATAAAACAGTACCGTGACTCACTTATAGACAACGCACAGCCTAAACGGGTGGTCCTAGAGGTTTGACATTTGGCGGAGACATTCCTCGAGTACCCTACAGGTGCACTAAGGACGGATTTTTGTAAATACCATCCGTAAAGGGCTGAAAAGGGTTGATAAAGTTTCTACGGAAAATACCGCGGGTGATGCTGTGGTGGGTCCACTAGTGTTAGTATAAACTTGTCTTAAAATGTTACATAACTTAATATATACTTTTTATGATAGTTTGAAATAAAATTGATGTTCATTTGAGTAACGAATCTGAACAACCTAAGACCTCTTCAACTAAGCTTTATTAATCTTAAAGCAACATATAATAATAGGCTTGAACGCTTTCTCCAGGAATTCTCCAAGAGCAAAGATTCGAAGAAGAACTCTACGCAAATGCCGAGTACGGCGTCAGCAGCGAATTGGGGACCGCAGGTTAGTTAGTAAATTAAATTAATGTTTAGATAAGCTATTGTGATTTTTATTCTTGAATAATTTATTGTTATAATGAGCCTGTTGTGTCCCACGGCTGGGCAAAGGCCTCCCCTCTTTCTTCGCTATGTTTATCCGTCTCCGGCGAGTCCTTTAAAAAGGAGTCCAACTCATCTCGCCATCGCTTACGAGGTCTTCCACGCTTCCGTCTTGAGTTGTTTGGTTTCCACAACTCATTGGGCATGCGGCAGACGTGGCGAGCCCAGTCCCACTTAAGCTTGGCTATCTTCCGAACACATCGACTATTTGAGTCTTCAACAATTTAAATGACAATAATCAAATCGAAAAATAATCATCTAATCAAATTCTATTTTATTTTTATTTAAAGTTAAAATAACTTTCTGGTTCTGATATTAATTGCAATATACTAACTAGAGATGCAACGGATATCCGGTTACTATCCGGTATCCGGCCTATCCGGCCATGTTTTTACTACCCGGCCCGATACCGGATAGTGAGTCGGTATCCAGCCGGATACCGTATAGTAAAAGCTTGGATCAAAAATAGGATAAAAAAAAAACATAAACGAAATCAACGTCTGTTATTGAAATAAAGCTAATCTTATTTTTATTTAAACATAAGACTTCACTTAACATCATGCCGTGCACGTTCGAATATAACCAATTGACGTAATAAAGCGAGTGTTGAACCTTAAAACGGCCTCCCCACGCACTTACAATTCATAACAAGTTGAAACTTGCTCGCCGCGCAAAGGCCGCGCAAGCTTACACGATTTTAGTAACAGCTCACCTGCAGCCGGATATCCGGCCAATGACCATGCCGGTTATCCGGTATCCGGCCAAACCACTATTCGTTGCATCTCTATTAACATTACGGATTACGCTTAATGCCACTAACATGATATGAGTAGTGAGATAGAGGAGGCCTGAATAAAAGTTTAATTTTATTTTTAAAGCTGCGATGCTTTTTACTTACGCGGCTCACTTTGTGAGCCAAGTATCTTTGTCATTATTGTGTTAGCTATAATGCGCCTAACCGCTAATAATTTGCACTACTTTTTACGCTTTTCCAACTCATGGTAAAGCTTATGTCGTTCCATTATGTCAAAAAATGTGGCGAACATCATTGCCATAGTGATTTATTGACATTATTTTCAAACTAGCTGTGTTGCTTAGTAAGCGTCGGATAGGGATATAAACTAAGTGGCCGGCACGGCTAGTTTAATATTAATGTAATCCTAACATTGAAAATGGGTATAATTATTTCAATCCGAGATCCCCTTTTGGACATAGGTCCCCCAAAGACCAGTTGAATAAAACACTCCGATTGTCATCAGGGTGCCCACGGCGTACCGCTGTTCGTTGAGAAGTGCATACAGTTCATCGAGCGGGAGGGGCTTGCTTCAGAGGGGCTGTATCGAGTGCCCGGCAACAGGGCGCACGTCGATATGCTCTTCAGCAAGTTCCACGAAGGTAAGTGACGCGAAAGTAAAGAATGATGGGCAAAAATGTATGGAACCCAGCCCAATCACCAATAGAATTATAACGTATGTAGGTTTATTCGTCCCACTATTTGCTGTAATTGTTATTATGACGACTAGACTGTGAAGGCTGGGTAAAATATACGGGAAATAGCATTGCAAGGCATGCGGGGCACAGCTAGTATAGTAATAAACGTTGTGTGTGTGCGAATATTTGAAGGCTGATAACTGTCTTCTCCGGGGTTTTTGAAGTTTGTCCCCGTATTAGGATATTAAGCTTATGTAACTAGCTTTCACGTGGTATACATAAGATCCGTATTGGTTATATGGGCCAATTTGCCCATCATTCCTTATTAAAGATACCAAAGATCTCAAAAGAAGGATATGCCTAACAGTACAATTTCGTGTAACAAGTCTCATAGTACACCCTATTGCTCATGTCTTAGTTCTTACAACATACACACAAAAGTCTAATATTGCTTGATTCACACGCTATCATATCACTGGAAGGTGGGGTTGGTGGTGCTGCGGTCTCACACCGCACGATGCGGGAGGGCAATTTTTCAATTATAATATAAGTGTCACTTTAACGTGTGTCATGGCTGGTGGTTGCCATGCGACTGAACCTGCGATGGTGTCAGATTCGCATTCTGACACTTCAAAAGTAAGCATCGCGAAAATTGTTTTGAGCAGATCATTACTATATATTTCAATGGAAGATACAGATTGGTTGAAGTAGTTGAGGTGCTGTCATCTGTGCCGATAGTTGTGGGTAACAGCCTCGCTAAAGGCAATTTTATGCAAAACTCAGTTGCGGAAGGCCAATATAATGGCATAACTCCAACGTTAATAAATATGTTATGTATGTGTTAAACAAATAATCAATAAATAAATAAATCGGGGGACTATCTTTAGACAAATCGATCTAGTCCCAAAGTAAGATCTAATGGCCTGTGTTATGGGTACTAGACGACGATTTACATACTAATATAGATAAATAAATACTTATTCGTGCTCATCACACAAATATTTGCCCTTACCGGGATCGAACTGGACCGCTAGCTAGACCGAGGCAGGGTTACTACCAACTAGGCTAACCGTGATATAGATAGCTCTTTGTCAGCCTACACCAGTAGTTTAAAGTGTCATATGGCCGAATTCAGAAATGCCACATAAGCATTTGATTACACATTAAATAGTTAAATGTCCCTCAACTAGTTGTCAACCTATACAGAAACGTCACTGAAACGTCACTTTAATTAAACATCAATTTGAGTGGCCTTTCTGAATTCGGCTAATACTTGCTAAGTTTAACCTAAGTCATCTGTCAAAGTTAATTTAATTTAATTGGACAATGGTGTCCATTTGTACGGAAATTAATTAGGATAAATGTGAAGTCAATAAAAAGAAGATATCTTCATTTTAACACTAGGAACGTGCAGGCGTTCTTAACCTAGCTGATATTAATTTAAAGCAATGGTTTTGTAATTACGTCTTCAAAGTCATCTTTTATAGGAATAAATTTATCATTGAACGGCACCACTACTTTTTATTGTGCTTTTTAAATATTTAGATCCCAACGTGGACATGGATTCTCTGGACATCCCAGTGAACGCGGTGGCCACAGCGTTAAAGGACTTCTTCTCGAAAAAACTGCCGCCGTTGCTTGACGAGGCTAGCATGGACCAGCTCGAGGATATAGCGGGTGAGTTCTATTGTGATGGCCGTGAGGTATATTTTGCAATGTCGGGGATGCAGTCCTAAGACGTTTTATTTATGGATAAGTCAAGCAGTCTCATTGAAATGTAACATAAGAATACTTATTCAAAGAATAAACCATTGCTGCCAACATACTTCTTGTTACGATTTTTGTAATTAAAATCGCGGCATGAAAATATTTGTTGTATTGTATTACACTAGCCGGCTGATAATGGTGATTTATGACAGTTTTTGACGTATGATGGTGGATGATGACGGATATTGACGGACGATGACGGATGATGGTGGATGGTGACAGATTCAAGTTTACTGTCGGAGAATGGCATCATTATCATGATGGATGGCGACGGATACTGACGGATATTGACGGATCTTCATTTCCAGCGATGCGCGGCTGCATCGCGGGCGGCGTGGAGCTGAAGGACCGCAGCTGGCGGCTGCTGGCGCTGCGCTCGCTGCTCAACAACAACCTCACCTGCGTCGCGCGCGCCACGCTCGACTACCTGCTCGACCACTTCGCCAGGTACGTCTACCTGTTCACAGTGGACTCGAGTGGGACGCTGGCAGCTAAGAAATGACAAAAAAAATCTGAAAGATGGGTAGAATTATAAGTGGCCATCATTTTACGCGTCTGCTACACGGTAGTTAATGAGAGGTCACATTTGTAGTCTTGGATTGTGTGGCTAGCGGTTGGCAGCGATTTTGGTCAAGAATGCTGACCTTTCACTAAGCGAGTATCCACTCTCAACCTTGATGTGTGAGTTTAATTAGTTATGTCAGTGCATGCAGGATCCTGTATAAGAAAGAAAACCGGCCTAGTTCGAGTCGGACTCGTGCACGAAGGGTTCCGTACCATTATCTATAAAAAACGGCAAACAAATCACGTTTGTTGGATTGGAGCCCCCTTAAATATTTATTTTGTTCTGTTTATTAGTATTTGTTGTTATAGCGGCAACAGAAACACATCATCTGTGAAAATTTCAACTGTCTTACTATCACGGTTCGTGAGATACAGCCTGGTGACAGACGGGCAGTCAGACGGACGGACAGCGGAGTCTTAGTAATAGGCTCTCGTTTTACCCTTTGGGTACGGAACCCTAAAACAGGTTCCAGTGCTGCTGACGCACATTTTTCAATGGGATCGTTTTCGTGCAAGTGTTTTACATCGTTTTTTGTTCGAAATGGGAAGATAGACGGAGGTGCCGCCCATGCTGTACTGCGCTTCTTAAAGCAAAAATATTACAGTATGTCTAATCGACAACTTATTTCCTTATTTGTAATATTTTTTTCTCCCGGTCCAGGGTGGCGGATAACTCCAAACTGAACTCGATGGACAGCAAGAACCTGGCGATCTGCTGGTGGCCGACGCTGCTGCCGGTGCAGTTCTCGGACATGGGCCGCTTCGAGCTGACGCGGCCCTACCTCGAGGACATCGTGCAGACCATGATCGACCAGCACCCCTTCCTGTTCCGAGGGCAGGAGGCCTTTGTTATGGTCTGAGGGCACCAGGTCAGTCAAATATCCTTCTCATGATATATTTACACTGGTTCCTTGAGAACCCTGCCTTGAGTAGCGCTTCATAGAAACGTAGTTCAGTTGTGGTTTGGATATTTTTAGCCCGATCGCAATGCAACTTTGCAAGGATATATATATAAGGCAAAATATATATACATATAACATAGGATAAAAACAGGTGTATGAAATTTAAAATTTATTTAACGCAATGTACAAACCTAGATTTGTCTTTTATCTATATTCTTGCAAAGTTTCTATGCGATTCAGCTAAAAATGACCATTTTTGTGGATCATTTTCTCTGTTGAGGTTGTCTGGAAGAGATCGCTATTAAGCGATAAGATCGCCTATTGTTTCCTTTATTTCGTTAATTCGTACTTTTCTGTTATTTTTATTGTGTTCAATAAAGAGTATTGTTTGTATGAGAGGAGGCCTGTGCCCCAGTTGTGGGACAAGTATATTTATATTTATTTATTTTATACCTGTATGTTTATTTACAGGAGCCCACAATGCAGGTCGCATTCGTGATGAACGACGTCTGACGCGTCGGGTTGTATTTCAAAAAGAATCCGGAACTACGTTCCCAGTGAGTTAACGTACGCTAGCACGTAAGTTTGGCTAATTTATGTAACGCTGCGCGCAATATTAGCCTTTATCCGTTACTGAATAAGCTATGGAATCGTGTAATGAATATGAACAGCCCTTAGTTTCAAGTGAAAGTGGAGTGTAAGGGCTTCTGGTGTGTGGTTCCTTTTGCATTGGTAAAGTAGGGAAGTGACAAGTCTGAATTTTAAATGTTGAATGTAAGAGAGACTATACATCAGATTTTTAAGCTATAGTTTGGCAATAGGCGTTGTACCACGCCTTGGAGGGGCGCACGTGCGGGGCGAAGGGAAATATAGATGAATATCAACCCCACCCCACCCCACGTAAGAATCACTGTCTAACAAAACCGTTGTTTAGCTACGAAAATATGCCTGATCATGCCTTCTCTCTCCGTTGCATAAAACGTACTCTTTCGTACGCTAGGGTTGTCAGTTTTTAGGGTTCCGTACCCAAAGGGTAAAACGGGACCCTGTTACCAAGACTCCGCTGTCCGTCCGTCTGTGATGAGGCTGTATCTCATGAACCGTGATAGACAGTTGAAATTTTCTCAGATGATGTATTTCTGTTGCCGCTATAACAACAAATACTAAAAAACAATAAATTAAATATTTACGGGGGCTCCCATACAACAAACGTGATTTTTTGCCGTTTTTATAGATAATGGTACGGAACCCTTTGTGCGCGAGTCCGACTCGCACTTGGCCGGATTTTTTATCCGTGCCACCCAACAACACCAAACATCTAGGCTACTTGATCAGTCAGCGAGCGAGGGAGCGGCAACCTACTGTGATTTACAGCTCCGAGCGTACCTAAAGTTCGGAGTGAGAGCCCCTGCCTAAGGCGCGGCTCAGCCAGCTTGTGACCAAACCTTAGTTTGTAATGTAGTTCTTTTGTCGAGTCTGCCGATATGTCAGTGTTTATTTTGTCGCAACAAGTTTCATATCATATATTTAGTGTTAAAGCGAAAATGCTTGCAATTTTCCGCTTATCGAAAACGCTATAGAGAATTAAAGTTTTCTTTTGAGTCTTAGCCACCGAGTCGTTATAATTTGGAATCGAAACAGTATTTAAAAAAAAAATAGGTGTTATACAAAATATATCGCAATTTTTAGTAGCGTGTAAGGTTGAAATTCATGCACAAGGAAGTATTTATTGGCAAAGTAAAGTTTTTTAAGCGTAAGATAATATTAATCAAGCAATGGCAACACCACGTAATGAGCACATTCCGTTCAGTCGAGTAATGTAACGTAAGTAAAGTTAATTATAAATATGTTTAGATAGTGATATTTGCGTAATTGTTGTTTTTAAAAAAATCTGCGTTTAATATGCTCGAAAAGATTTTTTTCATGTTTTTTGAAGCACGATTTTGGACGTTACCGTCCTGTTTTTTTGACCCACCTCTCCGTAGCCGAAGTGATCATAGTGCGTAGGTGGATACGCTATATAGATAATGTTACACCTAAAAAAAAAACTTCTAAAAGACAAAGACGTAAAAAAGCAGTCAAATTGAGAACCTGTCTTTGAAGTGGCTTAATGACGCGTTAATTTTAACTAAGTGCCATTAAAATCTATAATGTGAGTTTGCCGATTTGACAATTTAAATACTCCAACAAAAGCAAACAGCCATTTGCAGAGTAAGAAACATGTATTCCATTTTTTTTTTGCGGTCTTTAAGAGGACTGAACCAACGGCAAAAATCACAATTTTCATACAAGAGGCGATAACGATTTTCACCACTTAAATGTTAACCGATTTTGACCAATTATTAATAGGTGGTCAGTCAGAATAAAATCTAGGTCTAGACATTTTTGAATTTTAATTAAAGATCAACAAAGTCAAATAGTAGCCGAAATTAGTTTTGTATGAGTTTACTGAAACAACAATAAAACTTAATTTGTTGATTATGGTGAAAAAAGCAAAACGTATAAACCTAGATTTTGTTCTGACTGGCCTATCAAAAATTGGTCAATATCGGTTAACATTTAAGGGGTGGGAAGCTTTATCGCCTTTTGTATGAAAAGCCGTAGGTTCACAGTCCTCTTAATGGAACTAAACCCAATACAATATCAAAGTAAGAGAAACACGATTAGGATCTGCAAAGGGGAGAAAAAAATTGCAATCTTGCTTTTTGCGAGTGTTTTTTCGCGGAACCTCGGCAGCTTAGTAAGTAGAGTATTAATTTTGAGACTGATTTAAATGTTTTCCATCACAAAAAACTTTATTTATTTAACACGCGAATCGGTTAATAATGTATTTCCGATTGTATAGCTGATGGCCTATATTGTATATTTGTGTTTAGAACTGACACTGAATGTGCTTTTGTCCTCACGCAACACTGTCTGAACTCCGTTTTCTTGTCATGACGTCACGATTAGGAAGATAGGGGAGTAAATGGGACAGCCTTGTTTTAAACAATTCATTAAAACGTGACGTCGTGGCGACAGAAATACGGAGTCTGCACGTCTAGCACGATCTGCCCGCGAGTCATCTGTCGCTCAGTGCATCCCTTACATATTAGTCTAGTATGACAGAGACACACTCATTGACAAACGGCTCGCGGGTATGTCGTGCCAGCCCCCCGGATTTCCATCGCTATTGCGTTCATTTGACAGATCTTTTGTCAATCGAACGCGTTATCGATATTGCAATTAGTAAAGCGGACCCGTTTTAATCGTAAGGACACTTGTTCCAAATTAGAACTATCGTTTGCCAAATAAATCCAATTGACTTTTGTAAAAACTAATTTTTCACCTAAAAATAAACTGCTATTTGATGGATTTGTGTTATGATTATGCAAGGAATAAAATCAATGTAAGTAATCATAAGTATATTTAATATATTAGGTGTCTCCATTAAGCTGTAGTTAAGGTGTATCTACGTAAGTTTTTATCGGTATAATATCATTATATCACCGTCCCACTCGCACACCCGCCTTGGTGGTGCACCACGACGGTGTGCGTGCGGGACAGAATGTCATGTCCATTGGGGGAATGATGTAAGGGAATTTTTGATATTTTACTATGAATCGAAAAAGACATAGAGCCTACCTGTCTTCTCATTTATTTTTCTAGAAACTTACGCTTTTCCGTAGATCTCAGGACGCGGCTAAAATCTTTTTGGTTTTGCTCACAAAAGAGAACTTCCCCTAATGTTTTTCGGAAAGCGCAGTTTCTATGAATTAAGAAGGTATTTCGATGTAAATATTGTACATTCATTCATTTTACGTGTTTTTTTTTTCATAATTTATTTATTGAGATATTTTTTATGAGAGATTTTAAAGTCAATATTTTTTTGTTAATGTATTTTTTCAAGTTATTTCCTTAAAGCACTTTGGAGGGAGCATGTGCCATTTGTTTTGGGAACGCGAGCTATTGGCGTTTCCTGAAGTTGTGAAACTTTGTAACGTTTCGTTCGTCCGTTTCGTGTAGGGTCATAAATGTTCTTAGTAGAATCAATGTATGCTTGGCCGACTGAAGCCTCATTGCCCGATGATGAACTGCTGTAAACGCCGAAGACGCCAAAGCATTTGACTCCTGGCATCGTAGCGGCATATTTATAATGACTGATTACGAAATTGATATGAGTACATAACGAATTGAAAGTGCCAGTCATTTTTAACTATTGTATCAAATATTGTGTAACTTTTTCGACCAACACTACTTAAATTGTGAATTTGATACACAGAGTTAGCTACCATCATTACACGGTGGTGATATTGCCAATCAAAACCGTGAAAACCAATAATATCCTAAAATACTTACATACATACATAGCATCACGCCCGAAATCCCTAATGGGGTGGGCAGAGCCACAAGACTACTTGTGGCCACATTCGATTAATTAGTCCTAAGATGGTATGATGAACCGTATGATGACAGGTCATCAGCTCATCGCCCATGCAGATAGTCCACCATGTTGGAGAGGACCCGTCCCTTAGTCGACTTTTACGACATGCCAGGATGATAAGCATCTGCACGCATTCTATGCTATTTCTTCACTCCCAGTGCAGCAGAGGAGTGCCTAAAATACTTGCCTTGTTTAAAACACTTAAATGTTACGTGTGAGTGACCATAATAACAACATCAATTTCATTATGCACTAGAGCGCGAATAATTCTGGCTCACGTCCAAACGGTGCCTGGTGAAAATGCATATCCCGATTTTATAACATTTTACTATCTTCGAGCGTCTACAGCAGTTCGAAAGTGTCGAACACTATCGAAATATTCGAACCACGAATGTGATTTGACACCGTTGTGATCTGGACGCGAAATTGCCTTCTATTGTAAGTGTAATATAATCGTGAATGAAGGAATTGGTATCGTATGTTTAAGTAGAGTAGGAGTGTTTAATATATAGAACAGGTCTTATATCTTATTACAGTGAAATGGGATCCCAATTACCTACTGATGGGACTAAAAACTTTTAGGAAGGCAGATTATTAACGATTAATAAGTTTTTTCGGATTAACTCGCGTGTTATGTCGAAAATATCCCGTTTATCGGTGACTATGCTATTAAATATTTAAGAATATTTTTTATTGATAATTTAAAATTTATTTATTTTAATTGTGAAATGGAATGAATCTTCGTTTTTCGACAAATTAATTCATTATTATTATTATTATGCGACCTGGAGAGCTCTCGAAACGTCGGGAAATAGTTTAAAATTTACACGCGAGATAATTTAAAAACTTATTTTAAGGTTTAAAAATTGCGCAAACTTCAGAACCAGTGACCTAGTAAAGTTTAAAACTTACTGGCTCTTTTCAATTAAGATCTTTAGGGAACTAGGACCTGTTCTAAACATGTTTATCCTGCCAAGAATTTGCAATACAGAAGAAGGAACTTTGACATCTGTATTTCCGTGTTTCATATTCTTGACAGCGGATTTGGCATTAAACTTCGAAAACTTTGTAGTCTAGTTTAAAAAAAATCACAGTGCCATTTGTGCCAAGTGTAAGCACTTGTCTTAATTCAGACTAGTTCACTATGTGGTACTAGATGTATCATAGCCATTCGCACACCTACATCTAATCGATATCATATCGGCTATGTTATTTGGTAGCACGCCGTAGTTCTAAAGTACCATAGAGTACCATGTATTTGTATTGTATTGTATTTGATTTGATTAATTTTCAATTCCTAATACATATAAACTAATTTTAAAAATTAGTGAAGAAACAGCCTTTATTTTCATACCAAAACAAAGTTTATTTAATCATCTTTTAAATAGTATACAATCTACCTACTCCACTTGCTTTAGGAATATGTATGTCATAATCATCATCAAGTAATATATCATTTTCATCGTGGATAAAAATAATGGGTCGTTATTATTTTTTATATATTACTTTACTACATAAATTATGATATTTAACAAGTGTCATATATAAAAAAATAGTACAACGAATGGCGACTCCATGGTATTTTAGAACAGCGTGGCACCAAATGTCTTAGCCCTATCACCTAAGTCAGAGTGGAAGATTGTTTAATTCCTAAACATAGAAAAACGGACATTTCGCGAGTATTGCTCGTTACAACTTAATTTCATAACGCTTCATGTACCGTAACGCCTGAACATTATTGAGATCTCATATTAACCTTTTGAACGCCACAACTGAATACCTACGGAAAAGGGTGCCTCGGACGCCGAGGGACGGTTGTAGCCGACAAAATGTATGGAAAACTGCATGTGGGATTTGGGGCATGGAAATCTGCTGTCGGCCACAGCCGACTGAGGCGTTCAAAAGGTTAGAATCTGAACTAAAGGCATTTGCTATTATTTGCAAGGCAATGAATGTTTGTTTGTTAGTTTGTCTCCTAGCTATTCCTATACCATTCATGTAACTTTGGTGAGTTGTGGGCACGCCCAGAAAAGTAGGGCATGCCTGGAACAGTTAGTATTTCTTTCTCATGTTTTTGGATACAACAAAAAAACTGGTAAATATGCCCCTTTAATTAATGCATTTTCTTATAAAATACGTTCGATCTGTTTTCTTGGCTGTGTAATTAACTCAAAAGATCGCTCTTTAGATTAGGGTGGGCGCAACAGCTTTTGTGACTTTAAGACGAGTGTCACTGTCGTGACGTCTCATAGCGTTTGATAGGGCCGGGTGGTTTTGTGTTGATTTTACCGTCGATATTGATATATTTAATCCAAGCTTGGCAGTGTTGAAGACTAAATGCTATATCAGAAGAATAATTTCGACTTTTACCAAGACCAAAACAAGGTATAGATAGATACTTTTAATTCATCTTTGCGCACGGTGTTTTGTGTGCGTGAGTTAATATCCTAACGACACCGCTTAGCCTGACTTTTAAATAAGGGCGCGGGGGTTTTTTAGAGCGCTGTGATTGGTGCACTCGAGGTTATGCGCCAGCGCCTGCCTGCAGCCCCGCCACCAGCGCTGGCAGCGAGGTTCGCCCGGCTGTTCGGAGTCTATTGGCATACCTGGGCACCGTTATTCAAATCGTTAAAATCGGTAATCCGTTACTAGAAGATTTCGGAAGATTTGACGGAAGTTAATCGTTAACTCGTGATAGAAGTTGCGTTTTATATGTCGCTGCGTTAGTAATTTACTGTTAAAAAATGTTGGTAAGTGCTATGGAAGTTCAGACAGAACATGAAACAAATAAAAGAGGGTATTGGATTAGAATTTGTAATAATGCCTATTATTAAGAGATCAAATTCAAATAAAAAGCTATCTGACATAAGCCGCACGGTGTCCTTTTGGCAAATAGTAGGTACTTAATTAACGTTTAACGGACTTTGATTTAACGGAAGTTAATGAGTCCGTTCACAATTTTTGAAGTTAACTTAAAAATGAATCCGTTACTAGAAATGTTAACTTCGTTAATTAACGATTAACGGATTAACGATCTTCTGCCCAGCTATGTCTATTGGATATACACGATATACCTATGTTCTGTGGCTTGTGTTGCTCGTTCTCGCTCGATGCCTGCCGCGTTACTTAACCTTTTGACCGCCAAGCATGTCTGAGAAGTAACACGAATTTCAACATTAAGTCAAGGTGATTAAGGATTTTTTTACCCTGTATCCGCTGACGGGTGCAGCTGACTGTGGCGGTCAAAAGGTTAACAGTAACAAATCAAAGTTGCATATTTACAAGGTTATGCACACAGCGCCGCACCTAAGGATGAGTTGAAGCATCTGCACTTGTTTTTAGGTCTCAGTGAAATTTAGAACATTTGATAAGTGATGATAACGATTGTTGTGATAAGTTCGATGTTTGTATAAATGAAGGTTCAGTCGGTACAGAATTTTGCTATGTGCGTCTCAATTACTGTTAAACACAGTTCAAAGGAATGTGTCATATTTTATAATAAATAACCATCTATGTAATTATGGCGGGTTTTATTTACCTTTTAATATCGTTGGCTGCTGCTCCATGAAAAGAAAGCCTGGATATAGGTAGCAATGAAGAATGCCCGGAAACGGCTAAATTGCTTTATTTTACGATTTCTCCAAACTTAGCAATTTAGTGTTTTACGGGCACTGGGCAGGAAAATTGAGCTCTTCGGATACGACATGTTGACAGGGTCTGTATTTATTGCCTAAACGATAACGCTAATTATTTTGCTACGGTATAGTAGCTCTTATTATCATGACGCCAAAGGTGGCCGCACCGTAAAAAGTTCGTCATACGTGAACGAATCATGACTCTGATTTAAGAGGAGTGTGAACTTACGACTTTTCATACAAAAGGCGATTACGATTTCCACCCCTTATATTTTCAGTCAGAACAAAATCTAGGTCGATTCGTTTTGATTATTTCACTATAATCAATAAATTCAGTTTTATTGTTGTTTCAGTATTCTCATAGAAAACTAATTTCAGCGATTATTAATCAATATTCAAAAAACGTAAAGACCTACCGTTCCTGAATTTAAGGGGTGGAAATCGTTATCGCCTTTTGTATGAAAAGGGTGATTGTTGCGGTTGATTCACAGCCCTCTTAAGACAATTTTGCAAGTTGTTTTTTATAGGTACGTCAATATGTTACCATGCCATTTACGTCACGGAGGACGTAAACGTTTGTTCTGAAACAATTGCAACATACAATGTTTGATGCACGGTTACACCTCGCCCCTGTGAACGCACACGTCATGCTAACATCTTGACGTATATATATGTCAATAACCTCTGCAAAAGTCCCAATCCATATAAAGCACAGACCATTCGCGAATCCTTACCAAGAGACTTATTTGTAAAGGAAGTACTGGGTTGGAACGCTGATTGCAATAAAATTACACTATAGACAATAACTGTACAATAAATATTTTATTCATCCAACAGATATGTCTATCATAAGTGCACCATTTCTAACGACTTGTTTTGATCATAGCCTCGCTTCGATTGAGTCAAATCACAGATTATTTTTCATATACTTTGATCACTACATTACAAATTTGAGTGTGCATAAAAAAGGTTGTCACTAAGAACATTTAACATTTAGAGCCTATCTCTTACGTCGGCACTCTGCTGTTGGCTACAGCCGGTTGTACCGTTCACACACTACACTTCGCACAATACTAAGAGTCCGCATGCCTCGCCTATCATGCCCACATTGTAGTTTGTAGTGCTGTGACATCACTACAATGTGGGCATGATAGGCGAGGCGTGCGGGCGGCGGGGGGAGCTGCACCCGCCTTTTACTTCAGCCCCGACGGCACTCAACTCGCGTGCGGATTGTAGCTGCTTTGCACAGCTCTGGTAGGACAACACCCTCAAGAAAACTAGCATTAATTAATACGTTTATATTTGAGTGCTGCTAGAACATCCATATGTCGTCACTACTCTACTTTGCAAAAATCTCGTAACTCGAAATCAGTAAACGGAAAAGTACTTAAACTTACGTTTTGTATTATGGTACAGGTTGAATTCTGAATACGAACTTTTAAACTACAGTCGTATTTTTAATTAGACGAAGCCAACTGACAGTAGCTAACAAGATAGTAAACGTCAACTGGGAACACATTAAACGTCAGTTGATATCGTCTAATTAAAAATACGACTATAGTGACGATTGACGTATTGGTTGCAAGAATTTCTCTATAACCGATCCTTCAATACACTACGTAACATTATTGTATTTATAAATTTTAACTATGTGCAAAACAGGTCTGTTTAAATTTTTCGATTGTGACGATAAACAATAGCGGAAAAACGCGTTAATTCATTTTATATTTAATCATACACGACATGGATCTAACCCAACGTGTGCCAATGTTCTTTGTGGCGTACTTTTCAAGAATTTCAAGTCAGAAACGTGAATTTTTGTAAGTGAGCTTGCGGCGCCAGTGTTGACGTCTCTGACTGACTCAAAGTATTCCCATGGCTACAAATAATTTCCCTAGCTCTGGCAGTAATTGTAACTTCTGTAGGTCACAATATTCAAGCAAAAATATCCTTATTTTGCAAATACCATAAAGACTGGTTCACACGCAGCCTGCGCCCCAACAGCCGCACCAGGGTATGGAGCCGTCAGCAATGGGAGGAGCAGACAGTTTCCTGGATTTGTGGGTGCAGGCTGAAGCGAGGGAGTTGACAGAGGAACAGACGCTGTTCGTGCGCTCGTGCTCTGAATGGGATGTCGTCATCTCCTGAAATTATACGAGAGCCATTTAAGTTTATGGAAAAAAAGAAGAACAATGATGATGAAGAAGTCCATAGACGTCCATACGTGGAAGACTAGTCGTAAGGGGCTATCTGAGATAGTATTTCGTAGCTCTGCTTTTATTCGGTCTAACTGCAGTATAAGTATAAGAGGAACTGTGGATTATTTGAGCTTTAGAGAAAATAGAACCGTAATTTACTGGTAATTTTTTTATGCTTGGTGGGTGGTCGGGGACAATTCGCTAAATCATCAACATAGTTTGAACTTCAGAAGGGGGCTCTAGAAACAAGAAACTAAGTTCTGTAATTTAATCGATCTTATGAAATTTTTCTTTACAATTATATAAAGTTAAATATCAATATTTCAATATTCATCATTTAAGGCCATTTATTCATTCAAAATATTTAGGAGAACTATCTTTACCTTTAAGTGAAGCAAGAAAGAGATGATGGTAAAAAAATGTAAACAAGTTTACCGAACTGAATTAAATGAATAAATAAAAAAAATTACCTGATAGCTGTCCCGCTTGTACCGCGGGCCAGAGCTTGATGACGACAAAGTATTTCGCGGACGATGCCGGGTGCAGTGCTTAGGCTTCTCGGCCTCCCTGTCTATCAATCTCTCGTTATCACTCTCCAACATCACTGGCACAGCTTTTGGCACTCCATTCTTTACCTCTTTCTTCTTTTCTTTTCTTTTCCGCTCTCTCTTCTTAAACGTCAGAGAGAACCTCTTTCGTTTCTTCGCTTTTGGGGTATCAGGTCTTTGCGGGACCGTACTCTTCTCCCTCTCAGATCTACTCGTGTCATCATCAGGTGGTGGGACTTGAGATTCTGAGTCGGTCTTCAAAGTCAGCTCTGTGCGTGTCGAAGAATCAGGCTCGCCAGATTTGTAAGCGACCTCTTTTTCAAGATTAGCTAGTTCCATTCTTCTAAGTCTTTTTGGTAGTTTATTAACAGTGGCATATATTGGTTCTTCGTGTTCTCCAACCGGTGCTGATCGAGATCTGAAAAAGAAGTCGAATTTCTTCGGTTTCACTGGAATCCGTCGCTCAACGAACACAACGGTGCTGGCAACTTCTGTTGTAGTAGTGGTAGTTTGTGAATTGTCTCCAGTTTTCTGGCTGAGGTTGCTCTTAACGGGCGTATTTCTAGGATAATCGTAAGTGAGCTCTATATTCTTCTCTGTAACGTACGATTTCGGCTGCTCGCCATTTTGCGAAGTCGTCGGTACGGGTTCACGGCTCTGACAGCAGCATTTTTGCGTTACCTTCCTCGTATTGCACATGAACACTGAATTCTGCTGTATGAAGGTGGTTTGTATCGTGGGAGAACTCTGGACGTCTCCTAATAAGTCTTCTACGTTTCCTCCAGTGTGGAAGCGTGGGGGTTGATACGGGGCGAGAACGAATCCAGGTGGAGGTGGTGTGGTCACTAAGTAAGGCGGTGATGTCACGCTTTGGAAGAACTGTGGTTCTTCAGCCGGGTTATCGTGTACAAGGACATCGACGGGACGGTCCGGACGATTGTCTCCCTTATTAGTCTCTTGCGGGGCATTGTGTTGCATCATTTGCGTCATACACGTGCTTGTCGGTTGTTTCGTTATGGGAATGTCGGGTTGTTCGTCTTTGCAGTCGTCGCACGTGCACGGGGAGTCTAAGCCGCTCTGGAAAATTTAAATTGATTTAATGATTTTTTAAGTACGTAATGAAATATTGCTTTTCCTTCGCTGAAATGCTCGTGGTTAATACCAAATTCGATTCCGGACATGAGATCCGAAAATCTTTGAGGTGTGAGCCGGATTTGAATCCGCTGCGGAAAATCACTACACTAGGGCCGCATGGCGACTACTGCCTAGTCCATTTCACTATATGAGGAGGCCTGTGCCCAGCAGTGGGACGTTTATAGGCTGATGACGATGATGATGACATAATATAAGTAGGGATATAACTACGTTAAAAGTATCTAGAATCTCGAACCTGTAATTATTACGGGAAAAGGACGAGAAGGTACTTGTTATCACGAGTATTCAACGACCTTTTTTCAGGAGAGTAATGTAATCGAAACAAGTTTTCAAAAACAAATTCAAGTCGTGGTTGATAGATACCTTCAACGAAAAGAGTTAAGTAGGTAATTATTATTTGGAGAAAAAAAAACAAAAATAAAAAAATGTATGGAGTCTGAAAGCTATCACTGTATAGCGATAAGACCGCATATCCATCATATCTACCTGTTGCGAATGCTGTAATCATTGCAATTGTATCTTTTGTGCACAAGTTCAACAAAGGAGTCTAATATAATAAATCGCAAAAAAACTACTTTGTAGTTTGGCGATATTTTGTTAGTTTTTAAAGTGTTCTTTTTTAATTGCAATAAATTAAAAAAAACTGAAAAACCACACACATGTTAATAGGTGGGATGTCACAAACTGAAAATGGATGAATATGATGGATGTACATGTTTACGAACGCGCTAAATCCAAGTTTCTAACAATGCTACTAATTATTTGTGCCCACAGAGCCACAGTCACTGCGTTGGATGTGTGCTGTGCGGTTTGCCATATCGTGTTAAAAGACGAGGTATAATGTTTAGGGTACACTGTCAAATCGAAATTATTCGGGGCTTGTAAATGGGCTAGTTTTTCAACAATTTATTGCTGCAATTCGGGCTATTCTCAAAAGTTTACATTCAAACTGTTTTGGTCCCGTTAGTGATGTAATGTAATCTTTTTGGGGATAGCCCGAATTGCAGCAATAAATTGCCGAAAATCTAGTCTGTTTACGAGCCCATTTAAATACAGCCTGTTACTTGTGTGATGTACTTGTCTATGGAAATTAAAAGTAGACCTTTTGTTTTATAACATTACAAACTTGTTTTGTTATTTATAGGATTCTGTTGTGAAATTCTTTCGACACAATATTATAGGAATACGAAATTTTTTTATTAAACCAATAGTCTATTTTATCATCGTCAGTTATTCCCGTACATTTTTCTACAGTGAGTCCTCAGTGTGTGAGAACCAAGCTTGTGAGTTTGTCGCGGAGTAATATGACGAGTTTACGAGTGTGCCGCGGATATTATTTACGACTGGAAAACTGGCTCGTGAACTTTATTAGGATCTCGTCATAGTCCAGCTGTGCGCTGAATACCTAATGATAATCGTATTATTGACGTTTTCGAGAAAAGTCTAGGGACAACGACTTACAGCATGGAGAGAGACCAGAGTTCCCAAATACAAATTTTCCCTAACGTCACTGCTATAAAACATAATAAAATAATTAATTGATGGTTATTTACAGTGAGTTGTAATAACGGACAATACTGGCAACATTTGGGGTTTGTCACCACAAAAAAAAACTGTTAGTGCACTGTAATTAAAAGAGCGTTTATGTGTTTATTTTTAAACCGTGTTTATATAGCTTTGTATTTCTGCATACAAATGATGGAAAAATTAACGTACAATTAGTACGCTTTACGTGTAAAGCGGTTTCACATACATACATACATAGCATCACGCCCGAAATCCCTAATGGGGTGGAAATATGATAAACCGTATGGTGACAGGTGATCAGCCCATCGCCCATACAGATAGTCCACCATGTTGGAGAGGACCCGTCGAGGACGCGGTTTCAAAGGTAGTAAATCTCCCAACTCGATGTTAAATTCTGCGAAAATGAATCACGGTAGCGACCGACTCCCAAAACTCATGATTTACTTTATAAATACTCGCTAATGCTATTGTGGCTAGAATATTTGAATAAAGTACCAGTAATCCAATAGATTTCATGCCATAATGAAAAGCCAGTAGATGGGTTTGCTCAATCAAATAGCTGTTTAGCTACTAAACCACTTGAAGTCTGAATGCAAAAATACTTCCCTTCTGACCACGTACAGCACGATTTTCGACATTATTACACAAAAAAATAGACTAGCCAAAAATATTGTGAAATACTGAACTCAGCTTTCACACAAAAAGATACCTACCATATTCAAATTCTTACCTCAAAACACGAAGCCAGTTTACATTTTGACTTCCAATCTTTGCCCTAGCAAAGCGAAATAGAAGTCCTTTCAGGACTTCAATTCTTTCCACTAGCAATAAGAAATTTGTATGAAAATTCACTTTTTCGTAAACACAAAGTAGTTCTGTCACACCGCACTGGGGGCGACGCGCGCGCCGGCCGAGACTCGACTAAATTTATTTATAATCTTACATTAGGTGTTATATTTTCTAGCGTCCGTCCTTGACTCACATACATGCCCAGGTTAATTCTTTCCCCATGCAATAAGGGTGAGTTTTGATCGTTATTGGTGCACTAATGGAGTCTATTTTGGTACTGTCGGAAGCTGGTGTAGAATCATACATCAAACCACAGTGTAAGGGGTATAGCGGGGTCACTGCTATGAAAAACGCTCTAAAAACGCACACACACTCAGGAGCTATGGTTCACGCCGGCGATTTATTGCGATAACATCAAACATCAGTCCTTCAAAGTTAGTGCGAAAAGATGTATGCTTGGTATGAATCGTTCCCAAGGACAAAGGGCAAGTTGTCGGCCGTCACTTAAGTTTTACAACAAGCTACTTTGTGTATCAGAGACAAATTGGGAACATTGACCTGGGAGCGACATTTGAATTGGCATTTGGAATAGGGTGCTCACTAAAACATACACACACACATTTATATATATAGCATCACGCCCGAAATCCCTAATGGGGATTTCGGGCGTGGGATGGATGGCCACGTTCGATTAATTAGTCCTAAGATGGTATGATGAACCGTATGGTGACAGGTGATCAGCCCATCGCCTATACAGATAGTCCACCATGTTGGAGAGGACCCGTCCCTTAGTCGACTTTTACGACATGCCAGGATGATAAGCATCTGCACGCATTCCATGCTATTTCTTCACTCCCAGTTTTCTCACTCTAAAACATACGTACGACGTTTTGGTTTACGCTCTTCTTCGTTGAAACTTGACTTTCCTTAGCAATGGGTTGTATCACTGCTTTTCCAACAGATCTTTTCTAGATTTTAAAACATATGATGTAATATAATTATTAACAGGTTTCATTCGTCAAAGCGAATGATTGACCAAGGCTGGGAGAGCTAAAGAATAATTTTAAAATAGTATAATTTACTCTTCAATTAGTAACCGTCAACTTTGGCTAGTTTTCAAATCGTGAGTCACAAAGTAACCTGTAGGCACTGTAACGTGTAGGTTTTTTTAACGTGTTTCTCATTTTGTGCGGATACAATATAAATCAAAGTTTAAGACGGTAAAGTTAGCATAAGAAGGCTAATGTGCCACAGGTCGGCGGCATTACTAAAAGTTACTATATGTCTGTCAATGTGTGTAAAGTCAGCCATCTGTCTTAAGCTTTTAGTGATGAGGGATCATTTTACTTTTTTTTGTCTTGCCATGGACCACCTACATTTTAACACTTAGATGCATTAAATTTTGAAATGTGACATCACGAAACTACCTACCCCTCCCACCCCTTGTCACATAATGTCACACTTCGTCGACCCCTCCCCCCTCCTTAAAGAGTGACGTCCTTTATGGACGACTCCTATATGACTTCGTGGGACTGGCACAAGTGTCACAATAGGGCTTGTTTTCTGTATTGCATGAGCTGTTGTAATCTGTGACTTCTCTGGAAGATTCAAACACGTGCCTAGGTACTTGCAAGGGATTGCTGCATTAAAATCTAGCAAGCATTGTTAGGAACAAGACTACAATGTTGAATTATTCCGGCACATTAATTGCATTAGTCATTACTTTAGAACTTTCAATAATACTGCAATAGACAAGAAATATAAGTATTTAAATCAACGATTATTTTGACCAAAACTTTCTAAAGTATTAGTTCCGAGAGGGTTTCTATAAAAGGAAGTTCTTAATTTGAATTCAGTATGAGCTTCGGCAAAAGCCGCATTATACTAAGATATCTACTCTATGTAACATTACAACAACTTTATTTATTTTTAAAAATGTACTTTTGGTACAACATGTCTCATTGAGGTAGACGACCCGTAAGAAAAAGAATCCCCTGAAATTTGAAGTTTTCTCTTAGTTTTTAATCTCTTCTCTTTCTCCAGTTATATCTTACCTTGTTCCCCTCCTCGCCCTCCTCCGGCACCACGCTGAGGTCATGGAACACACGCCCGGAGTCGACGCTGGCGCATTCTGGACAGGCACTGCACACAGACGCGCTGTCCTGCCGAGGGAAACTGTGCTTTATTTATATACAACAAAGAATATAATCTGGAGTAAGCGGTTTCGGTTCTGCCATTAAATCACACTGGAGTAGGTAAGTGAACTGTGCATTACCTCGATACTGGCACAAAACAGGTTGTCCCAGGTAAACAGTGTTTAATTATTATATATATATATATATATATATATATATAAAGAAGAGTTTAATATACATGGGCAGTTTAACTTGTTTATATGAACAACTGCTTTATTGATAATCAGTTTAATTGAGGGTGACCTGCTTGTGACATGTCCTGCCAAGTTAAAAATGTACTTTTATTTTAATGTTCCTCAGAAAGACTAACAGACAACGTACGTCCATATAGGTCAAGGGATTGAGTCGGTCGTTAGCCTGTGGCCCTTGGCAGTCGGCCAATCTCTGAACACCGGAGAAAACTGTCTAATGACGTACAGTCAAACAATTGGTGACATGGTTCGATACATGAGGCTCAGAGTGATTGACGTTTCAAACCTCGCGACCGATTGTTTGACGTAAGTCATGGTTCAATCCAATTTGCCATAACTGTAAACAAATACGTATGCATGATGGCTAAAGTGATTTGTTTACATTATTGCTTAGGTCGGTAATTCAGCAGGGCGTCAAGCTGGGCAGATATCAATCTCCAGCTGCTTGCTCTAGTGCTTACGTCAAAGTTGTCAAATGACGAGCGCAAGCCAGCTGCTCGCTCTCCCTGAAGCTATAAATGCTTACATCATTGTTGTTGCGCGAGGAGGGAAAATTACACAGGATGTTCGAGCTGATCATACTCCTACCGGACCACAGTTGTCTCGAACTGCTCGCTCTCACTGAAGATATAAATGCTTACGTTAGAGTTGTCGAGTGAAGAGAGAAGCTTGCACAGGATGGTCGAGCTGATCATACTCCTACCGGACCACAGTTGTCTCCAGCTGCTCGCTCTCTCTGAAGATATAAATGCTTACTTCAGAGTTGTCGAGTGAGGATGGAAGCTTGCACAGGATGGTCGAGCTGATCATACTCCTACCGGACCGCACTTCTCTCCAGCTGATCGCTCTCTCTGAAGCTATAAATGCTTACGTCAGAGTTGTCAAGCGAGGAGGGAAGCTTGCTCCGCTGTGCTCCGTTAGGGATATGACCGGCTCGACCAGCCTCGAGCCGGTCATATCCCTAACGGAGCACAGAGTTCTCTCCAGCTGTTCACTTTCTCTGCAGCTATAAGTGCTTACGTCAGAGTTGTCGGGCGAGGAGCGGCGCTCGCGCAACAAGGTATCGAGCCGGTCATACTCGTAGCGGAGCGCAGAGATCTCTCGCTTTAGCTGCTCGTTCTCGCGTTTTAGCTTCTTGATATCCGACTGACCTGGAAAATAAAGTCGTTACTTTAAAACATTTTCTCATAGATAGGTTTATCGTATTACAATAGAGCAAGTGTACGGCCAAGCTGACAACGTCAGAAAGCCATCATTCTAGATTTAATTTACGAGGTCGCTTAGCAGCCGTATTCAGAAAGGTCACTCAAATTGATCTTTAATTAAAATGACGTTTCAGTGACGTTTCTGTATAGGTTGACAACTAGTTGAGGGACATTCAACTATTTAATATTTAATCAAATGCTTTAGTGGCGTTTCTGAATTCGGCCATTACCACCTTATAATTTAGATTGAGCTTTAGATAATTATTATCTCGAAATAAAATGACGTTATAAATTGCGCATGTCAAAAGTACAAGAATTTAGATTGAGATCGTCAGCAAATAAATTAAAAACTGGAAGCTTTAGAATGTATCCAGTCAAACTGAATACGGCGGACGTTATCAGTGTACCAACACCTGATGTGCGTCGGCCGGGCGAGTGTAATTGAGCCATAAGGATGAAAAATATATTTCTGAGCGCACGCAGTGAGTTCAATGATGCAATATTGTAATGAAAGTTTTTAAAATATGATTTTTAGTTATAAAGTTCAGAGAGAAACAGAATATTAGGTACCTCTTTCGACTTCAGCATTAATGTTGATAGTGCGTAGCCTCAGCTCCTCGTTCTCGAAGAGCATACCGCGAGAGGACTTGCGGTCCAACCTGGCAAAAGAAATATGTATTATTTATTTAATAATTAATTACTTCAAATTAAAACTTTCGTGAGACATTATGAATACTTGAAAAACACACGGGTTTACTCACGATTTATTGTCAGAAATGGTCCGACATGTTTCGAACTCGATTGGAGTCCTTCGAAACATGTCGGACTATTTCTGACAATAAATCGTGAGTAAACCCGTGTGTTTTTCAAGTATTCAATTAATTACTTTCTACAATCAAACATAAGTTCAACCCTATTAGGGCATTTTATAACTAACGTGCGTGATATGGAGTTGCAATGAGTTCAGGCTGCCATACATATGGCTCTAAGGTCTGTTCGCCGAGAGTTGATAAAAAAGTAAAAACTCAGGGCTTCTTAACTTATTACAAATAGCGGCCCGCTAATTATTTTTACCGATGATAATTATAAAATTAAAGGGAAGGGATTTTTTCATAGAATATTATTATTGAATAGCCTAACTGTATAAACAGAAAGCAACCCGCGAACATCCAAATGACACACTCAAGACACAAGATAGGTACGTCATATCCATACTCAACGCGTGTTAAACATTGTGTCATAGATAAAAAAAAACTTTTTCATATCTTTCTTCCTTTTCGGCCGGTGCAAATTTATGTGAGATTTGACGCGCACATTATAAGACATTAATTTGCTATATGGCAATTGTGTTAATGAATAAAGCAAATATATTTTTTTCGCCACCGTCCGCCCGGCGCGAGACCGCATTTGACCACATCTGCGGCCCTCGTACTACGAAACTCAGTGCGCGTGGCCATAAGCGACGCCCGTCATACATAGGTAAGTGAAAGACGCTATTTCGAAACGATATCATAATATTTGTCAACTCTCGGCGAACAGACTTTAGTACGCACGCATGCGCACTGACACTGGCCTGCAGCAGCAACCATACTCACTTGCGGTTGGGCTTGAGGTTGACATCTTTGCGGCGCGTGCGCAGCATGCTGGCGCCCGGCATGCCCGACATCTTGCTCCAGCGCACCCGCCATGCGTCGATTAACACCTGCGAAAGAGATAAGTACTTGTAGTTCAAGATGGTTTAGGGTTCTGGCAGTCTGGCGACCGGCCAAAGCCGGGCGTATCCGGTTGAATGAAATAGTGGGATCCTGCTAATTCACCAATTACCGCACAAGGTCGTAATACAAAACGATACAATAATTACAATAATATACAAATACTCTTCATTGAAAACCACAAATAAACACTAAATGAAGTACCAAACAATACTCACAGAGGTAGATACGAGTAACAAGGCGGTCTTATCGCTAAAGACCTCATAATGGTCTGTTTATTTTATACTTAACTCTATAGGTAAGTGTAGAGATCGGACTAGACAACTTTAGAAAAGAGATTCATCAAAATAATGTTAGTTATTAAGCTTTGAACATAAGGCCTTATTGCCAATAATTATTTTAGAAATTGAAAGAGTGCCGCAGCTTTCTTTTCACCATAATGCACTACATCATATGAAGGTCATAGCTAAGAGAGATAGATAGAGCTGAGTTAGAATTGGGTTAGGTAGGCAGGGGCTGGGCAGTAAGGGGGGATTTTTTACCTTGGCTGTCCTAGGCCTATGCCCCCCCCCCCCTACTTCCTGTAAAGCACGAAAAAAATATTGATCTACAAAAATCAAATTAAAGTAAAAAATAACGAAAGTCTGTAAATGATAAAATTATCTCAATCAGTGTCTTTAGATATTGATGCTTAGTTACAATTTTTATACGCCTACTAAATAAATAAAAATCTCACCAAGTTTTATTGCCCTAGGCCCGGGCCTACTCGGCCTATAGGGAAATCTGCCCCTATAGGTAGGGAACTTTAATGTTACTCATACTTACATAGGTAATATTTGTGTCATTGGAAACATTGAAATGTAGGGAAAGATGGGACATTTCAAGGGCAAGGTTATTATAAGGCTTCTTTAGCGCAGGGCTTCAGATTGAATGCGTTCGTGTAATATTCAGATCAACTAGGAAAAGAATAACTGTACAGATATAGTGAGTAATATGTTTCCATCGGTAAAACTCGGATCTCAATCGGAAGACGACGGGACCCGAAGTGTCAATTAATTATTGTATTAAATGAGTGACATGTTTATATTCATTAATGGGTCGTTCTCTCATTTCATGCAAATTTAGCTTAATTTGATTTTGTCGTAAAATTGTTCGATTTTGGATAATATTTCCAATGCATGAATATTGTGTTAAGTAAAAAGAAGACTTATCTTCTATGAATATGACTTTAAGCCTTGTATTTTTTATTTATTTTACAAAAACAACCCCATTTTATCATTCCCCGCGGTTGAAAAAGTCGAATGTTGTAGTTTCATCTTATATTATTTTTAAATGAACGAACTCTCACTTTGAGTTGATAGGATAATCAAGAACATATTTAGTCATGACAATAATAACAAAATATAACTAGTATTAATTAATACCTAAACCATGATATTGTCTTTTAAGTTTTTGTCACGAGCTATTTGCTCATTACCGGCGCGAGCAATAGTTTTAATCATATTTCGGTTGATTACCTCCATCTAAGGGTCTACCCCTGCTAAAAGAGGCGTTGATTTGTCCGTCGACCGCGAGCTATTGTAAGTAGCGCACGTACGCCGCTGTGTGAAAAAATATTTACGTTCTCTTGTGTGAATTTGGGGTTTGTCACACTTGGCTGCTCATTACCATTCAACGAATTAAAAAGTAAGTGCCAGGTAATTTAATTATATTTATAGCGATTTCTATGTGTTTTTATAATATCTTGATGTCATTTGAATTTATATTTTTATGGCCAAGTATAAAGGGAGTTATTCTAAAAAAACTACTGATATCTCATTCCGCTCTTCGTCATTACCTTCTTTTCCTTCCAAATTCTTGGGGGATGGTAATGATACGTTTTTGAAGGTAATGATAACGAATCTAAAGGTTATAATTGTCTTTAAAAAGTGGCAAAGGCGTCAGATATCGACGTCTATCTAGGTGTGCATACTCGATCGTCGACCTCATCATCTCTTTCTATCAGGTGAGATAGAGGTCAAATGCATATCTATCATCTATATAAAAAAAGATGGAATAGAAGCTGTCATTAAAATGGCATGTGACAACTTTGTTAAGCATGGTGAAGACCTTAGTTCTTTAAAAAGTTTTGCGGAGGTTGTGAGCCATAGTGTAAAAAATATCAAAATTAGTGCTGGTGTGCTTGAGGAAGATACTATCTTCTAATAGAAATTCCCTCTAAATATTCCTAATTTTAGAGGAACAATGAATGTTCATCAGGTAACTAAAATTGCTTTTCGGAAGCTTTGTTCTTTGCAGCGTTGCTTTTCGGAAGATTTGTTCTTTTTATGTTATATTCCATGCGATATGATATGCGATGCAACGATAAGCAGCATCTGGGAATATTGAGCACAGGGATAGATAGAAAAACTACAAGCCAATTCAACGAGCTGCAAATCGTGAACACTGGTCAACCTTAAGAAATAGTAAATAATGAAAAATGTTATACACAACTGTTTTAGCCATCAAAATGGCGAGTGGAACCTCAGAAATCAACTTAAGAAATATAGCGACTCCAGATCTTCAACATGTACAAAATGACGGCCTAAATATTGACTCCTCCACTATTCACAACAATATGACCAATACTGATGACGCTGCACTTATAAATCAAATCAGTGTTCAGGAGTTTTTAGGTGATAGCGACATTGCCGCACCTGCAAATACGGCTGAGACTCCTTTCATGAAATCACCTAATGTTATAATTTTGGTTATGATTAAGTATGATTGGCAACGATCTACTTTTTAAAACAAGACTTCCCGCGTATTTCACCAAACTAGTCATCTGATACGAGTGTAACTGAGTTAGTGTAGCTTACTTAGAGTAACATTGAGAATATAAATACATTAAAATAAGAAAAATATAACAACGAAAACATAAACAAAAACACGGATCAAATAAATATAAAAAAGGAAATTACACAATAAGATGATAACAAAGAAAATTGTAATACCAGTGTAACTGAGTTAGATAACATTGAGAATATAAATTGATTTACTAAAGGAAATTATAACAGCCAAAAATTACAAAAATAACATCAATTTCGTATCAAAAAAGAAAACACGACAGAAATAAAAGAAAATAAAGAAACTTGTAATAACAGTGATAACATAAACGAGAACAAATACCTAATCATTAATTAACAAGAAAATTTGCAGAATTACAGAATGATCTGACGGTTCTTGTAATATACTTTTTTTAAAGAAAACTTCAACAAGATCTTGCACGTTTCTTGGCCTACTATAGTTGATGAAGATACAGTTGCAGAATTGAGGAGTTTGTCTACTTTGGTAAATCCAAATATTAACAGGCGAGGACACTATGATTTTGATAACTTACCCAACATAAATTTTATGTAGGGTTCATATTATTATTGTTTCCTGTATGGATTAAGATTGACTAGACTGATAATATTACTGAAAATTATAAAAGGTACCGATTTAAAAAAAAATGGCTATGTTAGATATTGGGTCCAATTTGAAAGAGTATAAGCTAAATTTAAAAGTCACTAAACTTAAAATTAGAAACGTCTTGATCTTGACAGCTCTGTGCTATACAAAATCGAGTTTGACGTTTCTTAATTTAAGTGTAGGAAATTTTAAATTAAGAAGACACCGTTTCGAATTGGATCCATTATTATTCCAGGGCAAACTGACTGCCTAGGCAAGAGTTTTTTATGTGTTGTTTTTTTATTTTATATTACTATAAAAGCATAAAAAGATTTTGGTTGTTTTACTAATTCAAAGAGCATTATAATTATGATGAAAACTTTTCTAACATTTAAAAAATAACCGATTTTGACACGAGATTTCTAGTTTTTCGGAAAAAATATAGTTTTTTTATAGGCATAACTATTTCTTATAATATAATTTTTTTATTGATTATAGTTGCACGTACAAGTGAATATGAGAAGTTACTAATTGTGTTTTTATGATTGCCAAAGTTTAAATAATGAAATTGGTTTATTTAAGTTATTACCAAAGAAGTACTTATAAATAAAAGTTTTCTTAAATAGAAGTTATTTAAATTTCTTGAATTTTAAGTGTAAAAGCATAATCTTACAAAAAGGAATGCTAAAATTAGATTGATAATTCTATACCGTTCTTTATAATAGTTTTATGGACATTTGTTTAGTGGAGTACCTAATGATTTGAGATTGTTGAATTTTGATCTCAAAAAGTGGTGTTTGATAATTAAATAATCTTAATGATACCTAAAATTGGCCATATAATTATATTTTTGTCATTACCATCCGCAATTTCAATTACCATCCACCTTTATCTCATTCCTTTCCTTTACCTTATCATTACCATCTTAGCAAATTTCATTACCATCTCGGACTTCATTACCAGTAATGCTTTAAAAAAAACACCATTATAGATATCAGAGTGCCTTTAGCACGAATATATTAATTAAGGGGTCCTTAATCATAAGGAAGTATTAAAGCATTCGTAATTAAATAAAAAAAAATATTGGAGAGAACACCGCAAATGTGCATGAAATGAGAGAACGACCCTAATATGAAACTTTATTATTTACTGCCAAATGTCAAAACGAAAAATGACAGCATGGTATGATGGCTACTGGCCTCCAATTCTCGGTGTTTTCGAGATAATGTCGAGTGCAAGATTAAACGTTAGATTCATACAGTTGCGTCAAATGACTATATGCACTGACGTTTAATCTCGATTGGTAGATTATCTCGAATGCGCCGAGAATTGGGGGCCTGCCGAAGCTAATTGACAGAGCACGATAAATACGAACTTTTCCGATAAAACACGATGGAAACTAATTATGCACTACATCTGTACTTATGATGACTGGATTATTTGAACTTCGATTTAAATTTGACGTTACGTTAAATTTTAAAAAAGTTATATTTTGATATGTCTTCTTTTTAGGGTTCCGTAGCCTAATGGCAAAAAACGGAATCCTTATGGCTTCGTCATGTCTGTATGTCTGTCTGTCTGTCTGTATGTCCGTATGTCACAGCCACTTTTTTCCGAAACTATAAGAACTATGCTGAAAGGTCTGTACATTGAAGATTCAGATCATCAGAATGAGCAACACAACACATATCAATGGTTTTTTTTAATTTTATGCCTGTTTGTTTGTCGAGTTCTCTGTTTTTCTGATTGTATGTGCGCGATAAACTTTTAAACTACTGCACGACTAGCACGACCTGCCCGCGATTCATTTGTCGCTCAGCCCTTTCATATTTGACTAGTTTGACAGAGACACACTGAGCGACAAACCACTCGCGGACATGGCGTGCTAGCCTCCCCCCCCTATGAATTTTAATGCAGTTTTCAATATTGTATTAAGAGGAGTGTGAACCTACGACTTTTCATACAAAAGGCGATAACGATTTCCACCCCTTAGATGATAACCTGCGTTCGCCAATTTTTGATAGGTTGTCAGTCAGAACTAAATCTAGGTCTATACGTTTTGGTTTTTTCACTATAATCAATCATTTCAGTTTTATTGTTGTTTCAGTATTTTCATACAAAACTAATTTCAGAGATTATTTGACTTTGTTGATCTTATAATCAATATTAAAAAAAACGTATAGTTCTAGATTTTGTTCTGACTGACCACCTATATAAAATTGGTCAAAATTGGTACCTAAATATTTAAGGGGTGGAAATCGTTATCACTGTTTGTATGAAAAGGGTGATTCTTGCCGTCGGTTCACATGTTCACAGGCATGACAAAAGCTTTTAGAAATAAAATTGGAAGGGGGTTTAAAAGGGGGTTGAAGATGGTGTGGGAAAAGTAACCCCTAAAATCTAATTATGCATTAAGACATTTATTTACTAAGTGTATAAATATTTGTTTATTTTCTTTTGTGAAGGCTCAAAAAGAAGTTTAAAGGTTAAATCATACCACAAAAAGGGAAGTTCTACATATAACGATCCGACAGGTAAACACTACGAATGCATGTATAAAAGTGTTACTGTTAAGTAATAAATAAAAAGTAATATTTACTCACTACACTTCGAGCTCTCAGCCTTTAAGAACTAGCTCAAGCTTCGGGGTAAACTCACCGTCTAAGTCAGCTCACGTAACGCGATTAACCAAGATGCTGACTTAAACTCTTGATAAAAAAATATAGCACAATAAAAATATAGCGTTGAAAGAGAGAGAGTTATGCGATGTGTAGCTCCGTCTCTGTCACTCAGTCACTGAATAATTAGGGTCTGATGACACTCGACGCTCTCATGTCGGTGCATGCGCCGTGGGCTGCTGACTTTACGAAATTACAGCGTTATTCGGAAAGAAAACCTATATTATTTCTTTGGTTTTGTTGCTCTTCCACAGTTGTGACTGGAGAAAGAGGGACAGGGCGATGATTTTTTTATATCTAGATTCAGGATAAAATCTCAGTTGAGTCGTAAGACTCTTTTAACCTTTTGAACGCCACGGCTGCATGCGAGAAAGCGTTC
Source organism: Tortricodes alternella (assembly GCA_947859335.1). Lineage (NCBI taxonomy): Eukaryota > Metazoa > Arthropoda > Insecta > Lepidoptera > Tortricidae > Tortricodes > Tortricodes alternella. The sequence goes on along the minus strand of OX401973.1, from coordinate 6,656,237 downwards.
CCCGGACGCCGAGTGACGGCTGTAGGCGACAAAATGTATGGAAAACGGCATGCCGTGGCGTCAGGGGCAGCTTGAAAAGGTTAAAAGTTTAAGATCCAGATCTAGAAGATTAGCCAATGAATTGATGATTGATTGTGAAGAATCGGAAAATACAGTAATTAGCAGTATTGAACTTCTGTCAGCAAGTTAAACTAGATTGTCAGCCGGCACACAACTCTTGAGTTGTATGTATTTACGGGTTACGTTATGCCTGGAACCCTTTGCTTATATAAGGACTTCTAGGAACCCTGCTGCGTTCGCAAAGTTGACACGAGGGTACGTTATCATCATCGTAACCCTCAGTGCGTCTCTCTCAAATTAGTATCGAAGAAAGAGATAAGATGGGGGTAAATTTATCCCGGTGTCAGCCTTGCTAGAGCCGTGCTAAATAATCCATTATCTTTGGAAAAAACCGAACAAGTGCGAGTTATACTCGCGTGGAGAGGGTTCCGTGATGAAATGTAATTTTCCTATATTACTTTAAATACCATAGACTTCTTATAGGTTTTCCTGTAATATATAGGTAAAGAACTGTTTTCTGTATTTTTTTAAAATGTTCTGCCCAGTAGTTTCGGAGATAACGGGGGATGGTCAATTTTCGCCTATTTTCCTAAATAACTTCAAAACCATTTATCTTATAAGTATAAAAAAGATATAAAAAAATCTCACAATAAGCCCTTACATTTGATATGTCACACATCATAGTTTGCAAACCGCTTTTTTTATTTTCTCTATCCCCAAAAGTGGCCACCATGTTTAAAATCCATTTATTTACGTTACACGTCCGAGTTGCCGTCACTGACTTACATAATGTGTCCGGTAGTTTCGGAGCAAATTGGCTTTGACATACGGACAGACAGGCAGACAAACAGGCAAACAGATAGGCAGACAGACAGGCAACACGAGTGATCCTTTAAGAGTTCCGTTTTTTTCTTTTTGAGGTACGGGACCCTAAATATGAGATTTTGTTCCCCACAGGCATTAAGTAAAAGTGAGAGTATCTTGACAATACGTTTGTTAATTTTTTATGCCGTTCTTAGCTCAGAAGTCCAGCGTATGAGGTTATCCTTAGAGGGTATAAAAATGTATACCTATAGCAAATATAAGAATATCGATAGAAGCATCGTCTGCTTCGATCTTTACTGTACTTCTAATGTAATTAAGGCTGGGAAGGGTGACCAAAGCTTATTTAAATCGTCGTCGGACGTCGTCTTTCATTTTCCAAAAAGTTGCATGACTATAAAGCAGCCTATGCACCAAAAACAAACACAGGCGTGATTTAAAATGCAGTTTAGTTAGAGCGTTATTAAATTATTACAAGCTATTTATTAACTTTCAATGTTTGTATGTTTGGGTCAAATGTTGCAAGCTGAACTAGAACCACTTCCTCTTATCCTACGGAGCTGAATTTTTACATATTGGTTCAGTTCCAATGACAATGCATTTTATGGGAAGCATGATCTGATTCGCCATCCAGGGTTAGCTCCAGTTAAAGGAACTCTTCAACGGTCAACAGCACTGACACGAAATTTTGTGTGCGCATTTTATTGCAATATTAAAGTGCTATATAAAAATAAACTTATTTTTATATTATTAAGATTCATTTGGTATGATACCCTATTTTAAAATAAGTAGTTAATAAATCAGATTTTTAGAATACCTACTTAAGTGTGCAGTGCCGATATGTTATACTTTGTTCTTTGCTTTATGTTATCTTAAAGGCTTATTACACCTTCCTTACCCCTGACTTACACCTGACTTACGAGAGGGACGCCGCAATACATCATTCGGGAGCACTATGGGAATTTCTCAAAAAGTGGTTTTTCAAAATGGGGATATCGCAAAATCTGGAGCTCGCAAAACGGGGATCTCTTAAAATGGGGAGTTCGCGAAACGGGGACATAAAGAATAATCAGCTCTAATACGATTGTTTGTATTTCATGTAGCATAATATTTGGCGAATCGCGTATTTAGTTTTTGTCAATTCGTCAATTGACAGACAGTACAAGAAGATTGTAAAAGAATTGAAACGGGGAACATCAAAACAAATAGCTGTCATGAAATCGCTACTGAAAGATAAATAGAATTTAGAAAGTTTTTTTTTTAAATAAGAAAAATATTTTAAGTTTAAAGTTGGTGTTTGTTTAAATGTTATGTTTCGAAATAAAGCAATTTTTGAGTTAAACAATTGTTTTTATTTCTAACTAGATTCAGCCTGCGACTTAATCAACACATTTTTTACCTGAGTGTACACGTCCCCGTTTCGCGAACTCCCCATTTTGAGAAATCCCCGTTTTGCGAACTCCACATTTTGCGATATCCCCATTTTGAGAAATCCACTTTTCAAGAAATCCCCATAGTACTCCTGAATGCAATACATTAGATACGTATGGAGATATCTCAATCCAACGTATTGCCGCGTCCCTCTCGTAAGTGACTAATTTAGAAAGGTGTAAAAAGCCTTTTATCCGGTAGAAAGAACAGCTCTATAATGGTCACTGTACAACACTCGCTATTTCTACATGCATACGTATTATGTAGACGCATCCAAGGTATTTCATACAAGGACTACTCTACTCAGTTTATTTCATACGCTGGATCGTACCGCGTTTCTTAGTGCAGTGGTATTTACAGTGATAAAAATTAAAATGCAAATGAAAATATAGTCAATAATAATATAACACATTAACGTGGCAAATATCGCGTCGCGATATTTATGAACGCTTTGTTTTAGCTGTTTCTGTTCATTCGATAAATAAAAAAATAAAAATAAAATCTTTATTGATAAAACTTATTTGACATTAATACAACTAAAGACTAAACATACTGATGGACAAAAATAACACACGTGCCTGAACTAGGAAGTTCCTGTGTTTCAGGCGAAAAAGGACTTACATTACTATCTTAAACAATCACATGAAAAATACAAATAATATTCTTAGTAGTTAGATAAATTACAAAAAAGAAAGTACAAATAAAACAAAAAACAATAACAATAATAACAGAATACCAATAGGCAGTGTTATGAATTTAAACACAAAACAATATTCATTTCAAAACAGTGATCAATTTCTCTGTATCTTCGTAGGACATATTTTGAAGTGCTTCTTGGAGAATTTTCTTAGTATTGTTGTAACTAAGAGGATATATGCCTAATATGGCGTTTAACCTATTGTAAAGAAGTGGTCCAAGATTCGATTCGATGTCATAAGCCTGAATATCTAAAGTTAATTTTGGGACTTCTATCAATAAGAACTACTTTATTGTTAAATCATTTACGACAAATACTTATCTAAGTATTTATCTCATACTATGCCAAACATAATGCGCGCTGTATTCCTTTTAGCACGACATAAACTTCAAAGTAATACTTCGATACGAAATTGCATATAAATATGCAATAAACGAGTCATAAACATGAACTACTCTACTGGTGCATCGATGTTTATATGATATCCTATTAAACACGATGAGGCCATGAAACCCGCGATCACTCTAGTATCAACAAGATTATGGTTTTTGTGGCCATCCAGACTTGCACGCCAGACACGGGGTTAAGTTAATCCGTCTTATCTCTAAGTGCGTCTCTAGTGTGAAGGCACTAGTGTGAAGTGCCGACGAAAGAGATAGTCAGCGGCCCTAGCATGCCAAACACGGGTAAGTATAAGTTAAACCCGTTTATCTCTCTATCTCTTTTGTCGACACTAGTGTGAGAGAGACACACTTAGAGATAAGACGGTTTAATTTGTCCCTGTGTCTGTCTGGCTTGCTCGGCCGCAGTGATGATATTTCCATTACACGTAATCATTTTTAGGGTTCCGTAGTTAAAGTAGGAATATAGTTTCACCATGTCCGTTTGTCCGTCCGTGGGTATTTCTCAAAGTCAAATTACATAGCTTAAAAGTACAAATATAGAAAATAGCTTTGTAACAAAATATATTTTGGGGGTAGCTCCCATACTGTTAAGCAGCATCCCCCATGCTGTGTTGCATAATGCAAAGATGTTTTTGTGTATTTTATTATTATGGTCTGTGTTTTTATTTAACAGCTTGGAAATGCCATAGCCAAGTTTATAAATAACATTTTACAGCTGAACATTCAGCGAGTGAAATTGAAAGTACTATGAACAATAATGTAAAAAATAAAGTGAAGTTACAGTGATAATAAATATGAAACTAGGATGCTGCCAGCAGCGAGCCTTCTAATCAGCCGCCATTACGGGTTCAGACCCCAAAGGGTAAGATTTATTTTCTTATTTGTTTTTATTTATTTATTCATTTAATTCATGTAACCATGTGACACATATTAATGTTGTTAGTTTTACTTAGTCTAGAGGGTTAGTTAAATTTAAAATAAAATAATAATAAACAATACTTAAATTGACCCGTGCTGTGCCAACAGTGGGGCAACAGCACAGCCCAACGCATCACCACATTATGATACTGGTGGGGGCATGTAGTTCCCTACACTGCGTCATATAGACGCAGTCCACCGTGCCTGCGATCATACTTAGAATGGTGTTGGGGCGCCGGGTGCGCCCGGCGCACCAGGGATGCACTGCGCTTGCGCATGGCCGCGTAAAAACAATCCACTCGGGCCTCTGCGAACATCCCAGATGCGCTACAGAAGCGAGGCAGCCCCATTAACACCCGGAACGCGTTGTTATATTGGACCCGGAGGGCCCCAAAGGTCCGTTGCGAATACTGTGCCCACAGGCTGCACGTATAGAGCGAGGTGCAATAGGCTCTAAACAGCGTAATCTTTGCCGCCCACGAGGATCGCGTAAACCTGCGCGCGATCATATTCGCCCGTACCGATAAGGCCCTCCGTTCCCTCTCGATGTCCATATTGTCTTTGAGATCAGCCGTAACCACATGATTATATATTAACCACATGACATTATTGTTGTATGTTATAGAGAAAGAAAAAAAATCTTTTTTGATAATGCTTGTATAGTCAGCGTAATACATTATGCTAAGTATTACGCTGACTGATTTTCATCAAACTTGGAATTAATTTAGTTACTGTAGGTCCTGGAATAGGAAAGTTCAAAAATTCCCGAGGGCAAAATCATAACCGAATTCCACGCGTACGGAGTCACGGGCAGAAGCTAGTATTATACATATGTAAATGTGTTAGTTCGTTCTCTTTTACGTAAAAACGAAGCAACGGATTTACTTGGTATTTTGCATAGCGATATTTGAAGGGCCGCAGAAGGAAAATGCACAATTCCCAAGGGAATAACGATAATCAAGTTGCATGGGGACGAAGTCGCGGGCAAAAGCGGGAGTTACATCAATACATATAAAACAGTACCTTAACTCACTTATAGACAACGCACAGCCTAAATGGGTGGTCCTAGAGGTTTGTTGTGAGAAGACATTCCTCGAGGGCCCTAGAGGTGCACTAAGGAGGGATTTATGAAATTCCATCCCTAAAGGGGTGAAAAGAGGTGATAAAGATTATATGGAAAATACCGCGGGCGAAGCTGTGGCCGTTCCACTAGTATATATTTATAATCCTGGGTGCAAAAGCAAAAGGATTGCCGCTCGAATAGTTTGAGTTTTCTGTTCACTTTGTTGATAATATTTTATTAAATGATACACTGAAAATTGTTGTGGGGAATGAATTCTCACGGTTTTTTTAACCATACAATTAAAGAAGATTTTCTTTTTACCTCTATTTTTAAGGTAAACGGTTTAAGAGAGTTATTGTCTCAAAATAATACAATAGTAGAGTAAATAGAATAAAAGCACAATAGACTTATTTTCTTAAAGCTTAAGATGAATTTATTAATCATCAGTAACACCAATGTTATATTAATAAAATGATAACATAATTAATAGTACTTCACAAAATGTTCATTCATAAATCTACATCTATCTATGTCTCTCTAAAGGCATTGTATATGCGAGCAGTACTAAAAAAAAAACAAAAAATCAAGGCTACTTCCTAAGACAATGTTATGCCATACCTAGTAACCAACCAATCGTAGAGTTTGAAATAAAAAATGAGCTCGTATCTCCTAAGCAAGGATAGAGTCACGATCATGACATGAATCGCGTGGCGGCGTCCGTGCTAAATCGCCAACGCTACGACATTGCACACATTCCCTCAGTCCATGTAACCACCACCAACTATAACATTAATCAGTCGCCACCAACTAACAAAGACATCCATCACGCGCTCAAAACTGCTCTACGTCACACAAGGGTAAAATAAGCGAGCAATGTATGAGCTAAGATGTTTAAATTTCGTGTTCGCATAAATACAGTGCTGCGGGTGACGAGCGGATTACTCGCCGAGGCGTATCGCGATGGCGTTAGAGGGGAGCGGGGCGACGAGCGACCAAGACAGCTATAGCCTGCAGCGGGAGCGGGAGCGAGCGAGCAAAGCACGCGCGCGGGCGGGCGCTCGCTCGCTCAGTTCCGCGCCGCGCGCCGCTAGTGTCACTCGCTCCCGCTAGCGCGCCCGCTCACAATGAAGGCTAAAGGCATGAGATCGAAAAACATGGACAAGCTAATAGCCGCTGTGCAAGCCAGAGAATGCTTGTGGGACAAAAGCTATAGAGGACACAGGAATCGGTTTAAACTGGAGCGGTATTGGAACGAGGTGGCGGCTGAAGTCGGAACGAGCAGTAAGTAGTGTTTTGTTGACGGGTGAACGCCCGCGCCCGCTTGCGTCGCGCTGAGCGGGCGGCCATATTGGCGTTTGTTTTGTTTTTTCTCGAGTTGCGCATTCGGGCGGACGTACGCTTGTAGAGGTACTGCCGATGCCGGTCTGACCGGGTTTTCTTCGTTACGTGATCTGAATGCAACAGATGAGGATTTGTTTTATTAATAGTTTCGAAGTTTGAAAACTAAATTTATAGATCATTTTATAATTTTAATCTACGGGTTTGAAGACGGAATCTAATTAATAAACGAGATATATAAAAATGATTGGAATTCCAATATTTAAATTTCAGGTCTAAATTGCCGCAAAAGATGGAAGAATCTCAAGGATCAATGCCGCAAGGAGATGAAGAAAAACCCGAACGAATCCGAATGGCCTCACTTCCCGAAGCTCAAGTTCATCCACCATCAATTCCTTGCAGAAGACGAAGAAGGAGACGATGATACTAATGACGAAGTCTTCAATTCTTTAGACGACTCTATCAAAAGGCCAAAACTAGGATATACGATGAGGAAGAAGTTCCTTATGAACAAAAGGCGGACAATAGACGTAGATATGAATAAGTTGATAGACCTGGTACAAACCAGGGATATTATCTGGAACCGTCAGCTCAAGGGTCACCATAACTGGTACAAGTTGGATGAGAGCTGGAAGGAGATTGCTCAAGAGTTGGCAGTCACGCGTAAGTATAATCTATTTACTTTTATTCCCCCCTATAAAAGTAAATAGATACCTAATGCCTTTATTATAGACTGACTCTACTATTATGTTACTTCTTTTCCCTCGTGTGTAGAGTACACGTGTTTACCATTAAACGCGAAAGAAACCGAAAAACAGTTACGTTAAATATAAATTCATAAAGAAACTGTCCAGTTTCAGTATTCTTAATAAATTCAGAAGTTATTTAACATAACCGAATCGAAATAATCTGTTCACATTCAAGAATATCGTGCAAAACTCAGCCAAGTATAGAAGTCTAGGCAAACTGATCGATATGTATAGACCTGTCAATAATTCAGCGATTCTGTTTACAGGCGACGAGGCGCGGTTGAAATGGAAATACCTTAGGGACCAAGCGAGGAAGGAGGTCCGAAAACAAGACTCAGAATGGGAATACTTACCGAAACTACAATTCCTGACAAACCAGTTCAACGACTACGAAAACAACGAGGATCAGTTCAATCAGGAACAAGATTTCGATGCGCCAGAGCAAAGCAGCAGTTATTATAACCTTGAGCCCGAGCCTGAGCCCGAGCCGGCGAATGACGTCAGCGTCAAGGATGACGAGTTTGATGAGTTCGATACAAAACCTATTATAATGGAAACTGATTTTTATGACGATGACGATGATGCGCCAAAGAGTCCTGGGAGAGCTGCAGGTCCGGCTGGGGAACCGGCAAAAGATGAAGACATTGGGTTCTTTAACAGTCTTCTGCCACACGTTAAGAAATTAGGGCCAGCGAAAAAGCTGATGCTAAGAATGAAGATTCAAGAGCTTGTTTACAATACTGTGTACAATGAACCTTAGAAATGCAACAATTTATACAGGTCATTCTGAAGACGTAATGCATATTGTTTAGGATACATCTCACCTAAGTTTACAATGCCTGCTCGTTCCTGCAGTGCCGGAATGAAGACATCCACTTTTTATTGATTTGAAATGTATGCTTATATATTTTCAATTTAAAAATGGATACCCTTGTTCCAATAGAATTTAATTGAGATATAAGGGCCTGCAATAAAATCGTTAAAATTCTATACAATTTGACAGATCTTAAGCGCTTTTGACGATTATGAATGTTTAAGATTTCGGTAGGCCTTAAATTATTACCTTTGCCAGGTGACATTGGCAAGTATGGCATTAAGCTACTAGTTGTAGCAATGGTGGTTGCAATATTAGTGCTATCTCTATAAAAATAAAGTAAATTAGCTCTCTGAAATATTTTTGAATTATTTAAGTATATTGGCTGTCTTCAAACGAGTCTGAAACACTGGTTATTCATGACGTCTTCGAAGTCACCCTGTAATAGCCTGAATTCAGACAGTAATAAGTTGTATAATTTATTGGTTGTTTTACAACCAATTACACATATTTTAATTTCATCTTTCATATGCTCAGTGCAATAAAACATTTTAAAACTTGCTATGCATAATAATTTGTGATGAATTAGGAGGAGGCTTATTTGTTTTTATGGTAGAGCTATGTAGAAAAAATACTCAGAAGTGCTTTCGGTACTTTAAAAATTCATAATCATTCCATTTTATTATAATATTTCGTGGTGTGTCTCTTTTAGGCGATTTTCGCGCTTGAATTAATATATTTTAAGTATTATAAAATTGTGTTTATGAAAGAATAGGTACTCAATAAACGCATTGTTTTAAAAAAAAATCTGTATAGTATTTGTTTTGTGCGATGCATCATCCCTATCCTTCTTATTTTATAAATGCGGACGTGTTTGTTGGTTTGTCTTTTCACGCAGCAACGGATCGAAGTGTTTATTTGCATAGTTTAAAGGCTGAAGAGTTACAAAGGCTTCTTTTTATCCCGGAAAAATGTACGGAGAACAGCGATAGCTAAATTCCATGCGAAGTCGCGAGTAAAACCTAGTTTATCACTTAAGCTTGCAACCTAAACAAACAGGTTTTAGCAAAGTGATATAATATATTCTACAACGCCATCTTTTTATCAATAATGTAAAGCCGCGGCATTTATTTTAAGAGCAGTACCATTACCATGATTTTACGCAAACCGTTCTCGTTATCGAAATCTATCGGAAATGCTCCTTGTTGCCGATACAAGTAAAAGGGACCGAGCGATAGTTGTCTATTACGAGAACGGTTTTCATGAACTCATCGTAATGGTACTTGGCTCATACAATCACTATGTTAAAAAGTTCCTAGTTGCATGTAAAAACTAAGAAACTGTGAAAATATAAGTTAGTAAGCACGTTTCCATCCATGTACAAAATCAGCCTAAATGAATCCTATTCTGATATCACAGGCTCATATGAGCGGGACGATATCTACTCCCACGCGAGCCTCGTGCGTGTTAAGACTTACATACATCACACAGCATCAAAATTGCGTGAAGATTTCTCGACGTTTTCTTTCCCCAAAAAAGTAGTTCAGATTCCGTTTATAATTTCTTAGGGCTGAAACATGCGAAGCCGTGTTTGAAACTACAACCCTCTACTTGCAGGGCATCTCTACCGTTAGTATACTATTTAATAGTTTCCTTTTAAATATTTAGCGTAGTTGGCAGTGACCCTGCCTATGAAGCTAGGAAAATATTGTGTAGAGCACGAACGTTTGTTCTTATTCTTGGAAGTTTCCTATGTATTTATTTATCTACTTATATAAGTATGTATGTATAGGTAAAAAACTTAAGTAAAATCTCTCTTGGATGTAGTAGTGATTCGGATAGTTATTAGGATTAGAGTTATTCGGATAGACAATTAGGCATGGGATATTTGCAATTGGTCAAAAATTCAATTCAAATTCTGCTCACAACTACATGCAAGAGGGGCTGTACTTCAGTCTTTCACCTATCTCTAGTAGCATTTTCCGTTGGCATCCATTGGGAAAAAATAGGGAATTCGTAGGGATATAGTTAGTAATTTGCCCAATATAACAAAAAGATTATCATGATGCCCCACCAATTACTAACATTGGGCCATTGTAAATACCGCTACTGTTGTTTAAAAACGGTTGGCTTTTTTTTTTCTTCATTTATATGGGTAAACAAACAGTCACACAAAAGAGTTTGTACATCAGGTTTACTTATTAATAATACATTATGTGCGACCAACACCGTTAGCCACCTATTAACTAGGTATATGAACAAAATATTGAATCTTCGAAGAGCCAACGCGCAAACGCACACACACACACACTCATACAAACACACACACACGCATTGTATACAACGAAGGCCCTATTAGATATTAAGTAACGTTGGCCAATTACCCACTTACCAACGTTGGGGCAATGCGACTTCTGCTACCGTTGGTTTAAAACTGTTGACATTTCTGCATTATACTGTTTCAGTTGGATTTTACAATGGCCCTTGCTTGTAGGCCTTACCTCAAAACGACGGTGAAATCTAACCGTTGTCCAACTAACGAGACCCATGTGGCCCGACCAAATGCCAACACTAAATGCTATTAGGATAGTCGTCTACTACTCGTAACACAAGCGTTTAGAGCTTACATTGGGACTAGATCAATTTGTGTTAAGATTTACATACACACATAAATCCCTAATGGGGTGGGCAGAGCCACAAGACTAGTTGTGGCCACGTTCGATTAATTAGTCCTAAGATGGTATATGATGAACCGTATGGTGACAGGTGATCAGCCCATCGCCCATACAGATAGTCCACCATGTTGGAGAGGACACGTCCCTTAGTCGACTTTTACGACATGCCAGGATGATAAGCATCTGCACGCATTCTATGCTATTTCTTCACTCTCAGTGCAGCAGAGGAGGTGTTAAGATTTACTTTTGCTAAATTCCGATTGATGTTTAGAATTTAACTCTGATTAAACAAGGAAGCGGGCCCTACATAATGTAGTCGTTTTTAGAGCATTACATCATTATCGGCTGTTTTGACCTGAGCCGTACGTAGCTTGTTATTGTTTACAGCGCCGCCTCAAAATATACTGGATGCAAATTGGTTTACTCGAAACACTTCTTAATTGACAAGCCATTCCCGTTTCTCGTGTTCGTTCACATCTGGATGTGTTTGCTTTATCATTACACTGCGTAATGCGAGCTTTAGTTTTGTTTATTGGATTGAACTCCTAATTTAATGGATCCGTGGTTTTTTGAAGATGTTTGAAATGTATTATGAAAATGTGTAAAATAGGCTAGTTTCCTGAAAAAAAAAACTATTTAGTCCGTCATTTACATTATCAAAAACTAATCTACCTGCAGTGTGCTTTACTCCATTAAAATATGTGAATTGCACCTCTAACTAAAGCATGTAAATTAATTATATATCTCATCCATTTTTTTTTGTAATTCTAGAGCATCATGGAGTCGCTATTGTTTTATAAAGTATATACTTTTCGAAGTTTATATTGAAGAGAAAGTAACAAAACAAAGTGATAAATCCTTAACATAGCAACGATCGGTTTCTATATCGCTTCCGCACACCAAAACGCAGAACAGAAGCGGAGCGGAAGCGAGCCCGTGTATGCAATGTGACAAGAATTAAAATGGAAGCTTTCTGGTCACTGATGTGGCTCGGTTCTGACCCGCTCCGATTCCGTTACGCAGCGGTGTCGAAGCCCTTAGACCAAAGATCTCAAAAGGCGGATATGCCTATCAGTACAATTTCGTGTAACAAGTCTCATAGAAGGATGTCAAACGCCAGCGCCATGGCTTACCCCCACCCTATTGCTGATGTCTTAGTTCTTACGACATACATACAAAAGTCTAATATTGCTTGATTCACACGCTATCATATCATTGTGGACGGTGGGGTCGGTGGTGCGGTCTCACAGGTTTTGGAATTGTACTAGATACTTAATTATAATAGTATCACTTAAACAGGTGTCAAGGATCGTTGTTGCCATGCGACTGAATGTGCGATGGTGTCAGATTCGCGTTCTGACACCTCAAAAGTAAGCATCGCGAGAATTGCTTTGAGCTTTATTTCAATGCTTTAGACCAATGTTGAATAGATGCCCAGTGGTGTGATACCCTAACGTACGCAGCGGCTGATCAGCGGATAAACTAAACTAGTAATTTAGACTGTATGGGTAAAGTCATTCGGTCTTAATTTGAACGTGTCCCTCATCGCTGTTCAGCCGCTACGCACGTAAGAGAATTTACATGGCAGAACGTAACCTGTTATTTCACGATACGGATCGGACGGTATTAGGTACCTATAGATGTATTAGCAAGTCCGTTTTACAGGAAATTCAAATTCGAAATTACATTGTCCTTGTAATATCAGCAAATAGAGTTGGTAATGTTACGAAGAAGGTATAAAAATAATGATTAGAAACCGTAGAAGAACCAGAGGTACCGTCCTCAGAGCTTGCAAATTGAAGTGGCCATGTGTTGTGGTTGGAACCCGTTGGACACAGATAAGCCGTTTGTTGTGGAAGTGTTTGGGGGAGACCTAATGACCATCAGTGATGTCCCGGGGTTAAAAATAATGATGGTGATGATGAAGAAAAAGAAAAATAACAATCAAAGTCAATATTGGTCAAAGTCTAATTATGACAACCATACTTCCTCACTTATATGATAAATGCGAAAGTAACTCGTTTGTGAAGTTTGTTTACGTTTTCACGCCTAAACCGCTGAACCAATTTTGATGAGTTTTGGTGTAAAGATAGATTGTACCTCGAAAAAGGACATAAAGCTACTTAAATAATTATTCTACGCAGACGAAATTGCGGGCACCAGCTAGTAATATTATAACGGCGAAAGATTCGTCCTTGTAAAATTATTTTATCGCTTTTCCCGGAACTGCATTTTTCAGTGATAAAAAGTATTATGTCTCTCCGGCCCATAAACTATCTCTATGCAAAAAACACGTCGATCCGTTTCCCTATTGCTGCGTGAAAGAGAACACACCAACAAACCAACAAACACACTTTTGCATTTATAATATAGTAAGAAATTTACCTATTTTAGATTGTTATGCCAACTGTACACCTCTACACATGTGACCCTACGAACTAGCTAATATTATACTTTGGCCCTGCCGCACGTTAGGGTTTTCCCGGGTTATTACTGAGTCCATCCAGGAATTAATTAGCTTTAGAACCTGGAAGTAATTTATTCGTCACGGGCTCCTATAGTTATATCGATTACTATAATTTTATTGTGCCGTGTGTTGTGCATAATATATGAGGAGTGCAGAGGCAATTCTGTAAACTACACAGTTAGCGTCAGCGAAGAGGTCATATGTAATTTGGACCTAATGCCTTTGCATTTACACTCTAAGTTAAATGTGTCTCGTCGCTGAGGCAACGCTGGGGTGTGATTCTTTTAAATAAAACTTTGTTCATGCATTTACGGCGAGTCTTACTTGACCCATCAGTGCATATAAACTTCATGTTCACGCGTGTCTACAACGTTGGTGGTATTCCGACGCATTCGGCCACGGTTGTAGGTACGCAACCCCGCATAATGTCTACGAGCGTGCGGGTCAATTTATGATTGTCGATTGCAATGAGAGATGAAATGAGAGACCAGGGCGTCTATTCCGGAACGTCTAAGTGATACTGCAGCGATCAGCAAATGAGACTAGCATCTCGCTCTTACGCATTACGCATCGTGCGGAAGAGTGGGATGGGAAATCTCGCTCGCGAATCGCTACAACATCACTTAGCGTTCTCAAATAGAGGCGCAGATTTTTAGATAACGTAGCTGTACTGTTAGAGAATCGCCACTAACCATGAACTGTATTGATGCGGCTGCACCCGCAACTTTGTTCACAAATCATCCCACGGGAACACATTATCGGAATAAAAAGTATTCTATATTTTATTTTAAGGCATGGTCTATCTGTCTGCCAATTTTAATCGAAATCCGTCGAGCCAAACAATCGAACATCTTCACATCCTAAGAGGACTGCGAACCAACGGCAAAATCACCCTTTTCATACAAAAGGCGATAACGATTTCCACCCCTTAACCAATTTTGACCAATTTTTGATAGGTTGGCAGTCAGAACAAAATCTAGTAAGAAAAAACTTTTAGTCTCAAAGAACAGTGTTTTTCAACCTTATAGAGTACGCGACCTCTCTACAAGTAAAAAAATGGCGACCCCCGATGACCGTATTTATTTATTTATTTATTCGTAAATATATTTACACAGCATTAGAGTTATGACACTGATAGACTATGAAACTACATTGATTAAATCTATATATATAAAAATGAATTGCTGTTCATTAGTCCCACTAAAACTCGAGAACGGCTGAACGGATTTATCTTATCTTAGTCTTGAAATGTTCGTGGAGGTCTAGGGAAGGTTTAAAAGTACATAGGTTACTTAAATTATTATTTTTCGCAGATGAAGTCGCGGGCACCAGCTAGTTTAAATAATAAAAGAGTACTCAAGTGCCGGTTATCCATCGCCTCACCAAAACCTCAAACATTCCGAGCACACAGCCGTCCATCGCCACGCCAACAAATCACACTCCGTTGCTGATAACAGAAGAGCAGACACAGTGCGCAGCTGGCAAGACCAGTACGCGGTCTCAGTGTTATACTGTGTACCACAGGGACCGACAGTCTCGCCAGTTGTTCCACCAGTTCCGGAGATTAGTACTATGTCAGTTAATACTATGTCAGTGGTTTCAACGACGAGGTATTTAATAACCTGACTTACGCCCGCGACCCCTGACCAAAGATCGACCCTCCATGGGGTTGCGACCCGCAGGTTATAAAACACTTTCCAGACCATAGAGCCGAAAAACAATCGAAGATCGATAATCTGAACTCTGCTTCTATAGCGACACATTAAGGTCGTAAGCATGTGGTAGAGCCACGGGAAAAAGTTAGTAGCCACCAGGGAAATCGCAAGGAGTGCAAAATTGCAGTTTCCCATCGACTCGTCGATATCTTTATTCGAGATCGTTCACCCGCGTTATGGAATTTACGCGTCATGAGAGTACCGAGGTGACAGACTGGGCTTGAAAAGAGTAAAATATAATTTTAAAGCGCAATTTAAATAACCGGTGACTCATTAAATAAGCTTGAATAAAATATTTTATTTACACATATATCATAATACCCCTGCGGCCCTAACATACAAGATACAAGGATAAGTCCGTCTTATCTCTAAGTGCGTCTCTCTCACACTAGCTTCTCGTGTGACTTTGACTGCAATTGTCGTGTGAGACGAAAAAACCTGCATTCGAAATAAAATGTCAATTGCGCATATTTCTTTGACATATCTACAATGTTATTTGATCTCAAACGACATGTCGTTTGAATGCTTATTGTGAAAATAGTTGAATTAAATTAAGTTAGTCTATTTATTAAAAAAATACTCCGAAAGAGCGCGCAGGCCCGTGTGGTCCGCGCGTGTAGTCTGCTCAAAAAAGTGCGAACGAAGCCCTCGGCAACGTCTCTTCAACATGGTGGATGCATCCCGCTATATTTTATTATATTTTTCGTCTTGTTAAAAATATTAATTCAGTTTTGATACATTGTTGTATGCAACTGTGCATAATTAGTCTTTGAAGAATTCGTGGGACTACCAACAACCCATATTATAATTACGACAATTAAATTAACTTAAATTATATTAATTTTTTTAGCATTACAATAAAATTGAGTTTTACAGAATTGTGCGTCTGTTTTACTATAATCTTTGAACTGCACTTTCACAATTTATTGCCACCAAAATGAACGCACACCGAACTGAATACAAACTCGAATGGATTTATGAATACAGTCATAGTACACATGTCAGGGTCGCTCATGATTCATTTAAAAGTTTATTACAATTATCGTGAACAAAACATTCCGTGGACAGTTTTTCATTATGTGTTTTTGGCTAAGTTCGTTCTCTCTCTCTCGCTCTTCCTCAGTAGTGTTAACACATTCGCTGCTAGCCATTTGCACAGAGACTTTTTCAGGTGCCGTATCATACCAGCGGCCCTAACACGCAAGACACAAGGATAAATTAAACCGTCTTATCTCTAAGGCGTCTTTCATGTTTCACGGCGCGGTCACGAAATATCAAACATGGCGTTGTACGCCAAGACAAGTCAGCGCGCCCGCCACCGCGCCCGCTAGTTGTACTTGAAAGACGCCTAAGTGCGTCTCTCTCACACTAGTGCCGACGAAAGAGATAGTCATAGAGATAAACGGGTTTAACTTATCTTTGTGTCTTGCATGTCAGGGCCACAGGAGAGACTTCCAATATGTGCTTGACGCTCAAACGCGTCCAAATCACTTGATACGTATAAAACAACGAAAAACGTACAGATATAGTGAATAATAAGTTTCCATCGGTAAAACTCGGATCTCAATCGGAAGACGACGGGACCCGAAGTGTCAATTAATTATTGTATTCAATGAGTAACATGTTTATATTCATTAATATGAAACTTTATTATTTACTGTCAAATGTCAAAATTAAAAATGACAGCATGGTATGATGGGTACTGGCCCCCAATTCTCGATGCATTCGAGATAATGTCAATTGCGAGATTAAACGTCAGATTCATACAGTTGTGTCAAATGACTGTTTGCACTGACGTTTAATCTCGATTGTGAGATTATCTCAAATGCACTGAGAATTGGGAGCCTGCTGAAGCTAATTGAGAGAGCACGATAGATGCGAACTTTTCCGATAAAACACGATGGAAACTAATTGTGCACTACATCTGTATATGCGTTTGATCAAATTCTTAACTCTTTATAATGTTAGTGTGGACCAATGTAAATGTAGATGCTGAAGAGTAATGGAAAGCGTATTTGAAGCATCAAAAAGTTTATCTTTAACATTTTCTCCGCTTCATGTTTAAAGTACATCTACTCGTACATGTTATTTGTATTTTCACACACATAATAATAAACAGTATTTAGTCTAAATACGGCACAGCAGACATTTAAATAAACTCACTAAAAATTATTCCTCGCTAATATTTGCCTATAAGTCGGCAAACACTGTTCCTATTCTACTTAATTTTATTTGAGTTTGTATTGATGTAAAAAATCAATGTAAAATGAATAAATTATGAACGCGATTATGTCCCGTCTTTATATAAATACTAGCGGACCCAGCAGACGTCGTCCTGCCCGGTGAGTCACCCTTATCATTTAGGGGTATGAAAAATAGATGTTGGCCGATTCTCAGACCTACTCAATATGCTCACAAAATTTCATGAGAATCGGTCAAGCCGTTTCGGAGGAGTACGGGAATGAACATTGTGACACGAGAATTTTATATATAAGATGGACATACGATGCAATACGGCTCATTGTTCTTTGAACCGAAACGAGAGTTGTTTTTAGGGTTCCGTAGCCAAATGGCCAAATTTACACACAAAAATAGAAAAAAAAACAATAAATTTTCGGGGTTCCCCATACTTAGAACTAAAACTCATTTTTTTTTTTAATTTTATTATTTAAATTTTTCGTCAAATATGGATAGGTCTTTAAAAATGATAATGAGGTTTCTAATATCTTTTTTTTAAACTGAATAGTTTGCGCGAGAGACACTTTCAAAGTGGTAAAATGTGTCCCCCCCCCTGTAACTTCTAAAATAAAGGAATGATAAAACTAAAAAAAAATATGATGTACATTACCATGTAAACTTCCACCGAAAATTGGTTTGAACGAGATCTAGTAAATAGTTTTTTTTTAATACGTCATACATCACGGAACCCTTCATGGGCGAGTCCGACTCGCACTTGGCCGTTTTTTTTACATCGCATGATGTTTCAAATACAACGACGCAAAAATCTTAGCCAACGGAAGAGCGCAATACGGGCTTAAGAAAATAACTCGTCCTTCCATATTCAAATGTTTGCCGGTCTTGCAACAAAGCTGCTACTGCGCAGCTCGTGATTCATGAAGACAATTATACACTCAACACCTTTTTGATGGTATTCTAGGCGCTATTCCGAACTTGACCCTATCGTAAGCAAATCAAAGTCCGCATGAAACTATAAACACATAAAACGGACGGACGGACGGCCTTGCTTCGCCATACGATGCTCGTAACCCGTCGCTGTTCGATAAACAAACAACCTGCTAGAAAATTATGAGTTGATGTTATATTAAAATAATATTTCGATCTGTCTTTAATCTGGGGTTGAGGAAACATAAGCGGAAGCGATGTTTTCGCACAGTATTTCAGTCTGGACTGAAAATACAATTTCTGTTGGCAATGGCCAATGGTGAATCTTTATTTTACTTCAATCCTCAATAAAATGCTATTGCCTGAACGAGAACTAGGAATTCCTTTTCTTTTTCTTTCTTTTTTTTGCCGCAGGCAGGCAAACAGGCAGACGGCCCACCTGATGTAAAGAGATAACCATATAAGCGCCACCTCCACGAGCGAGTGTACCGTGACGATATCAACGTCTTGTTAAACAACTCTGAAGGCGCCACCTCCACGAGTGAGTGTATCGCGACCGTATCATCATCCTGCCTCGCCCTGTTAAACTCTGAAGGCGCCACCTCCACGAGCGAGGGTATCGCGACAATATCATCGTCCTGCCTCATCTTGTTAAACATCTCTGAAGGCGCCGCCTCCACAAGCGAGTGCATCGCGTCGATATCATCATCTTGCCTCGTGCTTATAAACATCTATGAAGGCGCCACCTCCACGAGCTAGTGTATCGCGTCGATATCATCGTCCTGCCTCGTCCTGTTAAACAACTCTGAAGCTACTATGCCATCTGAAGATACCATTGCTCTATCATTGGTGTAACTATTAACCTAAGCCTGGCTGGGGAGAATTTAAGGACTGAAATAAAAGATAACCTCTGTTTGTATTTCTGTGATAAGTGAGCCTACAGGACATTACGAGATGGGCCCAGCCCACCTAGGCCTCCACTTAATTACGCAAGCGATTCCTTCCTAAAACAAACGAGTTATCCTCATGTTATCTCTCAATACATCTCTTTCTTCGATATTTATATGTGAGAGACGCACTGAAAGATACGTTGGGATAACTAATCTTCATGTCAACTTTGCTAGAGCCGCAGGAGCCATTATTTCTCAAGTAACTTTTATTATGGACAGTTTCGACAATTCAATTTAGAAAGTTCTATTCTACCCGTTTTCGCTAATAGGACAGTTGTTTGAGAAGATTCTGCAGGGCGCCGGATATATTGGCGTTGCGCGGGGTCACTCGCGTTCGTCTATTCTAGGGAAGTAGAAAATAGATGGAAGGCGACGTCCCTTTCCGCGTCCTATTCCAGAACTTATCTGATTATCTACAATGCAAAATACCATCTGGCTTACTCAGACAGAACAGTTGACGTAGTTCCCGTGTACTATGTTTTATCAGTATAGGGATACATTTGCATATAAATAAATCAGGGGACAACTTTTACACAAATCGATCTAGTCCCAAAGTAAGCTTTAATTAAAGGCTTGTGTTATGATTGTACTATACGACGATATCCAGACTTTTATAAATAAATAAATACATAGAAAACATCCAAGACTCAGGAACATTCGTGCGCATTGCACTGATATTTGCCCTTACCGGGGAACGAACCCGGGACGCTAGCGTTCAGAGACAGGGTCACTCACTACCAATTAGGCTAAACGCGTCGTCGAATATGAAGGGGCTTGTAAACAAGATAGTTTTGTGGCAATTTATTGCTGCAATTTGGGCTATTCCCAAAAATATAACCACATTACCTATTTCATCACTACTGGGAACAAAAAGTTTAAGAGGCGTCTTACAAAGCTAAGCTGGCAATGTCGTATTTTTACGATTTTCTCGATTATTTCAGTGAAATTGATAGTGAAAATCATAATTACAGTTTATTAAAGTTTTGTCGTCATGTCATGAGGCATGCAATTGTGTATTTATGCAGAAAAGTTATATTAAGTGTACACTTTGGGGACAGCCTTTGCAGCAATAAATTGCCGACTTATAAAGGGGCTCGTAAATGGGCTAGATTTTTGGCAATTTTTTTCTGCAATTTAGGCTATTCTCATTAAGATTACAAATAACATCACTACTGGGAACCTAAAGTTTAGAGTAAAGTTTTGGGGATAGCCCGAATTGCAGCTATAAATTGCCAGGATAGTTGCTGGATTACAAGTACCTTTAGATATGAATGGGTGCATGACGTGTTTGTTTTAACTATGTAACACTTATCGAATATAAGACCACTATACTCACATGCGTGACACTATAATATAGTTATTAAGACGAGACGAAAGTTAAATTAACGTCATAAAAATCATTTTCTGCAGCGATCACCTCGTTCAAGGTTCTATAGTCATTGCAGTAGTAACTTATTTTTAATAATATTACGAGTATATAAATATTCTCGAAAGCGGAATTACACGGAACAAAAATATAATTAGTCACATGTAAGAAAAAAAAGCTTGTCGCTACGTCGCTACAGTAATTTGTCAACTTTACTTGACATTTCGTTCGCTCTTCTTTACGCCGTTCTATTATTAATCTATACATCTATCGATATACATAAGTATACCTATATAATAAAATCGTAAAGTGGAAAAAGTTTGTACATGATAACAATTGAAAAATGCCATGATAATGCTACGGTTTTTGAAATTCATGTCTGTTTATTTCCTTTGGTTTGGTCCACATTGGTTTTGTTAACTAAATGTATACGCCCGTGGATAAAAAATAGCGGAATTATAAAAAGAGTAACTAAATATTTTTTTTAATTTAGATTCTCAAACGAAGATTTCTCTATAAATTTCAAATAATGTCAATACATGAATTAAAATTGCAATCGTTAGTAATTGAAAAAGAAAAGAAAAAAATATAACAAATAATATTTAAAATTGATAACAATAATAAAAATAGAATAATAACTACAATATTAAATAATAATTAATAATTAGTCGACTAAGGGACGGGTCCTCTCCAACATGGTGGACTATCTGTATGGGCGATGGGCTGATCACCTGTCACCATACGGTTCATCATACCATCTTAGGACTAATTAATCGAACGTGGCCACAAGTAGTCTTGTGGCTCTGCCCACCCCATTAGCGATTTCGGGCGTGATGCTATGTATTAAATAATTATAAAACTGTTGAATATTTATAAACTTTTTTACATAAGTAAGTATTATAGCGCCGCGGCGCAGTCCAGAAATGTTAGGCATTATTGTTTAATGGTATAGTAAAAAGATGGTGATGCCGATTACTCAACGATACTCACAAGATGTAAGACGGTGTTTTTAAATACTTTTTAGTGACTAATTAAAAGTGCTTTTAGTGGTGTTTAAAGTTGTAAAAGTTGATCGAGGTTTCAACAAGGACGGGCTTATATTCTTTTGCGTAAAAGTGAATTTCTCCGATTTTTTTACAGTTGCCATACCGAGATATTTTTGTACAGTTGCCATAAGCATAAGGTAGGTATTTGGGTCAGCGGTGATTAAAAAAGTGTGTTTAGAAAACTATATCCGACGCTAACCAAAGTATTCAGCAGACTGTCTATAGTTTCACACATTTTTACCCGCCTACAAAGAAGTATTATTAATTAGAAAAAAAAAAACAAAATACCCGTCATACCCCAATTCTTTCGCGCGATACACATTACCCTCCTTTACTCGCCTAGTTGGATAAACAATAGTAGTTTATGCAACGGTTGCATAATGATAGGCCTTAAAACACTAGTGCGGTTTTCATGAAACGAGCCGCAGGCGAGTTTCATAATAAGATCGCACGTGTGTTTTAAGGCCAAATTATGCAGAGTTGCATACATAACTTTATCTACACACATATTATAAATCCTCCATGATGGGTTCAGAAACAATATTTTCTGGCAACAAGTTATTTGTTGCAATCGTGGCTGCATATTTCCGATATCCGGCGCATTTTCACATCACACACACACTCCGAGAAGACTACTTACTATTCATATTTTCAACTAAAATGTAAATTACAAACAACTTTCTCTATTCAATTCAACAAAATTCTACTTTCGTTCAGCAAAACGTCAACATGGCGGCAAATACGATCTTCCGTCAACACCATTTTTTTTAAAAATCATAGACAAACGGATGAAGTCTCTATTCTCACGTCACTCGAGATCAAATATTGTGCAGTTTATATTAAAAAAACATACTGAATTGACGTTTCGTATCAATAACTTTTTAATATCTATGGATACTAGAATAGAGACCTACTTGAGTTTTGACAGCTGTTCCAAATTTAATCTCATTTCTTTACTAAAAACGATAAAGAAGTCATGTTATTTCTTTATCGCAGCACTGGTTTTTCCTAATTGGTTGTCAAAATGGTGGTCATTTCATACGGTTGTTGATTAACCAATGGAGGTTTTATGATATGGGTGTAGATAAAGAAGATTTCGGTAGTGAAAACGATGATGTACAAAAAGTGCTTACAATTGTAAATATGCTTTATTAGTTTACAACTTGACTGTAAGAAAAAGCGTTTGATAATAGAATTTATATTCACTTTTAAAGTTATGTAAAATATTAAATCTTGTTCATCAGAAGGGCCTAGTTCCTTCACTGTAAACAGGAAACCATTTAATCCAAATAAATTTGTTATCGCAAATATACATTAATTTAGCCTTGGCGAGGTTTTCATCACTTCTTTATAATAAATTACGCTTGTTTATTTTAACTGCGCATAAATAGGCCAAGTTCTAGTTAAATGTTATTCGGAATATTAAACTGATCGTATGATATTTGCGGCCTTCGGGGTTTATTACAATTTCATTGGTTTGAACGAATTCTGCGGCTTTGCGGTTGAATTTGTGCCGATTTTTATTTGAACTTAACACTTCTCAGGCAGCACATAAGCTTTACAAAAACTTATACAGCCCTATAAATCTCAAAATAGAGTTATAATCAGAGGCGTATTTTAAGATTTGGCGCCCTGGCCCAATTAAAAATAGATAATGAACGATGAACGGCGCCCAAAGCTGAGCGCGCTCAGCTTGGTCCAAGCCGCCCCTCGCAGCCTGCCGCCCGGGGCCATGGCCTCGATGGCCCTAGGGTAAATACGCTTCTGTACGTCTAGCACGAAATACCCCCGAGTCATTTGTCGCTTAGTGCATCCCTTACATATTTGACTAGTTTGACAGAGACGCACTGAGCGACAAACGACTCGCTGGCATGTCGTGCTAGCCTATACACCCTGCGTGCTGCTTGGGATTACATTTACGTTTTCTTTAAGTACCTACTTTAGTAAAGTCTCAAGGCAGTTCTAGACTATCTATAATAATAATAATATCTAGACTAGATACATCGTAACAAAGGACTCATCAGCATCATATGCCTATATGCACACTGCGCACAGGCCTCCTTTCATAGTGAGAGTGACTGGGTAGTAGTCGCCACGCGTCCCCAATGCCGATTGTGGATTTCACGCATCTTTACATTACTTTATAGATGCTTGCAGGTGCCCTCACGATCCTCCGCGGAACTCAATTCCGCACATCGGATCCGAAAATCTCAGAGTCAAGCGAGCCGGACTAACGAAGATTCGTGGCTATCAAATGTACTTTTTGCTTAAAGATTTAGTTAGCTTAAATTCGGAAACCACGCCTTTATTCCCGACTGGAGGTGCGTTGGTTAGTGATGGATTTTATCTATTACTCCCGCGCATGAAAGAGGCGTACTCTTAGGCATTATGTGTTTGGCGTAAGCGCCAAATCAATTAAATTTCTGCAAGGAAGTAACCGAGGAAGGAATTCTAAAAGTGGGCTACCAGAACATTTAAATGATAATTTATCATTTGGCAAAACTTAAATCGCCATGAAAGACGCTGTCGTTTAGCGACGCCAAAGTAAAATGTGAAAAGTTAGAGATAACTCTGAAAGACGTATCGAACAAAGTTGTTCTAATCGAGTTTTTGTACTACCGGATTGATGATTAAGTATATTGTCAAAAAACAATATACTTCAATTGGTCTCCTTTGCCTTCAATAGCTCGCATAGCTACAATTGGAGCCGCTTTTTACAAGTTTTCTAACTTGCAATGTTTATCTGTTAGTTGGTTTGTTTAGGTCAAATCTTGCAAGCTGAATTAGAAACAATTCTTCTTATCTTACGGAGATGAATTTTTACATGTTGGTTCCGTTCCAATGACATTGCATTTTTATGGTAAGCATGACCTGAATCGACATCCAGGATTAGCTCCACGTAAAGGAACTCTTAAGCGGTCAACCACACGAAAAAACAGCTGGTTATAATTTTTTAACAAAAACTTAGTATCGATGAAGTCTCTCAATCGGATGTTGTAATAGTTGGCGAAGCCCGACATAAATATGCCAATAAAAACAGCGCGGACAAAAGGCGTGCCTGAAACCTTTTTGTTTGTTATGAAACATGTATATTATCTTGTTGATTGTTCGTATCTATTGATATAAATATCCGTCTGTCCGATACGCTTTCGTAATCGCGTGTCAAGGGCGCCCCGAATAGACGTCCGTCCCTAATCCGCGGGTTTCTTACGTAATCTCTTTTTCTTAGGAGTTATTAAGGATTTGATTTACTAATAATATTAATGCATGTTGTTTCAATCTAGATTTTTAAAGATTGTTTTTGTATCGTTATTATTATAAAAAGAAAACACTTTTATATCGTGAGAACCTTGTAGCTAAGAAGGAAATAATGTCCTAAATTTTCATTTTTGGAAATTTTATGAGATCGGAATCGATAATTAGGTCACATTCTAATACAATAAAGTAACGCTGTGGCCCTAGCAAAGTTGACACAAGGATATATTAAACCGTTTTATCTCTAAGTGCGTCTCTCTCACACTAGTGCCGAAGAAAGAGAGAGTCAGAGGGATAAACCGGTTTAACTTATCCCCATGTATGCTAGGGCCGCTACTTGGATTTATATTCTGCAATAATATTCAAACATAACGTAACCACAGCAGTGCACTGAACTTCACAATTCCAAGAAAATACATTACTAAATTAAACTCCATTTCTATTTTATACTCAGATTTAACGGTTGGAGCTTACTCGGAGAATGGATTCAGAATATCAAAGTGCAATTGACACATTCTTTGCCAAATTCAGAAACGCCACTTAAGCATTAGATTAGATATTAAATATCCCTCAACTAGTTGTCAACCTATACAGAAACGTCACTGAAACGTCACTTTAATTAAAGCTCAATTTGAGTGGCCTTTCTGAATTCGGCCATCTAAACGATAACATATAAGTGAAAATGAATATAATAAACAATAAATGAATATGAATATGAATATGAAAAGGACGAAGTATTTACTGCGGCCCTAACATGCAAGACACAAAGATAAGTTTAACCCGTTTATCTCTCTGACTATCTCTTTCGTAGGCACAAGTGTGAGAGAAACGCACTTAGAGATACGGCGGTTTAATTTATCCTTGTGTCTTGCATGTAAGGGCCGCTGTAGTGCATTATTGTTCGAACTAAACAGAGATCGCCACATCGATTACGTACGATATATGTGTGTGTGTGTTTGTCCGAGGATAGCTTTCACCCGTTCTTCATGAGGGTACGTCATTCTTTAGCAAGCTTTTATTTAACTGGCTTCATTCGTATGTCTGTCTTTCTGGTTCAAAATTTGTAATCCTTTTTTCAAACACTTGCGGCATCCGATTGATGTGAAATTTACCTATATAACTTCGGTGAAGATACGCGATATGGTACCATAAGCTGGTCTGATGATGGAGCCGAAAGATGGCTATAGGAACTCCTGAACTAAACAATATGGCCCCGTCGAGTTTGGACTCTTTGGGTTTGTTACGACCATTTCTATATCTCGATGAAAATGCGATATCATAGTAAATATGGCAAAACACAATAAATAGTAGTTTATGCAACGGTTGCATAATGATAGGCCTTAAAACACTAGTGCGGTTTTCATGAAACGAGCCGATAGGCCGATTTGCATACATAACTTTATCTACACACATATTATAAATCCTCCATGATGGGTTCAGAAACAATATTTTCTGGCATCAAGTTATTTGTTGCAATCGTGGCTGCATA
Source organism: Tortricodes alternella (assembly GCA_947859335.1). Lineage (NCBI taxonomy): Eukaryota > Metazoa > Arthropoda > Insecta > Lepidoptera > Tortricidae > Tortricodes > Tortricodes alternella. Next base: position 6,629,855 of record OX401973.1, on the reverse strand, counting down.
TTTCCGATATCCGGCGCATTTTCACATCACACACACTCCGAGAAGACTACTATTCATATTTTCAACTAAAATGTAAATTACAAACAACTTTTTCTATTCAATTCAACAACAATTTACTTTCGTTCAGCAAAACATCAACATAATGGCGCCAATTCGATCCTCTGTCAAGACCATTTTTTTTTAAATCATAGACAAACGAATGAAGTCTCTATTCTCATGTCACTCGAGATCAAATGTTGTGCAGTTTATAATAAAAAACATACTGAATTGACGTTTCGTATCAATAACTGTTTAATATCTATGGATACTATAATAGAGACCCACTTGAGTTTTGACAGCTGTTCCAAATTTAATCTCATTTCTTTACTAAAAACGATAAAGAAATAACATTACAGCACTGGTTTTTCCTAATTCGTTGTCAAAATGGTGGTCATTTCCTACGGTTTGTGATTAAACAATGGAGGTTTTATGATATGGGTGTAGATAAAACATTTTTCGAATGTGTGTGTTTCGAACCTCATTCAGGGTAAATTGTTCTTGTTAACACAATGGGATCTAAGTAGGTTTAAAATTATTAGGTAATGTAAGACAATCAGGCCAAAAGAAGGATATGTATGTAGAGCTTGTCTCAAGAATAAAAAATACATTATTTAATAAGTGTCGATATACCTATTATAGAAGATTAAAACGCAATGGTTTCCATTTGCATGCTCCTGCTTTAAAATTAATGTGCACTGTAAATAAATGTATTAAATGCGTATAATTCCGATTACGCATAATTCAGCTAAGATGCCGTTGAAAAGATAAGCAAGTGATAAATTCCACTAAATCATTGATGCTCGGGCTCTAATTCGGGTCGGCTGAATGTCAGCCTTAGATGAGTCTGGCGCAGTCACAGCTGTCAGCTACACGGTTATAATAATGCAGCATATTAATAGTATTTGAACCGGTTATGTAATGGTGTCCTCTGCTGCACTGGAAGTGAAGAAATAGCATAGAATGCGTGCAGATGCTTATCATCCTGGCATGTCGTAAAAGTCGACTAAGGGACGGGGTCCTCTCCAACATGGTGGACTATTTGTATGGGCGATGGGCTGATCACCTGTCACCACACGGTTCATCATACCATCTTAGGACTAATTAATCAAACGTGGCCACAAGTAGTCTTGTGGCTCTGCCCACCCCATTAGGGATTTCGGGCGTGATAATATGTATGTATGTAATGGTGTAATGCTAGTATCACATTAACACCAACATTTTGCCCGCAACTTCGTACGCGTGGAATTCGTGATCAGGTGCTGTTTTTGGGGGTTCGGACGGTTCATGCTCGCAAGGACTATTTAATTGTTTTAGTTTTGAATTTATTTGTTTTGTGCGATATCTGAACCTGACTAGAGAGACTTCATAGTGTTCTCTATACTATATTTTATAGTATTTCATATTCGTTGATATTCTACAATTGATTTTATTTTATTTTCATTAGTCTAACAATTATCATTTATTGCTTTATTACTTTGTAATGTTTGTACATAATTTTATTTGGGTTATTATATATAATGTAAAATCAATGTTTTAACTTGAATAGATGATTTTCTACTAAGTATCTTGCGGCGTTTCTACTCAGTAATGATGGTCCTGTCCGAAGCGCTGGTACATTTAACCCAAAGAGCCGGCAGGTGGCCAATTTGCTGAATAAATGATTTGAATTTGAAATCGGATATCGCTGTTCCCTTGGGAACCGTGAATTTTTCCGGTTAGATGGCACGAACTACCTGCGAGTCTTTGGGCGTCACTATCAAACTATGCAAAATTGTAAAGGACGAACGAGCGAAAAACGACTCAAAGGTAAGGTAGGCAAACATGAGTAAACATTATATACATTGAGACAAGGGTCGTTATTTGACATTGGACGGTCTAGCTAGGTGATACAGAAACCGAGCATTACAACGTTAGCATGGTAACGAAAATTCGCTTTGTTTAGTCACTTTATTTTCAATGTAAACTTCGCAAAGTAAGATAAGGACAATGATATGATATAGACGCTAGGGTATACGTATGGATATTTATTTCAATCTGTTGGGAATCAAACACGTGCCCTTTGCAGTCAAGCAGTGTGTGTGACTACTAGCTCAACTGCTTTAGCCACTTGAGGGCCTTAATTCTGTATTTATGCAGTAACTTAATACGCACGTATACGATCTTTATGAATGAAATACGGGGGTAGTTAGGACTTCAAGGCCGGATTCAAATAAACTAATATAATGAACTAATCTTTAGGACCTCTGTTCGTTGGCTTAAGTAATAAAGTACATCATACCGCTCTCGGGATCACGGAATTATTCGGAAATAGACTCAATTGTGTAAAATGTAAAGCTCAGTTTTCCATAAGCGTTTTTAAGATTCTTCTTTAAGAGCTTCTAAATTATAACCGATATGACAGGCCCTGCTGCGCTACAATATCTCTCTTCCTAGCGTTTTTCCGGTCTACGCTTACGCTACGGGGTACGCTTTGACCATGATCCCGGATTCGGCAGGTCGAGTTATTACAGTGGAGCGACTGCCGTCTGACCTCCTTAACCCTTGTGACAGGGGAACCAGACCAATTGAATCATGGTTACACATTTAGTTACCCAAATGTGCAGATTTCCTCACGATGTTTTCCCTCATCGTAAGAGCATCGGTTTCCGCAATTCGCAGGCAGATAATGTACATAAGTTATAAATACTCATTGGTACATGGCAACTGCTTGGATTCGAACCCAGACCTCACGATCACGAGTCAACATCCTTAGCCATTAGGCCACCGACGCTCTCCTGCTGCGCTACAATATGTTTTTTAAAGGGTCTCGATGTCATTATATATCTTCGAGATCAGCGATGTATTGGCAGCGATTCTACATGCTCTGGTGTTGCTACTCGTAATATCTTCAAACTAATTCCATCAGCGGAGCCGCCTGCTTCCCTGTCTATGGCAGAGCACAATAAAAAATAATTACTCCTTTACTAATGACAAAAATAAATGATTGGTTCCAAGTCAATGATTAAACGAAGTTACCTGTAAGTGAAGTTCGATTGTAATTATACGACTTGTTTCGTCCGAGATATTAGTATCGATAGCTTACTTAGGTAGTAACACAGATATGTCGCCTTGCAGTGTGTGTTACAAGCCTTATATTTTAACAATTCATAATTGAGATCTTCGTTTACGCTACCTATTCGACGTCTAAATTTACAATACACTGAATGCCATTCAATAATCCCATTGTTAAACGGACTCAGAGACGTCACGGTCTCCATGTGTAGTCACGTGGAGCGAGCGTCACGGACTGGAATAATACAGTGATCATACTAATACATGATTACGAATGATTTATAGCATAAGACCCCTTGCCAGACCAAATGCAACTATAAACGTTATGCGCCTTTCGTTGGAAGATTATATTGGTTTATAATGATAAGGAATGTCTGATTCTAGATATCGAGAGAGCGTTGAATAAGCTTCGTGAAAATTAAAATGGCGTTTCTTTGTACAAGAGCAATATATTTGGTACGGTTGTGGGTACAACGCGTGTCGTCAAAAGCTTGAGAAATAATTCGTAACTTTAAAAAATTACTTAAGTGTTTCTTTATCTTCAATATTTTTAAAGATAGTTTTGCAGGTAATGGCGTTTTTAACTTTAAAAAAAAGGAGGTTCTCAATTGAGTTTTATTTTTTTCCGTATTCTTTATTCACACGAATGGGAGCTCATGGGAGTACGGACAGGAAAGGATTCTAGAATAGAAATACGAGCGTAGCGAGACACGCTATACAGTCCGAGACATATATATTTTGCTCCCAAGTGAAACACTTTGCTTTTATCTGCGGCACGGTTAATTACAACAAATTAATATTGATTTATGGATTTAAATACGTAATAATTAAAACAAATCATTAACAATATAAGAAAATGGCCACTTGGATCCTGCTACCCAGAGTAGAATGAATTCTTTTAGAATAGGACCAGTGTCAAAGTATTTTCTCGTCAGCACAACGACGAAGTCTACTTTACATAATATCTTAAGATTATCTCTCATCTTGACTTATACAATGGCGCTGAGTATCTTCCTATCCCGGAGGATTTCAACCACGTAATAGCGACAAAGTTATACAGTGAATGGATTCTGTGTTATTTATAATATATACTGTAGCATATTTTTCCAATGCCACTTCATAAATTATAGTTGAACACAATATGAACCGCGCAGTCGCTTTTTTCGCAAACAGCTTTTGCGAAACATGTCATTTCGCGTAAAAAAAACTATGTGGCAGTAAGTTTTTAGGACATTATAAGATGTTAGATAAGATAACATTTGCTTTATGACTAATCTGAAAGGTAAATAATTCAAGCGGGAGTCATACTATCCAAAATAATTATTATTTGAAATCAGGGCCGTCTTAAACTAGGCTGGGGCCCTTGGGCACACAAGAATTTGGGGCCCTTGTGGAAAGTAAAAAAAGCGAATTAAATAAATGTGTGAGAGAAATTGTCGGTCCTTCGGGGCCCCCTAAGAATAGGATATACTGGATATTAAAATTAACCTAGTATGGTTTAATAATAAATTAAGTAAGTACATAACATACATAGCCAGTCATTTAAAAATGTTGTTTTGAATAAATAAAACTCTTCTTGTTTCCTGCATAGTTGAATCTGGCGCACCCAGGCACGATCCAAGCCAAAATTTCGTCAGTTTCAGGTTAACCGCCTCCCTTTTGGCATATAGTTGTGTAAATACAATTAATATAAATTATTATTTCAGTAGTACTTACGTCGTCGGCCATAGCACTTTTGTTGATAGAGATACGAGATTTATTCCTTATGTTACGCCAATACGAGCATTAAGAAGAGTAGAAAATCACTATGATTTATTTATAAGGGGTTTGCGCACAATACAGTATTTTTGTTAAGTATTATATATTTATAGCTGTTTTTGAAAATAAATAAAGTTTTTTTTTCTAATAGTATTTGTTCATACAGTCTAGGACAGAATGATCTTTTGCAAAATGTTTGAATTTAAAACTATTTACAGTTAAATAATGCTTTAGCTGTATAACTCAAGTGTAGAAAAATATTACGTTCAGAGAAATAACAAAATATTTAATTTGATTACGGTGAGCGTGCGACAGGTTAGTTTTAAAACAGACGTAAACTAAAGATAAATCGAAAGCTGTGTAAATACTATTTTTATAATTATGAAATGTTACTAAAATAAACGTGCGACTTCTCCAACTAAATATGTGGAACTGCTACGATTCTTAAATTGTTTCAGAGGATGTCAGCAGGTTCAATGTCACATCACATTCGGTTTATCCATTAACATTAATTTAATTTATTATCTGTTGGTTTGATACTAAACGCCATTCGTAAGCGTAAAATATAGTGCAGATTTTGTTAATTTGTACCAATCGCTTTATTTACATACTAGCTGTTTCACCCGCATCGAATTCTGTTCACAATTTCATGGGTTTTTTTTTTAGCGCGAAACCCTAATTCTTTTTCTAAAATAAAAGTAGCCTTAGTTACTCCTTATAACATCAGCTGTCTGCCAGTGAAAGTGCCGTCAAAATCAGGCTAGCCGTTTCGGGGATTAGTGGGGACTATTACTGCCCAATCTCTCTCAGCGGCCCTAACATGAAAGACACAAAGATAAGTTAAAACCGTTTATCTTTGAATACCCCTTTCGTCGGCACTAGCGTGATAGAGGTTTCACTTATCCTTGTGTCTTCAGTGGCGGTGTAAAGGGGGGACGTAGGGTCCGCCCCGGGTGCCAAGCACCAAGGGGTGACACCGAAAATCACTCGTACATCCAAAGAAGGCGCACAAAATCTCCCTCTTCAAAGTCATATCAATAAATAACTACCACCAAGACATGACACCAGACACCATAAGCATGTTTAATATTTGGTGTTTTATTTTAAGTAAGGGTGCTCAATACAAAACCGCCCGGGGTGCCAATGTACCCTACGCCGCCACTGTGTGTTTTGCATTTCAAGGCCGCAGGAGAATAGACATATGCGCAGGAGTGCGACATATATTGACTGATAATGATAGTAATATACTCAAGAACAAGTAAGTTTCACGTAGGTATTGGTTTATGTTATGCGGGCAAAAGTTAACGCTTCATCTGCGCAGGAGTCGCTTATCGCTATCCCCTCGGGAACTGGGCTCTCAATTGTCTTTTGTGTCAAAACAAACATCATGTCAATTCGTTGCTCCTTTCCGATGTGAGAAGACATACAAACTTTCGCATGTCATAATTTTAGAATGGTTTATAGTCCTAAACTCAGTTTCTGTATAAATATATTTGTTCATTAAAATTAGGAAATTTATAGCCGAGATATTGGTTTGACTATACCTGCTTGAAGGCATTTTAGCCTATATTAAAAATAAAACGGCTGCAGTATCTTCTTATTTGCAAGGTGGTCTTGGTAAACGTATTTTAGAAAAAACTTAACTGATGTTCTTTTCACCCGTTTGTAAATTGTATACTTATTGATTAATATTAATGGGAGTTATTTTTCCCCTAAATTTCACAAGTAAATTCATAAATTGTATGTCTCAAGACAAGTTCTATTTATTAGTAGGAACTGGTACAAAATTAAAAAGTTACAATTTAGAGACTTGTGGCCGAATTCAGAAAGGCAACTCAAATTGAGCTTAATTAAAGTGACGTTTCAGTGACGTTTCTGTACAGGTTGACAACTAGTTGAGGGACATTTAACTACTTAATATCTCAAATGCTTAAGTGGCGTTTCTGAATTCGGCCATTCATTGGCAACTTTTTTTTTTAATAGAGTTTAGAAAAACAACTAAGTACATCGTGCTTAAATATGCAAATACAAATACTTTTATCTACACCCATATCATAAAACCTCCATTGGTTAATCAAAAACCGTATGAAATGACCACCATTTTGACAACCAATTAGGAAAAACCAGTGCTGCGATGAAGAAATAACATGACTTCTTTATCGTTTTTAGTAAAGAAATGAGATTAAATTTGGAACAGCTGTCAAACTCAAGTGGGTCTCTATTCTAGTATCCATAGATATTAAAACAGTTATTGATACGAAACGTCAATTCAGTATGTTTTTTTAATATAAACTGTACAATATTTGATCTCGAGTGACGTGAGAATAGAGACTTCATCCGTTTGTCTATGATTTAAAAAAAAATGGTCTTGACGGACGGCCGCCATTATGTAAAAGAGCCCGTATGTTGACGTTTTGCTGAACGAAAGTATAATTTTGTTGAATTGAATAGAAAAAGTTGTTTGTAATTTACATTTTAGTTGAAAATATGAATAGTAAGTAGTCTTCTCGGAGTGTGTGTGATGTGAAAATGCGCCGGATATCGGAAATATGCAGCCACGATTGCAACAAATAACTTGTTGCCAGAAAATATTGTTTCTGAACCCATCATGGAGGATTTATAATATGTGTGTAGATAAAGTTATGTATGCAACTCTGCATAATTTGGCCTTAAAACACACGTGCGATCTTATTATGAAACTCGCCTATCGGCTCGTTTCATGAAAACCGCACTAGTGTTTTAAGGCCTATCATTATGCAACCGTTGCATAAACTACTATTATCTACACCCATATCATAAAACCTCCATAGTGTAATCAAAAACCGTAGGAAATGACCACCATTGTGACAACCAGTTAGGCAAAACCAGTGCTGCAATGTTATTACAGTATCGATTTTAGTATCGAAATGAGATTAAATTTGGAACAGCTGTCAAAACTCAAGTGGGTCTCTATTCTAGTATCTATATTAAACATCTATATTAATATCTATATTAAACAGTTATTGATACGAAACATCAATTCAGTATGTTTTTTTAATATAAACCGAACGACATTTGATCTCGAGTGACGTGAGAATAGAGACTTCATTCGTCTATGATTCGTCTATGATTTAAAAAAAAAATGGTCTTGACGGAGGATCGAATTGCCGCCATTATGTTGGTTTTTTGATGAACGAAAGTAGAATTGTTCTTGAATTGAATAGAAAAAGTTGTTTGTAATTTAGGGAGTGACTGTGTGATGTGAAAATGCACCGGATATCGGAAATATGCAGCCACGATTGCAACAAATAACTTGTTGCCAGAAAATATTGTTTCTGAACACATCATGGAGGATTTATAATATGTGTGTAGATAAAGTTATGTATGCAACTCTGCATAATTCGGCCTTAAAACACACGTGCGATCTTATTATGAAACTCGCTAAAGCTCGTTTCATGAAAACCGCACTAGTGTTTTAAGGCCTATCATTATGCAACCGTTGCATAAACTACTATTATTTCATTACCATAATACAAATATAATGCCATAGGTACTGTATTAAAAGCTGCGTAATGAAAAAGATGTTTCAAGTCAGCTAGCTAGAGTTGTGTTTTAGATCAATTGTAGATACTGTTTATTATGGTTTCATTTTAAGTACGGTTTATCAATAGAAATTATATTATGTTTAGATATATAATTTATAAGCATTGACGAATATTGGCATTTTTATAGATACAGAAATTAGGCATAGAATATGGTACATATTTTTATTTAATGATCGCATTATTTACCGCGCTTGCAAAACTGAAATTTAAAAATTGTCTTTGATAAAGCATAATAGAAATTTTAATATGAAACCGGAATTTTTGGATAGATTTGGGTACACTTATGGGTGGAATATCATTCCACATAAGATCGCTGTGTAAAGAAAAAATCTAAGAAGAACTATATTCGCTGAAAAAAGTATTAAAAATACACTACGAAAAATAAACTGCAAAATAATCCTGATATTGCTTTTTGAATTTATAAAAATACCCTAAACTTTTTGTTGACGTTCACAGTCATGATAGTCACCATAACACATTCCATTCTACGAAATAAAAATAATAGCGGAAAAATCCGCGCGTGAAAAAACATACGCATAAAAATTACCGTTTCTCTGTTTTCAAAGGTTGTAGAATATTTATACTTTTGGATACACCTTGTTCGTTCTGTGTCCATTTCATGGTGTCAATCCTGAAAAACTCGTCAGTGACAATCGGGTGGATAATGTCGATCGCTACATGCTTTATGGTTTTATCGATAATTGCATCGATTGATTTAAGATTGTTTGATAACAATTGAATCTGTTTCTTGAACTACTTTAGTGCTAAACTTACCTTAATTCTCAAAGATTTCCGCTGTGTTCCAGTAAGAAATCCAAATGAAACCACTAAGGCACAAACAAAAGCACTTAACGACAGTCGGTTTCAGATTACTGTCAACAATCGACACTGGAGTCTTTTATTCTCGAATCTAGTCGATTTCGAACCACAGCGACCGCACTCGTGCGCTCTCCAGGCAGAAGAGGCCAGATTTTCACTCATAAAAATAACTCGCCAACGAAAAACATCGTTTTCCGTAATAACGTAAACATTTGGAACGGTTTATCGTACCGGTATCTTTGACATCGCGATTTCAACTGGCTAAATTTACCGGTGTTGATGGTACCGATGCAGCGCTCGCCGGATGAATCGATTGCTTAGTTATGCGCTTGCGATTAATCGATCCGAACGAGTGATCGTCCGATAACGCTGTGCAGATGTTTTTTGAGTTTTTAAATTTGGAACGGTACGGTCAACTTTATGAATGGGTTGGAGTACAGGAGGCGGTTAGTTTACGTTGAGAAATAGTTGAAAGTAATGCACGCGTTGGTGTTTCGTTTAAGCTTTGGAAGCTGTTGAGTGTATGCAGGTTATTTAATTTGGCGTAACAAAGTACTTATTCATTTGATGTTGGTTGTTCAAATGCTTTATGGAGCGACCTATATCTATATTTGTTTTATACAAAATTAATAACATTTAAGTATATTTTTTTTCTATTCAAACGTGGAGGATAACTTAGCGTATAATGTAAAATGACACTACGTGTTTTTTTTAATGTTTAATTTCAATGCCTAAACGAATCATTCAAGAATCTCGATCACTTTGGTATACATATTATAATTATAATTCCCTGTAAACAAGTAGAACCTGTGTATGGTGGCATTATAAGAGTCGGCAAGAATGTCTCGCTTCTGATAGAAAGTTCTCTATTCATTCAGAATGCAGGCCGGTAAATTTACCGTTTTTCCATACTTAAAATCTACCGGCCTACATTACCCTACTTACTACCCATACGGTAACATAATAATCTTCAATTCTTTACATGTATCACATCGCTAAAAAATAGTAATAATTACACAGGCCAGGCACGGATAGATACCGGATTTCATTTAGGGAGAGGGAAGCAATTTTTGTGTGATCTTCCAAAGAATTCGTTTTACTTCGTTAAAATCGGGGGAAAATGCCTTTAATTATAACTTATTATTTGTTTATAGAACAAATTAGTATAATACTTTGTTTATCGGTCATGTTTTGAGAAAATGCTAATTATTTGTGGCATATATTTTATTATACGCGCGGCGCTTATCTCTTTAACGATTGTCTAAGGGAAAGTTATTGCGGTGACGAAGAAATGAAGATACTTTGCGATTCTAAGAGGTCTTAAGTTCATTGGAACCTGTAACACTTACGCCCTTTTCGCATTTCACAGCAGAATGCTGTCCTTATTTCAAAAGGTCGTAAGTACATTACAATTTCACTGATATAAGTCTTTTTGATATTGACGGTAGGATAGGAAAATGGGAAAACTGAAGCTTTCACCCTGGTATTGTATCGTCTTACTTGAAATAAAAGTGTGATTATATTTCCATAAAAGTGTTAGCTTGTTTATTTATACCAGTATTAGATTATTATCGGTCTGTTTGCGTTAAGCTTCAAATTGAAAAAATAATCTCTATCTCATTCATAAACAACTATAAGAGCTGAAAATAATAAGAATTATTGAGTAAACTTAGTGTATTTATTTTTGTATTTGAATTTTATTACATAATACAGATAATTACAAATGACGGACATATGGCCAAATTCACAAGGGCGACTCAAATTGATCTTTAATTAAACTAACGTTTATGTATAGGTTGAGGACTAGTTGAGGGACATTTAACTATTTAAACTCTAATAAAATGCTTAAGAGTAGTGTGAACCTACGGCTTTTCATACAAATACAAATGTATTAAGGCAATAATGGCCGAATTCACAAATGCCACTTTAGAGGTCTGTGAATCAACAGCAAAAATTACCCTTTTCATACAAAAAGAGATAACGATTTCCACCCCTTAAATGTTAACCGATGTTCACCAATTTTTGATAGGTTGTCAGTCAGAACAAAATCTAGGTCTATACGTTTTGGTTTTTCAACTATAATCAATAAATTCAGTATTATTTTTGTTTTGGTATTCTCATGCAAAACTAATTTCGGCGACTATTTGTCTTTGTTGGTTTTTAAATCAATATTCAAAAAACGTATAAATCTAGATTTTGTTGTGACTGGCAACCTATCAAAAATTGGTCAAAATCTGTTAACATTTAAGGGGTGGAAATCGTTATCTCCTTTTGTATGAAAAGGGTGACGTTTGCCGTTGGTTCACAGTCCTCTTAAGTGGCATTTGTGAATTCGGCCATTAATGCCTTAATACATTCCCTACCAGTCAACTACTAGGCTAGCAGTTTAGCTAATATACTTAGAAGCTCCTTTTACTGATCATCTATCTACTCACGGTAACATTAATCATAATGCTATTATTTAATGCCAATTAGGGTATAAATTAACATTATGAACATGTATATAACCGTCTCATATATGCATAGAAATTTCATGGGACACAGAATACTCGTAGGGGAAGCCCGGGCAACACGTATAATGTGGGTAAGAAGAATAATCAATTTTACCAAAACCCAATAGAAACGTAACTGGCCCCCAATTCTCGGTGCATACGAGATAATCTCACAATCGAGATTAAACGTCAGTGCATACAGCCGTTTGACAGAACTGTATAAATCTGACGTTTAATCGCGCAATCGACATTATCTCGAATGCACCGATAATTGGGGGCCTGGTCTTGCTCAGGTTGGTAAAGCAGTTATGACAGTTCATCCAAAACAATACGATAATGTCCTTTTTGTGGATATAGATATAAAAGTTTTTGTCTGTTTTGTCACGATTTTTAGAAAGGTTTGCTTTTTGTATTAGGTGTCACGTATTTATGAATAAGTGTTGTTGGATCGATTACGTGTTAACTTAGTTTAGTTTCAATTGTGATTGTAACCTTTTATGCACCGGTTAATATTTTTCATCTATAAGACAAAGTTCTAATATGGGCGCATCGCGCAAGGATATGGGCAAAACGGATGACTATCGAATAAAAGTAGATAAATACAATAAATAGTTAATAGATTCATGTGTTACTTTGCGGAAATCCTTATACTAGAAAATTGTAATTACTTTGCTATTCTGCGAACACAGAAGTAGTTACAAATTCCTAGTAAATACAATAATCAAAATAAATAAAAAGAATACTTCTAAGTTGGCAGGGCCCCGCTAAGTTAAAAATTAAGAACCTCTTCTTCTAGCTAGCTTCTAGCTCTTCTCAGCTTCTAGCAGTTTGTTTTTGAAATTTTATTAGCATTTTCCAAAGGTTATTAAATATAGTTTAAACTAAAAGTATAAAGAGTTTTGATGATAAGCAGGTTGTATTTTTTTTACCCATTTCCTTAACATATGCGTGTTGCCCGGGCTTCCCCTATAGATGAAAAATCATTTCCCAAAAGACTAATGTATACATTAATAGATTAGTTTGTTTGACCTACTTTGTCAAATTATGATTCTTAAGAGGCATAGCGAACACGATTACTTTTAACTATTAGGTACCTAAGTATAATCAAGACCAATACCTATAAATCTATTTTAAAGTTCATGTTTAAATTATTGTAGAATTATGAGCGACAGTAAAATGGCTATTTGCGAAACTGTATCAAACGCTTTGTAGGCACGACTACCAGTCTGACATTTCCAACATCTGAGTTCTGCATTATCGATTGTGTTTGTGAATACATTCAACAAAACCAGCGTAGCGTGACCCGTCATGCTCAGACCAAAACCCCCCTTTATTCCCCAATAAGTTTAGCGAGAGGGAGCCCGACAAAGGTCAGCTCAAATAGCCAGGGATAATAGCATACACGCATATCACGCACACAATAAAACACCCCCGCGCAGCCGCAGTAGCCGACTACCCCACCCTACTCACTTGTCGTCGAGAACCGGCGAAATTCTTGTACACCCTGTACTGACGTCCAAAAGCAACAACTTGCTTCAACTAGACGACTTTACGTGTTAAATAACGTTAAAAATAACCTTAAATCGCGCTAATGTCGATATTGCTTACGGCTTTTACTGTTGCTTTGTGTTTTCCTAATAATATAATTCTAGAATAAATTTCGGATAAACAGTGCGGAAATGAAATTGAATTTCGAACACGGAACGAAAATGGCGGACGTTTCGCGCTCGCTGTAGGCGTCGATTCCAAATCCGAACTGGATTTTTTAAATCTTTTCGAAAAAATATGGTAGTGAGGACTTTGCGTACGGTTTAGCGATTGGTCGGTGGTGCAAGGACACTTGGAAATCGATATTAGGTTATGAACGTTTGAGGAGTAGGTGCTAGGTTTTACGCTGTCGCTGGGGAGCTGCTGTCGATGTCAGAAGAAGAAGAGGAGTAGACTCGCGAGCTTCGAAGCGATGACGACCGAAACGGCGACGCCTACTCAGGTAAGTTTGCCGCATTCGGCTGTAGGCGCTTTGTCTACAGTCAAGGACAGTGACGACAGATTTAGACTTCAGTTATATAATGAGTTCTATTGACTTAGTTGATTTTTATTGGTTTTTTTGTGAAATTATGTTACTTGCACGACTTGTTATCAGTTTAATACCTACTAGGTATTTTTATATCTGCAATAACGTATTACACACTCAAGCCCATTGATATTTGCTTGAATATAATTTATGAAATTACCTTTAGCTACATCATTATCAACCACTTACTGAAACTCTAAATACGTTTCTATTCTCGTCCAGACTTGTGTAATTTGTGTCAAATTTATGAACGCGTCCAACAGCTACGATGAAATCATTAATTTACTTTATGATTGCGGTTCAATTTTCCAATCCTTGCGTGCTTTATTGAAATAGAAATAAATTGTAGAAAGAATTGTACGGGGATTTACCCGGGTCTCGTCTGCGGAATATGACGCAATGGATGAATACCGACAATTTACAAGTGGCTAGAACAGAAGTTAAAGAAATAAAGAATAAAACAAAATCAAATCAAGAACGAACTTAACCCGAGATGCTATTCGTCATCCGTTTTTTTTTAATATTAAGCAGGGTTGGCGCATTATCAATCAGTTTACCAAGTTTAGATATAGTGGCGATCTCTTCTTTTCTCAGTCTCAACTTTAGCTGAATTTCTTTTCTAAACCTATTTCCTTCCACAATTACATCAAAATGTTCATGTAACATGCCAGTGATACCTACCTCATAGTCATAAGGGCTTTCCAAAGTCTATTCTGTGTCAATGTATGTAAAAATCAACCACTTAAAAGATATTCTAATATCATTCAGTAATTTCAGTCTGCAGATGTCACAAATTTCTAATTAACCGTCCTCTTCAAACAAAATTTGCAAAGACTCCATAAAATAATACGATACGTAATGATGTTATCGTTTTCCCAGTAGAATGCTTCCCCTTTGGCGTAGTCTGGAAGAGTTCCGAAGCAGCGTAATCAATTGAATTACGATGGGAAACGAACTGTCATCGAATTTGTCTGCCAGAGCTCCGATATTCGAAAGGCAATTGGAGTCTGTAGCTCAGAAATATCTGGCAGTCTTCAGGAGCGCGATTATCTAATTGCCGAGATAAGGCTAGAAGACGATTCGTTGACTGCAACAAACCGGTTGCAGTGCGGCAAGCAGGTCGTAGTCTAATTACATGGCTGAAGCGTGGAGGAAATGGATCGATAAGACCACGTTCATGTCCAGCTTAGCGCTGTCTGCTGTTAATCAAACCACGACAAAACGAAGGGGTTTCAAGCGGTTTTCGATAGTTTTAAGGCCTTGTAGATTTGTGACGATCTAGGCCAACTTTATAGATATTTTTTAAACTTTGATAACTCGTGAGGTTTTTGGTATAATTAAATGTCAACTTGAGTGCATCAGTCTTTACCGCTGTCTTTACGGCCTAAAATTTGTAAGCTCTGTTAATATGACGGCATCCTGAATATAACATAGTTTCATTACTTTAGGTACCGTTTTTTTCCATCTTCGGCATGTTTTTCAACCTCTTTCAGACCCTTTTGTAAGGTGACCTCAATTTGCCGACCCATTAGCAGCGCCCTTGAACGTATCAGGTTACTGGTTTCATGTACCGATTATTGAGTTTATTTACGAAGTGCAAACAGCTGATGTTCTATTTACGATACTGTTGGTATTTATGTGTATTAAAAGAAATTATCCATAGCTTGAAAGTGCGATGGGATTCCATCTGAAGCGTCGTTTAAGAGTTATTTTTGTTGTACTTAATATATTTCCACGAATTACGCGACTTCATCAATGTTATGTTACTGGTATTTATAATTTAGTATTTCAGTGTTAATACACACGAAGGTCAACAAATTCTATTAACGTAGTTTTTTCTGCATCTTCCTTCCGTTTGGTAACTTATGGATAAGTTTGGAGATAACTTACTTTTCCTCTTGATCATATTAGCTGTATTATTAGGTTGATTTATGATGTATGTTTGGTTTTCTCTTCGATTTTTATTTTGATAATTTCTTATTTACGATCTTTGCTTTTGTCGGTAGTTCAAGGTAAAGATATTAATATCTTCTCATCCAACAAACCACTTTCTGTCTTTATTGGCTGTTTAAAGCTTGGTTCTACTAAGTATACTTGGTAGCTCTCTGCGCATTTCCTTAATCTTTTATTCCATTGATGTTTCTACAAAATTAACATCTTCAATACAGTGAATACGCTGTTAGGTACTGTACCAGTGATCTACATCTTCGGCCTCTTCATGACTTACCATCGGTGAGACAGGGGTGAATCGCTGGTCAGTTTTACAATAAAAAAAATCTCTTCTCTGTTCATAGACTTCATCTCCGGTTCTGCTGCAGAGGCAGGACAAAGGGCAATCACATCAATTACGTTTGTCTAAAGTTGCACTTAAATATGATTATTTCTTCCAATTTATTGGTCTAAAGCCGTAATATTGGCAAAAGTTGTAATAAAAACCTTCTCTTACTACTAAAATATCCAAATAATTGAATTAAAACGAGCTAATTGGATTAATACGTTCTAGAAATATAAAGGCTTGTTGGACGAGGCGTGGCGTGTCACGGTCATCGTATAATTGACGCACGGCATGGGACAATTTTCGGGTGATAAATTTTTTATGGAGATTTGTTTCTTACTTTGGTTAGCTTATTGCAAGAATACTCGTATACCTAATAGGTAAAACTATTAAGAAAATACTATTCTTCTTGTTCAAATTCTTTCACCATCACGTTACTGTGTTTTGGAAAATCAATATTTTCTAACATGGAAAACTACATGTTTTCACTGTTATTTTCCATTCCGTATTTGGTAGGAGTAGTATTAAATTCAATTATTTCTTTGTTATGTTACCCAGAAAATTATCCTAAAAGACTTATTTCATTAAAGAACTCAAGTTTATCTCGTATCCTGAAAAATAAAGTGAATTGCGGCGAGAAACACCACACATAAACACCGTATTTATTTTATCGGCATGGACGGTAAATTTTAATAAAAGGGTGCATAATCGAAGCATTTGTTTATTTTATACATTACGGTTTATAATCAATTTGATTGGATTTTCCTTAAGAATGGTTTTAATAAAAAAATGAAAATTTTCAGTGATTGCGTTAGACCCCATTTTTTTGAAAGATACAACAAAATAGTGGAACAAATTGGACGGCACCGAGCTTAGGAGGATTCATCTCTGGATGAAATAATGTTTTTACTACTTTTTACCCGCGTAGAATTTGCTGATCCCTCCTTCGGAATTCCCTTGGTATGTGCGCTTTTCTGGAATTCTAAGTGTCCTAATTGTCCTTCCGCAGAACGCAAAATAAATCACAAACCTTGAAGTAGGTATATATTCCATCTTCGATCCACTGAACCCACTAAAACATATTATTCAAGTATCGTCGGTTTAGATTGTAAAGCTTCAAATATATGTACTTCATGTTCTGAATGCGGCCCTAACATGAATGACACAAAGATAAGATACACCGTCTTATCTCTAAGTGCGTCTCTCTCACACTAGTGCCGACGAAAGAAAGAGTCATAGAGGTAAACGGGTTTAATTTAACTTTGTGTCATTCATGTTAGGGCCGCTGAGTACCCAAGCGACGACGCCGATATGAAGCAGGGGCGCCGGGCACTTGCGGCGACACGCTCGCCCGACGCTTCGCGCTTCGTTCTAGTGGTTAAAATTAGCTTATTTAAAGCTAAATTAAATGTTTTTATAGATGAAAACTGTGTACCAACTACGCCAAATACTCGTTCAACGCACTAAGTGTGTAATATAACAGTGACTTTCGTATTCTGCTGTAATTACCGCGTTTTAGAAATGCGAAAGGTATGTTTGCTTACGGGGGCATGCCGGATTGATTTGCCCTGTCGAGGACGGGATCTGCGGCCTTCTGAGAGTTACGAGTCTTAGAAAATGAGATAATATTAGGTACCTATCTGATGACTTCAGGGATGTATATAAAAACTACTGAGTCAAAACGCACCGGTCAGCGAATGGACATTGTAACACGTTTTATCTTAATTGTAATGCTTATTTTATTTGTTTGAATTTTTTATATTTTATTGACTTTGTATTGTATCTGGGATATTGTACGTATTGTAATAATTATTATTATTCAATTCTCACAAATGACGCTGTACTTGTAATTTGCAAAATCCCTTATCCAGTGCCTTAGTCTGAAGATTTAGCAAACATTTCAGGTAGGATATTTTCGTAATAGAATATGGTAATCCCTATCGAAACAGGATTAAGCTCAGCTCCGAAGTTGATCGAAAGCTGACAAGGAATATTGGTTAATTTGATGATATTTGTTATTTCAATATTCATAACTTTGAGATAAGGCTTAGATTATCGATAGCAACGATTGTCATTCGATCTAGACAGGGTTGTTGTGGTCGAGTACAATCCCTTCAATAGGTAAGTTTCCTGAAATATTCTCATTAGTCTGTCATTTACATTATAAAAAAAATATTGAACGCATACTTTTTCTTTTGTCACTTAAATAAAAAATGACGAAGATATAGTGCGTTGAAGTTCCGCGTGACGTCACAACTTCTCACACTTTGTACCAATAAGTGACGTCATAAGTCCCCACTCCCGAAGTACTTTTATGCGCGTTATCTTTGTAAATTTTGATTGATTTGATAAAGCAAAAATAAGTGTTCAATATTTTTTGATAATCTAACTGACGGACTAATTAGATTTTTTTTATCCAGGAAACTTCCCTATTGGAACAACCAAGAAAATAAACGAGTAAATTGATTAATTTCGTTCTGTCTACAGAGGTCGTTACGAGCTCTTAATTCTGGGCAGTTTCCGCCGTTAACTGAACTGCTCGGCAAATTCGTATTATGAGCACGCTAAAGCCAGCCTGCTAACGGGCACTGGAGTCAGACGTCACTTCAAGCCGCCCAGCGTAGGGTTTACGCACTCTTATCTTATCTATGCGTAGCTACGCCACATACGACCATAGTTTTTCGTATTAAGACCTCAGGGCTGCAAGGAATGTTCTCGTTCAATATGACCCATTTCAATCGGTGGGGAAACGAACTGAATTATTATCATTACCAACCAGACAATCTCATTTGAGTTGCATTAACGCAATCAGATTAGCTATAGATATAGCTATAATATTACGCTGCTTATAATTTAAAGGAAAGTATAAGTATCAAACGGATATTTAAACACTAGCGGTACTTACACTTTGAACCCTTATTCGCCCATACAGGGGATTCAATTTCTAAAAATCCTTTTTTAGTTCTAAAAGAGAACTACTAGCCAAATTGTTCACGTCTCTAAACCTAGGAAATTGCTTTTAACCGGGATAAAATATTAGCGGGGATTATGGCGTAGTAACTCTCGAGGCGAGACAGCATAGTGCGCAGTTTCGCTTGAAATCCTTTCGAAGAAACGTGACGAAACGCAGTATCTGGCTTTCAATTTAACTTACAATATTGTTCCATGTTAATATAAAAGCGAAATACTACTCACTGACCAATCACGAAATCTAAAAAACCGGACAAGTGCGAGTTAAACTCGCGTGGAGAGGGTTCCGTGATTATATGAAATTGTTATGTAAAATGTTACTTAAAATACCATAGACTTCTTATAGGTTTTCCTGTAGTCTATAGATAAAGAACTATCATCTGTATTTTTTTCGAAATTTTAGTCCCAGTGGTTTCTGAGATAAGGGAGGGGGGGTATGGTAAATATTCGCCTATTTTTCTAAATAACTTCCAAAATATTAATTTTAAAATTCAAAAAAATATATATTTAAAATTATCACAACGGACAGACATACAGACAGACACACGAGTGATCCTATAAGGGTTCTATTTTTTCCTTTTGAGGTACGGAACCCTAAAAACCGGCCAAGTGCATGTCAGACTATGCACAGTGTAGTGTTCCGTACTCCATATTCATGTCTGCGTCTGGCCCCAAAGCACACAACGCTAATTTTTTTTAAACATAATATAATGCGCGATAATCTATGCTTTGGACGTAGGACGGCTCAATATAGATGATTTACAAATTAGAAGTTATTAACAAGTTAGTCGCATATAATTCATAAACCAATGAAGACTACTTACCTACTCGTCATAGTTTTCCTCTTAATTCCATTATATAAGCTTTCATTTAACATATTTTTCCGATTTTTTAACCGACTTCAAAAAATCAGAAGGAGGACGTTCTCAATTCGACGCGTATATTTGTTTGTTTTTTTTTTTATTAGAATACATAACTCGAACAAAAATTAAACCTTTAGAGCCCAATATTTCCTAAACGGGCCCCCAAATCAGAAACTTGGTTATAACATGCTCATAATCGTTTTTAATGAGCTATATAACATATTCTTAATCACGGTTGTAGAATACAAATCACTTTTTGACCCTTACTTTACACGTGCGTAGCGCGTAAAGTGAAATCGAATTCTCAATTTTATTCTTTATCTTTGTGAGCGAAATCACATTAACAATCGTTCAACATAACAACAAATAAAAATATTTAGATTTAATTAAGTTTATTTAGGTTATTATTGTATTGTATTATGTTCCTGAATCTTTAAATAAACCCTTTGATACAAATAAATAAATAAATAAACATCTCAACTTTCTAACTTAAATAGTCTTCGAAAAATTGTGACAGTGACAAACAGACACGTTCAGGCGGATATGACAAAACTATAAAGGCAGGGTTTTTTGCGTCGAGCCTCCCCGGATTATAAATAATATTTTCATGCCCCCTTAATTATTTTTGTGTTATTAATTATAATAATTATGTTATATTTACGAGTTAAATTGTAATTTTTTAGATAATGCAATGCATTCCGCGTGCCCCTTCCCCCTTACCATCCACTCTACGCCCCCCTAGGGAGGCGCACCCCATTGGTTGGGAAATCCTGCTATAAGGGTTCCTAGATGGACTACGGAACCCTCATAACTAACTAGGTTCCTCTTTAGTGTGTAGAATTCCACAGTGAAAGGATTTTAGTAAAATACACCCCTAAGCAAGTAAAATTGGGGTCCAAAGATTGTATGAGAAATACATCTTAAGAGAAGTGTGAACCTACGGGTTTTCATACAAAAGGCGATAATGATTTCTACTCCTTAAATGTTAACTGATGTTGACCAATTTTTGATAGGTTGTCAGGCAGAACAAGATCTAGGTCTATACGTTTTTGTTTTTTCACTATAATCAATAAATTCAGCGTTATTGTTGTTTTAGTATTCTCACACAAAACCAATTTCGGTGATTATTTGACTTTGTTGATCTTTAATCAATATTCAAAAAACGTATAGACCTAGATTTTGTTTTGAATGACAACCTATCAAAAATTGGTCAAAATCGGTTAACATTTAAGGGGTGGAAATCGTTATCGCCTTTTGTATGATAAGGCTGATTTTTGCCGCTGGTTCCCAGTCCTCTTAATAAAGAAATTAGATTTGTTGCGAGCTATTAACGGTGTAGATATGGGTCAGAGCTATAAGCTCTGCAAATAGACTTAATCAATACCTCCCCGCTGGGCTAGACTTACCTGACACTCCGATAAAGTCAGACAGTCTTTTATTATTTCTATCTTTAGAATTGTGTACTGCGTAATAAGTAGATAAAGGTAATGGAAGGTTCCCAGTCGCATTTGATTTTGTTTAAGTCAGTTTATTCGTTGGTTCACTTTAATAATAATACCTCGGATACTAAGATATTCTTTTTATTTTATTTATGTATTTACATACATTTGACGCGGTTAGCGTAGTTGATAGTAATCCTGCCTCCAAAGCTAGCGGTCCGTGTTCGATCCCCGGTAAGGACAAATATTTGTGTGATGACCATTAATGTTTGTTCCTGATTCTTGGATGTTTCCTTTGTATTTAAGTATTTATTTATCTATATAAGTATGTATATCGTCGTGGGGCTAGATCGATTCGTGTAAAGATTGTCCCCTGATTTAATCTATTGATCACACATTGATCTAATTCTGAACTAGGATTTCCTGTCTATGCGTATGAAAAAACGATACGAATAAAATATAAATCTACATAAACGTATGTAAGTAAATACTTAACAACCATGATTACACTCGTGCATTCACGCTCATCACACAAAGTTTGCCCCCAGCGGGTTTCAAACCCGCGACCCCCGGCACAGTAGGCAGGAGGCAGTCAGATTGTATTTCTAAATCGTTATTAGATACTAAAGGTCAGGCATTTGAGAACTCGTAGGAGCTATGCCTGGAACCTAAAGGTCAGGCACCGCCTCAAAGTGAGCTTTGAATTGTGTAAGTACGGTACATTTTTCAAATTAAAGAAATATAGTGCCCGGGCGCGGGCCTTGCACTGTCCACTCTAGACCGCTGGCGGTTTGCGGGCCACCCCTCTCCCTGTACTCTCCGCGCTCCCCCTCCGCCATTTGCTAAACAATTTGAGGTAGTGAATGACGGCGCGCTGTCGACTCGCTGACGACACGCTGTGCACTCGCTGACGCCCCGCGGACGGCTAGTGGATGCTCGACCAATGCATAGTGGACGCCGCGAGCTGACGGCTAGAGTTTGGACATAGTTATTTTCTAATCAGATCGAGTGCATGTTAGTTGCTCCATCAAAAGTGTACTCGTATTAATTGCTGTAGTGAATACCAACTACTTCATTACCCAATAGATAATGGATCATAAATAGTTCAATGCTCCAATACTATTAGACGTGGCAACGAATTGAGCGAACAGTGGCCCGTTTCACGTAGCTACAAGTTAAGTACAATTTTACAAGCAAAAAGTGGCATTACCGATCGATGTCAGATACCATACGTTTGACTTGCAGTGTTGCTTGTTTTTTCCTATAAAATTGTAAGCTGTAGCTTTGTGAACCGGGCTATAGCTTTAAATTCAACATTGCTTTGTATTGTTTCAAACTGTCTTCGAGATCTAACAGTGAATAATATTCTATAAACGCCATATCCTATTTGAATCGGAAATAAATGCATATAACAAATCGATCTTGTTAATATTTTTTCTTTTTAATTTTAAGTACTAATGAAGATCTAGATACATAAGTTTTTGTGGCAAAAACGTCAATTAACTAGGGACTTCCTTTCGATAATAAATTTATCGATAACTGTTTCAAGTACTTATTTCAAAGTGAAATTTCATAGTAGATTGGTATTAAGTTCACTGGATCAAATAGAAATTAAATAAAATGCTGATCCCGACCCATGGATATTATATAATGATAGGTAATATTTAATTTAAGTAATTCATAGGCAACCTTTTTGGGGATTTTAATATTCAAATACACAACAATTTTAATAAATAAATAGTAGTTTATGCAACGGTTGCATAATGATAGGCCTTAAAATACTAGTGCGGTTTTATGAAACGAGCTTTTAGCGAGTTTCATAATAAGATCGCACGTGTGTTTTAAGGCCAAATTATGCAGAGTTGCATACATAACTTTATCTACACACATATTATAAATCCTCCATGATGGGTTCAGAAACAATATTTTCTGGCAACAAGTTATTTGTTGCAATCGTGGCTGCATATTTCCGATATCCGGCGCATTTTCACATCACACACACTCCGAGAAGACTACTTACTATTCATATTTTGAACTAAAATGTAAATTACAAACAACTTTTTCTATTCAATTCAACAACAATTCTACTTTCGTTCAGCAAAACACCAACATGGCGGCGTCCTCCGTCAAGACCATTTTTTTTTAAATCATTGACAAACGGATGAAGTCTCTATTCTCACGTCCCTCGAGATCAAATATTGTGCAGTTTATATTAAAAAAACATACTGAATTGACGTTTCGTATCAATAACTGTTTTAATATCTATGGATACTAGAATAGAGACCCACTTGAGTTTTGATAGCTGTTCCAAATTTAATCTCATTTCTTTACTAAAAACGATAAAGAAGTCATGTTATTTCTTTATCGCAGCACTGGTTTTTCCTAATTGGTTGTCAAAATGGTGGTCATTTCCTACGGTTTTTGATTAACCAATGGAGGTTTTATGATATGGGTGTAGATAAATTTTATTATTAACGTGTTTCTTACACAAAAACTTCTTTTAATGCTATTCAATCGATTTCCATACTAATCTTTGTACTGTACAAATTGTACAATAGGTAAGCAAGTTGCATGTTCATATTGTACGTTATCTTATAGTCATAACTGCGATTAGAAAGTACAATTTATCGATTAATTAATATCGTTCGGGAGTCCCTAGGACAATTTTATTCGTACCACAAAAACTTCCATGTCTGAAGATATTCAGACATGGAAGTTTTTGTGGTACGAATTAAATTGTCCTAGGGACTCCCGAACGATATACGGCACAAATAAAGATTAAAAACAGTTTGCAGCCTCAAAAGCGCGCAGACGTCTGTCTATGAAACCAACATTTAAAACTTTTCATCACACTTGCTCGGAAAGGCTGTTATTATACGCAGGCGTACAGAGCAGCTGTAGCCTATTTACCTCCCAAAGGCAGTTATGGATTTTGTATGAGTTATAACTCCCGCTGACGGCGGGGCGAGCTGCAGCCGGCGGGGCGCGCGACCGCAAGCCGGCGGAGCTGCCCCGCGCTGATCGCAACGTACTTACAGTTTATGAACACCCACCTGATGGTAATTCACGATGTAAAATGGGAATAAAATTAATATATATACTTTTTTTTGTCTAATTTTTATTTCATTTCCTCGCAAATGTGATGAAAAACATTGTGTGTATCACGGGCAGTAAGGGGATAACAAACTCGAGTCATAAAAGCACTCGCCTATCGGCGTCGGGCTTCTAACAGACTCTCGTTAGTTATCCCCTTCTTAAGGCCCTAGATGCACAATGTACTATAATATACACGGGAAATATTTCAGTTCTGTTGAAGTGACAAAGACGTCTGGCGGCCGACAGCCGCTTTGTACCTTCGTTCTTCCGGAGGCACTTTATTCTCTTTGCGAACTTATTTGCTGACGGGATGGTTGGCTTTTAAAATGAGTTACCAACGTGTCAACTTATTCACTATATAAGTATAATATAATAGATTTAGACATTGGCGTGTGCCTTCGAATAGATTTGCTGATTTTGTTTTTATGTTTTATTACCCTTACTGCGCCAGAAGAAGGGTAATGTTCAGAGGCGAAGCGTGAGGGAAGCCGGTATATCATTTCTCGTTCTAAACATTATAATTATTACTCATAAAATTTTGCATTTATATAAAAAATATGTAATATGCAATTTTTATGTTAATATAAGAAGCAATTAATAATAATAATAATATTTGAGTTAAGAAATTATGTTCCGGCTTACCCTCACGCTTCGCCTCTGGTAATGTTTTTGAGTGTATGTATGTATCTATGTTTATTTCTGTGGCACGCTCTGTAGCCTAATCGGCTTGATGGATTTCAATCTATGAGACATAGGGTTTATTAATTACTTATCTAAAAATCTTTATATATATAATTCTTCTGTGAGTGTGTATGTCACTGAACTTCTCTCAAACGACTGGACCGATTTTGATGAAATTTTTTGTGTGTGTTCAAGGGGATCTGGGAATGGTTTAGATTCACAATTTTGTCCGCTGGACAATGTTTTTTTAATTAATTTTTAATTTATTAGTAGTTGTTGATTTTGGAATGTTTTACACGGCGCTACCATCGCAGTGTCAAATTTTAAATAATATTCGAATTTTAATTTTAGTCTGTCCCGACAGTTAGCGCTGCGATCAAATTAAAAAAAAGTTTTGTTATCATTGTGTTATTGTAGACCATGTGCTGGATCAAATATTAAATTAAAAGGTACTGAGTGTTTTGAGAAGAGTTTTGAAGTGTGCCTAAAAAACTATACATTTTGCGAATTTAGTGCAGAATCGAAGTGAGTATATTTCTTATAATTTTTTTTATCAAATTTACACGTGCGTTAGTTAATAACTAACCTAACCTACAAATTTATTTGTGTACTATCGGCGTCATTAAAGATGCCTACCGTTGATTGATCGGAAAACCTGTTATCAATTAAGGAAGTAACAAAAATAAGTACGAAATCGCTTTTTGTATAGATGTTATAAAATCTCCGAGTTGTCTTACTTTCTGTTGAGCCGTGATCTCAAAGGATATATTATAGGAATGGATATAGGATAATAGTCTGTGAGTGACTGGGGACATAGTACAGACGACGCATGTGCCAGCAAAATATTATATTTGTTGCACTTCTTCCAAGTTATACAAGACCTTAAATGTATTCTGACTATTAATGTTCTGTGATAAATCGAATTCAGGCATGTTCATGACCGTTGTCCATTGCAGGCACTATGGGAATTTTCCATTGACGTATTATCTCTTTTTATATACATATATAATTCTACTGTACGTGTGTATGTCACTGAACTCCTCCTAAACGGCTGGATCGATTTGAATGTTTTTTTTTTGTATGCGTTTGAGTGGCGCCTTGGATGGTTTAGATGCCCGATGATGATCAGCCCGGCAGATGGCGCTGCAGGACAACGTCTGACGGGTCCGCTAGTATTAATTATAAATAACAAAAAACCTGACTGCATAACATCTAAAAAGAGATTAACAAGAAATTGATTCTGCCGCACCCATGGGGTTCAATATATAAATAGCAGTCGGTGACTCACCATAGAGTCCTATAATAGCTATTCGAAGTAACAGGCTGCAATTTCAATATCGACCTCAATGGGTACGGCAGAATCAATTTCTTGTTTCTGTCTTATTATTAATTAATTTTAGGCCAATCCAAGTATACTATCAAATAAAATTTAAGGATATAAGGATATCTTCCTGACGTTATTCTCACTTTTGTTGGATAGTTATTATGCTTTAGAGTTAAGAATGATACAGTCCTTTAGGTATCACTAAGCTCAAATATAATGTCTTATTTCTATTCTTCTGTGTACGTAATTCAATTGCTCCAAAATAATCTTATTACCTAAATGTAATAAAATGTTGGCGCCGAAACGACTA
The DNA here is from genome assembly GCA_947859335.1 of Tortricodes alternella. Taxonomy (NCBI): domain Eukaryota; kingdom Metazoa; phylum Arthropoda; class Insecta; order Lepidoptera; family Tortricidae; genus Tortricodes; species Tortricodes alternella. The sequence goes on along the minus strand of OX401973.1, from coordinate 6,603,080 downwards.
TAAGAACAAAGGGAACTGAACGGCTCGGTAGGAGGTATTCGTCCGAAGCAATCACGTATTGTACCTATTCCGTATCGTAATCTACTAAAATAGATACGTATTTATTAGCGACGACATTGAAGAAGGAAATTCTCTTGTACTTAGAAGTTTTAGTAGACAAATCACTTAGTAAAAACAAATTTTGTATAACCTTGTTCATTCAAAAATCGCCTATGGAAACAGCGTTCCGTACATAATGAAATGTTAACGGTTTGAAAAGTGGATTTGGGGCAAAAATATAATTCTCAACTTAATTTTGAACTAATCTGTGTTTGTTTTCTTTTTGTGGTTTGTTTTTGAGTGCTTTGTAGTGTCTTTAAAGTAAAAACAGAATTTTGTTCCATATTATTACACAACTTTAAACAGTCGGATTAGATTAAGCCAAATCTGATCAGATCTTTCTCCAAGTATTTGTACTCAAAAGAAGTATTTCTCATGAATCCCAAAATTTTCGACTTTTCGGAAACTTAAATCGACTCCCAAATAGTCGTCGTTGGAATCGCTCCCCTAGCTGACGTCACTCGCTTATCGACAGATACTTAGGGGAGCTATCGATGCTTTACGATTGCCATCCCCCGTTTTATTTATTGGGGCATGTTATATGTATCATTGAATTCAAGTGCCTACGAAGACCGAGATTTTACAAAGGTATTTAAAAGGTGCTTTTAGAAAGAGTCCTTGAGTGAAGACCGCGATACAGGAGTAGCTTTGATAGCTTTTCAGAAGATTATCTGCACTGAGAAAAATTTTCATGCTATACCTGCATTACCGTAATGTATTCGCAGCCAAGTCCAAATAATGTCGAAGCATCCGAAATAATGTTGATTGTTACGTGGCGTTTGTAGTCCGCAACATTATCTATGTAGCCCGCAACATTATTTATGTAGCCGAGTCTCTACTTACGTTAGGTACGTTTTTCTCCAGAATTACGTACGTGTCATCCAGAATTACGTATGTCGGTACAGTAATTTTTTCTCAGTGTGATGAAGGCAGTGTGGATAGTCTAAGTGGTGATACATTTTATATACATGATTATAAGGTTCATATCGGTAAGTTAGCAAAGATTTGTTAATCACAAAGCTTCGTTGCAAGTCAATTCGTCCTCCGAAGTTTGGCCATAAAAGAGAACTCACAAGTGGTCAGTGGTCATAAGTTTAATTCATTGTGTAGGCAACAGGACGTCAAGGGTCATGGGCATGGCTTCGTTAAGTCAACATTTTTATGACTACAAAAATGACGTGTTAACTACCAATTCACAAATCAATATTACAATTAGACCCGTTCTAATGACGCCCTCGGCGAAATCATAGGAATAATAAAAATAAAACTAGAACGCATACAATCACACCCTACAGAGGGTAGCGACCCCCGATTTAGGGGTGGTATGATTGCTCGCGTGCAGGGCGAATGCACTTCTGAATATGCATTACACGTACGCTGTGATGCGTCAAGCGTTGGACGTGGCTGTAGGACGTTGACGCGGAGATTGACAAAGAACAGCGCAAAACAAACTGACAAGGCAATGCTGAGATTTCCTGTTAATGAGCATCGTCAAACCGTTTTTTTAACTGGCCTAAATCGACTCATGAGTGAGCGAAAGGTCCGCGGTATAAAACAAAATTAGAATTATGGCTTGAGTAAATAAGTAATAGTATCCATGAAAGAATAGAATGTACTTCGTTCGGGTTATTCTAAAGCGTAAACTGTGTATGAACCATGGAAGGCGAATGGATACACTATAACAGCTAGCATAGGTAACGTATTCCCACTGAATAATTATTCAGACTCACGAGCTCAGTTGACAAATTATACTTTTGATGAAGCTCATTCGCGCGAATTTTTTTAGTTACGAGCATACACATATAAAGCCCTTGTAAAGTGCTTGAAGCTCTCAAGAAGAATATTTGGTTTTGAATTTCATGTTTCTGTTTACTTTTTTAACCCTTAATTTGGCAGAAATGTAAAAATAAAAAAATTGACTTTTTTTTGTTAAAACTTGGTTTTGAGGGACACCAGTAGGCCCGAAAAAATAGTAAAAAAAATCTAGTTATTCCAGTTTTTCAGGAAAATTATGTTCGCTGTGGCGAACACTGCCAACGATGCGAAACTTTAAGGAGTAAAATGAAAACATACATGAACATTTATAACTAACTAAGATTATTGAAGAAACATAAAAAAGGAGAGACTCTTTCAAAACGATTGCGTGTGGAATGTCAAAAAACAGAACCTGAAATTTTTTCCAGCGTCTAAGCACAGTTGAATATTGCATTTTATGCAGAAACCTGTGGTGTCTCTCAAGCAGAGACAGCATCGTCCCTCGGTTTTTGCCGAGGGGAAGTGGCCAATACTGGCAAAACACACTGAATGAATGGGCCTTGGTTTGGTCAGATATCTAGTTTGACATGGCACAGATTTTTCCCCGCTTGCTACTCGATTATTCTGAATCAGCCCGTTATTTATTTCATATCAAAACGTTTTTAGATCTGTGGGTTGAATCAGGTGTTAAAGGCTCGACAGAAGGCAATGAAGGCAGAATATAGACGGAATCATCAAGTAATCTGGATCTTCATAAAAAAATTGATATACTTTTGCAATAATCGAAGACAATGGAATATTTTGAATTATAATGTCAAAATCCTGTATATTTTCTAAACTTTGAGAAGCCTCGTCGTTTTGATCAGATTCTTTATCTTTTTCATCTTAATTTGAGATATTTTTGTTCACATCGTGTGCTTCAATGGTCTGGATCTCGTTTAACCTTTCAAATCTGTTAAAGGGCTCGTAAACGTGCTAGTTTTTCGGCAGTTTGTTACTGCAATTCGGGCTATCCTCAAAAGTTTACATTCAAACTTTTTGTCCTTATTAGTGATGTAATATGTAATATTTTTGGGAATAGCTCGAATTGCGGCAATAGCTTGCTAGAAACTAGCCCATATACGTTCCCCTTTAGGTGGTAAAATATTAGCATCCGCTGTCAAAGTTACTTTACATGTTCTATTCTGGCACTCAGTATCAGGTGCTTTATCTTTCAGGTAGCTCCTATTATACTCCTCATTGATCATTTCATTCACAAGTCATCCTTAGTAACATCATATGGATTATCTAAACTCAAATTAAGAAGAGAAGAACCTATAGATGCAGTAGATGATCTGTCGGAATGCGACTCATGTAATTCATTTTGATCACATTCCGACTTTTCACTCGCATCTGACGAAGCATTCCTTTTGGGCACAAGTGCTCTTGTCACTACGGCCAGGTATCTCGTGCTAGCAAGCAAAACAAAAGAAAAAGTAAGCTAAAACCCATAACAAATGCAAAAAGGTTAATTACTAGTCTATTGGCAATGCCCGCCACACCGAACATGCAATAGCAAGTCGATTCATCGAGCACTTGGCCATGTTCGCCACACCGAACATGCGAGCAAACCACCGATTCACCGCGAACTTGGCCGTGTTCGGCATGCCGAACATGGGTTTTTTAGTCATAAATGCAATTAGACTTCGACACATGGTGGACTAAACCAACATTAGTTAGTTTCTTTAACTCTTATACAATATATAAATATACGTTTTGTTACTTAATACCCAGAAAAGCCAATAAAATATTATAAATACATAAGTAATCGCGCGTGGTTATCCTCTTGACGCCATTTTGAGTTCATTACTGAGAGTTCAGAGATACCACAGTGACAATTTATTTTTCAAATACATTATAAAGAACAAATATACCATTTTAGCACAAAAAATATTCCATAAATATTAAAGTACATCTGTCAGATTTTTTAAAAGTGCATGTTCGGCACACCGAACTCCGTCAAATTAAGGGTTAATTGAAAAGAAAAATAAAGGGGTTGGGAAGAGATATGAAATATAATATTTCGACGATTCTTCAACAAATAATCAGGCCGGGAGATACAAAAGAACATTTAGTTACATAGAATCTACTATAGGTATATTGTTACGAACTCGGGGTGAGTACTGATAGAATTGGCCAATTAAAAACCGATGATTAAGAGCTAAGACCTTATTAACACACTCCAACCGAAAAAGTTGACTGTTAGCACTAACACTTAACAATAAATATTCGCACTGATCTCGTAGTAAGTAACTTAGCTAATGTTTCACACCTATCGCTCGTCATCTTAAAACTGTCCCTGCGGCCCTAACATGCAAGACACAAGTATAAGTTAAACCGTCTTATCTCTAAGTGCGTCTCTCTCACACTAGTGCCGACGAAAGAGATAGTCATAGAGATAAACGGCTGCTCAATTACGTAACACCAAGTGGTATCGCTTTCGCGAAAAGTAAACCAATTGTGCCCTTATTTACACAGAGTTAAGACTAAATTGGTTTGCATTTCGAGCCAAAGCGATACCAATTGTGCTGCGTAATTGAGCTGCGGGTTTAACTTTGTGTCTTGCATGTTAGAGCCGCTGGCCACGAAAGTCGCACTTTTATATAGTGCCATCTGCCCTAGAATTATCGCACTATAGGCACTTGGAAGGTTCTTAGTATACTGTCTGGGAGGTTCCCGCTGCTCAATTACGTAACACCAATTGGTATATCTTTCGCCAAAAGTAAAACAATTGTACCCTTATTTACACAGAGTGAAGGCTAAATTGGTTTGCATTTTGAGCCAAACCGATACCAATTGTGCTACATAATTGAGCTGCCGGTCCCGGTGTAGCTATGTCTTTCTAATCGTCTTATTTTAGGCACAAGGTTCTGGAAGGTTCTCGGTACTTTAATCTCTTTCTAATGGTGCTACCTCTTTCACTCTTACTGAAATTTCGCTATATGCTGAAATGTATTTCAAAGGCCTATAAGGGGTCCTGAAAACGCGTGAAAATGGGTTTTCAGGTTATGGTGTTATCCAATAGAAACGGACTGAAAACATGTTTCAGGCGCCTGAAACTAAAGGCAACTTGGTTGACATTTTGATTTTCTAGAATGTGATAGAGCTCCCTCAGAAACGCCCTGAAATGATATTCCAGGCTGCTGCAAACGCTTCCAAAGCACGATAAATCATTCATGACTGAAGTTTAGGCACATTAATTTACCGGCTTCAAAATATTCTTCTGGATTTAAAAATATCTCCAATTCTTCATCGTTACAACCACAACCACCCCTACAAGGAAAAATGACCCTTAAAATATGAATGAGTTCGTAAGGGGTCTTTAGTACCTATAGGCTACGGTGGGTGATTTTGTACGCAAGCACCCTTCAAAATTTAAGGGTTGAATTTCATTAATGCTTTCCTTTTTCTAGTCAAAAGGCCAAGATAAGTTGAGTCAAATAATAGAAGGATTGTAAGACCCATATATTTAAACCTCTTTTGTCCCTTACGCTACGTCATTGAATTTCCTAACAAAATTTGTTACGCAACTAGCAGCAGCAGCAGTGTTGGCATCTAGCCTGCTCATGCTCATTAACTTAAAGGGCTTTTAAAATGTTGAAGCGCAACTTTTTATACAGTTTACAGTTTCCAAGCACCACAAATAAGTTGCGTTAAAATATTTAAGTATTAGGGCTATTTTTCTTGACATTCAACCATTTCAATCTTAAATATTTACTAATACTTCACATACTCGTTTAGGTTATGGGTTCTTCAAGTTACTCAACCCCTTTTTTATATAAGTACTGAGGTAGCGGTATGAGATTTTTCAACAAAATTAACGTAGTTTTCCAGCTATTGAAAACTAAACATTATGCGTGTATTAAGGCGCTGACAAGACCTAATCGGCTTTACTTAAACAGTTTTTTAACAAAAACTATTTGATTTGGCAAAGCGAAAAAAAATATGTTTATATCCATTATATTATTGAAAAAATAACTATTTCCAAAACATGATTTGATGAAATCGATACGACCGAAAAAAATGGCGAAGCTACGTCTGAAATACTCTTTAAACAGTTCTATGTCTTAATATTTTTTACTTATTGGTCTATAATTAATAACACGACTTTATCACGCCCATACTAAAAACTTGACTAATTTATATTTTACTTGTAGTGTTTTTACTTATATAATTCATCCGTTTTTTATTTTCCCCATACAAATAACCGGACAGTGCATCTCGTTCACTCCAGTGCAAACAGACAGTGACCGATCACTCAAGGTCATTGGCTCGTGTCAGCGTCTTAATAATGTATATGTTCCACAGGCGGATGCCAGCACCGCGTTCCTGCGGGCCGCGCGCGCCGGGCAGATCGAGAAGATCATCAGCCTGCTAGAACAGGGGGTCGACATAAACGTTAGCAATGCTGTGAGTATCTGGAGAAAAATTCCGTATTGTATGTATGTAAATATTGACATAAACAAAACAATGTACAAAGGCCAGCTAAGAAAGGCGAGAGACCTGAAACGTATTTTAAGGCGACTTCGACTAGTACAGGTCGGCTCTATTTAATATCCTCCACGAAACGAAAAATCTAAAAAGTACCTTTTTTCAATTAAAAAGCCAGGGTCTGTGTTATCATCCTATTAAAAATACACAAGCTAAGTAGTCACCTTTGGACGTTATTAGGTTATATCGTGGCTCAAAGTAACGATGCTGTTTAGTTAAGATGAATTGCTCGTGATATTACGATCTAGAGCGTTGCCCTCCATTACTAGTTACCCTATATTAGTCGTTCATATTTATTGTGCTGGACCACATGGACCAAATGCTATAAAAATTTGACTTACTTACCTAAACGTTTTATTATTAGAAGACAAATTTATCATAACCTTTTTATTTCTCCATAATAAAGTAAAATTGCTAACTTTTATAACATAATTTGCGAAATAATACAGTTCAGGGTAGACGCCAAAGTCTCATGTCGCGACGTTGTATGTTCGTTAATGTGATCGGAACACGCGATGACACTAGGATTTAAAACACTACCTAGACCAGTCTGTGAGGCATCCGCTGGTAAATTTTGGGAATTCAAGTCTAGAGTTCAATTTTGTAACTCTATAAAGGATCTAAAGGATATTACCTGAAGTTCTAGCACACTTGCTTTTGATGAGCTTATAAAACACCGGTCACTTTAAAAAAAAATTGGGCAAGCGAAAGTGACGAATGCTTTATGTGCGCATTAATTAGTATGCTACGGGAGCTGAGCCTTTATTAAACATTGTCTTAATGGTGTTGTAACTAGCTGGTTATTATATCGCTATGTGTTACCCCTTTTCTTCCTGACTTACGATGACATAGCTAGAAGCCGTCTGTTACAATTCTTTAAACAATGTCGAATATATTAGTGTAAATACACGTCTCTTACTATTTAGCACGGTACCACTAACACTAACGTTACTAGTGCTAGTACTGTTATAGTAGGTAATTAGAAAAAAAATCGTTATCGGGCTTCACTCACAACTTCGAATAACTCCGCAAATGGCAAGTTTCTTCATATAGGTCGTTTTGCTTGAGCGAAATGCTCTTGATAAATACCCAATACAATCCAATATTACTCGTAGAACCAAAATCTCAGAGGCGCGAACCAAAATGTGCACCAACGACCTTCTGCCCGAGAGGCACTTTACCAATAGGGTAATAATTATTACTGGACATGGCCTTATATGACTTTACAATTTATGTGGGTTGGAGAGTTATATTGTTGTAACTGTATTAAGTTATTCGCGTGAGTTTTGTTAGCGTGACATGTGCTAATGAGAACGAATACTACTTCATTTGTTTTCTACTATGTATTATAGGTATTGAAAGTGTTTATTAATATTTATACAGATCTTTGCATAGATCCTTACTTTTGTAAGGGGTATTTATTTTTAAGGCAAACTTACAGTGAATTCATCCATACTTGTCTTATTTGGTAAACAACTTTCTAACCTCAAAATGTGCAATTTTTGGGTGAAAGTCTGTTTTATCCTAAATAAAGCAAACCTAGACTAAAAGGCAAAGTGACGTCTAAAATATTGTCTCCGGTTCCTTTATTTGCAAAGACACAGATGTTTTAGCCAAAAAGGTGGATTTGGAGGTTAGAAACTGGTTTACCAAATAAGACAAGTATGGATGAATTCACTGTACTTACTTACTTACTTTTGGTCGTGGGTCTATAGGTCGCATCAAGTGTGTAGTTTGCTCAGAACACAAGGAAAAGGACGCGCTAAAAGATGCTTTTTTCATTTCAAATTCTGTTTCTGTTACTAAATTAAAAAGTAATACACTGCAAACCAAACAACAGAAAGCAATAAAGTAACTACACTTACCATTCATTCAGCAATTTATTTCATAAGAGCTCACTCGGAACGATCAGCCTTAAGTAATGGTACTTATTCTACGGACATAAAGCGATGCCTTCAGTCGTCTCCTGACTCCAGTTGGCTGGCGTCCAATCGACCAATATTTACCCACAACTGACCTTGCATACAGCGAGTAAACGCTTCATACAGCAGTCTTTCTTGGCACTAATTTTGATCTACTTGGATCGGTAAGTTTTATAGCCGAAGGAGAAGTACGTCATCAAAAAACCGGACAAGTGCGAGTTAAAATCGCGTGGAGAGGGTTCCGTTCCGTACATGATTATCTGAAATTTACTACGTTACTTTAAATACCATAGACTTCTTATAGCTTTTCCTGTAATTTATAGGTAAAGAACTATTTTCTGTATTTTTAAAAAAAAATTAGCCTCAGTAGTTTCGAAAATAAGTGGGGGGGAATGGTCAATTTTCGCCTATTTTCCTAAATAACTTCTAAACTATATTTCTTAAAATTCAAAAGAAAATATATTTAAGATCCTTATAATAAGCCCTTTCATTTGATATGTCACACAATATAGGTAACATAACTTTTTTTTTAGAATTTTCTAATTTACCCCCCAAAAGTGGCCCCCATGTTTAAAATTCATATATTTACGTCACGCGTCCGTGTTGCGGTCACCGACTTACATATGTATACCAAGTCTCTTCTTAATCAGTCCAGTAGTTTCGGAACAAATTGGCTGTGACAGACGGACAGACAGACAGACAGACAGACAGACACACGAGTGATCTTAGGGTTCCTTTTTTCCTTTTGAGATACGGAACCCTAAAATATACTTAATCTTACGATACGACATTATTATGAGTCCCCAAGTTATTGTAAAAAAAGATCTATATACCTTTATGAAGGCATATAAAACGACTGACTGATATATATGCCACTGAAACTTAGTCTCACAACCGGAATGTATATCCCTGAAACGATTTTTCGTGAAACAATTCCCTTGGGTAATAAAATCTAACCCTCAGGCATAAGCCAGCTAAATTTACAAAATAAAATGGTTTATCTAACAAAATAGTTTGAGAACTTCAACGCAACTCTACCTAAACTTTAACTCTTTGTCCACAGAACGGTCTAAATGCTATTCATTTAGCATCCAAGGATGGGCACCTGGAGGTGGTCCGGGAGCTACTCCACAGGGGAGCAGCAATCGATGCTGCTACCAAGAAGGGAAACACCGCCCTGCACATTGCCTCTCTGGCAGGGCAGGAGGCTGTCGTGATGCTGCTTGTGGAGAATGAAGCTCAGGTTAGAAATTCAATGCCTCATGGAATATATTTTGACTGAAAGATATTTGTTCTTTATTCTTTTCTTCTTTCTTCTTAGCAGATTTTATTCGATTTTTCCCGAAGAAAACTGATTCGTTTTGTATCGGCACTTGTTACTGCCACAGTATTATGTAATCTGTGCTGCCACTTAAAATTCGAATCGGAATTTGACCAAGCCTACTGAGAACATATAGGTTGCTGTGTCCATTTGGATTTTCTGACGGCAGACGTCATTTGAAGGATATGTTGAAACGGAACGCAAAGAATTTTCGTCGCAAAAAATTGTTGAGGGGTAACCTCACTCTCATACCGGGGGGAGTAGTAGGTATTAGCATTTAACAACTAAACCTCAGCTTTGCCCATGGTATTTTCCATACAAAATTTGTACCTACACCCAATTCACCTTTTAGGGGTTGAATTTTGATAATCGGTAAAAGACATGTTTAAATGTGTATAACTAGCGCCATCTATTGAGAAGTTTCCTCTAACTCATTGTAAGCAAATTATAACTAAGATTTTCAAGGGTTTGGATACATGAGACAGTTTTTAAACACAGCCTTCATTTCAATAGTTTCGTTTAGGCCATGATGTATTAGTCAGTCGTCAGTCAGGACCCGTTTTTATATGTATATGTAGATATAAGTGACCTTTACTAAGGAAATAATACAAAATCCTGCTTCGAAATCCTCTCCGTACAGTAAATTAGTTTAGTACCGAGATGCCCATATTTAGTTAAACGTTCAAGAGCATTTAAATCTTAATAAACCCCTTGGAGGAAGCCTAATAAGTACAAATTAAGGGCACCTCGATAAAACGCTCTGCTTTTACGATTCATCAAAGCGTGCTAATTGCTTACATAAATCAAATAATCACGGACACAAACATTAATTGATCTCCTTTAAGGAGCTTTACGCTTCAAAATGTTTTGAAATGGTGCCCAAAATGCCATAAACTTCGAAGGATATTTTCGTGATCAAAAGCAGACATACATTAGTTATACAAACGTCACTTTGTCCGCTTCGAATTCGTTTATTGCGCGCTACGCCATCTACCGAAGAGTAACATTTCTCATATTTCCTGTATTTATAAAGATTCCTAAAAACCCTTCAGGGTACAAAAATAAAAAGTAGATCCCATCCATCTCGATATAACAGGCTACATTTGTGCCAATTTTTATGTAATGAAATTTTATGAAATTCTTAGTTAATAAAACAGTTCATTGACCCTGGTTAGCTGTTCATCATTGTAATGATTGACACTAATCATAACAAATCATTGGCTTCGGAAGTGTTCTCAGCAATTAATCCAATAAAAGTTTCCGGAGTTCGACTTACCTTTCAAAACTCGTATCAAAGTCAATTCGGTTGAAGCCAAATCAATCCTGCACTGTTCGTACAAAGTTCAATATTGAACAAACGTAGACGCATTAAGAGAGCTTCCAAAGCTTTTTAATGTTAATGGATGGTATCTGACCTGACAGTTACATTAATTTCCCGCAATAAATTTGAGATTTCATCCAATAGGTACATCTTGTGTACGGTACAAATATTTGTTCACAGCTATGTTATTCTTTTAACAAATTTTGTCGCTTATATCATCTCTCATTGCGCCGATCGATGTAGTTTACAATATAACAATAGTACGTAAAGTTATAATAGATTGTCTGTGAAAACCATTGAAACTGTCACAACTATGGATAACAATGTCGCATCCGTGCATAGGAATGTCCCAGCCAATGCAGCTGTCTATTAACTTAGTTCTAGGTCAACGGGAAGTACCCCTAGAACTATATCGAGATAGAAGGAAAGAGTTCGTCGATTTGTATGGAAACTGAGCGTGTAAAATTTTTGCGTAGTTACTTTGTTATCACGAGTGTTATTTAGTGACAAGAAACTATAAGTCGCGCGAAAAGATTCAAAAGCATCGATTAGCACGCGGCACCGAGTCTAGGCACCGCCACCGTTCCGCGCCTTACCACCGCCGTTGGTTGTTACACACAAAGACGTTCTCAGCACTTCTTTTTGGCACGCGGGAACATAGACTCTTTCCTTGTATCTCGATATAGTTCTGTGGGAAGTACCTTATAGGTTTTGATTCCCTTGCAAGTATCAAAATATGCGGCATAAACGGCCGTATCTTTTGATTGTGTTGACTTACGAGTTTGATTTTTTCACAGCTCCAATTGCAGACCTTAGTATTTATACTATATTAATTTGAACTTGAAACCCGATACGCATTTCTGAGAAAAACTGTATTGACAGACAGACAGACGGACAGACAACGAAGAGATCCTATAAGGGTTCTATTTTGCTTTTTGAGGTACGGAAACCTAAAAATAGCAAACAGACATGAAAGTCTTACATTGAATTTAAAGTGATTTTCGCGTGAACTCGCGTGTAATTTCAAAATATTTTCCGACTCTACCCAAAGTATACCGTGACCATGAGAACTGGCAAGGCCTCGAATCAGGAAATATTATTTCGAATAATGCGAGTTAATACGATTTTTTTATTTTATTTTAATGTATTACAATCGCACATACTAACTTTATTGGTGAAGTGAATATAAAATCAGTATTTACTTACACATACAAATATATAAAAGCGTTTACTTATTCCATTTTACTTCACCCAATATCTATGAAAGTCTTATTTAGAACTATAATAGTTCTCAGGTTAAAGGAATAAAAGATTTAATAAAATTACTATAACGAAGTGCGCAGTCAGTCATAACTCGTGCTCCCGCGCATCTGAACCTAAGTACCAATATAACCTGTCCAAGAATAACTTGAAAACAATGAGCGTCTTATTAAGAACATTCAGGTCATTCAGTCGGTGCATACGCATTGCCTAAAGATAGCCTGTACACGTGTCATACAATTTTAGCGCCCCACTGCCGGGCACCGGCCCTTATTAAAGTAATATTATTTTACCAGTGAAATGTCATTTATAGAACACTTAAAAAAATCTTAATGTCACCAACCTACACAAATTTAAAAAAATTAACATAGACTTGGGTCCATTCGAAACGGTGTCTTCTTAATTTAAAATTTTCTGAACATAAAATAAGACACGTTAAACTCAAATTTAAATAGTACAAAGTGGTCAAGATCTAGTTTGACGTTTCTTATTTTAAGTTAAGTGACTTTTAAAAGCGAACAAATTTAGGAATTGGCTCCATTGCATGTCCAGGATGCATATAATGTTATTAAGTTAAGTATTTATTTCCCACAAGAACCCTGTATGTTTTCATATATGTCAATGTCGAATCTTTTTAAATGGGGTAAAATATTGAAATTAGAACTTAAATTAGGCTTAAAGTTAAATCAAAATCTTACAATTATTTTTGCATTTGTATTGACCATGCAAGCAAGCGAACAAATATGGTCGAAGTTACATTCAAATTCTATTGTTTAATTGTGGTCAATATCACCATTTGAAGTATTTGACTGCTTAATTAGTTATAATATAGTTATATCGAATATCAGGCTTCTCTTATGATATTATACTCATTCTACTGACATAGGGTCTCTTGGACTGCATACATACATAGTTTCGTTATCGTGTACCCTTTTGGATGATATATTCCCTGTTTCCATGCATTAACATAGGTAGTAACTTAGATTCCGTTGTTCAGGTGAACATCCAGTCCCAGAATGGCTTCACTCCACTGTATATGGCGGCACAGGAGAACCACGACGGAGTGGTCAAGTTCCTCCTCGCCAACGGTGCCAACCAGAGCCTGGCCACCGAGGTAAGTCCAATAGCATTGCACCGAGGTAGTTATGTGCAGTTTTCCTCGTGATGTTTTCTTTCACAGAAATGCCATTGATAAATATCAAGTTGAATACCGCAAATAAGATCCAAAAAGAGGTGGGAGCTGGTGCAGTTGATGTTAAGGAACTATTTTGAAAATATATTTTCGTTTTTCGTAATCCTTAGTACTCGTCAGCTTGTGTAGTTATAGGTTTACCGCTTAAATGAGTCGTCGCCCGCGCGGCACAGGGGCGCGGGGCATGACGGCACAGGGGCGCGGGGCATGACGGCAAAGGGGCCTGAGAGAGGTGCGGGCGGCGTGAAATGAATGAAAAACAAAATGCGCCTGCCGCCCGCACCTCTCTCGGTCCCCTTTGTCGCCATGCCCCCGCGCCCCTGTGCCGCGCGGGCGACGACTCATTTAAGTGGTCAACCTATAACACGTTCGCGGACAGACATTCTATAGCATTCGATCTTTGAGTACTTTTTGTGACACGCATTCTATAGCAGTATATATAGATTGTTTTCTGAACGTAATGCATAGTAAATAGTTGTATACCTGTATTTACTGACACTATTATTCAATCATGGAACTCTTACTTGCACATCACTTGATTATCACCGACCGTACCTGCCCCATTAACACAAGATGCTATAGCGCTCGTGCTTGTATGGGATTATGGTATAGCATTTGACATGCATAGCGTTCACTGTCACATACGAATCGTACTCGATAGCACAATTATGACGAGACTGCTATAACAGTTCCAAATATTCCATACAATAATGTCAAACAAGCGTGACTTACTGTCCGCGAACGTGTTAAGCTCTCTTATCCTGGAGATATAACTAACAGTACATACAGTGCTCTTATGAAACCAAACATTGATATGTCGTAATCAATATCCCGGACCCCTTAAAGCTCCCTTAAAGATAACATGCCTATCAATCTCTCTGGTCCATATCTTCAGTCACTGTCGGAGATGTGTAAATAGGGTGAACTCACAAAATGCACACAATTACTGCAAATAAGGGATGTTACGAGTAACTAACAAATTTTAATCTTGCCTATCTGTCTTGCATAGTCTCCACTGACTTTGTCTAGATTGCCCGTTCTCAAAAGGGGAAATGGTGGACTACTTTAACACAACATCCCGATAGCAAGCTTTCTTACTTTATCGTACTAATACGGTTGGTATTTACCTGCGTACTATTTATTTTTACTGATGACTTGTGGAATTTGAATCGATAACGGAATGGAAGAGTCTGGTGGTCACATTTGACCTCGTGACGGTTGAAATTTTCTTAGATCGTTAGATGTGTTGATATGTATTGGTAATTATGCTAACGTAAGTTATCATTCTATCATTCCAAGACAATGAAGGTCCACTTCTGTGGGTTTTTTCATCTACCGGACCTGACTGAAAATGTTGACAAGTGACTTGTGAGAATTCTGTGAAATTATGCAAAGAGTTTTTTCTTTGATTTGTAAACTTCATCACCTAATCTTTAACCTTGTTCCATCAGGACGGCTTCACGCCCTTAGCAGTGGCGATGCAGCAAGGGCACGAGAAGGTCGTAGCGGTCTTGCTGGAGGCAGACACCCGCGGGAGAGTGCGGCTCCCAGCTCTGCACATCGCTGCTAAGAAAGATGATGTCATAGCCGCTAATCTATTGCTGGAGGTAGGTCGAAGAATGGCTCTAGAGGACGAAACATAAGTGGAAGAAATATAGCGAATAAGTGTTAAAAAAATAAAACAAGCAAACGGTAGAATTAGAGAATATATCAGAAGTATGGATTTTACGCTCTAACCCATTGATTCATGAAAAAAGTGCGTTGATGATGCATGTATACAATTTGAGTTTATATTCATCGGCCAGAGAATTTTGTTAAAACTTAGAAACTTGAGGCTATAATACGGACATCTTAAAATCTTAATTGAAATTACCAGCTGCACAGCGTAGCAATGGATACTCATACTCATAGTTAAGTATACTCATTTATTAACAATGATCAAAATCATTACATGTTCAATTATTGCTTTATCGAAGATCTAGAGCCCTAATTGGTATGTTTTGCCATTTTTGTAGTCTTATTATGGTAAGGCGCAAACGGCACTCGGGGACTCCATCAAATTGAATAAGTATCTTCCCTCAACAATTTTGTAGATTCTCAGATTTCTCATCATTTTCTCTCTCAATTAGAACGAACACAACCCAGATGTGACTTCGAAGTCGGGTTTCACCCCGCTCCACATCGCCGCCCACTACGGCAACGAAGCCGTCGCCCGACTACTGTTGGCCAAAGGAGCTGACGTCAACTGTCCAGCGAAACACAACATATGCCCGCTGCATGTTGCTGCTAAATGGGGTAAGTGGCTGTAACAGGAAGACCAAGAAAGATGTAAATATAAGTGTGAATAAAAGTATTGAAGAAGACGAGGTTATTAATGACAGCCCTTTACTTATTAATACAACTGCAAGAAGTCAAATTTGGAGTCACATGCAAAAATAAAGCATAAAAGTAAGAAGATGATGATGGAAGAGAGTTGAAAAAGTATGTAAAAGACACGCTAGACTTTAGAGTACACTTCGGGTTTTAATGAGTAATACGAAATTAAAATTTAGAATGTATTTATAGATCCCCGAATGTTTCCGAAGAATTTTCATCTTCTTTCTCACGTTCTGCATCTTGTTTCACTTTCGTATCAAACTCGCTACAGCTTACATCTTACAGTCTTAGGATGGATTTCACAAACGAATTTACCAAACAATTAAATTAACAACCGTTTACCAGTGCACTTGACCGCCGCTTATCTCTTGTTAAGTGTCGAGTTCACCAACAACTAAAGAGACGTCTAAGCGATAAACAATTGTTTACGGGTGTCAAATGTACCATGAAACGGTTGATTAAAAATAAAACGTCCTTTTAATTGTTGGTGCACCGCACTAAGTATTTAACCATCTGTTCAACTTTTGTTGAAATCCGACATTAGTATTCCTACTGTGACAATGATAAATAAAGAACAGAATTTACTAGCTTATTAAACATTTCGCCATAAAATGCTATTTTAATTTAGGCCTCGATCAGGTTTGTGTATCTTGGCGGCCGGCCAGATAAGAAATTGCCGAATAAATCAAAACAGACGATAAAACGAGTGACATTAGGACATTTGCAAATTACTTTCTAATTTTACCACGTTCATCAGCGGTTTGTTTTGTGTGGAAAACTGTTTCGAAAATCTTTTGTAGGTGCGGATTGAAATTGTTTCAATACTTGACGACTTTGATATGCGCAGTTGATTTCAATCTTACATAAATGAATGAACGCTTGCGTGTCTAAATGAAAACCACTGTATATTTCTTAAGTCGACAAATATGTCAGATTTTCAGCACGTCACTGACAATCTGACATATTTGTCGGACTGTCGCGTTTGGGTCATATAGGACTTTTCTCTATTCCGCATCTGTGTAAAAGGTCGCATGCGGCAGCATTCAAATGAATAAGTTAGGCATTGCCGTTTCCTACTGTACTGTTGTGAAAAATTTACTTCCGTGTTGTCAATATTCATTATCTTCAATGAAAAATGCAAGTTATATCGTACAAAATTTACCGGAATGACTCATTCCACATTCCAATAGGGAGAGATCGCCTTTAGCCGTAACATTTCACTTCTCGGGGCCATCTTTGTTTAACAAATAATTAAATTAAAAAGTAAAAACCCTACTGGCGACGTAAAAACATTTTTGCTCCTATTATGAGGCACCCTTAGAATTCTTATAAAGCCTATGACACTAACACGTTCTCCACGAATCATAATGATACGCCCTTTATTAATATCAGTCCACTAGATCAAGAGATAAAGTGGAACATCCTATTTTTGGTCAAATACAAATATATATAGACTGTAAAACTCTATATCCTCCTCTTGGTGGTGCGCAGTCAGCTAAACAAGATGAGTCACTTCATGAAATTATTGAAATTGGCTAGGAAACCATTCCAGGAATTCCATAGACTAAAATCAAATGCTAAACAATTGATTATCATCCAGGCAAAGAAAGCATGGTGTCCCTTCTCTGCGAGAATGGGGCCAACGTGGAAGCCCGCACAAGGGATGGGCTGACACCACTGCATTGTGCCGCACGATCTGGTCACGAACGTGTGGCTGAAGCATTGCTGGATAGAGGAGCTCCTATTACTAGCAAGAGCAAGGTATTCACCATTATTCTTTGATTATAATAAAATAAAGATCACTGATTTCATTGAACTGCGCGATGGCGAAGGACGAAATGGATGGAAAAGCAAACATCACAAGCAAGACTGTGGTTCATTATAAAAAGTTATCATTCTATTGTAATCTCAAACGTATCAGCTACATTCAAAAGGTTCATACTGTCATTAGCTCTGATGGTCCGAAGACATATTAATAACATCAAAAAATTTGTTTTTATTATTATTTTTCTTATTATGACCCTTAGAGTCGTTATACATAGCTTGTCCACACGGAGAATATTCTCCCTTATTAGTTATTTATTATAATTAATTTGTACCCATTACATGTCAAGGTTGAAAAAAGACTTACGGCTGAGTTTCTTGCGGCGTTTCTTCTAAGCACTGGAAGATTCAGACATGTGAAAGAGCCCTTGTGGCTTACTTGCAAAAATTAATATTTTCATTTTCAAATGCACATAACTGCACATACCGTGAAATACATTTGACCTATTAATGAATTTAAGCAATTTTCAACCGCCGCTTTTCCTCTATTCCAAAAACACCAGCCAATAAATAAGTTTTTAGACGAATTAAACAATTTCCTAACCTAACCTTCCGCCCTCAGAATGGTCTTGCTCCCCTTCACATGGCAGCGCAAGGCGACCACGCCGAAGCGGCCCGAGTTCTGCTCGCGCGCCGCGCTCCTGTGGATGACGTCACTGTTGACTACCTCACAGCTTTGCATGTGGCTGCACATTGTGGACATGCTAAAGTTGCTAAGCTGCTATTAGATCGGTGAGTTGGAATGAGATAAGAAGAGTAAGAAAATAAACGGTAGACAAGTAGAGAGGGAAAAATCAGACAACGTGAACATGGACAGATAATCTTTTGAAATGAATGCAATCAGTCTGATTAATGAGTACAGTTCAGTTTCTGACTTCGAATTTGGGACGTTATCCATTTCGTCAATATCCCTTTTCTAACTGTTCAGGAGTTCTTAGTAATTATTCAAAGAAAATGTATGTTGTTTTTTTGTATAGGAACGCCGACCCCAACGCTCGCGCCCTTAATGGGTTTACCCCTCTGCACATCGCTTGCAAGAAGAATAGGATCAAAGTGGTGGAGCTGCTTCTCAAATACGGAGCCAGTAAGTTCATTTTTTTATTGGTTTTAACATTTACTGAATAATTTCTTTTTTAAGCGACTATTATTACAATCGCAGAACAGTTGGTCGATGGGGCCGAAAGGTTCTCGAATGGAGACCACGGACCGGTAAGCGCAGCGTAGGACGTCCACCCATAAGATGGACAGACAACCTAAAAGAGACCCCTGGAAAAATCTGGATGCACGCCGCTTCCAACCGGCCCTTTTGGAAATCGATTGGGGAGGTTTATGTCCATCAGTGGACGTCCTATGGCTGAAATGATGATGATGATGATTATTACAATCATAAATAACCATTTGCCTATCTCACAAGTAGGCTTGTAAGATTAAAGATGGACCTTTGTTTTACGAAGTCAAAAAAACATTAATTGCATACAGTGAAACACTAAATTTGCCGCCATTTCAAAATATCTCACTTCATGATCCATCTCAGGTATCCAAGCGACCACGGAATCAGGGTTGACACCACTCCACGTGGCAGCGTTCATGGGCTGTATGAACATCGTCATTTACCTGCTGCAGCACGAGGCAAACCCTGATGTACCTACTGTTAGGGGGGAGACGCCATTGCACCTAGCTGCTAGAGCGAATCAGGTGAGGATACTGATAGCATTTAATTGGTTGATTATCGGTTCCTGTAGAAAGTCGGAATAGGGTGAATGTGTTCATTTCATAAGGATTGTACAACAAGCACTTAGGCGCTCTACAAACCAAACCCAAGGAGGGGTGACTTGAAGAAATGTTAGACAAAGATGAAAAATCAATTATCTATCACAACGGCCCACGTTAAGAGGACTGGGAGCCTAACTGACTGGAAGCTTTTCATACAAAAGGCGATAACAATTTCCACCTCTTAAATGTTAACCGATGTCCACCAATTTTTGATAGGACGGGTAGGAGGAGTCAGAACAAAATCAATAATCAATACATTCAGTTTTATTGTGGTTTCAGTATTCTCATACAAAAGTAATTACAGCGATTATATGACTTTCTTGGTATTTAATCAAAGAACGTATAGATCTAGATTTTGTTCTGACTCATTATCAAAAATTGGTCAAAATCGGTTAACATTTTAAGGGGTGGAAATCGTTCGCCTTTTGTATGAAAAGGGCGATTTTTTGTCGTCGGTTTACAGTCCTCTTAACGCTTGATCTGTTACAAGTTAGATGCACTGATAATCATTTTATAGCCAGTAACTGGGACAAAAGCATTTCCAAAAATGAAATTCTTGTAACTATTCGATTTATAGAACTTTGACCCTAACCCCACGTAACAGACGGACATAATCCGCATCCTGCTGCGCAACGGCGCGGCCGTGGAGGCGAAGGCGCGCGAGCGGCAGACGCCGCTGCACATCGCGGCGCGGCTCGGCAACGTGGACATCGCCGTGCTGCTGCTGCAGCATGGCGCCGACGTGCGCGCCGCCACCGCCGACCACTACAACGCGCTGCACATCGCCGCCAAGCAGCACAACCACGACGTGAGCCCTGCTCCACTACTAACACCATCGCGAAATGTTACAAATGCACTCTCCCCTAATCACTTCAACAGGGTTAAGAATTCCTAGGATTCAGCACAACCGCCACGGCGCTTAACTAGGGCCCTATTTTATAAAACTACAAGTTTCAATTGTACAGGTGAAATGATGATCTCAGTCCCTAGGGATCTCTCTCGCTCTCTCTCTCTCTCTCTCTCTCTCTCTCTTCTGCGCCATTACCACCGAAAGCCCGGTTCAGATTATTTATGAAGTTATCGCGTTTTACTAGCAAATTTCGTTCGTTACTTTACAACTATTTACCAAAACAACAGAGGCGAAGCGTGAGGGTAAGCTGGTGTATCATTTCTATTTTTAAACATTATATTATTAATCATTAAATATTGTATTGGCATAAAAAAATATGTAATATGCAATTTTAATGTTAATACCAGAAGTAATTCATAATTAATGTTTGAGTTAAGAAAGTATGCACTGCACTACAGTAAAATCAATATGGTATTTTCTTTTTTGCAGGTCGCAGCTGCTCTAATTGAGCACAACGCCCCGCTTACTGCGACCACTAAGAAAGGATTCACAGCTTTGCATCTAGCTGCTAAATATGGAAACCTAAAGGTAAATATGATCTATGATCTAATTTCAATATGTATATGTTGTCTCAAACAATGATACCTTGTATGACATAATAATTGCAGATTCACTCCTTGACCTTCATAAGAGCTTGTAAAAGCCTAAATTGAATAAGGATAAGTAGTTTAATTTTGACGATATTCTTAGTTTAACTTTGACTATATTCTCCATTACTGACTGAGCTGTGTTCCAGGTGGCCAACTTGCTCCTGGCGCATGGAGCATCCCCGGACCTGGCCGGGAAGAATGGCATGACCCCGTTACACATTGCAGCCCAATACGATCAGCAGGCTGTCGCCACTACTCTCCTGGAGAAAGGGGCCGATGCTAAGGTGTGTCATATTATCCCATCCCAAAGAATTCTGAATACCCCTGGGACACAAACTTATGATGATGATAATTGCTTAGAAAAAAATATCCAATATGTCATCCATGTATATATAACCAAGATTGCAATTCTTTATTGAGAGTTTGTTTATCTTAAATAACGACTAGCAATTTTTTTTATATTTATGGATAATATAAATTCTCACTTCAGGAAAAATCGTGAATGTTTTGGTTGGTCTTGCCACCAGAATCCAAATTTGTTCACCGTATGGTGTGTTAGTATAAAAATAAAGGTTCTTCTTTGGTATGGTAATAGTTTCATCGTTTTTGCGTGGTTTTCATGATCAATCTGCTGAAAGTTAAAAACGGGAGCTGTTTAAGGTTGGCAACGCTTAGTCTCTCATAAGTACAGCTTCAAACTCTAAACCATTCTTGTTTGCTGCCAGGCGGTAGCCAAGAACGGTCACACCCCGCTGCACATAGCATCGCGCAAGAACCAGATGGAGACAGCAGCGACCCTTCTGGAGTACGGAGCTCTCACTAATGCGGAGTCCAAGGCTGGGTTCACGCCACTGCATCTAGCTGCTCAACAGGTACATACACAAAGATGATGGGGTTAAGGATATTCTAACTAATTGATTGAATCTTACGGTTTTCTCTATCTCTATCGCATCACCCATGCTTCTTCGAGCGCGGCACTTACAATGCGAGGGTTGCTACCATCGCAAGTTATTATAATATTTTGAGCCCCTGGTTTATCCGGCTTGTCCGGGTCAGGCTCCGCTCCTGGCTGGGTGTGGTACCTATGTTCATGTTCATGTTCATCGATAGTTAGTTAGTCACACGAAACAGTAATTAGTGAGCGCAGCACGTCCGTTAATGTGGGATTGTGGCAACCGACTAAAACATACCGACCGGGTTGGTGCCGCGCAGCCACTATAATCCCCGGCACATAAGTTGCACTAAAACGGCCGCCGTCCGCGCAGTTTCAAGTATAGAAAAAAAGTCGCATCTCACACCGCACTTCGATTGAGACCCAAAATGTTCCATGCATTCAAGGTCATAGTTCAACTTACGTGCCGCGGTTCGAGCGCTCGCGGCGCGGAGTGCGAGGCCCGCGTCAGTCCATCGGAGATGTGCGAGAAAAAGTGAGCAAAGGCCAGGCTTGACTCTCACCTGCCTTGTTCATTTTAACATGTGCGTGTTCTGTAACCGCTCCCCGTGCAGGGCCACGCGGAGATGTGCGCGCTGCTGCTGGAGCACGGCGCGGCGCGCGACCGGCGCGCGCGCTCCGGGCTCGGGGCGCTGCACCTGGCCGCGCAGGACGAGCGCGTGCCCGTGGCGCAGCTGCTCATTAAAAATGGCGCTGAGGTACGTTTGCACAGGGGAAACCTCTTGTATGTAAGATGGCTAGCGATCTAGGGTCCAGTAAGGTCGGCTAGGTATACCTAGAGATAATATAACGACTCAGTGATATTCAGTGGATAACCTCGCTAGGAAAATGGGTCAGGTCTTTGATGTTCGATTACTAGCGAAACCTAATCCATAGTCCTGACATGACACGAGTTACAGTTACTTGTAGTAGATTAAAAGCCTAAGTATTAGACATCGCCGCGCAGTAGGATATAGGGTTGGTAAATAGCAGGGAACTCCCAAAGGGTTAGCTGAAAATCTAACTCGTAGACACGACCATCTAACTGATGAAGCGGCTACTTTAGAAACATGTATTGTATCGCTAATGATGAGAATGTTTTAAAACATATTAAAGGAGACCTTGTTGTATCTAGGTGGACATTTGCACCAAGGGTGGCTACACTCCACTCCATGTCGCCAGTCACTACGGCCAAGCCAACATGGTGCGATACTTGCTCGAAAATGGAGCATCTGTCAAGGCGCAGACGACTCATGGGTACGTAGCATTAAAAATTAAAACGTAATTTCTAATCCACTATTATAAAGGAGGGGACTTTTTTCAATGTGAAGTATTTTAAATAACGAATGGGTTTCCAGGTATACAGCATTACATCATGCAGCTCAACAAGGACACATAAACATCGTCAATATTCTTCTAGAACATAAAGCTGACGCTAATGCTATAACCACCGTAAGTAACTGTAACATTATTCAACCTTCATTGAAGTTATACTACAGTTGGTCCTTTATTTCATTAACTAGAGAAAATACTGTGCTAGCAAACATTTTATATTAAGACCTACATATTTGGTGGCAAATTCTAATACGGCATGATTTTTATTGTTGATCCATTCTCACAGAACGGACAAACCCCGCTGGACATAGCATCGAAACTCGGCTACGTAACGGTTATGGAGACCTTGAAAGAAGTCTCGGAGCCGTCTGTGGCTCCTGCCTCACAAGAGAAATACAAGGTCATGGCTCCAGAGACCATGCTGGAGATTTTTATGTCGGATTCTGAGGAGGAAGGAGGTAAGGAGTAAACGTTCAAATTGTAGCAAATATTGGAATTGAGACGTGTTTTGTTGCCTTTTGGCATTAATTAGGACATGATTGCAGGTTGTGGTAAGAGTATGATCTTTCTAAGTTTTATGAAGCTTTTGCGCAGTATTCAATTTGATATTTAATACCACTAAGACTTCGGACTAGGAAAACATTGTGATGGAACCCGCAAACATCTGCAAAGATGATTCACTTAAATCAAAATAGAATTCACTGATTTAAATCAAGCAATATAATGTGAGAATAAATCCTAAAGGAACGATTGTTTTTGTCTTGGCTCATTCTGGATTAACTTATGTCTTTATTCCCTTTGGTTTATAGGTGAAGACCCGATCCTGAACGACCAGCCGTATCGCTATCTCACCGCTGACGACATGAAGTCGCTCGGAGATGACTCCTTGCCCATTGATGTAACGCGGGACGAGAGAACTGAGTCAGCATTGAGCCATACGCATAAGAATATTATGGAAGTGTCTACTGGTAAGTGGAATTTGGCTTGGTCCATTATCGGTTTGTAGTCAGTAATTATGAATTTATAAACATTAAGGCCTTTTCAACAATTTACAAGCCATATTTTTTTAACCGACTTCAAAAAAGGAGGAGATTATCTATTCGACCGGTTTTTTTTATGTATGTTCCTTCATAACTTTTTAGCCCGCGAACGGATTTCGATTATTATTATTTTTGTTGGTATTGTCATAGTTCATTACCATTATCGCCTTTTCATCTTAAGGATCATTATGACTCAGTTGCATTCTACCTTGACTTTCAAAAGGCGACTCAAACGGAATCACAAGGTTATTAACTGTAGCCCCTATTGTATCTGCCCTTAGAGCATTTCCTGCCGTCAATATTGTATCAAATGGTAACGTTACCACGTTCCCCAGGCTCGATGAACGGCACGTACCAGCCCCAGCAGGAGGTGGTGGTGAAGAGCATCAGCCGCTACAGCACTGCGCAGGCGCCTGAGGGGTACTGCTACAATGTGGACCCCACGCAGCCCAAGTCAGTACCAGTGCAAATCAGTAGTCGCAATCCCAGGATGCAATGTGATCTGTAATAATTTCTTTTATTAGCAAATACAACAAAAAAAAGCTATCTGCATCTTGCACATGCCTTTTGATAAGGAGACTAAAGAGACGCCTATAACACCGCCCGATAACCAAGGAATCGTAGACTTTACGTTAACAAAAAAAAATACCGAAACAGCACTATATCAAATAGGTTTAGTAAAAGTAAAAAAATAACTTATTTCAGAATACCTTACCGAATTCTAATCGCACTGATTCTTGCACGCTGCACGGACTTGAACGGACAGGAAGAAGCTGGCATGGAAGAAGTAAGTTATTTCTTCTTGTTATTCTACTTCTTTAAGATTATCAATTGGGATAAGAGGTCCGTTCTTTGTAGGTGAATATCGATAGTGTATAACAGGTTACATTCAAATTTTCAATTGATGATAAAACCATTTAATGCGTTACATGATATTTTTTATATTGCAAAATCTAATTTGAAAGAAAGAACCAGTATAATGTTCTAATGGATATTACTGATGAAGTGCTCAAATTATACTTTGGTAAAAAATGCCTCTTGTCTAGTTTCCTGGTATCATTCCTGGTGGACGCGCGTGGAGGAGCGATGCGGGGTTGCCGCGGCGGAGGGGTGCGCGTCATCGTGCCGCCCCTTTCAGCACAGCAGCCTACGAGGATCACCTGCAGGTAAAGCAATTCATAACTTGCAAAGTGTATCACGATGTCCAGACTTCTATTTCGTTTGTAAGGCTCGTTTCAAATATTTATAAATGACACACCACATTTTATGACAGATACCTGAAGCCGTCCCGCATCAACCACATGCCGCCGCTGATGGAGGGCGAGGCTCTGGCTGCAAGGGTGCTGGAGATGGGGCCCATTTCTGCTAAGTTTTTGGGGTAATTATTTATCATGGAGCTTGCAAATCCGTTCATCCATCTATGATTTTCTTTCTTATAAAGCCTTTAATGCAAATTAGGCTCTTAAGCTCCCAGGACATCGTGATAGTATCAACTTATATTCCAGACCAGTAATATTAGAGGTGCCCCACTATGCCTCCCTTCGCGGCAAAGAGCGTGAGATCGTGATCCTGCGCTCAGACAACGGCACCAGCTGGCGAGAACACAACACTGACGCTACTGATGACGTCGTCCAGGATATTCTGCACGAGACTCTCGAGTTCGAAGGTCAGTGGTTACCAGCTCTTAAAGACTCATATGGATGTGCTACAGAGCAAAAGCTAAATTTGGCGTATCTTAAGACTCTTTTTTCCAAACTTCGAGATAGTATGGTAAGGCCAAAGTCATATTCCAAAAATTAAAAAAACGATGCTTTTAGCGTCCCCACTTCCATACCTTTTCAGCTGGTTATAGTGTATAGCTCTTTATTGTGTTCTCCTAGTACACATCAAGACTGTATTCAGAAAATCTATGTTCTATGTTAATGATATATTATTTTGTTTGTAGAAACGAATGAAGAAGAGAAAGGTTGGGACGCGCCTCGCGTGACGAGGATCCTTACCCATGACTTCCCGCAGTACTTCGCCGTTATTTCCCGTATTCGTCAAGAGGTGCATGCTATTGGACCTGAAGGTAAGAAATACATATTTTATTTTAATAAACATAAATACATTTTTATATATTAAAGACCTCACTTACCCATAAAATATCTCTAAGACAGAGAGATTTTAACAAAACTAGAGTCAGATTCGAAACACAAGCAATTAATGATGCCGAAGATAATATTGCAACTGTTTTGTGGTAAGTTTTTCAAACGTGTCAGAGATAAAGCATATAAAAAGTCACAAACTGAATAAGGTTAAGCGTAACATTACCCTAAGGAATAACTAACTGAACGATCACATTATAATAATGAGTATTTAGTACTAAGTCTGATCCATCGATTCATATTAAATCATTTTTATAATGTCACCATCATCATCATTATTTCAGCGGAAATACATATACAATAACAGCCTATAAGTTCTCGAGGATCTTATAAAGTCCAATATTTAAGTATTTTTGCAGTCAACACAAATTATTTTCTCTCTTCAGGTGGTATGGTGTCCAGCTCCGTAGTGCCCCAAGTGCAAGCTGTCTTTCCTCAAGGTGCCCTCACCAAGAAAATAAAAGTGGGCCTCCAGGTAAACCTCTTCAAGCCCCGCAAGGGTGTCAAAGACAAAAACCTGAAAAAGATCACCGTCAATAATGTTTCTAAGAAAAAACGTTTCTCCTTAATTTGGTAGCTTAGTCTTCTCGATAACTATTGTATTTTGGAGATCTTCTTGAACATGTTTTTCAATCTATTTTGATTTGTTTAATGTCAATGCTGGAAAAAATCTGGTGATGGTTACTCAAAACCAGATAAAAAACCATCTATATCTCATTTATATATCAGAGAGTTGTTTGATTAACACGCTTTATGGCTCGAGACTTAAATATGTCTGATTAATGATGAAGGGTGTTTATCTTATATTGTTTTGCTGGGTCAAAGAAGTACTTATCGAACTGTTTTTATTAATATAGCTAACGTTTGGTAAAATTGATCCATGGACCTGCCTAATAATCTGTCGAACCAAAGTAACAGATCTAGCTGTTCTTTGATAGTTAAGTGTATCTAGAAACTGAATGCACAGTTGATCACAACTCCGGGCAGGTAATTGATTACGTAATTACATAACCGAGTGACTCTTAAATTGTCAGCATCATTTTTTTTTATAATTTTTTAACAAAACATGTTCATTAGACCTTTAGTCTTAAGTACTATTGTATTAACACCGACAAAGTCGGGCAATAATTCAAGCTTATGAATCATGTTAACGAATTTTAATCAACTAATATTAACTTACCGACAAATCGTAATTTTTAATACGTATTTACAGCATCTATTTTTATAAGTAGAACTAAGTTCTTTTAGTTTAGACTTTAAACTTACGAAATTCGGTAGCAGTAGTAGAAATTGTGTGTTCATTGTTAATATTTTATTTAACGCCAAATTTATTGCGTTCTTTATTATTGATAAAAGTTAATTAAGGAGTATCCACAATAACATACATAACTATAGTACAAAAGCAAATGCCAAATTTTTTTACATTCTAAAATTTACATTTTTACGAATTTTTCGCGTATTTTAATTGAAGTAGGGCATTGGATTGATATTTTTGAAAGTCAGACAGATAATTGTATTTTCTGTAAGATGGTTAATGTTTGTTCAGTAACTAGTTGAACCTGGTGAAATCGGATCGAATAAACTGGAAGCACTTCATTAATTAACGGAAACTGACAATACTCTGAAAGTAGTGCTCATTAAACTTTAGTAACATTGCACGAAGCTATTGTTGCTATAAGCTTTGAAAATATTCGGGTTACATTGAAATTATACACGATTTTTGAAAATCTTTAAGTGTTTCCTACATTCCTTTACAAATTGAACTGTATAGTCTGGCAGAACTTCATAGGAACTCAGCTACTTATCTGTGAGTCAGAAAATGAAGCACGTGTTGGCAGCAAGGCCGAATGATGTTCTGCTTTTACAAATAGATCGTCAAAATTATAATACGTTTGAGTGACGTTTGATATATAAATATTTCATTAGCAAAGTTTATAGTTCCACATTATAAGGGCCTACCTTTCAGTCAGTTCCTTAGCTCCAAACTGTACAGTTCAGTGCTCGCCCTCTTAATCAGGTTTGACGAGAATAAGGAAAATGTTGTTTTGTATAATCTCCGATTAAAATGATTACATATCGTACTCGCTAAATATTACTACATGTTCACATTTAGATACATAGAAACACGTGATTATAATATTCGTAACAATAAGTTCATAGCACTCGTACTTGGTCACAATAATTATCTATATACGTTACTCCACTAGGGAAAACCCAATAAATTTAGAATGTACTTAAAAATGTAGAAACTTCAATAAAGTTCGTGTAACTCTCAATGTTTCTTTTAATTCAAAGCAAGTTTGAATTATGAAATCACTGTAGTTTTTTCTCACACATCATGTCGCGTGAAGATTATTTCTCTAGTTGGTCTTTAGGCGGAAGCATGTCTTGGAAGAATTTGTCTGAAATAAAAATAGCATTATTATGTACTTATACAATTAATATATTTATTGTAATGAAATTGCTGTGCGTATTATAAATATTATTTATAGTGTGTGAAACTTGGAGTGACGTTTTAATATAAGAAAGTACTTTTAAGTCGATTGCTAAATTTATTGGGTAATTCCATTGTGCTTTATATTAGATTAATTGAGATTTATTGTAAAATGTAAGTTTATTCCTAAAGACCAAACGTGAGATGCATGTGTATTATTCTTTGCTAATTTTCCGTGTTTTGAGCTTTAGTTTGTGTGGCATTAGAAGCGCATGTGTGAGAAAAAGTTGCGAGTTTTTTTTTGATAAATTTTGGATTGAACTTTCATTTTCAAATGCTTTTCCTGTGATTTCATATGTTCATAATTGCTTTTGCACCGACCGCTCGCCACCTTTTTTTAAAAAAGATATCCTGTTAGCAAGTAAACGTGGAAGAAAAAATTTAACGTTGTGTTTAACATGGTAAATAAAGCTTCATGGCGGAATGATAAACGTAATGTAATAACCAAGGTAAGTAAATAACTTATTTGTTCTCACATCGCACCGTTACCTCTTCGCACACTTCACAGTAGCATGGATGCTTAAAATCCTTTACGTATGGTCTTTAGAAATATCTAATAAGTGTTTGTTACATTTTTCAGTATTATGACAAGCTTTATTTGGTTTTAAATATTTCATTGTCGTCGGGTTTACAATGTGGGCCAATCTTAGGCTGCTATTTTGATTACGGGAACTATTTCAAAACTGAATCTCAATTTTTGACCCAAAAATATGAACTTAAAAGTAAAGTTAAATTAAAGCTTGTAAAAACACACTGTTACCGGTCTGACGTAAATCATTATTATATTCATTCTACAAACAAATGAAACAAACTTCAGACTCAAAACCATCAAAACCTTTCCAACAGGCTCAAATAATAGATTCAGAGCTGACAGCAAAACTCTTAGGGCGAGGAGTCGCAGTATCTCCAGTAGTGACGGTAGAACCTCGAAGAAGAAAGTTTCACAAAGCCATCACTCTGAGCATGCCAGCTCCCAGACCCCACACTCAGGGGATGACGAACCAGTACAGCACATCGTCGGCTCCGACCCTCAGACTCCTTTGCTCCATATCAGGTACAATAATATTTTGCTTCGAATCTTCTTGCAGATCTGATGGGTTATTGGAAATAGAAAGTCACGTAAATTATTTTTGTAACATCATATTAATTTGGTGAATTTAGTGTTTATGATAATCATGAGACTTGTTCTTATTCCAATAATTGTTAAAGTCTGTAAAGTGTTGCGATGGAGTATGGCTTATGTACTGCTACATTGACGATATAATGAGCTTTGGCTAAATCTGGAGGTAAGTGTGCCTAAACCTAGGATTAATTAGGCTTACAAGTAATTTCAGCTTAAATTTCTAGTGTTCCAGTGTATATGGTAAACATAACTTGGTATTACCTATATTCCATTACAACACCTTAGACACAGTCGGAAATAGACGACATATGACATACAACTTGGTTTACGAATGGATCGAGATCAGTAACTACATGATATTGGTAGAACATAGTTTTTCTCTCTTTGGAGATAGAGTAACGATAGATTTTATGCGTATCTAATATTTTTTTATAGTTCGAGATATAGTTCAGTCAGTACTACGGTATTTCAAACCTAGATTTTTCTCTCTAATTTTGACTAGAGTAGTTAATGAGAATACCATGAGATTCATAGAATACGCACATCTCCCAATATTCTAGACGAAGGGATGAGCATGATAATTTGAAAAATTAGCGTAGAACATTATTATCATTTTAATCGAAAGTCGAGATAGAGGGGCGCGAGAGAATAGGGCGAGAGTTTACGAACGCTTATGGCAAATACACCGAGCAGCTACGGGACACATCCCTGTGTGCGTTTTGTGCGTGTCCTACATTGTCTTTGTTCTCGTGTGTTTGTGTGTGTTGCACGCTCACCGTGTGTGGCGCTAAATAATGTGCTGCCACCTATCGGCGCGCTACAGGGGTATTTCGCAAACGATCTCTCGAAGGTAAAAAATTAGAAATATAACAAACTCTAAAGACAAAATTGAAATATCGGTTAAGTTTCATTTTACTTTTGAGTTCACTGTTCATTTGTACCTTTTCTTTGTTTAAAAATTACTTTCGAAATTAATTCATAAGTCATTTCGGTGTGATATTTATACTCTAGCAATGTTGTTGCGGTTGCTTGACAAGTATAATTATCGGATGCATCGATTTTCTTCCCTCTTTCATTGTTCGAATGCTTATTCATATCTTGCTTTTCATACATTCTTCCTCTATGCACGGGCTGGAATTTTTATGCTTTATTAATTCACTTTCACCCTGTATCATAATAATCAAACCCTTGGGAATCAAGAGAATGCACTGCGACATAATCACTGGACGTTATTCTGTTTAAGCAAGTGTACAAACTAAACAAGACATAGATTTCTATTGCAATAACTTTATTGGCACTTTGTAAGAGACTGACACACTTAAAATAATCGTTGGAATTTAGCTTAAGGGCAACAGATAATAAATTAGTGCCATCTGGGTCATCCTCATTCATTCTTCTACGCCAATGTTCCTGATATTCAATTTCTTTGCTTGTGACAACCAAAGCTCTTTTCCAAAACGGCCTATCAGTTCTGTTTTTCTTCACATCATCTTGACTTGTCTCATTTCTGTTCTGGTCATTATTTCACTGTTTCGTCGTTATTTAACTTAAATTTGCTTTGGGTTTTAGTGAATGTCCTTCGAGAGATCTGTTATTCGGAAACCAAACCTGCTGTTTTGGCACAAACATTCGTTTGAAATTTAGAATCATTTTGATTTGAATGAAAGCACCGTTTCTGAGAGCTGTAAACGTACAAAGCGTGCCACATATTCAGTCACTTTTTATTTATTAGAATTATAACAACGGCGTTATTTATTGTTTCTGTGTGGTGTGTTGTCTTTGCTTGTTGTGTGTTTGCTATAGGCCGTTTTGGAAATATGATTTGTACTTTTTTCTTATTCTATCTCTAACTCTTCTGCATCGGTTTTTTCCTTTATAACAAACCTTATATTGAAGATTTTTACTTTAATGTTAATACATTTGTTATAATATTTACGTACACGACTTTATATTTCATTATAGCAATTGGATGGTATAGTAGTAGAGAATATAGCTGTTAAGTAGTTAACGCTGCTGAATAAAGAATTGACACGTTGCCATGGAAACCATGCTTTAGCATGCATTTAATGGATTATATCGTTTTCAAAGCAGTTGAAAAAGTGTGTCAACCACTACGCTGCACTAGCTTCAAAATTAAATCATACTTAATTAAAAAAGTAATTAATGTAGTAGCATAAGACTTACAAACAGAAAAACGCATGGTTGTTATAAATAATAATGAAACAAAAATAAGACGATGAAATAAGAAATGTTATGACAGGCGGGACGAACAGGGCGCACTGGGAAGATGTCACTGAGAATACGCCTCTTACTTTCGTGAACGATTGTGTTTCGTTCACCACTACGGTATCGGCCCGCTATTGGCTGATTGACTGCAGACACATTGAAGATGCTACCAAAATGGCCACAGAGCTATACAGGTAAAAACGCGCATTTTGTTTGAAAGAATATAACGAGCCAAACAGAATTTTGAAAATTGTATGTACTTTTTTATACAATAAAGTTGAAATAAATATGTAAATAATAAAAATAAATTTTATAAGGACTTCTTCGACTTACCAACACTTAGTAGCGAGCAAATATTTTTTTTTTGTATCATCTATGGCTCAAGAATTGTTATTTTCAAACTTTCGCAATTAGTACACTTAAATATTTTGAAAAATACCTACTCGTATAATAAAAAGAACATCACGTAGAATTGAATCAAAAACTATCAATTTTGGTTTCTCTTCAACTTAAAAGTTATGGTTTACAGAGAAGCGATCCACGTACCATTCATGGCTCGCTTCGTGGTGTACGCAAAACGCACAGATGACTGTCAGGCGCAACTGCGCATGTTCTGTGTCACTGATGACAAAGAGGACAAAGCTCTTGAGAGAATCGAGCGATTCATCCAAGTAGCCAAGAGTCGAGATGTTGAGGTAAGTCTTTAATCCCTGGTGTACGACTTCTTGTTGTGTGCAAATCATTATAATATCTGAAATTCCTGAGTTGGATCATATGACCATACTTTCTTTGAGGCTTTTAATGTCATTGCACTACCATCAGTATTGTGATCTAAATCTTTATTTTATTTAGTAACCGAATGAATTTGATTATTAACTAAGACATGATTTCAGATGGCATGCTTGCCAGCAAGCATGCTATCTGAAATCATCTTTCAAATCATCTTGATCTTTAATAATGTGTGATAAAATTTCATTTATATTTATACTTCATAAAATTATAGGTTCACGAAGGCAAACCCATCTACCTTGAATTTGGCGGCAATCTCGTTCCTATAGCTAAGTCAGGGGAGCAGCTGACCTTACCCTTCCGAGCGTTCCGGGAGAACCGGGTTGCGTTCCCGGTTATGATCAAGACCCAGGACCTGGAGCCAATGTGTAGGTGCCAGTTCATGAGGGACCCGAAGGTGCCGAAAGGAGAACCTTCAGCAACTCCTGTAAGTAAACTTGGTATTGTGTGCAGCTGTTATAACTTAACTATTTAGAAGGAATAGTAAAAAGCAAAAACGTAAACAAAAGTAACTTGAAACACAATTTTGTGCTAGGACTTAACTTATTAAAAACGAAGTTCAATTTAAAAGTAATAATAACCCGAACTCCCCAATCCGAGAACTGGGTGAACCCAGTTCTCGGATTTATTATTACAGCTAGTAAGCTGTAATAATAACCCCAATAAGTATATTGGGGTTATTATTACAGCTTACCCCGAATGACACTTTCCTCTTTATGAAAATTGAGAACAAAAGAATTAATTTCAAATCGACTCGATTGGGAATTCGTATAGTACTAAATACCAATATAATGAACGGCGAAGTATATTTTGCTTCATAGATCGCAGTACTAAATATCATGGTCCCTGATGAGATGCAAGTGGAGAGGATATCCCCGGTGCCCGCCGACACGGTCCCGCGGAGGACTGAGGAACAGGAGTTGATCTGGAGACAACGGCTCAATGATCCTAGGTAAGTTCTACATTTTTTTATTCAGTTTGAAGATAATAATATAACAACATTTATTCACAGATCACACTACACACAAATAAAAAAAACATTTTGCTGTAGGATTCGAGGATTTAATTTTTTTTATTAGCAAGACTGCTGTTTAACCACGTACTATTTAATAATTATAATAAACGTTCTCTCAACTCACGTTTAATGTTATGAAGAACATGTACAATTTGTTATAATCTGCGTAAATTGATTTTAGCTGACATTTAAAGGTGGCCAATTCGAAAGAATATTCGCTCAATTTAAAAGTCGCTTAATATGAAATAAGAAACGTCATTCAGAATCGAGTTTAAAGTTTCTTATTTTAAGTTTAGGGAACTTTAAATTTACGCTACAGCATTTCGAATTGGACCCAATATTCGACTAAGACTTAACTAAGTTATCGTGCGATAGGTTCGAAGACATTTGCAACCTGCTAGGCAAGGATTGGGTGGCGCTAGCTTACGAGTTAGGGGTGAATGTGGCGACCGTCAACCAAATCCAGGCCAAGCGGATCACGGCATCGGAGCAGGCGCAGCTAATGATGAAGCTATGGAAGACGCAGTCTGGAACCAAAGCACAAGGTGCAGTCTTACAAATTGTATAAGTAGATTAAGCAACATTAACCTTTTTTCTTACGCCATATAATAAATATAAAGCGACACTTACTTTTATGGCACTCTTAAATAAAGAGCTGAAATTGAATTAACGGTTTGGTACAAGTTAGATCGACCACGGACGGTGTAACGCAGCTAGCGTAATGAAAAAAACAACAAAAATTTTGCGGTATTGAAAACCACGAAGAAATATACTTTTTTATATGATGATTTAGATAGAAGTTGTAAAGAGAATAAATCAATTACAAGGAATTTAATGACTTTGTTGTTTTCCTTGTAGATAATTCGTTGGAACTGGCACTTTGTAGAATTGGAAGGGACGACATAATAGCATCGCATTCTGAAGTAACAAATGAACGACGAATCCAACGCAACATTTACCAGGAGAGACAGGCTTCAGAAGAAATCGAAGCCTACAAAGGTGATCATGACATCAATTACCAAATAAAATTATAACACCATCAAAAATTACAAAAAAGAAATAGCATAGGATAACGCAACAATTTATTAAATAATACTTATGTTTCAGCTGAAGAAGACAACAAAATTAAAGATAGAGTCTTTGAAAATGATATTCCTGAGCGTTTGCGCAAAGAATCTGATCAAGATCAAGACGAGGCCAAATATTCACCAGAAGAGAAATCTGTAGTCGACAAGACTGAGATGGAAAGGACTCCTACTCCTCCGACACCAAGCGAGGAAAGTGAAGAAGATGAAGGTAAAAAAAACAAAAATAATGAATATATAACGAGAATATTGAATTTCTAAATAATTTTTTTTTTAGATGTGAAACGTAGTGTAGCTGAAAGGAAAGAACAAATTACAAGGAAACTTAGTCAAAGTAAAATACCAGCATCAAAACAAAAAAAAGAAATCCGAGAAGAAATAATTGAAATAAGGACTCAAATTAAACCAGATATCAAGAAATTCCACGATTTTGAACAACAAGTGAAGGATCCGCATAAAATAGAACGAACACGATCAAAACCATCACCAGACAAGGTCGAAGAAGAACAGGAGGTTGAGGTCCATAGAGAAGAAATCGAAGAAGAAGTGAAGGAAGAAGTCAAGCTTACAGAACGACCAATTGAACAATTTAGAAAGTTTGACCCATTATCTCCTGCTAAACCTACACCCAAACATCTTCAGAGGCATATGAGAAATGAGTCAATGCGGTTCCCGTCCGGTGACTTTTCGAATGTCACTATCACCTCCAGAAAATCAGTTACTGCTGAAACTTCCGAAGTTAATACTGTAGACTCTAAAACTGATAACATTAAAGATACAATTTCTCAAAAAGAAATTGATAGTTCTAGAGTTGAAGAAAAGATGGATGATGGTGAACGCTCACCTGATTTAATAGATGATAAAGATATAGCTGAGCTACCACTAAAGGATAAGATAAGTTCCTTTGAATCTAAAATGTCTAAAGAATCTTCCATTGAATTGCCCAAGGCAACTGTTAAGTTAACAAAAGAAGCATTGAAGAAACATACATTAGAACAAGATCAAGGCATTGAATATACGCAAGAGTTTGTCAGAGAGCAATCAAAACAAATATCTAGTATGGAGATTCATGAGCATGCCACTCACACAGTGTCCCATGTAACTGAAACACATGTTGAGACGCATGTGAAGTCTGTAAAAGATACAATTCAGCAGTTTGATTCTAAAATCAAACTAGAAGATAAAACAAAAACTTTCCCTAAAACCATGAGAACTGATTCCACACTTGTACAGGTATCCTCCGAAGAAGACAGCGAATTCCTTAAAAAATCAACAGACTCTGAAACTGAAACTGAATCTCAAACAACTGTTAAGGCAGATAAAGATGGAATGAAGTCCAAAATTCCTCGCTTTGTAGGAGACGTCTTTGAACAAAAACACAAAGATGACAAACATAAGAAACCAATAAATACGGATAAACAAAATGGTACAGTTTCTATTGCCATAAGGCAGGAGAAATTAGAAAAACAAATTTCTGACGAGTTAAAAACTAAGGTTAGTGAAGAAGATGCAACATTAGAAGAGAAAGACATGTCGGGCACAGAAAAAGTAATGGAAAAGGTAAGAGAAACATAATTCTTTTTTTATTTTATTTGTTTTTTCTATGGCAATATAAAACTTATTAATTCTTTTTTTCAGATGGAAACTCAAATGAGTGTGACAAGTATAAAATCTGACGTTAGTAAGCACACAAAAACAGACTCAATGGGTTCAGATCTGCAAGATTTGACGGGACGCAAGGTATCACAAGAATCACCAATACAGTCAGTTATAGACAAGGCGGATTCCTTGGCCGACTTGCAACAAAGCACAGAAAAGGATGTTAGTTTTATCTCTCAAACTGAATCCAAGGTATGGTTATATCTAAATATTAGGTCCTTACATATGAAATTAGCGTTTTGTCGTACTGACCACTTTGATCTGAAATATTTCCTCTTTGGTTAAGAATTCCAAATTCAAATTTATAAATTTGAGTTTTGAAAACAGTCATTCATTTGTTTTTATCTACACCCATATCATAAAACCTCAATTGGTTAATCAAAAACCGTATGAAATGACCACCATTTTGACAACCAATTAGGAAAAACCAGTGCTGCGATAAAGAAATAACATGACTTCTTTATCGTTTTTAGTAAAGAAATGAGATTAAATTTGGAACAGCTGTCAAAACTCAAGTGGGTCTCTATTCTAGTATCCATAGATATTAAAACAGTTATTGATACGAAACGTCAATTCAGTATGTTTTTTTAATATAAACTGCACAATATTTGATCTCGAGTGACGTGAGAATAGAGATTTCATCCGTTTGTCTATGATTAAAAAAAAATGGTCTTGACGGAAGATCGAGTTGCCGCCATGTTGACGTTTTGCTGAACGAAAGTAGAATTGTTGTTGAATTGAATAGAAAAAGTTGTTTGTAATTTACATTTTAGTTGAAAATATGAATAGTAAGTAGTCTTCTCGGAGTGTGTGTGATGTGAAAATGCGTCGGATATCGGAAATATGCAGCCACGATTGCAACAAATAACTTGTTGCCAGAGAATATTGTTTCTGAACCCATCATGGAGGATTTATAATATGTGTGTAGATAAAGTTATGTATGCAACTCTGCATAATTTGACCTTAAAACACACGTGCGATCTTATTATGAAACTCGCCTATCGGCTCGTTTCATGAAAACCGCAGTAGTGTTTTAAGGCCTATCATTATGCAACCGTTGCATAAACTACTATTTCCTCATTCTTTTTTTCTTTGGCGTCGCTTATTACCGCACAATGGAAAACATGAAATATCGGTATATTTACGAGTACGAGTCCAAACCGCCTTCAAAGAGTTTATTGATTCTCGCCCCCATGGTTTTTTTAGCAAAGGGATCAATGAACTACCTATGAGATGGCAAAAGTGCATAGATAACAAAGGTGTATACTTTGATTAATTAAATGTATTATACAAAAAAAAATTACTTTATATTCCTCCCGTACAAAACGCCAATTTCATATGTAAGGACCTAATATTATAATCTAAATACTTGTACTTGGGTACACTGTAACTGGTAACGGAGGTATCAAGTTCCAATCCCACTAGGGGCAAACTTTGTTTGATGAACACAAATGATACCCGAGTCATGGATGTTAAGTATTTATTATATACCTAGGTATGAATTTAGCTGTAATTATAATTATGCATAAGTATTCATTCGTATCGTTATCTACGTAGTACCATAAATTAAGTAGACCTCTATGGTAGTACTAATAGTACAGGGAATCCTAGTTTGTCCGATAGTATATCATATTATTATTATTGTCAGTAAGTACGGCTTCAATGTATTGTGTTGAAGCTGTTAAATCATCAATAAAAGTTGCATAATGACAAATTGTGTTGTAAATGTGTCTGCTCCGCTTGCGATAAAGTTAGCAGATTTTTGACGCAACTGAGTTATATTGATTCGGAATCAGCATAATAATGTTGATTCTGAATCAATATTTATCTGAATTTTATCTAAAATTGTAATACTTAACTGCCTCTATCGTAAGCAAGCAGGTGATAAGAGGCTGTGAACCAACGGCAAAGAAGAAGATTTTGTTCTGACTGACAACCTATAAAAATTGGTCAAAATCGATTAACATTTAAGGGGTGGAAATCGTTATCGCCTTTTGTATGAAAAGCCATAGGTTCACACTCGTCTTAATGATATTTTCGTAAATAATTTATCTTCTTACTCATTTGAAAAACTAATATGAAAGTGCCTCGTTTTAAAATAAACGTATTAAAACGCTCTTTTATGACATTTAAAAACAAAAAATAAATAATCGCATTTATAATATAAAGTAAGGTTAGTATAATAAAGTAAAGTAAGGTTTTATTTTACAGGCTTATTCCAAAGATTCTAAGCATCGTAGTGACTCATTAGACGAAGCTTCACAATTTTCTGATTTAGATGACCAATTAGGTGCAAGCCCGGCTCACAAGCCAGTCTTAGAAAAAACAGTTGAGGAAAAAGTTGTGACACCTGAAGAAATTAACCGTTCAGCTAAAGAAACAAACTCAAAAGCCCAAACTTTGGAATTTTTGAAATTTGAAAATGAATACAGTGCGCTGATACATGCTCCTGTTTTGACAACTGTGGAGCAAGAGAGGGTAATGCTATTAATATTCATCATTTGATATCGTCTTAGTAATGTGTCAAAATATACCTAAGGTGTAATTATTTTTTAATAATAAATATCATCATCCATTTGATTCTTAACGTTGAATGCCGCTATACACGATAGCAGGTTTTCATTCCCCTGACGCCACGATATGCCGTTTTCCATACATTTGCGTCGGCTAATGTCCTGTTGGCCTCCGTTGTACGCTTTTTCGCATTTGGCCGTGGCATTCAAAAGGTTAAAGAAAAAGAAACATAATTTTGGTTCGTTTTTGTTAAAGGTTTCGCCCAAAGAATCATCAGTTATAAGCGCAAAAGCGCGTCAGTTCATAGAAACGGTACCAGAAGACGACTCCGTTCAAGAATGCTTCTTCTCAAAACGTATTTACTCTGATTCTCTTGAAGATTCAGAGAACACAGACTCCCGGCGCCATTCTGAGGCAGACTCTTTAAAATCAGACCAATCTGATATGAAGGCAAAGATATCTTCATCTGACTTTGATGAAAGAGCAGAATTTGAAGAGATTATCGATTCAGGCAGTGGTTTTGGTGATGAAAAATTTGAAGAAAGCGTAGCTGGTTTTACATCTATGAAATTTGAACCCAGACTCAATGATTCTGACAAGCAGGATTCGGAATCTGACAAAGAAGCAGAGCCAGTTTTTAAAAAGGTGACGCCTAAACGTCATTCCAGAACAGAGTCTATGTCGATTACTAAACTAAGTGATTTGCGCATAGACATAGATAATGAAAAAATAAAACAAGAAAATCAAGAGATTCAAGTAATTGTAACAGAAGCAGAAGAAGTTGCAAGATCGTTTGATAAGGACGATCATTCAGACAAAATTTCTTCGGAAAGTAGCCGAGAAATCGAGATTTCAGATCGGAAGTCTTCAGAAGGAATATCTGATAAGATCAGTTCTGAAGACGCTGTGACACAGAAAAAATCTTCTTCTGAAGAGTTCGCTGCAAAGCATGAACCAGCACTTGTACAGACGACTGAAATTGCTTCAACTTTAAATAAATCTGTAAAAGACGTTGAAATATTAGAAGCAAAATCTCAAGTTTTGAAAGAAGACATCTTTGAAAAAGGTATATTTTTTTATACATCTTCTATGTTATCGTAGCCTTACTTTATTTAAAAGGTAAAAAAAGACCTCGTCTCGCCGTTTTTCCACTGTTTTAGGTAGTTTAGTGTGTTTCAAAATGACAGTTATTTTATTGCAGTTGATATAGTAAAGCGGCAATCAGTAACATCAGCTGGATCTGGTTCAGTAAGTGAACTGCGTCTAGATGAAAAGCGTTTGTCTGATGCTCACAGTCTAACTGAGTCAAGAGACTACACATTCGAAGAATCAGAAGACGATATTGGTACACAAGGAACTCATGTTGCCGATGTTTCCAAAGGATTCATTGAACCGAAATATGAAATTGACATAAAAGTAAAACCAATTCAAGGTAAATAGCAAATAATTCCTTATAAAAGATAAAGTCAAATTCAAAGCTCGTTTAAATTTTAAATAAACTTTTAGTTTTAGGTAAAGTTCCTGAGCAATCTAAGCTTTTTAAGCTACAGCACGGTGATTCATTAGATGATGTTGAAGGATTCCCAGAAGATCACGTGATTGATCATATTCACAAATTACCACATATTGCTGAAATTGGGTAAGAAAGCTATTATTTTATTGATTATGCTCATACTGAATGCTCTTTAACAATAATATTATTTGTAGGACTGCACAAGAGAGAGATATGACCAAAGACTTTCTTAATAGAGAACGCGAAGAACAACTAAAAAGGGAATGTGCACAGGTTTTACCAAAAGTAACTGAAACTGTCCATTTTAAAGATGAACAAATCAAACCAGTAAAATCTTCAGAAGACAGAGTACCAGTAGGTATTATGAAACAATCAGAAAAGACATACACCGAAACACAAACAGACGGACCTATTATTATTACAAAGACTACCACTACCATGGTGAGTGAAACAACTTCATCAGATAAAAAAGATGTGCAAATAAAAAAACAAACAGCTGTTACTGAAAGTAAATTTGATGTGTCTAAAATACGAACTGATACTTTAG
Organism: Tortricodes alternella; assembly: GCA_947859335.1. Lineage (NCBI taxonomy): Eukaryota > Metazoa > Arthropoda > Insecta > Lepidoptera > Tortricidae > Tortricodes > Tortricodes alternella. The sequence continues at coordinate 6,561,789 of OX401973.1, read as the reverse complement.
GACATTTTGATATTGGAGAAGATGTCCACGAAGTAAAGGAATCGAAAAAATTTGTGCCTAAGGACTTAGACCTCAAAGAATCACAAGAAATTACAAAAGAGCAAGTGAAGCCTGTTATTGATGATATATTGCAAAAAGGCACAATTGCTGCTGCTTCTAGGAGCCCAGTACATGACAAAGATATCAAAAGTATGGCAAAAGATTTAGTAGAAACTGAAAAAAGATCTTATGATGCTAAAGCTCCACACAAAGAAGAACGGAGACATTCATGCATAAGTCCTGCAATATCACTTGAAAGGATTGCAGAGTCAGAAGTTGAAATGGAAGAGGAAATAAACAAATTTGTAACAAGTGTAGTTCAAGAAAACCAGAAAATACCAGAATCTAAACTAACAATAAAAAAATCTGATTCTGCAATGAAAAAAATGGCTGATAATATTGAAATTATTATAAAACAAGCCTCTGAGGAAGTTGACCTTTCTTCGGATGAGCCAATTATTGAAACTGAAGAACTCCAAGATATTACTGGGCAAGTTTCGGTTGATTCCATTATAGAAGAAGCTGTTACAACGGTAGAGGAGTACTTAGAGTCATCAAAAGAGACACAAAAACAAGCAGAAGTAAAATATACTGCAATTGAAGAAACACGAAAAGTTATTAAACAAAGGCCGGGCCTAATGAAATCTTTATCCAGAGATAGTGGTGAAGTTATGATTATGCCTAAGAAGAAGCACGTTAGGACATTTTCAGTGCAGAGCTCACCGGAAGAGATTGAAGAACAAATTTATTCCGATTCTGAATCTGGTAAAATTACTGGATTTCCCTTTTACTATACAAACATAATACATACTATTATACATCAATAAATTGTAGCAATTTATAATAATCATTATCATTTTGGTTGTAGACATGGACAAGGCAAAGGTGCTGGAAATCATTGAACCAAACTCCGACTTGGATGGAAAATCTCCTGCATCTAGTTTTGATGCAAGAAAATTAAGGACGGACTCTCTTGACGATGCTGATGATTTTCCAGAAAAAGAGGTAACATGCGATGCAGAAGTAATATTTCTAGCAGAAACCAAATAATACGACATTAGCGAGTGTATCAATCTTTACACTCTTTACATACCTCAGAATTAATATTTTAAGTTCTTTTCAAAATTATGTCCAAGTGTGCTTTGCCCTTTTCCAGATTGAAGACTTTGGTGATGAAGTTAAAATTAGCGACGAGGTTTCAACATTTATTGATAAAACTGAAACCAAAGACATTCCTGTGTCCAGTTTTACCACTTCACAGCAAGACACTGAAGAGGAAAAGTCTTCTGAAAAATTCTTCAAAAAAACTCATTTTGTTGATAGCATCACACGTTCAGACCTGGTATCCAAATCAACTACAGAGTCATCAGTGACTACTGTTATATCAACATTGACAAAATCATCAGACGAAGAGCAAAAATCCGTTGTGGAAGACGCAACATCAGCTGATTTATCAAAAATCAGTGGAGCAGACTTAGTCAAAGATCCGTCTAAGAGCTCAATGGAGCCAAAGGATTATGAAGACGGAAAGAAGACTGAAGAGCCATTAGAAGATCGTGGCACTCCTGATTTATCAAAAAAATCAATAGATTTAACTAAAGACTATTCTAAATCATCTATTGACAGCAAGGATACATCAAGGGATTTTGCAACAAATGAACTTTCTAAAGATTCTACGGTAGATCTGACAAAAGATTTTTCGAAAGCTTCAGTAGAAAGTGTTAAAGATACTTCCAAGTCAATCGACGAAAAGACTTTTTCAGAGGATCACTCTTCATTAGATGTATCGAAAACTTTAGCATCAGACGAACCAGAAGCCATTACTAGCAGTACTGAATATATTTATAAAGTATCAACAACCTCGTCTCAGGAAACATCCATTTTAACTGAAAGTAAATTATTTAGTGAATATGACGATAAATCTTTAGTTAAAACAAGAACTTTTGAAAGAGGAGAACCAGAAAAGGATTTTCTCGGGGAAATGGAGCAAAAAATAGAAGAACTTAAATCTGAAGTGGTTAGAGAAAAGGCAGCGGAAATTGAGCTTAAGACAAAAGATAGTCCGAAAGAAGACATCGAAGATGATGTTGCAGATGATGTTCCTGATATGAAAGAACTTAACAGACGCTGTTCAAATCTTTTGGACGATATATCTGGAGCTCACGGTGCCCTCATCCGCATTGACTCAAGCCATGTCACGCACGGTATCGTACATCTATTATTATATAATTATTATGAAAAAGCTCAGACAAGTTGATATTAATTCAATATAATGTTACAGATCTAGTTTCCAAGTTTTCAAAAACACCACCACCATCTCCCGTCGACCTGAATGTAAGGGATAAAGCTAAAGCCGAAGATGGTACTGGCGATAAGCCTACCGGGCTACAACTTAGAGGTAAAGAAATAATCATGTCGTATAATAAAATCATTAAGACAAATGTTATATTCTAGCGAGACACTAGAAACTGCTAGTGCACAGATTAGTAGTATTTCACGACAGTATCGAAGCATTCTTTAAAAATAGTTCCAGTGACTGTATAGGCCTTGCAATTCTGGGATTTTTGTAACTGGGACCGGGGCCGCCCAATACAATGCATACATAATTACAAATGAAGCTTGTTTTTTTTAACAGTAATAAGAATAAGTGTCGATATAACAGATACAAAAACAAAGCAACCAAATAGTTACCAATAAACATGAGAACATGTAAGATATTTAGCCAGCTAGAATAGTTGCGGTGTTCGCAAATGACCACGCTAGTTATTAAACAAAAAAAATCGCAGTTTGAGATTTCCCTGCTTGCCATTAACATTAAGTAAGAGTAAATACGCTACACACGCAGCTCTTGCGGCTAAGTAGAAGTTAATGTGGTACCACAGGTTCCGAATCTTCGTTCCTGGACGCAAGCCGACAGTCGCCACGGGCGTCTTCCGCTGGCGACAGCATGATCAGCGAAACTGAGGCTCATCAGAGTGGTCAGTATAAACTTAGGAATCTCGTGTTTTCTTAGGAATCTTCAAGTTTTCTCTATTATATATATACGGGAGTTGTTTTTGAGGGAAGGTACATTTTCATTGTATTTTTATGAAATAATGATGCGGCTTCGTAGCGTAAGTAGTTAAATTCTAAACCATTGTAAGCTTAAAATGTAGTCTTAAAATTTGTCCCTTCCAACCACTGCGAGAGATGGACTTTTCGATTGTTAACATTCACCAAAGATTGGTAGAAAGGAGTCAAGTTAAAGTATATCAATATTTTTTTAATTAAATTAGTTGTATTTCGTTACTCGCATAACTTTAGACATTTTGTTGAACTCGTCATATTTGTTTCATGAAAGCTATACAAAAAACAAACAATTTATTTATTTTTTATTTCAACGATAAAAATACTATAAAACTGTAATAAATAGTAACAGTTTGGTTGCAAAGCTTAGTAAAAGTAGTGGCAAAGTAGAGTCATAGCGAAACTTTACTCTTAATTTCAGTAGAAAATATCATCTAGAAAGCCTTATTTGCCACAGTATTTCGTTAAATGCAGTTAATTGCATGTTTTAAACAGAAATTAACAAAAAGATTATGTTCCTTCATCGATTGTTGTAACAAAGCCTTTAACAAAAAAAGTGTAGTTAAGCACTGTCACAAGTTTATTGATAGCACTTAATAAAATATCTTAATAGGAGCAGTTATTTCAAAGACATTAAAAAATATTTCACCTAAATAACATTGTGATTTGTTTGCAACCGTCGCATTCCGCAGTATTTGTCAGCACAGTAAATTTTACTTTCTTTCTTGCGGAGCCCTTACGTTGTCATAGGTAAGTGGACTCACGGCAGAATCAGTCATTCCTTTATTTATTATCGTCGCTTTTTTCTTCTTGAAGGATTTATTTATGTCACAGTTCATTTATATCACTTTTGAGTAACGTTTCGCTTTGATTCTGAGTCTTCGTTTCGTTTACCATCTCTACATTAGACTAGCTTACATCGCTGTTTAAGTTGGTATTCATTACATTGGTAACATAAGCAAATTTACACGCTTTGGGTGCTTCCACGGCCTTTGTTATAAATCTTAATGTTGTTTCAATAAGTTATCACAAATAATCGTTCACAAGTTTAAAACTATGTACAAACACTTAATTTAAAATACTAAGAGCCTAATACGTGACATTGAATATTTAAATCAGACATTATATATGTTATGTTATGACCCTCTTATTATTAAACTGAAGTTTAACTTTTTTTGCAGATACACTAGCTGAGGCGTCTATGGTACTTAGTGCAGCCGCCAGACCAAAATCTCCGACAAGACATCTAGCTGATAACCTGTCATTCGTAAACGTTGATCAACCAACAATTACTAGTGGTGCTATAGAGCTCGTCGATCGCACGATCAAAACTAGCATGGATGTCATTGATCAAATAAAAAAAGAACAACTTGCAGTACAAATGGAAGAGTTGCAAAAGTCAACATCTTCTGACACGTTCTTTAGTGAATCAAGAGTAGAAACTTCCACATCGTCTTCGTCTGTACATAAGACTATCGGTGGGACAGACATGGTCTTTCACAGCATAGATCCACATACAGTAATGTCAGACATGGTGGCGCAGTTTGGATCTACTGGTGATTATAGTACGATTTTAACACACAAAGAAACTGAGACGAAAAAGATCAGTGGGCAAGAATACTTCTCAGAAACCAAACAGGTGTCGTCATCTGATGACGATTCTCTGATTATCAAGACAGAGACAACTCATGAGTTGCGTGGGCAGGAGCATGAAGTAAAAGAAAAGACTGTAGTGCGAAAAGATGGGGATCAAACTGAGACATCGCAGAAAAAAGTTGAAAAAGCTCATGAAGCAACTGCTAAGAGATCCGACGTAGAAACCAAAACTGTTTGTAAGAGTAATGACGATGCAAACGTTATAAAAGTTGAACGGGAATTTTTAGAACAAGGCTTGTATACAGGCCGTCAAACTAAATCTGAAGAAAAAATGACTGCTATTAAACATGACACAATTAAGAAAAAGCACGAAGTGAAAATATCTGAAAGAGATATGTCCCATGAACAGTGGGGTAAAGAATATTTTACCGAGCCTGGAGAGCTACAAGATTTAGAGGAAGATGAAGAGTCAAAGTCTAAAACTGCATTTGTGGATTCGAATTTAAAAATTGTTGAAAAGGATGAAGTGGTTTCTAGTGTTGAAGTATCCGAAAAAGGCAAAGTAATAAGTTCCACAGTAGAGCATCATAAGGAGGAATCTATTATAGAAAGTAAAGAACATGATGATCTTAGTTCTGATGCATCACATGCAACTAGTTTTAAAAGTGAAATGGCTGACAGACGTGGTTCATCTGAAACAAGTCCTAAAACTAAATCAAAGTCCTTTAAGAAGGACAATGAGGTTTACGAGGTTGATTTCATAAAAGAAATTATAGTTTCAACATCGCCCGTTAAAAGTACATTTAGTAGAACTGGTAGTCAAGATACTCACTCTGAGTCAGAAGTTGCTCCGGATTTACCACAAGATGAAAAAACAGGAGATACACCTAAAAAAGAAAAAAAATTAAAATCTCCTATAAAAGTATCTCAACAGCATATTCAAGACCAAATATGGGAGGTATCTTTACAAAAGGCTGACTCATTCGAAATGGCTGAATCATTGTCAAAATCACCAAAGTTGAAAACATCTATAATTGGAACTTCCAGTACAATAACAAAGAGTTCGGACAGTGACACCATTCTTGAGCTTAAGAATGTAGTAGAGACAAAAACTGATGTGTCCTCTAAACTACCAAAAACGGACATGTCACCAAGTACATATGAAATTTCAGATGAAATTAGTACAACATCAAAGGATATTATGATCAAGTCTGGAGAGAGCATTGACACAGAGTACATGATCAAATCTCTGGAATCTCATGAAGGAGAGGTACTTCAAAAATCAATTGACTCGACAATGAGCGTAGAAACATTACATCCCTCTGAATTTTCTACAGAGGCTGATTCAGCTTACTTAACTGGAACAGGTACAGATCATAGAAGAGAAGAATTAAAGCTCGTTAAAGAAAAAAGTTTAGAAGACATTTGCAGCAGCGGTTACGATACTGATCTCTCCTCTGCCGAGTTTCAAGCTATGAAACTTGAATCAGAACGAGTTGACTTGGATTCTTTGATGTCTGCTCAACCACTTACCGATTTGTCAGTTTTAGAAAAAACTATCGATGAAGTCAAACAGTCTCTTGAAGCAGCTCAAGGTGAAATTATAAGTGAGAAAAATGACGGTAGTAATAAATACAAACAATCGCCCTCTGAATTTCAATTTAAACTACTTATAAGTCCAGATAGGCCAGAAGTAATAACAGAAGAACCGCATCACGCAGATGACCATGCCAAAATACTTCCTTTCACAGTTGAAAAACAAAAAAGTGTATTGGATAGTCAGAAATCAGAAGCCGCATCTCAAGCTCATAGTTCTCAAGACGAAACTACTATTTCTGATGACGATAGAAATACTGTTCACGCCAAAGAATCGAGTCCACCTTTAGATGCTGGAGATATTTCTATAAAGTCTGATAGTGGACCTCACTCTATCCTTGAAACTGAGAGTGAAGTTATTCTGTCGGATAGGGATTCCTCAAAGGACAGTCCCGAGGTAAAGCTTAGAATTCAAAAGCACATAAAATCTAAATTGGGAGTAGTTGAAAGGCGGTCCGCTTCTGAAGTAGAAGGCTGGTCAAGTTCAGGATCCAGTCATTACCACAGCTTTGAACATTCTGAAAGTAGACCTTTGTCTTCTGATGTTGAAGTCATGATGACGGCTCAAAGTGGAACTGACTTTGAAACAGCACTAACAAGTCATGATGTGTCCTCGCAATCGCTTAGAACCTCGAAAGATTATTTCACTGCGGGCAGTTCACTTACATCGAGAGACAGTATGAAAAGTCTTGACTCTGACGGTTCTAGTCATGTTGCCAGTATTGATATATCCGATGCATCAGAAACACTAGTACCATCAGCAAATGAACTAAAGGAAGAATTAATGGAAAGCAGTACTTACGTGGAGCAGTTTTTACATGAACCTGAAAAAGAATCTAAAAAAGATTTAAGCGATGATGAGTCCGGCACCGACGAAGAAAAAAAAGATGATGGTGAACTAGTAGGCAAGATGAAAAGATCTCATGAAATGAGGTTCCAACCTGGGGAAATGGTTCCAGAACACTTCCCCCTTGAAAGTGCAACGGCAAGCAATGAAATAGAAGAAGATTCATCAAAAGACAAAGACGGCTCAGATACAACTATTTCAAGCCAGTTGAAGACGGACGAAATTCTTTCATCGTCTATTTCAAAAGTCGTAGATTTAACATCGTCTCAATCGGAACCTGAGTTTGACAAAGAAGAAGTTAAAGAGCAAGTTACAAAGATGACAACTCATGAAACTAAAGCTTTACCATTCTCGGTAACAAAACTCGAAAAATCACAAAGAGAGTTTGTTGATGTTGAAAGCGAAATCATTTCTATTGGCACTTCAGAATATGATGAAATAGTGAAGCATGGTTGCATCGAAACCAATATTAAAAAGACACTAAAAGATGACTCTATCGTACAAAAGATTATACATGAAGAAGAATGTAAAATTTCGGCACTGGGTGCGGATCCAGTAGAAGTGAAAGAAGAATGCAAGAAAAAAGTAGTCAAGGAAGTTAGCGTAGTCCCTTTTCCCATTACAGAAATACCACCCAGTCAAAGAGAATTTGTAGACATTGAAAGTGAAATAATTCCTTTCGGGTCGGCACAGTACGAAGATATCTTAAAATCAAAAAGTGATTCTTCAGTACCAAAAACAAAAGCTGAAAAATCAGTTGTCAAGACTCCTGATTCGCAACTGGATAGTAAACAAAGCTCTACCTCAAGTCTTAAGACACATGAGCATTTATCTACGCCGCACACACCTCTGTCAGTTCCTAGTCAAAGTTCTTTATCTACTGATAATGGGCGAGAATATGTACTAGATGACATGTATGATATCTCTGAAACTCCAGAACTGCGATCGGATGTAGTCACTGAGAGTAGTCGATCAGAACTAGTAGTGACGACTGAGGAACGGGTTCTACAAACTTATGATAAAGAACAAGATTCACCAACCAGCGATGAATTTGAAATGGTCGATAAACCCAGTGAAATGGATGACTTCGTCGTTATTGAAGAAGTTGCCAAAGAAGCGCAGGAAACTGACCAAGAAGGTAAAAGCCTTCAAATTAAAGGAACTAAATACGTTAAACGTCACGATACTGAAGTAGAAGAATACCTTTCTAAAGCTTCAAAGAAACAAGAAAGTACAAGCAGTACTTCAGGCTCACTGTCTGATGAGGAACTGCTACAAAATGACTTGGAACAGAAGAAATTACAAGCTCAAGAATTAGCTGAAATTGAAGCTGGCAAGCGATGGGTACAAATGCAATTTGAAGGTGACCCTAGATATGATTACGAAAGAGTTCCTTTAGAAGACATTAAAGAAGAAGAAATGACTGATTTTGATGCTAGTAGGATTGGTAGCTTAAGCTCTCAGAAAGAATCTATAGGAAGTTTCGGCAGTTTTAGAAATTCATATGGTAGTCTTTCGGAGTCTGAAATGGCATCTCGAATGCGATTTAGAATTAAAGGAGAGAATGACGATATTTCTATAAGTTCTTTACAGGAGTTTGAAAACCTAGAAAAAATGTTAATGGAGCAATACCAACAACATTCCTCATCTTCTCAGGATTCACTAAACGGATCGTTACCTAGACGTTACGTTCTAAGCAGAAGTCAAGGTGATGACATATCTATATCAAGCCTTAAAGAATTTGAAGGACTGGAATCTGCTTGTTTAGAAGCTTTAAAAGCTGAAATATTAGCCAAACAAAAAGAAGCTCTCCTCAAAGCAGACCCTAAGGATGTAAGCAGCTGCTTCTTAGAGCAAGAAAAACGCTCGTACAGCGGTAGCTCAGAAAACAGCCCACCGCATAAAAGTGGAAGCCCTTCTCAAAAAAGTGGCAGTCCGTCTCAGAAGGGCGGTAGTCCCTCCCAAAAAGTAGGTAGCTATGGCAGCCCATCCCAAAAACTTTTAAATGAGTCTGCAGCGATTCGAAAGTTAATCGACCAGCAAATGGCTTTAGAACAAAAGTTACAAGAGCACGTGAAACCTAAAGTGGTGACTGTAAAAAAATTTGATGAACGAGGCGCATTTTTCGTGCCTGAACCAGAGCCAGAAGCTTCTGATGCAAAATCTGAAGAAATAAAAGAGGAATGTGTTAAAACCTCATCATTTGTGTGTGCAGCGGCGCCTAGTGATGGCTCAGCCGAGTCAATCCCTGGAGATTGTGAAGAAATGATGAAACTTCTAGATCAAGAAGAGAATAAGAAAGAAAAAGCTGTCACTAGAACATTTACCGACGGCGGTGTTATCGAAGTTATTCGCACAACGACTGTAATTCAACAGAAATTTGTAGACGGAAAGAAAATTTCTGAAACTGTGACAAGTTCGGATTCTGAAGGAGCTATGGACATTCCAACACGACCTAGTTTAGAAGATAGTGCGATGTCTTTTGGTTCTGAAATATCATCGTCAATAACATCACAGCCTTCTGAGATGGATAGCTTAATGACTGTCATGGAGCGTCAAATATCAGAAGGCGAGGTTGTAACAGTGACTAAGCAAACAATCACAATGTCTGAAAAACCGGAAGACCTTGAGTTTTCAAGGGAGAGTAGTGCCGTTCGTGAACTGTCCCCATCTTCTGGGATGTCAGTGGCCCACAGCGTCATTTCCTTTGGTAAACCTTTTACAGATCCTGCGAGCGGCTCGTGGAGTGGACAGGATGAGGAACTAAGTTCATCTGGAAGCTTCAGTAGGTAAGGCCCATTTTTTATTTCAACATAATGTTTTAATAAGTATCTTAATATGTAAGTCTTTACTGTATTAATTATCGTAAATTGGAAAAGTATGATATATAAAACTCATCAACAAAAGCAGACCTATCTATTGTTCCCAGTAAAAGTTAAATTTTCATTACGAGTAATTTATAGGGGTGCCCGCGCAGACTTAATGCTAGGCAGCACTGATAGTCTGGAAGCAACCAGTTCCAATGCTACACGGGCTACGTATAACTACGAAGTTGACACCCCAATGACCGGCAGTCTCACTTCTGGAGGTAAGCTTTTCGAAGTTTTTTATGTAGATGTTATTATAACACAAATGAAATCATCCCTTTTAAAAAATATACTCTGTTAATTGAATAAATCAAAAAATTACTATCTTTTTTTTATCACAATCAGTCATTAGAGCAAAAACAGAAAAACTAAAAAATGAAAACTCGTTAAATGAAAACAACATTCATAATAGTTATTAATAAAAGCCCATCAAAGCCGAATATTACCATTTTTTGGCTATATTATACAATTGGAATTGTTTTTACAAAGCCATAGAGCCATATGTTTTAATTCGGTCGAAGTACCATTTTTAGTTGTCTAATACTGGTATAACAGAATCAAAATTTTGCACTATAATTAAATAAATTATTAACAACAACATAACTATAATAATGTACTTTATGCTTTATTTTTGAAACATGAAATGCTCAAATCTGGACTTGAGACTTGCTTGCTCTCATCCTCTGCTTGTTAATATGTTTTTAATTTATAATTTTATATTACTTACTCCATAAACTAATTATCGTCCAGAATTTTGACTTATTTAGTTACATCGATGTTGATAGTTATCTTCTATAAAATATTATTATTAGAAAAAAGTATGAAAGTAGTCGTCATGCATACAATAAATATAAAAGTTTCCATTTCTACAGTGAACAGGTCTCGCCCAGGCAGGCATACTCCATCATAACACCTTGGTTAGCAATAAAGAAAAAAATTAAACCGCGTCACTTTCATCGAATTAAATTACCCCAAAATTCTGGACAATTTTAGTTCCCTCTTTTGCAACCCTACCAAGCTTTACTAATCAGCAAGATAACAGCGGTACGCCCTCCAGGGTCGAACACTATGGTATCCTCTCTGGACACCCTGGACCCGGTTACCGCAGTGAACATGGAAAGTCTAGAACACCCCAGCACGAGCGATCACTTCTCCCATGATTATGAAGTGCACGAACCGGATTCTGATACTGAGAGGCCGGTAAGTGTAAATATGGAGTTTTTTTTTTTATAAAATACCATTACAATGTAGTCTGGTTTTCAATAGGCCCTGAGGAATTAAGTGAAGCGATAGCGGAGAGTGCCTATCCAGCGCAGTGCCTCTCTCCGTAGATATTTCTTTGATTCGTTTCCGGTATCCTTAACTTTAGTTTTGACTAGCGAATCTCGGATTGGTAATTTTGATAGGCAGAAAGAGCATCTTGCAGCTAACCAGGCTTCACACCTTTTTATTCGTGAGTGAGCATCTTGCTTACTAAAATACATACATACATATATAGCATCACGCCTGAAATCCCTAATGGGGTGGGCAGAGCCACAAGACTACTTGTGGCCACGTTCGATTAATTACTTAGTCCTCAGATGGTATGATGATGACCGTATGGTGACAGGTGATCAGCCCATCGCCCATACAGATAGTCCACCATGTTGGAGAGGACCCGTCCCTTAGTCGACTTTTACGACATGCCAGGATGATAACCATCTGCACGCATTCTATGCTATTTCTTCACTCCCAGTGCAGCAGAGGAGTACCTACTAAAATACTTAATGATAATCCATCTGAATTAGTAGGAGAAATGTTGTTATAATAAAGAGCAATTTTAAATTTAAATGATTGAACAGACAAACCTTAATCAAACAAGCTTCGGCTGATGTATTTGTGTTGAAATAATTTTTCAGCAAATTTCGCTTTTTCAGGAGTTGGAGGGGCGAGTCCCCCGCGCCAAAGAACGCACCATTATGTTCGACAGCACTGACACCCTCAGCGCGGTGAGCGGGGAGGGCTCGGTCCGAGAGGCGGTCGTTGAGACTCCTGCACCCACTTTCTACATAGGGGACACCCCTATTGTTAGAGGTAAGGACAATAATTGGCAGCACTGCTATTTAAAATAATCCGAATAATGAATGTCTACTATAAAAGTCTTTTTTTTATAAAAAATATTTTGTAGTTTATAAACTACAAAATATTTTAAAAACAAAATATCCGGTATTTTCGTATCAGAAAAATTAATTAATTAATTGTGATAAGTAAAATTGTTCTTTATGTCAAGAGAAGGCTGCATAAAATGGATTTTTATGCTCTCGTGCAAAAAGTATTTCTTCTTTTAAGACTAAGGCAATTAGGCCTTACAGCCACATACACAATACACCAACATTTAATTGAGACCTATATTTTTATAAGATTTAGGTTATATCTTAATTTAATTACGACATATGTATTACTATCTAAATACAAAACGATAAATACGGGCGTACATTATCGTAAAAAAAATATAACGCCAATATTTATAATAACTTGACATTAAGGCTCAGACCATAGACGAACGTCACATACCTATATAGTTATATTAAAAAAAAAAAAAAAAAAAAACAAAATTGTATGGCAGGAAGCTAATTATTCGTCAAACAAAACTAGAAACTAGCTATTGTGTTGCGGTTGAAAATTAAATAAGTTATTCGTAAGTAATTAAACAATGTTTTTGAGTACTGATAGTGACGCCGAATAATGATTTCGCCTGAGACTTTAATGGAAAGAAGTGCGAATTTTTTTCTTGTATACCTATGCTTAATCCTTAATCTTTATTTCCTTGCAATCGAAGTGAAAAGCAGAGTGTAAAACTCGAGCATAAAACTTATTTTACCTCGCCGTATCGGCTCGGGTGGCTATATGCACGTCTCGGGTAAAATGACTTGTTTTATGCTCTTGTTTAACAATCTACTATTTTAAATGAATCTTAAATGCCCTAGCCCTACTATCGATCAATCAGAACTTAAGAGCTATGCTCTTGTTAGGAGTAATCGCCATATTTTTTCGGCCCGAGTCTTGACCGACCAAACCAGTATGGTAGCGCTTAAAGGTAGAGTTACAGGAAATAGGTAAAGCTAAATCCAAACGAAATTATATTGGTCCAGGAGAACGGAGGGATGATGAGGAAGACAAACTGCCTGTACTCTCAGGCAGTTGTCCAGCCTCCCTTCCACCAGCGATGCAGCCTTCACCCCCCGTCCCGGCGCAAAGAAGGTAGAAACCTGTCAATCTTTATAAATATATTTTTAGGAGTCAATTTAGTAGCCAGTTCAGAGAAAGAAATGGATGATTTTTTTGTGATGTTAGGTACTTCTTCAAAAACCTAATAATCTCGATGTAATTGAAAAGTAAATGAACAAAATTTATTAAAAGTAACTTCATCATTTTGAGACTATCATTGGATGTTTGTGTCATATCACATCATATATTACAAAAATATTAAAAGTAAAACATACCTTATGAACCATGAACCATTTAACAATATAGAATTTAATGGTGGTATCGGCTGGTATCGTGGTTACCAAGAAGATAAACCATTCAGTTTAGCACGAGCGCGCGCAGTACAACCTAGCTAGCATTAGCTACAATAATGATACCTAGCCGAGTTTCTTGCCGGCTCTTCCCAGTCAGTAGTGGGTTTTTTTTATGACCGGTGGTAGATTCATTCCTTGACTCATAAGAGCTTGTAAAAGCTTTGGATAAAAATTATTTTGAATTTAATACTATGTTATTTTTGACGTTAAAGCATGGCTAGCACCACTTGGTAATTGAAATAGGTAGGTAGGTAGTCATTTATTTTTTAATTAAAACAACATTACATTTTATATGTCATTCAAATAATTTTAGAAATAATCAAAATGTCACAAACTGTCAAATATAGCGTCGGTAAATAAAAAGTATAAAACACTCCTTTTTGTAGGTCAGTGGGTAGTTTCTCATACATATCAATAATATCTAAATTTCACTTGCAGTGCAAACTATTAAAATATCAAAATTCTGATACGATATTATTAATAAAAACGAATCGTAATCGTGCTTGAAATTTGCGCAATTACATTATTACTCTTCATTGCCTGCTTCTTTTAGTTCATATTTGTTACGTTATCACTTCGTATTGTGTATTTTTCTGGCTGTTTTCATTCTATCATATCATTATTGTAACGGTTAAAATTCTGCTTTGGTTTCTTCATGGTTTTTATTATATAGTTATCATTTAGCAAAATTTTATGTAATTAATTTATCAAATTATCCTTAATTATAACCGAATTGGAAGTGTATGTACCTACTAAACGAAATGTTATTATTGCAGCTGCTATTGCTTAAGTCACTCCACAGAAAAGCTCAACAAATAGGTACACTTTTTTGTAATGTATTGCTTAGTTCGTTTTGTTTGCATCACCATAAACAAATAATGTATTTACTAAATCATCTGCTTCTTTTGATTTTCTTTGATTTGTTTTATGTGTGTGAGTTTTATCCTGGATTAAGACATTATCTTTTGTTTGTATCACCTATTTAACCAACTTCGACTTATATTTGGCTTGTAAAATCTAGGTTCTACTGGCATTTTGATACGTATTCAATCTGTTAGCAAAGTGGTCACCAGTTACATGTGTATGAATTACCTTAATTCTTCCTTGAAACACTTATTTTGCTTTCCTTTCCAGATCTCTGACTATGATCGCAAAATCTCCTCCATCTAGCTTCGAAGAATCAAAAAAATAATCTTCCTCATTATTTAACGTTTCCTCCAGAATCACTTTTGCTTTTAGATCTAACCAATCATCATTAAATTTAATTGTGATAGTCACAGCATTGTTTTCATCTCTTACTGCTTATTTTGTGGCTGTATCACAACTCGTTACTTTTTCATTTAAGTTAAATGATCTCATATTTGGGACTTTGAAAGGGCCCTGTAGGTTAATAATCTATGTATGAATCTATCCATACACAGTAAACCAGTGCAGACAAATATCAATGTTTACTATAAGGCATTTATTGTGATAGTTTGTATCGAACTAACTCTCATGTAATCATATGTACCTCCAATAGAGAATGTGATAACGCACATTAAAAAATCTCATGTCTCTTTCTGTTGATTAAATGTATGAGAGATCATTGGTCTGCCTCATCAACCTTTGACAATGTTTGATCAAAATTTGGAAGTATTGACAAACGTGTGCCAAAAGTTGGTGATGCATACGACAGTAAAGGATAGTATTTTGGTACTCACTTTTGTACTGAACCGTCGGATTTTAACGACATGGTCCATGTTGCTTCGACCTATGAACTAATAGGTAGCGCTTAGCTTGATCTAGTTTTTGGAATTTAACATTGCTTATTGATATTATTATGTCGTTAACTCTTTAGTAGGCTTATGACCGTTTTGTAAGTAACTAGATATCTTTAGCGTCGTTTAGATATGGGATAAAATGTAGGGGTGCAGGACAGGAATGAAGGTGGAGGAGATGGTGTGATTGTGCTACATTGTTCCGCTTTGCTGATGAACCAGATCTCTACTAAACTTTGATTCGTGCACAATTTCTTACATAAGTAGATAGGTAGAGATACAATATAGGGTAAGATAGATAAACATTTTCTACGGCCATTAATTTTTGCAATCGATATAGATTTATTAATTACTGTTTTTTTAAATATTATTCAAGTAGATCATTTTAGAAAATAAAAATGGATAACGTAGTAAAGGCCGTAGAATATAGTTGTGGAATTAAATTTGTATGTGAACGGAGGCTTGCTCACTTCAATGGTCTTCGTTGCCTTGAGATTGTTGTATAAAATGATGGTGAGTAGGTACTGAATCGTGGACTTCCTTCGCTGCAGAGCGATTGTGGGATAGACTGATGGTTATTAGAGCGTATGAGCTTTGCTGATCACGCAAAGTGTTAAAGCAATTGATTTCATATCAGCGTCCGAACTACCATTAGGATCATTGCTTGTAACTATTTTATATGTTATGAATATAGTTAATTTGTCTAAGTGTGCTTAAGGATCGATATAAAGTTACGGCTAGTCTATTGCTATTGCGTATTAAGTTTCAAAATTAAATAAGTTGCTTTGTTCAATTGTTTCAAGTTGTATTTGTAACTGCTGGATATTCTATCGATTTAACTTAAATTATTATTGAATATTAAATAAAATGCTGTCTCATATTGAATGCTGGTTTGATTCTGTCTACTTCGGTTTTTTTTGGGACGTTTCAGCCATACAGCCATGCTACAGCTGTAGTCAAAGGCCTCTATTCGGGAATGTCCAAGCGATGTTGTTGCGGCTCGCGCGCGAGACTTGCATCCCAATCTTACTTATTACGCGTCGTGCGGAAGAGTGGGATGAGAATCTCGCTAGCGCGTCGCTATAATATCGCTTGTACGTTCCTGAATAGAGGCCCAGGTATCTTTAAGCGATATCGCGCATGGTTTTTTTTACAATGCGGACGCTTTTGTATTTAAGTAATGTTATAATGCTTAGGCAGACTCAGCGTCCTATTGACATTGCCTAAGCGACATAGCTATATAGCAGCTCGTGATAACTTGACAACAAAGGCGGACGCATCTTAAAAAACCCACGCGGGACCAAAAATGTGTAGAAAAAGGGTTTTTTTTCTTCTAAGCCTGCAAGTTATTCGACTACCAAAACATATTCTCATATTAATTCATTTGCGTTGTAAGTTGACTACCTTTTCCAAACCATAGGACAAAATGATATTGGGATAAAAGTAATCATTTTAAAACTATTGAATTTTCAGCTAAAGTGCTTCAACGCCAAGGCAACCAAATCAAAACACAAAATCAAATTAAAAAAAAAAAAATGATTAAAACACTTTGTACTGTGAACATTTATTTATTTATTATAAACAAAACAATACAACTTTAACTAAAAACGTATAAAAGTATAACAAGTCCGTCATTACATATCACACAACATACATTTCGGATATTTCTTTCTAACTCATTCATTGCAGAAGACCCGGTGGCCGGGTACTCTGTTCGTCGAACCCGTCTACGAGCGTAGTAACGTCATGAAAAAGTAAGCAGTGACTTGAAATGGACGAACATAAAAAAATGAAAACATTTCAAATAAGAAATCAATAATAAATAAGAATAATTAACTAGCTCGTGATTTCTTATTCAAATAATTCTCATTAAAGCTTATATCTAAAAATGCTTATATTTATTATGGCATTTTTATATAAGTTGCTTGTAAATAAAAAAACAACGATCAAAATCAACAAGGGAAATCGATTTTCAATAACACGGATGATAGAAGTAAGCAGAGATGCATATTTACAAAAACATTTCGTACAATTTTACATGAATGTTGGTACAAGTACTAGAGATGTACAGCAAATTAAAAGAAGTAGATGAATTGAATCTAGAATTTTTTAGAAAACAAAAATAAGTAGATTAATTTGGTGCATATTTGAAAAGTCAAGAAGAATGTGAACCTATCTATGGCTTTTCATACAAAAGGCGATAACGATTTCCACGGCTTAAATGTTAACTGATCTTGAACAATTTTCGATAGGTTTTTAGTCAAAACAAAATCTAGGTCTAAACGTTTTTTGAATATTGATTACAGATCAACAAAATCAAATAATCGCCGAAATTAGTTTTGTATGAGAATACTGAAACAACGACATTTTAGGGTTGCAAATCGTTATCGCCTATTGTATGAAAAGCGGTAGATTCACACTCCTCTTAATTCCTTCTTCACACATTTTAACAAGGAAATGCTGTAAGTTTCTTCAGAGAAAAGTTAATCCCTCTAAGGACATTTTAATGTATTTAAATTTGCAGCCTTTTATAATGGTGTTAAATTGAATTAAATACAGCAATGAGATTGTAAAGATACAATCTCCATTCTTTTCTAACCTCCGTGAATTCTCTATAGGCATCCAGGCCCACGGTAGTTCCAGGCCAAGTTCGAAAAAATGGCGAGCCGTGTTTTAAACTACGTATAAACAAATTAATCTTATGAAATAAAATAAATAATATTAGTCTTCACTTTGGTGGTAAAATTTTACGCCAAGATATTCGGAAGTAAAGCCATAAGTATTCAAACTTCTACATGACTTGAATGTCTTCACAGGGAATCAAACTCCGATACGTCGCTTGTCTGAAAAGTAACAAAAAAAATATATTACGAAGACATTATAGGTATTCTTACATTTTTGAATATTAGGTGGTTTATGATGCAACTTATCAAACGTGTTGTTAACTCTCTGAATATAGAACTATGTAGATATAGGTATTCTGGTTCATAGTACAAACACAAATTTAGTATTTTTCGATCATTTTGTCGACATACCCAATAGTACACTTTTGTTGAATTAAGAACAATCTACTTTTAATTAGATTTTGTTTTAAATATTTTCAGTAAACATCAACGATGAGCAGGGCATTTTCACACCAACACAAGATAGTGTTAAATCGTAAATAATAACATAGAAAAGGATCTTAGACTAATGTTCATTTACATAACAAATAAAGTACTTAAGGATAAGTTCAGTGAACTTTGCAAGAATATCTTTAAGTAAAAACTGCTCCGCAACAGGATTGTTTTGGATAACGTGCGAAGAGAGATTGAGAGAGAGACTGGTGATTATAGCGTGCTGGATACCCACTAGGTCTGGCTTATACAGGTGCACGTGCGGCAGGAGGAAGGTTGAGCCCAGGTCGCGTTCCGCCATCGTGTTGGCCTCCTACAAAGAACCACTACAGTCATACTTGGAATTTTAATCGAGAAAACGGACACGGCTATCCTTGTCTGAAACTTGGCGGAAGCACTGCCGTGTCCCCATTTTTAATTACTATATTATAAAAGACTATCGACTTTTGTGTCGTAAAATCTTTTTGGAACATCATAGTATCTTACTATCTTGAGGGATAGTACGGTTCGCAGAATATAGCAAAATAAAACTTATAAAACAGGCAAAAAGGTGTATACATATTTGCGGCAATTGTAAGATGCAGCTGCTATTTGGGTTTTACGTTACTTATTTAATTCCGCGCTAATTTGATTTAAACTAAAGTATTTTCTTCTAAAACCGTTAACATTTAAGGATAGGACATTTATATCACTAAGGTAAGGTAAGATTTGATGTTCAACTTAGCCAAAAGAAATAAATAAATCTATGCAGTAAGTTTCGGAGAAATGAAATAAGCGTGAACGAACCGATCGATCAAACATTTTAAAAGATAATTTTGTATATGAGACGGCTTTAGCTGAGTTAGTATAAGGTTATAAGTTCATTCTAGAGCACGACAACATGTAAAAGAAAAAATGTCAGTACTGTACCTGATGGGTTAAACGCGTCGAAGACGCCGCCCGTCCTGTGCTAGCAGGCAGGGTTCCTCCCACCGAGCGGGCTTCAGATAGCGTGCTGAAAGTAATGTTTGCACAATTACACAATTTGCTATAGGTTGGCACAATAAACATGTAAGTACAAATGTCCAAGTTATAAAAACAGCGGCCCTAAGATGCATGGCACAAAGATAAGATAGACCGTCTTATCTCTAAGTGCGTCTCTCTCACACTATTGCCGACGAAAGAGATTGTCATAGAGATAAACGGGTCTAATTTATCTTTGTGCCATGCCTGTTAGGGCCGCAGAGGAAGAAGAGATGACGGTGATGAAATTATTGCTTACAGTTCTCCAAGCCGTCGTTCAGCATCAGTCCATTCTGACAAATCTTCTTGGCTGCAAATGAAATAAACTATTTAGTACAATAACGGGGCTATTACGACTGTGAGGTAATGTCGGCAATTCATAAAAACTGTCAAGTAGAGAGGGTGAGTGTCAAAAACTATTGCAAGGGGCAACTATTGGGTTACCTCGCATTCGGAATAGCCCCGCTCGTTCTATATTCTTTTGCCTGATTTACATGCAGCCGAAGTGAGCAGGGAAGTGGGCATGGAAAATGGGTCACTTCTGCTCACAGTTTGTCAGGATGTAAACACCCAATGCCTTCGAAAGCAGTAAGCGGGAATTATTTCTGGCAGCGCGAGCAGCAGTGGCAGTGGCTGCATGTAAATGAGGTATTAGATTTACTTAACATCATGCCAAATAACATTCTATAGGTGCCAAATTCTGAATGGAACAGAAGTATTGATCAAAATTTGTTGCCACGGAAACGGGTAGTTTTTTTTACCATTATACAATAAATTTAATATGGTCAGTCGCTGTTGCATTACAATAGGTATTCTTTAAATTTACGCAATAGGGAAGATGCATTTTTTTTTCATCTTGTATTAGAAAGTGCTGAGTAATAGAAACCGATCTGTTTACGCAAGACATTATTATGTTGGTTTTTTTATGAGTTATGAATATGAAGCTTTGAAAAGTCATTGTTCATACCACTCGCACAAACACTCCATACCAAATGGACGACAACTATGACGTCACAGCATTCGTTAGACATTACAAAATGTATAGCGCTTAAACGAGATCTACAATTATTTCCGAAAAGACCAACACCGTAGAAATAAAACATGACATAAATTTGATGAGGATGTCCAATAAACGAAAATCAGAACTATAAACCAATATATATTTTTCGCTAATTTAGACACTTAATAAAATAAAAATAGTGAAAATGCTTCTGATATTTCTGTAATATGCTTTTGTTTACTTTCATAATATATCATTTAAACCTCATTTTTATTTCAATGCATGTTCCCGATTTCTACTGAAGTTTCCGATTACCGCTGTCTCTGAATCTGTTGGTACGCGTTTCCTATAAAAGCTACGTGTCAGTATCGATAGTGAATATAAATTACCTGTACGATTTCCTGAGCGAGTCGAACCGCATATCGTCCATGTCTTTGTGGATGGATGACAGGTCGTCCCTGTCCTCTTTCGGCTGCTCGTCCGGACGGACGGTAGTTGACACCTTGAACCCAGCTGATACCAGTGCTCCTGGAAGTGAATATTTTTAAAAGACATTTTTAGGTATTGTCTGTTACGTCATGTAGCATTTTATTCTTTGCACACGCTACACAACCACAAAGAACAGAGTATTTCAGAAATACCAAATCAGATATAGATACTGGTTAAATTAAAAGTATATTAAGAGGTTTCCTGAAAAAGGCTCCTGACTGCAAATGAGGGATATAACTTCTTGAAGTTTTCTTAATAGAGCAGAGTGAAAAGGTCATGGACAATTAGAAAGTCTTCAAGATTAGACCCATCTTATACAAATACCAAAACATCGATAGCTTTTAGAAAATTTCAGGCCTCTAACCCGATGCAGTGTAATGTTATAATTCAAATAGGGTACCTTGTTTATTGTGTCTCTCCTTCATGGCACTATAGGATGATTCCATACTGTGTTTTCTTCTCATCTGTAAAAAAAGAACTGATTACGGTTTAAGGCCTCGCTCAGAATTTAACAGTTCGTTAACGTAAGTATTACGTTATTTGGATTTATAGGTCATTGGTAAGAAAAGAAATCGTTAATTGCTTCATTGGGTGAATTTCGAAAAAATTGTACATAATTAAGGCGTAGTTAAGACAAAGTTAAAATTAATAAGGTATATAATTGTATGGCAAATTTTCGTAACACAGAGGAACTTTTTAAACTTTTTCTTAACAACGCCTTAATTACGTAATTTTTTTTTGAAATTCTCCCTTATAATGTTACTTCTCTGTCCTTAATCTATTAATGAATTATTTATTTAATCTTTCTTGCACAGCAAAAACTTAGAGTACAAAAGGACTTAATGTCTTGAGGAATTCTCTACCAATTGGATCTCTACCTTTGGGCATAGCAGAATGTAATTAATTGGTGGTGCTATTAAATATATTTTTAAAGTAATCATAGTAAAAAAACTTTTAGAGTTCAGTAGAAATTTTTGAAAGAAGTTTACAAAATAATCGACGTATAAATTGTAAGTGCGAATGCAGGACGGTTCATTAATTTTGAGTTTGTTTACCTCGTCATTGGAGTTATTAGCATTGACTGCTCCTGACTCCAAGTAGCTGATCAGCTTCGCTTCACTACTGAGCTCCAGACTCTTCTTCCTTGCGATGTTTTCTCGACTAGGGATATTGGAAGTGTATTAAAAAAAAGCACCTGAATAGGTGCTTCTTCTTAAATAAGAAGAGTTGTCGATAGAGACAATACTTTTCAAAATGATAATCAAATATAAAACGGCTGTCTACACGTGGAAAAAAAGAAGTTGGCTGGCAACGGTATAGCTTCTTATATTGACGATACTATTGATTCTAACATTCGATCGTTAATACCAGCGATGGAGCTTGAACTTAGGTAAACCGAAACAAAAACTAATTTTGGCGATCCATCTTTGCTCAATATTTTTGGAAGGGCTACTCCTATTCAGGTAGATAGACCAGTTCATACATTTTGTATTACTCCCATTTATAAATAAATCAGCTTGAACATTGTATTAACGAATAGGCAGAGTGAACGCCTGCCCTCAACTATTAGTGATGTAATATGTAATCTTTTTGAGGATAGCCCGAATTGCAGCAATAAATTGCCGAAAAGCTAGCCCATTTATGAGCCCCTTTAGCGCGTGCGGGTCGCACCTGTCGGCGCGGTGCGGCAGCAGGCGCGCGCGCGGGATCATGACGGCGGGCGCCGGCGGCGGCGGCGGCTCGTGCGCCGGCGGCGCCGACATCACGAGCTTCTTGCCTGCTGCTCTCTGAAATAGTAAACGTGAGACAGAACGCACGAGAAAGCCACAGAAAATATTTTAGCTAGCACTGTACCGTTTTTAGCCTATCATAGCTGGGCATTGTTAACCAAATAGTTAACTTCGTTAAACGCTAATCCGGTAACAAAGTTAACTTCGTTATACGTTAAAACGTTACGTTTCGGATGGTTTAACGGAAGTTAACGTTAATTGTTAATCGTTACCACGTGACAGAAATTGCATTATATACGTCGTTGTGTTAGTGATTTGCTTATAAAAACTGTTAATATGGACTATGGAAGTTTAGGCAAGAGATAAAAAAAATATAATAATATAAAAGGCCTGCGCGCGATGACCGCCGACATCGTACTTGTCGGAACGTGTGCGCAGTGTCCCTTTGGCAAATAGTAGGTACTTAATTAACATTTTTTAAAGTTAACTTAAAAGTTAATCCGTTACTAGAAATGTTAACTTCGTTAATTAGCGATAGACGGATTAACGGTCTTATGCCTAGCTATGTTTATAATATAAGCATCGTTATTTCAGACAGTTTTCCTTGCTCTTTCCACGTTGAAATCCGAGCAGTGCAAGGGTAACTTATCTCATTGTGGTTATTAAAAACTTTGTGTGACGATAAATGATTTTGGGTAGAAACACGGAGCATATATCCAATAGACTCCGCATAGCCAAGGCGACCCCGCTGCCAGCGAGGCAAAAAGTCATAAACGGCAAAGCTACAAGCAGGCGTGGAGAACCCATAACCCTGAACGCACCAATCACAGCGCGCTCTAAAAACCCTGCGTGTCCTGTAAGTTTGACAGCTTTATTTGCTAGTAAAAGTTAGGTTAATCTTTAATATATTTACTTAAGGCCGGGGCAAACCAAACGCGGTTGCGGCGCGGTTGCGGCGCGTTTGCGGCGCGAACGCGGGTCCGCGCTGTTGTCGAACGGCGCGGGCGGATATACCATGCCACACCGCGGCGGCGCGGGACCGCCGCGGTCCCGCGGCTACTTTGGTGTGCCATAGTAAATCCGCCCGCGCCGTTCGACAACGGCGCGGACCCGCGTTCGCGCCGCAAACGCGCCGCAACCGCGTTTGGTGTGCCCGGGCCTTTAGTCTGTGGGTAGAAATTGTTATATAGGTACGTTTATAAGGTACTTGGTTTTAACTTGTATCTCCTGCGGTAATACCTTGGCTGGCATGTACGGTAGGGATGCATTCTGTACACTAGACGCGTCGCCCGAATCTGCTCGCTCGTTTATCAATGCTCGTCGGTCTGCTCGCTGCTTCGACGGCATTGCGCCCTGGCAAGAACAAATACATTGTAATAGGTACTCATTCTTAATCGGACTTTATTTGCTTAGAATTAAATATAGAGATTGTGCAAACAATTTTGACAAGTCTATTTTGTGGAAATATCCTATTTTTAAAAAGATTTCATTTATATAATTCTAGTGTAATGTACTTGTTAAATACTATTATATATTTTATAAAAGCACTTCTCAATAAAAAGGGATGTTTAAAATTACATTATTTCCAATTCTAAAAATAATGAAGTACAGTTTCAACCGCTTAGGGGCCGAAGTTTAAAAAAAACTTCCTACTTATACCCTTCTAGAATATAAATTATATAAAGTCACTTGTCCTGCGGCTCTATTCGGGAACGTCCAAGCTATATTGTAGCGACGCGCTAGCAAGATTCTCATCCCACTCTTCCGCAGGATGCGTAATGCGTAAGAGTGGGATGCGAGTCATGCTCGCGAGCCGCAACAATATCGCTTGGACGTTCCCAAATAGAGGCCAGGGTCGCAGGGAGGTTAGGGTCGCAAGACCCTAACATGAATGACACAAAGATAAGATAGACTGTCTTATCTCTAAGTGCGTCTCTTTTACACTAGTGCCGACGAAAGAGATAGTCATAGAGATAAACGGGTTTAATTTATCTTTGTGACATTCATCTTAGGGCCGCTGAATTTATTCCGATTTCACTCGTGTAACTCCTGATTTCAAGATTTAGCAGGTCAGATTACGACAGGCCGAAGACAGGCTACTAACTCAAGAACCGTACCAGAGGACGCAGACCGATTGGATCTCGGTTACCAACTATAATGCTTGAATATATCTATAGACTTTCCATGATGTCAGTCAACCTTGAACTAGGAGAGGTATGTGGTGTTACCTGATGCAGGCCGGGCATGCTCTGGATGCAGGCGACGATGGAGTGCGGCGGCGGGCGCCGGCGCCGCGAGCACGCCACCGCCGCGCACGCCGCCAGCACCGCCGTCAGCAGCGCGCCCAGCACCACCAGCGAGATCAGCACCACTGGGATCATCGTCATGTTAAGAGGAGAATTTCAGTGATAAACAATCTACTTCATCTTGGCTCTACTCACCCTTCAAGTTGATGTGGCAAGTACTGCCCGCGTACCACTGGAAGCACTCGCACAATACGCGTCGATCATCGCGCGAGTAGCATGCGCCGTGGTAGTTGCAGCGCTCGCAACCCACTGGCTCCGCTGTAACGAGAGACAGCATGATGCAGACCGATGTGAATGATCAACAGCGTAAAAGGGAGAGTATCATCTGTCACTTTTTAACTGACTTTTAAATAACAGGTGTGAAAGAGATGAGTATTAAAGCAAGAGTGCTAGAGAGCTGGTATATAGCCTAGGCGCTGAAAGAACAAGGCATGAACAGCTAAAAGTCACGCAGAGGGATGATAAAGATTCTCAGTGAGATAGTTCAAGGTTAGTTGGTAGACAAACAGAAGAACTGAATCCATGTATAAAACTCCTCCGGTTCCCCTTAGTAGGTAGGTAGCTAGGTAGGTCGTATGTATGACCGAATTGACCTACTATGACCGATATTCTGTTAAATACGAGTGAAAAGGAAAATGAAAGTATTTATTTTGCAAGTAGGCCACATGGGCTCTTTCACATGTCTGAATCTACCAGCGCTACGAAAGGTTACATCCGCTGATAAGAAACGCCGAAAGAATCTCAGCAGTAATTTTAACTTTGACATTAGGGTTTTATCTAACAACCAACACAAAAAGTGAAACAAACAAACCTAATGGGTACAAAGTAATTCTAATACATAACTAGTAAGGGAGATGTATAGTCTCTGTAGAGACCAGTTAATTTAAGTAATTTTTTTTTGCATATCATTCTATGACAGGACATGCCGAACTTACTGGCCTGATTTTATGATCTTTGTAACCATGTTTTCTGAGCAAATAAATATTCTGATTCTGATTTTGATTCTAAGTGACAGACATGTATAAAGCCTCTAAGGGTCGTAATAATAAAAATAATAAATGAAACAAAAAACCATCTAAATCGATTAATCTAGGTTAAATGGACGTGTAGACAGTCTCCACGGTCAAGTATAAAGATGGATTTCCAAATATCAAAAAGAAACAATTTGAAATATAACATTTCATGTCCTAATAATACAAATATACGAATATGAAAAACCATCAAATATAGTGTAGAGATCACTATGAAGTCGCAAAGAGCAGATGCCATATGTTGTAGTAAGAAATCTTTATTATATGAAGTTCGAGACCACGCCAGTCTTTATATCCTTTGAAACCGTTGAATAAACAGCAAGGATACTAAGCTATTTGGTTATGACGTACTTAACTTCTGTTTTCTGTTTAAGTTAATACTTTAATTGATTTTGATATCTACATTAGAGGGTCAACATTTTTGGTTTTGTTCCATTTTATATTTAAAAAAAACGTTTTGCTGCCAAATTAAGCTGTACTTGAAAATTGTCTTTGCTTAAAAGATACAATCTTCTTGTACAAATAGATCGAAGGATGATGCATGAATTGTACAGTGATTGGTGAGTGTAGAGCTTACCAGAACAGATCCTGCCAGGATACAGCGGGTTGACGCTGAGGTCTGCGTAACCCTCGAGACAGCTGCAGGTGTAGGTTCCTCGCAGGTTGAAGCACTGCGAGTGTTCGGAGCAGTCGTGGAATTGTCCGCTCACGCACTCGTCGAAGTCTGGAAAATTTATAATAATAAGTAATAAGTAACTTAACGATTTACGGCCCAAACAAGATAACCAGTATCTTCGTTCTGTGAAAAATGTTCAGACACTCAAAGAGCAGACCCAAAATATAACAAGTTTAGTACGATCCTATTGTGCATCTTCAGAGTATTGCCGTTGTATCGATATATACATGTTATAAAGTATTAAATAATCGCTTATTCTGTCTGTCGTAGCATTCGAAACTTCCAAACTAGGAACTTTACGAATTTTGACGCTTCGCCATCATTCAGTTTTAAATAAAGAACCGTGCGAAGTCGGGGCGGGTCGCTCATTATTTATAAACCTGTGTAGATCCTGCAATTATTTTGAGACCGATACTAAGAATAATAATTAGTGGTCACTGTGCACGAAATTAGTGTAAGGAACGACTAGATGACTATTGTCATTAGCTTATTACTTAAGCCATCTTCTTATTAATCAAATAGCTTAAGTTATTATTACACACAAAGGGAACTTACCATTAACTTCTAATCTGTCAACTAACTCGCCAGCGGCGTGTACGTCTGTTCCTCCCAAACTATAGTTGTTGTGGCGCAAATACTTTTCTATCACCTCCTTGAGTCTGCTCTCGTGCGCATTATCGGAAAGCTGAAACGTGGACAAATTGCCTACTGTTTATTTTTATTATTAATATTATTCAATAAGTATTTCATAAGTTTGGACCGATAAGCTAATAAAGATATGTAACACTGGACGTTCTTTAATTATGAATTATGAGAAAAGCGTATGATATAGTGGTATTTTTTCAGTTAACGTTTATCTCCAAACGTATTTCTAAATTGTATGTGCATAAATTATTTTTAATGGGCGAAGGAATACAATGTGACTTCACGACCCGTGTGTATGAATAAATCATCATCAATAAGACATCATCTTTACCTGAACATAAAAGTCATTCACAACACCCTGGAATAACTCTCCATTGCTTCTCATTTCTATGGGATGGAAACCAGTGATGTGGACGCCATGGAACACATCCCGAAGGTCGGACTGCATCACCATGCGGTTGATGCCCTCATGGGTAGCGAAAGCTAATGCTTGGTACTGCTTACTGGAGTTGTCAGCTAAATTCTCGTGGAAGAGGAGACGGTCATTGCCTTGACTGCCAAGGGCCAGTTTGACTGAGTAGGTGTAGGTTGCTGGGAATAAATAAAATAATACATAAAACTCGTGAACGTTTCAAGAGAATGTATGTTTCAAAGTTCGTTTACAAAATAAATGCAAAAGATAATCTAATAATTTTAAATATTGGTAGAACGTGTCGTTTAAATAAAGATGAGAAATTGCTAAAGTATCCTAAATCTTTGTACGTTTGTTCCTTTTCGAGTTATAGAAGGATGAAGGAGGGGTAAATAATTCAAAATGTAGACACATCTTCTACGAATGACTTATTTGTTTATCTTAACGCTATTTTTTGTTCCAATATACAAAGGTAGTCCACATGATTTTATTTCTTAATTATAGAGCCAAGAACTTACGTTTGCAAGGTCTGTCAGGGAACATTCTAGCAAATCCTGGTCGACAGACGCACTTCATCAGTCCATCGATTCGCTGACAACGTTCATTCCTCGACGCCTTGCAGTCTGGCTGGCATTCTTTACCATAAACATTACCTGAAATTTAGCAAAACGGGTCTTAGAGTTTCTAAATCAGTTACTAGTCCATGAAAATCGTGTGACTCAAACCTCATCAAAACATGCTTTTGTTGCTTACCACTAGGGTGCACGACGTTAGTGGTCTCAAGATATGGAGTGCCGGCTAATAGAATTTCTCCAAATAGTACTTGTGACACTCCGTTACTATTGACTTGTTCATTTCTTGTGACACCATCATAGTCACCAGTCTCTATGTCCGTTTGTACTGGAGGTACTTGGCCACCGTTTTGAGATTTATTCATTACAACGAAGAACGTATCATTCTCACTGTCACTTTCTGTTTGAATCTTTTGAATATTTTCTGTTGTTTCACTATCCTTTATAATAAAGTTGTCGGAATCTTCTGAAGATTTCGTAACATCATCAAGTGCTAGTTTAGTCTTCGTTGCAGTTTCTACAACGGGGGTTGGCTTTAATGGAACTGGAATATGTTTTGTTACAGTTTCAACTATTGTGGTAGGTTGCACATGTGTGTAAACTTCTGTAACAACGTCTACAATCGTTGATGTGTGTGTATTGGTCAAAATAAGCGTTTGTGTCACCGCTCCTTCTGATTGGCTTACAAGACTTGTCTTTGTGTGAGTGACCGTAAGGGTGTGAGTTAAATTAACGTAGCCAATACTTGATACAGTTTGCGGTGGCTCTGATAACGTCTTAGTGAGAGTTACTACAGTTGTTCTGAATTCTGTTTTTGTAGGTATAATTTCATCAAACACCTTAACTTCGTTACCAGCGTGGTGAGTTGGTTTGACAACTATGCTATCGTCAACACCAGGAGCGAATTCACTTGCGGGCATCTTTTCTATAACATTTGAGGCTTCTAATTGTGGTATAGAAGGCAATGAAATTTCTTTTAATACTTCCGTTGGTTTAATAAAATCTTCTTCTACTGGAGATTCAGAACTCTCTATTATGCTCGATGGACTTATTATTGCTGGTCGATGAGGTACCGGCCTAATTTGAGGTACGTTTTTGGGCGGAGTAGGTCTTGTTGGATAAAGAATTTCTGGACGCGTTCTTATTGGTTTGTATGTTGAAGTTGGTTTTGTTGTTACCTTGTATTTATTAGTACTCTCGCGAGATGGGTACGGCTTTCGGGTTCGGTTCCTGTACCCTGCACTTCCATATTTAATTCTCTCCGTTGAAACGTCTTCTTGTGATTCTTTACTAATAGATTCAGTTGAAACTGACTCTTTGACGGTAGAAGATATTTTCTGATCTGTTCTTTCTTTACTTGAATCTAAAATTCTTTCATCATTTACAGGCGCTTCAGAGCTAAAATTATCAATACGCTCGCCTGAGGATTCTGCTTCATATGAGCTGCTCTCAGTAGACGATACCTCATGTAATTCTGGCAGTTTTGATGATTTTGTCATTTCGGGGAATTGTATCGATGTAGGTTCAAATTCAAAATCAGATGCGAACTCAACTCCTGAAGATGTCAACCATCCAGAAGACACAGAAGTTGGGAATAAAACATTTGGAGATATAGGTCTTTCTGTTGGTGCTTCATTAACTGGAACTATTACTCGTGAAGGTTCTCTAGGAGGAGGTAGAAGCTGTGATGATGGCTGGCCACGGTTAAAGGCGGGACGTTTGATATTATTAAGATCATAGGCCGGTCTATATGTTGAGACTTCGTCTCTCGTGATTGGCTTTCTTGTAGGTCGTTGTGTTGTTGACCTTGGAGGGAATGTTCTTGGAGGCATCGTTTTGTATGGTGGAGGAGTTCTGATAGGTCTTGGCGTAGTTCTGACTGGTTGCCTGATTGGGGGCGGAGTTCTAGGTGGAGGAGGACTCATTCCCATAATCATTTCATCATTTGTAGAAGGTTTAAAGCTATAGTCCATAGTTGGAGGTGGTGGTGACAGATCAATGATTTCACTTGAAGTACGATTTACATCTAAATCAGTTGTAATAGTAAACGTTGGTAATGTAGTCTTTGCGTTCGGATTCTCAACGACTAATGGTTTTTTATCTTGTATATGTACGGTGGATGTAATTATGTGTGGATCGTTAACTTGTAAAGTATTATTAGGTCGAGCTGAGAAGACAGGCCGTGGCGGCCTCTTGTACCTATCGTCTGGTTCAGGTCTATAATATAGCACTTTACGGGTGGTTGGTGGTTTAGAAGTAGATATAGTGCTCATCTCTTCGCCTGTATTGAGTTCTAAGTTTTCTTCGTACGACACATTTGTGGAATTTTCCATCATTTGATTAATCTGCCAATGCGGTTGATGTAACTGATGATCTAAAGTAGTTATAGTATTAGCTGTAAATGGCCTAGGATTCAAATAGATATTGCGATCATAAACAGGTTTGATGGTATTAGATGAGAAAGTCGTCTTGTTATGCGATCCGAAAGGTTTCTCTGTTTGTGTCCCAGGATTGAAATCTTCAAAATTTACGTTTTTATCGTTTTGTACTTCTGGAGACTTCTTAATTACTTCATCTTTCAATAAAACTAATTGAGTAGTAGATTTTAATGTTTGTTCTACCTCACCGGATGTACTAACTACTGGTATTTTCATTGATTCTTGGCTGATTTCTCCATCAATCTCGCTGTCTAACTCTTCTTCACCGTCATATATTTCATCTGAATCTTCAAAAGCGGGCTTGTCTTTTTGAGAAGCCGGGCGAGTGTATTTGGTTGTTGTTGTTTCATCACTATTATCTCTTATTGGTATGTCATAAGCAGGTTGCTTTGCTGCGCCAAAGTTTGATGGAATGTAATTAGGACTGAAAGGCTTAGTCGTTATAGGCGCCTGGCTTGAATGTGAAACTTTGTGGTCATTAGGTTTTGAGAAAGGTTGGCCATGATGAGTCATCACTGACAATTTATCTTGCCCCCAGAATTCTGACGGGGGCTTGCCAGCACTTGAGACTTTCTGACCAAAGTGGGGCAAGCTATGTTTATTATAATCATGAAGTAAAGGAATTATTTTTCTGGTAGTAGATTCTATTTTTATATTATTTACGCTATTGAAAGTGTTTTCATTAATGGGAACACTAGAATACCATCCGTGTGAATTTGTTGGAATATTTGGTATAAGCTTGGGTGGTCTTTTTTGATCATTTGGTTTATTCTCGTCTATATATTCAGTGACTGGTTTAACGTTAGTATATTCATTCGATGGAATCGTGAAGTCCTTCATCATAGGAAAGTTGGCGTGGCTATTTAATGTCGGTGCTTTTGTAGGACTTGGTAAATGATGATGTTCATTATTACCATAGTAGTTGTCATTTTGCTCTTTTTTAGTGGTTGATTCGGTTTTAGTAGGGGAGCTTGTGTTCCATCTGTTGTCTCCCATAGATACTTTAATAGGCTCACGGCCATGATTATCTATTGATTCGTCATGATCAAAGACAATTGAAGGATTTCGGCTGTTATGTAATTTATAAGTTTCCAAATGAGTAGAGTCGTCTTCAACTCTTATAGCAAAATTTGTTGAAATTGGAATATCAGTATTCATTTCACCATATTTGGGTGCAGTGCCTATAGATACTGGTACACTAGATCCAATAACTTGTCCAGCATCACCAGTATTGCTAGCGATGTTCGTAGCAGTATTTAAAGTAACCGTGTACGTACCATCTTTCTCATGACTATTTTTAGTAATAGATTCATTAGGATAAGTAGGTAGTGAGTCAGCAGACACAGAACCTGGGATATGACCTGAACTTACAGATACATCAGTATGTGATTGTTCGTTTTGAGGTTGGTTGGAAGAAATACCATATGACGAGCCAGCGGGTGGAATATGTACGGTATATACCGGAGTTGGCTTGCTACTCGGCACTTGAGCTGCAAAGTATATTTCCGAAGTAATTTTCGGAGGTAGTTGATCTTGATGAGGAGCTTTTGGAACTGGGTGCTGAATGTTTAAGAAGACTTTCATGTCTTGAACTGGTTTTGTATGAACGATTGGTTTTTGGTGATAAGGTTTGTTTTTGTCATAATTGTTCTCATGGTTAAAGTGCATTTTTGGTGGTGGTGGCGGTACGGCTAAGAAATTTTCATATTCGTTATCGATTATTTCTTTTTGCTTTTCTTTCCCTCGTACATGACTGTAATGCTCAAAATCACCGTTATTAGGATGGTAAATATTCGGGTTGTACGCGGTTATCTGCGGACCAACTTGTAAAAATGTTTCTTGATTGCTTGTCGGTGGCGGAATTTTAGTATAGTCAAAAGAGCTCTTGCTATCTTTCCATTTATTTTTTTGATCATTTTTAAATGTGTGGTTTTTATAACTCGGTGGGTTTGGTTTGTACAGCTCTAACGGTCTATGAGTAGGTTTTAAAAGGTATTGCTTATTATTATTCGGTGCAGCATTATGGACATTAGTCATTTGAGGGGCATCGATACTGAAGCTACCGAAGTACCCTGGTTCAGGGTAAGGCAACGGATCGTCAACATAATCTCCAGTTTTATGTGGTTCTGAAGATCCAGCAAAAACTAATGCTGTAGAACTTCCGTGCGGAATTAACACGTTAGCTACACGAGAAGGTTGTATGTCTACCAAAAACGGTTTGCTCATTAACACGTGATCAGGTAATGGATAACTATCATCTACTCTCACTCTAGTGCTGATTATCTCCGACGAACTTGGACTATTATCAGGTATTCCATCTGAGCCTTGGGGTCTTTTATCTGGCCTTGCTAGCGATGGGATGTAGTCTAAGAATGCTGGTCTACCGTGATTACTCAGAATACTAGTATTAGGTTTCAGTTTCTGTTCTGCCTTAATAGCCTGTTCATGTGACATTTGTGGCTGAGGAGAATTTTTAGTTGGCGGATTATTATGGTAATTGTAAGGTGGCGAAGAAGGCTTTGGCAAATTTCTAATAGGCTTCTGCTTCAGCTTTGGCAGCTCTGGTGGTCTTAAATCAAAGGAATCGTCCACTTTAGTAGCTAATAAATGTTGATCATTCATAGGAGGTTTTTCTTGAACTATATATTGTTCGTCTCCTGCAACAAAGCTATCTAAAATGGGTGGATTAACAGGGTTCTGTAGTCTCATCCCACTTGCTGCAAGGGTCAAAGGTCCACCAACAGCAGGTCTTCCCACAATGACATCTGAATTTGCTGTTATAATTTCTCCAGGGCTTATAGGTATCCCACCATTAACCAAAGGACTTTCGTGAATAATTTTTGGTGGAACTATCCTTGCTTTAGGTTGCTTGTGTTCAGCTGCCCATGCTAAATTCTGATGTAAAGTGGCATTGGTGAAAGCAATTTGTGACTCAGAGGTCTCTAATTCATCGACGGGTATATAAATTGGGAAATTGCTTTTCGTTTCCATGTCCGTATCTATTCTTTTATCAACGCTATAAGCCGTTAATTTAGATATAGGCTTGACTGTTGTAGTAGTTGTTCTATTTTCCTGGCGTTTTATAAATCCACCAGTCATTTTTTCTAACACAGGTGCCAACTGCGATAACCCTTTTATACCCAATGAACCTAACTTTAATAGATCAGCAACAACAAACTTATTCTTATTGGGTTTCGATGGTTTTTCTGGTTTTTGATTTTCCGGACTACTAGTCACAGGAGATTTGATTGGTTTTAATGCACCTGGCGCCTGTTCATTGGTCAAGAGTTCACTTTCTTCTACTGAATTTGAATCTTTCTCGTCAGAATAATCATTTACTTCAGTATACTTTTCAACTACTTTGTCCGTAGGTGCTGACTGTGAACTGCTTTCGTATTCATAAGGATCGTATTTTGTTTTTTTATCAAGTGTTTCCTTATTAGTTGGCCTAAGATTTAATTTAGTTGGATCATATTTTGTAGTTTTAGAATCATTGACATTGGAATACTTGGTTTTCAAACTTTCCGTTTTTGTATGACTGCAAGAACATGAGCTTGTACACGATGTATGGCCATTTTCAGATGGTTGAATCAAATCAAAACTATTGCCGTTATCATTGTCAATCCTCTTTTCTATCTTGACAAAATTGCTTTGATATATCTTGCTTGGAGACGATGGCTTAATTGTTTTCAACTCCATGTATTTTGTCTGCAAATGGAAAATAATAACTATTAAACAAAAAAATATTAAAGTTTTCAGTTAAAGAATAAAAAATACGAGAATAAGTTTTTTGTAGGTTGAAATTTAATTAGGTTGAGGAATCAGACATTTATCATTAATTTGGATGCAGGAATTTAATTAAAATGTGTTTAGTCCAAGACCATAGGATGTCAGCAATTATCACAGTTATTTGGTAACCTAGGTAACCTGGAAAGTTAAAACCCGGGGCTAATAATCCAGGGTTCAAAAAAATCTTACGTTTGTTGGCTTTATGTCTGGAAATAAATCTGTAGCATACAGAGGTAGGTTTGTCAATGATTCAGTAGTAATTACTGATACAATAGTCTCAAATGTAGAAACATCACTTCTCTTATTTTGAACTACTGTTGTCAAATAAGTGTATGTAGTCATACATGTTTTAATGATATAGTTATGTTGCATCAGTTGGTGTAATGGGAACATAGCGCTCATTTGTTGACGATTGAAAAAAGTTGCGACTGCTGATGATAGAAGCGATTTAGACGGTGATGATGTGTGATGAAACGTTGGTTTGAATGAAGTTTCGTGCATCAGTTTTAGTTTCCGCTGAGAAAATAAAAGTGATGATGATAAATGAGAAAAAAATAATGGTCCTGTTACTTATAATCGAATTTTAATTATCCGTTAAAATAGATAGATTCCTTCACGTATTATTTCGGAAATAACAAAATGAGATTTAAACGAATACAAAACTAAATCCGTATTAATTTACCTGTTCGTGTTTTCCGTCGTTTTTATCTTTAACCAAAACCTCCACTCCGTTAGACAAGACTTTTGTTGCAAGATTCTTGAATCTCCTCTCATCTTCTGAGTTTCCTTGATCGACTAAATCCATGTCTCTGCCTGGTCTCCATGGTGAATTATCAAACACTATTCCATTTGTGTTAAATGCTGAAATATCATAAGCATTACGTTAGTGAATATAAATAGTAAGAA
Source organism: Tortricodes alternella (assembly GCA_947859335.1). NCBI lineage: Eukaryota > Metazoa > Arthropoda > Insecta > Lepidoptera > Tortricidae > Tortricodes > Tortricodes alternella. The sequence goes on along the minus strand of OX401973.1, from coordinate 6,526,349 downwards.
GAGAAATATGTACTTTAACTTGAATCGTTTAAAAAAATATGTTATTATTGCCAATCGAAACCAATTAATTCTCTGCACGCTATAGGGGTAATTAAAAGTTACATATTTTAAAATCAAAAGTGCATTTTTTCATTTTCTGTTCTGTACGTAAATAAAATTGCATTACATCTGCTAAATTAATACAATGTGATTATCGGCGATAGATATATTATTAATAAACTACATAATTATTAACTACTTACCCACTCACTCCTTACTATCTACAAACTGCAGCCAGCATTTCTATTTACAACAAGCATTGCTACTGTGTCGTTCGACATCTGTAATTTTGGTGCTATACACAAATGTGCAAATAGGGTAAATCATAGTACATTACTGACATCTATGACATAAACATAACAGTGCAAAGTGACATTTTAAGATACTAAGGTTAAGTGGTAAATTATTAGAGCCTCGTATCTTTTTATGTACACCTACTTCAATATCGTACATGTTATTTCTTAATGTTACATCTACATAATTGTTATTTGTTAATGTTGTACAGAGTTATATTTGGATGTTCTTCAAATAATTTGTTATTACTACCATACTAAGGTTGACTTTAGATTAAATTTCAAAAACATCCCTGAGCTTATATTAGGTTAACTTGTTATTTTGTTTTGAGAATAGGTAAATCGATTACTTTGATAACACTCACCTCGGAGGTATTTGGATGAGCGGATGTGGATTTGGGAACTCCCAGTTGTGGGTGTCTTCGGGATTCTCCAGGTTCCGTGCTGTCATCATCGTCATTCATCATCGTTATTGTCATCATGATCATCAGTCATCGTCAATGTCTTATTTGTGTCAGTATCGTTTTCAAAATAAAATGAGATGATAACTTTTTGTGAATTTATTCTAAATGGGAACTTGAAATAAAGAAAAGAAAGAATTTTAAAGTATTTATTTCATTTGTCCTATTTGCAATGTAAAGTTTTACAAAATTTAATATGATAAATTCATGAACTAGTTAAGACTTAATCTTAGGCAGTGATAGATATTTTGTTACCTAAACATACTTGATAATTACTGATTCATATAATGAATTCCAAAGTTGTCATTTATACTAGAATTTAATGTAAATGATTTATTGTAATTAAAATTGTATTATGAATCCCTGTTCCTCACAAAAAAATGTTTTGTTATTATTATTATAAACAATTTTTTACCATCACATCATCCTGGTAACATAACAGATGTATTTGGCGATCCTTAAAGAAGTATTAATCATCTAGTAAAGTACAAAGGAGTATTTTCTTCTTACACACTATCGTTAAAACTATAAGGCACTATTCATAGGTAATCTTACTATGATACAATGTAAATAAATAACCATATTTTATACACCTAATAATTTGTTTGGGCTTCACGAAACGTCATCAACTGAACTTAAATTATGATCTCTAATGGCGGTTGGGCTTGCTAACTTCACGACATAAGTTGGTGATGCATCGTATCTTATGTGTTTACTTAATGACCCCACAATACTCTCCAAACTTTGGGTCTCTTCCTGACCCTTATACAATGAACTTTCTAAATATTTCTCAGTGCCAGAAACAATTGAATTATCTAGAACATTTTCGTTTTGAGAACTAACTAACTGACCGACTGATGGCATTATGGACGGCAGTACTTCGATGTTGTTGTAATAGATTGCTTCACGCTTTCTAACAGTTTGTGTGTCATCTACTACAACTGTTGATAAGACTGTACTGAATTCACCAGGGTATCGTCCTGATACGTACATAGTAACAACGCTTGTTAATTTCGGAGGAGCAGGCTTGGGTGCTCTGGGTTTATTTCTAGTACGCGTTGGAGGGGGTGGGGGAGGCTCATCTTCCTCTATTTCCTGAGCTTCTTCAGAAAAATCCTCATTACTATTCAACTCTGGTAGAATGTTAGGCTTAGGGCTGTTGCTATATATGTCATTATTTAAATTGTTGTTATGTAATAAATTCAAGTCTGTCTGACCAAGACCTAATAAGGGATTGGGAGTTTGAAGGGTTATTGCTTGCTCCTGTTGTTGCTGCTGTTGCTGCTGAAGTAACAAGGGCAGTAGTAAAGAATTAAATTGTGGAGGAGAAGCTAAAGCCGTAGGCGTTGTGACAACTGTGTCAGTTACAAACTCAGTTGCAGTAATCACGTTGGTTGTAGGATCAACTATAGTTGTCAAAATAGCTTTACCTTTGAAAGTTATTGGCAAAACCGTTTCCCTGGCATCAGTGACAGTTGTCACGTAAGTAGTTGTTCGCGTTTTGTATTCCGTAACAGGAGTTTGTACTACCGGCTGCTGCGGTAGCAAGCCTTGTCCTTGAAGTGCCAAGAGAGGGTTGATCGCAGGCTGCTGGTTACCAAGCAACAGTTGGGAAAGCAACAAGTTAGCTAACGGCACATTTGAATTTATTTCAGGCGCTATAGTTTGAGTTACTGGCTCTACATTATATACAGTACTAGGCAGAATATGGGAGTAAGATGTTTTGCGACCTCGTATTGTGGTAGGTGTAAAGATAACAGTAGTTGTTTGAGTTTCATGCAAATAAAACTTAATAACCTCAGTAGCACCATTTTCGGCCAGCTTGGTCGATTCGGCAGCAATTACTAACTGCTGGTTACCTAAAGGTCCGAGTGTGGTTGAAACTTGATTCCTAAGTAAAACTTCTATACTAGGTTTAGCTGTCAATACATTCTTGTACTCTGTAATTTTTCCATTTACAACGGGAATTGTCACTTCAGTTGGAATCTGATGCGTCACTGTTAGTTTTCCATTGTCAACGACATTTTTATAGTTTTGTCTTTCACCACTCAAGTTTTCGAAAGAATTCCTCTGTCTGCTTGAACCTCTGCTTGTGGTTGTGCGGGTTCGGGTTCTGCTCGTACTCGAGCGAGATGGACTTCTCGCTCTTTCCGATTGTGAGCTTCTGTTTAACAACTTGGGAGCCTTTGGTCTTGATGAAAGGGTTGTGGTTCTTGAAGGTGACTTAGACTTACTTCTTCTGTAAGCGGGCGCTGCTGTTGTTGTCTGTCTATGTGATGGTGTTGTTCTGCTTTCACCTCTTACTATGAATGGCTGTCTCTGTGATGATTTTTGAGGTGCTGCAGTTGTCGTTCTACTATGAGAGGACAATCGAGAGTTAAATCTGCTTCCAGGTCTTACCTTTTGAGTAACAGGCGCTGGCGGCTCCGTCTCTGGTTCTGGCTCTGCGGCTTTGGTAGTGGCAGATTTTAAGGCAGGTCTTCTAAAATTTGAATATTTTCTACTGCCGTAATCAACTTGACGTTTTGTTCGCCGTTTAAAAGCAAATGGCCTAATTTGTACAATGTTTTTCCTTGGAGCAGCTGTTGAAGGCGTTGCTACTTGCTGCTCCTTTCTGTCTGAAGATTCGTAATCATTGTCTTCTTCAAATTCTTCTCCCTCCAGAATTTCCTCGTTATCCTCGACTTCCTGTTCGTTTTCTTTTATTTCTTCTTCTAGTTCAGGCTCAGGTTGTTTAAACAAATTTCTTCTTGGAAACAGAGAATTATTTGGTCTTTGCCTGCGCAAAGATAATAGAGGATTTGTAGTAGAACGAGTAGTAGGCCTCCTAGTAGTAGTTGTGAGTCTACCACGGGTAGTAGCCGTTCTTCTAGTTGAAGGAGTAGTGACCCTAGGAGTTATTGCTGTACCTGGTTGTCTAGATATTGGAGGTCTTCTGAATCTAAGTAATGGATTGCTAGTAGTTCTGAATGGGGCTTCAGTGACTTCGTTTAATTGCTCTGTGACGTTTTCCTCCTGCTGGGTTCCAGATGTCTCAGATTCATTTTGATCTTGCGGTGGTAAGGATATAGATGCAGAATTTCTGTTGGCTCTGAGTCTTGATGAAGCAGTAGGCCTTATTCTCGGGATTGCTGATCTACTGGCAAAGTCTAAGCTATTGCTCCTGATTGAGCTGGATCTAAATCCAGTTCGTCTTGAAGTGGGTTGAATGGATGGTCGGCTGCCAAAACCACCGGAACGCGAAGCTGATGGAACATTAGCAGATGGGTTTGATAAGCTACTGCGCCCAGAAAACCTCTTAATGGAACTAGACGAACCCGTAAAAGAAGATGCTTTTCTGTTGCCCCCAAAACCTGATGGCCTCACAGATTTTAATGTTGGTGTAGCTGTAATGGTTGGAGTAATATCAGCACGTGTAATTGTCGTTGCGCTACTCAATAGTGGTACACGTTTAGGACTAAAAGTAGGTCTGTTCCTTGAAGCAAATGGTATGATAACTGGTGTGAAAGACGGTTTCTTCGTCGTGAATGTCAAACGACTCTTTTTTCTTGAATTTGTTCCATCGTCATCTTCCTCTTCTCCTTCCGATTCGTTTATGGTTTCAGTAGTTGCATCGGGTTCAGCGACTGAGCTCTCAATTACTTCCGGATTTGGGCTAATGAAAGCACTCTCTGGGGTTGTAGTTCCGTTTGTCGCAGGAGTCGTTGTAGTAGATTCTGTGTTCAAAGTTTTATTATCATTAGTAATTATAATAGAGTCTCCTGAGATAACAGCGACCTGCGAAAATAATATTTTCTTGTCTGTTTCAGGGGCTGGTGTATTAGTGTCAGCTGGTTTGACTTCAGCAAACAAGTTGTCAATATAAGTACCTATTAAAACTGTAGGAGACGCGGCAGATATATCTGGTAGTTTGGTAGGCTTTATTTCTTCTTTTAATATAGTAGGAGAAATATGAAGCTTTTCTCCATTATCCTGAATAAGATTTTTATCTACTGGCCCAGTTGGTACTTTACGTCCTAACTGGTTGTCCTCAATAACTTTAGTATTATCAACAATACTGGTAACAGTTTCTAAGCTACTTCTGATCTGTGATGAATTACCAGCATAAAATGTAGTAAAATATGTGTAAGTTGTGTAGAAAGTAGCTTTTCCATCATCTTGTTCCGGATTATCATTTATTAGCGAGGGTTTCAGTCCTATCTCTAATTCTTTCGGTGGCAACACGCTTTCTATGTCAATTGGCGTGGTATCAATTGGGCTGATTGTTGGTGAAACTTGAACAACAGGGGTAACTATATTTGAAACTATTTCTTCACGGCTAGTTATTGTAGTAGTCTTGTCTTTATAAAGAGTGGTCCAATATGTAAAGGTAGTATAATAAGTGATTGGTAAATTGCTTTCTTCTTCAGGTTCCCTTTTCGGAGTAATAGTTTCAGTTACAACATTCGTAATAGTCTCACGTCGACTCTTAACTTTGCTAGAATCTTTTCCAATGTACATCGTCGTGAAGTACGTGAAAGTGGTGTAGCTGGTTTGTAATAAAAGTGTGGGTGAAGGCATTATCTCCTCAATGTTACTTTCTGAACTAATCTGATCGTCCAAAACATTATTGTTTTCTATGTATTGCCTCTCACCTCTGGATGATGATGATTTTACATCAGTAACATAGGAACTTTCAGTGTCTAATGGATTTGACTCTACACTGAAAAGCATGTCAACCTCTACTGGACTAGGCTGTGGGACTGCATCCTTGTTGTCATCTTTAGGCTGAGTATCATTATTTTCTTCCATACTGATTGAGGTTTCCATAGACGAACTGTCTTCCGGATTGGCTGGCGGTTGCATTTTTATTTGTTTACAATTCCTAAAATCAAATTGTGCTTTTGTCTTTTCAGCTCCCAAAGGATTGCTTTTGGTTGGAATTAATTCATCAGGGCCAACATAATTGGTATAAACTTCACTTCTACTACATACATTAGCGTCAGTACCTACGTAAATGGTTGTGAAGAATGTGTAAGTGGTAAAATACGTTTTCACAGCATCTGGCTTAATACTAGCAACATCATCACCTAATGAAGGAGTCGGTGTCTGTGAATTATAGCTGTCAGCTATTTGTACGGACTCAAGGACATCTTTATTCTTTACTAAATCGATTATACTGTTAATAGCAAAAGATTCTGTTGGCCGACCAATCCCTACACTGGTAGGTGCTATTTCATCTTCATCAAAGGCGCCTAATAAAGACGGATCTAATTGAGCAAGATTGATTGTGGATGTAATAACATTAGTCACAATTGATTTATGGCTAGCCACACTTGATGTTTGGTCTCCAAAAAATGTAGTAAAGTAAGTATAAGTCGTATAAAGCGTTTTGTAAATTAAATCTATCTCATTTTCCTTGCTGTCTTCTTCTTCCTCTGTTTCAGGCTTTTCAGTTGGCGTTGCCGCGTGTTCCGTGCTAACAGACACTTCGACGTGACTTTGGCTGGTTGAAATACGTTCAGTGGTTGTTGTTGTAGTAGTAGTTGTTGACTCTGTCTCGTTATTTTCTTCAACTTCTTTTCCGGAATTGTTATCATCAGAACCTGGTTCTGCTTCTTTATCTTGAAGAGTTATTAATACTTCATTTTCTTTAGAAGTAGTTTTAGATACAGCTTCTGTGACTGTGTCATACTCTGTTGGAGGTGGAGTAACAGATTCTTCGGTTTCAACTTCGGGAGATTCTAAGCTGCTATGTACAGAAGATTGCACATTAACTTTGACAACCGCTGTTGGTTGAATTTCGACATTAGATTGACATACAATGTTTGTCAGATAACCAACATTACTTTCAACAACTACTTCTGACTTCACAGAAGTGGTCGTCACTGAGCTTTCAAGTGGAATAAAGTATGTAGTTAAATATGTCAATGTTTTGTAAGCTGTTGTCATAGTAGACTGCGTTTCAAGTCCCTTTGAACAAACTACCTCCTCTTCAATGTTATGTTTTGTTTCAGTCGTGGTTTCAATGTCCTCAAATGATTCTTCACTATGGCCACTTTCAGTTGAGGTTGCTATATCTGGTTCACTCTTAGGCGTTGTAACTTCTTCTTCCCCTTCTTCCTCTTCCTCTTCTTCTTCCTCTTCCTCTTCAGTCTTCTCAGTTACCTCAGCAGCTGTATTATCTGACTCTTCTTCTGAAGTCACCAAATCTTTACTAATGTTACTCTCAGTGATAGCAGATTCTTTTGGTTTTTCGATGATTATAGTAGATGGTCTTAAAGTTGTCAGTGGATCAGTAGCTTGCGAATTATATTCTTGAATGGGAATAACTTCTAAATTGTCTGTAAGACGCGTACTCTCTGTGGTAGTAACTGCAGCTTCAGAGGGCTGAATAACATCTAAATTAAAGTCGAAGCCATTATTATTTTGAACAGAAATGCCATCTGGTATATTTTCATCTATTTCATAATGTACTTTTTGAAGGCTCTCTTCGTCATTATAAAGAACTTTTTCGGAACTATTTTCACTACTGGGTGTTGTGATTTTACTTTCTGCATGTACTTCATATGGTTTGTAAGTAGCAGTGGCTACAGGGATATCAGCAGCAAGGAATGTAACTTTTTTATTTAGTCTATCTGAGTGTTTAGCTGATGGAAAAACATTAACCTCATCAGGACTTTGGGGCCGAGCGATATCAGTATTAGGTGTAAATATAATTACAGTGTCACCAACTACAGTCGTGAAATCAGCAAATCCTGCATACGTGAACGTTGTCTTCGGTCTTATTTCGCTTTTTTGACCAAACAGTCTCTTAGGTAACTTTGTTTGTTGTCCGGCTGGTTGCGGTGGGCTACGAGACTCAACGTTATCTATATAATAAAAAATGGGTGAAAATTCGTTTTTAATCGTAAATGTCGGTAATTCGTAATTCGGCTTAACTTTAACAATATTAGATTCGTTGAGCTCCTCCTTTATACGAGAATCTATCTTAATAGGTTCCGTTACAGGTTCATACGCTTTACTCTGGCGATGCAATGCGTTTACATTTTCTAAAATAGCTGGTTTTACAACAAATTCGTATTTCTTTTCACTCTCGACAAATGGACCGTCAAGGTAATTATAGGCTTCATTTTGTACGTATCTCGGAATTTCATTATTAGGCTGTACCCTTCGGGCTGTGGGTTCCTCAATAACTTGATTATCTTGTTCAGCACCAGAAGGGCTCCAGAATTTAACTTCTTGCGCAGGTTTACTAGCGTAAACAATTTCCATTTTACTGTTAGGCGCTAGATAGTCAGTATTTTTAAGAACAAACTTATCGGGGTCGATAAAGCCTAAATCTTGCTTGACGCTCCATTGTCCATCAAAAGCGGAATGTACACGTGTCGGTTTCACAACAACCGCGTCCTCATTAGCGGGTTTATTATACAGTACTAGAGAGGATTTTGTAAGAAGTTGTGCATAGATGCGACCATTATTCAAGGTAGTGCCAAGAATTTGGGTAGCGAATTCAGTGGTGACGCCATCTTGAATGAATGTCCTGGCTGTAGAGGTCAGTAGCCCGATGAGAGGCTTCACACTGTGGTACCTCCCATTCTTCGAATTATAGTCGTTCCTCTTCTGGTCGTTTACAAGCAGAACTGTCAAGTCTACGTCGTTCAAGTCGTTGTGTCAAGTGGAAAGGAATCGTGGAGGTGCGTTATATTTTACAAAAGTCCGTAGTTGTCGAGACCGGATTAGATTTGAAAGAGAAAGAAAAAACATACAATTAATAATGCGATATAAATAGAAGAAATAAATACTATTGCTAATAGATAGACAAACATTTCATATTGTTAGCACTAATTTCTACATTCGCAGGCGTTAATGACGTTTAAAGTGATGAGGTAATCCCAGATCTTAAATAAAAAATAGATGATACATTGAATGCTTTAATCGTCATTAACGTTTATTCATTCAATCAAATTAACACACTACCTGCAGATGCAAAGTTCAATGTTAAAGGAAGTGATAAAAATTACTTAAGGAATTTAATAAGGGCGGAAAATAATAGATTTTAATCGAATTGGAAATTGTTAAAAAACAGACAGACTAACGCTTGAAATAGATAAGTTTGAAGCAAAATATATTTTTACAGAAGAAATAGCAGCGATCGGAATAGATTACTCACCCCTGTTTTCCAAGACGCCTTCTCTTTTTATCCTAGTCGCTTCTATTGATTCATTATTGACTTCTGAAAGAAAAACAGGAAAATATTACTTCCAGTTCTAAAACACATGTATGAACAATGTATTAAACAATGTATGTACATTTTACTCTTTTTTTTACAGAATTTGGAAATTTTGTGTTATTTCTACTCAGAATAATTACTATTTATTCTAATAAAAAAGTGGCCCTGAATTTTTCCTTTCTAGTAAGTATGTGACTTCGTTCATACAGGCACAAAGCAAAGGTCCCAAAATGGAAACATGAAATTACTATGTTAAATTAACTTCCTTTTTCTGACAAATAAGTAATGATTCTTAATAGAAATAACATAAAATTACCAAATTCTGGAAAAAATGTGAAAGGTACACATTTTAGTAAAAACGCCTAACTAATTTAAACAATGAACAGAACTTCGTAAAAACAAGAATAAAATATTGAGCATTGAGGGCTTAAGCCGGCATTTCAATATAATTATTTTTATTACAGCTGAATGTGTCACGAAGAATCACATTGGCATTCAGCTGGGGTATTCTCGCTTAGTATTCAATTTATGTCTGTTATTTTGATTGTATTCATTGATTTGTTCCTTTGATGAAATATAAGGAAAACCTAAAAAACTTTGTCTTGTTATTTCAATTTCGAGCTTCATCGATTCGACTCTCTTGTACTTGCATTATCAGTTTTCTCATTTTTTATCTTTTTCGACCTTTCAAAAGTGATCACGAGGCTATCACTTTTAAAAAAATGATTTAAAGCATGTATTTTTTAACTTGGTCCACACCAAGCTTTTGGATAAAACCACAACTTCCGGTTTCTGTCAAAAATGTAACTTTACAAGAAACAAGCGGGCTAAAATTAGACAGACCCAATACATGGTATGTCAGAAAAATCTATAAAATTTTCCTACAAATACTAGAAATACAGGAAAGCTTAAAGTACCAACTTATAAACTGGGAAAACTAAAAAATCATTTCTAGGAAATTGTACACGTTTTTACAATAAAAACATTAAAGAACAAACAGAAACAATGTTCAAATCTACTGCAAAGCGAATTCTTATATCTAGGGCATATAACACAGTAAAAGACTAAATCATGGACAGGGTTGTTTGGGTTAAATCGTGACCTGCACCGGCGATCCCTGGGTCTCGATGGGCGTACCTGCTGTGGTATATTCTTAGATTTGTATAAAACTGTAGACATCATTGTTAACTTATATGTGTACTGTTTCACCGAGTTCTCGCCGGCTCTTCTCAGTAGAGGGATTTTTCCCAACCGGTGGTAGATTCATTCCTTGACCTTCATAAGAGCTTGTAAAAGCCTAAATTTAATAAAGATAGTTTGACTTTGACATGAGGTCTATCGACGTACACGGTAGTAGGAAAACAATGGCTTCGAATGTAATTGAACATGTCAGATAGTTGAAAATCTTGGGAGGTATAAGAGCATTGGAGCAACTGCTGCAGCCGGAGATAACAATTGACCATGAAAGAGTGTAACTTTTGCGACTTCACTATTCTGTACTTTTGCTTTGACGAAATTAGCATCCTTTTCAACTTAATCCCGCAAGGTGAAACTGGTTCAATTATGAACACAATCACGTTGTGCAACCGCCATATTAACCCAGATGCTGCATCGAAAGTTGCGCCTGCGAGGTCGCTAATCATGATCCATTGACTTAAATCAATGAGCAATTGACATAAGCGTTTTAGTTTAATTCAGTTAGCAGATTAGTTAACATGTTAAAATGATTTGGAAACAAAAAGCCGCTGAACTCTTAAGAATCAAAACTAAACCGGGAACACTTCCATTAAGGTGTCATCCCTGGGAAAGAAAAAAAGGCGCCGAGCGACACTTTGTCGACCTGCACTTTTAGCACGACCTGCCCTCGTCATTTGTCGCTCAGTGCGTCTCTGTCTAACTAGTCAAATATTTAAGGGATGCACTGAGCGACAAATGACTCGCGCGCAGGTCGTACTAGAAGTGCAGGTACTACTATTTGAAGTCACTACAAGGCTAATTTAATTGAAGGTTTGGTCACAATGTCAGTTCCGCTACTACTATTCCAATAGCCACTACCGGTCTCCTTCGGTTGATAGGGGTGATAAATGTATGTTTATTATATAGGGTATATACCTATACCTGTATAATATGATCAGTCTAATAAATAAATAGTTCAAATCAAATCAGCATCAATGGGTAAGCTAGTGCATACTTTCTTAACTCAAACATTATAATACTATTAATTACTTCTTGTATTAACATAAAAATTGCATTTTTTAAATGTAAATTCAATTTTTTTTTAATGAGTAATAATGTAATGTTTAAAAATATAAATGATACACCGGCTTACCCTCACGCTACGCTAAACAATTTCGTGCCTAAAACGGAATCCGTTCAAACGGGAACCTGTTAAAACAAGAATCCGTCCAATCAAGAATACGGCTCAAAACAACTAAGTCGAACTAACTAAACGGGCTTCTCAGCTAAGAAGGAATAAACCTTTCACACACTGAAGAAACAATTTTAGAAATGTAAAAATTTTTCTCTAATTTCTAATCTCGTAATCCTACAACTATTTGGGAAAACACTTACGCAAGTATCTCGAAACAATACAAACATCAAAATGATCGGCCATCTGCTTCACACGATTACCTGGTCATGTTATCTAATGTGCACGCGCGGGCGCAGTTTGGAATAGTTAGCACATAACGGGCCGCAATTTAGTTCCGAGTTTAGGTTACATAAGGAACGTTGATAAGACATAGCATTCGAAGTACGTACTTGAAATTTAGAAAGAAGAAAAAAATATTCACCACACAAGACATCTCAATAATAAACGAGGGATGTGTGTCATCGCGACAGTGAATCGGTCACTAGCTCAGCATAATGCTGGGGTGTCAGACACCCGCAGCGCTCCAGCGCTGATTTCAGAATCCGAATCTGACACCAACGCAGGTTCAGTCGCATGGGAACCGTCGTCCATGACACCCTTTTAAGTGACACTGTTATAATTGAAAAATTCCCTCCGCATCGCGCGGTGTGAGACCGCAGCACCACCGACCCCACCGCCCACAACGATATGATAGCATGTGAATCAAGCAATATTAGACTTTTTGAATGTCGTAAGAACTAAGACATCAGCAATAAAGTGTTGGTAAGCCATGGCGTTGGCATTTCAACCTTCTATGAGACTTGTTACACGAAATTGTACTGATAGGCATATCTTTGGTCTGTAGCAGTCAGTAGCTATACAAACACATTAAACACTAATAACTACACAAAACTACTTGGATAAATAAGTGGTATATAAAAGAATAAATATTATTATTGTGGCTTTTCGTATAACTTCTTCTTTGAATTGGTCATTTTTCTGTAAGGGCTTACCTAGGATATTTTTAGTTTGACCATTAAATAACTATTTAGTTCTTAGGTTTGGGTACACGATTGATGGGTAGAGTCGTCACCATAAGACCCGGAAAGGCTTGGGAACGTCGAGAAATATTTTCGAATAATTGCAAATAAACTGAGTTAATCCGACAAAATAGTTTTCTATCAATGATTAAATACTTAAGAAGGTAATATCTTGAACAATTTATTCTCTTCAAAAGTCGCTTCTCAATTTGCAAGCAAAACACTTCCGTTATAACCATAAATTAAAAAAAATTAAAAAACCGACTTCAACTTCGACTTCACTTCCTTTGCAAAGTAAGATTTTTTTTTCACATTTTAATTTATTATCATGGTATTTAATGACACACATTTACTACATCAAGTAACAATAGCATAATGCCACTTGCTCATCAGCATTTACAAACTGTTGCTATCCACAGTGCAAGGATGTCTATCGTTGAGGAGTTCTCCTGGTTCTTCACCACTGTAAATTATAAATCAAGAAGCGGGTTTTTCGTTTCATATTCCTTTCTTTTCTTGGCATTTCCGTTTCTCCATAACTCGCAACCGCGTGACAAAATTTAGTCCTACTTGCTAACGGAATCATGTCAGGAGCGTTTCACCGGCATAGATGCGCGCGCGCCGATGGCGCGGACATCCGACATAGTGACACCGTACGTGCAGAAAAGGTAACCCGCACTAGTTGGGTTACATTTTAACATTTGATTATGGATGGATGTGTTACATTGTAGCGTTAGAGTGTGTTAGATTTTGCGATAGTTGGCGTTGGTCACGCAGGATATTCAACGGATTTGATACCATACGATTTTTGGTAAAACGCGCTACGGCCCTAACATGCATGGCACAAAGATAAATTAGAACCGTTTATCTCTAACTGCGTCTCTCTCACACTAGTGCCGACGAAATAGATAGGCAGAGAGATAAACAGTTCTAATTTATCTTTGTGCCATGCATGTTAGGGCCGCTGTTGCGAAAACAGCTCGATACAAACATAGGTACTTCCCTAATACCTTCTGGGATATAGGTTCCTAAAGATGGTTTTTCGGTAAGCATGCATTTTCATTTTTGCCCAGTACCAAAATATATGTTAGAAATTTCAATCATTGGTAAATTTAGATGGAAATTATATTATTGGTAACTTGACATCAACTTTCACTCAATTAACCTTTTGACCGCCACAGTCGGCTGCAGCCGTCAGCATATACAGGGTAAACAAGTCCTTCAATATCTTGACTTAAAGTTGAAATTCGTGTTACTTCTCAGACATGCTTGGCGGCCAAAAGGTTAATGATTTTTTAGAATTTGACACATACGGATAAATATTTTTTGACATTATTTTACATTTATTCATACTCAATATAATAGTAATAGTACCTTATTTAAACAAGAAAATAATAAGTAAATATATACCCCCATTGAAAAATAATAATAATAATAATAGTTTTCAATTATGTATGATGGATTAATTGCCGTTATAATATTACTCATTATTTCTAGTGGGTACATAATATAATTTTGATAAAACACTAAATGTTAATTTAAGGATTGCGAGTAAAATTGCGAGATTTTTAAATTAGGGTTACGTTTTTAAATTTTTCCGCGTTGAATTACAGCTAAGTGTGCGACCTAACTTTACTTTTCAGACACAATTTGTTGCCCACACATAACGTAAACAAATTATTCTATTCTATTCTATTCTACAGGGTATCCTAGTTTGGGATTATATTAATGTGTGTCCAAGATATTATTACACAAACGTATTTCCCAACTAACTCCTGTTATTTCAGTTCCATAAAGTTTCTAAAGTAATATTATTCAATATAAATAAAAATCTACACGCAAGAAAGGAAATAACTAGGGAAAGACGAAAATGTATTACTTTTCATCTTTTAACAATAATAAAGTTAGGATGTGTTACATTTATATACCTATTCCTTTAGTTGGCCTTTTATGGTGAATCCGCGTCATTGGTTACTCTTTTAGGGTTCCGTACCTCAAAGGGAAAAAACGGAACCCTTACAGGATCACTCATGTGGCTGTCCGTCCGTCTGTCACAGCCAATTTGCTCCGGAACTACTGGACCGATTGAGTTGAAAGGTACACATATGTAAGTCGGTGACCGCAACACGGACGTGTAACGTATATAAATGAATTTTAAACATGAGTGCAACTTTTGGGGGGTAAATTAGAAAATTAAAAAAAAAAAGTTTTGTAATCAATAGCGTGTGACTGTGACATATCAAATAAAAGGGCTCATTGTGATGATTTTAAATATATATTTTTTTATAATTTTGAAGCAAACAGTTTTTGAAGTTATTTAGGAAAATAATAGAAAACAATTGGGCCTAAATTTAAAAAAAAAAAACAGGAAATATTTATTTTCCTATGGATTACAGGAAAACCTATAAGAAGTCTGTGGTATTTAAAGTAACATCGGAGATTTCATATAATCACGAAACCCTCTCCACGCGAGTTTAACTCGCACTTGTCCGGTTTTTAATAGATGTCACGATAGACATCGGATGGACTTGTTCACCGTACGTGCTACTGGCCTTAAAGGAAAAACCTTTAAGGTCTGGGTTAGTAATTATGTGTCCGTTCTGGATTGACTTTAGCATTTTATCGCAAGGTTGTGGTGATAAATAGAAGATAGAAAAAGACCATGAAATTAGTCAACGTCATCTGAAATTTTAAAAACATGATTAGCAAGGCAAGGTTACTTTTTATCTATTACAATAGTATGGCAAAAAAACTATAAAAATACTCAATTAAATAATAACCTATTTTATTGACGAGAATATGGATGTTTCCTGGGTAAAAAAATTGAATTCTAATTAGTCGTTCGGTTAGATTGTCAAAAAATATTGAACACATATTTTTTGTATTATCAAATCAATCAAAATTGACAAAGATAACACGCATCATAGTTCGGGAGTGGGGGCTTATGACGAACCTTATGGTAAAAAGTGTGCAAAGTCGTGACGTCACGCGGAACTTCAACGACTATATCTTCGTAATTTTTTGTGTAATTGACAAAAGAAAAAATGAGTTCTTTATTTTTTTACAGTGTAAATGACGGACTAATTGGATTTTTTCAGGAAACTAGCCTATTCAGTCTGTGCGCTGTAGCATGGTGCGGATGATAGCTATCATTTCACTATAATTCATAACCTTAAAACGCAATAATGTACTGCGATGACAGCTGTCATCCGCACTACGCTACCGCGCACAGAGTATAGACGTAACCAACTTAGGATTTTAAATAGATCTAGAACAATTGCGTACTTTCCGCTAATGCTTCCGAGACAATTACAGAGACAATAATTAGGCCCTGCATAATTAAACTCGCAACCACATGAACAAGGCAAATGAGTCTTTATAACAATAGCAACACAATCACATTTCCCTTGTACTGAGTATGCCTGCTACTGTCAAAACTGTAATTATTTCGCACGCTCTCCTTTCAAAAACCTGAATAGCATTCACACCTTATTAACTAAGTAAACAAATTAAAACTGTAACACGGTGATCTAAGATTCAAAATTGAAGAATGAAATAAATGTTTGTGTTCTAAATTTGAAATTAAATGACTGGCGGTTTTTATAGAAGTATGGGAAGATGGTACTGATACGGAACAAGTATTTATATGGGATACTTATCTTTTAAAATACTTTTCCTTACAACAATTTGATTGGTAACAGCACCACATTTTACGTTTTGAATTTCACTTTTACTCCGCTTTGTAATCGTTCGCGACGAAAGTAAAATCTTGTTTTTATTTTTTTTAGAAAATACTTTCGTCTTGTAATGTCGCATGCACAATGGCGGCAAAAACCGTTGGCAAACTTTAGGTCATCGAACTATGAATTTTCGTAGTTATTCGCATTAAATCTATGCCGTAGACAATAGCAGTTCAATATTGTTATTAACGCCATCTTACGGTATTACACCGAAACGGATTAAAAAACCCATTTGCTAGCGGAATTTAAAAAGTAAACCTCCGTTATCTATAAATGTTAATTGTAACTATTTCTTTAGAATTCTTCCCTTCTGCCCAACTGAGATACGAGAAAACTATCTTTTTTCGCTGGAATAAAGTATTCCCATTTCAATGTTTAAAACTTTCTCCATTCAGAGCTTCAAGAGAGAGTATAGATAGACCTATAATTAATTCGTTGGGAGACTCAAACATTTTCATCACACTTGCTCGGAAAGGGTGTTATTATACGCAGGCGTATAGAGCAACTATAGCCGATTTAACTCCTCTATACGCGCCGCCGTCAGCGGGAATTAGAAACGATACAAAATCCCTAACTCCCAAGGGCAGTTATGGATTTTGTATGGTTTAGAACTCCCGCGGGCAGTTATGTATGCGCCAGGTCGGAGGGGGCGCGCGGGTACCGCAGCCGGCGGAGCCGCCCCGCGCTGATCGCGATGTACAGTTTGTTCTACCCACCTCATGGTAATTCACGGTGTACAATGGGAATAAAATAAATATTTATATTTTTTGTCTAATTTTTATTTCATTTCCTCGCAAATGTTATGAAAAACATTGTGTGTATCACGGGTAGTAAGGAGATAACAAACTCGAGTCATAAAAGCCCTCGCCTACCGGCATCGGGCTTCTAACAGACTCTCGTTAGTTATCCCCTTCTTACGGCCCTAGATGCACAATGTACTATTCCTCTCTAGTTTATGACACTAGAGTAATGGTTTTACAATAAAGTAAATATCAAGTAGGTAATGGTATTGTCCCTATGCTTTCCTATTTTTTTTTTATAAAGATAAAAATAACCTAAAACTAAAGGAAAATATAGGGATATACCAGTAGTTGATATAATACTTTATTGTAAAACCATTGCTCTAGTATCATAAACCAGAAAGAAACTAGGCGAGACCGGTTGTATGGAGAAACGATATATAAGCATTTCCTTAGTGAATTTATAATAATGAAATTAATTTAATAAATTTAAAATATGAAATTATAATTTATTGAAGAGGTTAATTGTTCGTTATTTATTTATTTATTTAAATTCATGTCCGACTTACAGTTATCTGAATATTGGCCGAATTCCGGAACCCCACTTAAGCATTTGATTAGAGATTGAATAGTTAAATGGCCCTCAACTTGTTGTCATCCTATACCACAGACCATATGTCCAATAGACTCCGCATAGTCTGGCGACCCCCGCTGCCAAGCGTTGCGGCCAAATGGCCTCAAGTGGCGGGGCTACAGGGGTCGCGCGGGGCGCATAACCTCGAACGCACCAATCAGCGCTTTACAAATCCCGCGCGCCCCGCAACTTTTGCAGCTTTATTTGCTAGTAAAAGTGAGGCTAAGCGGTTTCTTCAGAATATTTGGTCTGTGCCCTATACAAAAACGTCACTTTAATTAAAGATCAAATTGCGGCCTTTCTGAATTTGGCCTTATGAGTGCCGCAGTAAGTGAAGTTAGCTGCCTTGCAGCTATTGTATTGTCTAACAAATCTCGTAGCTCACTTCGCGTCTCATTTCATCCGACAATCATAAATTGACCCGCACGCTCGCAGGCATTCTGTAGAGTTACGTACCTACAGTCCGTGGACGACTGCGTCGAAAACGACCAAAGTTGAAGACACGCACAAGCATGCAGTTGATATGCACTGATAGGTCAAATTAGGCTCGCCGGCGAGTTTATCAATGAAGTGTTACTTACCCAAGCCATGTGATTCTTTAAGTACACAGCGGCGGATTAGCGATGAGGGACACATTCAAATTTAGTCTAAATTAACAGTTTCGTTTCTCCGCTGATCAGCCACTGCGCGCGTTAAAGAATCACACCACAGATTTCTATTTCTTTCCAAGATTTACTCCCAAAATAAGTTAATTAACTAAGCTCTTTTTACACAATTTTGTGGAATCCTGTTTGTATCTATTTCGCAACGAAATTAATTGAAATCCTAACCCAATAGGGAAACTGGTCGTCATATATGGCAGGAAAAGTGTCGCGTAAAAACTGGCGCTAAAGCGAGAGGGCGCTATACGCCGCGTTGGGGGGAGAGAGAAACGGATAACTATGTCAGTGGAGCCCTGAGTCAATGCACTTAATATTTGTAAAGCTTGTAGAGTAGTGGGAAAGCGATGCCCTATGTATGCAACGTATGATTATAATCAGTGTCAGACTTTATACAGTATACCACTGCTGGGCACAAGGCTCCTCTCAAAGTGGGACTGGGCAGTAGACCCCACGCGGTTCCAATGCGAATTGGAGACGGATGATTATAAAAAAAAACATTGGTTATGTTTTGCTATAATGTTGCTAAACACGTGCTAAATGTTTGGCTTTTTGCAATTGATTTTTAACATTTTGTAAAATGCATGATTCTTGAATGAAAGGTAAAACCTATTTTTAGGGTTTCGTACCTCAAAAAAAAAGGAACCCTTATGGGATCACTTCGTTGTCCGTCTGTCTGTCCGTGTGTCAACCCCTTTTTCTCAGGAGCGCGTGAAGGTATCAAGTTGAAATTAATATCAAGTACTTAAGTCTGCAATCTATTGGAGCCGTGAAAAAATCAACCTTCTAAGTCAACGCAATCAACAGATACGGTCGTTTATGCCACATATTTTGATACTTTCAAGGGAATCCAAAGGGAATCAAAACCTATAGGGTACCTACTTCCCGTTGACCTAGAATCATGTTTGGCAAGAATCAGTGTCTTACAGCACAAGTCAAGGAAAAAGTCCAAAACCCGTAAATTTGTAATTACATCACATATATTTTTTTTAACTTTTAGGGTTCCATACCTAGAAGGTACTATTTCTTTATCATAGGTAAGTACAGAACCCTCGGCATGCGAATCAGACTCGCACTTGACCGGATTTTAAATGTGCTAAGCTGGGAAAACTGTAGATCAATATTTGCTAGCTTTCCGTAACTCAGTGTGCCACCAGCTTTAGCGGCTAGAGACATAGTTACCGATTGCACATCGGCAAGTATAGGTTATGCGTTTTATGGTTCAGCACGCCGGTATTCGTCGCCATTACTATAGCTTAAGTAAATCATGTCCTTATCTACATAGATAAAAATAACGCTGTTCGTTGGTAAGCGCATCACTTGAGAATGGCCGGGTCGACTGAGCTATTCTTTTTACCCGACTGCGGTTTTTAGGGAAAGAAAAATTGGAAAAAGATTTTTACTACTACGTGCGCAAATGGTAGAACTGCGAATGTGAAAGTCAAACGAGTACAAAACAACGACACATTCGCAGTTTTGGCATTTTAGTGACGATATAGTGGATCACTTAGTAGTCCCGAATAGAGGTCCCTGCTATGCGAAGTGTATTTCGGAGAATCGATATTATGGAAGACAAAGGGAACCTGCAAGTGACACGTTTAGCTTTCAAACGAACTTTTAATTATCTTTCTTTGTACCCATGATCCAATAACACATGGTTACCTCTTTTGAAAAAGAAACTTGTCTACATCACCACGAAGCTGTCACTTTATAGCAATAGTACCTGTTTACTGTACTGTACCGGAATAAAACTTAGTACAGTACCATATAAAGATTGACTTTCATCATCATACGCAAGCCCAGTTGGGGGACTTCACACACGTCTTATGAATTTCTCACTATGTTTCCATGAACCAGAGTTAGATATAACGAAGTGATATAGCGGGAAATGCTGATAAGATTGACCCTATCTCCGAACATAATCAAGAATAATATTAATCACATTACAAAGTGTGAAACAGGCCACCAACAAGATTGACGCGTCACAGTGACTTCGTGACTACCTAGTATTTTATTACAAAACTTACTCGCTCGTGAAATCCAAAACCGGTATTTATACTCGTTATTACAATAGATAGGCTTTCTTATTTCATTAGCGGTTGAAGTGACCTTGTCAGTGTTTTGGAAATAAAATAAATAGATACGAATCGAAAGTTACAACACGATTTTGAAATTACATGTTCTACTAATTAGGAGTTCTCCTAACGAGTGAAGCGTTACCGTATATTAGGTCAAGAAGTTTTATATCTAAGCGCGTATTATTTTTTAAATAAAACCTAAGCCTTCACGGACGTAGCTATAATAACAATAATACAATCTTTATTTCAACCAATATGGATCATATGATGGTGTTAGTCAGCTAAAGTTATTACTTAACCTAATGTTATTCTTATTTTATTTGGTTACAAACACGAACTAACGCGGATACATGCCCTAAACGGATTAAATTGATAGTACATGAATCATATATAACATTTACATTATAAAAAAATATTGAACACATATTTTTTCATTTGTCAATTAAACAAAAAATGACGAAGATATAGTGCGTTGAAGTTCCGCGTGACGTCTCGACTTTGTAACTTTTCACCATTAAGTGACGTCATGAGCCCCCACTCCCGAACTTTGATGCGCGTTATCTTTGTCCATTTTGATTGATTTGATAAAGCAAATAATAAATGTTCAATATTTTTTGATAATCTAACTGACGGACTTATTAGAATTACTATTTTTTTACGCAGATAACATCCCTATTTGATGAGCAACTTCGTTCATGAACTCACCGGCGAGCCTAACTTGACCCGTCTGTGCGTAGGTATAAAATGCACGTTCGCGCGTGTTTTCGACTTAGGTCGTATTTCGACGCAAGCGGCCACGGACATAGGTACCTAACTCCGCGTAATCCCTACGAGTGCGCGGCTCAATTTATGATTGGCGAATGAAATGAGAGACGAAATGAACCATGATATTTCGTAGAGAATTAGGTACATAGCTTTTGCGGCTCGGGCAATAAAGATGGATGATATATTATGAATGGGGTTGAGGGCAGACTTCCTAAACCCTTAACTTTTTGAACGCCGCGGCTGAGTGCGAGAAAGGGTGCCACGGACGCCGAGTGACGGCTGTAGCCGACAAAATGTATGGGAAACGGCATGCCGTGGCGTCAGGGATACGGAAATCTGCTGTCAGCTGCGACTGAGGCGTTCAAAGATAATTATTTGAGAATTATTTTGTACCTTTTCACGAATTCTTACTGAGGGTGATTATTGAATTCAAAATACCTATTTATTATACATTGATAAGTTGATTTTCAATTTATGTAAATTGTCTATACTAATAATGTTTAAATATTTCAAGGACATCCTGTTTTAAATTGTTTAGGTTTGGCAGAATGAGTAATCAGCAGATGAATAAAAGATTAGATTTCAAACGAGTTTTATATTATCCATAGACCACAGTTTTAATTACGGGTTTTAAAGACGTTTTAAGGTGTCTATATTTGCATAAATGAAAATGAAAAAATTAAAATTAAAATGAAAATTAAAATATTTATTTTGCAACTAGGCCACCTGGGCTCTTTTACATGTCTGAATCTACCAGCGCTTCGAAAGGTGACATCTGCTTAGGTATTTAGGCTTAGGTACTTTATTTTATCAATTCACTAAATGTTGGTTCTTCCTGTTTTCATTATAGCGTTAAAAGTCTAAAAAGTCGTCCAAAACAACGTATTTTTTTCCGCTTGATAAAAATCACTTATTCTGTCACTAGCTCAGTCTGATCTCTCCCAAATTCCTAGGCTACAACCTACAAACCTCAAAAAAACATGTGCAAAGTGTGAAATGGGGGTTCAGCATTTGTCCGTTTTGAAAGAAAACATCCACGTATAGCTTTTTTATGAAGGACTGGGCAATGGGCATGTGTTTGGTCCTAGTCTCACCTGATGGAAATCGAAGGGTCTAAGATGGAACACGGTTACCTATTTACTCTTACTTTTTGAAGACACCAAGCTTAATTAATTAGGGATTTTGCGCACCAATTAGTACGGCTCGGCAACTCAATGACATAAGGTTGAAAACCTTTAAGACATTTGTTAGTCCGGTAGCAGAATCTGGATTTGGTAGAGGGTCTCCTGCTATTGGCTTAACATAACTAGCCAATAATGTTCAGAGCTAACAATTACATACATAGATAGCATCACGCTCGAAACCCCTAATGGGGTGGTCAGAGCTACAAGACTACTTGTGGCCACATTCGATTAATTAGTCCTAAGATGGTATGATGAACCGTATGGTGACAGGTGATCAGCCCATCGCCCATACAGATAGTCCACCATCTTGGGGAGGACCCGTCCCTTAGTCGACTTTTACGACATGCCAGGATGATAAGCATCTGCACGTATTCTATGCTATTTCTTCACTCACAGTGCAGCAGAGGAGAAGATGCTCACAATTATGCTATTGATATTTACATTGCAAGACCCGGAATGACTTTTGACCCATATTTTGAGAGTTACTCAATAGACCAAGCGATCACAACCCGGAATCAATTAGGTCTACGCTCAAAGCTTATATCACCTTGGCTAACCTTATATCACCCTTGCATAACGGTGATAGGAAGTGGGCGTCTCCGCGCGCTTATCACCCATCTGTAACGATTCGAATGTTACGTTTGTGTGCAACGAATAGACAGTCGAAAAATTGCTAAGGTTCTACTAACTTATGAACAAGTCAGTCTTATGAGAGGTATAGAATTATTGCAGAGGTGATGTCATACAAAGGATAGGTACACAGCCGCTTCAAAAAGGAACATTTAGCATTTCACCTGCGAGGTACTTCCCCTAAGAAGACTGTGAAGCAACGGCAAAAATCACCCTTTTTATACAAGAAGTGATAACGACTTCCACTCCTTAAATGTTAACCGATTTTGACCAATTATTGATATTTTGTCAGTCAGAAATAAATCTAGGTTTATACGTTTTTTGAATATTGATTAAAGATCAACAAAGTCAAATAATGACCGAAATTAGTTTTGTATGAGAACACCAAAACAACAATAAAACGGAATGTATGTATGTGTACAGTGAAAGAACCAAAACGTTTAGACGTAGATTTTGTTCTGACTGACACCCTTTAAAAAATTGGTCAACATCGGTTAACATTTAAGAAGTGAAATCTTTATCGCCTTTTGTATGAAAAGCCGTAGGTTCACACTCTTAAGAAATCAATCATAATCATTTTCGAAACAAAACACAACATAAATCAGAAAATTATGTGTATTCTGCGCGGATTGCTATACACGCGTTCAAATTTGGAACTCTCAATGATGTATTCAGAATTCAATGGTAATGTTCACCGTCTACCAACACCATACCATTGCCTACAGCTCCCATCATTAGACGTATCGTATTATATGCAAACCGCCGCTCTATTTCCCATAGAGCATTGTCTATGGGACGTCTATAGTAACCTAGAAGCCATTGTTGTGTGACCTTGTCTGTGCTTTGATTTATTTCGTGTTCTATTTGTTTGTATTGTTCACCTGCTGTATTAGTAGTTTTAAAAACAAGAGCGGATTTTATCGTCGTAATGAATTCACCTAAGATCAAAAATATTTACGCGTCGTATAGCAACTTAACGGTGACGGGATATGCCTCAGTCGTGAGTCATCAGGCATCATCTCCATCTCCAGTAAAATTGTAAACGATGATAATGAACATTGTAACGAAAATTACTTTTCGCTCATGTTCTTCTTATTTTTATTTCTGTTTGGCGCAATAATTATTACTCTTCCAGTGATGCATTGTCAGGTAACATTTTGATCTAATCACCTGTGTTTCTCGACGTTTCTTCGAATCTATAAAAAGACGTGACACTGGCACGCCACATGTTTAAAACATTGTATCAAAAACAACGTTCGAAATTTAAATCGATTCTAAGCGCGTAAGGCCAGCCACACATTGACCCCGCAGAAAGCGACATCTGAGTGAAAGCCTATGGGTGTGTTAAAAAAAGAATTTCACATTCCGCGAAAAATTTGTTCATACGCATAATGTGATAATTGTCTGTGTATTCACGGTGTAACAAGCTCGAAGTGGCCTTTTGTTGAAGATGTTGTCATTCAGAAACGATGGACGAAACTACGAGCCAAATTGCCATTCATATAAATGTAGTCATTGTAATTTGGACTCAATATCGTGTACTGTAAGACCGATTCATACCGATACGTTTACTTTTTTCTTGTTTACATTTTGTCAGACTTGTGTACTAACTCAATTATGCTCACTTGCTTTCTAAGATTTAAGTAATTCAGATGTTAGAAGTATACATTTGATACGAAGATTTAAAATATCAATTTTAACCGGAACAATCGTTACAAAGAGTTCGCATGAAAGTTCTAAATTCAAATTTGAATCGCGTCGTCGCGTCGGAATACGCATTCGAATTTTTAATGGACAAAAATGAGATCGAACTCTATACGCTTCTAGACGATTGGTGTCGCATAGTCAATTGATTTCCATGTTTATTGCTTTTCTATTTTAAGCTATAGCTTTTTGCAATAAAGTACAGTTTTGTGCGTTCCCTTTTGAATGTCAAGTACATGAAATCGATTAGTGAGGTAAGGTGTGTCGGTGAATTTTTCCGACACTTTCGACTGAAGCGAAGGCCGTCGAAGAAGGAAGAAAGTACCGCGGATCATAAATAGTGAATGTTTTGAGAGAAACAAGTGGTTGTTATATATCGTAATTGTAATTACACACATTTTACCATTAAGATTGTGAGAGTAATATTTAATTTAAAGTAAAATTCTCATATTACTTTAAATGTAGTTCTATAATAAATGTAGCATGATTTGCTTTTCAGATAAAAGATATCAAAAATTCAATGAATAGAGTTTTACTTTATAAGATTCACTGCTTATGACAGCTATAGGCTGAGAAAGCTTACCTTTGCCTAAATAAAAATAAAAAAGTACATGGGTATGTTTGGAAATAATTACACATAAGATACTATCACTAAAATATACTTCCAAATTATGTCGAAACGTAATTATTATGATTTACAATATGATCGGTCCGAATTGAGGTCAGAAAGCCGCGTCGAGAGTGAAACTACATTTTTTGTAGCACCTTCGCCCGTCTCGCTTGCACAGTTCTTCGAACTTTCCAGTAAAGGAATTCGATCAAATTATATTTGGTGAAGTTTCTTGCGATCATCTTGCACTATGGCTTAGATAACCACAGACCAGTAATGAACTCAACTTTTTTTTTAAAGTTTCAAACCTCAAAATGGGCAATACGAAATTTACATTTTCGTAAGGCGTTTAAATGATTTTTTTTAAAGTAAACCACGGAAATAATAGTTCTGAAACGTAAATGTGAATTTGATTTGAGCTTAAAAATCAAACCACAAAACGATCTTGGCACAATGACATTGAATCGTAATAGCCAATTTTCTATTATTTAACATACTTTAAGGTTAATGCCACAAATCAAAGTTAAAAATATAACTAAGGACTCAATAGCTATTGTTCGTACAATATTTTATTATAGGTTATGATATACTATAGCGCTATTATTTGCGTACAATAACAACTTCTCCATCTGTTAATTAAGAGTATTAGTACCAAAATAACAAACTCAAAAAACCAATACACCGGTATAAAAAAAATATTTCCCACATTACGCCGCACTGAAGCTGAAAGTGAAAATGAAAAGGAGAAATTGTAAAAAGTCAAACTGTTGATCGCCATCTTGCATCGAGGTCGGCTGTCGGGCAAAAAGGCGCGCGAAACAGGTTTTTAATTTGAATTGGGCGCGGAACAGGTTGTTTTCTCTTGCCCTGCGGCGTTTTGTCTGTGGCCACTAACATAAGTTCGAAATGAGAAAAAGTTTTATTAAATAATTTACGTGGCAATACATTATTTAAAGCATTGTTACACGATCCGTTTTATCCATTTATCCATCCATCCTAACATGTTTTCTTTCTCTCTCGGTTTACGGTCCAATAACTATGTCGGATATAATCTTTTGGGTGTTTTTTTCAGAAATTATACCTACAGTTGAATCAACGGAAAGAGTCAAGAGCTTATTTATATTTGTATGCATCACATTAATTATTATTACCACACACAGGAATTTAAAATTTGATATTTTATTTTCCTTTAAAAAAAATAAGGTTTGTAATGTTTCAAATTATTGTAGAAAAAGAAAAATAATCATCAATGTCAAAGTATGACATAAGTATACTTCGTCTACAGTAAAAAGAACGCTGACAGCCATATAAAATGTATGGCCGTCAGCGCTCTTTTTACTGTAGACGAGGTATATTTAACAAAGTTATTCGTTGCGTTTGCTTTTTATGCCTATGGTACACTAATCAATATGAGATTCCGCGAACTCAGCATATACCTATTACAAATTTAAAAAAAAAAACTTTAAAGAGTTATTGTAGAAATCAATGTATAAATAGTATAATAAAGGTTTGTTCACGAATAGTGTTGTAATGAAGCTTGCTTGTAAAAATAAAGATCTTTGGGTGTTATTTAAGTAACAAAGTCGGCAAGTGTCTATGGACTTAGTATCAAGTGAGTTAAGTAAACAAATCGGTTCACAAGACCCTAAGGTATTATGTAATTATTGAAATATCTAGAATTGCAGGAAACCCAACCAGCTGTTTGGAAAGTAAGGCCGTGGCGAGGTCGTTCTGAGAATGTAGGTATTGTTAACTATGCTTATACATTGATTTCTACAATAACTCTTTAAAGACATATTTTTTTTAATTTGTAATATATGCTGAGTTCGCGGAATCGCATGTAATACGCTATAGGTTGACCGCTTAAATGAGTCGTCGCCCGCGCGGCACAGGGGCGCGGGGGCACGACGACAAAGGGGTCTGAGAGATGTGCGGGCGGCTTGAAATGATGAAAACAAAAATGCGCCTGCCGCCCGCACCTCTCTCGGTCCCTTTTGTCGCCATGCCCCCGCGCCCCTGTGCGGCGCGGGCGAAGACTCATTTAAGGGGTCAACCTATAAATAACTTAGTGATAAATTTATCGCCTTAACAAGTTCGTATAATTTTTTTATTTGCTTTACGGTTTTCCCGGATACTTTAAACATGCGCGGGAGTCGCTATACTTATGGCCAAATTCATAAAGGCCACTCAAAATGGTCTTTAATTGAAGTGACATTAGTGACGATTATGTATAGGTTGTGCGACATTTAACAAATGCTTAAGTGGCGTTTGTGAATTCGGCCATTAGACTTCTTTTTATTGTTAAAGAAATCTGTATCGCTAGTTGTAATGCTACATTATATTTTACGTGGTTCTTAAATTTAATGTGACTACATTAAATGTTGAGCGGAAGTGGAGGCAAAAGTTACCCAAAAATGTTAGAAATGAACTGAAGTCCGGGTCTTCGGCGCGTGAGCAACTTTAGAGATTACCTACTGACTAGCCGATTATTGGCAATAAACTTGTTAACCTTTTGACCGCCAAGCATGTAAGAGAAGTAACACGAAATTCAACTTTTTTACCCTTGTCCGCTGACGGCTGCAGCCGACTGTGGCGGTCAAAAGATTAATATCGTTGTTTTCTTACATTCCAGTGTTGTCAATTTAACAACTTTGAAGCAACATTTGGCATCTTTTCAGTAACTAAAATCTTTTATTATTCTGGCATTTTTTTAATTATGTTTTATTTGTTATATTATTGAAAAGCATTGGCAGCGGTTATCGGTAATAACCGCTGCCAATGCTTTTCAATTAACGATGCTTTTCAGCAATCGCCTTCATATAGATTTGCGTCATTTATTATTTATTTAAATATTTAACAACATTTTGGCATCTTTTAGTCGTACACGTAGCAACTTTCTAATTTAATAGTTGTCAAAACTGCTACAAATAAATTAAATGTTTTGTCAAATTCACAACATTTACATTTCAAAACACCAAAATTCCTTGACTTCCAAATCTCTCGGTCATTAGCATCGTAATTAAACGTAACATACGTTACGTGGCGTTACCGTTCCAACCCGTTACCTATCTCGAGTAACGGATTGGCATGGACCACGCGGCATCACATACGTAGCATTACATACACCTGGGGTGTTATTTCTACTCCCACTCTACTCTACTGTGAGTACTATTTCAAGTAATCCGTCGCCCCAGAAACTGTACTTAATATATGAATTAGGATAGAGACATATATAGGGATGAGGCAGTAGACACAGTGCTCTAATACATATTTCTACGCACCGGCTAGGACCCTCTTGAAGAATATATATGCAAATTACTTGTTTTTTTTTTTAAATAACTATGTAGTCGGCCCTAAAATTGCCACCAAAAACCCTATTTCCTATTTCTTACGACGTTCGTAGGTTATATTCATTATATCTTTTTTATTGATTGTTACATAAAGATTACTATCTGTGATTAAAAGCGATAAAAAGTAAATTAATGTTTTTAAAAGATTGATTTTTATGAAGAAACGGGGAAGATTACGTCGGTTGATTACGGACAAACAGCTTTTACAACGTTAGAACATAACAAAATATTTTATACAATAACCAAAACGGCCATAGTAGAGCTTCAAAGTTGTTATATTTCAAAAATAATAGTGGTATAAAGAGTTACGTGGCTGCACGCCACGTTTTTGCTTGCGTAAAAGCTGAGATCGGATTGATCTGGCTTTTTTTAACTATCGTAATATCACAATACCATAATATGGCTTCTCGTAACATGATAAACGCAAAAGCTTTTGATCTAATTTCTTTAACCATATCTCATCTAGTGCTTCCTCTATTACACTCACAATATCGTTAGTACAATGTACTTGTTTTTTCTAATGCAGTTTACTGTCTTTTACGCGTACCTTATTAAGTAATATCATAATTTCACTCACATGAAAAGTAATTATTAGATATCTAACAAGATGTAGCTTACTCACTTCCTTTCTACAGTCTACAATTGTTACATTTGTACGAACTCAAGGGATTTGTTTTTTATAACTAGCCTACCTACTTTAACCTTTCTAAAATGTATCATAAAAAATCCTCTTTTTGTCTTATTAAAGGATAAGTTTAAGCATTAATTTGATGGTCCTCTGCTGCACTGGGGAGTGAAGAAATAGTATAGAATGCGTGCAGATGCTTATCATCATCCTGGTATGTTGTAAAAGTCGACTAAGGGACGGGTCCTCTCCAACATAGTGGACTATCTGTATGGGCGATGGGCTGATCACCTGTCACCATACGGTTCATCATACCATTTTAGGACAAATTAATCGAACGTGGCCACAAGTAGTCTTGTGGCTCTGCCCACCCCATTAGGGATTTCGGGCGTAATGTTATGTATGTATGTATTAATTCGACAGTGGCTAACTTGCCATGAAAAACTTTTAAAACTATTCTATAAAGGTGTTAAATTGAAGACCGTTTATTTCGAGTTGTGTTGAGTAAAATAGGTAGTAACGGCTTCTGCCCGTTTCATTTCCAATTGCTTGAAATGTCAAGAACATACAACATTCTTGGTTTGACCTGCGCCTCTATTCGGGAAAGTCCAAGCGATATTGTCGCGACACGCTAGCGAGATTCTCATCACACTCTTTCTCGTGATGCGTAATAATGGGATGCGAGCGAGCCGCAACAATATCGCTTGGACGTTCCCGAATAGAGGCCCTGGTCTAAATGACAGTCACTTGTGAAATGACATGATTTATTTAGTGGTCAATGCCAATAAACGGCGGAGACATGCTATTTTGAATACTACGTATATCAACAATATAATATTAATATATCACAAAGTAAGCAATGTAATATAAAATACTACTATATAATAATAATGAAAGCTGCCGGTATTCATCTTGATTAGATAATTTCAACACTGATTCAGTGAGCAAATTCGGTCTATGTTCAAAAACATGTCTGGTTTACATAAATCGTTGTAGAGCTCAAGTAGTATTTAAGTTAGTGTCTTATTTGAATAAAGTACTACTCTTTACTCTCTTCTTATGAAGTCCTGTTAAGTGGTTTTGTAAACAAATCAGTATAACACTGAGTTTTTCACCATTAATTTGTATTTACATTATTGCTATGCTGGATTGAAACCGACTATGTATGTTTATATGAGTAATATTATAACGGTGAAGATAACATCTAGCAGCAAAGTTTCTGTATGACGTATCACTAACTATTGTTTAATCTTGTAGTCAGTTTTCGTCACAACATGACTAACACTGGTCTCAGAACTAGGTTGCGACACCTCTGACATAGCCTTAGGGGCATTTTGTGTCAGCAATATTGTTGAATCATGATGATATTGATCAGGATTTCACAAAATGCATCAGTAAAAGTAAAATGGCACACCTGACCTTTGGTTCGTCGACATCAGGACATAAAGTTGATAACTGATGATCCTAAAGTTTTCTTATGAGAATATGTCGATAGTTATAGACGTAATAAAGAAAACCAAAATGCGTCCGGCCTAAAAAGCGGATAAGTAACGCAAAACTCAAAACGCGGTAAATCTTTTTACCAGCGGCCCTGACATGCAAGACACAAGGATAAGTTTAACCGTCTCATCTCTAAGCGCGTCTCTCTCACACTAGTGCCGACGAAAGAGATAGTCATAGTGATAAACGGGGTTAACTTATCTCGCATGTTAGGGCCGCAGTGTTACGCTAAGCTCTGCCTATGGCCTACGACCCTGTAAAATTATTTATCTCAATTCACACTTTTACAATACCAATAAGTGTTGTATTTGAGAATCATTGTAGACTATTGAGAGAGATTGTTAGGAATGTCCGTATTCCATCAATTGGACACAGTATCTACTTAGAGCTGTACAAGCATTGCTTCTACACATTTCTTATAACACGGAACGAAATCATAATTTGGTCCCGTTTGCGACTCGTGCGCACTAAGACTAAGTGCATGCCATCTAGCGGGCGAAGTGGTCGTTTGAAACCGCGCATTATACCGACACGTAACATATTAAGTTAGACGCCATCTGTGGAGCGAGCTTATATTGACACGTAATGTATTAAATTGAAAATCAACTGTTTATGGCGAATTAGAGAACGATTACCTGTAGGTTAAAATCCGTTACAAGGTTAAATATAATAATCTAACATAATCATAGTAGGTAGTCTGATAATCATAGGCTGATGGTTACTGATATAAATGTAGAACTTAACCGCAGTCAAAGACAGGATGTTTTATTTTAAAAGCCGTAAAAAGTTAATGAAATGGACACGTACAAAGCAAAATTAGCAAGTCTGGCAACAGTCGAGTTTCCCTCTATTATAGTCGTTCTCAATGTTTGCTCCTTCATTACTGGTTTCTGGTGATGGCCATCTTAGCAAGTAGATTTGGAGAATCTGGATAAGTTAGGCTCTTAATTTTTCACCAACTTGTATAGGCTGTCAATTCAGGAAAATTTGTGTATGAGATGTCAAACTAGCATTACTTACATTAATATTGAGAGTACCGGTATTAATGAGACCGGTAATTCCTTCCGATACTTGAAAAAAGTAAAGGAAAATGTTAGTAACAACGGTGTGATAGACTTTCCCGGAAAGTGACCAGCACAGAACCGCAAATATAAGTTATACGTAAAAGTTCTTATAGCGTTAGTAGAAGGTTTATTGTTGCTTGAACTATGTGTCTTGTAAACTTTGGTAGAACTGACCGTAGCGGATGCGATGCGCGCGCGCAGTTTCCTCTGCCATTCTATCGGTAACGATAATGGTGATTTTCTATCGAGAGAATGTGATTTCTATCCGTATGTTTTTTGCAGCTCTTTGACTTAGGAAATAATGTTTTAGCGCTTCTACTTGTAGGTGATTTGATATCATCATCACCATCATCATTATCATCATGATCATCAGCCTATATACGTCCCACAACTGGGTACACATCTGCACATAAAATTGACTCAACAGTTGTCTCAGCTCAAGATACTGGTAAAAACAGAACGCGGGTCTTAGTATGCAAATCAATAATGAATAGTAGTATCAAAAACTGACTGTGTTTAACATTTCTGTTATTCAGTTATCATATAAATACTTGTAAATATTACTGTAATAAAAACCTGCAAATGTGATTTCAATTTATAATGGACATATTTCGAATTCATACGATACATTTTTTGCCCTTTAAAATTTCAGAGTTCTCACAGCCTCATAACTGGTTCCTTAAATAGTTATCCTCATGCAGAACCACTTCAATGAGTTACTTAATTCGAGCGACTATAGCCCTTGTTGGTACGGGATTAAGACTTTTGTGGTTGCTATACCTCCTTATTTGTCCTGTGTGAGAAACCGGACACACGTCAGTACATTCGAGACGTCTAAATATCAAGGCAACTTTACAAGGTACAATTACCTTTGGAATACTATTCATAAGGAATATTGATTGAATTTGAGTATAAAAAGACTAGCTTTTGCTCGTGATTTTATCATCATCATCAGCTACCTACTGCGGGATGTAGACTAAATTCAAATTGAAATCATTTTTCAGCAAATTGACCACCCTGTGGCCTCTTTTACTTATGTCACATGAATAAAATTTAAATTGGTTAAATCTACCATCGCTTCGGACAGAACCATCATTACTGAGAAATAGTGTCCACCATAGTGGACAAAAACACTGCTGGACAGAGACCTCTCCTAAGGTGTATCAGTGATCACTATTAACAGCGTTTCATCAATCTCTGCCGGCGACCCGCGACTTTGTCCGTCCTACTATTTGAATTTTGTATTTAATATCACATATCTTGTATTTTATCCGAGATATAATCTATCCTTTCGTAAATTGTCTTCCAAATCGTTCTGTCATTATTAATAAAATAAACGTATTATATTCTAGGTATAGAATAAACATTCAAACAGTCATAATGTTCGCTAATTCATTATTAGTAAGATACCTACGATCTTTTCATCTCAACTGCATGTACTACTTCGTTCAAGCAAGTTAAATGCTAGAACGTGAATACCTTTTAAAAGCAACTGTTCAGGGTCGGCCTTATCTCTCTCATTGTTCTCACTGAGAATACACAACAATAGACAGGAATAAACACTGGACTTTATATTGTTTAAATTAACAAACAAACAGATTGTAAGGACAGCGCAGATGCGTAAAGTAATTATGAAACTGCAGATTATTTTATGCCTTAAACAATGAAACATTAAATATTCAATCTACAAAATACGAATATGCCATACGCACATTTTTTTTAAATGGTGGTATTTGTTTGTATGAAAATATCTCTATTCGTTCATAAGCTGTAACTGTAATTTACATAGATTATGGACTGGTTTAAACGTCCTTGGAACGTTCTAAATAGGATATAGATTACCATAGTTACACGATGAGTCATGTCAAACATAAATGTAGATTGACGAATTTCATAACGTCTAACTGTATAGTCACTGTAAACTTTATTCTTCAAATACTATCTTGTTTTGCGCTGCCTTCTTGACACCTTTGCTTATTGTCGAGTCAATAGTCAAGGGTACCTAGAGATGACCCTTGAGGAACGTTGCTAGAAACTAACAAAATTTACCGAATAGGAATTTTTTACGTGTAACAAATATGAAGCTTTGTGGCAATTTAACCACAACACTATCTCCTTTAAAGTAAAACTATTCCTTTACTACATTATTGGCAACATATGTAAGTTCTTTCATATGTTCTTTTCTCCAATTGGGTCTCGATTTGAAATTGAGGAAATTATAATGAACATGAAAATCAAAGTAATAAACCTATGGAGTCAAATGCATCCCTCGAAAAAGCTGTTGATAAACTTAACCTTTATCTTCTTATCCATATGCATACCTGAAACAAAAGTGCAAAAATGAGTATACGAGTAATATGAATGCATTAGTATGATCGTTAACACGCTCAGTTCCCACAGCAATCAGTAAGTGCAGTGATCTATCGGTAAATATTGCGCGCACGCTACTATAATGGTACAGTTTGAATGGTGTAAGGAGAAAACTGGTGCGTTTGACATAATTTTTAAGTATTCTACGTACCTAGTATTATGTCGTTGGCCGCATTATTTTGAGCAAAATTACGTTTAAAGATACATTTTAAAAATATTTGATTGCAAGACAAACATACACATGGACAACGATTGAGATTAAGGATCATGGTACGAAATAAGTCTAAAACCAACACACGACTTTATGTAAATGGGTTCACTGAAAACCACCTTGGGTTCACTGAAAATCAGCGTCGTGATGTCTTAGGATATCTCGATATAAAGCTGAGTGAACGCCAATTTTGCAAACCTCAATTTTTGTTTTTGATTCCTAGTTTTACTGTTAGTTATTAATGTGCTGTCTACTTATAAGTTCTTTCTTTTTTATATTGCCTGCGTTTGGAAAATAAACGTATTTCTTCTTCTTCTTCTAAATGTGCAAAATACACAATATTTACCTCTGTCGAAGTAAAAAATGGATGAAATATTAGACGCAAAATTAGCAAAAACTTGCCAATTCTTAACTAAAAGAACTGCTAACACGCACCACACAACACAGCGAACCGCAGTGAGCGAGATAAGCTTCGCACTCCCGCGCATCGCGGAGCGTGAAAACGACGCAAGCGCACGATCTCGCGATCAGCTACAACCGTGTTGCACACGACCGGATTGTCACGAGCGTGGCTGACATAGTTATGTGACGGAAGCTAAAGCGTCGTGTCATACATGACACAATTGTTTAATACTCTTTGTAGTAGCGAATATATTTAGAATCCTCGGTGCAGTTTTGGTGTACGCGGTTAAAGTGACATCCATTACGCGATTACGGTTTAAAATAAGTTAAATAAGCTACAATGACACGGGCCTTTATTCGACATTGCCGAAGCGATAAATATCGCGATGGTTTTACAATGCGACCGCCTTTGCTATGGAGCTAATAAGAACTTCCATATCGCAGGAACATTATTTGCGATATAGTGCAGGCAATGTCCTTACCTATATAATTTGGTGTTTCAGCCTTAAGCCACCCATTGCAAAGCGATTAATATAATGGGTCCAATTCAAAACGGTGTCGACTTTTAAAATTCCCTGAACTTTAAATATGAAATTTCAAGCCCGATTTAATATAGCACTAAGCTGTCACAATCGAGTTTGACGTTTCTTATTTCTAGTTTAGCGACTTCGAATTTGTCCCAATATGCAGATAAACCCCTTATTATAACATAAACTGCCACATATATTATTGTTAAGGATCCTGTTATTTTGACGTACCTATTTAGTAAATTGCATTCGTCCATCCATTCATTGCAGTTGTTTTTGTATGGCAATATGAATTATTTCGTGTTTCATCTCAATTTATCTTGTTAAACAATACAACATTTAATTGTAATGATTCTTCGATTACTTTTAAAGCTTATGGACGGGTTTTTTTATGTACAAAACCAGATGATTCATGATGGTTAATTTGCAGCAGTTAAATATGTGCAACATGACAAGTTAACCTTCCGTCTTATGGGTTATATATCTTTTCAAGAGGATGAATCTTTGAGACATGCTTGTTTCACAGCAAGAACTTGATTGCAATTTAAAGGTAATCATACTTATTTAATAATAAAGTGAATGATACGGAATCTAAATTAATATTATAAAACATGTTCTTGTATTATTGGGTTCAAATGTAAGTACTTAAATTCAAAAAACATGATCCGAAGACTTCCAAAGGGATAAAAATACAAAGGTATTTATTGTACTTAACATCTATTACTGTCAATTTATACACTGATTTAGTAAAGCTTTTAACAAATCAACTACATAAAGTACACAATTGACAGGTTTAAACTTTACATGAAAACTCTTCCTGTACAAGTACGGCATACGCCACATACCGATTCCAAAAGAGCCAAACTAACGTCTTCCTTACTGCGATAGTGAACCTTATTTGTCTTACCTTTTATTCGTAATTCAATTCAATAAAGCGAATTCCAACGTCCTTAATTTTAAACTTATGGGTCGAAAAACTAATTTTAAAAAGTGGTCGCAAGGTTGGATTCTAAATGTCATGAGATGAAGTTAGAACGTTGGCTTTTATATCGGCTGCATCGATAAAAAGCGGCATCGTTGGATTGTGGTTACGCGGGCACACAACAAAGGAGACCAATCTTGAAGTACATGTTCTACCAGATTTTTGATTTTAATAGCCAAAATGGCTATTAAAATCAAAAATCTGGTAGAACGAAGACACGATTACGAGTAGGTACATTAAGATCGCTAGTTTTTATTTTTTTTCAATGTCACTTCTATCTTCTCGCATTTTACTTCGGCGCCGCTAAACGACATCTTTCATGGTCATTTAAGTTTTGCAGAATGATAATTTATCATTTAAATGTTCTGTAGTTTACCGCACACAAGAAAAAGTCATCCGTGTAAAATTAAGTCTACCTTATTTAGATAATCAGTGTAGAAACTATAATTTTGGCTTTCACTACTCTGTTGATATTCGGGAAATCTAAGACGGGCAATGGATGGCGATCGGAGTTGCTATAGTGAGAGTGAAAAGATATTATCCGCATACTCCGTCGTATTGTCTGGGAAATAAAACGTACATTTAATGCAATATTTACTTTACTTTTCTTCTTATCTTAAAATGTCTTACGCGTTGACCTATACAGCTTAGAATTAGATAATAAAAAGCTTCAACATTTTCAAAATCATGACACAACAGCACAGAAGCTTTGCAAATCGCGAGGTTTGCTTGGAGAGA
The DNA here is from genome assembly GCA_947859335.1 of Tortricodes alternella. Classification (NCBI taxonomy): domain Eukaryota; kingdom Metazoa; phylum Arthropoda; class Insecta; order Lepidoptera; family Tortricidae; genus Tortricodes; species Tortricodes alternella. The sequence continues at coordinate 6,489,441 of OX401973.1, read as the reverse complement.
GTTTCTATGGTCAATCCATTCATTCACTTTCCTAACAATCGGCAGGGCCCGCGGCCACACTTTCACTCAAGGCAATTGGGACGATTGAATGATCATTCAGCCAGATGGAATGCCGTGTCTGATATGACAAGTGTATTTTTATTGTATGTGGAACATGATAGCTTTCTTGTCCATTCAGGAAATACAGGGTGACTTTAAAACGTAATCGAAAAGCATAGTTTTAGATCCACCTAACAGATTAACAACACTTGCACATTCAATTAAAAAATCCACTTTTTATTGATTTTACATTTATCCCCATCTATTTCTTTGAAAATGTACACCCTTTCTCTAATTGAATTGACATCTTAAATTATATGACAGTATATGTGTTAATGTCGTCGGAGTTAATGTGTTATTAGTTTTGCATTACGTCTTTAAAGTAACTCTGTACAATGTTTTCTATTTAATTACGTTGTATTAAGGTTCACAATTGAATGGCATCTTAATTTGGTTTTTTTAATGATTATAGAACGAATATTCTAGAACTTAGGTAAAATCATTGAATCATTTTTATCTAACTTCCTGCAGGCCTAGCAAGACAGTCGCAACAATAATATTGAATTAGGAGATGCGATGAGTAAATACTTAGTTAGAAATAGGTACTTTTAAACTTTATAAAGAGCATGATAAAATTAAACGAAAAATAATCAATTACTAACGTAAATACAATTAGGCAATCTTTATAGATAACTTATGACAACGGACCGGAAATCTATTGAGAAACCCGACAAAAAGCCTGTATTTCGGAATATTACCTAATCGACAAAAACCTATTAAGTATAGCTATTGACACTAGTCACGAATTCTAAGTCGTCTTTACGCAAAAAACTGACAGATCTTCTTCTTGTTAGTTAATAATTTTGTCTTCACATTGTGGTTTGTGGTTTTTATCATCGTTGCTGTTTGATAGACCACTTGCTTGGGCCTTCTCATGCGAGCCGGTTTTGACAACGACAATTAGGTCTTTCAGTAATTTATCGATGATTTTCATTGTTAGCCAGTTTCCGTATCACAGATATTATAGAAATTATATTATCTTATCTTAGAGATTAAGGTCCTTACATTTTGACCCTTTCGGATCTTTTGTATTACCCCTCTCCTAAGCACTCAGTCCTTGGCATGCTCCACTACTTCAATGAAGCGAAATATGGATCGTAGTGGTAGTGCCTTGAATTCCTCTGGTTCTGCATATCCATTTCCAAGGATTTTCATTCTAAGTCTGGCGAAGGCGTTACATTCACGCATGATGTGCTTCATTGCTTCTTCCTCTTCCCCACACATTCTACAATCTATATTGTCATAAACAATGAAAGTAACTTCGATTCTATGTCATCCTGCGGCCCCATAACTTAACCCCGTCGTATCTCTCTGATTATCTCTTTTGTCGGCACCAGTGTGAGAGAGACGCACTTAGAGATAAGACAGTCTAACATATCCTCGGGTCAACCTTGCTAGGGCCGCTACAATCCGAAAGATCAGAACGGGCTGTAGCATCGTTTTATCGTTTCTGGTACCAGCATTGTAAGGTCTGTAGCCCCGTTGAACTCCAAAGGGTTAGAATGTTTCTTTTATTCGTTAGAAACAGGAAAAAATGTATCCAAATTTATGTCATTGAATTTAAAATGTCCCTGCATTTTATCAGCAAACCGCAGACTTGGGACCTGATTTTGTAAATGAACACTTGAGTAGGTATCGGATATTCAAATACAGAAGACTCTACATGCTTTAAGATAGAGTTCAATTCAGCAGAAGTCTTTTGACAATCCGCTCTGTTATTGATGAGGTTCTTACAATCTTGAAGTATTTTTTGCGATATTTATGGTAAAGTTTCTCAAGGAAAATCAATAAGGAAGCGACAAATATTATTTTTAAATTATTACCTTTACATTACATATATAAACAAATTCGACCTTCGTGAGACATGAAAACTTGAAATAAAAACGGCTTTCGCCGTCGAATATGTCTCAGACTCGTATGAAGTCCTTTTTCAGAGGTTGAGTGCGATCGCGAGTAAAGCCGTTTTTATTTCAACTATATATAAATGCGAAATACCATTGACTGACTCCCATATTGACGAATCTATAAACTCTATACATATATAACTTACAAACGTGAAATTATGTGAGTAGGTATCGTTTCGACGATGACAAACAATAAACTGTGTTACTGCAAAAATACCCTGTTTATTGGTTAAGGCTTTACCGGTAAAAATTAGGATTTACTGACATTCGTTGGTAAATTAGGTAAGGTTAGTTTGGGTTCGCACTTTTACCATTAAGAGTTGGTAAGTCTTAGGTTTTACCGCAAATCCTTGCAAATAAAGGAACCGAAGACAATATTTTAGACGTCACTGCCAATTTTTAGCCTAGGTTTGTTATAGCGAGCGAGGTGGAGTGTGCGGTGGACTGTATAAACTAATTGATGGAAACAAGTAGAATTTAGCACATATATGTTAATAGTTTTCACACGTATCAGTGCAGAACAGCAAGGCTTGACAGCAAAGGTCAATGATAATACCAATATTAAAAATACGAACATTATAATAAAATATGACATATAAAAGCGGTTCCCTGTCAGTCACCAACAGTTTGCTTTATCTAGGATTTAAAAAAAAAACAGTTTCACCCAAAAATTACACATTTTGAGTTTAGAAACTTGTAACAAAAACAAATACGACAAGTGGGTTATTAATGTATGGGCAAAAATCTTTTCCCAAAGTATCAGATCCCAAAGAATTTTACTCAAATTATCATTTGGCAAAAAATCATTAGTCAAATCAGCTTATCGCAATTTTACAGTTAACAAAAGTATTTTTGACAAATATGTACTTATACGTAAGGGACACAAGTTAACCCTAACCTAACCTACCCCTGATAAAGCAAAATGATGCCAAATGATAATATGACCAAATGATAAAATGCGAGATGGAAATATGCTAAAGATTCGTTTGGGAAATGAAAGTACTGCGATAAGATTTTTGGGAAGTGAAATTTGGCGAAAAATATTTTGGCCAAAGGGCAGTACACCAAGACAAGTATTGATGAATCCACCTTTCACTGTTTCATCACGAACGCAATTAACAAATTTTGTAACACTGATTTGGATTTTCTCCGCTCTGCATTTCATGTGCAAACGCTACACCGTGCCAGTTATTACTAAAAACGCTTCTCCCATTTGCTGACATAAAATTCTGTCATATAAAGACACGCATGATAAGTATATGGAACTTATAACCGATTAGTAAAATGCGTGGGGAATGCCACAAATACATAAACCAAGTCTTAACAGGCGAGTCCATTCTCGTCGTTAATGCTTACTTGAAAACAACCGTGAGCCCACATGGAGTTCACTGACTTTTGCACATTTTATATTTCTCTTAAGGAGACAATATTTGGAACAGTTACGTTGTTTTTACTTAATCTTTATTGCACAGGTTGTACAAAAGTAGGACTCCATTACTTGCTACATTCTCTACCAGTCAAATCTTTGGGCGTAGCTGAAATTTGATCGTGGATATACTGCAGAAGGACATTTCCTTTGGATGCTCTTAATGTAGATAGTAGAGAAGGTGTTTGGAAATTATTTTAATTTAATTTAATTAATTAAAATTGTATTTTAACCTTATCTAACAGCCGCGAAAGTAATGATAATAGTGATAATCGAGTTAATAAACAATGAGTTAAGTTTCCTATTCATCTGTCAATTAAGAACTTTAATGTAATATAACTAAAGCAATCAGTCTCTTGACCGAATGATTAGGCCAACAATTACAACATATAATTGCATAATATGTCATATCATTTTTAGTGACTTACGTTTAGCTATGAAATGAGGTGTGAACGCAGTGTTAGCGTTTAATACGTAATGTTTATGACCAATTTATGTATACAATACTGTTAAGGCTTGTCAGTGTTACGAAAATATAGCGCATACAGATATTATTTACTAAATTATTATTTATTAAATCAACATAACAACTAGTATAACATAAAATATAAACCTTAAACTAAAAATAAATCTAAAATTAAAATTAAAACTCAAACTGCTCTACAAATATACTACAAATAGATTAAGTAATAAATATATAGCACTAACATTAATAATAAAAAAACAAATATATACTTATAGGTAATCTAAACTTCAATTAGTGAACCTTTAATTATAATAACAAAACTAGGTACTTATTGATATTCCTTATTGAAATTCTACCCCAGAAATCATACAGGACACCCACAAAAAAGAGCATAGGTTTTCAACTTCGCTTAATTGCATAAAAATGTCAAGTATAATATTTATACTTATAGATACCCTATCAGGACTCGCCGCCATATAAAAGTGAGGGGTTTTTGTCACAAGAGCTTTTGATATCTGGCCATGAAGAATTTCATTTTAATGAAATATTATTTCAAAAAGATTAAACATACTTAAATGTCAGCGGATACACAAATTTGACATTCATCATTAGGTTGCAAAATTCAGTCAAATTGCTGAGAGCACGGAAGCTTTATCGCGTAACTTTTATAATCTGGGAAATGTAATTATATAAGAGTAGGTATTCACATTCACGAATATTTCACAGTCATAGTCTTTGACGGGATAGGCAGCCTAGTTCAAATAATGATTAAAGTTTAGGTATACTATTTATCTTTAACAGTGATTTTGTGCCAACAGGTGAAGTTATTTTAAACTTTTACTTTTATAATGCAATACGCAAAAGAAGGGAGTTAAAGACGCAGAGAACCGAAAATATTGGAAATTGCTCCACGGACAAGAGCGTTCATGGTGAACACACATCTATATTTCAGATATTTTGTATAAGGATTGTTACAAACAACCAAATTGTTTATTGTGATATAGTCCACAAGAGTATACAGTTACACGTTGCTTATGTTCAATCGCTTACACTCAGGACCCGCCCGAACTATCTCTGCATATTCATAACCTATAATCGCTGTGATCAGTATGATTACTAAACTATTTCAGTAACTCGTTCTGATATTACTTAACATAAATCAATATTCTACAATTCATTTAAACTAGAAGTTTGAGAGTCGAATTCGGTATATTCTATTTGCATTTTATAATTATCTATAGCAAGATCTAAAACAGTCACCTATATAGACTTGTGTTTATTAGCGATCAGTATAATAATCACATTTAAATCTAGTCCTTCATAAAGTTACTAATTCGATACCCACCTCATTATGTCACCACCAATCTACAGTCACTTGATCAGACTACCTTCAAATTACTATGCACCTAAATGCATCGAAGTAGCAGTCCAGACCAGTCTGAATATTCATCAAATCATTCGACAACCTTCGGAACGTTCTAGAATTCAAGCCAACATTAATTTAAGTGCTGTAAGTAATAAATCTTGCTTAGCGAATGTCTTCGGATGTTTTGAATGTAGGTCAGATGCCCTATCCTTGTGAGACGCCTACGTTTGACCAAATTGGTTAACGTACCGCTTTCTTAAATGTTTATATTGTGTCTGATTTTGTAAATCAATTTCAGTTATAGTCACTTCTTTATTTTCTTTTACATGCACTCATGTACCTAAACCTAAATGCAGATTTATCTCTATATTCCGAGAAAGCTTACCTGCGTTATTTAGCACATTTAGAGCCTGTTTCACTATGCCCAACTAAAATTTATCCTTCGAATAAATCATACAAAATTCGCTGTTATCTGCCGAGTAACGCGTTACTTGGTGATTGTGAAACATGCCCTTATCAAGAAAGCGTTTCACCAAAATTTAATAAAGTACCAATTGGAAGTTAAAATTTTTCACCACCCAATGATTTAAGAAAGTACATAAGAACTGCTATGTCGTGACCGCGCCCGAATACGTTACTCGTGAAATAAGCAAAGTCACTCATTTGCAATTAGGAAATATGGCGGACACATGAAAGGGAACGCAAGTGTTACGCTAAGAGTAAAGGAGATGACACGGTTCTCTCGGTTCACGTGCATATTCATAAACATGGCGACATATTGTCGCTGTAAAGTCTAATCTACTGATCTAAATCTTTGATAGCATCGGTGGCAGATTGGACTAGGCAATTTTTGCCGGATAACATAAGTGGATTGAAAGTTACACCTATCAAACCCCATTAGGTACACCTATCAAAAGTACATAAAATACCACGTAATCACAGTGTTTTTTGCTTTTTTCTCTACACTATTTGCCAAATTTTACAAACTATTACCAATTACCTTTCGCGTGATCACGTGGGAACCCTCGTCCCTATTTTTCGGGATAAAAATTAGCCTGTGTCGATCTTGAGCCTTGTTACTATCAGTCTGAAAAATGCTCCATTTTGTTTTGGAAGAGGAAAAAACACTCCCATTTATTTATAATAATTAGTTAGTAAGTACTTCCGATAAACTTTCAGCTTCAATTGATTATGTATAATAGTTGAATTAATGATAGCCGGTGTCCGATTTATGTAACGAGATCGTGCATTATACAACTGCAGTTTCGGTATTGGGTGTCGACGTAACTGTGTACAGGTTGATTGGAGGACATGGCTACTTTAACACATTGATCTTAACCGATTTCATCAGTATAAGACTTTTACTTTTCCCTTCTAGGTATAATTATTTTAATTATATAAATGCAAATTACCACTAACTCACGTGTCAATTAGTCTCCAAAATTAAGTAATAAATTTTGCAAATAGGTCCCTTATGAGGTACCTATAGGCGCGCAATAAGAAAGGATTTTTCGAAATTTATTCCCTGAAGGGATGAAAAGGAGTTCAAAGTTTGTATGGAAATTAACGGGAGCGAAGCTGTGACGGGACCACTAGCAATCCAAAATATTACAAAAAACTTGTTGTTTATTAGGTGTCAACTACATGTAGATTAATTAAAGATATTAAATTCTCAGATAGATACAGGGCAAACATATCCTGACGTATTTTTTTTAATAGCATTAGCCTTATTAATATTATAATTGAAAAAGTCTGTTTGTTTGATTTTGTTCTCTTTCATTTTTGCACAGCGGAAGTTGAAGGGCCGGCCAGATACGTAGGACTACTATTTTATACCAGACAAACTCACGGACAAGTCACAGGCAAATACATATCCAAAAAAGTTAAATCAATCAAATCGTATTTAAATCTCTACAGTAGTTTCTGAGATCAGCGTTTACCGAGCGGGGGTCTTTAACTTATAATAATTTATATAGTGATAACAAAAATTAAGCACAAATCAACTTAGTTCGTTAAAATTGCCTTTTGTGTTATTTTTATAAATTTTATTTGTAGATTGAATTAATACTTCTTCTTCCTAGCGCTTTTTTCCGTCTACGCTTGCGCTACGGGGTACGCTTTGACCATGATCCCGGATTTGGCAGGTCGGGTTATTACAGATTGAATTAATACTTCTTCTTCCTAGCGTTTTTTCCCGTCTACGCTTGCGCTACGGGGTACGCTTTGACCATGATCCCGGATTTGGCAGGTCGGGTTATTACAGATTGAATTAATACTTCTTCTTCCTAGCGCTTTTTCCCGTCTACGCTTGCGCTACGGGGTATGCTTTGACCATGATCCCTTATTTGGCAGGTCGGGTTATTACAGATTGAATTAATACTTCTTCTTCCTAGCGCTTTTTCCCGTCTACGCTTGCGCTACGGGGTATGCTTTGACCATGATCCCGGATTTGGCAGCTCGGGTTATTACAGATTGAATTAATACTTCTTAATGGGTTTATATTTATACGCGTAATCGTCAATGTTTGTACTGTAGTTTTAATTTTAAGTTGTGCTTAACAATCTGGCATACCGATTGGGTCATTGCACGTACAAACCCATATTGGACGTGACCAGAATTCTCGACTCGTAAATACATTAGCGTTGTTAAAATTAACCTTAATTTTACCGAATATTCTCGAGGCTAATGTCAGAAAATATAAAATCTTTTTAAACCGTTCGAGAAGTAAACACGCTGTATGTAAACCGGCTGTGTATCGAGACCGTTGAGACAGTATCCAGATCACAATCAGGCTTGTTTTGTAATAAATAACGCCACACTCAACGGCCCAAACTATGATGACCTGTATCCTGCGTGAATATTACAAAGACTCCAACGAACACATCCAAAGACAAATGATAAATATAATTATTAGCTAATGCGACCACGCCACACAGCTTCGCTCGCCGTATTTACAATACAAACTTTTAATGATGAAATGAAATAATGAATGAAATGAATTATTTATTTGCATACAAGCAAGCGAGTTTTGAACCCTCATTTTACCCTTGAGAATTCTGGTCCAATAGGGGTTTGTGCGTACAATGACCCAATCGGTTTGCTAAAATCAGTATGTCTGATTATTAAGCACAACTTAAAATTAATAAAGCAAAACAAACATTGATAATTAGATGTATAAACATAAAACAATTAGTATTAATTCAATCAAGTGAGTCTCTACGTCATAGAAGGAAGCTTTTTAAATTTCATGACTCAGTCAATCAGTAAGTCATCTGTTTACATACGAGTATATTACTAAGTTCCACCCGCAACTTCATCCGCGTGGACACCCTAATCACCTAGCGGTATGATATATAATACAATAATAATTAAAAAAAGTCATAGAAATCGGTCGAGCCGATTCGGAGTGCGATCACAAGCACCGTCACACGACATTATATATATATACATATATATATATACATATATATATATATATATATATATAGATAGGTAAATAGAAGATAATGTATAATACGTGGCATCCTCCCTTTCGTGAAATATAGTCTAATATAAGTAGATCTGATTGTAATCTAGATTAAAGTCTCGTTGACAGCAGACTAAATACGGCGGATCCCGCTACCATTGTTGTTGCCGGGCCCTGGGAGCGACCGCGTGACACATTGAGCCGTATGCGCCGGCGCACTGCGATAGGATAGTCGTGCCTGCTTCTATGGTTACCATGGTAACCATAGACATCTGGAATCTTACCCATACTTAGTAAACATCGATCAATGAGCTTAATCCTATTTTAAAGCTACATGGTACAATATTACAGGTTATCGGCTAAATTGTTGGGATGTACAGAATCTAGCATCGTCCTGCCAATTTAAAATTGAAAATACTACAATTATAATTTTGGGTACAGGAAGTTTAGGTTGTTAAATAAATGTAAACAAACTAAACCATTTGACTCAACTAACCACCTAATCAAAACTTACCTTGGGTAGAAAAGAGCCAATCCAGACATACCATAGATAAAAAAGATCGACTGGATTGGCTGGTTATAGTTGAGTCATGTGGGCTAAACGTATGGATTTTGACATTTTGTTGCATATTTTAGGACGGTAGCGCTTACGACATACAACAGTATTGGTATTGACATTTTTATGACTGCTATGCGGTGAATAAAACTTGGTCAAACAGTTCGGATTCAGTCTAATCTAAACAGAAAGAGTACAAAAAAAAAGGGTTTCTATGAAGGCACGGTAGATATAAAATTCAATTTCGCACACTTGTGCAATAATAATTTCACTAGCTAGAATCCATAATACAAAGTTATATGGTTTTGTTAAAGAATAAAAAAAAATACTAATTGCATACTTTTGCTTTATTATGGGTTGCTAAAAAACTTGTCCCACCAGTCTCCGTTATCATGGTGCCCTCAGAGATCAAGTTGGGATGTGCAAGAGATCGCTACGGTACGCGTCTGCGATCGGCTATTGTTCTGTGATAGTGATGTTTGTTTATTGATGTCGATTTAAAAATTTACGGCTTATACTCATAATTGGAAAATGCTACTATACTACAGTAAATTCGACTACAATTGCAATGTGGGAAAATTAATCCGATAGTTAAATCAACGATAGGAATATAATAACATTTTTGAAAATACAGTTAAATTGAAATAAAATGACGGTGACTCAAGAGTTATACCAAAAATATCCGTTACTGATTTGGGCTCCGATTCGATTTTCGAAAAACTATAAAAACTAGTTTTTATTTCTATTCAGTTCATGATCATAACATAAATAATAAAGTAAACCATTTCAATGATAACTCAATTTCCCAATACATTCCTATATTGTGTGAGAACCTTGTCCTTGTATCGCTTCGTGATCGCTTTCGACTCGTTTTTTGTCATTCGTGGCCTGACCAAAGATACAAAAGCTTTTTTTGCATTGCAAACAGATACTAATTCCTTTATTAGGAAAAAAACCTAAACTAATAACACTTAATAGTGACACGTAAGCAAATTAATTCAGATACAAGGTTTATGTTTTAGTCGTTTTAAGGGGCTCGTTTATGGCAATTTATTGCTGCAATTCGGGCTATTCCCAAAAAGATTACATATTACATCACTAATGGGAACAAAAATGTTGAATGTAAAGTTTTGAGGATAGCCAGAATTGCAGCAATAAATTTATTTTTAGTAAAACTATCAGATAAACAAAGTTTAAGGAGCGTTTTTAATTAGACACTAGTTTGACCAGACAATACCTAACTTATAACTATACATCTTAAGCTCCTCTCTGTCTACTGGCGCAAATAAAAACTCACATTAAATTCGACCAATAATGTGAAAATTACAACGACATACGGACATGCTGATTTTTATCGATAATTTGTAAAATCGATATGATCACGTCCCTAAGGCGGTGTTCACAAAGCGCTATATATGGTATTTATGAGTGGCACCGTTATTGCACGATGAGACCACAATTTGATGGCAGAAATTAGGCCAATGGCAGATTGACGACTCGTTTTATTGTCAGTGTACTTCCATGGGATTGAGTAGAAAAGTTAAACTTTGCGGCCATCGACCTTTGCTAAATGTATGAAACTAGTGGACCCGCCACAGCTTCGCCCGCGATATTTTACATACAAACTTGATCAAACCCATTTAACCCCATCTGGGATGGAATTTCAAAAAATCCCTTCTTAATGCACCTCTAGGGTACTCGAGGAATGTCTCCTCCAAATTTCAAACCTCTAGGACCACCCGTTTAGGCTGTGCGTTGTCTATAAGTGAGTCACGGTACTATTTATATGTATTGATAACAATTAAAATTCAAAACATGTGTTTATTGTTTATATATGTAAATTGAACTTATTCTATTCACTTGCTTGCATTTCCAAAACGCTCGTTCTTACCTGAAAAATAAAATAGGTAATTAAATGATTGTCACAATATAAACACATAATGAAATACTAAACTCAACCAATCAGAACGCGTGTTGAAACCTAAACCTAGGAATTGCTTAGGAACAACTTTCCTAGTATAGACCTCGCCATATAGGTACTTCGTTCTACTTAGTATAGGATACAGCACCTCCGGTATGTTTTACATAATAAAAAAAACCAGTTCAATGCTTAGTGCTTACCTTTTTTATGGTCCGGGTTAGAGGCGACATTACCTACAAAGTTGGCTATAAAATTTGCGGCGTAAGTGAGTGACGAGATCCGGAGGCCTATTCCATCATCCCTATCCCATCCCAATTCCTCATCCTCCCTAGACTGGCAACACATTGGCAGCACCTCTGGTGTTGCAGATGTCCATGGGCGGCGGTAACCACTTTCCATCAGGTGGGCCGTCAGCTCGTTTGTCAGTCAATTGACATAAAAAACATAAAAAAATTCACACTTTTTGACCACAAAAAGAACAAGTGTACAAGGCAAACAAAGATGCTACTACGTCTGCCTGGTCCGCTAGGTTTTTCTTTCTTAGTCTATTAATAAAAAAATGGCACACAGCTTTTTTACTAACCACATTTTTAAGATTACTGCTTGGACGTCCAATCAGTTACTATTATGATGAGGCATATTTACATATAAAATGTATAAGTAACGAAATGTAAACATCACATGGACATATTTAAACCGACGACGGCGCGGTCAAATGTCATCTTACAATTCCTATGAAAATAGAAAAACTTTTCACCGGATATAAAGTGACTATCGCACTTTCTAAATCCTTTTTAGTGGCTTGCGAAACTTGTTCTCGGCTGGACAGACGGACACGACCCATTAGCAATGTTAATATATCCGATGACTTTCTACAATGGGTTGCTGAACATCTTTATTATAATTGGACATTTTTAGGATAGCGGGTAATTTACAGGACATCTGCCACAACCTTTTGTGGCAGATGTCCTGTAAATTGACCTAGGATGCCAGTTTATATAATATATAGACGGCTCTGATTGCGTTGTCAACGGTACATCATGAAATCATCGCCGTTTTTTTTTTGCAATCTGGTACAACTGTTTGATGTCATGTTGAAGTTAATTTCGATTTGCGTCGATTGATATAGCTTCGAACTTTGGAAAAAACTAAAACAGTTGAGCCAAAAGGAAACGGTGCAGGTTCAGAGGTTTGACCACATTCTCACTCGATGGAAAGTAAAGACGTGACCGAAGGTGCAACGCGATTGCCCAGGAAATGCCTATTTAATTTACTCTCCACTTGAAAGTGCCCAGATCATGACTATCCGGAATGACCGACGCAGGGAGGTCATTCCATTCCTTATATGTACGTATCACGAAAGATGAAGCAAATCGCTTCGTGCGACAAAGTGGAAAGTCTATCCAGTAAGGAATGTTAGACGAGGGCGTACGATAATTTTCTGTATATAACATAATTCGAATAGCAGCTCAAGTAGTCGAGAGATTTAGGTTAAATTTTTTAGGCCCACATGTTCGTTTTATATGCTTTTATAAAGATCCATCACATCAAATATCACTAAATCAATACAGTTTTTAACATTACTGACCTGACATTTGGTACACCTTTATAATATCCGGCCTTAAGAATGTAAATGAGTGACTGGTTATCTAATTGGTTCTATGATTGGGCTATGATGCGGTCGCGGGTTACATTCTCGCTAGTCTTTGGGTTTGGGTCTAGTTGTTTGTTTGTTTTTCTATCGTCCATTGACCCGGGATATAGGTTATTGTATGATATACTTTGTGCCTTTGATGGTGACGTTATTTTTTTATCAATGTTAAATATTCAAGGTATTTTTACGCAGTTCTAGTACATTGCTTAAATATAAAAAGATAACGGGTTCTGGATTAAAATATTTGAACTGAACATACCAGGTGCAGTTCCACCGTCTATAATATAAAGCTGTCGACACATAGGAATGTTAATAATCGAGATCTAGGTCTCTTGCGCACATTTCTATGCATAATTATGATTTATACAGTATTTGTAAAATCGACAGCAACCATCTAGACGATTTATTATTTCTATTTGAAACAGAGATAATAAATCTATCCACAATAAAATCTATGTGGGTTTTAGACATTATATCGATGGCATAGAACTTAATTATGAATGGCATTTATTTTGGTTTAGATCTTTTTCCCTAACATCATCCTTATTTCCTGTTTTTTTTAATGTAAATTTTTCCCCTGGAATTACGGGGTAACATTGGGCACCAACAAGCTTCAGCCTTTTAGGGGTTGGTTGTCTTAAAAGACTTAAATATCCTTCCTCTGGGCTCAATTATCTCCATACTTAAATTTCATCAAAATCGGCTGAGCGATGTAGCCGTTAATTGCGTAGACGCATAAAAAACATAATTTCATTGAGCCGAACGAACTTCCCGTAAATCAATTTTTCAGTCCGTAGAGAGATTGTTTTTCTTAAAAAAGTACCATATTTCCTTCCCCAGCGACCCTAGCAAGGTTGACACGCGGATAAGTTAACACTGCCTTATCTCTAAGTGCGTCTCTATCACACTAGTGCCGACGAAAGAGACAGTCAGAGAGATAAGCGGTATAGTTATGCCAGTGTCAGCCACGTACCAAATGTCATCAAAATTGGTTCAGCGGTTTAGCCATGAAAACGTCATAGACAGACGCAGACAGAGCTACTTTCGCATTTATAATATTAGTACGGACACACAAGCTCTCTCGAATTTCTAAAAATGTAAGATGATACAGCCATTTTGTATACTTATATATGTAATAGTATTAATTTATGTAACCGGTCGGCACCGGGACTCGGTAACGGGGTCCAAATAACGGGCACTGACTTTGTATTCGATTATACGTTAGCTTTACTAGAAAAGTAAAAGTGATTCTAATTTTATGGTCCTTAAGTTATATTCAATAACAATTTTGTTATAAACTATAAAGTTATTTGATGTGATAATTATGTTCGGATAACAACGTAAAAAGATGCAGCCGGAATTTTTGTGGTCATATACATATAAGTTATTTGGTTCAAATTATCTTCATCATATTTTTGAGACGATCAGCGCTAACATGCAAGACACAAAGATAAGTTAAACACATAACTCTATGACTATCTCTTTCGTCGGCCCTAGTGTGAGAGAGACGCACTTAGAGATAAGATGGTTTAACTTATGCTTGTGCCTTGCATGTTAGGGCCGCATCTGTTATCTGAGACTAATAAATTGTACCTATAACAGATTTTTTTCTCGCGGATTCATCCTCTTATAAATCGGAAAACGAATTATACATATTAATTCAACAATTAAATTAGTATTGCAAAGTTTATTATACATATTTAAATTATTCAACAATTAAATAAAAAGTTAATCGCGTCGGCGTTTTAACAAAATATTTACAATACTCGGCAATGAAATTTTAAGTTACCGGTCTAAAGATAATTCCGTTATATCTATAGCCATTTTAATTGAGGTTCCTAAAAGTGGTTGTTAAAGATTAACAAAACAACGTTTTTTAATACATATGTGAATAATGTTGTACGCAGACCATGTCTGCGTACAACATTATTTAGTCTATTCTGGCAACATTTGCATCATTGCCAACGCTTGCACCAATGACTTTTTATCAATGTTGCCAGCTTCGTGAAATGGGACCAACTTGCAATACAAAAGGAAATCTATTTCTTGTAAAAGAAGTTGAAAAGAGGCTCCCACTTGTATTAAAAGTAACAGGTAGTTATGGAATAGGCCCAGTTGATTCAATTGATAGGGGGCATTAATATTAGGTATACATACATAAATAGCATCACGCCCGAAATCCCTAATGGGGTGGGCAGAGCCACAAGACTACTTGTGGCCACGTTCGATTAATTAGTCGTAAGATGGTATGATGAACCGTATGGTGACAGGTGATCAGCCCATCGCTCATACAGATAGTCCACCATGTTGGAGAGGACCCGGTCCCTTAGTCGACTTTTACGACATGCCAGGATGATAAGCATCTGCACGCATTTTATGCTATTTCTTCACTCCCAGTGCAGCAGAGAAGTATGTATTAATATTAGGTATGTGGCATATATATAGCATTTTGTTTAAAGGTGTTCGGCAGGTTTAATTTTTTTTATGTCAATTGACTGACAAACTGGCAGCGCGCCCATCTGATGGAAAGTGGTCACCGCCGCCCATGGACATCACCAACACCAGAGTTGCTGCCAATGCGTTGTCAGTCTAGGGTGGTTGGGGAATGGGGATGGGATGGGGATGAGGGAATAGGCCTCCGGATCTCGTCACTCACCGTACGAAACGCAATAGCAAGCTATTACTTTACGCCAATATTCTGTGAGAGTGTGGTACTACCCGGGTCGAGCCGGCCCATTCGAACAGTAATCATCTAGTGAGGATTACTCTTTGGCTCTACCACTACAAACGAACGAACGGCCACCTTACGTGTCGAACTGCCAGGGAGACGTTGTACATATATGTAGATTATTATCAATCGAGATAAAATTGTAAACATACGTCGCTATTAACTAACTCCCAGACTACAACTTCTTGAGCACCTATTATAACATTACCATCTACTATACAATAACATCATCTTTTTACAAACGAGATAAAAGTTTCGTTATCTAAACCACCTCTGCTCGTTGCACAAGCTCATACCGTGAAATACATTCATTTATTAAATAATAATGGTGCTTTGCTTAGTTATAATTATGGTTTAGAAACTGAACACTACATAACATATTATGATTATTATCATCAAGCTTGCTAAAATGCTTATCATTAAAATCAGACTGATTTCATCATTCTTGCTACGGTTTTTAGTTAAAAAAGACAGTGATTGGAAATTGCATATCAATGATGTTTTTGTTTTTTTTAGTTTTTAGATAGTTTTAAATTAGTCTTAGTTTATTTTGTATATTTTTAGTTTAAGAGCTGTACCCTCGTTTTTAATTGATATGTATTGAGAAATAAATAAAGTCGGTAAATGAGCCAAGTTCCATGCTGTTTCTGTTAAATGTGCTTCTACATTATTATACTTAATTACCTATTAATAACCTTATGTAAAATACTAATATAAGGGTTTTATAATATCGTGCAATAAAGCATTTTTTGGGTCAACATTAAAATGCAATACAAAATCCTATGGTTGTCTGTAGCGCCAAAATTTACTATGGTTGTCTAAAGCGCTCAAATTTACTATGGTTGTCATTAGCGCCAAAATTTACTATTGTTGTCAGAAGCGCCAAAATTTACTATGGTTGTCTGAAGCGCCAAAATGTTCTATGACCAAAATTACCCGGGGCTTCCATTTGACATGGTCTACGCGTTATTGCGAAATGTTTGTTTTATGGTGCGGCCACCTTTGCCGTTATCGTAGCAATAACTTGCGATATCGCTTAAGAAATATCGAATAAAGACCTAGATGTGGTGGATATGAATTTCAGTTGGCCAGGGTAGTAAACATCGGCATTTAATCCAGCTTAGTTTCTCGACCCCAATGGTCCGCAAGCGAACGGGGTCAGCAGCGCTTTCTTCGCCAGTGGCGCGTGGGGTTCCGTGTCTTTGCCTATTAATTGGACGTTGGCTAATTTTTCTGTCCGTGTGTAAACATAGAGTTGAAGGAAATGGACGTTAAAAGTAGTAATAGTATGTAACCCTCTACCGAAGTGCGGTGGTAGGTAAAAGAAAATCTCAGAGGAACGCACCGCGATTTGACGCCGCGAGCGAGAGATCGCACGTCAGACTATCTACCCCGTAAGTTTAAGTAAAGAACAAAATACATTAGAAAATAAAAAAGTTAGTCGTGTCTATCTATATATGTATAGAAAAGGAAAAAATACGAATTTTAAACATCCATACCTGAATTTCAGTTAACAAATGCCTTCAGCGACCAAAAGACTCTATCAAGTAAATCACATAATTTCAAAACAATGAGACATGACGCAAAACATGCATGCATTTCGCAAAATTCATTAAGGTGTCATTATGGTTACGAAATTAACAACTAGATATCAAGTCGGCGCAGGCGCAGTTGTGAAAAGAACTACCCACATTCTTGAGTCTATTTAAATTAATGGATTCCTATATAAAGGCTGGTTTACATTGATCCAGTAATCTCAATTCAGTGCTGGGATCCAGCGACGCTGGGTCGGCTATGGTATTGTTTAGATTACGCTCTATCAATGGCGAAGAGTCAAATATTTCCTACACTATAACATAACATGGACTTCACTGACAGCTAGCCGTATCTTTCTAGCTTGGTAAAGCCGTCAGAAATCGGTTTGTAGGCAGGCTCCGCCACTGCGCTCTATTCAAATTCAGCAATAGCTACTGGATGATGAAATGTGGAAATCGGTCAAACAGTCCAGTGTCATTGCATTCCAGCACTGGATCATAGATCTTATAACCTACTAGTGGACCCGCCACAGCTTCGCTCGAGGTATTTTCCATACAAACTTTTCACCCCTTTAGGGATGGAATTTCACAAAATCCCTCCTTAATGCACCTCTAGGGTACTCGAGGAATGTCTCCTCCAAATTTCAAATCTCTAGGACCACCCGTTTAGGCTGTGCGTTGTCTATAAGTGAGTCACGGCACTGTTTTATATGCATTGATAAACTCTGCATATACTTAGCTGAACGACCGCGGCTAATATAGTGTCAAAAAACTATAACGGCGGGGCTAAAGGCGTAAGGAGAGACATAATCTTGAACGCATCAAACCCAGCGTGGGCCGTCTGTCCACTTGCCCTTCTATGGTTATAAAAAGGCACTTATTCAAACTTTGTCAAAGGTTATCGCTATGAGAAAGGATTAAACTCGCTGACATCGCGATACTTTTTATATTTCTAGTAAATTATGCAAAAACGATAATGTCTTGACATTTCTTATTTAAATATTATGCATGGACTATACAGGGTAATTCAAAACAACTATCAATTGGCTACCTAATTGACGAATAAATGCGTAAATGCAGATTTTTTTATTAACAACTTATAAAGCACTATATTCAAGTCAATAAGCCACATTTCTCATTAAAAAATCAGCCTTATTGCTCAACAATAAAGCTGCCTTCGGTTCCTGTTAAATCTATAATGATTTCCTGTTTTAGCCTTTAATTACAGATAACTGTAGTGACATTTAGACCACGGACCTTGGCGTGAACAACCTTCACTTTGACTTTTCTTGCTGCCCCTTGATTGGTTAGTGTACTTAAATAGAGCAAAATGTATCTTACGAGCAAAAACTTTCGATCACATCGTATAGGAATATGTTAATACAATGACCAGATTACTTTGTTCGCCCTTTTTTGTGAACTTCGATCAGAAAACCGCTTTAAGAACTTTTAGATGTTAACTTGTCTTATTTGATAAACAAGTTTCTAACCTCAAAATGTGCAATTTTTGGATGAAACAGCTGTGTTATCCTCAATAAAGCAAACCTAGGCTAAAAATTGGCAAAGCGACTTCTAAAATATTGTCTTCAGCTCCTTTATTTGCAAGGAAACAGCTGATTTAGCCAAAAAAAGATGCATTTTGAGGTTAGAAAGTTGTTTACCAATTAAGACAAGTATGGATGAATTCACTTTAGGTATAAACGAAGACTTTTATGATCTCTAACGAACACAAATGCCTTTGATTTTTTGACATTTTAATATGTTAGCTTTTTATTACTACGGAAGTGGCAGTGTTTTTCGACCTTTGGGTCGCAACGCCCAGGGCGGCCGCAAACCCTTGCTCAGGGGGTCGCGATCGCACGCCTGGTTTTTAAATGCCTCGTCATTCGTCAAGGGGATCGCCAGATTTTTTACTTTTAAACGGATCGCGTTCTTAACTTAAAAAGGTTGTAAAACACTGGTATTAGGAATACATACTTTGATGTCTAAAGTACTAGAGCAGTCAAAGTTAAAGACTGATTACTAAAACAATATTTATTTCCTCATTAAATATCAAAGTATAGATACGTCTTACGGTGACTTACAAACAAAATTTTAAATCTGATTGAAGTGGTTAAACCTCTTAAACTAGGTTTATCTTTTTGGTGCAAGCAAGTGGCCCTAAGATAAATCTTTCCAGAGCAATGGTATAATCTGATAGCAAGATATTATTATTATTAAAATTCATAAGAGCGAAAAAAAAAGTTGTAACATGACATTTTCAAATTGAACTATGAATAAAAAACTTGTTAATGTTATTAACATATCAATTTAAAACTACTTGTCAATATTTCACTATTACTAATTGGGTTCTGCCAATCTTAACAGAAGCTGAAATACTCGTTAAACTAAATATTAACATTTAATAAGTTAAAACAAGCATGACAGGTTTCACTATAATTACGGCAAGTTCCATTGCACTCAAAGCAGGAAGATCAGTCTAGTCTTGTCAGTATGTGGAAGTGTTTTGGATTCCGTATTCAACGTGTTCAAACTCGGATGTTATATAACTACAGTACATTTTTAAAGTAATTATTTCCAATACTTCCTTATGTATTGACGACTTGCTTTGCATGTGGTTTTGGTCGTCAACATTTTTTTTGTGACACACAAGGTTTTACAATTCTGGTATCATGGTCAAAAACGGGACCCTATTACTAAGACTCCGCTGTCCGTCCGTCCGTCTGTCGGTCTGTCTGTCCGTGTGTCCCCAGGATTGTATCTCATGAACCATGATAGATACACAGTTGAAATGATCACAGATGATGTATTCCTGTTGCCGCTATAACAACAAATACTAAAAAACAGAATAAAATAAATATTTAAGGGGGCTCCCATACGACAAACGTGTTTCTTTATCCGTTTTTACAGATAATGGTACGGAACCCTTCGTGCGCGAGTCTAAGTCGCACTTGGCCGGTTTTTATTATATTTCAAAGTCCGTTTTAAACTCAAAGTCAGAAGTCAAAGTGAAAAGATAGATTGCGTACTTTAAAACATCACCTCGCAATTGTTATTGCAATTAACTTCTTACTAATTATGTATCCAATCAAATAAGCTGCCCCGAATATCTAAGAGCAAATTAACTATGGACATACTCGTAAACTTGAAGTTGTTAAAGCAATATAGCCTTTATAGCTTCGTCTTACAGCGAACGCTTGCGCACTTTTGTGTATATTCGCAAAATATGCGAAAGGGCTGCGAAAGTTCCTGGTGCCGTAGAAAGTGGCCCCATTCTAGACTTCTAACAACTGAATGGACACAGTACCTACACTGAGTTACTTAGAACATAAAACTAGTTCTAGTTCTGTTGAGTCCTAAGTGTACCAATAAGTACTTAGGTACATTTTCATAACCATCAGTATTAATATTTATTTTTGTATATTTACACATTCGATGTATTTCACGGGTGGCGATTAGATTTCTGTATTAGGTTGGGAAACAACTTATAAAAATTCATGTAAAATAGAACCGGTGGTGAAGAACCAGGAGAACTCCTCAACGATTGACGTCTTTGCATCTTGGATAGCAACATTTTGTAAAGGGTGATGAGCAATAGGCATTACTTTATGGTATTGTTACTTGATGTAGTAAATGTGTGTCGTTAAATCACATATGATAAACACAAAAAAATTGAAAAAAATCAAAACAATACAAATAAAAAACAGACTTCTAAAAACCTTTGCAAATTAAAAAATAATGGCCTTCGTCAAGAAATAATGATTACTTTCGTAAGTCAATTACCTAGAAACGTCAGATATGTTGTTGAGTAAGGGAGAAATTAAATATATCGAAGGCGGTGGCCAGTAAATTAGGTAATCCATCCCTCATACTGTGTTCATTTACTTGACACCAATTTTAATGTATTTAATTTATCACTAAATCAACAATATATCGGACATTTCTAGGTAATTGTTTATTAGTTAAATTTTTCTTTGTTTATTTTATCGTGACTGAAATTCAAAATGGCCGTTTCATCGCATCTGATCTGTTTATTACTGCTAAAAAACACAGCAAACTCTGTTTACAAAATAAAGAATATGTATGACCATAGTAATATTTATTTTTAAATGCAATCGGGGCATAGCGTAAAATCGATTGACAGTGAACTCGAAAACCAGAGTGTAAAATTAATTAGTGACAGAACGACGTTGAGTGTCTCCACGGCTTATTATATTGAATGCGAAGATTTGTTGCGGTCAACTGTTTGTGGAAATATGGAGTTTGGGTTTCATGCGCGATGCCACTTAAGTTTATACATACTTCTACGTTTTTTAATCTGTACAATATAAATAATTACTTAAAATGTAACCTATTGTTGTTACCTTATTATTCTATTCTGTGATCTTTGGGTCCTAGAGTCCATTAAACGTATTTTTATAATCAATACATATAAAACAGTACCGTGACTCATTTATAGGCAACGCACAGCCCAAAACGTTTGGTAAACCTAGAGGTTTGAAATTTGGCGGAGACATTCCTCGAGAATCCTAGAGGTGCACTAAGGAGGGATTTTGGAGGGAAGGATGATAAAGTTTGTATGGAAAATACCGCGGGCGAAGCTGTGGCGGGTCCTCTAGTCTTAGATATATAACATTCTTCTTTTTTTGCAATAGGCCTCTTTGATGTGAGTATTATCGTATAGCGCAGCATCAGCAATGAGGAACAAATTAGATCACAGACACACAGATTCTTACAGTCTAAATTACTAAATGTATCGCGCATCGCTGACGCAGCGTTATGCACGTTACAGAATTAGACCCTCTGCCTAATGTTTAGGTAACTCATTTTATACTACTCTAAAACTTTTATTTGATCGCTTGGTGTTCATCAATACATACATTTTTTTTTCAAAGTTTATGCGTACAATTTCGTGCACCGCTTTGTGCACGGCTTAACAAACAACTCGTGCGCAGCAACGCTTCGGTTTCGGTTGTTTAAAAGTGAAACTCAAATAATCGTCGCTAATGGCTAATTAGTCTACATTATTGATCCCATACTCTCACTATACAATAACAAGGAGGCTAGTTACTTAGTGTCTTTTAGGGTTCCGTGGAAAGAGACGAGAAATCATGACAGAAATTGGTACAGGAACTATGTCGCGTAGCAAAAGATTTTAAGATTAATCTTATTTATTAATGAAGAGAATTTAATAATTTAGCCTTCAACTAGGGTCTAGATTACGTAGATTGAAACTGAAGAGTAATGACATGGGGATATTATCATACAGATATAGTGAATAATATGTTTCCATCGGTAAAACTCGGATCTCAATCGGAAGACGACGGGACCCGAAGTGTGAATTAATTATTGTATTAAATGAGTGACATGTTTATATTCATTAATATGAAACTTTATTATTTAGTGTCAAATGTCAAAATGTAAAAGGACAGCATGGTATGATGGGTACTGAAGCTAATTGAGAGAGCACGATAAATACGAACTTTTCCGATAAAACACGATGGAAACTAATTATGCACTACATCTGTAGGTGAGTCGGCATTTATGAGTCTTTATTATGCAGAACCCCGCGACGTTATCTCCACTCACACTTGTCCATACACCGGCCGTATAATTTGGGTTCTAATTAACATCCGTGAGAAACAACAAACAATGAGGGTAGTTACAAGTTTTCTGTTACACTTTCCCTTTTAGTTATATGCAAATAGATTATGTTATTAAACACCATTGTTTGCTTGGACTCTCTAACGTGGGTGTATTTTTCCAAAGGCCAAATGCAACATTTTTTGTAGCTAGTTAATAACTTTAACCTTTTGACCGCCAAGCGTGTCTGAGAAGTAACACGAATTTCAACTTTAAGTCAAGGTTATAAAGGACTTTTTTACCCTGTATACGCTGACAGCTGCAGCCAACTGTGGCGGTCAAAAGATTAAACAATTTTAAGGGACACGTATCTTTTTATTCTCTCGTCTTTCTCTCCCTTTTCTTCAAACAAAAAATAATAATCGGTGGTTTATTCTACACAATATGTAGAATGAAGTTCCTGTTGTAAATTCTTTGTTTTTTTAAATATATCTGAGGAAATATAAGTGTTCTGATATATCGGTATCTAATAAAATTGGTTTCTACTGTAATTTGTTCTTTTGCTACCAATTCTTTCATGACCTTTAACGTTCAATTTGAGTAACATCTTTACAACTATAAGACCTCTTTTAGATCAGAATTGTTAATGTGGATAAACGTTGCTCAAATATTTACAATTTGTAATAACCAATATTACTTTCGGATCACACAAAATTTTTCAAGGGTAAACGTTCTATTGCTTATATCACGTCATGATCGTGAAATAAAGTTAATTCTATAGAATTATCATCTTGTATTGTTAGAAAAATAGAGTCTAAATCGAGCTGCTAGTCGATAATTTTGTCATCAATAAAACTGAAGTAGTATATCAAAGACAGAAACAGCCTACCAACCATTAACATACCAATAAATCCTTGTAGGTGTTAAGTGTTAACGACCCGCCTTTAATGATCAAAAGACGATCGAAAATGACGACACTGCTTTCACTCCGAGAAAGTAATCGGCCGCCATGTTGTTTTTTCGAGTCTGTGCTGTTACCACACTGTACTTACGAAAATATTGAATAGTTTAAGGCCCTTATAGAAAGAGATGTAACGAGGCGCTATCGCGACTCGTATAAAACTCCTTCGACTGACAACTTCTTCTACTTCTTCTTTCAATTTCTTTTCCAATTCCAAATTCCAAATTCCAAATTAAGATCGATAGATCGATTCGGACAATTGATCTTCACTACATTAGAGAGCTCGGCCTAGAAAGGTCTTGGACTTATGAAGAAATAAACCTTTATTTTATTACACACATATTGTAAAATACCTAACTACTTCCACAGTTAAAAAGTGCAGTGCGAGTTGTAAAGGAAGCACAATTGATTACGTACCCGTTATCCTGCTATAAATAAGGATTCACCAGTGAGGCACTTAATTGTAAGTAGAGTGTCACACAAAGCCTCCAAATCATCTCATTCCATAGCCTTACCTATCTTTATTCATCAGTGTTTATACCATTGTTACAGACTGCCTCGTATTTTTAACAATAAACTAACCGATACCATCCGTTGTTTTACCTGTCTCCATCCACCCTCACCTGCATCCAACCTGTCTACGTTCCAGAAATTATAGTGTAATTTTTACAAAAATAAATATTAAAGCCGTGACTTTTAGGGGTGTTTGAGTAACTTCTAAAATACTAGCCAATAACGTGTCGCATACTGTCATTACAGTAAAAAAGATTGCATCTAAAAACAAGTAATAGGAAAATAATCTTAATACCCTTATGCCAAGGTTGATTCTGTTAAAGACTGATTTCGAGACATTTTATTACTGCTATATAAACATTGTTGACCGGCTCTATGCCAAATGCCACAAGTGTCATGTCAATTTAAATATTGCTGTCTCATTCTAACTTATACCTATCTCGTGATGGTAAAAGTTTGTCATGAGGGAAAAACATCGGTTTTTTTATAGAGAACCTGTCTTATTTTCTTACTCTGTGCATTATTATAATGTTGTGTAAAAATCTTATTAGCATCTCATCAAACCAAGGTCCATTGCGTTTTAATGACGAAAAGTCCACCATCTTGGTGAGAATCAGAACGGTGATGACATCTGGTGAAGCTTACCTGAAAATAAAGAATATATTGGTTAATATATTAATACTATTACAATTAGATACATATCTTATTCGTGGGAAAATGGAATGGAGACGGTATTATTTTGCATGTAATATAGACCTTCGGTAGTCCTTGAAAAAAAAAGAATAAGCAATAATGTCAGATTGCATTTATTGCGTCACAAATTGTACGTAAAATGGATGTCAAATTTACTTAATTTCAGAGTGAACTTGACTGAAAAATTTCATGAAATGTTACATTTGAACCATCCAATGCGGCGAAAATTGCAGTCTAAGCAACTTTTTTTTTTTAAATAAGTATAATATGTGTCAAAATACGAATTAAAGACTGACATTAAACCGTGCCCTTTGCGTAAGTTTGAAGCAGAGGCAATCATGCATGGCTCAAAGATAAATTAGAACCGTTTATCTCTATGACTATCTCTTTCGTCGGCACTAGTGTGAGAGAAAGAAAGAAAGAAAAAACATTTATTCATAACAGAGCACAAAAATAATAATAATATACACGAAAAAACTACAAAAGAATAACAGTGCCAACTGTTACAAAAAGGTCCCAACTCAGCATAATGCTGGCTTGTGTGCCAGCGCTGGTCTTCCGTTGGAACCATCTGGTAAAGTCACGGCCACGGGAGAGAGACGCACTTAGAAATAAACGTTTCTAATTTATCTTTGTGCCATGCATGTTAGGGTCGCAGATGAAAAGTTTCAAACGCGTTAATTGTTTCGTCCATAAGGAAATACTTTTACGTAAACGTGTTCCAAGTTTGCCATAACTCAAACTTACACTAAGGGCAGTTCGTAGCTTCCTCGTATATTAAAGCACTCATATCCGCCAATAGCATTGACGCCTGAATAAACATTATTAAATCGCTCGACATCGCGTGAATCGGACTGATCGGAATTATGCAACGAGGTGTATTTTATTGTGCAATTTATTACCGATGTTTGGCGAACGCAATTATCGGCAGGGATCCGTATTGGGAATTGGAAAACCGATAGACTACGTACGGCACTTGAATTACTAATGGGAAATATGATTTTATTGCGTCTGTTGCTATATGTGGCAAACTTATATATGCATGTCAAAGGCAGCTATTTAGAATCCCGAATGGTGTCTGCTATTCTGTTTTCTCCTTGTTTCTTACATTAGAGGTTAAAGATTGATTAATTGGTGGCTTGGAGCAGTAAGTATCTTAGCAAAAGTCTAACAATTAGCGGAAATAGCTGTTTTGGTCGGAGCATGGGAAAAAACCGATTTGATTTACAACTAAGGCCGGATTGTATATAGGTATGTCACACGAAATTTCAGATTAAAGTTTTGTAAATCAGTACAATTTTTTTAAGTTGTTACTTTTTTTTTTTTTTTTATTTAGTTTTAACCTCTTAATATAGTTACATCTTATATCAATCATCTGCCAAACTGCATTGCAGTTTGTTGACTGATGTTTGATCAAACGGATTTTTTTAATGCAGCCTAAATGTACCGATTTGCTATTTCCTATGTGCTCTCCTATGGTCTCTAATTCCAATAAAAACTGTTTCTGTTTCTTCGTAATAGAAAACGAAGACCCTGCCACGTCTGTGTGTCTGGTCGTCGCTACTGACTAGATTTCATTCCGGTTTAAACTAACGGATGGAGAGTGTTTTACTATGAAGTTTATGCTTCCACTATATAATAAATGGACCTTGTATGAGACAGTTTCATTTCTGACAGACGGAACCAAGTACATCCACAGAGTTCGGTATTGACAAACTTTTTCTGTAGCAATACGAATTAAATTT
Source organism: Tortricodes alternella (assembly GCA_947859335.1). NCBI lineage: Eukaryota > Metazoa > Arthropoda > Insecta > Lepidoptera > Tortricidae > Tortricodes > Tortricodes alternella. Next base: position 6,462,825 of record OX401973.1, on the reverse strand, counting down.
GCTTAATTACGATTATAATTAGTAATGGACTTGTACTTCCTATAGTAAACACGTTATTTAATGATTTACCGGCTTTTTGTAAACTTGTGCACTTTCATAGCACAGTTACCTATAGTTATCATATCATATCATCATAGTGTTTATTAATATTTCAGAGAATAACTATACCAATTATACGCGATTTACACAACATGTCTATTATAACAGATAACACTCTTATTTCACAGAATAGTACGTAGAAGATTATCAGTATTAACGCTTAGGTATTTAGTGGTATGAAACAAAATAAAATATATGAACAAAAAAAAAAAAAAATTAAAAATTATAGCCTTATTTGACAATGTTCAAAATTCAAGTAACGCAATTGACGGGTCTCAGGGGTAGGTATATCTCGCGTGAGGGGTGGAGGGGTGTCTCAAAATAACACCTCACGTAATTAATGGTCGTCTGCTTGTTGTCCACAATGGCGACCACACTTTAAGTATATCTTCAGTTTTTAATATTTTAGAACATTACAATATTTTAAAACTTTCAACGTCGTGATAATAAATAACAGATTAGTTCAGGATCTGAATTGAATAGCATTAAGAAATCATGGTAACTCCTCTGAATATCTTACATATTTGAATAGTTTGACTGAGCGACTAACGACTCGCGGACATATTGTGGTAGCCCTGATTGATATACAATGTACATCCCGCAGAATTTTAAACTTAAAAGATACAATACCGACGAAATTATTTCTACGAATTTTAAATAATTTACATTGCTTTATTTTTATTCATTAATTTTTCAGACTCAGGTGCCTCCTGTCATTTTGTCGACAGCACATTTCTCCGCATACCACGTCCATCTCGGATGTGCAAGGGCCACTTTCTCCGGCGCGCCTACCGCGCATGCGTCATTTGTTTGCGCGTGAGTTTCCAAACGCGCACAATTACGCTTACTTGATATTTGGCTGTAACGAATTAATAAAGTTGGCTTTATTTTCGATCCGCACGTTTAAATAGTTTGGCAACTTATCCTTGGGAGAAACGTATTTTTAGCATTGGATAATAATTTTGAGTTGAAATAAGAAAAAGATTATTTTAAATTTTATGTGATTTTAATCTATTAATCTTGAACCACTAAATAATAATATGAATTGGGTTTTCTTAAGTGTCTTTCTCTATGTTCATTGTATGACCTCTAAAGCAGAGGGCATAGGGAATCACTTTTCTGTATATATAATGTTTATCTGACTTAACTATTAAATAAATCGTAGCCTTGTCGTAGCTATCCATATTGGCTTGCCTTAAGAGGAGTGTGAACCTACGGCTTTTCATACAAAAGGCGATAACAATTTCCAATTAAATGTTAACCGATTTTGACCAATTTTTCATAGATTGCCAGTCAGAACAAAATCTAGATCTATACGTTTTTGAATAATGATTAAAGATCAAGAAAGTCAAATAATGGCCGAAATTAGTTTTGTATGAGAATACTGAAACAACAATAAAATTGAATTTATTGATTATAGTGAAAATACCAAAACGTATAGACCTATTTTTTTTTTTTTTTTAGAGAAAAACGTAGCTGTACTGGAGATATTAACAATCAGCGGTGTGGAGTTGGGAAGGATTATCTAGCTAGCTAATTAGCGCGGCTTGGCGTGCCGGTTCCCACGGCGCTGTTGCGTATCACTTGGATGAAGATTTAACTGTCTCTTCAACGTATCGTACTCAAATTTAAAATGGCAATTACGACCTTGACGTAATGAAAATAAAGCTCATGTTTCAACTCAGTGTTAACGTCAAAGCTTGAGAAAGTGATACGTCAGTACTTCTCTGGCGTTCGTGTATTGTTTATTGTATTGTTTTTTTTATGGTCATTAGATTTCATGGCGCCATCTCCGACTGTATCGCGACGATATCATCGTCCGGCCTCGTCCTGTTAAGCAATTGTTAGGTTATACATAACTATTTTAAAAAGGTTATTAATTATAACTAAGTTGTGTCGATAACTGCTGCTAAAATACGTTACGATCAAAAGACAGGTATTATAGTACTCCGTTTGTAAAAAAAAACTGTATAAGTTCAGTAGCCATTTGTGTTTACCTGTAGGTATGTCTAAAACTGCGAAACATTGACCAAAGTCAAAAACATTGTGAAAAACCGGGATTACGTCAAATTTCTTTTTAAATTATTTTATAATTGCGAGAAACAAGGTCATTAGTTTAACGTAACGGCCACGCAACCGTCTCGTGCAACGAATAATGAGGGTAATTTATACGTCAAACTTACGCCAGTCATAATTGGAGCGTACCCGAATCTAGACTTTGATCTAGAAAACACCCAAAGTTTTCTAAACACAGCTTGCTTTAATTCAATAACGCTTTTTAAGATACCTCAAATACGTTTGATCAGACGGCTAGAGATCATGTCGTTTAGCTGCAGCGGCCCTAACATGAAAGACACAAAGATAAGTTAAACCCGTTTATCTCTATGACTATCGATATATGTCCTAGAATTAGGACACAAAGCCAAAATTATCCGAACTATTAAACATAATCTATGTCATTAACTGTCTAGTGTAGCAGTGGCGCAGCCTGCCTGCAAGCCGATTCCTGACGGCTTACTTAGCTAGAAAGCTACGGCTAGCTGTCAGTGAAGTCCATGCTACTCTAACTAAATATCAGACTCGCACCGTACGGTTTTAATTCTTCCGGCTTCCCTTAGGAAATATTTGACGCTTTGCCACTGTAGTGTAGGTCTCCTAACGCCACGTTATATATTGATTGAATCCACTGCCTAACTGCCAGATTTACGTCTAACCATCAAACCGGAAGTCTGCACTCGATTGGTTGATAATGACCTCGGCCAACATTCAGAATCCGACTTATCTATTTCCCGTCGTCGTTCCGCCTCGCCGAAAGTCCTGCCCACTTCTACTCAAAGCCGTACTATTAACAGACGGTACACTGCTCCAAAAATATCATAATTTAACTGTAATATGAATACAATACAACAAAACACAGTCCGTGTGGTGCCGGCTAAGAATATCGTCACCCCATCTCCTCCCGTGGGTGTCGTAAAAGGCGACAGAGGGACGAACCGATGTATGGGCAGCAGCGTCCTTCGAGCACTATCACGACCAGCTGCGATCGCCAACCCGCCTGCCAAGCGTGGCGACTATGGTAAATCCCCCCATTTTTGGGGGAGGCCTATGTCCTGCAGTGGATGATTTATGGCTGATGATGATGATGACAACAAAATAAAGCTTCAAATCCTTATTTAAGAAGCGTTTGTATTCATTGCTGCGTTGCATACCAATTTGAAATGGTAATTTTGTAATAAATAACCCAATTTAGGAGAAAGAAGTTGCTCAGAATAAAAATGCGAGGTTTTCTGCGTGGGAAAAATCGTCTCCATGTTATGTGTATATGTATATTATATGTATTTTATTATCAAGGACGATTTATCCTTATCGTACGAGGACAAATTTAAATCACTTAGCTTTTGTCCTATTTTTAGGATGCTAAACCGACACGTTATGAACTTATGAATAAAAAAATAATTCAATTATTTCAATACGTGCTCAATGTATTTTTGAAAGCCGGAACAAACGGACAAAATAAGCTGTTGACCTTAGAAAAGGCGAGGAGTGTCGCGGTGATAATTAAGGTCAGTACTGTTTGATGAGAAACAAAAAGTATGTTAGTGTTTGTTTGTCATCAATAGGTCGTTTTCTCTTTTAATTTTGCTTCGACAGTCATTTCACTTCTCATATAAATTGGGTGCTGCGCTGGATATAGAGCGATAAAAAAATCTATAGCTTATAAAAATACAATAAAAAATCTATCCTAAAACCGAATTCAGAAACGGCACTTAAGTATTTGATTAAAGATTAAATAGTTAAATGTCCTTCAACTAGTTGTTATCCTAAACAAAAACGTCACCCAAACGTCACTTTAATTAAAGATCAATTTGAGTGGCCTTTCTGAATTTGGCCACTAGTCTAGTTAAAATTTTGTTCGACCTTTAAATTATCCTTAACACATGTTACAAATGACTGCAACAAATCATTTCCTGATAAAACTTGATACAGTAAAATATTTAAATTTTTATTAATTTCAAATACCAACTGTCACGCATTATAATTACTAGTTCCGATTTATGTACTTCCTAAAGTACAATTTAATCCGACCTTGCAAACCACCTTCAATGTTTGAAACAACCGTATCTTAATGATACAATTCGTTTAATTTTTAAGGACAATATTGTTTCATGCACTTCCTTATTATTATTATTGGCATAACAATTTAACCTTAAACGGGGCGAATTATAACCAAACTTTATAAACAGCTTTTTGTAAGTTATTTCGTTATAATTTAATATAAATCGCGTCAGTGATAATAAAATGGCCGTTTCCTGTTTTTATGAGCCTTTACAATGAGTTCATTGATCTTTTCATGGATTTTTGTACGGACAAAAGATAATTCCGACGTCTTGCGTCAGTTTGACACCTGTCAAACGCTCCGCCGCAAAGCCTTTCCCTTTCTACAGTGCCAGTGTCACCGTCTATCAGTAATGTCGGCGGCAAATGGAACAAATATTTCGTCATCATCATGATCCATCAGCTTATATATATTCGTCCCACTACTGGGCCTAGTGTGGATGTGGGGCCTAGACATACATCTTCGAATTACTTCAGTTTCTGTCACAATAATTTTCTCGTTGATGTCAACGAAATGCTCGTTGTAGATATGACATGATCCAAAAATCTCAGGCGATCGAACAGGTATGTGAACCCGCGAAACTCTACACGAGACGCCGGCCATGACACGACGTTTCACGTGTTTTTTTTAAAGATTACTATAAAATAAACCTGGTATTTTAAATACACCTACAGTTGGGGGGGGGGGAGAAAGGTCCGCAGTACAAAGCAAAATCGTAGCGCGCGTGACCGCTGCGTGACGTCGTCTTGTATTAGTGGTCACATATATCACACCACGGTAGCGCTAAGCCGGGCCCAGCGCGGCGCGCGTCTGTTACAACTTCCAATACAAAGACAGATGGCGTCACGCTGCGGTCCGGCCGCGCTATTTCCACGCTCGGAATGTTACCGGGCCCTAAGATGGTAGAACTTTAACCTGTCGGCTGGTTACTTAACCCCACTTTCCTTTACGCGTTTAAATATTTCGCTACACGCCTCAGAATTACTTAAACATAAACATTGCACACGTTTGTTTAAAAACTGTTAACAATTTAAGCGATTACACAAACGAAATACCAACTTTGAAATGGTAATTAACATGCAAAACCAATACAAAATACATTTTTACCTCGAACCTATAGCCTCCCTCGCCGAGGCTAAAAATGGCTCTTTTATGCCCTCGCTGTACAATCAACTATTAAAAATAAGTCGCGCGTCTACGTAGAAAACCATGCCTAACTTTGAAATTAGCCAAACTAAAACTTTCCTGAGACATTATACATACATACATACATACATAGCATCACGCCCGAAATCCCTAATGGGGTGGGCAGAGCCACAAGACTACTTGTGGCCACGTTCGATTAATTAGTCCTAAGATGGTATGATGAACCGTATGGTGCCAGGTGATCAGCCCATCGCCCATACAGATAGTCCACCATGTTGGAGAGGACCCGTCCCTTAGTCGTTATGACATGCCAGGATGATAAGCATCTGCACGCATTCTATGCTATTTCTTCACTCCCAGTGCAGCACAGGAGTCATTATAAATACTTGAAATAAGTGGCTTTACTCATGATACTACGAAACTTGTAGCGATCACTATTTTAGGAGACAAGTATCGATAAGTGTTTTGTGTATCAAAGTCAAAGTCAAAATTACTTTATTCAATTTAGGCTTTTACGAGCTCTTATGAAGGTCAAGGAATGAATCTACCACCGGTTCGGAATCAATTATACGAACTCACAGCACGCATTTGAATTTGCCAGAAAAATTCTAGGTCTAGTTGTATAATTAATAGATACCAACAACAACTTGTATTATTGTGATACGATTGTATTATGTGTAATGAAATTGATACGTTTAGTACCTCTTTAGGCAATTTCAAAAGGAGTATTTGTGATACCTTCAAGAATTACGTAAAGGAAAAAAAAAATTACTTAGCCTTAGCTTTAGTTTACCCTGTTTGGATTTATGTATTGTTCAAGCAACGTTCCTTCCCTAAGTTGGTTAGGAGGACTGTTTATTATTAGTTGTTGTTACATCATCTGTGAACACTGTGTGTCAATGAACAATTTCATCTTCAAATAGTTTATAAGTATAATGTGTAAGCCTGTTTGTGTTTCGAAATAAAATAAATAAATAAATAAATACAATGATGGATTAATATCAAAACTTACATAATGTCAATTAACCTTTAACAATGATATAACAGATAACAATTCCAGAAAAAAGCCATTCTATTGTTATGGCTTTATTATATCACAGTATGACAGTACTTAGTGGCACATGCCCGATTATGGCGAACAATGACACATGACAAGTTATGTTCACACGTGTGGAAGTCCCTTCTCACAAAAAATTATAACAACAAAAATGTTATAGGTGAAGGCTGCGTCCGCGATATTTTTCATAGAAACTTTAAACCCCCAATTCATTAATTCCCTTAGGGGTGGTTAGTGAAATCCTTTCTTAGCAGACGTCCGCTACCCTAAAAGAAACCGGCTTGCCGTGAGATTTTGGGAGTTCTCAGTAGGTGTGAGTATTTCATTCTCTCTTATAAGTATATAAGATCACATAAGGGAGTCGTTTCTAAATGTGTTGTCTGTAATATATGTAAACTGTTTACTGTTTATCGCATATAAAATTGATCAAGGTGAACTCTTAACTTTAAGGGATCTCTTGCAGCTGTGTTTTTTTTATGTCAATTGACTGAAAAACCGGCAGACGGCCCACCTGATGGAAAGTAGTCACCGCCGCCCATGGACATCTGCAACACTAGAGGTGCTGGCAATGCGTTGCCCGTCTAGGGAGGATGGGGAATGGGGATGGGATGGGGATGAGGGAATAGGCCTCCGGATCTCGTCACTCACCGTAAACGCAATAGCAAGCTATTACTTTACGCCGATATTCTGTGAGAGTATGGTACTACCCCGGTCGAGCCGACCCATTCGAATAGTAATCTAGTGAGGATTACTGTTTGGCTCTACCACTACATATTTCTAACAGTTACAAAACACGCACGCATTTATACTTTTTCATATACCGCACAGATTGACAAACTCCCCTCATATGTCTTAACGTTTGACGACCCCATTTTTATGATAAATTGCTATAGTTACTGTCATTTTGATACCACCTCGTTAAACATTAAGGTTAAGCGTCTGTCCCTTTCGTGCTATTAATGTCAGAAAGAGACATCGTCGGGAATGTGCCACGCTTTGCAGCTTAGTAAATACCTATAATTTCAGGGAATGGGTGATTTTTAGCGTTCTTATTTCAAGTATTTATAATGACTCCTCTGCTGCACTGGGAGTGAAGAAATAGCATAGAATGCGTGCAGATGCTTATCATCCTGGCATGTCGTAAAAGTCGACAAAGGGACGGGTCCTCTCCAACATGGTGGACTATCTGTATGGGCGATGGGCTGATCACCTGTCACCATACGATTCATCATACCATCTTAGGACTAATTAATCGAACGTGGCCACAAGGAGTCTTGTGGCTCTGCCCACCCCATTAGGGATTTCGGGCGTGATAATATGTATGTTATTTCAAAGATGTTCACATTTTAGGTATAGTTTTTATGACGTCAATGGAGTTAAGTAATAATAAGAATTTGCTTATTGTGAGTAATTAACTATTAATTCAAGCCTAGATAATCTGTTATATAGGTAGCAATTCATCCTAAAAAATTATAAACTTCTGCGCAATATATTCTGAAGCAGCACACTAAGGGTTAAGGAGCTTATACAGCCATTATAACTCTAGTTTGAGTGTTATAACGGCTGTATAAGCTCTTATACTGCTAATGCTCTGCTTGAATTGTAAAAAACGCATAACATAATATTATAACTACAGTCATAGTTTTGTACGTTAATTTAATTTCACAGTCATACACAAATCAATACGCAATCTGCTTTTACTCAAACAGCAATCAAATAGGAAAGTAATCGTTTAATAATCCCTGTACAAACTGACCGAAAAATTAGAAAGCCAATAACATCCACTAACGATGCGCAGGAGAACACACTCACGCGCAGACTTGTTTGACCTTTCATCGGAGATTGTGAAAGTATAAGGTTGCGTCCACAGTGACGTAGTGTACACTACGGACCGAACCTACCATCTTTTCTGTGGACTCGCGTGCACAGCTAAAGTTCTTAATGTATTGGAATAAGGTATTTTTAGCTTTGAACGTTTAATGAAACTCTGTAGACCTGTAGTGAATTGTGGTCACGATTTAAACTGGTGAATGATTAAGTGAACGGACGCAGTCTTAGCGTAAAGTGAAACGACCTTGAGGTTATATTCCTTATGTAATGAGTACAGAAAGCGGTAGGGAGAAAAGGCTTCTACTGACATCGCTACTACAAATACAAAAAATATCTTATAATATATTGCCTATCCGTCAGGATTTTTTCCGAAAAAAAAATGAAACTTATTTTATGTTCTTTTTTGGACCTCAGGGCCTCCTGCCGAATTTTATCAAAATCTGATCAGCAGTTAAACCATGAAAACACAACAGACATATTACTTTTGCATTTATAATATCAGTAACTACGGATATTACGCAGTGTAAGAGTTCCACAGCAATTACATTAAGTACTTCAGATCATTTTTTTTTTAATTAATTTTAAAATCAAAACCCATCACTTAAAAACAATTACAAGAATAAAAATATATTAGTGGCATAAACTCAAGAAAGACTCTTTCCACTCCTTTTCGGGCAGTCTTGTTAAACGTATTGAAATCGGTAAAAGAATTAGAACAGAAACTCAAATTGACAATTAATATAAATTTAACAGTTACTCTAAAACTCTCAAGTAATACCAGATTTATGTAGTACGAACGGAAGTGATGGACGCTTCCGGTCTTCAATGGAGCGTAACCCTTACACAGATGTACCTAGATGGTTACTGATTACCGTAAACTGTGCTAATTGGCTTAATCGTCTTAATTCTGGTAACCGCGGATAATGATGATGGCCATAATTAATCAAATGATTTGCGTTTACAAATCATTCAATGCTGTTTCGCTTTTTTTTAAAACGCGGCTTGTACCAAAATCATTAATAAGATTTAAGTATTTTGGACGTATTTGAAGCACAAATGTATTTGAAATTTTGGTGCAAACCGCCCTTAAGGGCGTACCCCACGCCGATGACCTTGAGTCTGCTTGTTTTCAAATCCTATAAAGTATACTTAGCGTTGTGCAAGAATCTTGAAAAAAATATATATTGTAGTATGGAATCTATTCTTTATTTTCGTCCACCGGAATCTTGAAAAAAGTGATAAATCAAGAGCAAAAAAAAACGTAAACCCTTTTTTCAAACTAAAATCCGTAAAGGCTCGTTCATTATGCGACGTTTATACATGAAACTTTTGCTAATCAGAAGACAATAATGTACACCATAATTTCATCTACCGGTTTTTCAATATATTTTGTAGTTTTCGAGTAAATTATATTTTTCACTGCGGCGCGTGAACTAAGAGGCTCGCGGCGCTCTGCGCGGGCGACGGGCGGCATACGCTGCTAAGCCGTCTAACGTGAAACTTGTGCCGCTCGACGTCGCGCACATGCGACGAGTTAGTTTTCAAGTTTTTTTTTATTTTGACCTAGTTGGAACGGTCAAGGTCATCGGCGTAGGGTACGGCCTTAACAAAAGTCGCGTAACGATTTTGTTACTGCTATACAACTTGAGGCTGTATTAAATATGCTTAAAGAGCTTTTGACTGCCAATTATCTAACATAACTATTTTAACAAGCATAGGGCAATAAAATGCAATTTGTTCCTCATTAAAACGAAATGGAGGAGAAAGTACTGATTCGACATTAGGCGTCTCTGTCGATTTGTATGAAGCAGAGCGGGACAATCAGACAAAATAAAGTAAACTCAAAGAACATTTGGATGTAATGAGTATATTGATAAAGAGCATTGTAAAAGGAGCCAAGCATTATAAAGGCGATAAGATTTAGGAGGATTTGTCATCCGTTTTTACTTTTAAAATATTTGATACATCCTAACATTTTTGAGTCACCTATTAAGTCGATTCATCCTTACTAATTAATGCGAATGTATGTTTGTTCACGTCATAACGGAGCAATGAATTGACTTGATCTTTTGCATAACGAATAGTTGGAGGTACTTTTCCTGAAGGAACAACGATAAATGCGGACGAAGTCGCGGGCAAACGCTAGTTGACAATAGATTTGTTTCTTTTTTCTAACTGACAAGGAAACGCGTTTGCACCAGCCTGCTCATAAGCATCTCTGAGACCGCTATACAGCCAATATAAGCTAACATTCAAACTAAATTCTAAGTTGGCGTACCTAATGGTCTTTGATGATGGAAGGAGTTTTTCGAAATGGTTAAAAAAACACTCTGATCTAATAAACGAAGTTTGTGGAATCAACGATGCATTCTATAGTAAATCCTGGAAATCATTCTGTAAATACAATTTTTTTAACCTTTCATATAAATATTATCTTATACACTTGCTAAGAAAAAGAAGTAGGTACTAAAGACAGTTATTTTACTCGAATTGTCGGAACATTATGCCTGAAACCGCAGAATGTTGGCAATATTAAATGTTGCAAGATGGATTCCACGTAACTCTACATACACTCAACCACCAGCGGTATTAAAATTTATTCCAACACTTGCTTTTCAACTGACTCCGGTAAATCTAGACTTATAAAACAGTACCGTGACTCACTTATAGACAACGCACAGCCTAAACGGGTGGTCCTAGAAGTTTGAAATATGGAGGAGACATTCCTCGAGTACCCTAGAGGTGCACTATGGAAGGATTTTTTGAAATTCCATCCCTAAAGGGGTGATAAAGTTTGTATGGAAAATACTGCGGGCGTAGCTGTGGCGGGTCCTCTAGTCAAATATATACGTGTTAATGAGAATTTGACTATACCATAAGGGTACTGATTGAAATGTTTTCATTATTTTAATACCTATAATATGTTAATATCGATGAATTTACTGTTTGGTTAACGCGAAAATAGACATTAACCTAGATAATATTTCGACATTTATGAGGCATTTGCATTATAAATGTTAATATGCTTCTGAAATCACTGTCAATAAATAATATGCATACCTGTTTAATAGCTAAAAAAAACATAAATAGTATTAATTTCATTACTCCACACGAAAAACGCAAACTGAACTCAAACGTCTAATAACTATAAACTTTACGTAATGGAAAATGCAAGTGCTATATACATCTCGAAATCAAGTATGTTATATCAAATTCTTCACCCAAAAAATATAGCGTTAGATAGATGTCAACATTGGCAAGCATGACACTAGTAGCCTCTTGACTTAATCTAAATTGATTCAGAAACGTCTCTCAGAAAAATTATTTAGATACAAAGTTATCGCACTAACTATATCAACATCCGCAACCACGATTTAGTAGCCCATTCATTTTATTAACTTTATAGAACCCTCCCAGAAAAAAAATCGATAAAAAGTTATCGCACTATATCGACATCCGTAAACACAACACTAGTGGTCGGGTGACCCAGTGCGGTGCAGGTTTGCGCGTGCGGCGCGAGTGATGGCGTTTTTATATCCTGATCTGTGGCAGGTGACATCGTTAAAGGTATCTAGTTCGCGTCAGTTTGACATCTTACGATGTTAGAAAGATTGGTAGTTGAGTTAAGTTTTTACTATAATAATAAGTACCAGCACAGAAAAAGTTAACGCCTAAACGGGGGAACCCGAGACACTTCGCTTCATCGGAAGAAATGCACTTCCCAACTGAGCTACGAAGCGCCTAGCCCGAATTTCTCTATGCTGTTCTTAGTAGGTACATTGTTTGATGATATTGTCGCTAGTGCCATCTATTTATTTTTTCTGGCCGAAAACAACTTTCAACGTGTTTTTCTATTATTTTATTAAAATACTTTTTTACATTTTTCCTTCAACTAAAACTCATCCGAGCCGAAGAAATTAAACGCAAACGGCAAATCCATTGCTTAAAACTAACGTAAATCGCTAAACATGTTTGCGTTTAACTTCTATTAGAAATAGACAATAATACGCAACGCTTTTCAGACGTTTAAAATTACTGAAACATACACTAATGGTACTGACCATTCTTCTCGTTTTCACATATCTAAAATGCATTTAACTATCTAAGAATTTGGTGCAAGCCGCCGTAAAAGTATATAAATACTCTGCTTTAACGCTTGCAGCATTCATAATTTCTCCTAATTTATTAATTTAATTGGGAGGACCAAATAAGCAATGTCATGTTTACTTATGTCCTAGATAATATATAACTTGTTTTTAGGGTTCCGTACCTCAAAAGGAAAAAAGGAACCCTTATAGGATCACTCGTCTGTCTGTCTGTCTGTCCGTCTGTCACAGCCAATTTGCTCCGAAAATACTGGACCGATTGATTTGAAATTCGGTATACAAATGTAAATTGGTGACCGCAACAGGGATTCGTAACGTAAATAAATTAATTTTGAACATGGGGCCCACTTTTGGGGGGCAAATTAGAAAATTAAAAAAAGAAGTTACGCAAACTATATCATGTGACATATCAAATGAAAGGGCTTATTGTGAGGATCTTAAATATGTTTTTTTTTTGGAATTTTAAAATAAATGGTTTGGAAGTTATTTAGGAAAATAGGCGAAAATTGACCAGCCCCCCCCCCCCCCCCATTATCTCCGAAACTACCGGGCCTACAATTTTGAAAAAAATATAAAAAGTAGTTCTTTACATATAGATTACAGGAAAACCGTCTATAGAAGAAAATCCGAAAGAAGTCTATAGTATTTAAAGTAACAGGAAATTTCAGTTAATCATGTATGGAACGGAACCCTCTCCACGCGGGTTTCACTCGCACTTGTCCGGTTTTTTACTAACATATCGTATAAGTCTCTATCTGTAACTAAAACAATATGGATCAAATCGGTCTGAAAAAAAGATATTTTGAAAAAAAAAAAGGTTTTCAGCTTTCCCTCTATAAAGCTCTACCAATGCGATGATGCCATAAAATAGGTGTGGAATTACATGCGCAAATTACCCAGTCAGCACACAAGCTGTATACAGCCCTTATAAAGCTCAAACTAGAGTTATAATGACTGTATAATCTCTTATACAGCTTGCGTGCTTGGGTCACGCTTCATTTAAATGTGACTATGTTGCTAACAGACCAATACACATCTTACAAAATAAGAAAGTCACTTGAAACTTTTTTTATCCAACGCTAGCTTTTCCTAAAAACAAACTTTTTGGTTATGACCACAGCCCGCGCTCACTGGGTCGTCCATTCGATTCCAGTCGTGTCACATACTAAACGGTGTGGTCGTAAAGTAATTTGCGGCCACGCAAATATGGTAGGCGTTTTAGTTAATTTGTACATTAAGAAAGTTTAACCAAATACTTTTAGAGTACTCATATCGTTAAGATATCGAGCAAAACATTCTATGCCGCGGTTTCGAAGTGGCGGGGCGTTACCTTTTTTTCAGTAATACGGAGAAAGATTTAAGACTAGTCAGATTTTCCGTCCACCGAAGTCGATCAAAAGGAAAAAGGGGAACTCTTATAGGATCACACGTCTGTCTTTCCGTCTGTCACAGCCAATTTGCTCTGAAACTACTGGACCGATTGGGTTGAAATTTGTTACACATACCTATGTAAGTCGGTGACCGTAACACGGACGTGTAACGTGAATAAATGAATTTAAACATGGGGGCCACTTTTAAGGGGTAAATAAGAAAATTTCAAAAAAATACGTTTTGCAAACTATGGCATATCAAATGAAAGGGCTCGTTGAGAGAATCTTAATTTTTTTTTTTATAAATTTAAAATACATAGTTTTGAAGATATTTAGTAAAATAGGTGAAAATTAACCATTCCCCCCTTATTTCTGAAAGTACTGAGCCGAGATGAGATTACAGGAAAATCTATAAAAAGTCTATGGTATTTACAGTAACATAGGATATTTCAGATAATCATGTACGCAACGGAACCCTTTCCACGCGAGTTTAACTTTTCCGGTTTTTTTTTTAATTCTATTTGAAATCTATCCAATTTTATTGGATTTCCATAAAGTGACAGGAATAATTAAAAAAATATTATTTAGCAAACGAGCCAAGCTTAATTGATTGGGTTACTAACGTTTAAACAGGATGATGGAGTAACAATCTAAGCAATAAATGCTCGATAAAATTAATCGATTCTAAACAAACAATCGATTCAATCTACTAAATGAATTACTTATTACTCAACTTTACACGCTTATAAGGGGATGCGTTGACGCAATTTTATTTCGCTTTTGCAATATCGTGACCCACTCGGACTCGCTAGACAGGCTGAAATTTAGGTTAAAACTTAAGAAATATTTTAAGTCTTAGTTAATTATTGAAAAACACAAGTTAATTAGAAAAAATCAAATCATCAACCTATAAAACACCTATAAAACAGTACTCACTTATAGACAACGCACAGCCTAAACGGGTGGTCCTAGAGGTTTGAAATTTGGAGGAGACATTTCTCGAGCACTCTAGAGGTGCACTAGGGACGGGTTTTTTGAAATTCCATCCCTAAAGGGGTGAGAAGGGGTGATAGTTTGTATGCCAAAATACCGTGGGCGAAGCTGTGGCGGGTCCACTAGTTAATTATAAATGCGAATTTGTCTCTGTCGGTCTGTTTCTCTTTTTACTAATTTTCGGTAGAGACGTTAACGTTCCTTAATATATAGAGAACCTTACACAGTTTACAAAGAACTATTAACAGTAAATTCTACCTACACAGATTCTAGCCACATTAAAATAAGATTTTCCTTCGCAAAAGCTCAGCCTGTATCTTCACGCTAGATATTCGATGGTCGTTAACAGCGGCTTTAGTTCTGGTTTAGCTAAAGGTTGTCCTTGGAGAACTGTTCGAAGGATTTCAAGACATGGAACGCGGGAAAAGTGACAGGTAATATACTGGAGGTCAATGACTTGTTAGAGTTAAAAAAAGCAACAAACATCAACTTATCCGTGAAGTAATTAAACATGAAACGAAAACTGCTTCATATTATTCTTTATTGGATGCAGTGCCACTTTTCACAGATGATATGCCGCAATAAAAATTAAATTTTCTGGCGGTATTTTTATTCTAAAACATCGAATAACATGCATACATTCATTGATTAAAACCCCCTAACTTATTAATATTGATTTCACAGTAAGATCAGAAACCAAAGCCACCAGTTTGTGTATTTTAAAACTAAACTTACAAGGATCAGTGGCGGCGTAAAGGAGGGGCGGAGGGGGCGGCCCGCCCCGGGTGCCAAGCACCAAGGGGTGACAACGACAACTCACTCGTACATCCAAAGAAGGCGCACAAAATCTCCCTCTTTAAAGACATATCAATAAATGTAACTACAATCAAGGCATGACACCAGACACCATAAGCATGCAAGCAAGCAGTGTGTATTATTTTAAGTAGGGGTGCTCAGGGGTGCTTTAAGTAAGGATTCAAATCATAAACAAAATCATTAAAAAGAAACAATTATGTTTCTCGTCCACAGACAACTGACACCGTTTTCTCGATCAGAATGTAATTTAATATCCAATTTCGTTTTAGATATGTGTATCTTTTACTATTAAAAGCAAATGACTTGTGTCATCTTCTTTTTCTTGTATGTCATGCTGTCAGATTTCTTCGTTCCAGTTTATATACTATAAACCAAACCATTATAGATCTTATAGTTAAGTCTTAAAGTTCTTATTATATTGTTTTATGTTACGAACACCGATCAATTACTATTGAGTAATGGAACTCAATTTATTTTGAGAATTGTTTTTGTATCACTATTATTCCAAGTAAACCCGACGGCTAAACCGGGAGGTATCTATTAGTCATAGATATATATATCTTTGTTCGTTCTTTTTCTTTCTTTTTAAGAATCACTTTCACTGACTATCACTTCAGCAGAATGCAGAATGTTGTTTTATTATATGTGCAATAAAGAGTTTACATACACTTCTATTCGATATTTTTTACGATGCGGCCGCTTTTGCCGTCACGTTTAAAAGGAAGCATATCCTAGCATAATAATTTGCGATATCGCTTAGTCAATGCCGAATAGGGCCTCAGAACACAATTTTCAATTTATTTCTTTATAATGTTGTAGAAGGTTGAAATGATCAACGTGGTAAAATTGGCTGCGTCGAGCCCCTCCTAATCATCCAATATAGCAATTATAATATTTCGCTGAAGAACTGATAGATGTTAGTAACAAATGTTCCTCCAGTATTTAAATACCGAGACCGAGAATCGGAATTTAGTCTCTTACTTGTATGGCCAAAAATTTGTTTGATTAACCCGCTGTTAACCCCTTAGATGGCAAACCAATGAGTTAAAAGATAAAAACTGAATGCTAAAATAAGTAAAATTGCATTCAAACATACAGCGAACAGCTGGTGTAGTACACCTAGATATAATAACTATATAAAAGCAAGAAAATATGCCTGCTCGTCAACATTTTTAAGAAGACGTTGTGGCGCCAACATTAAGGTGTTCATCATCATCATCATCATCAGCCGCAAAACGTCCACTGCAGGACATAGGCCTCCCCCAAAAATGGGGGGATTTGATTTGATTAAGGTGTTGATGTACCTAATTATTTATTTATAAACACATGCAAGTTTACAGTGAACACAACATAAACACACATGACAATCGAAGAGAGAATATTTTCTGAAATAGTTTCATGATAACAATTAAAATTAAAATAAATAAAATAATACACGAATAGCATATCACATTCCTCACGAAGTTCCTTCCCTATCAGCAAAGATGTCACCGGGATGTGGATGAACATTATGAGGAGAGGACCCTTGCAGCGGGAGCGCTTTTCTAATTTGAGCATACCTGTAGTCTTAGGCCATGCATGTTTTCATTTGTAATTAATCTCAAATTTATTGTCAATTGTTACTGAAACCACGGTCAAAGCCTGACTTTGTCCCGGAACTAGGATGCCTTGTTTTATTGGTACAGTGCCCATCATAAATTTACCGCATAAAATTCATCTTCTTTTTCTTTAGGAAGCATCTTTCCGACTATCCGTATACTTATAACGTCTTTTTAATTGCACTTCTGCAGCGTATCAAAGGTCGGTGTCACTTAACATATACAATGTATGATACAATGCCGGTAAAAATGATTATTAACAGTTACTAGCTGCAAGAAGTGGTACAATACGATTGCTATGGGATCAATAGTCGACGCCATATGCAGCGCTTGAGCATTCAAATCCGAAACGCGCTGACTATATTGCTGATTTAAAGGAGAATGTTTATGTGTTTACCTTACTTTACATTAAAACGGATCAACTTGATTTTCTGACGGTATTGGAGGATCGGAGGACAGGCTACTTTATATCCCAGAAAAATGTACAGTTCATGACGTACGCTATTCTAGCGATGATTGAGAGCAAAACTTCCATCATTTCATCAGTAAAACTTCCACTGCAGGACATAGGCCTCCCCCGAAAATGGGGGGATTCGCCATAATCTCCACGCTTGGCTGGCGGGTTGGCGACCGCAGTTAGTCAAGATAGCACTCGAAGGACGCTGCTGCCCATCCTTCGGTTGGTCCCTCTGAACACACTTAAAATTCCTTTAATTTGAATCAAGAGGTTTTGCTGTGTAAAAGTAAATCCTAAAGTGACGGAAGGGTCAACCACAAGAAACTATATTTACCTATAAGTCGGTAATGAGAATTGTATGCAGCTTTTTATTATCTTTATTTATTAGGTGTACAAAAAAGTTCGTCCCGTTTCCGTTACATGGCGACTCCTAAAAGACAGTTATGTGCTAGTTACTAATTCTTGTGTTAGTGTATACTGTTGCTTGTAATCTACATGCTTAAGGTATTTACTAGGAAAATAGAGTGTTCTTAACTAAAACAAAAATGGAAGTGAATATTGTGCATATTCGACATTGTCTACTCTATGAGTTTCACCAAGGACACAGTGCTGCTGAAGCTCATAGAACTATCTGTATGACTTACGGTGAAAGTGTTATTGACATGTCGAAAATGGTTTCGAAAATTTAAAAGCGGTGATTTTGATTTGGATGATAAACCACGCTCTGGTAGGCATCACAAAGTCAGTGACATTGAACTGCAAGAGCTATTGGACCAAGACACTGCACAAACGCAACATCAACTCGCACAGACATTAGGCGTAACCCAACAAGCTATTTCTGAAAGACTACGTGCTTTAGGGAAAATTCAAAAAGAAGGAAGATGGGTCCCACATGAATTAACCCAAGAGCAACGTGATAGACGAGTTGACACGTGTCTCTGTTTGCTTTCAAGACATAAAAAGAAGAGTTTTTTGTGGAAACTAGTTACAGGGGATGAAAAATGGATTTACTATGAAAATCCTAAACGTCAAAAACATTGGGTAGATCCAGGACAACCGACAACATCAACAGCAAAACGCAATGTTCATGGTAAAAAGTTATTACTCTGTATTTGGTGGGATGAATGGGGTGTATTGTTTTACGAACTTCTTAAAACAAATGAAACTATCACTGGTCAACGTTATGATCTTCAATTAAAACGTTTGGCCGAAAAAATTAACGAAAAGCGACCATATTCTGGACATGGGCGTCGACCAGTGATATTGCAGCATGATAATGCTCGACCACATAGAACTTCCGTGGTCTCGCAAACCATAAATGAACTGCAATGGGAAATTTTACCCCATCCGGCGTACTCACCAGACATTGCACCTAGTGACTACCACCTCTTTCGATCGTTACAAAACCACTTAGCGGAGCAGCGATTCCAGAATGAAGATGAAGTTCGGAAAGCAGTCGATGAATTCATAGCATCAAAGGACCAAGGTTTTTACCGCCAAGGAATCTACAACCTGCCTATGCGTTGGGAGAAAGTAGTAGAAGCTAATGGTCACTATATTTAATAAGATTTATACTTTGTTTCATTTTTATGAATAAATTTTATGGTCGTAAAAACGGGACGAACTTTTTTGTACTCCTAATAGACAACTTCTTTGGATCATTTATTATACATATTTGCTGTTTAGTTTCAACAATATTCTTGCCTGGTTAAATTTCACTGCGTGCACTTAGGTATTATTTGATTATTAAGTAAGTGCAACTATTATCACCTTGCAATATGAGGGCTTGTGTTGAGATCACATGCAAGTTGCATATAACTTACTTAATCAATGTTTAGAATCACATTTCCTAATAGCATAATGTACACATGAAGCTAAAATTGCACATGACATTTACTGACCGCACGCCTTGCGCAAGAGTTTACCACATCTATGGGTCACAGTGCTTGATCTAACGTATTAGATATAGAGGATCTGTTAGTTATAGGATATACTTGTATTGGGAAGACAATAAAGTACAGAAAGAAGAGTCTTATATAAATACTGCTTTCTGCCCTAGGGCCAGATCTGCGGGATTCTACGAAGGTTTGCGTTGTCGTCGCATGTACAAAGAAACCTTTTAATGCAGTAAATTTTTCGCAATGAAGGCAATCCTTCATGGCTAGCGGATATCTACGCCAAAAAGGAAGCTACCTGAGATTTCGTGATAACTCAGTGATATTTTGGTATTTCCCTTTTTAGATTATATAGATTAGCAGCCAATTAGAGGCTGACCACAAGGGTTGGGGAATTGATAGATTTGAGACCATGGGCTGATGACTTGGATAACGTCGTCGGGAGCCGATGGACGCAGAAGGCAATCGTTCGTTGTGGAGATCTTTGTAGTAAACCTATATCAAAGATGAATAATAACTATGAGTGTCCGAAAATTATTTGGTGGTAGAAGAATATTTATTGCGTGGATCGGTAGAGGTTTTGCCTATGTGAAGTTTTCAAGATGGCGTTCAAAATCGCAATTCCTGACGTGTTAGGCAAGTCTAGATAATATGGTGAATAACAACAGTAGAAGCTAGTTTGCCAGCCCTCAACTAGAAATGGATATAACTTTTTACTAGGTTCACTTTGCTTAACAATCTAATGAGTGAAAATTACCTATTTAATTTAACAGCGTTGCAATCAGCTCGTCTTTAAAATGTAGTAAAGCTGGTTGTGAAATATTATAGAATAATGCGATTCGTGGTATGTAACTAATGAGAAATTAATAGCTTCAATTACCCACAATATTTTTATTTTTATGAAGTATTTGCACGTCAATTGCCACGTCATTGTTCTATTGTGCAGTTCGTATTAATTATTTGTCTTAGGTATACAGCATATATTATTAAATTAATGACATATTCTAGCAGAAGTGTTAGGTAAAATATTTTTGTGACCGATATTGTAATCAGATCTAGTATCATTATAGAAACTATTATTGTCTGTAATGTATAATTTTTCGTACCTCTTTTACGGACAAGACTTTTATTTCATCTAAAACACGAAATCATAACAAGATAATTTTAACACGAAACGCTCTACACTTCAACACTTACATCAGCGAGTTATGTAAAAACCTCGCCTTGACATTAATGCTATATGAGAAAGAATTGCCAACATATACATATGGATAGATATTAATTATGTTGCAAATTAATTCCTATATGTCAGCCTGTATAACAGTATGTCAAGTGTACACTTACAAAAAACGTGGGAAAGTTCTGAGAAGTTTCTGAGACCTTTTTCGAGAACACACGGGAGCTTTGAGAATATTTTTTCTCCCATACACTTTTAGAGAATATTTTCAGTAGTTCCAGAGTTCTCACGTGAAAACTGAAAATTTAAACACTCTTAAGGGACAAGGTTTTTTTTTATTTTTTGAAAGCTGGAGACAATATGGCCGGCTTATTTGTATGGGAACTATCTGAATGTCACGTAGAATTAACTCCTTTTGAAAATACCTGTCAATATGAAAATATGAGCTTTTAAAAAAGTTGGTTAGCCAGATTAACCAGACAGCGTAAAAACGAACGGACATGTCTTTTCTATTACGCTTCGGTTTCGAATCTTTTTATCTCTGTTTATTAACCTTTTGGCCGCTGTTGTCGACTATGCGTGACAGGCTATACAGGGTAATAAAGACCTTTATTACCTTGACTTAAAGTTGAAATTCGTGTTACTTCTCAGACATGCTTGGCGGCCATAAGGTAAAAAAAGGTAAGAAGAGACTTGATGCTGACTGAGCTACAATGCACAATTCAAACAAGCAAAATTCAATTCTCCAAATCGTTTTCGTCGTTTCGTAATCGTCGTCTCCTAAACGGTCGAACCATGCATAGGTATTTAAAATAGAAATAAATATAGTTAAAACTAAATTTAACATACCCTATTAAAAACTTTAATTAATTGATAAGTTTAGCAACTTTAGCGTAGACGGGATTTTATTGTAGTGGCTTGCATGTATTATGTAAAAATACAGGTTCCATATGTCATGCCACTAAATAGACACAGCTTGACCCACTCTTAAGAGTGGATAGCGGCTTAAGCAAGTTAAGGCGCAAGGGGGAAACTGTTATCAACATAATTACAAAGCAAAAAAGTTTTGGCCTGGTTTTACCCTTACGTTTAAGGGTTCAGGCGCCTCATTCGGGAACGCTAAGAGATTCTGTAGCGACTCGTAAGCCAGATTTCTCATTCCACTCTTCCGCACGACGCCAAATGCGTAAGAGCGAGATGAGAGATCTGGCTTACGAGTCGCTACAGAATCACTTAGCGTTCCCGAATGAGGCGCCGGATCAATTTTAATTTGTTTTCCGTATTAAGACGCACCGTGTAATTTCCAAGTCTTTCCTAAAACACCTCCTGTTTAAACCACAGGGAGGCAGCGAGGGAGTAAATTAAATAAAACATGACATCGTAGTTGCATCTCAAATTTCAAAATGATTCGCTTCTTCTGGATTCAGTTTCAGCACTCGCGCCAAATAACAACTTTGCAGCCTTGTGTAATAAATAACTATTTTAAATATTTATATTTCTTAGCGTACTCACATGGTTATAGCCTAGATATTCGGACCTGACGATACATCTATTCAATTCAAGTAACATTACTGGAACATTTAGTTAATACTTTAAGATGTGAAGATATCGGCGATTTTTTCGTGTAAGCTGGCCTTCATGATTTTTTCTCGTTATGTCTTAATACGGGTCCTAACGTGATTTAAAATAACTAAAGGCTATTTTAGTATTTACTTAGTTGTATTTAGTACTTCTATTATTTCTCCTCAACAGAGTCAGTAAAATAGACTGAAGTCCAAGTCAGCGCAAAACCTCACTAGTGCGATTCCCATAAACATTATTGATTTATTATTAACATATTGTTTGTCTCTATAATCGTTAAAACTGTTTAGGCGACGGTGTCCCACATATGAGCAGATTTACCTGAATACCGCGCGTTGATGTCTTTAGTATAACGAGCTTCGGCTACATAAGTAATTACTAAGAAGTTATACTTTATATATTGCTACATGGGAGATATTTTTATAGCTAGTAATAAAATAAATTAAGCAGGATTTTCATTATAAGTGACTTTCACTTTCTACGAGTTTTTTAAGTAACTTAAAAGCGACTATATTGCGAAACGGTAATTATATAGTTTATGCAAGTGACTAAGTTATAATTTGCACGAAAATGAGCCTTTTATCAACTGTTTTAATTATTTGATTTGCAAGGTAGCAGCTTTTTCGAAAGCCTTCACATTATTTTTTTATTTGACATATTCTTATTTGGAAGGTTATAAGCAACCTACATGAAAAAAATCTGACTTACCTTGACATGAAACTAGAGCCGAGCTTAAAATTACAGCGACGCACACAAAGCTTGCAAAGTTCCTCCCCATCTTAACACATCCAAATAATCTCGGCTGCAGCATTTCACACACTTCAAATCATTAAAGTCACACACAACACCACAGAAAAATAAAATCGAATCGTTTATTTAAACCGATTTTTTTTGAGTTGCTTTTCGATTTTCAATTGTTTTTTCCGCGTTCGAAATGTGAAAGTTGTCCGCGGCGCGGGCGGCGCTTGACTGAGACGGGTCGGCGCACACGCACAGCCACCTCTCTAGAATGGTGGCAGGTGCCGGCAACATTTATCGATTTGGGTGTATCCGCTTTGGAATGACGTACCTCGATTCTCGCAACAGTGAATGAAGGTGCATGCGAGGTATGTTAAAAAAGCTTTGCACCTGAAATGAAATCTCATAGTTCTGGACAGAGCGGTGAGGTCGCTTCATCTGATCTTTATTATGTTTCTTATACCTAAAAAGATGTATTTTAAGGAATCATCTAAACGCGAAATAATGGTTTCTAAAATGAAAGCTTAATTCCCAGAACATACAGTACAGAACAGTTTTCGCAAAAGTGTTGTATTAAATGATTTTTGGGGAAAAAAATAAGCGTCACTGATATGACCATCTGTCATCTGCATCTGCATCTATATGTTATTCAATAGGGAAATTATATATTCAAGTCCCTTGTAGTTTAATTTGTATTATCATTCGCAAAATTTCAAATCCTATTACTTCTGTTAAACCAAATCGGATTATTGGCCAACCGAAAAATAATATAAAGATACTCTTCATTATAAGATATAAAAACGGTGTCTTCAACTGCCCGGGTCAGAAATTAAGCAAATGATAGTAAAGATATAATACCTTGTCGATTCCGCAAAGGTTGCGCACGTCTGCGGCGGGCCCACTTCACTTTCAAACTCGGTCGCGAGCGAACACGGGTGTTGCGGCTAGTTAAAAGTATGATATGCAAAAACACACTGACCAATATGTGAATTGTTGACCGATCGCAGGTACAATGAAGCCTCGCATATTTTATGGGTAAAACATCGGCTAAGAAAGGATTTAATGAAAACCCACCCCTAAAGGGATGTTCAAAGTATCGTACCAACGCGGGCGACGCTATGGAGCGATCGCTAGTCCATACTAATATGATAAATGCGAAAGTCACTGTCTGTTACGTTTTCACGGCTTAACAACTGAATCTATATTGATGTTTGCTATGCAGATAGTTTGAACCCTTGGAAAGGAAATTATTAAGGTTCCGTACCTCAAAAGGAAAAAGGAACTCCCTTATAGTATCAATTCGCTGTCCTTCTGTCTGTCTGTCTATTTGGCAAGAACCTCTTTCTCAGGAACGTGTGCAGGTATGAAGTTGAAATGAATATAAAATAAATACTCAAGTCTGCGATCCCTTGGAGCTGTGAAAATACAACCTTCTAAATCAACACAATCAAATAGATACGGCCATTTATGCCACATATTTTGATACTCGTAAGGGAATCAAAACCTAATGGGTACTTCCCATTGACCTAAAATTATGAAATTTGTTGTCGACTTATGGGGACAACAGTTAGGTTTTTTTCCTCAGCCCAGTTTATCTTTTCGTTAGAATGTTTGGTGCCTTCATAGTTTATGAACTTCAGTAATATTACCTAATTATACGGAACCCTCGGTGCGCGAGTCCGACTCGCACTTGGCCGGTCTTTTTTGAAACTCTACCTTCATTTCTTTCAATTAATAGAAAGCTACTCTAGAACAATACAATGCTCTGTTTTCAGATTTCCTGTCTCCGCTCCTGAACGCAGAATACGTGTGATCAAGAGTAAAAATGACAATCTTTGTTTACTGAATATGGAGTTTGGGGCTATCTGCAGAGGCGGACCTGTCATAAAGCTGACTACGCCCGGACCAGGGGTGTGATTCTGTAACGTTTGCAGCGGCTGATCAGCGGATAAACGAAACTATGGGTTGGTATCATACCGACTACATTGTCAAAACGACCAAATCACGATAAAAATCCAGATCTCAGAAGGACCATCTCCGTAGAAAGCCTATATCTCCAAATGACTTAGTAACAAAACGACTGGTTCTCGAAAAGATCAAATCGTTAATAGACCATATCTCAAAAAGACCAGGCGCCTCATTCGGGAACGCTAAGTGATTCTGTAGCGACTCGTAAGCCAGATGTCTCATTCCACTCTTCCGCATGACGCGAAATGCGTAAGAGGGAGATGAGAGATCTGGCTTACGAGTCGCTACAGAATCACTAAGCGTTCCCGAATGAGGCGCCTGGTAGCAAATTAACTTACTGAAGTCGCTCCACTGTAATAAACCGAGCCGAATCTGAGATCATGGTGAATGCGTACCCCGAATTAGAAAACGGAAAAATGTCCTAGCAGGAAGAAGAGTTACTATCAAAACGTCAATCAATGAGGCAAATAATTCCGGTGAAAGTGTGGTGAACAAAGCTACGTGACGGAAATATCGGGTTGTGTTTACTTGAATAAAAATGCGCGGCGCGGGCGCTCTGACACCGTCCGTGTCAATCGGTAAAGGGAACGATGGTAGGTATTCTGTTTGGTATACGAAGATCGCTTTGAATATAACGAGCTTTAGGGTCGTCGCACACCACTTAAATCCAACGTCAACGTAAAGCATTGTAATGTGAGCTTTTATATCGTGTACTGTGCATTGTACACAGTGCATTTTCATATATATACACGAGTAGCTATACGACGAGCGACGATTAGGTTCAGATCAACAACGGTCTACTTTGAGTCGAGTCGTTGGGTTGATATGGTGTGCGACGACCTTTAAAGTAAAATTAAAGTAGTGTTTGTCGACCAGTTGATTTAAATATTGAAGAATTGTTCGAATGTTCATGTAAAGTGTTAATGTTGATAGAGTATCTAATAAAGATAATGTATATAACAAAATTATTGAAGAATTAAATTTAGCATTAACATTTTGGCATATTTGTAATATTACGTCAAGACAATTTGAATTTTACGTGATATAAATAATAAATAAATAAATATCAGGGAACAATCTTTACACAAATCGATCTAGTCCCAAAGTAAGCTCTAAAGGCTTGTGTTATGGGTACTAGACGACGATATAAATACTTATATAGAGAAATAAATACTTAAATACATAGGAAACATCCAAGACTCAGGAACAAACATTCGTGCTCATCACACAAATATTTGCCCTTACCGGGGATCGAACCCGGGACGCTTGCGTCGCTGATATAAAGTCCCCTTTGTCCTATTCCAGAACCAGAACCAGACAGACACAAACATTTGCATCTATAATAACAGTAGGATAGGGATCAGCGCAATAGGACTTGATTCTACGTATTTTGCTATAAAACGGTCATACTTTTGATGCTATACGAAAGAGGCGTAGTTTGGAACACAATAATTATCAGGTTACTCCGGCTTATAAAAATCCGACTTAAGCTATAGCTAGGGATGAACGAGTACGCGATTTTGTATTTATTAATAAATAAGTTTTGAGATTTTGACAACTGGATATTACCGCCTCTCAGACTGTATAGTAAAATACAGATCAAAAGCAGAATAGGCAGAAAATAAACATTCACTATAAAAAACAGAAATTACGGGTAATTTGCAGAAATCCTATACAATGTTTATCGGAAGCCTATAAATGATTTACCAACGTGCATTCCTTAAAATTCTGATTTTTTTATTCTATAAAAAACATTTTAATTATGTAAGTCCGGCGGCGCGGCGAAAGCTCTAGGTTAGTTTTTTTGCTAAAAGCGCCATCTCGTAACAATCCCATTCATTAATTAGACTATCCTGCCGATAGGTCTAGTAAAAGGTAGGTAGGTCACTATGCCGAAGTTGTACAGCCTTTCCGCTAGATGACGCAACACTAACCACGTGCGTCACACCTTGCGTGTCAATAGCTATGCTCAATAGGTGGCGCTGTTACAAGGAAATGAGACGATGACGTTATGACGTTTGGAACCGATAGGTGGCGCGAGTCGTCCATGAAGCGAATAATAAATTTTACCTTTTCACGACCCTGACGGTGAATCAATTCCTGAATCTCACAAAAATATCATGTATTTAATTACTAATTCTGGGTATTGTTTATCCAGTTTTTCTATGTTGATCGGTAGGTATGGTACTTACTTATAATTATAGTACCTACATAAATTACAAACAGTTTCATATCAATGAATTAGTTATGTTATTTAGGTATGATAATCATTTCTGAAACTATTTATAAGAAGTTTAATATTTAACTAAATAACAGGCGTTTATCAAACAATTACATAAATGAACATAAGTATATTGGAACATGACACATTATGATAATAGTAGATTGTTGCACCAAGCAGAAAGTGATTCAGTATTGCGTCGAGTGTTGGTTTGGATCCCGAGCGTAGGCTAAGGCTCTAAAAACACGAGTGCAATAATACATCACTTGATGCGAGGTCCATAATCTGTTTTTCTTTCAACTACTGCAAAAAGTTGGTAAAAAAACCTATAAGTACCGTATGTTTTCAGCCAGTAATTTGAGCACAACTTTTTAGACGGGGCAATCACAGTTCGATATGGCCGCCGGCCGAGATGACATTGCCGCGCGAAACTCGCATCTGTCTTGCTAATACTTTGACAGTTCGCAGAAAAGTAGTTGGTCCTATAATTAAAACGATGCCAAATCAGCCGTTCCGTCGGTCTGTGAATGGGCGGAATAGGTGGCTCGTCGTAAAATTCTTGATCAAGTGACGAAAATAAAAAATAAAAAATTAAAAATAAAAAAAAAGTATATAAGTGCTGCTTTGTGCTGAGTATTTAAGGAAATAATGATAAAATTATAGCGTAGTTAAAAGAAAAACAATGAAAATATATTACAGCACCCTTTGCAAACTTTAAGAACAATTTTGACCTAGAGTGTGGCGACAGACAGACGGACGGACGGATGAATAAACGAGCTAAAGAAATACCTTTTTGGGTACGGAATACCACAAGAGGAAAATAACTTCTTTTTGATAAGTCGTAGTTAGTAGGTAGTGTTAATTTATTTTATTACATTTTTAAGGGCGCATTAAAAAATGTCTTAGAATAGGCAGTAGGATTGCCATGAAATTAATATATAAATGCATATTAAGAGCTAATACAAACCTTTTTTTCAGTTACCGATAAACAGCTCAATAAAAAGAGCAGATACCTATAAAATATGACAATCTTATTTTTTGTCTTTTTCTATGGATGTCACACAATATCTCACACTAAACCGAAAAACATCTGAATGTTAGTCTTCGATATTAATTGATTCACATTCTTTGTTAAGTTTTGAGACATAATATATCAAATTAATCATAATCTATACTCGTATAGGTACGAGTAAAAATTGCATTACCGTCATGACTTATTTATTCTGTGATAATAGCTAGGTATTAGTTAAAAATGCGACTTTAACGAAACTATTATACGGATTAAAGCTGAGACCAAAACATAGTTACGACCATTATACTTACATATAACAAACAATACAACTTTAACACAATCTCTATACGGATTAAAGTTTAATAATTTTAGCTCATTTCGCGTCGTATTATGACCATTGTTATCCAACCTAAAGTTGAGACCAAAATGTTATCGTCACTATCATAAGACCAAATTTTGTTAGTTAGGTGCGTTATGTCAATTAAAATATTTAATAAATTATCAGACGGAAAAAAGAAAGAAACGACGCTTCTTACCAAAAAAATAAAGTTATTATTGATGTGTCTTATTTATTACACGATAAATAAATATTTAGATGATAAGTTATAATATAGGTATATGTATGTATTGTATACGGATGCTAAGCTTATAACTAAAGATCATTATAGACCCTGCTGGGAACAGCCATTTTGGATTCAAAAATTGCCTAATTCTAAGTTAATTAAGAAATTAATGTAAACCGTTAAATTAGATAGTATAGAAATAATTGTCGTCTTCCAACATAATGGAACGCAATAAAGTGTATATTGAGCCTTCATTAATATATCCTATTATACCTATTTTAAGTACCAAGATTTATGGCCGTTGCCAATATTCAATCAGGGGATAGATTTGGTGACTACGGTTGACATTTACCGCATACAAAATAGGTATATAAATGTTTAACTTGTAGTAAGCAAATCTATCCACGGATGGAATATTTGGAACGAGCGTTGTAGGTTTCGCCAAATCATGAGTTATTTACTACATATTATTAGGTTGTAAGTAGTTGTACTACTTATATTATTAGGTGATACAGAATGAAATTGCCGTTTTTACCCGACAGCGCAACGCAAAAGAGGGTAATGTGTTTAACAGCCTATATATGTATGTTTGTTCCTTTGTGGCAAATCAATCGCGTGGGCCGATTTTGATGTTTCTTACGTCAATCGATTTTTCTTAATCTTGCAAGCGTCACTAAAGACATGACAGTAATCAAAATCCAATATGGGGACAACCAGACGCCATATTGTGAAAAAGATGAAAATTAAATTTGACGAACTATGTTAATTCAATATTTTTATTACTTTGGCAACTTTGTACGTAAGTACTAACTAACTTATTTCTGCCTAACCTAAGAATGCCAAATACTTACAAATATTTTTTAAACGGAATCAGTTATTCACTTGTTATTGTCGTCTTTATTTTGCTCGGATAGTCTTGTGAATTTAATGATGGACATTTAGTAAAAATCGCAATATTTTGGGATATGGGTTTTCGTTCAGTACCATTACCATGAGTTGCGCAAACCGCTCTCGCTAGCGTAAACTATCGCTCGGTCCCTTTTACTTGTATCGGCGACAAGCAGTATTTCCGATAGTTTACGCTAGCGAGAACGATTTGCGCAACTCATGGCAATGGTACAGTCTCGCGGTAATAACGCAGTACAGTCGGCACGCAACATCAATGATGCGAACGAGCCGTACACTGCAGCAAAATAGGATAAAGATATTTAATTAAGTATAGTATTTGCACCGATACGTCTTGTACGTTATAAGACAAATCGGTGCCAATTATATTTCGTCAATCTGATCCAACAACAGATTTTCATGACCAATTTCCTCTCGGACGATAACTCGTAAAATGCTTCAGAGAGTATACTCTATAGACTTGTGTCACATGAAGCCTCGTGTATGACAGCTGCGGTTCCGAGGGTGGATTGAGCAGCGGTATCTCCCAAGAACTTGTAAAAAGAAATGATTTTATGCATGCCCTATTAAGAATTTATCATGTTATAGCTAACTCAATAGGTATCTTGAAGAAAAAAACTCTGTACGACTCTGAAGCATTAGCAGTACTATGCCAGGAAAGAGTTTAACTAATCCTATCCTACTGTCCTATTCTATCCTACTAATATTATATGTAAATAGTAAAATTTGTGTGTTTATTACCACTCAGCTCGCTCCGTAAAGGCTACCAGGCTAAACATATTTCCATGTACCTAACTTGATGTATGTATGCTTTGTATTATTTTCTCTGTTATGGTTGTCTGGAAGAGATCGCTATTAGCGATAAGACCGCCTTTTGTTCCCTAACTTTATTTGTTAGTGTATGCTTTTCTGTTTTTTTTTTGTGGTGTTCAATAAAGAGTATTGTATTGTATATTTGGAAAATTCAAAGGTTCTCGATGGAATAAGTACCTAACTATAACCGCATTCCACGCGGACGAAGTCGCGGGCAGAACTTAGCAACTAATAAATTAAGGTAAATATAAGTCTTAATTAGCTTAGACATCCTAAATAGGTACCGTGAAATCTGGCAACTTTGCCACTTTTGGTATACTATGAAATATTATGTTATGTTTTTTACAATAAAATCCAATGCAATGAGGTTGCCAGTTCAATAATCTACTAAAATATTGTGTTGGGACTTTCTCCGTGCCAAATAATTTTAATATGCTATGGATACAGATTAAACAGAGCCAAAACTAAAATATGGCAAAGCTGACCGTACTGTATGGCAACTTTTCCAACAATTATTACTCCTCGCTACGATAAGATTATTTAACAGAAAGTAAAGAAAAACCTCAAAAAAACTATTAACATTGATAATTGTGGTGACTTCAGTACTAATTTTGTTTATTAAGTGTACAAAAGACCGAATGGCAAAGTTGCCCGCCTATAAATAATTATTTCATAGAAACTACTAATTAGAGGTTAGGGTTGCCAAAAACTAACACAGTTTTTTATAATGTTATTTATTTATTTTTGTATTAAATGACACATAAAATTCTATCAGGCACTCGGTAGCTGATAAGTTAAACTAAAAATAAACACAACAAAAATAACATAACTTCAGAATATAAAATGTGTAAGTACATAAACTTAATTCTAGTATGGCACTTAGCAACTTATTATAAATTGAAACTTTAGAATGCAACAGTGTTTTATCATCGCATCAAAAAAAAAAAACCAAAACAAAGACATTTTTTATAAGATGTAAAAAAATATTTTACAATAAATTGTTCAATAAGTTGTTTTAACTTTGCCCAAGGAACATAATAATTATGTTAAAATGTGAAAAAAGGAATTGTATCCCACACAAAACTATTCAAAAGCCGCAACTGGCCACCAGGAGGTTTTGAATGAAGCTCTTTTACTTTATTTTCTATAGTACGCCTTGGAATCAAAAATCTCTTTTCGGCCTCTAAAGAAGAAATATTTTTTCCTCTCACAAGGTCTACAGCAATATTTAGCATCTCTTCAGAATAGTTTTTATACATTCTGCTTGCCAACTTTCGTCTACTTCTGCGACCCATTTTCTAAAAAAAAAATATCGGTGAAACAGCAAAACATTTACAAAAATACTATAGGTACCTATTAGGTTTTTTTTTATTAACAATCATTAGTGACAACCCTGGCGCCTAACAAAATATGGCAAAGTCACCAACTATTTTTTAAAATCATGTATGGTGACTTTACCAACATAATTTAAGACACAACTACCCAAATTACATCAATTAAAATGCTATTATTCGGTGCCCAAACCACAAATATACGTTCATCATAAAATTCACTTACCTGGATCCAGTCTTTCGATGCTAATTTTCAAGAAGTTTTGGAGTAAACTTTATTAGGTTATAGCAACCGCCAACTTTGTGTGATAAATGAAATGTGACATATGACTTCGGTGTTTCCATATTGAATGTAGTGTTGCTAGTTGATAATCAAACTTTATACTAAATATGGCACACCCTTTAAAAAATAAATTAGACTAAGGTGGCAGCTGATTTTAAGGATGCACATAGATGATGGCAAAGTCAACGTCCGTTGGCAAAGTTGCCAGATTTCACGGTATGAAATTTGATCTCCTGCGCTAATCGTTTACCAGTCGCTCCGGCCGCGTCTTTTTGTAAAGCAAATTACAGCTCGCCTGCATAGGTAGGTATGTATTTTTTGTTAGAAAACTTTTATTAGCCAGGCTCGTGTTAAGATTAACTACAAAGTAATAGGCATTACCATTTTAATCGACAACATACTTTCATCATTAATAAATAAAACTGGCAGGTAGGCAAATAAAATAACTAAAAAGTGATGACTTCAAGCTCAAGGTGTCATTTAACTATAACTACCTAATAAATGGCTGCCTACGCAAGAGGTTCAAGTTACGCTTCAACTACTTCAAAAATTGTATCACACATAATTATTTCAGTTGTAACTACGATACGATACCCATTCACAGCGTTCATTCATTCGCGGCTATTATCGCAGTGTTACCAAAATAACAAACAAAATCGTACAGACTAGTGTAATGCCCCGCATTATAATTTAAAAGCCACGGGCGAAGGCGTTGGATTAAAAAAATCTTCCGCAAAGAATTTAGGAGTGTCGTGAGACGAAATCGGACTTGGTCGTTATAAATTTTGTGTAAGATAACAATGCGTGCGTGTGGGTGTGTGGTAAAGCGCTGACGAGTATAGTTACGGCACGCAATAACGCTAACAAGCGTGCGAACGAGAGGCAAATACACCGGTAGCGCGATGTCTCACTCTAGCCGACGGCAACATGGCGCTGACTCGGGCGCAGGCTCGAATCGTATCGCCTACCCACTCAAGGTTCGCTGACTGCCGTTCTTTTGTTTTAAATGTTGCCATGGTGGAGATCTTACCGGTAAGTCGGGAAACTAAAGAATGATTTCTAATTGTATTCGGTTAGTGTTTTGATGATCCTTAAATTAATTACTATTTTATTAGGAATAACAGAATCTTGCGTGGTATTTTAAAGACACAATGATGATATGTAATCGTGGACTGAAACCAGCTCACAAAATTCAGATTTAACTTAATAAAAACGTATAGTATACATGTAAATTAAATTAAAAAGCATTAAGCTCTGAAGAACATGTTTCGTTTAAATTAAATAAAAGCCCCTAAAACCATAGTCAGCTCGTTCGCCTCCTCCTGTCCTGACACCTGTGTTTTCGAATAATATACCTACCTACCTACACTCTAGTTTTAACTAAGTTAAGTGTTAGGTTCAGTTGTTTTTCAATGCTACAGTGACTACAGGCACAGAATAAGTAAGCTTGGATCTCTCAACATTAGAAGCGTTTTCTTTATAATTAAATAATAATACCGAATTTTCTTACAAAACAACAACAAATATGAATAATTTTATTCAACAAGCTTTCTAATTCGTGGCAATCTTCAGCGTCGTTCCGGGAACCCCGAACCGCAGACGAAAACAGCGCCGAGCCGAGGACCTGCTCAAACCGAACGTCTGCATACCGATCGTCGGTTTTTTACGTTGGTGCACGTCATCGCTGTGTGGGTGATCGCGCAAGTGTGCGCGCCCGGCCATTGTTGTGTGCAAGCCAGTTGACTCGCGCCTCGCGCCGGCCTAGCACGCATGTAGATTTTCCCGCCATTATCAAAATTGCCGGTAAACAAAAATAATGACCAGTGTACCATACGTGCGCGAGTGCAAACAGTGTGTGATAAGAATGTAGCGTGTGTTGTGTTAGTGTTTTCTCGTGTTTTGGAGTTCGCAACCGCCATGCTCGATGTGTTTAGGTATGTGGTGAACGATTAATTATGGTCCATCAGCGCTAAAGGGGTCACTGGCCTGCAGTTTTGCGTAAACCACTAGTTTTTGCATTAACAGTCCCGTCCATTTACATTAATGTTGTGGGTTTACATACGCGAGGTGTGAACGTTTTCTACATACATCCGTTGTTTCTATTGGGTTTTATGTGCGTTTGGCGCCGTCGGTCAGTGTTATCAGTACTCTAGAAGTGTGTCGAGTAATGTATAATGTAATTAATACGTTATCGGCGACGGTGGACCGATCGCGCCGTGAACTTTGCTTGCCAGTTCTGTTGGCCAAGTCGAACGGCTCAGATTCCAATGCAACGGCTGTAACGCGAACGCCGTCGTCGAAAAAAAAACATGAACTATAGACTAATAAAACGTAGGAGTTGAGATAAACAAATAGCGTGCTCCGTGAACAAAGTTCGGAATATTAAAGTTTCCTGTCGCTTGAAATCCGTCGGTGTTTACCAAATACCCTTATCTTATAAATTTGTGAATTAGTTAAATCGTCCTTACTTAAACTTCTTAGATGCCAAAATTTGTTCAGTATTGTAATTAAATATGCCAGTTGTGTATTTAAGTAGGTAGTTAAGAATAACACAAGGATAGACAGGTACCTATCTACTTAAAAAAAGTTATGTTACTATCTAATAAAGTGTTAAAACACGCCTGAATACGATTAAGTATAAATATTATAATATAACACATTGATTACTTTATCTTATACCTCGGTAAGTAGGTATACGTAGGTGCGGTGCGGAAGTAACCTAAGATAAAATAAGCGCGAAATACTAAGTACTACTTATATTTAATACAGTTCAAAAATGATAATAACTGACCAAAAAGCTCTGTATATAATAGTGGGTATTAATTTCGAGGAAAAATAGGTATTGAGTCGATTTAAAATGTCACCTTATCAATTAAAACCGTATTAATATAGGTAGGTACCTAACTCGATTTGCAGTCTGTAGGAGAAGTGTAGGTCATATTTTAGGTATGTTGTTCAACTAAAACTAAGTAGGTTCTTGGCATTTTAGTATACATAGGTAGGTACTTAATATAATACTTTATTTAAATATCGTTCCGACCATTACTTTAGCTTATGGACTAAAACCTATACAGTTACCAAGGCTTAATGTCTTAGAGAATTATAGAAATATTTCAAGACACTTAAAGACAAAGTCGCTATAATTGTAATGCTATTATTTTTATACCGACGGTACCCTAATAAATGACAAATATCCCTTCGAATGAGCAAACGCACCTGCTTAATAAAAACCCGACATGTCCATATTAAAAATATTTTTTATTGATACGAAAATTACAGGTAACAATTTCATTGGATATTAACTGAGCAAGAATTACCTACTAGCCATTACCATTTGTATTTGAATTTTTGTATCAACTGACCATAAACAATGCACTTGACTTTTGGAATTGAAACAAATCGTTTGCGCGGGTAAAATTGGCATTACGATCAATCTCTGACACTTAATTTTTTTTTACGAGTGAGTCGTTGGCCGAAAATAAAATCCCTATCCTTGTAGGTATCAGACGAAATCTGCTTCCAAAACCATTTCTCAAAACGGTGACCGTAGCGCGAGCAAAAAGGGATATTATTTATAACCTTAAAAAAAAGGGTTAAAATATTCTTTTTTCTTTTTTATGGCGCGCAGTAAAACGCGTCGGCGGGGTCACGAGTGGCCAGTTCGAAAATCGAGTTTTTTTAAATACAACGAGCTTTTGATAAAATGTTTCGAAATTCCTATCTTGCTTCTTTTTTTAAAATGTCGCAATAGTAAAAATAAAACATTCAATAAAAGTCCATTTAAATATGTAGTTAAAGGTTATACCTACCTATGTAATTACATTTTTGTCTTGACCATATACCTAGTAGCTAAGTAATTTCATTATCTATGTCAAAAATTTAGTCTGAACAAATAGGTTATTTTAATTAATTCAGGTTCTATCAATAAAATCCCTTCGCGGGCCCAGCGCGATTTGGGGACTTCACACATCATTATATTACTTAGCAGATTCCTCAAGATGTCTACTTTCATCGCAATGACGGTGGTTAATACCTATTAACTTAAATTCCGCACATGATATCCGGTAATCCGAGCCAGTCTGAACTGATCCCGCAATCCTCTGCACGAACGACGCACCGAAAAAACGCACGTTGGCTCTTTTTCCCGCGTCCTTGTTTTCTTTCCAGAAATATGGCAATGGTTTATTGACATACAGCCAGGCGGGACATACGCACTGCGTTAAAAATCGCGCTGGTTTTAGTATAAGAATTTACACTATAAATAAAATAAAAACATGTCTACCTACTACTAGACTACCACCGCCCATTTCCTCTCACTATAACAGGAGGCCTGTGCCCAGCAGTGGGCCGTAGGTATATACTTATGGCTGATGGTACAGATAATAAAATCCAGTCCTTTTTAGGCAACGGAACATACCAAAAAAGCTCACCGCACACTTACCGTATCTCATTAACACACATGTATCTATTATTACATTAGGCTTCGTCGCGGTCGAACAGGTCTGATAAAAAATCTTAAAAAATAATAAACGTAAAAAAGTTATAGAAAAAAATGGCCGACATTCCGAAAACGGTCGCAAGAAACTAAACGCTGTTCCGAGAAGTAAAACAATCGTTTTCAACTTAATCTCGCATGAATAATTCAAGTAATCACAATCCTACGCTTCTGGTGTACTTATTAGATCTAATTAGTTTATAGATAGTTTATTGACAATTTAAAATATTATCGCTTTATTGAGTGAGCGTGAAAATTGGAAATAGGTACTACGGTCCTGCGTGGATTATCGCATTGTAAGATCATTATAAACCTTACAGTAATGAGCTAATAAATAAAAACTTGTATCCAATGAAGTCACTAAGTCCTAAGCTCAGCCTTTCCAGCTAAAAATCAGGCTATCCGCCACTATCGTTCAATAAGCTTAAGTACAAGAAAACACTTATTATTAAGCACACCCAACACGCCATTAAGTCGATACTTCAGTACTAAACTATCTCAAGACCTCTCCACACTGCGCACTTTTAGTCCTTACTTAGTCCGCTCTGACTGGACTCGAGCAATAAACTCTGGGAACATGCGCGAGAGTCGAGAATGTTAATGCGATCGTGTTGTGATGCGCGTACGCAGCATATAAAGCGGGCGAGGGAATAAAAGAAAAACGGATAATAAGGCTCTCCTGTGCTTTATATGTCCCACTTCTGAAAAGTCACTTCTCACAGCGGAAAAAGTAAATTGAGGATTTTATGCATTTTTGATTGCATTATATGAATTGTGTCGTGTCTTTTTCTCCTAAAAATCTCATGGTTAATTTAAAAAATCCGCCCAAATACGCTGTAGGTGTAGCATGTCAGTTTTCTCTACGGATCACACTCATCAGTATTTGTTTTTGTCTTTTGGACTTTTTTCTTCACTTGTTTCCTCAAATTAGATACAAATAGATAATTCTGATGTTGATCAGTTTTGAGTTCTGAACTTTTGATTATATGCGTCCAGCCAGGTTTAATTGATAAATAACTGTAGCCTGGACTTAATTTTTACTACAGATCCAGGCATAAATTTAATGTTAGTATGCTTGTTCCATCAGTTGAAACCAGCCAGTCTTAAAATGTCATAGTTCATAAATTAAAAAAGAGTTTCAATTGGTGTTATGATGAATGATGACGATTATTTTGATAAAATCAACGTGACGCCCTCGCTAGACTAAGAATCAAAATCCTTGGTAAATGGATATCCAGAACCAGGGGAATTCAAGGCAATACCACTGCGCTCCACAAGTCACTTCATTGAAGTGGTGGAGAATGCTATGGATAGTGCTTAGGAAAAAGGTGTAATTACACAAAAGATCCCATAGGGTCGAAGTGTATCCGCAAGGACCCCACCCTCTAAGATAAGATAAGATAAAATTAAGGTCTGCGATGCCTTGCAATTGTGTCGGGATTGGCTAGTCTTTTCAGGTCTACCAACATATCTCATAATGTCAAAGTTCTTGTGACATAGAAACACATAATTTTATCACTTGGTTGATCCCACAGATAACTTGATGCACCTACATTTCCTGCGACTACGTAATTTCGCGACATTTAACTACCTACGTATTTAGAATTTCAAACTATAGTGGAAATAATACAGTTTATCTAGTTCGTCGTGCGTTGAAAGTTATTTCAGTAAAATTAGTCAAGTCAATTAGACGATTTCGTATTATTCGATGCGTATCGCTATATCAAGTCTGCGTAATGAGGGCTTCCTAGAAAACGGACGAGACACTGCATCCCAAAAACAGCTGTAGAAAAAAACAAACTCAAAACACAACTTCAGAAAGACCAAAATGGGTCTAAACTACAAAGGAATAAGGAATATACTCGGGTAACATTTTGAGATCGGGATGAAAAGATAAGTTTCCGAAAAGTAGAGCCAACTTTTTTTGCAGGGCGTTTGTCCTTTCGAAAGTTCTTGCTTTTGTCATTGGATTTTAAATAAATATTACGAAACTGATGACACATGGTGTGGAACTTGTTTAGTTGAAAAAAATTGGGTTTTGAGGTTTCCTTCTCACACTAACATATTGAATCTGTGATATTTTAGACCGACTTTATTTTATTTAGCTTCTCGGAATACCAACTCAATTTTTAAGTCCAGGGTTTGAAAATATCAGATATTTATAATAAAAGTCGGATATTTATATTAATATTAATAACACACGGTGGATTGTGCCGGTCGTTGGGCGAGGCCTATGTCCAGCATTGGACATCTTTCGGATGTAATGATGATGATGATGGTTTATATTAAAAGGTTATATATATCCTAATAAAAATATTATAAAATGCACCATCTATCGTCAGTTTGACGTAACTAATTGGATTAAATTAATAAAATATGTTTTGATATTTTTTATCAATTTCAATTGTGATATATCAAAACGAAATAAATATCATGATATTAATGAGTTCATTATACATATTGGTTGATATTTATGTACTATTATCGAACCCGAATTTTATTCGAATACATCGAATTTTAACTATCAAGTAATGCATAATTTGGTGTAAAAATGATGGCAGAAATTTAATATTCTCGTAGAAATAGTTTCGTTAAAATGACATCTAATAATCTTGAAAAAAATTACCAAGCAAGCAAAACTAGTTCATCAAGACCGAGTCCAATTAATAATAGCTGATATACATATATTGTCACTACACTGATAAAAGATCATATCACAAAATCGGTTGATGGAAAATTATACTTAACACTCTTGTACTAAGGCTGAATTTGTTACTGGTATATTATGAGATGTGAGACTTAACAATGGCGCCCGAATGTCACATACATAGCGCATCAGAATTATCCCCGTAATGGTGGGCGATGATGGTAATTAGTGCGCAGGCGCGGACGCTGCGTGGTACAAGTCAAAAATAAAGTACGTGAGATCTTAGAATAAACTTCTTATTTTGTCGCAGCAAAATTCAAGTAAAGAACGTCATTTCATAGAAATCCGATTTCAATTCTGAGATCTTGTTCTACGATCAAATTCAAGAATTCTTGTCGACGGTGTAAGTGCCCGCCTTATTTTATCGCTGGATATTTGTAATCCTTATAACATGTACGTGTAACCAAACACTTTCCGTCACCGTCTTGAAAATAGCTTCTTATTATATATCTGCCTCCCACCTCTCTCTTTTATTATTGTATTTAAAGGGTTAGTCACATTTTAATGTCGCCTTTCCTTCTATTTCGTTTAATTAAAAATTATAATCACAACATTTCGTCGTCGTCGTACATTTTGCTAGAAACTAGATCATATTCTACAGTAGGCTTTTTAGAAAAGATTAGACTAAAGGTGTGCGTCTGCTTCCATTTTCTTAGAATTATCCACTATTAGGTAAAGCGTTTACCAAGCTTAGTGTATCTTAACCCCTACATTCTTTAGTAGTCTTTAGTACTTAACATACATACTTAACATACATACATAGCATCACGCCCGAAATCCCTAATGGGGTGGGCAGAGCCACAAGACTACTTGTGGCCACGTTCGATTTATTAGTCCTAAGATGGTATGATGAACCTACCTTGAGTACTTAAGTAACAACTTAAACCTTTTCCGAGACATAATGCTAAATATTTACCGCAACTAAACTGATAAAACGCAGGTCAATATGTGGTTAATAATTCTGTGAAATGTCTGTTAAAATAAATCAACTGAACATTAAAAGTACAAGGCACGCATCCCGTTGAATTGCAATTGCAAGATTTGTAATTCCATCGATTCCAGGAAAGTATTCTTTCTACTTATAAAACGTGTAATTCTTTTAATTCTACATTGTTGAATCGAGATTTTTCTAGAAATATGGCGAACCTATATATTTCTTAAACTGTAGGCTAAGCTGTACCTCAAAATATTAGCTATCGCTTTCTGATACGTAAGATCTGTTAGCGACATTTCTATCATGCTATCTTTAAACAAACGCATAGTGCTCATTAAAAACAAAACCTAAAGGATAATTTTGAATGACTATTATAAAAATTTCATTACATTAAGCTTCCTCACATAATGTTTCGATGGTAACAAATTTATTTTCTTTAGGAACTTCATTCCAACGTTTCTTTTGTGCCTATGCCATGTTGTAATTGTAGGTAACCCCCCCTAGTAATAATAACTACGTGGCTAGTGTACCGTAGCCAACAAGGGTCTCCCTATCATGGTACTGATCCCAGTCCTAGAACAATGAAAGTGTAGGCTGTTTAAATTTGAAGACAATCCAAGTCTACAGGAAATTATAATCCATGTTGTTCATTTTTAAGTCTTTCTAATGACTATTTTATGACGGCTTTATGTACGAGTATAAAAATTGGTAAGTGTAAGATGATTCAGGCAATTCTGGCTATTTCATATTCACTCTAGGCCTATGAAAACAATGACGATGGTCAATATAAATTCTGTAGCAGTGTTTTTCAACCTTTTTGAGTACGGGTCGCTTTAGAAGTAAAAACAATCTGGCGACCCCCACATCAGATTAATACTACATATGTCAGTGGTTTCAACGACGAGGTATTCAAAAAGCTGGCTTGTGCCCGCGACCCCTGAGCAAGACTTTGCGACCCCCTGAGCAAGGGCTTGCGATCCCCGGGGGGGTCACGATTCACCGGTTGAAAAACACTGTGTGTGTGTGTGTGTGTGTGTGTGTGTGTTCTATAGGATATTGCCTAAAATTCTTAAACACAAAATTCTTACACACATCATCAAGTTTCGCTGCTTATCACGAAAGTGTGGCATGCAAGTGAACAGGTAATATTATAAGATTATTACTCATTCAAAATGATATGATGAATAATAAAACTAGTATTCCTTATTTTGTATTACTTACTTTAAATAAACAGGTAAATCAACGGTCCCGCCATTACGGAAAATGTCTGTTGTTTAAATACGCTTTAAAAGATAGACATAATATCACTAGCAATACTTGAAAACTATAGGAAAATCAAATATAGGGTATTCAATGAATCCTGCATCCATTACTTCACCAACTATCTATACCGATTTATAATAAAGATTCTTTTAAAATCTTGTTATCCCGAAATAATACATAAGTAATTAGAATCAGACTACATTATTTATTTATGCGCCTGAGCTTAATCCTACATGAGGACATACAATTAAACCGTACAGTGCCGTCAAAAAATCGGTAGCATCGCTCCTTAGAACTCGCGTAAGAACCACAAGAATGACGCGTCGAAGTTCTTATTCCGATTACAAAGAGGCTATTT
This sequence comes from Tortricodes alternella, assembly GCA_947859335.1. Classification (NCBI taxonomy): domain Eukaryota; kingdom Metazoa; phylum Arthropoda; class Insecta; order Lepidoptera; family Tortricidae; genus Tortricodes; species Tortricodes alternella. The sequence continues at coordinate 6,420,991 of OX401973.1, read as the reverse complement.
TTTCTTTAATCATGTAGCTTTTAAATTTGGTAGTGGTGCTATGCTAGATCGACGCGCGCGCAGACAACCCTCGAAATTCCGACGCCGAATACCCAATAATCGTTTCACCAACGAGCTCACGCATCGTAACCGGTTTCGCCCGGTACTAAGCCACGAAGCCTTCACATGAGCTTGTTACATCTTTCTGGTTCTTGTTATATTGGGGAACCCATTTTATTTTTAAAGTTGTATCGTTACCTTTAATGATGTCATCCATGTATACTACCTTTTCAAATCTAAAATCGGTATTGTAATTCTAATGAATACTTATTTCTTTGAATTTGTTTATTCGTAAGATTAATTTAGGTGTTCTTAAAGCGATAGCGTCATCTTTTTTATTTCTTCAAACCTTTATATTAAGGTCTACTTTAGCATTTTATCAATTTAGTATGCTCCGTCGCCAAATTAAGGAGCTCACCTGGTAACAGTCTCTTAAACAACTTTCAACTTTACTGTCATCATCATAAAGTTCATAATCGTATAAGTTTGTTGATCCTATTGTTTTTACAGCAAGTCTCGTGGTACAGGGTGATTGCGAAGAGGTCCGAGATCCGTAATTGGAGTTCGCTACTGGGCTTAAATAGGTTGCTAACTAATGTGGTGCGAATTGGCAGGGTCTGATGATTGTAAGACGGATTTATTACTGGCTTCGCTATTAAAATATAACTAGCTCGATTAATTCTGCGAAGATATATAATAAGGAAATATTACGCAGAAAATTTTTAGGATGATATAAACCGACTCCTCGACTTTATTCATTGGGTAGTATGTACAGACTAGATAAAGATTTTTATAGCAAGTGTAGTATTTTACTGTTATTTATTAAGATTTGATTGATCTCATTTGACAACATCAAACTACAGATTTCAGATCAGTGGTAACATAAAAACGGACATAAATGCGGCAGGTGTATATAAATACCAGATTGTTGCTTCCACGAACCAATTTGTAGAATTATTGGGTATTGACCAGTTCTGTTTTTCGATTTTTTTTGCTACAAGGTGGGAGATATTATAGTCTACCGAATTTAAAGAGGTACATTGTAACACTCCTGTTTTACATTAAAAAAATGGTTACTAATTCAATTTCACAGAGCAGCACAGAATCGGTTTTTGTGGCGATCGTTCGGGGAGGCCTTTGTCCAGCAGTGACCGTCTTCCAGCTGAAATGGTGATGATAATTAGGGGATTTTTTGACGAGGGTTTTAATATTATATACACATAATACCACACCCTTGCAAAGTCGAGGCAATTCACTAGTAGTTACATATTTCTACCGCCAAATTTTAGTATGGCATGAACAATTTTTAAAGTTCCTTTATGCTACGTTACATGAGGTTAGTAACTAATACATAGTGCTTGTCACCCACACTTCAACTTTGTGTGTAAACATACTTGTACCAGTGCTTGGTTTTATGTTAGGTTTCACTAAAGAATGTTAGTGTAGTAGTAGTAAACCTAGCATTATTTAACAATAATATATCGATTAGTAGAATTTACTATCCACTGATGTCAGATATCTAATTATACTAATATAGTCATACTCACTCACTTTTCCTTGGAAAATCAAACGAGACAAAAACTGATCCAGTTGCTCGATAAATTCTCTAATTACGTTCCATCGCCTTTATTGCGTCGGTATAAGGTCGATGTAACTCGCATAATAATTAGCAAGTGATTAAGCTACTTGCGAACAGTATCGTTTAGTTCTTGGACCACCAATGGCGAGAGGCGGTACCGCGCGGTAGGCGGTGGTTTTTGCGGACCGTACTGCCTGGAAATAGATTTTTTTACAAGTCTTATGGTTCAAGCCAAACTAGCCTTTTTTGCTAACGCTATAAGAACATCAACGTGTGATTTGTTTTTATGCATTAATTCAAGGCGATAAAATAGTTTATTAGTCATTGGATATTTGATTGTATACATATACAGATGTGGATCAATTTTAAATAAAAGATACTTATTTCGAAACGGTGTCGAATCGGTGTAAATTTTAGTTATTGTTTACGCGAATACAAAAACGTTACAAGACTAAACTAAAAGATATTTAATTTATAGATGTTTATCCAATTAAATTCCTTATTTTCATATACATGATTTCATCTTAACTTTGTAACGTACTTAAATTCGAATAGACTTTATATAATTTCTTTGGTTTGTATATTTACTTTAACAACTTATTTTCTAACTTAAATAAAGCAAACACATTAGCCATACGTAAATTATATGGACTGTTTGTATAAATGTTGTATTTTTTTCGCGACTGTACGCCATCTTTCAGCCGTAGCGTGACGAGCGAATTTGTTCGATTGATTTAACACCATTGTGATTTTTATGCCAATTTAACTATTCTGAATTTTACGTTGTTAAAACGAATAGCTACTTACTTTAAATAATCCAAGATACATTTTTGTTAGGGGCAACAACATTACCTTATTTTATAGTATAGTTAATACGAATAAACGACTAGAAAAAAGAAACGTGAATGTTTATTGACCTCTTCGACGCCAAGCATGTCTGTGAAGTAACACGAATTTCAACCTTACGTCAAACCCGTTTAGGGCTCCTTTACCCTGTATGCCCGGACGGATATATCCGTCATTACGTTGTTAAGGTTAAAATTATAACAAATTTCGATTTAATTATGAATAGACAAGTTAGAACCACATATTTAAAAATTTATTTCAATTTACATAACATACTTAGGTATTAATCATATTATTAGTTACACATATCATGCTGCTTTTTACCATTAAAATTACTGTTAGTGTTGATCATCTATTCATGTACTAAAGACTAATTAATTAACGCTTCATTGGCTTTTTCCCCCATCTGTACCTCATATAAGGAAGTGCATACAAGAACAAGCAAGCTTAGTTTTTTTATTTTCTTGGACTAGTTAAAAAGCAAACCGTTCTACGCTTTTATAAGTGGCAAGCAAAAATAGCCTTTATTCAAACGGTATAAGAACTTTGGCGAGTGAATTATTTTGCTAACTTGAAGGTTCACCGGTGTTGATCTGAAATAACTTATGGTTAGTGAAACGAAACTGTTTATTCTGCATGTTTAACTAGGTGTCAAGCAAAAAACATAATTATGATTAATGTTACAACTATAATATTATTGTTTAATTTATAATTGCTATTGTTATCTATCTGGGATCGTGTTTTATGTGTTATATTACTTATATTAATTTAATTTATTATCGGAAATTTATAAGTTCGAAAAAGTAGGCAATGCCTGCGCTTCGTGGCATAGATAGTGATTTTAGTTAGGTACAGTCGGGTCAAAATATCTACACAGACAAAATGGTCAAAAATATGTGAACACGACTTTATTGTCAAGGGTGTAAGAGCGTTCAGATATGTTTGCCTGTTTAGTAACGAATAAATATTTATGACCTCGGCTGCACTCAACTCAGTGTATACCACGCCCAAGTAAAAAGAGCGCTGACGGACATATACAATGTATGGCCTTCAGCGCTCTTTTTACATTGGGCGTTGTATATTCTAATTTAAGTCTATGCAGTATTCAAAATTGGAACTAATAACACTATCTATAACATTCCAAGTCGTCGGAAGTATAGAAATACTGAGGAACTGCACAGCGCGACTTTTTTGGTGCTAAAACGCGAATTTTGATACCACACACATATCGCACGCTCAGTAAATCTTTCCGGTGAAGTTGTCGAAGTCGTCAGAGACTAACAGCGTATGTCCATTCTAAAAAAAAAAAAAAAGCTCAGTAAATATTGCCGAGTTCTTGTAACATTGAGATAAGGTCTATTATTGGTTGATTCATGCGTTTTGTTTTACTGGTCCATAGCTCCAAGCTAGCAATAAAACATAGCGTATGAATCTGGCAAAAGAAAGACTAAATGTCATAAGAACGAAGAAGTCGGCAATAGAGCTTCGTAGTTTATAAACTTGAAAATAGATGGCGTTACCATACAATACTGAACTAAGTGATTTGTTCAACGCAGTTATATTGAACGCTATATTCTTCTTTTGTGTTCGTTTTGTTTTTTTTTCAATTCCTGATGGGCTTTCGCTTGACGACAGTCTCACTTGATGATGAAAAGTGATGACGAAGGTGGCATGTGATTGCCCAGACAATGCCTTAAATAGGCATGGAAAGGAAGTTGGACAAGGCACCGAAACTAGAACTGTAAAATCCTTCGTTTGTTATCGGAACAACTGTCCAGGGGCATGCAATTCCGGAACTGGTTTGTATGGCAGTATCGATGCCAATCTCGGAAATTCCGGAACTACCATACAAACCAATTCCGGATTTGCATGCCCTATGTCCAGACATCGTCAAGTGGCTACCCAGCCCATGCCCACTTCCCTGCTCACTTCGGCTGCATGGGCAACGCGAGTAGCAGCGGCAGGAGCAGGAGAAGTGACCCATTTACATACTCCCCCTGCCCACTTCCATGCCCACTTCCTTGATCACTTCGGCTGCATGGACAACGCAAGTAGCAGCGGCAGGAGCAGGAGAAGTGACCCATTTACATACTCGCGCTGCCCACTTCCATGCCCACTTCCCTGATCACTTCGGCTGCTTGTGAATGAGGCAATACAGCATCGAATTAGCTCTGCTATAGACAACACAACTGCGGGCTACTCAAGCTTCGCATGACTCTTACTCAGCTTTTCATAACATCTTTCAAGAATGCCTTAACCGTCACTAACTCATTACAACTACCGACCTTATAAGCATTGCAATAAGTTGGTCTTCGACACATGTAATTATGCCATTTCGACATTCTACATACAAACGTGACCCGTAACACGACACCCTTACATGTGCTACCGTAATCTTAATGATATAGTAGATACTTCAACTCATCTGTGTGCGCGGCGCTATGTGTGCGTGAGATTGTATGTATGCAACATTCATTAGTGTGTCAGTGAAGTGGCAGGCGTCGTCCGAGCAACACAAGCTTACACACACATAACGCCGCGCGCGAAGATGATTTGAACTTAGTATACATTCCTGTAGACTTTAATGCTAAGAGTTAAGGCATACAATGGCGTAGCAAATCTTTGAAAGATATGTGACGAATTTTAGGTAAAAAGTTGGACACGTGTTTTCAGTTATAGTTATGAATACAATGGTCTAATATGGGATTGTTAGTTGGAGTTTTTTAATTATATTGTCAGTCAAATCAATCACTATATTAATATTATAAATGCAAAGGTTTCTGAGTGAGTGTGTGTTTTAGTATGTTTGTTACTACTCCACGCTTCAACTTGGATGAAATTTGGAATGGAGAGTTTATACCGACCCTGGATAAACATATCGGGTACTTTTCGACCCAATCTCAGGCGAAAAAAATCGCGGGCACAGCTAGTGAATAGTAAATAGATACAATGTTTGTATCGTCGCTAAAACTTCAAAATTAGCGGCCATCATGAATCGCGCACACATGCGCGTCACCGGACAGACTAATGCTCGAATTTGCGAAGGCCACTCAAATTGATCTGTAATTAGAGTGACGTTTATGTATAGGTTAATAGCCAGTTGACGGAGACTTAGATATTTGATCTCTAATGAAATGCCTAAGTGGCATTTGTTCATTCGGCCATGAGACACCAAGTTATATCAAAAAAAATTCGTTGTCGTCGTGTGCTGACATTTGTTGCTGTGTGGTGGACATCTTTAAAATTGTCATACCTACCTACTGACAAAAATAATGCTGTCTTGTTTTTTGTAAGTTACATTCCGTCTATTGTATATTGACTAGGACCCGCGGGAGAGGGAGAGGACCCGCCACAGCTTCGCCCGCGGTATTTTCCATACAAACTTTATCACCCCTTTTCAGCGATGGAATTTAAAAAAATCCCTCCTTAGTGCACCTCTGGTACTCGAGGAATGTCTCCTCCAAATTTCGTAACTCTAGGACCACCCGTTTAGGCTGTGCGTTGTCTATAAGTGAGTCACGGTACTGTTTTATACCTATGTATTGAAAACGTCTTGTGATTCTCTAAATAACAATAAATAAAATAAAAAAACATTAACTATTTTTACTTACCATGAGGAAATAAGTTCAGTTTGTACTACGACCTTCTTTAGTAGGTACTTCTTTTCTTTGTATTTCTTACGTCTTAAGGCCGGGGCAAACCAAACGCGGTTGCGGCGCGTTTGCGGCGCGAACGCGGGTCCGCGCCGTTGTCGAACGGCGCGGGCGGATATACCATGCCACACCGCGGCGGCGCGGGACCGCCGCGGTCCCGCGGCTACTTTGGTGTGGCATGGTAAATCCGCCCGCGCCGTTCGACAACGGCGCGGACCCGCGTTCGCGCCGCAAACGCGCCGCAACCACGTTTGGTGTGCCCGGGCCTTTATTCAATTATGAAAAAATATAGCTGTCACCTGTCATAATAAAACATTGTTATCTGTTACTGTTAAAATAAATCCGTCTTGTCATAATTGTGTTGTGTAATTGTTACTTTGATAAAAATTTAATTCGTACAAAGCCCTTAAGGCCCGGGCAAACCAAACCAAACGCGTTTGGTTTGTCCGGGCCTTTAGTGTTGAGTCATAGTACAGATGTAGTGCATAATTAGTTTCCATCGTGTTTTATCGGAAGAGTTCGTATTTATCGTGCTCTCTTAATTAGCTTCAGCAGGCCCCCAATTCTCGGCGCATTCGAGATAATCTCACAATCGTAATTAAACGTCAGTGCATACAGTCATTTGACACAACTGTATGAATCTGACGTTTAATCTCGCAATTGACATTATCTCGCATGCATCGAGAATTTGGGGCCAGTACCTATCATACCATGCTGTCATTTTTCACTTTAACATTTGACACTAAATAATAAAGTTTCATATTAATGAATATAAACGTGTCACCCATTTAATACAATAATTAAGTGACACTTCGGGTCCCGTCGTCTTCGGATTGAGTTTTACCGATGGAAACATATTATTCACTATATCTGTAAACGTTTCGAACGCGTTTGCGTAAACGTGTCTATTTCCTTTTGAACGAAACGTTAAAGCATTCGAGACGTTTTTTATGATTCAAACTTACACTAAGGGCACTGTTATAAAAATATTTAAATCAGTTGGCAGGCAGAGGAATATCCGATTAACTAGTACCTAAGTATGTTAAAAATTTGTTTGCTTTTCTGCGCTGTTAAAAACTCACGACTGCTCATAAACTTTATATCATGTTATCATTGAGTCATCTAGGTCTGCCTCGGTGGCTAGACAACACTTAAGGAAGTTCCAAAGAGCTGATAGCACCCGCACACATTGCGAAATAATTCAGTGATGTGAAGAAGTTTTTTTTATGGCTTATTTTATGTTTTTGTAATTAATCTTATCTCATGTCAGAAATAAAGTATTTAAATTTCAAGTCTCCAATCCGCACTAGACTCACGTGGGGATCGCTGCCCTCTCACTATGAGCCTTAGGTATTAGGTGTACAAATAAGTTTTAGGACACTTAGATTTTGTATCATAACAGCTATTCTAAATTAATTTAAAGGTCCCGCTCACTTATCATAGATGGCGCTTGATATGTAGTATCGAAACCTAAAGGAGTCATAAACATAACCTATAAATTCTGTAAATTAATCATGCAGACCGATAAGCTATTTATTAGACACTGCATTCGCTATGAATTCCATCAAGGAAAAAGTGTTAGGAAAGCGTGTGAATCGATATGTTCTGTTCTTGGAGACAACATTATATCTAAAAGTACATGTGAGTATTGGTATAAGCGATTCAAAGAAGGTGATTTCGACGTTAGTGACCGTGAACGCACCGGGCCTCCTGTAAAGGTGGACGATCAGGAACTGCAAGCGTTGCTGGATGAAAACTCTTGTCAGACGGAGAAACAACTTTCGGAACAGCTTGGAGTAACTCAACAAACTGTTTCTTATCGTTTAAAAGCAATGGGTAAGATTCGAAAAGGAACAAAGTGGGTACCACACTTTCTAACTCAAGAAAATAAAAACAGCCGTCTTAACATTTGTGTGAGTCTTTACAACAAGCAACATAGAAAGTCTTTCTTGTGGAAAATTGTGACTGGCGATGAAAAGTGGATTTATTTTGATAATCCGAAACGCAAATATCATTGGGTTGACCCCGGCGAGCCGACAACATCCACGCCAAAGCGCAATGTTCATTGTAATAAAGTCATGCTGTGCATATGGTGGGATATGAAAGGCGTACTGTATTATGAACTTCTCAAACCTGGTCAAACAGTTACTGCCGATCGCTATTGTCATCAATTGATGCAAGTGAATCAAGAAATTGAGAAGAAACGTCCATTTTCTGGTAAAGGAAAACGTCCAGTAAAACTGCTCCATGACAACGCGCGGCCTCATGTGGGTAAACCGGTCAAGGATACGTTACTAGCGCTTGGATGGGAACCTGTACCACACCCGGCGTATTCACCAGACTTAGCCCCATCCGATTATCATTTATTCCGGAAAATGCAGAACGATTTGTCTGACGTGCGATTCAAAACATTTGAAGAAGTGGAAAAATGGGTCGCTAAATTTCTCACCTCACAAGACGAAAGTTTCTTTGCGAAAGGCATCCGCGAATTACCTGAGAGATGGCTGAAGGTCATTCAATGCGATGGAGATTACTTCGATGAATAACTGTGTTTTACTTCTTTTTTAATAAATCTTGAATTTTTTGAAAACTGTCCTAAAACTTATTTGTACACCTAATATATACGCAGTAGGTATATCAATTTGGTTATTATTTTTATTGGCTACTTGACTATAGTAAAAAGGTAGTTTAACCCTCAATAGTAGGTACGTTAAGTATAGAAAAGGATTCATCGATGGTATAGAACTTAATTATAAAAGAATAATTTTTGCCTTGCCTTGCCTCGCCAAACCTTGTCCAACCGCGAGTCTATGAATTGTTATTCTTATGAGGAGGGTACATAACGTGTTTCGTGCACGCAAGTGTTAACTTTTATTCCCGATATATTAGCCTTTAAAACACAGCCAAGTTAAATACCTAAGTTGTTCAGACAATGCCCTGAAAGGTTTCCACATAACGTCATCGTAAAAGGCCACCATAAAACGATACTGAACAGGATCCCATTAAGAGGGATATATTCCCATTCGCCAGTTTATGTTACTGTTAACAGCGCTATTCTATTTATGAACGCTTTTGCTCGAACGTTTTCGACAAAAACCAAAGGAGGAGGTTCTCAATTCGACTAAAGTTGATTAATCCTTACTTGTCTTATTTGGTAAACAAGTGTATAACCTCAAAATGTACCCTTTTTGGGTGAAACAGCTATTCTATACTAAGTAAAGAAATCCTAGGTGAAACATCAGCAAAGTGATGTCTAAAATATTATCTCCGGTTGCTTTATTTACGATGAAATTGCTGTTTTAGCCGAAAAGCTGCATTTTGAGGTTAGAAACTTGTTTACCAAATAAGACAAGTAAAGATGGGAATCGACTATATATTTCTTTTTTTTTATATATATATGTTTAGTTCACCGATTACGCGGACATGGCTGGACCGATTTGCATGATTCTTTTTTATCAAAGGCGAGGCTGATGATATCTATGAGGAATCGAACGAACTCCTCAAATACTATAGGCACGGGTATAGAAATTTTGATATTTTCTGTAATACCTCAAGCAGTTGCCTTTCAAAGATATTATTTGATGAAGTGGAACTGATGATTTAGACCACGGATGACCACCGGAACTCCTCAATGATAAGTATTTCACGATTGGCGATTAGATTTCTGTATAAGGTTACGAACTTATGCTCATAAAAAACGTGTGGTGAAATAGAACCAGTGGTGAAGAACCAGAAGAACTAAACGATTGACATCATTGCACCTTCGATAGCAACATTTTGTAAAGGGTGATGAGTAATTGGCATTATGCTATTGTCACTTGATTTAGTAAATGGGTGTCGTTAAATCACATATGAGAATCACTAAAAAAGTGAAGAAATTAAAATTTAACAAATAAATAAACCGACTTCAAAAAGCCTTTGAAAAGTAAGAAAAAATGATTGGCCTTCGTAAGTAAATTATCTAGAAACGTCAAATACGTTGTTGATAAAGTAATACATTAAATATATCGAAGTCGGTGGCAAGTCAATTAGGTAATCCATCCCTTATACTGTTTTTACTCACGAACTTAAGAAAGGAAATCCAAGCTTGGGCCTACGTTTACTCTTATTTCTTATACATAAATGTAAAGATGTTGGCAAGATTCAGGACGAACTAGTGCACCCGCAATGCATCGTACAAACAATTCCATACATTACGCCCCGTGTTGAAATGCGTACGTAAACACACCTACTTCGCTGTGGCATAGTCTTTACGACTGACCCTACCCAGAACACCTAGCATGTTTATTAGCACTAAGCTAAGGCACTAAGTTATATACAGTAGCTATTTCAACGACGTCTTACGGTAGATCTGAAGTTAATGTGACAAGTCGTTAGCCACTTTGTGGCGATAATAAAATGTCTGTTCTGACTATGTCAATATTCTAAACTTGATCGCCATTTATTCTCAAACTGATTTTTTTCCTGATCTGAATTATACATATATATAATCACGCCTGTTTCCCGTAGGGGTAGGCAGAGACCACTTCTTTCCACTTGCTACGATCCTTACATACTTGTTTCGCTTCGTCCACTTTCATTATTCCCTATCTGAATTATCTCTGTGCATAAAACTTTTATATTATAATATAGGATACTATCTCAGTAGGAAAGTCTTGAGAGCTCTGGCCATTGCCTCAGATGTGTAAGGTCTTTTTTTTAAGTATTGTAGATGGGTTTGAACTTGACCCGACTTCACTTGGTGGTAAGTGACAACAAGGCCGACGGTGTAGCGTGCTCTGCTCTCCCAGAATTAATCTACCCTAACCTTGTCCTTTATACCAATGGTTTTTCTTAATAAAACCGGACATGTGCGAGTTAAACTCGCGTGGAGAGGGTTCCGTACATGATTATCTGTAATTTCCAATGTTACTTTAAATACCATAGACTTCTTATAGGTTTTCCTGTAATCTATAGGTAAAGATATATTTTCTGTATTTGTTTCAAAAGTTTAGGCCCAGTAGTTGGAGTTGTAGTAGGAGATAAGGGGAATGGTAAATTTTCGACTATTTTCCTAAATAACTCCCAAATTATTTAACAAAAAATTCTAAAAAAATATTTAGTTAAGATTCTCAGAATGAGCCCTTTTATTTGATATGTCACACGATATAGATTGCATTATTTTTTCTGATTTATCCCCCAAAATGTTTAAAATTCGTTTGACGTTACGCGTCCGTGTTGCAGTCACCGACTTGCATATGTGTACCAAATTACAACTCTATAGGTCCAGTAGTTTCGGAGCAAATTGGTTGTGACAGACGGACAGACAGACACACGAGTGATCATATAAAGGTTCCGTTTTTTCCTCTTTAAAAAGTATCAATTTTGCGTGTGTTCGTTGTGTCGGACCGATATGTTTCGGAACGCTCCAAAACATATCGCTTACACAGCGGTTACATGGCAATTTTTTTATATACTCATTATATGTAGCTTGTCAATTCTTGTTTCTATACACAGTCAGGTCATGATACCCGGCTCGTACAGCGTCGGTACCCGAGTAGTGCATACACGACATTTGATAGAGGTGACAGGCCCGTGGTGGTAATAACCTATCTGTCGCCGAACGATTTGAAGACCTAGATCAGAATAGAATAGAATTGAATAATATACTTTCTAAAACGGGTTGTGTACCTGTTTTGCTATGTCCCTCTGCTAGGTTTATTTTGTTCAAATCAGTCTCCAGGAACTGACCACGAATGTTCTTACGCGTGAAAATACTTTAAAACCTCGAATATGTGAATCTGTAAATCGTCATGATACATTGATTACGATACCCAACTTTGCGGAAGAAAAGCTTGATAAAGATCAACTTGTAGATTACCTACTAATTGCGATAGATACTGAGTTTATATTATCTGGCAACACTTGTATTTAAAAAAATTAAAACAATGTCACATCTAAACCCTAGCAGCCCAGCTGCATTGATATGCATAGCTCACCCGCTGTCATTATTCATAATGCAGCGTTCACACCTCTGACATACCAACTATGACGAATGCCGCACATAGTTACAAGCGCAGTATCGTATGACGCTGACATACGCCTCTATTCAAACACATACGGGTTGTTGAACCTTCCCGAATCAGTGTTACTACACGTGTTTTAACTTTAAGTGTATCAAGGTTATGATTATTGGGACGGACTGTAAATCTGCACTCTTTAAGTTTCCAACTTGGCCTCGATCCAAAAGTGGCAGCTTGACCTGAAATGTCTGCTACGCAGTTTCAATCCTATGCTTTTAAAATGAGTTCTATAATTGATTGAATTTTTTTATTTCCAGATATAACCCTGCAAGTCAAACGGAACGCCTCAACATTAGCATCTTAAGTTCAACCTGACAAAAGTTATCTGTGATCTCATTTTAGTTTTTAGTACCAAAACGATTGCCTAAATTAGTTGTTAAGTGGAGGACCAAATGTTGATAGACACAGGGGTTGACATGGATGATAGATAGTGTTGTCATGGGCTTTGAGGGCTGGTGAAGATGCCGCATGCGCACTCCAGTTCGGCGGCGAGCTCGGCCGGAGACGACCTGGGCTCCACGGATGAGGTCAAGGTGTTTAAGGACGAAGGCGACGGGGAAGACGAGAAACGGAGCTCCGAAAACCTTTTGGAGGAGAAGTCTAGTCTCATCGATTGGACTGAGAGTGAGGTAAGTCATCCTATCAATATCTTTGTTTCAAAAAAAGAAAGTGCTGTTGGAGCTACAAACTATAACAATGACAATCTTTAATCAATTTGTCTATTACAATGTGCCTACTATATAATAATGGATGTTTATATCGTAACCAAAACTGCTATTCCGCATTCCGCTTTAATTCACAAACCACTTTTACGCAGATATTATAGAATTTTTAACGCCTTATTAATGCGACAACGTTGACACCTTGGTAATTGATTTAGAAAATAGTGATTAGATAGACTTTATTGATTGAGACATTTTAATGAGCTTTAACGACCTACAATTCTGGCGCCTATTCATTATTTAATTCGTCATTTATAAATGTTGTTTTCGTGTAACTTCTTTTGAAATTGTTACTTCAACAATTTGTTTACCTTCCCTACTTGACCCATTACCAAGACCACCGTAGACTTAAAATTTGCTCGCTCCATTTCAAAAATGTTCCTTGTAACCTTACATTACCCGAACACAAATATTAAAGAAAAGAAAATTCACGCGGCGCTTATATTTATGAACAATCTGACCAAAAGGAACCCATTCGTACCATAGAGAAACAGCAGGTGCTTCCCAGGTAGGTCTTTATTTGTGCATGTTCCCGGTATTTGAGCCACTACAATGATTCAATAGGATCATGTTGAATTCCGAATGCCTCCTATAAAATAAACCTCGGTCTGATTATGTATGCGGGTTTGTAATTCGCTGTTATTCCAAAATCAAGCGTATCATAACAACATATGGGTGTATGAAGAGTTTTTCATTTGTAGTATTTATCTTTGGTTGTAATTTGAACTTGAATTTGGAACCATTTGTGCTTTTACACTTTTGAACTGTAGTACAATTACTGCATATTGTATTTTTTGCATGGTGCTTTAGTAGCAGGCTATGGATCAACGATTTAACATGTTTATTTGTGTACGTGTATGCTTTGGGCTCAACTTTATTGTGGTAAGGAAACATGCCATACCTACATAATAACTAAAATGCTTTAAAAAAATCTTAATTATGATATTTTCATAAAAAGACTTCTCTACTCAAAAGCTACACATGAATATGGATGAGAGTTGTAAGCAACCTTTTACAGTTCGTTCGATGCGTAGATTAACATCTTCAACTGTGAAAACGTTATGAGACGGCTCAATTAGCTTGGCCCTAATGCCGACTGATAAGCATCACTATACATACAAACGTTTACGCCAAATCGCAAATTGCCGGTAAAACAAACAAAAACAACCACAACAGCCGAAGCGAAACGTCACCCAAAACATTGATTGAGGTTTCCGAAAAAAAAACGACAGGTACCTCGAACGTTTCCGAAAATTTATGTTGGAATATTGTGTTCCACCCGACATAAATTACTTATTCATTGTATTTCCGAAAACTGTATTATTCGAGGGGGTGCGTCCGTTCACAATGATGTCTACCTGCGTTCAGGTATTTCTTATAATAAACACAAACTCCCACTGCTATTGTTATCGAATTTACCTGTCCCGGGACGAGGTAAACATGAGACACCTACGGACTAACAAACGAATGCGAATGCGTCCTTCTCCCGCTTGCGAGAACCTATTGAGAGCAATAAGGATAGAAGAGTCGATATTAGTAAAAGAACGCACGGATCGTATAAATATTGGATTATACTTAGGTGTAATTCTGCCCCGTATGTCATAATAGCAACGATTATCGTACGTGATGCAATTACAATGCTCTTTGTAAGATATTTTCTGTTCAGTTTCGATTTCTTTTCGATTAAAGTTTCCGCTTGAACGTGAATCGAATTGTGTTCGTGTTGAAATCTTTACGCCTTCTTGGCTTTTTGAATCTGATTTTATAATGTTATTTGTTGTGTTTGGTTTTTATTCTGGGTTTATAAAGAAATTCCTACCGTAGAGGAGCAAAAGATATTGATTTTTCCTTAACACACTCAAGATTCTGCACAATTTTATTTATCTTACGAGTTATTTCTTGAAGTTATTCTATTCTGTTTTCATATTTCTTACATGCTTTCCGCACCACCCATCAGATCATCTGCGCAAAAACATTGGCCAACTAAATCGCGTCTCGCTTACACTTCAACTTTTTATTCCTTTTCTGGATCGATTCTTGCATCGATCTCGTTTTTATCTTCACCATTAGCTGAGCTATGACCAGTGAATGGTCTAGCGATTTCCGTTGCGGTGTCGAAGCCTGTTTAGGCAACCTAGCTAGACTAGGTTTTATAGGTAGCCGTAGATGCGAGCATTGTGGGTTTTGGAATGACGGGCGTTTTTATCTGGTGCTTACTACATGTTACTACTGTTGCGCTGTTATTAGGCAATTAATATCAGTTTTGGATTATGAATAACGACAAATTCTAAGTATTTGTTAGATGTGTAATTATGATAGTGTATTTAAGCTTTTGTAACGTTTCGATATGACGTAAAAACCTTCACGTGTTATAAAAAAATCGTACATTTATTATTGTCGTGTCTTATTATAGCTCCCGAATGACATAATAAACTTGACTTATAGAAGCGTGTACTCAATTGGTCGATTTCTTGGAATCCAGACATGACAGATATCCGAATGAGGGAGCTAGTCAAACAATGACTGAGTCACGGCTCCGGCATTCCAGTGTCACAAATCTTGCAAGACAAGTATTTGCTTCAAGCATTGTGGCCAATCGAGATATCTGGCTGTTTCTAATTTCTCGCAAAACTGGAAATCTTAGCTGGTTTTGAAGCTGTTGACCGGTTATAGTTATTAAAAATTAGATCACGCTTTTTAGGTAGCTTATTAAGATCATTTTCGATAAAAGATTTCGGCATTCTAAAGATGTGCAAATTGGGTGTCCAATTGCACTTTTAAGGCGGATTGTGTTTTTTTTATTTAGCAGCTGAGAGGTGTGTATAAGACGGCATAGTCTCGTAGACGGAATTGGCCACATTGACCTTATATGAGAAAGTAGTGGACCCGCCACAGCTTCACCCGCGGTATTTTCCATACAAACTTTATCACCCTTTTCACCCGTTAAGGGATAGAATTTCAAAAAATCCCTCCTTAGTGCACTTCTAGGGTACTCGAGGAATGTCTCGTCCAAATTTCAAACCTCTAGGACCATCCGTTTAGGCTGTGCGTTGTCCATAAGTGAGTCACGGTACTGTTTTATATATATTGAATGTGTAATGTTACACGTACTGTACTGATTAACGAGATCTTTCTGATCTCTGCGCTTGATTTGTTTAATCTTGCAAAGATATCTTTCCCATAATCTGTTAATCCTTTTCAAGCTTTTCGATCTGGATTTATCTTAAGTTTTTCGTCCAATTGCGCCTGCTTCCAGCCGTTCGCGCTATATTTAGCTAACAACGCGGTCTTGTCTCAGTATCCGCTTCCGTCCGCCATGTTGCTTCTTGTTCTCAGAAGGGATAAGGGTCAGCGTCCACCGTGTTATTGTTTCTACACTTCACGCTTGCCAGTTTATAGTTTCTTGTTAGCGAATTATTGATTTATATGTTGCTGAAACAGTGTAGTGATTGTGTGTTATTGTTCTTGAATATGTTAATTACTTGTCTATCTAAAATACAATAAGAATAGTCACTATGAGTTGACGCATATAGGAGACACTTCTACCGGCAGAGCCTGCAAACTGCTTGGTTAGGAAGGCAGTTACGGTTTCTGGTTACGAGGTGGTAAATTGTTTCGTCTGTTTTGATGATAGTTTGCACACAACTAATATTGCTTTGTGTTGTGTAAATGAAACTTAGCGCTCCAAGCTTACATCTATATATATAAAAATGAATTGCTGTTCGTTAGTCTCACTAAAACTCGAGAACGGCTGAACGGATTTATCTTATCTTAGTCTTGAAATGTTCGTGGAGGTCTAGGGAAGGTTTAAAAGTACATAGGTTACTTAAATTATTATTCTTCGCAGACGAAGTCGCGGGCACCAGCTAGTAATGAAATAAAACTAAACTTACTCTTTTCACACATTTGCAAAAGTAATGAATATGTTTTAGTAACTGATTAGTATTTATAGCACGCTGACCAATATTCAACAGCTACACGCCTATCTGTTGATGATGCAAGTGCTTCCATTTCCTTGACACAAGACAGGATCATCTGCAAATATTTTACATCTATTGTCTTGGTTATCTTTCTATCATGTTTTGTACCCCTATACATTGCATAGTCCTTGGATGTTTTGAAACTAACTTCATTCTCATCAACAAAGCTCTCAGTCTCGGGTACCACAGTGAATTTAGTCACAATCAATTAATTCATTCTCGTCGCGATAATATTAATTCAGCCTTGGAGCGTAGTCTCTTAATTATTACTAAGCCGTGCCCCATAATGTTTATAAAGTACTTTAGCGGCCTTAATCGGCAGCATGTGGGGTTAAATGTCTTTAATTTGAGAGTCATATTTTCTCATGGTAATGTAGGTTCAGTGAGCAATGGAGGCCTAGTTGCTTCATCATCATCATCATTTCAACCGAAAGACGTCCACTGCTGGACATCGGCCTCCCCAATGATCGCCAAAATGACCGATTCTGTGCTGCTCGGCTCGCATCCAAAGAATCTTCACCAGGTCCACCATGCTGTTGCTTAGAGTGTGGTAATGCGCTCGCAAGACAACTCCCGATGGTTTGCGCGGAGTTACTATTAAAATTGTTTAGTAAAGGTTCTTGTATTGCATTGAATAAGAAAAAAAAACTTCAATATCAGGGTATCTATTCAATATTGGTTTAAGTGATAAACAGATCGTCTCTATGGTAATGAAACATCGCTTTGTTTTCAATCTAAACTTTGCAAAGTTAGATGAAGTCCAAATTACATAGCAAATACTTAATAGAGGCTCAGGTCAAAAAGTATTCTGAATTTAGGAACAAGAAAATCTACGATATGTTTTATAATAGTTGTAGTTGTGTCCTGTCCTGTGCTTACCATGTGTGTTTGAGGTGTCCTTCGAAATATGTTGCACGCATTGTATTCTCTAAGAAAGATACAGATCATATTACAAATTATAGATCTGAAACCTGATACTTGTATTTACAATGCAAAGTGCGATTAGCCGTTATTAATTTCTCAAGCCATGTAAGGGCTGCGTAGGCGCATATAATGCACGTACTTCCTAATTGCAATCTACTGTGTTTGTTTGTTTGCATGTGGGCTGTTGCATTGGCCTGTAAAGCAGCTTGGATCTAGGCTGTCTAGATATGATATAATAATTTACAAATATCTAATGGAAAACGGCAGATCAAGGAGATATTATGGTTAGACGATCCGAAGAGATTTCATACAGGCTGGTAAGATCTTGCCAAAACTAGGTTCTTGTAGGAACAAGAGAAAGAACGAAATAAAAAATTAACGGCTCACAAATTGTATTAGTTTTACTAAGTCAAAAGTGGCGCTTAGACACTGACTTTTGCTCACATTATAACATTAACAGATGCATCTAACACAGGCTTCTGCGTTGTACTGTGTCAGAATATCCCGTACCTGCGCAAAGCACTGCCTTAATTGCACTGCCCTTTTCAAAACCACTGGATTAAACTAGTTGTGCGAAGGGTGGGCTCACTAGTACGCTGCCTTTCCTTCTTATATCTTCTTTTCTTTTTTGTGTAGGTATGTTACAATTATTTGTACCTACAGAGCATCTATTTTCTTAATGTCTCTCGGCAAACTTCGTCTTTAGTCAGTCGTCGGATTTCTATCAGTTACATTCGTTCCTAATCGGAAATGCGATGATTGCCGAGACATTAAGAAAATCGATGCACTGTATTTATTTATTTTGTCTTGTACTCTAGTTATGTAAGACAATTGTTACTAACCTGATATGGATCAAGGTTCAAAATAAAAAATTCCATTCTATTCTATAGCACATCCAGCATCCCTAATCCAATGCGTGGCCTGCATAACTTCACCTTCGCCAACTCATTAGCTATGCAAGTTAAGTGCATTTGTGTTTAGTAATGTGTTGTCGTTTATTATCCATATTTTCGTATGTATTATTGAGGCTCGCCACGGAAAGCCGGGTGGCATCCTCTTTGGCACCGTTCGATACAGCTTCTTATGATTTTTCTTTACGTTCCTTGTTATCTGTTTGTGTCAAATGTGTGTTGACTGAATGTCTTTTATTAATAATAATAATAATAATATTAAATACGATATTGTATGATGCTGTGACGTTGTTCTTGTCTACGAAACTGGTCTGGAGATCAGGACTCCAGGTTGAAAGCTTCCCTCGTTTGATCGGCTATACAACATTCGAATAACGTCAAGATGGCTCATTGCAGTGATGCAAAAACTGCATTGATAGAAATTTTGAACATTATTACTTAACGCTAGGAACGATCTTCAGAATAACTGTTGTTTCTTAAGGGAATGTTAGACATTTGGGCAATTTTAATTTAAAAATATTACAACATAAAGTAGATTAAAGTCTTGTAATACTAGTATAGCCGTCGACATCGACTAGCTTCAAATGATGGTGACATCGATTGACGTCAATCAATTGCTGTGGTGCAATCGTATTAATTAATTATCATCAATATATAATTATTTATACTTTTACCTTCAGTTTTCAGAATAGTTTTAAGTCTTAATATCGCAAAGATAAGATACCGCTCAAGGCAACACCTATAACGGAGTGCATGCGCACGTCATATGTCATTCGCTAATCTTAAACATGCGTTAGATCCTTATCGATAATAAGTAATGTTATTAAGTACCAGTGGCGAAGCGTCAAACATTTCCTAAGGGAAGCCGGAAGAATTAGAACCGTACGTGAGGGTCTGACATTTAGTTAGAGTAACATGAACTTCACTGACAGCTAGCCGTAGCTTTCTATCTTGGTAAAGCCGTTAGGAATCGGCTTGTAGGCAGGCTTCGCCACTGTTAAGTAAGGCATTCACGGTTATATCGATTTGAAAAAAAAAATGTCAGACGAAACAAAAACAAAATAAGTTTTTAAAGAATTTCTACCAGTTTCCTCCCGGTAAATCAGATGTGAATTTCTCATAAATATAAATATGATTCGTGTAAAAGGGGCCATATAATTTCCCTAAAAACTTCTAACACAAATCAGTTCGATAGAGAGTGCCCGTTTTATCAACGAATCAATATGTCGTATCAATATTCGCGATACGTTATCGATGACAACCCCTGAATGAGCACAGTGTACAAAAATACAATAGTGAAGCTTAGTTTAATCGGACGTAGGTTTAAAATCATTTTGATTTTAAACTTTATTAACGCAAGTCAAGATTCAATTTAGCGAAAGCTTTTTCGTCGACTTAAGTTGTTTTTACTTTTTACGGGCGGGTAACGTAACTACTCTTTGACCACAACATTAAGTTCACTTGGCAAACTTCCCTTGAAGTTTATATTTTTCTTAGGACCGTGGTACATGGTCTAATATTGATTGGGTTACAATTTGATCAACTTTTTTTCTGTGGTTTTTCTGTCAAAATATGTTATCAGGACACTCGTCATCCGTGTACGATTAGTTAGGTACTGCCCTTAATATTGACTTAGTGATTATAAATAACATAATAGGCATGTTTTTGTTATAAAAAGACATTTATTCCGGTCAAGTATAGGATGTTTGACATGACTGATGAATTACAATAAGAATATGTTTTTTTCTCCTTTGCTGCACTGGGAGTGAAGATATAGCATAGAATGCGTGCAGATGCTTATCATCCTGGCATGTCGTAAAAGTCGACGAAGGGACCGGTCCTCTCCAACATGGTGGACTATCTGTATGGGCGATTGGCTGATCACCTGTCACCATACGGTTCATCATACCATCTTAGAACTAATTAATCGAACGTGGCCACAAGTAGTCTTGTGGCTCTGCCCACCCCATTAGGGATTTCGGGCGTGATAATATGTATGTATGTATGTATATGTTTTTTTGGTCGAGGTGCAATGGTCGAGGCGGCACATATATGGCCCAATAACACCCCCCAATAATAATAAAATATGTTTTTTTACCAAATCACAAAATTACATAATGTAAAAAAAACTGAGTCGGTTAATAATGTAAGAAATAACAATATCAGAGCAAAACGTCTAACCACGAGATACAATCGTATTTGATTTAATTTTAATTTTAGTTTTAGTTCAGATTTGTACAAGATTTTTTTTTTTTTTTTTTAATTCTTCATTGCCAAAGGTTTACTGCTAAAGATAATAAAATATACCCAATCAGTAAAAATTACTCTTTCTACAATAAAGCCAGAGATCTGTTAATAAGTTATTAAACTTCATGTCCCCATAAAATCGGTTAATACGATCTCATTTAACCTATTTTAACTACTGGCTACTATAAACCCAAAGACAATAAACTTTCGCCCACATCGATTGAGACGTTACTCGCTAATCGACTCGATTTAATTCTTTAAAAACATTCGATTCTAGTACAAATAAACGATTCCGATGAATCTAGTTATTGTCCGTTTTATTGCGATCCGGCAATGCCGGTAATTATGCTAAATAAAGATTAACGAGAGAATTAAGGCTGATTGAAGTTTCTGTGGCCCCGCCACGTTTAAAAATTTATTTCGGTCGCGCGGTGCTGAAAAAAATAATTAAAGGTGTATTTATCGTTAAACTACTTTATTTATTCGAACAGCGTGGCATGTTTATTGTTTCATTATTTTAATTAAATTTGGAACGCTTTACACTGGCCAGTATCTTTACTGCAAACTGTCGAATTAATCCAAGCTGAACCATTCTTTATTCCAATGCAGTAGCTCTCTCTGAAGTTCACAGAAAAGTTGGTAAAACTATAACAACGAAAAGCCGTATGTATCCGTTAGGAAACGTATTGCTTATAATTTTTAAAATTGGAACCACAGATACAAATCGCTGCCATCGAATGAACTCTGCCTGCGGACGTGTTGGCGTAAAAAAAGTAAAAATAGTGTTTAGTAATAGACTGTGCAGTTTAATGGGGCGTTTTATTTTACGACCGCCGTTTTAAGGGTTCCGTGTAACTGGTTTTTTGTGCGATATTCGTTAACATGAGATAGTTAGTACACGAACACTGCTATAATTCAATACTTTATAACACATTTTTTTTGTAAAAATATGTCCTGTTTTTGTTTAATTAGCCTTAAGTTGGAAATAACCTTTAAAAAAAGCGGAACCCTCTTTGCGCCGACGCATTCATTACTAGAGCTAAAGCCGCATTTTGTTTTACGACGGCCATTTGATTTGGTCGATTAGCCCAGTTGAAAATCAACTTAATATTAATCATAGTAACTAAATGTAATTCATTCGACCATGACCATTCATCTACAACTTTTCTTACTTAATCAACATATTTCTATCATAATTATTATTTGAGCGTTATGATTATTTATTATAGATATAGATTTAAAAAGCAATTTTTTTCGTACACATTAATTAAACCCTGATTGAAATTATTCCTTCAAGTAGCTGGCAACATAGATTCAATGGAGCGTCTTTTGGTAGGTACAAGGATAACGCCAACACAATAGGAACAATGACAATTCAAACTTCGAATTCATATTTTGAATATAGAACTCTCGCGAACGCGTAACTGAACTAGAGTTATCGCTCATCCTTTGTTTATTTTTTGACGTTTCATTTAGAGAACAATAAAATTATGGGAAGTAGACCTGCCGTTCGTAGCTTTTGCAAGGTAGTGAGGGATCAAGTTATGGTGGCTCTTAAGACCATTAACCAAGAGCTGCGTTGCTTTAGGCTAGTCATGTCCTAAGTTTGCTTAAGATTAGGATTTTAAGACCATGAACGTGTTATAGGTAAATCAGAGAGGGAGTTGTTTGTGAATGTAGTAGTGCTGTGTTCGTTTAGAGTTCCATATTTAATTAACACACGCATACACTTATACTTTTCACTCACACAGGGAGTCGTGTCTGATTTACCAAACCTTTGAAGTTTTTGTTTGTTCAAAGATAAGATTATTTGTTTAAAATTATCTAGATTTAGAGTTTAGACCATGTAATATTTCTTCAAATTACTTTTTCATCACACTAGCTCGGAAAGGGTGTTATTTATTATATACGCAGGCGTATAGAGCGGGTCCGGCTGGGCTCGCGCGCCTGCTCCGGCGGTGATTGTTTTCTTATACAAGTAGCGCGCAACCGACGCGACATACAGTTTATTCTACCCACCTGATGGTAATTCACGATGTGTATTACTATTACGGACAGTAAGGGGATACCAAACTCGAGTCATTAAAAGCCCTCCGCCGTCGGCGTCGGACTTCTAACAGACTCTCGTTAGTTATCCCTTTCTTACAGCCCTAGATGCGCAATGTACTATTTACGATAGGATTGTAGTAATATGATGATAATGATGTATAATCTAAACAAATTTCTAATCAGTCGTTCAAAAAATAAATTATGACTTATTAAACTGAACCCTGTTCGATATTTGAATAGCCAATTTAAAAAAGTTAACTGAGATAACATACTATGGAGTGGGAATAGTTAAAATAATCATTTTTCAAACAGTGCCTCTTGTAATGTTGATAAATTAGTTTTGACCTCATTTATATTTCAACAATGTCAGCTTTATGATTCTTAATTTAGTAACCGGTATAGCAGAACCAAGAAAAAACGCACACGTCAAAGTTCTTATTTCGTTGTGAAAAGGTCTATAGTTACTTGAATTAAGCGCCATTTTTTTCGTGGTTTCTTTATACGCGTATTGCCGGCGACTCCATCTGGTGTCTTTATGACAAACTAAATGGATGGTTGTGGCATTTGTAGACGATAAATTCAAGTTTATAATTATTTTTGTGGTAATTTTTCGCGATATACGATCCAGTTATTCTTTTATAAACCTTTAATTAAGTTTTATGAATATGTGTGTGTTTTATGTATATTACTTAAATAAGGTTGGTTTTTGAAAACAATTTTAACGGAGAGAGCTCAAAGTTCAATTTGGATGAACTTTCTTGATGAGAAACGATCGAAGATTGATCGCACCCATCTATCTGTTTCATATGTATACCGTCAAAATACTTACATAACTATGTTAAAACGCTTTAAAAACTCACACTAGGTTTTTACTGCAGGTTTTTTTTGTTTACCTATAAAAAGAATAATAATTATAAATAATAAATAAATATAAACCTATATTTTGTCTGTAAATGATATATCTTAATATAATGTCATAAAATTATGTTCTGCAGCTCCTACAATTTGAAATATTCCAAAACGCATTTACATACAAACAGATAGACATGCCTCCGTCAAACAGGCAAGTGTGGATGTGTACCAAGCTTAGCATTCAAATATGTAAAAAAAACTGTATGAGTATGACTCATATATTTTGCGACCGGGCGACTTAAAAAAATAACGTCTTAAAATACCCCAACTTCAAATGCATTACAAATAATCTTAAAAACATCGATAAAATTTAATCTAAATCGAAACCTTAAGAATTCCGTATCGAATAATTAACAATACTTTATTCGGACGCTGTAATCTCATAAACATACGAGATATAACGAGATTTTATTATAAAAACCGAGAATAAACCGATACACGTAACACCTGCTCCATCAAACACGAACGATGATTATGTTAATGTTCCTAAAATTTTACTCTCAGCTTTCAACGAAATATCAACCTTAACACTATTGTTACTAAAGCTCTTTTCGAAAGCGCTTGCGAGATGTAAAGGTATACAAAAAACCTGAAGCGTGTCGAAACGAATGAGGTTTCGAACGGGCGCCAATTAAACAAAATGGACGCTTATTCCGTCTCCCATAAATCGATATCACGCTATACAACGAGTTACAGTTACGCCCTTTAAAGGATTCGTCCCGTATACCGTAAAAAGATCTTGTATACACAATAACAGACCTTGTTATGAAAGCTGAAAGTGTCAGAATTACGTAACTTCGGGAGCGACTGTTACGCCCTGTTAGAACGCCCTTCGCTAACGAGATCGACAGAGATGAATGGATGCAGTTTTTACATGCGCGAGCGGGTAGGAAAATAAACAGAACTCTTGAAAAACACTTGTGAGATAACAAAGGCTGGCTTCCACGAAGACGTCCAATAATTTGTCTTTTTAATTTTACGGCGACTGCCTTGGCTTTTAAAATATAGTTTTTTTTTCTCGACCTCGGCCAGTCCATTAGGTCGAGAGGCTGTATTCGGGAACTCATTACTCCTACCATGCCACATGAAATTTCTTTTATGACTTATTGTTTCTGTACGCCCTTGACTCGGCGACGATAAACTGCTCCTCGCATGCAAACCTAAAAACACAGTTTTTATTCCTTCGCACCAATTCGAAGAAAAGTGTTAAAAAGTATCCACCAACAAAAAAAAAACAACAGGTCAGAAATCGGGTCCTAATAATAAGAATAATGTGAAATAAAACCTGAATGAAATAAAACGGACATAAAATACTTCGAAACCTGTTCTGGTCTTGCATCGGTTTAGTTGTAAAAAGCCCATTCCAAATAATATTACCCATTACACCCCCGAGAATCGGTGTTCGGCCAATCGGCGGGAGAATTGGAACTCAAGTTCGAATTTCAAACACAATTTCTTACTTAAATTAATTCGAAACATGATTATAAACCTTTTTTTAAGTACCAACACGGAGTAAAAAAGATAAGAGAATGGCTCTGGCATTATACACTAATTTCATGCTCTAAACTAAATGCAATTACAGAAGCTTAAGCAAATTGCATTGACAGCCAAAAAGATGCACTCCGTTCCCACAACGATTTCGTATTTCGGGGTGATTATTTTTATAAGTGGGCAACCCCACGCCGGAACCCGCTAATGAGCGATTAGTGTTGCCAGTTACGGATAATACTTTACTAATAGTTGGGGTGTTATGACGCGATTCGGGGGTTACAATGGGGTGATTTTTTAAGGGTTAAGCGTAGTCATAAATGTTTGACAGGAATATTGGGGGCATCAGACATTGTAATAAAACCCGGCCATGATACGTCTGTTACTTAAGCTATGGGGTTTTTAATCGCTTTATAATATATAAAAAATACTTTGACCCATTTATTGAGTAAGTACCTATAAAAAAATGTTTTTGTTTTTAAAAGTACCTATCTGTAACACAACCCTTTGAGTGTCTGATATATGATCTGTAACACGTTTTTTTTTAAATTGTTCAATCAAAATAAGAAAAACATTAAGTTTCAAATTATGCTCCCATATGGGGAGTTGTTCTTATGATATAAATGGTTTTTATTTTAACACACCGATATTATAATATAAATGCGACGTACAGTCCTTCAAGGACGCTACGGTTGAAGGACTGTACGGATTTGGATGAGATTTTAAACGGAGATAGCTTACACCCGGATTAATATGTAGGTAGGTTTTATCCCGGAAAGTTATAAAGTTCCCGAAGGAATGAATACAACATACATTGCCTACCATTAGTAACGACTAGCTGTACCCGTGATTTCGCGTGCGATCGGGATCAAAAGTATTCTATGTGTTAATTCGGGGTTTATGCTATTTCCATTTCAAATTACATCCAAATCCGTCCAGCAGGAGGAGTAATAAACACACTACCACATACCCTCACAAACTTTCCCATATATAATATTAGTGTGATTGAACCTATCTTACATACATACATATATCACGCCTGTTTCCCAAAGGGGTAGGCAGAGACCACGGATTTCCACCTGCTACGATCCTGACACACACCTTTCGCGTCTACTCTTATTAAGTTCTTCATGCACGCTCGCCGGTTTAGGGTACTCTTGGCGTGGCCTTTCTTAGGAACGTCGATCTGGTTTTGGTACGTTCGCCGAGGCCTTCCCCTTCCAACCTTGCACATTCGCCTTATAAATCTGCTTCGTTAGTCTTCTTTCGTTCATCCTCTCCACATGTCCAAACCCTAAACATACCTTTCTCAATTCTCATTCTCCGGATTATTCCCATGTCTCCAGATTCCCAATGCTACAGATTTCCAATATTACAGGTTCTCATGTCTACAGATTCCCAACTCAACAGATTCACTTGTCTACAGATTTTCATTACTACAGATTTCCAATATAACAGATTCACATGTCTACAGATTCCCAAATTTTAAAGATTTCCTTAGCTATTACAGATTCCCGTGTTACATTTGTAAGTTATGTCATCTAGTGACATGTCCGATTATTCCCATGTCTACAGATTCTCAAAACTACAAATTTCCAATATAACGCGGTTGAGTTGAGTTGGGAATCTGTATAAATGGGATTTTTTTGAGTTGGGACTGTGTTGAGTTGGGAATCTGTAGAAATGGGAATCTGTTGTTTGGGAATCTTTTGAGTTGGGAATCTGTGGATTTGGGAATCTGTAGAATTGGGAACAAACCAAACTTCTTGCACACCCACACCACATCGTTCCCTTATCACGCTATTCCTTATCCTGTCACTCATCAAGCAACCTTTTCTGATCAGATCGATTTTGTCTCGTACTTTCCAAATACTTATCTATAGATATAAATTTAAAGCCCTCCGTCCACCCAAAGTGTCCCTAACTAGGTAACTTAAATATCTAACCTCGTATTTCACATCCAATTTCTTTTTTTTAATCCTGCTCGCTCAGCTCCCTATTGTGTGGGGCTTAATATTGTATAACTGGATTCGCAGACCACCCACGTTTTGAGGCTATTAAGTATGAGGGAAATGTAAATCCACCACAGATATCGAGGAGGGAAAAAAATGACAACATTTTACGGTGCTGGCCGAAAACACGACGAGCGACGTGTTAAAAAAAATTAAATGTTCCTAATTCAAAATTAAAATTAAATGGAATTGTGGCTTAGTGCAGACTTCAGGAGGGACGTGCCCAGTACCGTATACAGGCTGATTAGAATTGTATTATATAGTATGTACCTATTACTTTATGGACGTACAATAGTAATGTACCTATCGCTGTGTCGGCTGACAAAATGTGATGAATAAGGAATGCACCTTATTTACTGCACGAAATAAGGCGCTTACAAAATCTTTAAAAATGCTAGAAAACTCGTTTTAAACGTTTTTAGCTCGAAAAACATTATATACATCCGAGCATGTTAGAAACGATGTCAATGTCATCACTTCGAAAAAAACCACGATTAACAAATCTTATAATACCAGGAAATAATGCCTCATCATAACCTAATATAAAACAATCAAAAGGGAGGTCTAACAAGTTAGCGACGCACAGACAGACGAGCTAACAAGTCGAGCTAACTGGAAAATAAAAGCTATGCGTGATGCACACAACGCCCGCGGCGGTGCGCCTGCGCAAGTAGCGTTAGCAGGAAAATGTTTTTGAAATCCCATTTTTGTATTTGTGTAAACGGTTTGTGACATATTTTTAGTTATTTATGCATTTAAATTGCTTGTATTATTATATATTCGTGTTAGAACTCATTTATTGCATCATTTCATTTGCTTAATTTGGAGTCTACGACACAGAAATTGTCAATTGATATGGTACATTTTGAATCAAAACCTTTAGAATTCATAGTTCTTGCCTAAATAACAGTTTGCGATGACTAACAATAAAAAAGTTGTTTAATTTTAAGTCAAATATTGTGATTGATATGTATAATATGAGTGTCTAATTTGTCTAACAGCTCCTCTGTTAATAAATTAACACTATCAAAAACCAGTAGTGATTAATAAATGTGTAAACTGTTTAAGATTAAGACAGTCTTAACAAAAATAAATAGCCCTAACCTTTTCCTGCACACCGTACCCCAAAAATCCTCGTGAAGAAGGCGTTGTTTGATCAGCTCGCGTGTGGCCAACACCGGTAGCGGGTAAACAGCGCTGTTGACCGTACTTGTTTGGCGATCGAATTTCCAAGCCCCAGCGCCCAGAGGTGAGGTGAATGCTGCCATGTGATTCTATAACCAGTCTACACTGGGCCCGCGTAGGGACTACCGCTGAGACAGTCTCACTATGAGAGGAGGCCTATGCCTAACAGTGAGACTCATATGCTGGTAATATGTGTGAGTGTGTGTGTGTGTGTGTATGTGTCGGTTGTCAATTAAAATACCGATCTGCCAAAAAAATTGTCATTTCATCTAAATTTAATTTCGCAGATCGGCAGTTCCCGCCAAGGCCGTTAGCTTGTTAGCATTGTTATGTTTCAAATCTAACCTTACTTGCCTAATAGATATGTATAATATAATATTGATAAGCACATGCTTCAACAGAAAATAGCTTCCTACTAAATGAAAATTCGACCAAATGTTACATTCGACCGGCTGGCCCTGGCAAACTGGCCCCCAATTCTCGGTGCATTCGAGATACAACGTCAGTGCATACAGTCGTTTGACATAACTGTATGAATCTGACGTTTAATCTTGCAATCGACATTGTCTCGAATTCACAAGAATTGGGGGCCCCGCACATTTCTCTAATGTCCACAGCGCTGAGCTCGGCGACGAACTAGCCTTGGCATAGAACAGGTTTCAGTACTGCCACTATAAAGGCTAAAATTCCGTTTCTTTTAATTTCATATTAAACATTATACAGCATTACATCTTCCAAGTCACCCTGTATGTATATTTAACCACGAAATGTTGAAGAGTTGATAAGAAATAGACACGGCCAATGACAAGTAACCACATTTTTACATAATTCAAAAACAGCGTAGAACCAATTATTTACATTGGGTATTAAGTATTTGAAGAACCGTTAAAAATACTAATATTTAAAAGAACAAATATTTTTTAAGTATTCTCCTAAAACCAATTACAACGCCCCAACTTAAACAATACTCATTTTTCTCACAATCTATTTATTTCGCGCCCCACTGAACAATAACCATGAAAAACCAATGGAAAATAATTCCAACCATTCTCTTACGAAACCGTACAGATCAAAGGAAACCTTTTAAATTTCACCAAAACAAACGCGTCCAGGAAAACAAATAATGTTTTGTTAGGCTGGAGTACACTTGTTGATATGTTATAGTTATAATTATAGGAACATAACGTTATATTTGAAAGGAAAAAAAAGAGAACATGTAGTGGCTGTGAAGCCAACGCTGGTCTTACTTTGGTTTTATTGTGCTTCCTTAAACGTAATAACCATTTATTTCAGACATTAGTGGCACATACATATGTATGTATGTATGTATGTATGTAAAACTCTTTATTGTACATCAAAAACACCTTAAAAATTACAAAAACAAAAATATATATCAATACAAAGGCGAACTTATCTTAGTTAATGATGAAAGAAGACATAGAAAAACTGAATACTATGTACACAAACGTGATAAAAACTATGTGTGCACAAAATAAATAAATACTTGGAAAGATACAAAAGCCACACACACACAGTAATACAGTAACAGATACATAATATAGAAATAAATAAAACCATAAGAGACAGTATCTAATTAGGACTCCTGTCCAAGCCAAATTTTCTTTAGTGTTTCCCTCAGCGAAGCAACAGACTGGGACTCCCTTACTGCCAGTGGTAACTCATAAGTTACTGACTAACATATTAAAAATAACTTAAAAGCGATTCGTAGGTGACGCTAAGCTAAACGAAGTTCATAGCGCATCCAAGGCTCCGAACTTTTTAGCTACCTGTATGACATGTGAAATAAAGTAACATTTATTCACTAACACAGAACACACAGACACATAAATATAAATAAAAAACAATAATAAACAAAATGGTGGCGTGTCTTCGCGGCTGTGATGGGATTTTCAGCCAGCACCGTCTGTGACTCACGGAGGGCTATCCAAATACACTACATGCTAATAATTATTTATTTACTACTAATTAGATGGATTGATCATACATATATACTTAATATTGTATGTATACTGTGTTTTAAAAGCTGTCTGCTTTCGAGTTATTATTGAAAACATCTTGTAAACATAGTTTATATCTAAAGTAAATCCAGAGTACAATATAAAGATAAGCTTTTTATTTATAAACGTTCCACTGCTGTGACCTGTTTGTTACTTGCATATAATTATTAATTATTTCTGCGCTCCAAATATAATGAAATTTTAGAGTGTGAACCTACGACTTTTCATAGAAAAGCTGATAACGATTTTCACCCCTTAGATGATAACCGATGTTCACAAAGTTTTGGTTATTTCATACAAAACCAATTTAAGCGATTATTTGACATTTTTTATCAATATTCAAAAAACGTGTAGATCTAGATTTTTTCGAACTGAAAACCTATAAAAAAATTATCAAAATCGGTTAACACGGAAATCGTTATCGCCTTTTGTATGAAAAGGGTGATTTTTGCCGTTGATTCACAGTTCACATTGCATAAATGCAGCATTACTTAGAAAACTTAGTTTATCGCCTATAGTGTGACAGCACCCCACATATCTTTGTACAAAAACAACACAACCTTCGTTAGAACGCATGACTGGCATTTTCATACAAACTGGATGGTATTCAATGAATTTCATTTGTATGCTCCTTTTAAGTTCAGAACCTCTCAAGAATCTAGGCATAAGGTATGACTATTAATTATTAAAATGTCTCTGACTCATCATGGACCTGTTAACGTCCCACTGGTGGGCAGTGGGCATATGCCATAGTTAGCGGGACCGGGCACTAGTCCCCACGCAGCCCAGAACGGATAGGGAACTATTGTTGACGACGCGGTTAGCCTAGTTCGGAGAATGACTCTGCCTCCGAAGCAAGCGTCCCGGGTTCGATCCCCGGTAAGGGCAAATATTTCTGTGATGAGCACGAATGTTTGTTCCTGAGTCTTGAATGTTTCTTATGTATTAACTATTTATTTCTCTATATAAGTATGTATATCGTCGTCTAGTACCCATAACACAAGCCTTTAGAGCTTACTTTGGGACTAGATCGATTTGTGTAAAGATTGTCCCCTGATTTATTATTATTATTATTAAAATGTCTGTCTGTGCGATAGAATTATTAAACTGTCACTGACTAGTGACTACCCCAGTCAATAGTCATGAGTATTGTGAAGTAAAAAAGTCGGGTATTAAAAAATAAAAAGCTTTTCAAGGGTTGCCACAAGTGGAACCATTGGAGAGCTGTTTGTGGAATTACTTAATTCTACCCCCGAATGGGCACTTACCCCCAATTTGTGCCACTTGTAACGAAGCGGGGTTCTGTAATGTAACTGTTTTGGGTTGTTGACAGGTTTTAACAGCTTTTTTTTATTATAATTATATACCTAACAAGACAGCAAAATGTTACTGAATTAAATATCTACATAAATATAATAAAAAAGCAATAGCTACTTTTTTCTACGAAGTAAATGAGTCAGACGTTTTTAGGGTCCTCAATATATATTTTTCGTCCTTTTGGTTTCGTTATCACCCGGATATTTTCATATTTATCTACCCCCGAACCAATAATATAACACCAACCTGTCCGAAAC
Organism: Tortricodes alternella; assembly: GCA_947859335.1. NCBI lineage: Eukaryota > Metazoa > Arthropoda > Insecta > Lepidoptera > Tortricidae > Tortricodes > Tortricodes alternella. The sequence continues at coordinate 6,388,790 of OX401973.1, read as the reverse complement.
CGCAGGAATCTATGTAAATTAAAAAAAAAACTTTACAAACAGGATGCTCACAAATGACCGTCCGTGTTTGCCAAGTCCTGCCATAGAACACGTCCGGGCGAATTTCAATAAACCGAAACGACGATAATTTACAGTTATTATCCTCGCTGACCCCGCAAAACACCCACCGTACCGACTCGGGCGCTGTCACAAAAAAACACCAAAAAACATCTGGCATGACGAGAAAAAACTCATAAACCACAAAGAAATCTCAACCTTAACACGTAATCTTTACAGTTCTAATTTGATCGACGGAAGAAGCATCTCGAGCGCGTCCGATACGAAAAAGGAGCTTTATTTCAGAAGTGAGAAAGCCTAAAGTGAATTATGGTAATGAATTCTATTTCTTCCCGATCCAAGTTCAAACTTAACACAACGGCGGAAGGTTGAAATTGGTATGTAATTTTTGTTATTTTTTGAAAAAAGGAACGATCTTGTTTGGCGGGCGTACCTGCGCGGGCGCAGACGAGCCTGTATTTATGGCGCCTGCTTTCGGATACCGAAGCCACGTGGTGTAAGGTTTCGGTTAAAACCTTGTTAGATTAACCGTTTGCGCCAATCTTCCAATTTAGCTGCGGATGAAAGGAAATTCTGATTAAGGATGTCTTACTCGGTTACTTTAGTTTTTGGATTCGGGTAATGTTACCTCATTCGTAATGCATAATATGTATTATCTCAATGACCTTCAATTTTGTGTTTTAATGAGACCAAACTTTATTGTAATAAATGTCAAATTAAATTTCTTTTACAGGCCTTCGCACTTCAGATTCCCTAATCAATCGCCTGTATTAACCAAATCTATACGCCTTTTGAATATTGGGAACGACAATTAATGGCCTATTCGAGAGCAGCTACCGCAAAACTGACATTAAAAATCAGAAATAACTTTCAACACTAAAAAAGCTGAGTAAAAGCCTTTGTAAGTTTCTTTCAAAGGTAAAGCTTTGTCTCATATTATAATGTCTAACACCAAATATAAATATAGCACGCTGCTATTAAAATAACATGTTCTGACAAGTCACACTCATGTCCCATAACAACTAACATGTCCACATTTCATTAACCAACAAACGTGAAGACCGCCCAAGGTTTTTTTCTGCCTCATTAATAAAACCAATATAGTCCAGGTTTCTAAGAATATGCAAAAAAGGCGAAATTCGGGCGTTTCGAGATGATTAATAACTTGTCTATGGCTGACCAGTCTGTCTCTTTTTGTCGCTGTGGGCGTGAGCGAGAGAATTATGATTGAGTGCATTGGTCTTTTGGGCCAATTCCTAGTAACTTATTGCCTTAATTGCCTGTTAGTTTGCAATAAATAATGTATTGGAATATCGAATATCGGTTTGGCTGCGAGAGGAAGTTTGAAACTAAAAAAACCGGCCATGTGCGAGTCTGACTCGCGCACGAAGGGTTTCGTACCATTATCTATAAAAACGGCAAAGCCGGAGCCCCCTTAAATATTTATCAATTCTGTTTTTTAGTATTTGTTGTTATAGCGGCAACAGAAATACATCATCTGTGAAAATTTCAACTGTCTATGTATCACGGTTCATGAGATACAGACTGGTGACAGACGGACAGGCGGACAGCGGAGTCTTGGTAATAGGGTCCCGTTTTACTCAATAAATACGGAACCCTAAAAATCGGTCAAGAGCACGTCGGACTCTCAGTGTAGGGTTCCGTAGCCGTTACAACTTGGAACACCGTAACTATCAGCTAGTTTTCTATTCAAAGTTATTTTAAATGATTTTTAGTAGGTATAAACAAGTTAATTGCCTATATATAACTCATGAACCAATGGAACCACTTAGTCATGGTAGTTTTCCTTTAAACTTCGTTAGATAAGCGTTCATTTTTAAAAAGATTTCAGAATTTAGCGAATTTACTTTTTTGGCTGTAAATGAACAGAAATGACACCGTTAGAGCTCAATATTTTCCAAACTGCCCTCTTAATCTACAAACTTGGTCATAACATACTCATAATCGTTTTTATAGTTCTAAAAGCAGTAGAAGAAAAAAAATTACAGCTAGCTAGCTAGAGAGCTAGCGTCAAAAAATCTGTCAATACGCCCTTACAAGGGTCGATTTAAAAAAAAAAGTAGTATATGTCCTTTCCCATGGCTCCATCTTCACACCAAATTTCATCATAATCGGGTCAGCGGTTTAGCCTTGAAAACGTAACAGACAGACGGAAAGAGTTACTTTCGCATTTCTAATATTATAATGGATTAAATAAATCTTGGGATGTTTACGGGGTAAGTACTAGGAATATATAAATGCTAGGAATTATCCCAAAGTCATAGTCAAACTATCTTTATTCAATTTAGGCTTTTACAAGCTCTTATGAAGGTCAAGTAATGAATCTACCACCGGTTCGGCAAAAAAACCCTCTACTGAGAAGAGCCGGCAAGAAACTCGGTGAGGTATCATTTTTTCAAATCAGTACACATATAAGTCACCAATGATGTCTACAGTTTTATACAAATCTAAGTATATACCACAGCAGGTACGCTCATCGAGACCCAGGGATCGCCGGTGCAGGTCAGGATTTAACCCCAAACGTCCCTGTCCATGACGTAGTCTTTTACTGTGTAATATGCCCTAGAAATAAGAATTCGTTTTACAGTAGATTTGAACTAATGAATGTACATGTATTGATCCTCCAGTTAAAACATATTTTGAATAAAAAAAGCTCTCCAAATCTCTCTTGCAAAAACTTTTAAAAGCCAGCTACATGAGGTCATGCTCAAATATTATGCTTCAAAGATAACGGTGACAGCTGATAAGCCTTGCACAGATTGCCTTTGCTATCCAAAGCGAAATGATAAAGTGCGCTTTAAAGTGCACGACGATAACTCTTATTTTAAACGGTTAAAAGCTATTTTGCAACAGCTTAGGAAATGATTTTACAGATGAGTTGTAGGTTTTTTATGGTCAAGTTTTGCGTTTTGAAAAGTATTGAGTATGTTATAGGGTTATTAAATCGTGATATTATATAAAATAACAGCTTTTGCTAGAGTTAAGTACCTAATATTATTTTTTATTATTGTGTGTCTTTGTGAAGTGAATAAATGTCTTTTCTTTCTTTCTTCTTTTCTTTCTAATAAAAGGGAATTAGTATTAATTAAAATCTAATCTACCTCTTTTTCTAACACATATTTATGATGTTTTTTATGATAAATACTAAAGTCCACTTGGATATGACGCTGTTTGTATGCGAAGCTGAGACATAGGTCGCTATGACTAACATAATCATAATAATGTATTGTTCGAAGTAATGTAGTAGTACACTTATTTAGAATAATAACGCAATAGAAACCACAAAATTGGAGCCATTTATGGCTCCAAACGCCGGGACGCTCCGTAGTGTCAAATGTCAAAGCGCACCAGTTTATTGCTTCACTTTTGTTAGGGCGGTTGTATGCAAATATCCTTCTATGGTGGTACAGGATGTTAATATTGAAATGGACATAAGTACATTAAATCACCGTAAAGGTTCTAAGACTAAATTAATATTTATCTACACCCATATCATAAAACCTCCATTGGTTAATCAAAAACCGTAGGAAATGACCACCATTTTGACAACCAATTAGGAAAAACCAGTGCTGCGATAAAGAAATAACATGACTCCTTTATCGTTTTTAGTAAAGAAATGAGATTAAATTTGGAACAGCTGTCAAAACTCAAGTGGGTCTCTATTCTAGTATCCATAGATATTAAAACAGTTATTGATACGAAACGTCAATTCAGTATGTTTTTTTAATATAAACTGCACAATATTTGATCTCGAGTGACGTTTGTCTACGATTTAAAAAAAAATGGTCTTGACGGAGGATCGCCATGTTGGTGTTTTGCTGAACGAAAGTAGAATTGTTGTTGAATTGAATAGAAAAAGTTGTTTGTAATTTACATTTTAGTTGAAAATATGAATAGTAAGTAGTCTTCTCGGAGTGTGTGTGATGGAAAATGCGCCGGATATCGGAAATATGCAGCCACGATTGCAACAAATAACTTGTTGCCAGAAAATATTGTTTCTGAACCCATCATGGAGGATTTATAATATGTGTGTAGATAAAGTTATGTATGCAACTCTGCATAATTTGGCCTTAAAACACACGTGCGATCTTATTATGAAACTCGCCTATCGGCTCGTTTCATGAAAACCACACTAGTGTTTTAAGGCCTATCATTATGCAACCGTTGCATAAACTACTATTTTATTATTATTATTATTGTGTAATTAAGTTACCTTTTCACCTACGCTACGCTATAACACCTTTAACCAAACCAATATCCAAACAAACTAAGTAAACTCCAACAAATCAGTTAGAAATTCCGATCAAACGTCAACAGCAATCAGCCTTAACGAGATAGCTTTAACTTAACTGCGAGTTAGAACAGGACAGGTATAGTTCTGTCGGTGTTGCTAATGACGGGTGGGGATCTAATTGGTCGCGAACAAACGACGTGATAATACCTACCGTCTTATACGTTACAATATAGACGTGCTAATAAAGTTAATGTGTATCCAGCAAGCGGTTGTGAACACGCAAAGCGTTAACTGAACCGTGTTAAAGAATTGCAATTTAATTGTAAGTCCTGGAACGCTTTCGTTTAACGTGTTACTTTCCAAATGTAATACGAAAACAGAAAAGTGTACATTACCGCCTAAAGTTTTTTGGCGAGTTTTTTATCTTATAATAAGCAAAATTGGCCAAATAATACAGCATTATTCTGGTCATTTCCGATTGAATACCTACCAGTGGCGCAGCCTGCCTACAAGCCGATTCATCGATGCGATGTCAGTGAAGTCCATGTTACTCTAACTAAATGACAAATTCGCACGTACGGTTCTAATGCTTCCGGCTTCTCTTAGGATATATTTGACGCTTCGCCACTGATACCTACATTTGCAGTCTTGTGATACACAGTTTTTGTATTATAACGTGGCTTAGACGCTTTAAGCTAAATCCTAGTCATCATCTGACTTGAGAATTGAGACATGTCTACTGGGCTGACTGGCAGTCATTTTGATTACAGCCGCCAAAGTAAATCATGATGGTCTACCAGTGCCATCTGTGAACTATTCACTATTTAAGTTATCAGTAAAATAAGATGAAAATGCCGAAAACAACTACTTTATATTTATCCGAGTGACGCATTCCAGTTTACTTACAGGTCTGTCCAAACGTCATTAGTTATCAAACATTATGTTTCTTCACAATATCACAAAAGTGCAATAATAATATTGCCAACAACTTTCCTGTACCGACCGAAAATTTAAGGTTAAGGAAATACTTCCAAGAAACAAATTAGCCCTTGTTTGCAATAAATTTCGAAATTACACATTACAACAACGGGCTCCAAACTGAAACACAATATACGTACGTAATTTGTTATTTAAAGAAAGACACGATCATGACATGACACAGAAATCTGTCAAAAGCAACCATTGCTGTCGCTTAATGAGTTTCAGTAATACCTGTGACAGTGATTAACGTTATCTTCATTTGCGTCCCAGAAACCAGATACCGATACAGAAATTTGACCAATTAACATTCATGATAAACAGCACTTTGGGCTTTAATTTCATAACAAGAAATAGCTTGAGTTATTGCGGTGTCAGAGTCAGTTCTTGCCTTAACCGTATTATAGCCTTATAGGGATAAAACAGGTTCTTGCGAGCCATTATTGCCGTCGTTTCTCGTTTTTTGGCAATACTTGACATCTTAACATGATAATAGCATCGTCTGAAATGCTCAACTGTTTTTGAGAAACACGTGAAATTTAAAATGATGTCGGGAAAAGAGGAATAAAAGCCGGACAAGTGCGAGTTGAACTCGCGTGGAGAGGGTTCCGTTCCGTACATGATTATCCAAAATTTCCTATGTTACTTTAAATACCATAGACTTATCATAGGTTTTCCTGTAATCTATAGGTAAATAACTATTTTCTGTATTTTTTAAATTTTTAGGCCTAGCGGAAATAAAGGGGGGACTAGTCAATTTTCGCCTATTTTCCTAAATAACTTGTCTTTAAATTAAAAAAAAAAAATATATACTTATGCTCCTCACAATAAGCCCTTTTATCTGATAGGTCACACGATACATTTGCAATTTTTTTTTATAATTGTGGACCCCATGTTTAAAATACATTTATTTATGTTACGCGTCCGTATTGCGGTCACCAACTTACATGCATACGAAATTTTAACTCAATCGGTCCAGTAGTTTCGGAGCAAATTGGCTGTGACAGACGGACAGACAGCAGACAGACAGACACACGAGTGATCCTTATAGGATTCCGTTTTTTCCTTTTGAGGTACGGAACCCTAAAAATGTTTCTTTCTAAGTATGTTCCCTCGTGCCACTTCGTTTGTTAGTTTTACTTGAAGCACCATTTACTTTTAGGTATACAATAGCCCTATTGTATTGAATGACTTTTCTTTTACTGTATAACAATCCTAAAAAACTTAGAATTTATAACTAATGTTATTATATAGTTTAACGTGCTCTTAAGACAATTATTAGGTCATTACAAATTACAAACACTTTAAAAAGTGTGTGCTACTACCCACTTTTAATATTAAATACTTTAAATAATAAATTAACTAACTACCTACCTGATTAATAAATATAATTGCCGACCTTGCTGCCGACTAACCTTCTCATATATATTTTTTAAATATATGTACTGTCAGAGAAATAAATATCTCAAACCATGTATGCTAAAGTATGTGTAAGAAATCCCAGCGTGGATAGGCCTTCCACAAGATGGATCGATGACCTGGTCAAGGTATACGGATGCCGATGGACACACGGGCGTACGACCGTTCGTAGTGGAGTATTTTTGGGAGACACAGAGACAGCAGCGTCTTCGGGTTGACGATGAAGGATGAGTTTTTTTCAGCATTCCTTTTCTTTCTTACTTACGTAATACATTATTAAATTTCTCGTCTTCTGCCCCTTTCAGTATTTTCACGAATTTTGTAAAACTCTTGAAAAAATCTAGCACCCAGTGAATTGAAGAATCGATGTCAACACGATAACACTATCTTATCTGCTTCCGAAGACATATAAATCAAACCTGTTCCCGTTGTCAAGATATTAAACACACATCATGTTAACAAGAGGTTATCTCTGTCGATGGTTAAATCGGAGTTCATTCAAACTGTTTGTTTAGAATTGAACGTTTCCGGAATTATAGGGACTGTGTTCTGTAATAGTAGTTTATGCAACGGTTGCATAATGATAGGCCTTAAAACACTAGTGCGGTTTTCATGAAACGAGCTTTAGCGAGTTTCATAATAAGATCGCACGTGTGTTTTAAGGCCAAATTATGCAGAGTTGCATACATAACTTTATGTACACACTTATTATAAATCCTCCATGATGTGTTCAGAAACAATATTTTCTGGCAACAAGTTAGTTGTTGCAATCGTGGCTGCATATTTCCGATATCCGGCGCATTTTCACATCACACACACTCCGAGAAGACTACTATTCATATTTTCAACTAAAATGTAAATTACAAACAACTTTTTCTATTCAATTCAACAACAATTCTACTTTCGTTCAGCAAAACACCAACATAATGGCGGCAATTCGATCCTCCGTCAAGACCATTTTTTTTAAAATCATAGACAAACGAATGAAGTCTCTATTCTCATGTCACTCGAGATCAAATGTTGTGCAGTTTATATTAAAAAAACATACTGAATTGACGTTTCGTATCAATAACTGTTTTAATAGATATTAAAACAGTTATTGATACGAAACGTCAATACTAGATATTAGGATATATATTAGGATACTACTACTACTACTAGATATATATTAGGATATTAGGATACTAGAATAGAGACCCACTTGAGTTTTGACAGCTGTTCTAAATTTAATCTCATTTCGATACTAAAATCGATACTGTAATAACATTGCAGCACTGGTTTTACCTAATTGGTTGTCATAATGGTGGTCATTTCCTACGGTTTTTGATTACACTATGGAGGTTTTATGATATGGGTGTAGATAAAATATATTTCATACCCTTTGGAACCTAATACCCATCTGGCATCATTATCAGTTCTTTTTCACCATGATCAATGAAAAGGACTCTTCAAGACAATTCTAAAGTGGTCAAACTCGTTAGGTTTGCTAAAATCCATTGGAGGGTTCTGTTAGCCACTCGGCGGCTCATCAGCTCGATTGTTTAATAAATGGTAGTTTAATCAGATCGATAAATCAATAAGACCACCAGCAAGGCCCTTACATGCAAGACACAAAGATAAGTTAAACCCGTTTATCTCTATACCTCTTTCGTCGGCACTAGTGTGAGTGAGACGCACTTAGAGATATGACGGTTTAACTCATTCTATTGTCCTGCATGTTAGAGCCGCAGAAACGTGGAGCGACATTCTAAAAACTGAGTTCGTAGTCTAGTTATATAAGAAATCTCTAATGGGTGGGCAGACCCACAAGACTACTTGTGGCCACGTTCGATTAATTAGTCCTAAGATGGTATAATGAACCGTATGGTGACAGGTGATCAGCCCATCGCCCATACAGCTATAGGTACGTAAATATCGTACCTATAGCTATATAACTAGACTGTTGAATTTTTCTGATTCATTCAACATAACGATTACCCTAAATTTTTATTCATTCTGGTCAAATAGTCCAGTTTACATCTCATATAATACATTATTCAAAAGTTATAACATTGTCGCGTGGGAGCGTGCGTCAGAGTTGCCGGCCGGCGAAAATAAACGAAATACACGATATAGGTATTATAGCAGTTTCGGCGTTTCATTTGCACAGTTAACGGAGATTTTGGTCTAGAAAAATGAGAGGGAAGATAATAATACTCAATCATACGCTTATCAATCAATCTGTTACATTCAATTTGGCTAAAAAATCTCATAATAATCATATACTCGTATTGCTGAGCTCAGACCTCTCGTCTTCCGTTCAACCTTCTCTGTTCGGCGCATATTATATTCTATCCGATTCAAATGCGTACATTCGTGTGATTCCCTAACGTGCCCAGCATATTCAAATTTAGACCGCATGAATTTGTCCTTACAGTCTAAATTTATTATTTCGTTTACCCGCTGATCAGCCGCTGCGCAGGTTAGGGAATCACACAACAGGTCATCTATCCCGCCTTATTCTAGACCTGCCTCTGTACCCCAAGAGCGTCCTAGCACGTGCGTTATAAATAGGTATTCGAGTACTGAGTCTAGTGCCACACCCCTTTCTAGGACTATCCGAATTCATATACTATAGTTTTTTACCCCTGCGACAACGGACTAAAATGTCTGCGAGAGTCGCGATGTCTGCTTCAGTGCATCCTCTAGCGTCCATAATCTCGTTTCTCTGCTGTATTAACGGTCAAAGGGTCATACGTTATCTAATAATTTTATAAAAATACAGTCAGTTCAGCAGTAATTCCTGCCCATAGATTATAGATGACCTTTATAATAAGGTCTTCAATTTACAATAAATTAACGCTTACATAGCATGTAGAGTGATAAACAGGCCTAACACCTTTTAATTCCATCGTTCGTGGCTTTTGGTGTTGTAATAGCTGTAAAAGACATCGGGAAGTAGGTCGTTTTAAGGTGATATTTTCTGTAAATATTACCTTACATTGCTTTTGTCAATCCACCTATAGAAAGTTTACAATTAAATATATATTCAACGCTTTTGTCAAAGTCTTGCCAATTAAAACCCAAAGTGACACCGTGATGTGATTATCGTTGACTGGCATGGAACTTACTTTGTGTCCTTACAGTTATCTAACGATGTCAACCCACAGGCCAACTAACTTTTTATTGCTTTCACCTTTGCAAAAAACCTCCGACATCTCAACGCTCCGTAAGGGACATTTTATCCAAACATTCCTTAATTACATTTTACTTTTCAAAACTATAAAAAATGACCTTTACGCACGTTGCATGTTTAATTACAAAGGATAATGTATTAGTACGTTTGTCTCGAACATGTGGTAATTACATGTGACTTGTAAAGGACATTAATTGGTGATCTAAACACGTGCGCAGAAAGGTGGCGCGGGTAAAAAATTCAATAGAATTATCGTTGTAAACAGTTCGTAAAGGCTTTCTCACACTGTCGTGAAAACGCGCAAACGAGTTCTTGAGTAGCGATAGGATAACCTGTATCCACAGGCCATAATATATATTCTATGGACTGCATAGACGCCGGGCGACCCCCGCTGCCAATATAGAGTCAAAGGCGGGCTACAGGTATGAAATACACTACAATACAATACCATACGCTTTATTGAACACCATATTTGGAAAAAGACAAAGAAATAAGTTACACGGTAGACAAAAGGCGGTCTTATCGCTAAGTAACGATCTCTTCCAGACAAACTTCGAAAGACAATTGTAACGTAACCACTGCGCACTAGACATCCTCTACGCTCCGCAAGTTGGCAATTTAATTTGGTACTAAAATTTAGGCTAAGCAGTGTTTTAGGATTATATGTTGATAGATTGTATGCACTTGTTGACAGGGCTATTTTCAACATGTACGTTCATGTGTTAAAGTTGTATTTTATTCACACTAATCGATGATAATGTGGTACTGTTTATTTGCGGTTCAACTATTTTTATAAAGTCAAATTGAGGTCTAATATTTATTTAGAAACTTTTAAATCTCTTAATTTCACTCATATCGCCTTCGTTGTGTGTGACCAGACGATATTTCTAAGCCCTTATACCAAAGTGCCACTATAAATTGAAAAAAATCACGAATTGTTATCGTTTTTCCCGTCAACCATTTATTCTCCAATCTGTTACACTTCTAAACCATATTATGTGAGGAAAACTAAACGTCAACGCGTTTTTAAATAAATAAATATAGCGGTCCCTTACATACAATGTCAAATGTCAAGCCTTAACAATTTTTCACTACGTTTAATTCAGTAATTGTATATAGTCCATTACGTCCTTAAAGGGCCTTAATTACTTTTATCTTGGCATCTCCATCTGCGACAGTTTGAGAGCCTTTCAATCAGTCATTTATGTGCCTAATTACCATGACATACGGTTCGATATGTCGCAATGACATGTGGATTGTTGGTTTTTTGTCTCGTTTTTATAGCGATTGTGTCTTGAATGTCGTTGTGGATAGTTGAGTTTTTAATTTAATTACGCTTTGTATATTGATGATTTTATGGGTCCCGTAATTTTAAATAATTGCATTCGATACTTTAAGTAGTAAATAATATAACAAAGTAATACGTTTTGGACACACAGTATTCGATGAATTTATCGTGATATTCTATTTCATAATCGAAAACAATATCAAACTCGAACGCATAGTGAATTCACATTATTCCACGGTTTATTAACTACACATATTGGCAATCAATTTATTATACAAACTTGTTTGTTTCGATACTGATAAAATTCCGTACGGCGTGTTTTGACAGCCCTGTCAAACGGAACATGTTCGTAACAAGAATTTAATCAACGCTTCCCGTTTACAAAAATTCCAAACATGCCCAATTTAGGGTTGTCGCTGGTGTGAGAATTGATGTCTTCGTTGACAGTGTGAACAAAAGTTCGCCCGGGGTTTAACGTCGCTCACTTTTAGCGCTATTAATCTAAATAAATAAACTTTTAAATCGACTCTTTTAAAGTAATCTCAGTTGAATCTATTACTGAGATGATTTTTCTAGTACAACTCTACCGACTGAAAAAGGGAATTAGTATTTTATTTATCACGATCATGATACACGTTCCTTTCGCACCAATCTTGTTAAAAAGAGTTGGATGCTAGATCGTTTGATCTAATATTTAACTGTTTATTTTTCAATTTCGTATCTTACGCAATCATGAAGTTGCAAAAAGAAACTTTGTCTGCATAACAACAAAGTTCAAATTTTAAGGCAAGGCAGCACATAAAAGTCTCAGAAAGATATCAGTCTGTATTGGATGCTGACTAAAGAAGGACGTCGTTAGCGCCCTCTAGTAACAAACAAGGTGTAATCGATTTATCAGGGACGTAATTTGTGCAGGGCTGTCTTCTTTGGCGATATAGGTTCTAAGGATCCGGTAAATCGGCATACGTACTGGAGGGATTGGCAGGTGTATGTTTTTATTTAAGAACTTCAATTCGATATTTTTTTTGTCAGGAAAGGCCTGACTAACTAGTTCGAATCATTCCGGTCCCTTCTCGACATAAATATGTAGTTTTTGATTTGAAGTATCAAAATAAATGACAAAAAAGCGGTAGCGGGATTCAAATTAATTGTCATGTCATATAAACATTTTGCGAACTTTTCTCAAATTGGTTTTAATCTTTAAGGAAAGGATCAAAATAAACAATGCCCCTTTCAGGTCTCAGCTTGATTTCTTTCGACAAACATTTGCTTGGGTCGATCAATTGCTTGGGTTTCCTTGACAATTGACGCTTTATTTTCGGAAGTTAAGAAATACTTTTCATACATTTCAAAAGACGAAATAAAGTAAATGAAGTTTGGCTTAACTGTTACTTATTACTCAGCGCCTTGAGAAAGTTTAATACATCAGTAGAAAATCTTTAGTCTTTAAAATAAATTTATTCAATTTTCTTTACATATTACATGAAAAACAGTTCAAAATAATCTGAAAAAAGAAGTTAAATCATTCGTTGATTGACATTAATCTTTAAAATGTAGTCCAATATAATAAAATACCGATACCAACTGAAACACATAGTCAATTAAATTCTTCTTTACCTGGGAAGTACATTGTAGAATAGAATATAACGAACCATTGTTCAAAAAAAATACAAAGAAAAAAATTTTAAAACTCGAAAGTGACAACCCTAAAGGAACGCATGGTCGAACGCCGCCATTGCTTGTGGGAATCACTCTTCGTCTAGACACCTTTTTTATACTTTTACGACGATACCCACTTTCTCCTAACATTAAAATCTGAATTCAGTATCTTTATTAACATCTGGTTATGATCTTAGGTAATCTGGAATGCTGATCTTATTTAAGGTCGAACCTGTATTCATTTTTTCTATTAGAATAATCTTTATTTTTGCCTAAGTGTTCTGTACACTAACCACACGACGAAGCACCGGTACGTTGCGGATTTGCGTGTTGTGGACAATACACGATGAAGACCAGTCAATTTTCCCAAAACGTGGCACGTGCTGACGATCATACATATTTGTCGACTTTTATATGGAACAAAATACAATCATATCTGATTGTTAGCACGTCGCGTTTGTGAAATGGGCCCCTCAACAGTTGTTCTATTTCTGTTCGTCTATGAATAGTCAATCCATCTTTGCATGGAAGGTTAAGAGAAGAAAATTGGCCACTTCTGGAACGCTTCACCCATTAGGTTCCATCACTCTTCCAGCGTGGATACCTCACACTATTCCATCTTGACCTGAAAGGTCACATAAAAACGGAACCTCTTCCACAATGACCCTACTTTTACCCACAAAAAATCACAACAATCACTAATTCCAACACGTAACGAAACCTAATCGAAGCGAATAATAGCCGATCAAAAAACCTGATACCCGTGTGGGGTAGCCCCCAGTTTGAGGCACTTCGGGGTAAACACGTGCAAGTGGGGCTAACTGATTCGGACTCATCCAATTACCCCAATAGTCCGTCCTTACGTCTGGGGCACTATTTTGAGGTAATCGATAGTTGATGTGACATTAGTTGGTGAAACGATCTCATCGGAGTCGTATATGTTAGTAATAACAAGCCTTAAAACTAGCCTGGTTTGTTGGGAATTTATTGCTGCAGTGCGGGCTATACTCGGGGAATTCTTCGAGCATTGATCACATTTATACAATACATAACACAAGATACAGAAAGTCCATAAGTCTCAATGCTATGCACGTTGTTTACTTCTTAATGATTGAAAAAGTGACTTGCCTCTTAGCTTTTTACCAATTTCACCGGCTGCATTGTTCCTAATTCATGTCGCTCGCCTCAGAATAGCCCCCCGACAATATCACTTAAGGTGTCGAGATTTGAAACGGTCTATTGGACCAGTAATAGTAGGTAGAGGAAATTCGGTATTTGGATTAATGTAAGCGGAAACTTGATTTGTTGTTTATTGGCCTTTATTGAGTGCGTGGGAAAAACGACTTTGATATCTGTAATTATAGTTTGGGATTAATGGGAAATGGTATAATATGATAAGGACGCTTGTTGCTTCCATTACTTGTTCATTTTGTTTTAAGTACCACAGTTTCATCATAATCGGATGAGCGGCATAGAAACGCGTTTACTGAATAAACGAACAAACATTCATTTTGTACATTAGATTATTATTTAAATTATCTTTCTTTGTTTCAGGAGAAGTCTGGAGAGCCTTACTCCGGTAAATTATCGGTGAAGTCTGATTTGAGTCCTGTTTTTGGTAAGTGGCTATTATTATCATCATATTCCCATCATCCACTGCATGGTAAAGTTTTGTCCTCAAACCTGATACGACCAAAATACAGACCATATACCATACATACCATATTTGAATTTGGACATCTTTTAATGCTGAATACTATACTTTAAGAACTAAATGTTTCGTGTGTGTGTTTGTGTGTTTTTTATTTCATTTCATTTATCTAAGAAAGCCTGTGTGTATACATTCCTCGCTATCCTTATAGTAGTTTTCTCATCCTCACAATATAGCATCATAATACGGTAATAATTCGATAGGTACTTAACCCTCTGACCGCTCCAAATTATTCTACCTATCACAAACTATAGTGATGTGAAATTGATTCTGTAGGTGGGAATTATCACGTACGCGGCCATTCCCGGGAATTATGTATGTTTTATCGCCAGCTTATAATCATCTGTCACTCGTTACTATATTTTCGTATAATTTCAACCGGCGACGCCTCCGTAGGGATGGGGTTGTCGATGTATTTGTTGCGATGATTTATTGATCGACGTTAAAGATTTGTGCCAGAGAATTGGAACCTAAAAGAGTTAGCTTACTTACGACGAAGTTATACTGATCAAATTATTTGAAAAGATGACGTCACTTTATAGACATGTGGGCAAACACGTGAGTTTTTTTTTTGTTATTTTGGTGCGGTGAAAGAATTATCATACCGATTAACATGCTAAAACTGTTATAAATGCCATCGGCTAACTACGAAGATGAAACATTTTCACCTGCCAACATGTTAAACATACTCGTCTGTCAATGAAATAATAAAACATTATCATCATTATCACTCACTGTGTCTCACACCTGGGCACAGGCTTTCTCTCCTAGTGCTGGAGCCCACAGTGTGGATTAGGAAATTCACATACATTTTTGAATTATTTCGCAGTTGCATATGCAGAATAACGGATGTGGATAAATATTTTCTATGATTATCTAATCTATCTATATCTATAATTATAAAATTCAACAATGATATTTTTTTACTCATTTCGAAATATATTATACAATAAATCTACAAACTTTTAATCGTTAAAGACTAACATAAAATCATGAAGCCGTTTAATTTCTGTAATCATCTTTCACCATTTCAAATCATGCAATCACATGAAATGACCACCTCGAAACCTCGAACTCGACTCGTTCCCATCACTAGAGCTCGTTATTTGTTGTTATTAGTGTTGTTTTTTGTTATTTTTTCCTCGGGATTTCGTTGTAACCGGTTTGGGAGCTAATCTGATCTCCTCGCCACGACTTGGGTGAAAAAACACGCGCGGTAGGGTTGCCACATACCTGAACGTTGTTCCATATTGACGAGCTTTACATGCATTTGTTAGTAATTTGAACTGTATTGTGATAGGTGGGTGATTGCTTTTTGTTTTGTGATTACATTTTTGAGTAAGATACGAGGTTAAAAAATTTAGTTGTGTTACTTTAGTATTCAGATCGATTTGTTTTCTAACTGGGCAGAAAATTCAAATCCGAAACGAATCATAGTCTGTAAAAAATATGTGCATGTTTAATAGCGAAACTTATTTAAGTCCACTATCCAAATTTTGACATGAATTTTAAACGAAACCCTATCTATGCCTGATTTTGACAACCCTATTAACACAAGAAACAAGGTTGTGGTATAAAACGGATCCAATAAGAACTTCGGAGGTGTGAGTTATGGTTCTCAATTAAATCCGCAATGCGAGTGAGACGCCTGAACATAATTAGACTTTCACTGACTCCTTTGGCGCCGTTTTAGGGTCCCTCAGACACACTCAGTCCTCATGTCAGTTGAATTTCACTACTGAATGATAAAACATCTATACATATACAACAGTACCGTGACTCTTATACTTAGACTTATAGACAACGCACAGCCAGAGGTTTGAAATTTGGAGGAGACATTCTCCGAGTACCCTAGAGGTGCACTAAGGAGGGATTTTTTTGAAATTCCATCCCTAAAGGGGTGATAAAGTTTGTGTGGAAAATACCTTGGGCGAAGCTGTGGCGGGTCCACTAGTAATCTATATAAACTAAATTACAAATTAAAATTTATAATTAAACGAAACTGAAGAAAAAAAAACTGAAAATGGCGCATGCGGCGTGTCGAAGATGCTGGCAGCGTTTCCTCACTGGATTGCTAAACTAATTCTAATCTTAAATTTCACTTAAGGAACAATTAATATAGCTTTTAATGTGGCGGTTGTATGCAATGACACATCGCGTCAGCGTTTGTACCTACTCACACATAGAATGGCATCGACCGTGCACACATACAAAGCGATCTCATAAGTATACAGAGTGAGACATCACTAAGGTTGAGGAGTGCACACGTTTTGTCGCAGCGACAAAAAGTCGTAGTGCGCGCTTAGCCTTAATGTGTGACAAGTATGCAAAGGAAGAAAAGGAAGGCAAGCATGCAAGTCACGTGATCTAATCACCGCCGCCCATGAACACCAACAACCCCAAAGGTTGTAACGCTGATCCATCGCCCACATTAAGGAAATATAAATTCTATAGCAATGACATATTATAGAAAGACACGTTATATCCATACTCAACGCGTTTTAAAAACGTGACTTCGATAATTTTCTTCTTTTTTTGCCTTTCTTTTCGGCCAGTGCAACTTAGGTGACATTTGACGTGCGGATATTACACATTAATTTGGAATATGGCGATCATGTATGAACAAAATAAATGCATTTTAGTACTTCAATTTACGTTGAATGTATATACAAATGAAATAAAACATCAGTTCTTCCTTTTAATTTTTTTTTGTATTATCAACCGACATTTGGCTTAAGAATGTCTTTTTTGTGAACATTTTCAACGACATGTGTTACTCGGCCAAAAGTCCGCGCATGACTAATTGAAAGGATCACAATTGGGTTGCTTTCTGGGTTTAAAATTTGAGCTTGAAAGACGCATCTTTGGTTTTTTGATATCATTGTTCTATAGTACATATTTATAAGTACACTATAATAAAAATACTAAACATGACTCTGGCACAAACATTTGTGCTGAACACAGTGATGTCAAAAAAACTGTCCAACAGCTAATTGATGTAAGGTGTAACTCAAAAGCGTGTCCGTTCAAAAATACTCAAGAAACATGTTTTTTTTAACAAACGAACAACCACGTTAACCTCATATATCTCATAATAAAAGCAAACCTATTTCATTCTTCCATAATATTAAATTTATGAGGACATAACCATGTAATAAGTTAACCCAAACTTTGTGTATGTGCGGCTAATGCTATCGTCCTATCGATCTAATTCCAGGAAGCATAAAGATGTATATTTTATTTGACAGCTACATAATAATATACATAATCCCGATTTTATCATGCACATTAGTGCTGGTTCATAAATTTTGATATACTTGACGGTTTTGTACCTTGAAGTGTGAGTGGTCGGCGTTAGCGTTCGGGTTCCGTCATGCCCGATGTTTTTTATTCCACCACAGTCTCGCCTGATGGGAAGTGATTGCTCAGGAAATGCCTATCTACTCTAAGACCCAGTTCCCACTTGTCGGGTGTCGGACCGATTTTTTATCGGATGTCGCCGCCTCTATACAAAACAATCTATACATATAAAACAGTACCGTGACTCACTTATAAACAACGCACAGTCTAAACGGATGGTCCTAGAGGTTTGAAATTTGGAGGAGACATTCCTCGAGTACCCTAGAGGTGCACTAAGGAGGGATTTTTTGAAATTCCATCCCTAAAGGGGTGAAAAGGGATGATAAAGTTTGTATGGACATTACCGCGGGCGAAGCTGTGGCGGGTCCTCTAGTGTTGGATAATTGTACACATCAAATGTACATGAACAGCCTAATATAAATTGTATGAATATTTAATACGATCATTAAGGCTTCCAATGTTGCCAGGTCTCAAGATTTTTCACGAGATTTGCAAAATACAAGGTATGTCTCCTGATCTACTGAATTTGAATGAGAATCTATAGATTGTTTGTCTCGGGAACGGTTTGATGCTTCATTTTTTATTCGCACTACCAAGGAGTGGAACGCTCTCACTGCGTCTGTTTTCCCGGGATCCTTTAATCTTGGTCTTTTCAAGGCAAGAGCGAATAGGCATTTTCTGGGTAAGCGTGTACCACCTTCGAACTCGTCGTCTTAGCATCAGATGAGACAGGTCAAACGCAAACCCACTGTTAGATAAAAAAAAGGATTGAAAATGATATACCTGGAAAATTAACCGACCACTTAGAAAAGGAGGCGGAGGAGGAGGCTCAGCCTGGTAGCTGGTATCACTTTATCGAACGTTAATTCAAGTCGGATGCGTGAACTGAAACGTGGCGCGTATCGTGTTGACATTGACTTGAGGTGCATCAATCCAAAGTATTATTTGATGGGTTTGCTTCTAGTACAATCTGTAATAAACATGTTATATATTAAATCTTTTGACAATTTATGCTATTAAATAACGATATTTTTTTTTTGCAGTCAGAATTAGTGTAAAATTTTTAAATGCGGAAAGAAGAAAGGATCAGAATGTAATGCTTTTTTTGAATGTCCTGAATTTTTAGTGTTCATAACTTCTGATTGTTTTTTCAAATTAGACCTTACAACAACGCAAACGCGAAACGCGGGTCGGAAACGGAGCGTGCCGGAAGCGGGCCCCCGTAAACAGTGTCACAGGAACTAAATTGGTAGCTTTCACATCAATGAGCGCAGGCCCGCGCGGCAGGCGCGGCTGCATTGAAGTGAAGGCTTCCATTTAAGTTCCTGTGATACTGCTTACGCGGGCCTTTTCAAAATCTGTGTATTTAATACAATACGGATGTTTCCTGGATAAAAAAATAGTAATTCAAATTAGTCCGTCAGTTAGATTATCAAAAAAATATTGAACACGTATTTTTTTGCTTTATTAAATCAATCAAAATTGACAAAGATAACGCGCATCAAAGTTCGGGAGTAGGGGCTTATGACGTCACTTAATGGTAAAAAGTGTACAAAGTGCTGACGTCACGCGGAACTTCAACGCACTATATCTCCGTAATTTTTTGTTTAATTGACAAAAGAAAAAATATGTGTTCAATATTTTTGTATAATGTAAATGACGGACTAATTAGAATTTTTCAGGAAACTAGCCTATTATACAAATCTCCAAATCCATTACTTGTGTTCTGATTTTATATCGTCAGTCATCAACTGTTGGAAACGGCTTCGGTACTGGCATAATTTCAATTTGTAAATCAGTGTTGGGGGCGTAATGCATACATTCATATTTCACACGATATTGTCTCAGCTTTGTGATTCTCTAAAGTCCGCAGCGGCTGATCAGCGATGAGGTACACATTCAAATTTAGACCGTACGACTTTGTCCTTATAGTCTAAATTAATAGTTTCGTTTATCCCCTGATCAGCCGCTGCAAAGGTTACAGAATCACACCCCAGTTCCATGTAAATTTGGTGGAGTATTGAAACGTCTCGGAAATTAGAAGAAAGTAAAGATGATGATTACGGAACTTTGACGTCTAGTGGTGTGGGCACAGCTTAGAAATAAAGTATTACGTAATTTTTTACTTCGCGTATGATGAACCTTTAAGCCTCGGCCAAACCAAACCAAACCAAA
This sequence comes from Tortricodes alternella, assembly GCA_947859335.1. Classification (NCBI taxonomy): domain Eukaryota; kingdom Metazoa; phylum Arthropoda; class Insecta; order Lepidoptera; family Tortricidae; genus Tortricodes; species Tortricodes alternella. The sequence continues at coordinate 6,368,713 of OX401973.1, read as the reverse complement.
CCGTTGTAGAACGGCGCTGTCGGATTTACCATGCCACACCAAAGTAGCGCGGGACCGCGTTCGCGCCACAAAGGCGTTTGGTTTGCCCGGGCCTTTAGTACTTACAAGATTCGTTGATAAATTTAAAATTGTGTTAATTTTGAAATGTTCAGGTTAAAATGATAACTTTCTAAAATAAATATAAAAATATATTGGAAGGGTTATACACGCGTAACCCAAAAGGTCACACTTGATTGCAAATTTTCATTTCTCTTTACCAGAGTGTATTTCATCACTTTTCATGTTTTTTTCACACCTGACACCATAATAACACTCCAGTTACCACCACGATTATATGCAATTCTATTATTAGCAAACTCGAAGCTTATCAACATGCTTATGATCTCGCATCTCGCTCGCGCAACGCCGCTTATCATGACGTCTTCCGTCTCGTTCGCACACGTGTTAATGGTTTCGTCGACTGAGCCTTAACACGAGGAATTGTGGGATTTGAAGGCTTTGCTCTTTTATAAGCGGAAGCGGGCGAATTAGCGTGTGTAGTTTTTTTAACAGTCAGCTGTCTTATTTGTCATTTATTATACAGAAGGATATGAGCTCAAGAACAGACCACGAACAAATTGAAACTCAAAGTGAAATGATTTATTAGCTGCGAAAATAATGAAAAAGTGTAAACTGTTTAATTTAATATTTGAATAATTGAAATTGAACAATTTGAATTGAACTACCGTATAATACTAACACTATATATAAGTTTCAAAGCTTTAACAATTAGCTATACCTAATACTGTGTCATGATAATATCAGAGCATGCTGTGGTCACCTTAATAGGTTGGACACTTAGCTTATTACCCCTACAATGTTTTATGTATAATCCATGTGCTATTGTGTCAACGACTGGTGGTCCTTAATAAATAAATAAATAGAGAACAATGTGTAGAATAGAAATCGGTTGCCTACTAAGAATGATTAACTCGAACACTTAAGAATAATAATTCAATAACAATTAATCTTAAGCAGAGCAAATCTTATTTCAAGGAAGGAAACAGACTTACAACAATAACAAATTACTCAAAAGATCCGACTAATCTGTAACTTTATGACATAAGTATTAATTCTGTTGAACTCGTAATTTTATTCTATTTTCATTGTATTTTAATTAAATTACTGACAATCTCAATTTAGATCCATGTATTTTGACATGTGCAATTTATAATGTATTTTATCTCGAGAAATAAATAATCTAATCTAATCTAATCATAGTCAGACTGGAAGTGTATCCGGTAGAACCACGAACTCTAATGATCACAATACGGCTAAAACAAGCAGATTTTTTGATTTATTTCTTTTAAGATCACACAATTCGCGTTGCCTCTTATTATATAAGCTCAACCTGAATGCCTGTATAATTCAATTCCCACCGCGTATCGCTCCGCTCATGCCACACGCAGCCTAAACGTCATATCGTATTTCTAATTGGACGCTGGGATGCGTTCACAATGACCGTAGCTTGTTAAACGAGTTGTTTTTGATTATAAAGAATCAGGTTCGGAAGGTGCTAAGAAATTGTTACTGCAAACTCGACCTAATGTCATTGCAATTAATATTTAGTGCTATCACAGTAGAGATTATTGCATTGTTTTTGCATCTGGAGTTCTTAAAAGCTTTCCACTAATTTATAGTGCACTAGCTGGTGCCCGCGACTTCGTCTGCGAAGAATAATAATTTAAGTAACCTATGTACTTTTAAACCTTCCCTAGACCTCCACGAACATTTCAAGACTAAGATAAGATAAATCTGTTCAGCCGTTCTCGAGTTTTAGTGAGACTAACGAACAGCAATTCATTTTTATATATATAGATTAGACACGCGCGGCCTCTCGTGCTGCGGCCCTATCATGCCAGACATGTAGATAAGTTAAACCCGTTTATCCCTTTCGTCGGCACTAGTGTGAGAGAGACGCACTTAGAGATAAGACGGTTTAATTTATCCCCGTGTCTGGAATGCTAGGGCCGCTGAGAGTCGGCCGTTCAATATGCCGCCTGTGATATTTTCAGATTTAATTAATTCCAAGATGTGTTGAAGTCCCTAATCCGTATTGGGCCTGCGTGAGGACTACTGTGTAGTCCCTCTCACTATGAGTAAGCTGGCCCAGCGGTTGGATGTACATAGCCTAGGGCCCATTGCGTAACTACTTGTAACTTGTACAAGCGGAAGTCTCTTTCTAGTAAAAGAAGTTGAAAAGAGGCTTCCGCTTGTATTACAAGTTATAAGTAGTTATGCAATCGGCCCCTGATGATGATCTGCAGAAAGACGGTGGCTATGCGCATTACGCTCAAAGAACACATAGACTGATAACTTTTAGAACTTCGTATCTCATTTAAAGCTAGACTTGCAAAAAACAACCTTAGCACGTTAAGATAAAGTCTAAATTTCGAGACAACTTAATTTATCGATAAGTGCCTCACTATGAGTTTTTAAAACCTTGTTGACAGAATAATGATATTGTAAATTGTTGTAACCGCGAACGTGCGTGTCGGGATCGAACCCCGGCCGCCCAGGTAGCGGTTTTTATGTGTTTGTCTTAGCTGACTCAACGATATTGTAAATTATACGGTTATAACTCTAGGTATTTGGTTAACGAGATTCTTGGAAGATCGTTTTTATTATACAGATTAGCACTGTTTTTTTTTTAAATCAAATTAAAGAGATCTGATCTTGTATGCGGTTATGGCTGTCTTTAAAAAAAAAGGAACGGCGTTACAAACTCACCAATTTGTTTTTGACTCATTCATCAACCGTCGTCGTATGCGCAATCCCTCTAGCAAATATAATCTTAGTCACGAAATTATCGTGGGTTTTCTGCGTCTTAATCTTATTTCCCGTAAGCTTAAATTCAAAAGAAAGTGACAAAAATTGTTATTTAGTTAGAATACTGATCGGTTTGTGTATCAGTTAGGCCGGTCTTTTTCTATACTTACCTATTTCGTATCGATAGCAAGGTCAACAGCAAACTGCAAGATTGACAAAAAGATTTTTAAATTTATTTAGTTTCAATTTTTTTTTTTACAAAAAAATAGGCTTTGAACAAAACAGATCATTCATTCAGATTGGTAGTTTGTCCGAAAATTCTAATTCTAACTTCGTACGTTAGAGGAAGACGGTGGCATCGCGACATGCTGCCGCTGTGTCGCATTTGCAACGCGCGACTGTATCGCGCGACATTAGGGGAGGGCATAGCGAAGCGAGGCCGGGGCTTCCGCATCAATGCTGCCTCGCGACATATCGCGATAGTAGCGATGAAGGAATCGTGTTTGCGGTGGCTATGGTACACGGCCAGCGACGGCATCCCTGCAAGAAATCTTCGTGAGCAAGCGCCCTAAGAGAGAAAGGATTTTCATCCCTTCCTCGACTGCTGTGAAATATGTATAGACACCTAAACCAGTAGCCGAATCACTTACACGGCATATAAAATGTGTGCCGACGTCCGGTCAATATTGGTTTAGGCGGACCCACAACGCTGTTCCGGGAACGCAGGAGTTTCATGGGAGAAGATGTTTTAGGGTTCCGATGAGATGGGTCTAACACGGACGTATGGATTGTCGCAGACGAGCTGATATGATAGATAAGATAAATTACGGAAGCTGCCGTGCGCTGTTGCATGGTGCGGATGACAGCTGTCATCTTACTGTAATTTATAACGTTAAAACGCAAAAATCAGAAGTATCAGTCTTCCAGAGTATCAGTTCCTTACCTTAAGACCTATCATAAGTGCCATGTAAAAGATAGTGGAAATTATGAATAAATAAATAAAATGTCCTGCGATGACAGCTGTCATCCGCACCATGCTACAGCGCACTTTATTGTATTATGAGCTCTGGCTTAGAATAATAACGCAATAGAAACCAAGTCCGCGCGCACTATTTGAAGCAACAAAATCGGAGCCATTGTGGCTCCAAACGCCGGGACGCTCCGTGGTGTCAAATGTCAAAGCGCACCGAACGCATCTCGGTTTATTGCTTCACTTTTGGGGCGGTTGTATGTAAACTATCCTTCTATGGTTTGTAATTCTATTGAGCTCTGGAGCCATCTAGCTAGTTAAGTTAACGACTGCACATACAATCTGACTTTCTTGGTTGTCACTTACAGAAGACAGTGTAGAAAGTTGTCCTTATGACGCCACGATATCCAACTGTCGTGCATCATGTCTTCATTCAAAATTCCATATTTGGTTGATAAACCATTCGTCTCCAAGGACATGTATAACTCTTAATTCTTTTTGGAACCCTTCGTCCGCTTTCCTACATCCAACTTAACTGTTGCTCCATACAAATTGGTAGTCAAACAAACCGAGCAAGGAACAACTTTAGCTTGATCCAAATAGGTATGATAGGAAAGAATAATAATGATAGGAAAAAACCGGCCAAGTGCGAGTCGGACTCGCGCACGAAGGGCTCCGTACCATTATATTCAAGCAAAAAAAGGACACGTTTGTTTTATAGGAGTCCGCCTTAAATATTTATTTTATTTTAATTTAATTATTTATTTTTGAAGTTAATATATATCTAAATATTCTGTGAATATTTCAAGCGTCTACCTGTTGCCGTTATCAATATCGAGCAAAAACGAGCAAAACAATCACGTTTGTTGTATGGGAGCCCCCTTAAATATTTATTTTATTCTGTTTTTGTGGATGCGGAGGGCCAGCGTACACATAATATTCATACTCAAAACTCCAAAAGTGTTTTCAGAAAATTGGCCACATGTGCACTCTTTTACTCGTCAGAAGAATAAATTAAAATTTATTGAATCAACCAGTGCCTCAGACAGGACGATCAAGAAACTCAGCAGAAAGTGATATTTTCAAGTCATACATTGATTTTACATTAGGATATATAAAAACAAATAAAATTAAAAATAAACATAAGAAAGTGCATGCTAATATAATTTAAACTTAATTTGTTTTCACCATGACGCCGGCGCCGCGCCACCATTACTGTAGTTTTCGAAGATTGTCTGGAAGAGATCGCTACTTAGCGATAAGACCGTCAATTGTCTACCTTGTTACTTATTTCTTTGTCTTTTTCCAATATGTTTTAAAGCAACAAATGATCATTTTTGAGACTCATAAAAATAAAATAGTTTGTTGAATCATCAACATATACGAAAACCTATAAAATATAGTATAAAGACCACTATGAAGTCTCTCAAGTCAGGGATCAATCAATCGCACTAATTAAATTAATACATTTAATTGGCGAGCAAGAACCGTCCGGACCCCACAGATAGCACCCGAGTTCACGGGTATGACGCGTATCTCAGCCATTGTCTCCGTCAACTATGTTTTAGGAACAGCATTTCAAACGCTCCTAAGGCTAACACTACGATCGATCAAACATTATCACGCTTTTATCATCAGCTAAATTCACGTAGCCCAGATTTTTCCTTCTATAACTTGGTATCATGCAATTCCTAGAAATCTAATTATGCTCGACTAAAATGATTAATTATGATAATTTTAACATCAATTATATTTAAGATAATGAGAAACGAGTTGATTGACATCCGCGGAATTAAAATGCGTTCTTGAAACATTAATTTTTATGATGAGTCAAGCCAATTTTGTTTTTTACGACAGAACCTTCATAAAAAACTTAATTAGTCAGGTTTTCTTAAGTACTTAACTAAAATCAAGTTTTTACTCGGTTAAACTTGATCACAAATAAAAAAGTATATAATGTAGCTTCTGTGTCCAGTTATTTCTAAAGATATGTCTTTTTTTACAATGTGCATGGCATTATTGTTTTCGTTATATAGTGTTAGGGAATGGTGTTAGAATAAAGGAATGTATAAGGAGAAATGCTAAGGTTTAGCAAACAACATAATTTATTTAATTTAACATATTTTATTTAGCAGATTATACTCGTATATTACATGATCCGTAGAAGCGATAACCATTTAGAGCTAAACTAACGTAAACAATCAAATATATATTTAAACTTATTTATGGACAAGCAACACGGATTCCTTTGTCCATTACCTTAATCCTTCAAACAAATGCAATAGTTACATACCAGTATAATTAATTTACACAATAGAATAATGAAATATAACGGGATTTGCAATACTTAACTTCTTAGTCGAAAATCGCCAACGAACTGTGTCCCCGGCCGCGTTACCCACACTTTTATATCAACTACCACGATTAAGTCAATACATGTTTTTTAAAGTAAATCATAACAATTCTTGTTTGTAACGAAATTAATAATTCAGTCTTAACTTAATATAATTGCTAGATAATTAACGTGATATAATAATTTCCTAAATATAAACAGCATAGCTTTTGTTAAACTAAATTCATACAATCATATCCTGTAATAATTTAAACTGACAATCCAATTGACTGGTCAATCAAAATCCGTGTTATTAACTGCAAATCCAAATATACCTACAGTAAACTGTATTAAAATAATACATTATTTACGAAATTATTTATCTTATTAATTCAATTATAGTTCTAATTCTCAATAATAGTTCCCCATAGACTGCTTGGAGCAGTCAAGGCCGACAGCTTCAGGCGTCGTCGTAGTCGGACGCGATTGCGTGCATTATCGCTAGTTCGCGCGAACTTTGTTCGTACGAACGCGCGGTCAAACATACTGATGTCGAGCAGGTGGCCTAATTGATTGCGCAAATGTCAATTCTGGCATCTGACATCTGTTGGGCATTAGTATGTTGGATCGCGCGTTCGTACGAACTAGCGATGATCGCGCAATCGCGTTCTATTAGGATGACGCCTCAAGCTGTCGTTGTTGCGCGATCTGCAGTTTCAATACAAAATGCAGCAGCATTGCTTGCAATCGTGTTTTGCCGTACTGCCGGCAACAGAGTGCTGCCTGGCCCGCCGTACATGGACAGCTTTAGGCAGTGCGCTCGGACTGCTCGCTGCTTCCTCTTGCCGCGCCCTGCGTACCACCGCACTCACCTAGCCCGCTCCTGAATGAACAGCGGCATCGGAGCAGTCGAGTTGTAGTCGAACCCAAATGCTGTCTATGGAGGCCCTTTAATTTCACTATTAGCTTGGCTTATCATTATTACTGTTTAATACTGACTTTGCTTCTTGACTCATTTAATGCCTTAAAAAACCTAATGCAGCATTAAAAAATCCATCACCTTAGTAGCACCGTCTCATCAAAGTAATTCCACCAAATTGCCGACAAATTGAAGCTGCTGCGCGCGCGCAGTAAATTGATAACCGGTGGAATATAATTTGATAATTCCTCGCTTCGCGTTCAGTTTCTTCTTTAGAGTTGGGCATGGTTAAGTTATTTCAACACAATAAGTACAAATGTACTTCTGGCTTCTCTATTTTGAGTCCATGAAAGACACAGTAGCATAGAAATATATAGTAAGGAACTGCCCAACGCGGATTTCCGTGATGCTCACTTTTTTGGTGTCAAATGACACCATCGCATACTTGGTGAATATTGCCGACATCGGCGTTCTTATAGCATTGAGGAAAGGTCCATTATTGGCTGATTCATGCGTTTTGGTTTTGTGGTTCGTAGCTCCTAGCGAGCAATGAAAGAGCGATAAATCAGGCAAAATAAGACTGTGTTAATGTAATAAGAACTAAGACGTCGGCAATAGAGCTTCGTGGGTTATTAACTTGTAAATAGATGGCGACCTCAAGATTCGTAGTCCAACCATGGACCCCTGGGGTGTGATTCTCTTATATAAATCTTCGTTCATGAACTCACCGGCGAGCCTAACTTGACCCGTCAGTGCGTATAAAATAGACGAACGTGCGTGTCTTCGACCTTGGTCGTGTTTCGACGCAGCTGGTCACGGTCGTAGGTAGGTAACTTTGCGTAACGCCTACGAGTGCAAGGGTCAATTTATGATTGTCAGACGAAATGAGCGACGCAATTTGTAAGACAATAACATATCTGGGGCTAACCGGTCAGACCGTCAATCAAATACGAAAGTACGCCGCATCTTTGACATGTTGACGATGTCACCCAAAAAACCGGACAAGTGCCACACCCACACGATACAGTTTGAAAACTTTTTTTTTTTTAGTTTTCTAATATACCAAAAGTGGCCCCCATGTTTAAAATTCATTTATTTACGTTACATGTCCATGTTGCGGTCACCGACTTACATATGTTTACCAAATTTCAACACAATCGGTCCAGTAGTTTCGGAGCAAATTGGCTGTGACAGACTGACAGACGGACACAGGAGCGATCCTATAAGAGTTCCATTTCTTCCTTTTTAGATACGGAACCCTAAAAATTACAACAAATCGCAACATATGTTTTTTTGTTGTTCATAAATAAGAAATCATAAAAACCTAGGAAGAAAAAGACTGCATTAGTCCTAGAAGCTTGCGAAATGGGAGTTACCGAAAACGCTCGCACTTTGCGGCCGCCACTGCCACGGTCGACAGATTTGCAACAGTGTGTTACTTCGGGACAAAAGCTGCTGTCAGGAATAGCTCATCTCTTCAGTTTCTCTTCGCCCGAGCGAGCATGTAGTACTGCATACGAGTCTACTAGAATTTAAGGCATTTAATGACTTAAATGTATTTAAGATGCTGGTGCAAGCCGCCATTAGTAAGCTACGCGGAATTGCCTGCATAGTCATGTAATTATTTTACTCAATAGTTTAAGATTCGGATAATAGAATTCATATTACCCGTATTCATAATACAAGCAACTAACCGACGAACACTGATCCCATAGACCAATGACTGTGTGTGTGAGGAGGCCAGCACAGCATTGGGAAATATATAAGCCGATGATGATGATGATGATTTCGTAGTGAAACAGTCATTGTCAAACCACTGCGTCAAACGATTTCGTTGTCTGTGTTTTTGTATCCTTAAAAGATCGAGTCAAGTCAAATATTTTATTGCATTTCATGTTGTATTTAAAAGATCTTTAATACTATGTATAGCTGCAACATGAACCCTCCAGTCCCTCAAATCTGCCAGTTCTACTTCAATTTTGTTTAATGAATTTGCAATAATAAAAAATAAAAAAATTTTTTTTTTTTTGATCTTGTACAATTAATTTACGCTACAGAAACCTATTGAAATGTATCGCTGCTCACAGCGCTATTGATATTTAACAATAATTAAAAGTAATATACCTGTAATTACCCTTCGTCCTTTGCTCCCATAATATAATAAGTCTTGACCGCGTTCTTGCATGTTGTTAATTATTGTATAATGAATTTAGGATTAATAAATAAATATGATAATTGTAACACTGTTCCATACCGGTGCACTGTGAAGCTGCGCGCGCAATTACTCCGGCTAATGACTCCTCGTCCTATAATTTCTCCCCTCGGGATTTGTTCTGACTGTACTTGTATTTTTAACCGCGTGCGACTGTACGTTTGGGAATTATTTTTAGTTTGATATACCACGGCATGGTGACGTAGTTACGAATGGTTCTTTGACAAGAGACGTTGTGTTAGTTAAACTTTATCACCCCTTTTCACCCCATTAGCTATGGAATTTCAAAAAATCCCTCCTTAGTGCACCTCTAGGGTACACGAGGAATGTCTCCTCCAAATGTCAAACCTCTAGGACCACCCGTTTAGGCTGTGCGTTGTATATAAGTGAGTCACGGTACTGCTTCATATGTTTTGATGATGCTTTGAGAAATGAGCTCCTCTTAAGTTGACCACTGCTGGACGGAGGTCTCCCCCATTCCTTAACCAGGTCCTGAGACCATCTGAAAATTATTTTATTTTTGATTTTTCAAGTAACTCAAACGGGCTCTTTCACAAGTTTGAATCTGAAGGCCCGGGCACACCAAACGCGGTTGCGGCGCGTTTGCGGCGCGAACGCGGGTCCGCGCCGTTGTCGAACGGCGGGGGTGGATTTACCATGCCACACCAAAGTAGCCGCAGGACCGCGGCGGTCCCGCGCCGCCGCGGTGTGGCATGGTATATCCGCCCGCGCCGTTCGACAACGGCGCGGACCCGCGTTCGCGACGCAAACGCGCCGCAACCGCGTTTGGTTTGCCCCGGCCTTAACAGAGCTTCAAAGAGAATTTGCTGAAAAGAAGCGCCGCGAGAAATGTACTTGTGTTTCTCTACTTGTGGAGGAACTTGGATGTCATAATACTAAAATAGTACTGACCGAGAGGTAATTGTTATCCTTTTTCGCAGGTAAATTCGACCCTCATCCGGCCGCCGGTTTCAACATGGGCTACCTCATGGCGCCGTACCCTTACCCCAACGGTGGGGCCCATCCGCTGCCTGTCTCCATGGTAAGTCATTAATCATATTAAGGTAGGCCTTTAGCCCCGGAATGTACGATACACACGATACAGACAAGTTTGCTGGGCTACTAGTGCTCAGTAGTAACCATAAGTTTATGCAACCCATTTCTGAAAAAATGGGAGGGCTACAAATAAACAAATTACTGCTAATATCAACCAAGCGACTTATTTCGGACAGAAATTGCAAAGCTGTTTGCTAAAATCAAATCAAAACAATCACATGTCTATAATTTACAAAGCTGTAATTTATTTTCAAATAAGTCTAAGGTATGTAGCCGTAAAATTTTAGACAAGCTAAATTGGTACTTCGTTGGCACTTCGTGTTTTCCGTGTCGTTATCGAAATCTATCGGAAAAACTGCTTGTTGCCGATACAAGTAAAAGGGACCGTGCGATAGTTAGTTTTCTATTACGAGAACGGTTTGCGTAAACTCACGGTGGCACACTCATACAGGAGTACCTGAGTAGCGATCAAGCGAGCGCCGTCGAGTTCCGGAAGCGGTAGCTACTAGCTAGGGAGCTGGTTGCCAAAATTTCTATACAATTTGTTCGCTTGGCAGACCTGAATAGTTCGATTAGTTAATGAAAATATAAAGAACCACAGAAAAATAGTCTGCCACCATGGCATCGCTGCGTTTTCGATTGAAAGCGTTTCAAAAATTAAAAAAAAAACTGTGCTGAATCATTTGTTCGTGTCTGCCTCTTCGACTGATGGTCAGAATCATCTTCAAAACTATGAACATCGAAGAGGCAGACGTGCAGGGCTCTGTTTTATAACGGGACGTAGTTGCAAAAATGTACACATAAAAAGCGATACTAAATCATTTGTTCGTCGTTCTCGTTGCATCCATTCGATTCATTAGGACTCCCAGAATAGAAAAAAAAATTGGCAGACGTCTAGGTCGCTGATTTTTTCATGTACGATTTTTTAAAGTTGTAATTAAAAAACGCAGGGACATACGACTTTCATTTACTGTACGAAATCGATTTGCATTGACATAAACTTTCATCCCTATCAATATGAATGACGAACAAATCATATACCAAAATGGTACCCTGCTCCCTAACTACGGTAGGAGATTCTTTGTCAGCGAGTGAACCGTATGCACGTTAAAGAACCCTGGCCTGGGACCCAAAGAGCTCTGAAGAACCCTTTGTTAACGTAATGTGGACTCAGGCAGGGCCTCGGGCTACTAACTCGCTACGAACAGAGCACCCAGCTACCGGGTCCATGGTAATTAAACGGTTAATATCGGTGCGAAAGCCTCGCCGCCCAAGTCACGCGTTTCATGATCTCTGGACTATTGATATTGATTATTATTAAACTGCATTTTTAAGTCAAAGTCTAAAATAAAATCAAAATATGATCTTATCGGTGACATATCTTCAATTGATTAAATGTTGCGAAAACATGCAGTCTAATATAAGTAATCCATATCTAAAAATGCGAATTTCGTACTTATCGCTATTTATCATCACATATTTCAGCGGTTGGCTGCTATTTGCTTATATTCAATATCTATACAATACATATAGCAAAATCTTAAAGTGGAAAACATCTGACATCATGAAAAAATGCAATAGCTGCAGAATGACTCCAAAACATCCCAATGGTTTTTGAATTTCATGCCTGTTTGTCTGATTGTAAGTGCGCGATTAACTTTTAAACTACTCGACGGATTTCCATGCGGTTTCTAGAAAATATGAAGGGCAGCTTCAGGTAGGACTGGTAAACTTTTGAAAAATAAACTGGAAGGGGTTAAAAGAGGGGGTTGAAGTTAGTATGGGAAAAACTAACAAATTTCCGTAAATCCTTGTAATTACGCAATAAACCCCATTAACTACATTAAAAATGTTTGTTGGTTTGTTTGTTTGTTCATCTCGTATGCGCTCCTATACCATTCATCCGATTACGATGAAACCTTAGTGAGGTGTTGTGTGAGCGCCCGGGAAGGCTGCATTGCAGCAAATATTTTTCAAGCTGTATGGAAAGTCATTTTACTGTAAAAGGTAAGCGCATACAACATAACTATAAACTCTCAATTAATCAAATGAAAAACAAAATCACCCATTAAGGTCCATCCACACGTAAAGTCAACGTGCGAAGCCACCTTTACCTAAATCACTCACCCGTCTCTTTGTCGCAGCTCCCTAGCTACCCCAATTTCATTAATTAACGTTAAGTCAGTCAAGTTTGAGAATGACAAGTTGTTAATGCAATCTGTCAATGTTAAAGCCATTCAAAGCAATACAACTTTATAAACTCGCTAGCTTTTATCCGCAACTTTTTGCATGGGCATGCGCGCCGCGTCCGGCGGTGATCGTTTTCTTAGAGGCGTTTGTGCCATTTGGCCTTAACAGGCTTTACAAAAAATCAAGTTGAGGCGTATTATTACTCAAAGTTTAGTACTTGCTCATTATCATCATAATCGTAGTTTGTATGAAAAATTTAAGTATTCATTAAAGATTGATTGATTAGATACATGGCGAGGTAATCTTGAAATTTTCACGTTGAATTCCAATTCAGTAATAATAATAAAGTGAAAAAACTGTTTGTATGTCAGTTGTCGGTAATTCTTATAAAAATCAGATAAATGGCCTCTTCACTTATGAATGACTTTGCAATGACACTTTTAAAAATTTATTTATACTTGTATCTGACACTCGCGGGAATCGAACGGGTGACTTCTCGCTTCGTAGTCGAACTATGGAGCTAATGGGTCAACGAATCAGGTGTCATACAAAAAACCGGCCAAGTGCGAGTCGGACTCGCGCACGAAGGGTTCCGCACCATTATCTATAAAACGGTAAGGAAATCACGTTTGTTGTATGGGGGCCCCCTTAAATATTAATTTTATTCTGTTTTTTAGTATTTGTTGTTATAGCGGCAACAGAAATACATCATCTGTGAAAATTTCAACTGTCTAACTATCACGATTAATGAGATACAGCCTGGAGACAGACGGACAGCGGAGCCTTAGTAATAGGGTCCCGTTTTTACCCTTTGGGTACGGAACCCTAAAAACAACTTTCAAACCGCACCGAAGGCAAAAGCTAGTTCTAAGTTTCCAACACATCAATCTAATGTGTACACTTCGAATCGAAGTGCTAGAAATTTTAAAGAAAAAGGTTTATTTTATAAAACCAATGATAAACAAACGGTCGAAATTTAATAGTGTGAGTTATTTTTATTAGATTATTTCCCCGTAATAACGCCACGTGCCGGGAGTCGAACCCGGACCGGAAACGGTAACACAAACAGTTTTTATTTCTGTATATCCTAACCCGGAACATGCGGCGAGTCCTTACCAAATGTGTATTTTATATATTTTGTATCTAAATCACATGCGAGCTTATTGAATCAATATCTAAGCGAGTGAATAGGGTCCTCAAAGGTCGGCAACGCATTGGCAACTCCTCTGGTGTTGCACATGTCCATGGGCGACGATGACCACCTACCATCAAGTGGCTCGTCTTCTCGTTTGCCCACTTTATAATATAAAAAAACTACCCGGAAAAATTACTTGCGGTAACTAATTTTTTTTTTATAGAATAACAGCTCTACATCTTTCTTAGCCTAATAAAGTCGTACACATTTTTTTTTCTTTTGAACTTCTGAACGATGCGATTCCGAATCTTAGACTTTCCTAAAGACCCTGAATGCATGTCCATAAAATAATTTCAAACATTCAACCATACGAAAATATCAAAACAATATATGATATGGCGATATAATGGCGACGTATCAATAAACAATACGTATCTGGGCGACTGAGCGTCCCTCGCCGTCCTAATTTACCTACTTACCTATCTAGATAACCTTGGAAAGCAAAACATTATCCAAATACAAATTATCATCCAAATCGTTACAGCCGTTTCCGAGAAACCAATTATAATATCGTATAATCATATATACAAGCATTGCTCTCTTAAAGTCATTCGATTTGTATGAGTACTTGTTCAAAAAGCAGCCCGCTCCTGAAACTGAAACGAACAAGAACGCGTTCATTACAAACTCAAACAATGCGTCAACAATTTTACTTAAAACGAACGCAATCCTAGGAAAAGTGCCGAGCGCAGAACGCAATTTAAATTTTAAATTCCGAACGTCAATCTTTAAAAATCGAACGCCGTCGCGTCGATAGCGTTCGATGTAGCGTCAGTACGCATGCACGTCCCCCATTCAGAACCTTCAGAACGCCGTAAGAAAAAAAAAGAATCCGCCACGAAAATATGAAACTTGAAGCGCAACAGGTGGACTAAAGCCGTCTCATTCTTTTCTATGGAGTTTTAAGTATCGTCCCTGTTGTGCGGAAGCCGCCCCTACAGTCGCCGCCCCCGCTTTGGGCGGGAAATTTAAATGAAGGAGGGGATGGAATGGAAATGCTTTTCTTTTTGCTCGCGGGGTGTGTTTTAGGGCTTTTGTCTGGGTGAATGCGGCCAGTAATTTCGGGGTCGCTTGCGTTCGTTCCGTCTCGGGATTTGAGCCACGCATTTTTTTAAATGATCTTCGGATTCCGAAGTAGTTTGGGAAATCATTCCTTAAAAAGTTTAGGTTGAATGTATCCATCGTACTTAGACATTTGCGATGATTGCCACTTCTAGTATTCTACAAATTGAAACAATTTAGTACAATAAAAGTTGTTGTCTATAGGCAGTTGATTAGATATGCATATCTTTTTTATCAATATAAAAATAAAAACGACTCGATCAATATCTAGATACTGCACTTATAGCACTGAATAACTTATTTATAACCTCGTATTATAATATAACCCATAAATTGAACAGGTTGACAGTACTATTCTACCGTAAATCTAAATCTCTTTTATCAAACAAGGTATAACGAACCATATTCAAATATCGTATAAATAGCAGAGCTTATCTATTTCGCTCTGAACACGAGGCGATTCAGCTGCGGGCGAGCAACTTCAGGGCATACTTGACCGTTTGTAGTATGATTATTGCAAAGCATGATACGGTTTGCATTTGCATTTGTTCTATAAAAAACCGGACAAGTGCGAGTTAAACTCGCGTGGAGAGAGTGCCGTTCCGTTCATGATTATCTGAAATTTCCTATGTGACTTTAAATACCATAGACTTCTTATAGGTTTTCCTGTAATCTATAGGTAAAGAACTATTTTCTGTATTTTTTTCCAAATTTTAGGCTCAGTAGCTTCAGAGATCAGGGGGAATGGTAAATTTTCGCCTATATTGCTAAATAACTTCCAAACTATTTATCTTAAAATTCTAAAATAAATATATTCAAGATTCTCACATCGAGCCCTTTCATTTGATATGTCACACGATATAGTTTGCAAAAGATTTTTTTTTCCTAGTTCACCCCCCAAATGTGGCCCCCAGATTTAAGATTCATTTATTTACGTTACGCGTCCGTGTTGCGGTCACCGACTTACATATGTGTACCAAATTTCAACTCAATCGGACAAGTAGTTTTGGAGACTGATCCTATAAGGGTTCCGTTTTTTTCCTTTTGAGGTACTGAACCCTAGAAAGTATAGCATACTATAAACTTATTTAAAAAATTGTCCTAACTTTAATTCATTGTTTGTTGCCGATATTCGAATTTAGAACAAAACGGAAACGGACTCGCATACGGCAATAGTTGCGTCATTTTACAAATGTTCCATCATTTCAAATTTCGAAAACAGGTGGAAACGCTTCTAGAATCACCCAAATGTTAACGTAAGGTTTGGCGACTCAACTACACGTGCGCAGCAGTTCGGGATCACCACGAGACATCACAAGCACGTCGCCTAGCGCTCGTAAACATAACGGATATCTCGAGATACATCTCGAGATATCTCGATCTCTGGTAACTGGACGGGCTTTGGGAGAATTGTTTAGAAAATGTGGGCAAAATTGTTTAAGGTCTTAAAATATTCGGTTGCTCTTACAGAATTCAAAAATAGAACGTCATTTCATATAAATACCGAACATAA
Organism: Tortricodes alternella; assembly: GCA_947859335.1. NCBI lineage: Eukaryota > Metazoa > Arthropoda > Insecta > Lepidoptera > Tortricidae > Tortricodes > Tortricodes alternella. Next base: position 6,352,456 of record OX401973.1, on the reverse strand, counting down.
CGAAAGCTTTTTCCATTTGTTGCAAAAATAAACTGGAAAGATATTCGCTCACAAAACCGTACGTACGGCTTTCAATGAACGTACGGCAGTCAGAATCATTGAAACTTGGGTTTCAATGATTCTGACTCTGAATCTGAACTGAATAAACATTTGTGCAAGTACAAACCCTACGAATACGGATTTAATACGTTAATCGTTAATTAACGAAGTTAACATTTCGATTAACGGATTAACTTTAAAAAAATCGTTAAACTGCTCATTAACATCCGTTTAAACGATTAAAGTCCTTTAAACGTTTATTAAGTACCCACTACTTGCCAAAAGGACACCGCGCGGCTTATGTCTGATAGCTTTTGATTTGAATTTGAACTCTAAATAATTAGGTACTATTACAAACTCTAAAGTTACACCTTATTTTATTAATATTTCATGTCCCGCCTAAATATCTATTTAACGAAGTTAACTTTTTTACAAACGGATTAGCGATTAACGAAGTTAACTATATGATTAACGGTGTCTGTGTCTAGGACCATCTTCGTTATCTTAGTAATTATAAAAGCAACCCTGACAGCATCAGTTATTGGGACAATGGATTAGATATTGAAATAAATCTCATCTCCATTTTAAAAATCTTAATTGTCATTACATTGTTCCCGTTCCTCCGTTTCAGACGTACTGAACCGATTTTCCTAATCACCACATACCCAAAAGAACATCTAATACCGACCCGATACGGGCATAATTCCGTCCGGAAAGTCATTACCTACGCCCCGGTAATTCCGATTTCGAGAGCCACCCCAGCCTCCCCTAACGCTGCATCTCATTTCCAAATACCATACTAACGACTAAGCCGCGTTTCCTATGCGACTATTGAACCCTCAACCAATTGAAAATACACCTTAGAAGCCAGGAAAAGAGTGCAGTTTATGCTAGCCACGGCTAAGGAATCTGCATGCCAATTGTTACTTTGTACCGTAGAAGCTAAAGTTAGAATTTCTTTGAGCTTCCTTTTCGTAGCAGCAATCGGGTTTAGACCGAGCGAATGGGGAGGCAGGGGCGCTTTCCACTGAATAATAGAGGGGAGATTTCCTCTCTTATTTTTCGTGAATTTTTTATTTAAGAAAGGGATAAGATTTTAATGTGGGCGCTCGGTGCTTTTATTACTTGCGATTGCGAGATATACGCCATTGTTGAGTCGCGATGCGTGTGGGGTTTCCGCTTAAAGTATTTTGTATGGGATGTATCCGGATAGCGTAATGACGTTTTAGGAGATTCGTTTTTGCCATTCTGCCGGGCCATTGTAATCAACGTTTTGTCAGTGTTGCCGTTTTTGCGATTGTTGCTGCTGGCTTCTTCTGGAATTAATTAATTGTGAGAGATTGCTGAGTTTCTTTTAAATTGTGTCGAAAAGAATAGGAGAGGTGTCAACAGAGTTAAGTAAACAAAGCTGAATAAAACAAAATAAATACCTTATTGCTGTTTTAGCTCTCAGTTTCAAAAAGTCCTCTGTAAGTCGATTGATCGGAATCATGCTATGCCTTTGCTACCCGGTCTTTAAGAGGAGTGTAAACCTACGGCTCTTCATACAAAAGGCGATAACGATTTCCACCCCTTAAATGTTAACCGATCTTGATCCATTTTTGATAGGTTGTCAGTCAGATCAAAATCTAGGTTTACACGGTTTGGTTATTTCACTATAATCAATAAATTGAGTTTTATGTATGTATGTATTCGGTCAGAATCTGTTAACATTTAAGGGGTTGTAATCGTTATCGCCTCTTGTATGAAAAGGGTGATTTTTGCCATTGGTTCACAGTCCTCTTAACAAGATCAAGGTAAACCTTTAGCGCGTTGTAGAATATCGGACGGAACAGCGACATCTGACGTAGACCTATGAAACTATAACGCATTGTTAAAGTATTTAAATACGGCTGATTATTTAACAGTCTTCCATATAAGTGAGGTTGTGTATTAAATATTCTGGCCACTGCCGGGGCCCTGGAACGGAAGCTAGACCACATTCTTGGACTGTCCTTGAACTGAAATGACTCCTCAACAATAGCTGACAATTGAATGGGGCAAGTCATAAGCGGAAGCGATTGATTGTGGGCTCATTATTAGTTATTTTAACCAACCTGATTTGATTTCATATATGCTAACCTAGTTGGTAGTGACCCTGCTTTCGAAGCTAGCAGTCCGGGGATCGATAAGGGTAAATATTTCTGTACAAATATGTGATGTTTCCTTTGTATCTTAGTATTTATTTATCTATATAAGTACATTATGCATATCGTCATCTAGTACCCATAACAGAAGCCTTTAGAGCTTACTTTGGGACGAGATCGATTTGTGTAAATATTGCAGTGGCACAGCCTGCCTACAAGCCGATTTCTGACGGCTTTACCAAGCTAGAAAGCTACGGCTAGCTGTCAGTGAAGTCCATGTTACTGTAACTAAATGTCAGACTCTCACGTACGGTTCTAATTCTTCCGGCTTTCCTTAGAAAAATTTTGCCGCTTCGCCACTGAAATGTTGTTCAATGATTTATTATTTATTTATAAACAGACTTGTTATTGCCGTTTTATCGATTACGGAATAGTGATAAGGGAGCGATGCAGTGTGGAAGAAGATGTGGTCGTGAGAATTCAGAAAGGTATGCTTAGATGGTTTGGACATGTGGAGAGGATGAACGAAAGGAGACTATCGAAGCAGATTTAGCAGATTTATAAGGCGAGTGTGCATGGTAGGGTTGGAAGGGGAAAACGCCGCGAATGTACCAAAACCAGGTCGAGGACGTTCTTAAGAAAGGCCAGGTCAAGAGTACCCTAAACCGTCGAGCGTGTATGAAGCACTTAATGAGAGTAGACGAAGCGAAAAATTGTGTGTCAGTATCGTAGCAGGTGGGAATCCGTGGTCCCTGCCTACCCCGTTGGGAAACAGGCGTGATAATGTATGTATGTATGGATGTATGTATGTATGGATGTATGTATGTATGTATGTTTTTATTGCCGCTTTCGCTGATATCTTGCCCCACGAAACATAACCAAATCGGAAGTATGAATACGATATTAAATTTTGTTTGTCGGCATTTTTTAACCACCGAAACTTAACTGACTCATTCACAATACTCTTTAACAATGCCGCCTTGATCACTATCTCATTGTTTATTATAATCATAGTTGTATTTATTCGGTTAACGAGGAGTTTATTTGTTTATTGTGTATGGATTTTGATCTGAGTTAGGTGTTGTAAACCATGCCTAATGTGTCTTTAACGGCGGGTTCGAATCACGTTAAGGCAGAGTGGGTCATTAGTACGAATGTTTTGATACCTTCGTATTTAATAAATAAAAAACCGACTCCAAATAGCACTTGAAAAGTAAGTATTTATTACTTTTTAGTTATTATCATGTGACTTAACGAATTTAATACATCAAGTAACAATAGCATAATGCCAATTGCTCATCACCATTTACGAACTATTGCTATCCAAGGTGCAAGGATGTCAATCGTTGAGGAGTTCACAACCGGTTCTATTTTACGCTTCCCAACCTTATGCAGAAATCTGATCGCCACCCGTGAAATACTTATCATTTATGAGTTCCGGTGATCATCCATGGTCTTCATCAACAGTTCCACTTCACCAATTAATGCTTTTGGAACGTATATAACTGCTTGAGTTATTACAGAAACTACTAAAATTGCTGTATGTGTGTCGATAATATTTGACGAGTTCCGCTTAGATCCTCTCATCACACCTCGACTTTGCCTACGGGACCAAATTGGAGGGAATTGACGAAGTTCTGAGGTAACAAATATGAAAATAAAAAAACCGAATACAGAACCTCCTTTTTAGGGTTCCGTACCTCAAAAGGAAAAAAGGAACCCTTATAGGATCACTCGTGTGTCTGTCTGTCTGTCTGTCTGTCCGTCTGTCACACCCAATTTGCTCCGAAACTACTGGACCGATTGATTTGAAATTTGGTATACATATGCAAATCGGTGACCGCAACAGGAATGCGTAACGTAAACAAATTAATTTTAAACATGGGGACCACTTTTGGGGGGTAAATTAGAAAATTAAAAAAAAGAGTTACTATAACTATTTTATGTGGCATATCAAATGAAAGGGCTTATTGTGAGGATCTTAAATATGTTTTTTTTGGAATTTTAAAATAAATGGTTTGGAAGTTATTTAGGAAAATAGGCGAAAATTGACCATTCCCCCCCCTTATCTCCGAAACTACCGGGCCTAAAATTTTGAAAAATATACAGAATATAGTTCTTTACCTATAGATTACAGGAAAACCTATGAGAAGTCTATGGTATTTCAAGTAACATAGGAAATTTCAGATAATCATGTATGGTACGGAACCCTATCCACGCGGGTTTAACTCGCACTTGTTTTTTGAAGTCGGTTGTAAAGCTATATATGTGTCATAGTGTTGCACCCATGGAATCTTTATTGGAAGTGTTTGCATGTAAAAATGCCAGACATCGACATAAAACTGCAATTCCGTTCGAAAAGTGTTTAACCCTTATCCAGGCAGAGGCGTTTTATCGATCACATATATGTATATAGAACTTCAACCTTAAAAACTACGTATTATGATGCAAATTCGATTGTATTTATATAAAACATAAACGGCTGTTAAATGATTCCCTAGTAATTGACGAACATTAAAATGTATTGGAATTTTACGCAGCATGTGTGTATGTATTAAAGGCTCGGGCAAAGGCTGTCGCGTTTCGAACGCGGGCCCGCGCTACATTTTGGTGTGCCGTGTTCAATTTGCTTTGTTGTTTTACAAATCGCGCGGGCCCGCGTTCTAAACGCGACGTGCCGCACACTCGTTTGGTTTGCCCGAGCCTTAAGTCATTTATGGGCAAATGCATACATTTTCATAATAAATAACCCAAGCAAGCAAGAAAAATGCTCTGATACATAAGGCTAGAGTACTATAGCTTAGAAGACTACCTTAATTACAAAAGTACGTGGCCTAGCTTAGAATAGTAGTTTATGCAACGGTTGCATAATGATAGGCCTTAAAACACTAGTGCGGTTTTATGAAACGATTTTTTAAGCGAGTTTCATAATAAGATCACACGTGTGTTTTAAGGCGAAATTATGCAGAGTTGCATACATAACTTTATCTACACACATATTATAAACGGCGACACGGCGACGATGGGGCCCCTCCGGCTGCGGCGACGGTGCCGCCGGCCTGTAGCTCATATCTGTATCGTTATGACCATTACGATACTAAAATCGATACTGTAATAACATTACAGTACAGGTTGTCATAATGGTGGTCATTGTCATTTCCTACGGTTTTTGATTACATTATGGAGGTTTTATGATATGGGTGTAGATAAAATAATTAATGAATTTAATTATAATCATTATTTTACCAATTGTAATTATTTGTGTCGATGTAAAAGTGACTTTATAAATCCTATTAGATTATATTAAAATACCGAAACATGTTAGTCGAATCTTTCGCCGATCAGCGGTTCCTGTCAAGGTCGGTAACTTAGGTTGTTTACTTATCTAACCTACATTTCACTTGTAACCTAACCTAGGTTAACCTAACTATAGATATATACCTAATATATCTTGAGCAAATTAGCAAATGAAAAATAGCACAAAAAATTGCACAAAAAATAGCACTACCCAATGACTACGATATTTTATTATTTCGATTGTATATTATTTATAATTTTAGCTAGGCGTCTCATTGAAATATTTTCTCCATTTCTTACTATTATAAGTATCCCACTGTTGGGAAAATGCCTCCCTCGGTTTTCCTACATCCTCCCTTTTGTCACACATTGTGACTCGACCTGGACGTTAACGTAACAAAATCTCCGCGTTTCCTCAAAGAACAGCTCACATCGACAGTATTCCTGACATTTTGACATGACAAAAAGCACCTGCGAGGGGTGTGCACGAATCCCGTAATACTTTTAAAAGCTCCCCCATCTTTGACGGAGATGTCATTCAGGGAGCGCTTAGAAAATGAGATGACGTAACGGTGCCAGAAGACTCCGGTCGTTGAGTTGATAAAACAAGAAAAAAGTCAGGGCTGCTTAACTCATTACAAATAGCGGCCCGCTAATTATTTTTACCGATGATAATATAAAATTAAAGGGAAACATTGTTTTCATAGAATATTATTATTGAATAGCCTAAATGTATGAACAGAAAGCAACACGCGAACCCCCAAACCACACACTCGAAGCCAATGACATATTATAGAAAGACACAAGACACGTCATATTTATACTCAACGCGTTTTAAACATGTCTCATAGATTAAAAAAAAACGTTTCTTTACGGCCAGTGCATATTTATGTGACATTTGACGCGCACATATAAGACATTAATTTGCAATATGGCGATTGTTCACATGAACAAAATTTTAATTTTATTTCGCCGCCGTCCGTCCGGTTCGACACCGCACTTAATAACATCTGCGTCCCTCGTACAACGAAACTCAGTGCGCACGGCGATAACACTTTGCGATAGTTAAGCGACAGTCGCTATTTCGAAACGATATCATAATATTTATCAACTCTCAACGAACAGACTTTAACTTTATAAGATTAATAATTGTTATGCTTTATTAAAAGAGATTCTGACTCAAATAAGTCGGTCTGAGTCCGTTCTGGTTTCACGGCTAAACTACTGGAACGATTTTGATGAAAATTGCCGGAGAGGATGCAAATAAGATTCTGTTCATCCCGGATAATTGCTCAGCTCCCGTAGGAATTGCGATAAACCGGTTCAATGCCTATTTACATATGTTCTTATTTTTATGTCCAAACACAGTATAAACCATAGATTACACTATTATATACTGGCAGTCCACATGGTTTGAGGCATGTGTGGCGAGCGAGAGGAACGCTCACCCTGAGGCGGTTGACACATTCTTGATTTGTCTCAGAAAAGTAAGACTTTTTAATCAAATCACTGTAGCAATCACACCCTTACCAAACAACTACGTTCATTTTTCTACAATTCAATACACGAACATATCCATTTTCCCGTAGCGTACCCTTACGGCATACAGATGGTAATTGACTAGAAAGTACCATCCCCCACCGAGGGGTGGCGGCCCCGTCTGGTCTAGATTCTAGATTCTGTATTATCCGTTCAATCTATGACTGTAGTTAGGTTGGGAGGTTTTTAACTAAGTCGAAAGCAGTTTGTCTTACGGGTCTTAATATCTAGTTGGTTAGGCTATCGGGAAATAATGACACATTTTGACAATGGCATTTAATGATATACAGTACAGCAAGACGTCATTTATAAATCAATATGAGCTCATATACTTGCCACTGCTGGCTTAGGCCTCCACTCATAGAGGGACTGGAGTAATCCTCACGCGGACCCTGTGCGGATTGGGGAGTTATCGTTGAATAACGTCGCAGATATGTATAGGTTATACCTCGTCGCCATATAAAATGTATTGCCGTCAGCGCTCTTTTTACAACGGTCGAGGTATAGGTTCATGTTTCCCTTCAAATACCAGTGGAAAAAATCAAATTGAATACTGCATATCATTTCCGAAAAACTCCCGAGGTGCGAACCTGCGACTTTCTACTTGAGAGACGCGCGTCCGAGCACTAAGCTACTGCACTCATTGTTTTGTTTATTATTTAGCAGTTGTTGTTATCGCTGCATCCACGTAATCGCTAGAATAATTAAATTATTTATCAACCGAAAACCGAAATAAACACACTATAAAACACACAAATTAATTGAACAATTTAAAAACGTAAAAATATTCATGGCACTTTTAATAATACCCCTTTTGATAAACCGAGCTGGATTAACCCTATCATACAAAACCCTTGACCGAGCGTTCAATTTCACACCGAGTGTTACCAGAAACGAAAATATTAAATCCAATTTACCGAAATTACACACCCCTCGATTATGCTAAAAAAAACATGAATTATGACCATAATGCTCTAGAGGCCATTGTGATCTAAACGATTCGACAAATACACAGTGGTGCCAGCAACCCTAGCTTGCGGGAAAAAAATGATTATGATTTTATGGCAGGTTACATCTATTATGTGCGGATTAAGTTATGAATTTTATTTGTAAAGGGGCACTTAACGAGCTATTTGGCACCGAATCGCCCATCACCCAAACCCTTAATCACAATTATTATGAGCATTATGACCCGTCTTTTGCTACTACAATGTTTAATTCCGTGACAGGTGTATTATAAACAGGTTTGATTAAATGACGGCACGTTGTTTGATGCGGTTAATTTGCACTCATTATTTCACGCCATTTAAAATGTTGGTTTAATTTTAAGCGGCGTATTTGGCATAAATAAATCTGTTTGGGATGCGGCTTCGTTATTGATACCGCTGCTAATTTAAGTTCTTCGAGTTCCATCGTTTCTTCGTATATTTTGAAGCTTTTGATGTCTTTAAAATTACTTGTTTCTATTACAGTAATAATAGTACATTTCTTTGATCTATTTATTACTGCGTAATTATGGTCATTATAAGTATCGAATCTCCGGCGTCCCTTTGTTTATGCCCTATTAAATATGTACCCTGAACTAAATGTACGTAGTATATTAATTTCCATCGAATTCGAAATCAAAGGAGACATGTCCCCGTGGACCGGCCTGCGATGGACCCGGACAAAGAGGATTACAGCCGATGTTGTCATATCTTGAACCCATTACCATAATGCGGTGACGAAATTCACTTGTTTTCGTCATTTTTCTTGAAATCTCGCCGTGCGGTCCTATAGATTATAGAGTTTTGACACGTCTTTAATATTCCAACGAGTCCTTATTACTGTCGTTCGAAATCAACTCAACTCATGCGGTTAAAATTGTAAATGTGTCGTGTTTAAACACAAAGCTCGCGAGCTAATACCACGCAAACATGTTATTTCACAGTGAAAACGGAATTACTGAAACGATTACCGACTCCCTACGTTTGCTCACAAAATACTCAATTACGTAAACAGGGAAAAAAACTAAAAAATATATGTTCAGTCAACGTTGTAAGGAAGAAAACAGAAAACATTACGTGCCAGTTGCTAAACAAGCAAAGTTTTCCCACAGAACGAGAGCTTAACTTTAATATTGGCGATTATTGTTGGAGTAATTGCGCGCCGCTAAATAACTTAATGGAGGTACCTACTTGGAATATTGTAAAAAATCGATTCACCCACATTCGTTGTTAATTATAGTCGGTTCAGCCGTCTTTCCGCCTGCGCTGTTCCGAATGCGATTTAAGACCCTCCCTGGTCCAATTACAGAGTTCTCAAAAGTCCCCCTCTCTCCCCCTCCTGGTTTAGATCGAGCCTCGTTTTAATGACCTCTCGAGCTCCCGATGTTCATTTGTCGCGAGATTTTTCGTATATTTTTTACATTTTAATTTTTTTTTTGTCGAGGGAGCATTGTGTGTGCTCTTGCAATCGAAAGGTCTGGTTTTTGTATATTTCTTATAATTTTTATATTTTCTTTACTTGCTCGGTTCTTGCAAGTTTTTATTTCAAACTTCGGCCGAGATAATACTTAGTCCGAAGTTGAGCTAAACTAGCGCGGTTGATACTATCAGTTATAAACTTAAAGTGTTTCACGCAACAATTTCCTGTAGCATCGTTTTCTTTGGAAATGTACTACTGGCACTCATAATGAGAACTGATTTGAAACGTTTATAACTGTATATTCTTGATATCTAAACATTAGTAACAAAGTCCTTTTTGATTGGAAACAAACTGAAAAGCATACCCCATTCTTTACAGCAAATATACATCCTTTTCTAATTGTTTAAAAGCGGTATCTACAAATCTGCACCCCATATTAAAATGTCCCCATTAGTTGAGACCGAGGGTTCTTTTGTGCGTTGTTTGGAATCCTGTAATTTCCTACGATTCTAGTTATTGCGCATAAAGCTATATTAATAAGAAATTTCCTTTTGTTAGAATATTTTTAATCTGAACCACTGTGCAGTCATTGATGGATTAATGATCGATTTTGATTGGAAAATATATTTAGATCTCTTGTCATTGAAAGGTTTAAATCATGTTTGTTTAAGAGAATACTATTCTTTCTTGGTATTAATAATAAAAAATAAATAAATAAGGTATGTTTTTTTATGTATGTTCACCAATTACTCGGAGATCGCTGGACCGATTTGGATGATTCTTTTTTTTTCTATTTTAAATCATTATACAGTGCTAAAAAGGGTTTGTTATTAAAAAGTGAAGACACTTTGGACATTTTAATTGATAAATTAACAATTTTATGTTAATAATCATCTCGTGGCAATGCTTAGGTGTGGCTCCTAATTTACCCAAATATTGCCATGTATACATTACATTTCAAATATATCACTCTTGACAGTAGTTGTACAAATAAACTAAGCAAATATTAATCGATCGACTCTAAGCTTACACAGATCTTCATAAACAAACATCTTTTTTTAATTGTGTACTACACTCCTCTCTTCCCACGACACGCAAATTTAATGGACAAAACTAGCTCCTATGCCCTTGTCATTAGGGCGAACACGCCTGTTGTGGGACACGGAGTTTAATGGATTTTTTAGAGCATTTTAAAGCAGCACGACATGTGTCATCACATCATGTCAATGCAGGGATTATGATAACCATCGTACGGATGCCATCTAGCTGGGGAATCGCCCTTTGCGATCTCGACATCAAACTCGAAACAATAGAAAACAACTCTATTTTCCTTCGCTCTACATTCAACCTTGTCTCAGCGCAGCGGAGTCGAAATTTGAGTGGATTTATTCAAAATTCCGAGAGGGGTGATTCTGAAAGACAATTTAACCCTAAAAAATGGTGCACGGACATTAATCCGTATGTAATATCGCAAATTTGTCGTCGGTCCGTCGGTTCGGGGGCCATCTGTCAGTCGACGCAATTCGATTTGCTGCTATTAGAGATGCGACAATGGATGCGAATAGATCAGCACTTGATTTGGAGACAAGGATTGTAATAATGTTTTAAAGGCCTTTTTATAAATAACCCTTTATTCTATAGCTAACAAAAATAAAAATAATAATAAAGAAAAAAGGATACTTCAAGCGATTTCTATAAAAAAATCTAAACTCCAGATCCCTTAAGCGGAAATATGATATATTTTAGCTATGACCAGAAATTGTAATATCAAATAAACAATTCAATTTTTCGGTGCTTAAACATTGTAATGATAAATGTAGTTATTAATTCATATCTCGCTTATGAATAAATATGAATACGACCCTTCGGTAACTCCCTTAATATGGAACGCCTAATAAAATCCACATAACTTCACCGAACGGTAACAAATTGCCCTTTTTGACGTCTTATTCAGCGTGTCAGTGTCAGAGGGGTATGGTTCGATGCACGGCCTAATAAAAGTGTAACTACACGTTTCGGTTTTCAATAAGCACGCGCTCGTCTTCAGGTGACAACAATTGGGCGTCGCACCCTAATTTTTGGGAATGAGTTTGTTTTTTATAAAGTATTTGCTCAACTTTGGCTTATCAAGGGTAGCATTTTCGGATATTTAATGAAATGTAGTTACATTTTACGTAAAGCAATAATTTTGAATGGTAGCACGCCGATACATTGCATCTTATCTAGAAATCAACCGGTAGCAAACTAAACCTTGCTACAAGTGCATAAAGTTTACGTTACCAACAAATGATTTTGAGATACGAGCTTTTTGCAAAGTATTGACGATATTCCTAATATACAGCCACTTTGAGGAAGCAACGTAAGACATTGTGACGTATTTTCTACGACTTTTACCAGATTTACTTTACGTTATGTTTGTATGCAATGGGGCCAATTCGAAAGTATGTTCGCTAAATTTAGAAGTCGTTAAAAGTGAAATAAAAAACGTCAAACTCGATTTTAAGGGTTCCGTAGCCAATTGACAAAAACGGAACCCTTATAGATTCGTCATGTCTGTCTGTCTGTCTGTCCGTCCATATGTCACAGCCACTTTTTTCCGAAACTATAAGAACTATGCTGTTGAAACTTGGTAAATAGATGTATTCTGTGAACCGCATTAAGATTTTCACACAAAAATTGAAAAAAAAACAATACATTTTTGTGGTTACAACAATGACAGAACTGAAACTCAATTTTTTTTTCATTAAACCCATACGTGTGGTGTATCTATGGATAGGTCTTCAAAAATGATATTGAGGTTTCTAAAATCATTTTTTTCTAAACTGAATAGTTTGCGCGAGAGACACTTCCAAAGTGGTAAAATGTGTGCCCCCCCCCCCCCCGTAACTTCTAAAATAAGAGAATGATAAAACTAAAAAAATATATGATGTACATTACCATGTAAACTTCCACCGAAAATTGGTTTGAACGAGATCTTAGTAAGTAGTTTTTTCTTAATACGTCATATATCACGGAACCCTTCATGGGCGAGTCCGACTTGTGTGATGTCCGCACTTGGCCGCTTTTACAGCCATGCTAAATCGAATTTGACGTTCCTTATTTTAACTTTAAGAAGTTTTTTAGTTTATGCGACACCGTTTCGAATTGGTCCCATTGTCTGTCTAATAGGAATTATAATGGAAATTAGATAGGAAGCATTTAAGTATTCAGACGGCAGATTTTGGCAGACATACCTAGCTTAACCGGATGCTAGTTCGCCGACATTCTAGATTTTGATTCGGTGATAAATTGAATCGCACTCAACGTACATTACTAAACAAAGTCTAGCACATCCTAGGGTTAGGTTCCTAAGGACTTGCTAAACGTCGCAGTTCCATAGTGCCTTAGTAAGCACAATGCCTTTCTGCAGAATGCCCTAGTGAGTAGAATGTCTTAGTTGCACGATTGACAACTACAGTATAACGCCGAAGTTGCAAAATGACTAATAGAGTTAACGACCAAATTATAGAAAAGTCTTGGTTGTAAAATGACGCATGAGGCAGTGTCTGGATAGCATATGGTCTTGGTAGCAAAACATCATGATTGCATAACGACTAGGTAATATTAGATGAATTTTATTTATGAAGGAACGAGTTGTTTTCCTTGTCATTCAACCATCTAGTCGTTATGAAACTAAGATGTTATTAATTTCGCAGATTATTGAATTTATGTGACATTTGACGCGCACATAATAAGACATTAATTTGCAATATGGCGATTGTGTATATGAACAAAACAAATATATATTTTTCGCCGCCGTCCGCCCGGCGCGACACCGCAGTTGACGACGTCTGCGTCCCTCCTACCACGAAACTCAGTGCGCGCGGCGATAAGCGACGCCCGTCATACAGTTTGCGATAGTTAAGCGACAGTCGCTATTTCGAAACGATATCATAATTTTTATCAACTCTCGCCGAACAGACTGTAGACATTTAGCTACCAAGCTCTTATGAAACTAAGACGTTTTGCTTTTGTAGTCATTATGCAATCTAGTCCTTACGAACCTAACCCATCCTATCATGCCTGTAATCCCAAAAGACTGCACATATTGCGTTAATAAATGGCAGGTCTGCGGCAGACGCGTGGCGCCGGACGTGCGCGAAAGGCGTGTGCGCATCGATCTAAACGATCCACGGTGACGAGGGATACACAGAATAGATTTTTAATACATGTTTTAGACATTGAGATCTCAAAGCAAAGAAATCTGTTCACGACGAATTCGGATTTATAACTGGCTTTTGCACGCGACTTCGTCCGCGTTTTCTTAATCTTTGGCAAAGCCTTAGATGTTTGTACGCCTGCATGATAAAATTTTAGTTTTTAGGGGAATAATATTTATTTTTACACTCTAAAACATCATATTATTTAGAATTAGTGACTAACACATGATAATTGTTTGTTATTGAAATTTCAAGTATATATACTCACGCCCGAAATCCCTAATGGGGTAGGTAGAGCCACAAAAGACTACTTGTGGCCACGTTCGATTAATTAGTCCTAAGATGGTACGATGAACCGTATGGTGACAGGTGATCAGCCCATCGCCCATACAGATAGTCCACCATGTTGGAGAGGACCCGTCGCTGAGTCGACTTTTACGACATGCCAGGATGATAAGCATCTGCACGCATTCTATGCTATTTCTTCACTCTCAGTGCAGCAGAGGAGTTCAACTATATACTTAACAAAATATGTCTCATTTTGCTAACAAGTATCTTTGGGAAAGCAAAGTATAAGATAAAAGTTACCTACCCGAGATAATAAATAAATAAATAAATAAATAAATCAGAGGACAAAAAAAAAGTATACACTATCTCTATTCCAAATTTAATTCAAATCCGTCCAGCCGTTGAAGCGTGAAGGAGCAACAAACATACTAACTTACTCACACATTCACAAACCTTCGCATTTATAATATTAGTGTGCCTTGAGTTTGTTTTTAAATATTTGCTTGGTCTTACAATTGTCCACCGATATGTATGAGTTTGCGGAATCAATAATTTAAATTGAACGCATTAAAATTGTTCACAAAAACTGTTTGTTGTTTTAAAAAGCGTTCTTGGCTTTGTTTTAAAATACTCTTGTGACGTCATAGTAAATTTGCGTACTATTATAGTACTCTAGACGCGCAGTCGCCGGTACGTACATCCGGATCATTTGATTTGCAAATACACAGGAAGTAGGTGTCACTTGTCCTAGGATTATTATTCATACTGGACTAAAAGATTGATGAATCTTTTACGATATTTGCATAAGCATAACTGAGAATTTTTAAGCGTCGCTATCTGTAAGGTTGTCAGGAAGAAATCGCTATTTAGCAAGACTGTCTGTGTCTTGTTACCAGGGTTCGAAATTATCAAGATGATTCTTTTCTTTGATAATTATCATACTTAATTATCTTCTTTGGCTTGATAGAAATACTTCAACTCTTTGTGTGCGTGAGTTTGTGTTGCTCGTACGGACGTCACACAAATAAAAGCTGCGTATTAAGAGGACTGTGAACCAAAGGCAAAAATCAGCCTTTTCATATAAACGCCGATAACGATTTTCACCCCTTAAATCTTAACCGATTTCAACCAATTTTTGATAGGTAGTCAGTCAGAACAAAACCTAGGTCTATACGTTTTTTGAATTTTGATTAAAGATCCCGAAAGTTAAATAATGCCGAAATTAGTTTTGTATGAGAATACTATAACCACAATAAAACTGAATGTATTGATTATAATGAAAATATCAAAACCTATAGACCTAGATTTTGTTCTGACTGACAACATATCAAAAATTGGTGAACATTGGTTAAGATTTAATGGGTGGAAATCGTTATCGCCTTTTGTATGAAAAACCGTAGGTTCACACTTCTCTTAACAAGCTTACGCACACAGCGCGCGCGCAAAGATGAGTTGAATAGGCTATAGGTTGACCGCTTAAATGAGTCGTCGCCCGCGCGGCACAGGGGCGCGGGGCATGACGACAAAGGGGCCTGAGAGAGGTGCGGGCGGCGTGAAATGAATGAAAACAAAAATGCGCCTGCCGCCCGCACCTCTCTCGGTCCCCTTTGTCGTCATGCCCCGCGCCCCTGTGCCGCGCGGGCGACGACTCATTTAAGCGGTCAACCTATAGTTTCCTGACTATATTTCGGTCAGTCCTTAGTTTCATGAAACGGGCTTTGAGTTGGCCGGTTCAATAAGCATTTTCGCAGCTCGGATAGCCACGAAATGCGCAATCAGAATATTGGTAAGACGAATTTTGTGTGTATTATGCGTAATCAATCATACCTTGCACTATTTTTAGAAGGTTTTTCTTTGAAGTAGTTACTATATTTTCTTTCAGTGTACTATTTCATTTATTCCTTTCACTGGAAAATACTATATATGCCCCATAAATAGTTGGCAACCCTAGTTACGGGTCATACTTGCTTTTCATACTCATTGATAACTTAAAGGTAAACTGTTGAAAACACAATATTTTGAACAACAATTTATCCAAATTAAAATTTTCTTCAGACATTATGAATACTAGAAATACACACGGCTTTACCTACGAATCATTGTCAGAAGTTGTCCGACATGTTTCGAACTCGTATGGAGTCCTTCAGGGGTTGAGTGCGAGATTCGGACAATAAATGTGAATAAAGCCGTGTCTATTTCTAGTATTAACAATTTATCCGTTTCATTTGGAACAATTTAATAAAGAGAACATCGAAAACAGTAATGGCGTCTACCGGATATTGTACAACAGATTGTTTATACTAAGCTTGGAAGTGACAACGGAAATTTAAATTGTTTATTGAATGTTGTAGCGAGAGCTTTCCAGTTTAATTATCACTTTGTTTAATTATATTTAGCATAAAGAGATTATGTTATTTCCTAGCTAATGCCATGTGATACATGCTTTCATTTACAAATCAAATATTATTAAATCAGAAGACAATCTTTACGCAAATCGATGTAGACTCAAAGTAAGCCCTAAAGGCTTGTGTTATGCGTACTAGACGACGATATACATACATACTTTTATAGATAAATAAATACTTAAATACATAGAAAACATCCAAGACTCAGGAACAAGCATTCGTGCTCATCACACAAATATTTGTCCTTACCGAGGATCGAAGCTAGCTTCGGAGGCAGGGTCACTACCAACTAGGCTAACCGCGTCTTCATTTGCATTTGTATGAAAAGAGTGATTTTTAAGGTTCCGTACCCAAAGAGTAAAAACGGGACCCTATTACTAAGGCTCCGCTGTCCGTCTGTCTCCAGGTTGTATCTCATGAACCGTGACAGTTAGACAGTTGAAATTTTCACAGATGATATATTTCTGTTGCCGCTATAACAACAAATACTAAAAAAACAGAATAAAATAAATATTTAAGGGGGCCATACAACAAACGTGTTTTTATAGATAATGGTACGGAACCCTTCGTACGCGAGTCCGACTCGCACTTGGCCGATTTTTTTACATTTGAATCATCTATGACATCATCGCCAATGAAATGAAACAATTTTAAAATCCTTACAACCTCACGAAACCTCCAAATAAATCCTTTATCACATTTATCGATTGTCGTCGTTCCACATCCCGTAATCTCGCACTTAAACGCCAGACCTCACTTTAGATCCTTGTAAAGAGGCTAGACTGAAAGCCTCAGTCGGCGCGTTAAGAATTCATGGCTTCGTCTGCTGGCTTAAGATCTGGGTTTTGGAACTGGGTGACTAGGTTTACGATCTTTTTAAAGGCGCTGTCTAGTTCGTAGTTCTATTTTGTTAAATGGATGTTATTAGGCTTCCGCTAAGTTCATGTGAAATGAATAAGCAATTGTAAATTTTATTGGTCCAAAGTGATAATTATTTTGATACTAAAAAACATAATGGGAAAAACAAAACTCGAGATTTGACGCTTCGCGAGTATTCAGAAAAAAAGTTGAATCACTAATCAACTAAACACAAAACTTTATTATTATTTGTTTGAACGCCACAGTTGGCTGTGGCCGACAGCAGATTTCCGTGGCCCTGACGCCATGACATGCCGTTTTCTGTCGGCTACAGCCGTCATTCGGCGTCGGGGACACGCTTTCTCGCGCTCAGCCGTGGCGTTCAAAAGGTTAATTATGATGCGAAATGAAAATGCCGAAAACTAAAGACGCTACACTTGGAACGTGGATAGGTTGCCGGTGTAGGCGAGGGTGGATGATGCAGATAAAACAGACAGGTAACAGGGTAGAGGTAATTTATTTTGTAAATACGAGGCACTCTGGAACAACGTTATAAAACTTATGAATATAGGTAGGTGAGGCTATGGAATGAGATGATTTGGAGGCTTTGTGTGACACTCTACTTACGATTAAGTGCCTCACTGGTAATTCTAAGTGACAGATAACGGGTACAATTGTGCTTCCTTTGTAATTCACACTGCACTTTTTAACAGCGGTTACTATGATTCTAATTATTTAGGTATTTTACCGTATGTATGTATTAAAATAAAGCAATATTTCTTTATAATTCTAAGACCTTTCTAGGCCGAGCTCTCTTATGAAGTGAAGTCAATTTTCTAAATCGATCTATCGATCTAACGTTTGCGTTTCGAATTTGGAATTGGAAAATAATTTGAAGGAAGAAGAAGAAGATGAAGATGAAAAAGAAGTCAGTCGAAGGAGTTTTGTACGAGTCGCGATGGCGCCTCGTTACACACTCTCTGTATGAATGTCTACTATCAAAACAAGTAATTATCTTGATAATTTCGAACCTTGCTTCCAAAAGCCGGTCCTGTCAATTGATCTGATGACGTTCGTAAAATATGTAAGTGGATATCTGGGCTTTTTGATTTCTTAATTTTGATGTGAGTCATGTTTGCAGACAAGTTATATAAGTAACATTAATAATTTTTAAATTTCATTATTTTTTGAGTCCAAATGACATGTACAGTCAGTGACAAAAATAAGTATCTATTTTCGAACCACGTAGGTCCATGTTGACATATATGTGACGACATATCATATTCATATTTATTTACTAGCTTTTATCCGCAACTTTGTCTGTGTGATAATGTATCATAAATATACTGACTTTTAAATTGATATTATTTCATATCAGGCACTCATTAACGGTTCGTTCATTACTTTTCTAGTCCCTATTTCACCCTTATAGGGATTGGTTTTTTTAAATAATGTAGCCTATGTCCTTTCTCAGTGCTCAAACTATCTCCATACCAAATTTCATCAAAATCGGTTCAGTCAAAAGACAGAATTACTTTCGCATTTATAATATTAGTAAGCATGGTTTGGATTTATGACATTATGTTTGAATGTGAAGTGACACAGTACACAAATTTGTGGATATTTTGACGTTGACATTTTGTCCTGGAAAATACTCAGGCCGTTGTTACTGCAACCACGTCGATTGCAACATGGATGGAGCGAACCTGAGTTGCTAAAAGCGCTTCATATGTAATGTACAGTCGAATACAATCGATGCATTTGCGCATGGTATGACAAGCCATGCCGATGTGTACAAAGCTGATAGACGGTGTCCGTTAGCGACGCACCGGCTTTACGCTAGCTAGGGTGACAACACTAGCACTAGTGGTGATTAGGGTGACCATTACACGAGCAATAGTGCACCTTGCTTTGGCTTTAGCTTTTCAGTTCTCGAGCATTCGTAATGTATAAGTCCCTAATGTGACTCCAATTTTCATAGCAAAAATTACACACGGAAGATTAGACACCCACCAGTCTAGCTTAGTTATTTCGCTGCATCATTAATCCAAAGATAATCTGGGTCTCATTTAAAAGCACAAAAGAATATGTAAAACCGAATCTTAATAATTACGAAAACTGAAAGATACCCGAGACATTACGTTGCCTCACCCAATTGGATAAATCAATCGTATAAAAACCAGCAAGTTGTCCAAAGTCCAACCACGCTTAATCATGCAAAATTCATATTCATCGTCCGTTCAGACATGGCCACCAACTATCATAACGGCTCATTACAGATAAATAACACAATTAATATATTCGCGCCATATCGTAACACGGTAGCAACCACCCACGTTCCAATATGGAATAAATTTAGCATCCGGCAACACTATAATATGACTTGTATATCTACCAACATAAGAGCTACAATTCCGCGCAAATTAACAATTACTTTGCCGCCGGTAGCAAGTATGGAACCTCTATAGTTGTAATAAGAGCTATAGTTGTATAATAGTTAATAGCGGTGTACTGGTCATAGTGATAAATAGCAGTTGATGGCTAATTGAATCTCGATGAGAGTGTTGTAACAATCACTGCGGATTAGTTATATAACTATTGTGTTTCTTGCAGTGATTAAAAGATGTTTTGTCATGTTAGGCATTGATTTGATTGGTGATTATGATAAATAATAGTTATCCGACTTTACAGAAAAGTGTACTGTGTGTAGCATTGTTATTGATGTACCGAATATTTCATGTAATATCCGAAATGTTTCAATCAAAACGCCATCGCCACTGACAGAACAAAGCGTATTGTTTTTACAAAAATAAAGTGTTTACAATTTATAACAGTGAACGCGGAAAACTTAACTGCCAATTGAGATGAAGCAATCGATATACTTAATGATAGTCATACATATTTTTTAGTGAATAAAACAAGAACAGCCAACTTGTCTCCAAAATAAAAAGTCATATAAAAGTCACATAAAGTCTAAAGTCGTTGCATGCCATTAAGATTGCAATCTTCCTCGTGTCGTGTCTATTTGTGATAACATCCCACTAACGTCACAAAAATATTTTTCTGAAATAAGATCCTTAATATTCCTTAATCTTAAAATATAAAAAGCCTAAACACCGAAAATATTTAGATAAAAAAATCCGGAGCTTATCAGGGCTTTGAAAGCTTTAAGCTTCAGGCGAGAGAAAAGATGTTATCTTAAGGTGATTTTTTTATTTTCAAAGCAATTTCACACTAATTTTTAAGCTATTTAAGTTGAAATTTGTGATAATCATTTTTACATTATACTTTAACTGGTGGTTTCCTATCACCCGTCAAATCAGATCTGTATTATTTTATGGATGACATTGCAGTTTTCATGAGCCTATACTAATGTACAGTCAGATTCAAAAACAAAACAGGATTAATATATTTAAATGATAAATTGTTTGTTTTACGCTTAATTAATATCTGTTTTTGTTTGTTTCAGGTATGTAAATGACACGGATTCAGTATCTTATCACAAGGAGGTAGAGTGATAAAGATTTATTACATATTATCTATTCTTATCGAACAAAGAAAGCAAGAACTATTTCCACATTCATTATCGACCGAGCGAGCGAAGCGTCTCCGTTTCAGCTTGGGCAAAAATGCTTTCGTATGTCCGTCGTCTGTCCATTTGTTCTCGTCTACAGGTCGCAGTTCTCAACCGATTCTCGTGAAATTTTGTGAGCAGGTTCGATAATAATATAGAATTCTTTGTCGGTTCATTTTTCGAATTTATTAAAATGGCGGAGATATAGGGGTTTTTGCAATTACAAACTTGTTTGCGGTGTTGGTAAACTGACCCGACCTATATCGATGTATGGGGATAACAGTTTTCCAACGGCAAAGTTAAGTTTGTCGCGAGGGTTACAGCTCACCGAGCCACTAGTATAAGTTGCATCATGAAACATGTGAATCATGTGCAGGAGGGTAGAACGTATATTGAAACAATGAAGAAGCATTATTAGATACTAACATTTTTCCGGGATAAAATTTAGCCTGTTGTCGACTATGCGTGACAGGCTATACAGGGTAAAAAGACCTTCAGTACCTTGACTTAAAGTTGAAATTCGTGTTACTTCTCAGTCATGCTTGGCGGCCAAAAGCTTAACTAGGGTAGTCTCACTCCGCACTTTAGGTATGCTCGGCAGTCGGACAGCTTGGAGTTGTAAATCTCAGTAGGTTGCTGCTCGCTAGCCATCAAGTAGCCTAGATGTTTAGTGTTTTTGGGACGCGGATAAAAACCTGACAACTCTAGCGTACACGAAAGAGCACGTTTTATGCGACGGAGAGAGAAGGCTCGATTAGGCAAATTTTCGTATCTAAACACCGGTTTTCTTAGACAGTGATTCTTCAGTAAGTTAGTTAGTACTATTATCTATTCTGTGCTACATACTTTTACGACGGTAACGGCCATGGTAACGATTGCTTTAGTTTAACTCAAATATCGATTCGTGTGAGTTTCTAACTTGTCTGCGATCCGTCGAATCCGATACTGGATAAAACTGGTTTTCTATGTGGCAGTGTCTAGCTAGTCGTCGACTAGCGTTTGGGATGTTACAGCATCAAATGCAAGCGCCGCACTCGACGATGAACTTAAACACTGTTGTATAAAAAAAAAACTATCAACGCAAGCGCAGTGCGTAATGCGTAATGCGTTTTATTGAAAGTTTACCAATATCAGTGGAGCTGTTCTCGACGCTTCGCTAGTCACTGTACCATTACCATGAGTTTATAGCAAATCAATCGGAATCAAATAAAAGGGACAGAGCGATAGTTTTATATTACGAGAACGGTTTCCATAAACTCATGGTAATGGTACAGCGACTAGCGCAGCGTCGAGAACAGCTCCACTTTTGTTAAACTTTCCATAAAACGCATTACTATTAATTTTTTCATTTATCAAAAGATCTATCGCCGAAATGTTGGAATCAGCTTGGATCCTACGGTTCCACATTTAATGCGTTCCGCGTGCAACGTACGTGACGAGAGAGGGCGCTAGTGTATGTAGTTGATAGCTTTATCCGCACGACATCGGATTCCTAATGCAGCTGTACGAGTACTTGAAAGTATTACAGAGAGATAGGGAGGTATTCATGTGAATGAGGGCTTTCAATATGTGTTCTTATCCATACTGCTGAAGTGTCGGTAATCACTATTAATAAGGATCCAATTTAGTATCGACCGTCTTGGTGATATGGTGGTCCAGATTTGCGCAAAGACCAGAATTACTTGGACTTACTTCCGTTTATTCAAAATTTTAATGAGTTGTCTCTTTTGCATTCAACCTTGCGTAAACTATACCGCGTATGGTATATTTACGACCGGACCGATACTTGATGTCAAGATAATAAAAGCTACCGCATCAAAATAATTTGTGATATCGCTGGGAAGTTGCAAATTGCCTACAAGCTTGATAAAGATCAATCCTTTTCCTCAATTTTGACTGTCATTTTCCGGCATAAAGAAAACTCTTTCTCGCATTAATTACAATATTATCAGCATTTTCCAGAAAAAATACTTTCAAGACGTAAAACATATTTTTATAGTCTTTGCTATGAATTTCCGCATTTATTTGCCCCCCATATGAACGAAGGGAATCCTTCATTCAAAGTTCAAGTCTTAAGTATACTTAAAACAATAAGTCTACATTTTGGTAGGCGTAAAAAATGCCAAAGGCTAAACGCTTCAAAGGTTCTCGAATGCAAATTTAAAGATAATGTCATAATACGTCGTTTCACATAACGTATTATTTATGTAAGGGGGATGAATTAATGTGTGTCCCGGTATGAAAATATTAGCGTATTAGCATGTCAAGGGACTGTCCCGGAGTCCCGGCCGGCGTGGACGCCCTAAACTAATTTTGATGCAATATTCATGATTTGGGAGTTTTTGTGTTCTTTTCAAGCGCTGTCTAGTTTTTGATGGTGGCTTAGGAATTGATGATAAAATGTACACTGTCTTAATTGCCTAGCGATGTTGTTAAAGGGAGTTTAATCATAATTTCGACAACAAAACTAAGAAACAAATTCCTTATTGTTATTTTATTATTAAGCTGGCGGACCCGCCACAGCTTCGCTCGCGGTATTTTCCATACAAACTTTATCAGAATTTCAAAAAATCCCTCCTTAGTGCACCTCTAGGGTACTGGAGGAATGTTTCCTTCAAACTTCAAACCTCTAGAGCCACCCGTTTAGGCTGTGCGTTGTCTATAAGTGAGTCACGGTACTGTTTTATATGTATTGATTATTCGATAAGTGAACGATCTTTATGTTAATAAATGGCCCCAATGCCTTAACGTGATGCGTCTGTAACTAAATAACATGCGTATGAAACGTCTCGCATAATCGTTTGGTGGGACTGGGTTTAAAAAAATACTACTGTAAAAGTACTAATAAAGCTCATAATTGCGTCGACAGATTCGTCGTCACGCGTCCCTCGGTGGGCGCCACTCTAATTGTCCTCCTAATTGGACGAGTGCGGTTGTCCTTGTTATAAACTGCGATTCATTAGATTGTAATGTATATCATTACACCCTTTTATTCAGAATTCTACGCGCTATCTGTATTACGATCTTTTCAAAGACAATTAAGATTTCTATTCTAAATGTGGAAAGCACTCAACTCACTCATATAGGTTAGGTATCAACGAAAACTGATAACAAAACGTATTAAGCGACGTTAATATCCGTTTGATTGTATTCAGTCTACTAATCGATTTGATTTTACAGCGTTGGCATACTTGGGTTCTTGATGACTCATAAAATGTTATGTTTTACATTGTGGCTATATAAATAGCACTGGCCACCGACGACGTTTAAAAACAAAATTTATATTAAAACAAATGACGATTTCCGTAACCAGCCGAACAATGAAGCTAGGAGCGTGCATTCGAATTTTAAATGTACACTCGACGAGATTCTAAATTCAAGCGCGAGGGAGCAAGAGGATATTCCTAAACAGGTACGTCTCTCTCCTTGACACGTGTCTTCTATGAATATTGATATCTCTCATTATACGGAATGGGAGTTATACTCATGCTTTGAAATGTGTTCTTTAATTAATTTTAAATTTACTTCTAAATTACCTTTTTTTTCTGTTAAGATAATTATGTCGCTATTATTTTATTGTAACCCAGCGTTACTATTCTCAGTTCTCCGTGCTCAAATTACTGACCCAATTCTATAAAATCCGGCCCGAAGGACCAAATCTATCGAAAACAAAGCGAACGTCGGTTACCCAGCTTTGGCTGCCGGCGACACTTCAAAGGGAATAACCGCACGCCCGAGGCGTGGTGGTGACGCGTTTGAGTACGAGCCGTATTGGTGAACGGATCATAGCTTTGTAAGGTACTTGTTGATTAGTGGATGTTGGTACAGTTGCCTCAACTTTAGAGGCTGAAGAGTTTGAAATAAAACATCACCATCAATTTCTAATAGGGTTTTATGACTTCGAAATCGTTGGCATAAAAATCACCAGTATTGCAGAAGAAGACGTCTCACATATCGAATAATTTGATAGGAAAATAAATATAAATACTGCTATGCGTAACATGGCTTCCCTAGGGTTAGGCAAATTCTTTGCAGGATTCATGCGTAATCGTAAAACTCGTAGGAGTTGTAGACGAATGCGTTTGCGAAAAGCCCATGTACAAGCTTCTGGAATAAGATATCAAACAAATATAATCCTAACCATATTTATATTAACTTTGTTTGTATTGACATCAAGCTGCTGCTCAATTACGTAACACCAATTGGTATCGCTTTCGCGAAAAGTAAACCAATTGTACCCTTATTAAAATTTACACAGAGTGAAGACTAAATTGGTTTGCATTTCGAGCCAAACCGATACCAATTGTGCTACGTAATAGAGCTGCTGGAGTCCATGGTCATTCGTGATCATACAGCTCACGAATCCAGATTCAACTTGCTTAAGACAAACATAGTATGCCCAGGTGGGCATACTTACTTGTATTAATAAACAAGCTAAGGGCTTAGTAAACAAGATCTCACTTGCAATCCGTCCTGTTAAATACTTATGAGCGCCAGCATGCAAGCAATATTCATGCCGCCCCTAATCTCTTAGGGGGGATACGTGTAAGTGTAATTGATATATTGATTCTGTTGCTACCGTGTAACTTTTATTTAGTTAATTAATAAGACCAAACTCAAACAAATCCAGCGATTCATTGTTGCACTCCATGCTGATTGTAAGAGAGGGCTGTTCAGGGTTGTCAAGTAAATATAAATAAACGCATATATAGTGCATTTCAGTTTGATGTGACCTACTACATTTACGAAGGATATTATGGTTTTGATTGAAGTTACCAGCACTGGGTCTAAGTTAGGTCTGGAAGCTAAGAGGGATTAGAACTTAGTAGGAAGATGCTAAATAAGCATAAAATATCTTTACACGTGATTCAAAATGCTACCGCACAAACATCTTGGTTAGTCTACAATTTACATAACAATTTGTCATAAAAATAAAACACGTCTACACCTAACAAGACAAACAAAAAACTCCGAGTAAAATTCTAATTAAAAATTCAAACCACGCACAGCCCTGAGTCGAGTGGCGACGAGGGTCCGATCTAACCCCATTGTGTGGATTCCCACTTGTTTTTTAATACTCGCCAAGCGGGGGTAGTTTCTATTATTTCCCATTCAGGACCCGCTGTTTTTCTACGTTGACATACTTGTATTGTTGGTTTCGGAATTAGGGTTGGCGGTTATTGATAAATTTCGTAGGGTCAAGTGGCGTGGCGACTTTCTATATTGCTCGGCTACGGTAGTCATTTAGAGTTGATCTCGGAACTAAACATTCTTCAGTCCCACATTAAATGTATCAATAAAATATAAAATAACCGACCATAAAAATCAATCTTTCCAAAAATATTTAATTTCATAATACATTCTTATCATCTTTATAAGCTCATAGAAGCAAATCAGTGAACGAGCATTGAATTTTAAGCTCGAGAGATTCGGCGGGGACGGACTTCCGGTTCCAGACGCCATTACCAACCCCTAATTTCCGCTCAAGACCGGATGTTGCAACCTTGGAATTTTCCACTATTTCTATTTGAGCGGATGGGATGGTGAAGGGATGCTTCTATTGTTCAGGCAGTATTGAGAATTGTGAAATGGAAGCAACATTGAGATTAAATTTCTCTCGATGATTTTAATCAATGAAGTTCTGGCCTTTAGTAATAGTAATAAGTTAAATTAAATTAGTAGTAGTAATAAGTTAAATTTAATTTGAAATACCTATTGGTATTTCAAATAAAATTAAACTTATTTATTTTTCATTCCCCCATCTCGGAAAGAGTATTTTTGCTCTTCGATATCTGAGTGCAAAAGCCGTTTTTATCCGCTAGACGATAAAGTAAATTGAATTAAGAACATCGTGTGCACTAAGTTTGTGAATTCAAAACATCATTAAACCTGTTTACTTCTACCTCCATGGTGCCGAATTTAACATACAACCATTTTTAATTTGGTAAAGACTCAGACTCGGAACCTTCTAGGTGTACTTTTTTTTATTTGCTTTGCGCGCGTCATTTTCTTTTCACGTCATATTGTTAAAACCTTAGGTTAAAAACAAGAAACTTGAAAACAAGTGAAAAACTTAAAATGAGTGATTCTAGCGTCGAGGAAGTTTATTTGACGCCAACGGAATTGACTGAAACTGTTAATAATGCGCAAATATTTTTTTTTGCATTTAGTCATTTCCACGCTGAGGTTAAATGAAAAGTTACGTGTTGCACTCGAGTGCAAAGATTTTTAACCTCGTGCTCTTTTGATTCCCTCACTAACGCTCAGGATTATAAATTTTAGATGCCTTCGCTTGCTTGGTCATCAAAATCGAGCACGCGGTTAAAAAGCAACTCTGCGCTCTTGTATAACAAATAACGATTGCAAGTAGGCCATACAGACTCTTTCACATGTCTGAATCTATCATCTAAGAAACCATATTCCTAAAATATTCCTATAATGCAATACGTAAACTCTGTTTCTTCAATTAAAATCAAACTAAAATGTATGTATGTAAATCTCACGACATATTTTACAATTTTGAAAGACGCATTTTTAATTAAACATTGCCGGATCCACCATGTTGTATGCTCCGCCATCTTGTCCTGCCTTGACAAATTGGAACGTTGGAGTGACGCGCAATTTTCCCGCCATTTCTCCGCATTGTCCGCATCCGCGCAACAAAATGAAAAGCCGCGTTTTTTTATTTAGGCAACGTCACAGTCCGTGTGTTCCAATTTATTATGTTGGTAGTTTTGCGGTATCCATTTCTCACAATTGACTTTTTGCGGTGTGAATTTATTTCATGGTACTTTAAATTGTAGTTTTGTTTATGTAGATAAATGCGTCCTAGTATGTTTCCTTTTACAATATTTAAGTTTAAAAGAAGTACAAATGACGGGCTTAATATCTGTTATGCTTTCTTTTTCTGTAGATCGTATGAATGTGATATTATTTTGTTCAGATATTAAATATTTTCATCTCATGCTAGCCATTTAAACTACGGCCATATATATTTCTTAGCTGGTCAGGAGTTACAATGTCCTCTCCAAAGTAGCTACTATGTTTTAAAGTTTTTTACGGGGACATAAATAAACCATGATTTATAGCAAAGGTCAAATTAGAAAACGAAATTAGTTAAATGTTAATTTTAGTATTTTTAATTAAAAATCAGCTTAGTTTTCCGAGGAATATTAATGGGTTCTCTTTTTAATACTGAGCGGCTATAAATCTCGGTTCTAACTTGGTGACGATTTCGACGTGATTCATTGGTAAAGGAAATAAATCATTAGTAACTTTAGACAAATCGTCGGATTTTAAGGTCGTGCACCTGCATCTGCATCTGATTCGTTTGCTTCTTCGTGAATCATTCAATATATCTAATAAGCTTTTCACTTTACTTATTTATAATAATGCTTTTTTTCTGTTTATTCGGATAATAATTTTAATTATTTATTCTTTCAATGTTGGTTTATTTTGTTAGGAATCTTAAATTTATGTTGTCTTTTTTTAAATCGCCGGTTAAAAATTGTAGACCTTTTGGCCGCCGTTGTCGACTATGCGTGACAGCATATGTAGGGTAAAAAAGTCCTTCATTACCTTGATTTAAAGTTGAAATTCGTGTTACTTCTCAGACATGCTTGGCGGCCAAAAGGTTAAAACCAAGCATCCCATTACATCGATGACTTCATAATAATCGAATTAACATTGTTTTGTAATAGATAATTATTACAAAACAATATTAATTCGGGTATTATAAGAGTCAAAGTCAATGTTTGCAAAATATCTTTCAACATTTTTCACTAATTCGTTTAAATTTTCTTTGAAATATCGCGGGTATGAATGAAAACACGATTCATTAAAACAATCCTAGTAGCGCAGTGGCTCATTAGCCAAGATCAAAGCGGCGAATACGCCCACCGACGTGTGCGCAGAATTGGTATAGCTGGGTGGGTACACACCAACCGGAGGGCTTTGCGACGGAATATGCTTCGATCTAGAAGGATGTAGGTTCTGCAATGAAATGGTGGACACTGAGTTGTTTCCTATTACTAGTACAAATGGACAGGCCACAGCTTCGCCCGCAATTTAATAAAATAAAACCCTTAGTGTACGCCTAGGGTACTCGAGGAATATTCCCTTAAACTTTCAAATATATAGGACCACCGGCTTAGGCTGTGCATTGTCTGTCAGTCAATCACGGTACTGTTTTATAGGTATGTTAGCTTTTGCCTAATCTCTTATTGTATATACGTTAAATGTGCTTTCGGGTGGTTGGCGTGAACCCGGCTTATAATGATGTCGTCAGTCGCACCCAAAAACGTATTGCATATTGGAACATATTTGTAGTTATTGAAAATTTTATATGTCTAAAATTGTGAATGTCTCCTTTGGATTAATAATATCTACACACATTTGCTATCGCTAAATGTGCCATCTTATTCCTAGTTCTAGGAATTTATAAATAATTTAATGATCTTACCTCAAAATGGATTATTTTGTCAGATAAATAATTACTACTGAAATGAGATCGTTTATTGCACTGATTTACTCCTAACTAAACAATCATAACATAATAACATTACAAAATTTAAAATACATTCAAAGTACTTCGTAGTAACCAATTAATAACATTAGCTACAAATTACAAATTCTCATATCAGTTCTTTTACATTGATCGCCGTCCCTCCATTCATTAAGTTACCTATAAATTCCGAAGTCTGTCATATAAAAGCTGTATATTATTCACCCACAACGTTAATGCTATATTAGGGATTGATTGAACGAAATTGGATCGTTGCGTCGACCCATAATGTCCAATTACCGAGCGAATTAAAGGAATCATACGAGGTCAAGACAACAAGATTACCTCCGTTTTAATTTTCATAAGTAAAAGGGTGCCTAATTGGTGCCCTTGGGGCATTCCGGTATTTTCCTGATGATATGCGAGTTTCTTTTGTTAAAAGCCTGCTACTTTCCTTGTTACATAGTGCTACAATAATGTTATTATAGACGCTAAATACTGCTTTTATACCATGTAGCAGGAGTGTTCAGCTTCCATAAAATTCTTGAGCGTTTCTATCGAAAGCCGTTGTAAGTTCTTTATTGTGGTTCCATCAAGATGGACCTTCCTATAAAATTAATCTTAAGCCGTTTACTTCTATAAAAAGCGTCCAGATTCGGGTTTTTATTATACGCCCATAAAACTGAGAGCTCGTAATCGTTCGACGAAAATGCTACTTTGTTCTCGTTAACGTTTTACGTTCCGAAACTAGGACGGATTAGCCTATTTATACATTTTTAATTGTCTTTGCCATTACGAAATATTTGACGATCTTTAATGAATTGAAAACCTCTAAACTGTTTATACTGCTCAAATCATATTTTCAACATTGAATTTCGGTTGCTAATAAGTTTAATTTATTTCCCTTTGCTAGATTGTTTGAAGTGACAGTTCCTGCTATAGTTGCTGTCCTCACATTTTATTTTTACAAATCGTTTCAGCGTAATTATATTATAAGTTAGTGTCGTTGGATTTTTAATATTCTTAGAGGCTTCGCGTTTTACCATCAATTTTATTGTTTGACGTTTTTATGCATATTTAAAGTTTCTCTTTGAAGACGGTCGCGGTAGATTTATCGCGCGCATTGAGACACACGGCCTCCAGAATTAATTTCTTATGTAAAACTAATTAGTTTTGATGTAAATTATCACCGTTTTTAGTTTTTAATTCTAAATCTTTGTCACCTTTATTTACAACATTTTGTGTACGTTAATTTTCACTTTATGCAACGGTCGTTTAATCATTTCTAAGTTCGTTTCTTCTTCCCCGACCATGTGTCGCAGATTATTTTGAAACGCAATATGATTTATTAAAATTAGAATCAATTTGGCATTAAAGAGGATGGCTTCATATCTTTGTTTATTTTAATCTTATTTGTATTAAATCTTTCAATGTGTGACGGTAAAAGTTTTGATTTATTAGACAGCGCTTATGAGTGCTTTTTATGCACAAGATACAGTCCTCTTACCAATAATTTATCTAATCGTTTCAAAAATTTATTTACCAGGCGATGAAGTCATCTTAAGGTTTAGTTTCTGGTGCCTACAAATTCCATAGTATAAACAAAATTTACTATGGAAAACTATACTATTGTATGAGCATTGTAGATAAAGGTTTCATAAAATATATGTATTTTTATTCTTCATCTCCGGTACCTTCATAAATGATCACTGTGATGTTTACTATTTTTAGATTCATATGTACTTCTAATTTCATTGGATTTTATTACTTGTATTTTGACCCTAGCTTCCTTAATTTTTTCGGCCGCTAAAAAAAATCTGTAACATTGATAACTTTATTTGAATACTGTCCAAACTGTTCTTAACTTTTATCAGTTTCTTGTATCATGTGTCTCACGTAAATTTGGAGCGTTGAAAATACTCGAAATACCCTACAGAATTCCAGACTTATATTTTCTTTAATTTCAAATTACAATTTCACATATTCACCCCCAAAACAAGGGAATGTAGTAGTCGAAATATTTACGCAGGAAGGTCGTGACGCAATTTGTAACACTCCCTTCGAGGAGGAGGGGGCGGCGAGGGGGGACATCAAAGCGCTCGCCGACAAAGCGCCAAATAAGATGAAAAAAAACGACAATGCACGGGGAAATCGGGGCCTTTCGAATTTTCCTTTTCCCTTTTAGTTTTCGCGCGCAGTGTTTGTATGTGCTGCCATCTGTTGGCTCTCGATTTAACACGCTCGTAATTTTGGTAATTGTAGGAACGTAAAGACGACTTATTTACTTCCAGTAGGCATGTACAGGTATGATTCTCTAACGCTATTCTTTGTACACGAGTTTTCACCACTGTTTGGATTTTTAGAGGTCCTGATATTTCGACGATGTGGCAATCATCGTGATCACAATCGTTTTAAAAAAGGACGTATGCGTGATTATCTCTCTCGAAGCGCTTTATTCGCTGACGAGGAACAAAGAATCGTCTGCCCTATCAGTTAGACAATTATACCCCAGAACAGGAGATCTTACCTACCTCTAGAATATAACTCGGGAACATTCAGGTATCTTTGAAATAGCTTTCTTTATTTGAATTCTAACCAAACCCAAGACTATTCGCGTTTGACAGTTGTTAAACAATTATAAACGCAAACTGCTTAATTTACTATATCTTCACTAAAAATGTCCAAACCGCGAATTTGAACTTCAAGCACATGCATTCGCACCTTTGACATTCTAGTAACGATATAGTAAATCACTCAGAGGTACCGCACGGAGACCCTGGTCTCAGTATCTTTAAAACTAAAACTTTGAAAAGTAAGATAATAACACAGCAAAGCGATGTGATATACCATAACGCTTAAGCCAATGTCGAAAAGAGACTGTTACAATTTTAATACCAAATCCTGACTGATGGAATCCAATCGAATTTGGCAAGAAATTCTACCAATTTACTTCTATTAGGAATGAAGATTATTTGATAAAAAGATCAGAGATGATAAACATCAACAGAAACAACTACGACTTGCCCTCAAAGTCTGAGAACACCACAATAATCACGTATTAATATCTTTTTTGTATTGACTGATAGAACCTATCCGAATTCAGCAAGAAATTCTACGAATTTACTTCTATTCCTAATAGAAGTTCATAAAAAGATGCTGATACTACGACTTGACCTAAAAATCTGAAAACACCACAATAATGAAATTTTAATGTTCCTTTAAGGGGCTCGTAAACGGGCAAGTTTTTCGGAAATTTATTGCTGCAATTGGGGCTATCTCCGAAAAATTACATATTTCACTAATGGGGACAAAAAGTTTGAATGTAAACTTTTGAGGATAGCCCGAATTGCAGCAATAAATTGCCGGAAAACTAGCCCGTTTACGAGCCCCTTTATTAAACTTTTTGAACGCCACTGACGGCAAAATCAACAGAAACGGCGTAGTAACCACTGACGCCTCGTCGGCAATTGCCGACGAAAAATTATAGATCAAGAGACTATAATGTAAAAGTATAGCGTAATTTGTAATAGTTTTGCGAATCTAGATCGGTTTAGTCAATTATAACATCGATATCTCGTTGAGCACATCTAGCAAGACCTGCCCGCGAGTTATTTGTCGCTCTGTGCATCCCTTACATTTTTGATAAGTTTGACAGAGACGCACTGAGCGTCAAACGACTCGCGGGCATGTCATGCTAGCCCCCCTGGAATCACTATGTTTACAGAATACTTCTTTTCTATTATTGCTTTGATGTCCTATCTAACGTCGTTTTCAGAGCGTTTTCCTTCGCTTGGAGTTCAAAAGAATTATCAAAATCAAATAAGGACAAGCGTTACTCTCACTTATGTAATCACTCACTCAGTCCTGTAAAACATTGTTAGACAAGCTATAATAACAGTCAAAGCCAAGTTGCAAACCTACGAGAGTTAATAAACGTACGTCCGTCAACTGTCATTTGAAAAGAATTAAAAGAATCTTATCAGCCGTTATCAGATAATCCGGTATATGTGCGGTTTAGCGTGTTGCTTGCACTTGACTGTTTTAAACATGTCACCAAAATACTTGAATATACAAATATTGGTAAAGTTATGGACATTAAAGGTCAGTTCAGTCATAAACAATACATTGATTGTGTTTCATATTAATATACACCTCAATAGATAATAATAACAGCTTAAGAACATACAATAGAATATAGAATTAAATAAGATAGGTTTATAATACGACAGTCAGCATACATTGTTACATTAAATGGCATTGTTTAAAGTGTAAGTCATAAGGGAACTAAGGACATATGACAGTCGATTTTAGGTTTCAAACATCATGTGAACTTAAAAGTAACATCCAAAGCAAAGGCTTGATAGACTGGTATTTTTGGTATCAATATGCACATACAAGACCATGAGGAAGCGGGGTTCTCCAATTCTTCAAATATTTCAGACCAAATAATCATTTTTATGTTTGGTTGCAGAACATGTGATGCACCAAGTTTTTATTCATTAATTGCTGGCAAAGACATTTCGCTGTCCAAATGATTTAACAGCAAATTTTTCTTGGTTGACAAATCTCTTATCTTCTCTTATTATATCTTACTTTTGTTGGGGATTATGTTTTTGACCTTCTAGTCTCTATACAGATGTTGGTAAGTATCTTTCTGACTGCGTGTATTTTGTGCTAGACGTAAAATACCACATTTCCGATCTTTTCTTCTCCATTGTTCCTCTCAGTGATTTAAGGTGCAATAAAACTTCGTCTATTGCTGCTTTAGGTTCTTTGAAGTCGGCCATCGAACGTTTATGCTAATTGGGGCTTGTAAAACGTTATTTATCACTGAGCCCTGACATTTGGGGCTGACTAGTAGCTTACATGGCGCTTTGATGAAAAAAATATATTTTTGGCCGGTTCAGTGTTAGCAGCGCACGAAAATACGTAAGATATAAAAACAATATTCTGCCATAATTTGACTTGACTGTCCTTAAAAAGCATCCTTTAAAGTATACAAGTAAGTAGTATAGTTGTAAGTGTAGTTTGACTTTATCACTATAAACTGTAAATTTTTCGCACACTCTGTATAAAGTCTCGAGAGGTCAACCTTATTAATTATACAGACCCACCCATTCAATTTAAACTAAGTTCATAACACATTAATCTTCGCAATTATCAAATTCTCCGTCACATCTCATCTGCATATACATACAAATATACGACGCACGCGCGCCGGCAAGATCAAAGAGAGTGCGACCCCTTTATTCGTGCCGCCGATCTTCCGTTTCGCTCCCGCTTCACTCTAAGCCCGTAAGAGAGTGCGGGTGCGAGCGACGAAGATATATAAACGATTATATAGCTTGCAACGTGAATATTTCACCTCGTTATCGAGTCTTGTTTGTGTTAGATAGGGATGTGGGCGATTGAGTCTGTCGATTGTCGATGCTTTTGTTAGGTCAAGGTTGTTAAATGTTGTTGATTGTCAAGTTTTATAGTTACTAATTACATGGTCAAGTTGAACTGAACTTTTAATTTATTGATCTAGCAGAATCTAGTCTAAACAGCAATGCCGTCTTTGCATTAACCTTACGAAAAGGTCACGTAATCTGGCGATACGAAGTCTTGAAGTAATTGAAACTCCGCGACTTGCCACTG
Source organism: Tortricodes alternella (assembly GCA_947859335.1). Taxonomy (NCBI): domain Eukaryota; kingdom Metazoa; phylum Arthropoda; class Insecta; order Lepidoptera; family Tortricidae; genus Tortricodes; species Tortricodes alternella. Next base: position 6,317,582 of record OX401973.1, on the reverse strand, counting down.
AGGACTGAGGATTAAATGACTCACTCAAGGGAAGAAGCTACTGAATAATTATGTTAATTAAGGGTCATGAATTCATGCACCAAGTAAATTAATATGTTTAATTTAATTTACCAAAACCGTAATCAGTTTTGAACACTGATTATAAGTGTTCGTCTTTTCGTCTTATATTTTATTTGACATTGTTTTGTACTATGATGATTGGGATATAATACCGCATTGTGTACCCGTCAAACTTATTCCCGGGTGAGTATCGACATTTTTATCGACACCACCCCATCCCTAGTGCTAGTAGAGCACAGCTCCCGAGTAGGCAAGACAGGAATCTGCCGATGTCGATGCCGCAGTAATTAAAATAGACTTATTGCGATCGGCCACGTCCAGTGCAGCACTGGTTGTACGTTCATGGGATTTTTAATGCTTTTTAGTATGAGAAAGCTGTTTGAATGTATATGGAATTGGATGTGATGTGCGATCCTAAAAGACTAAACAACAAATAGCCGGTTTTATAATTTTGAAGCGTAAATGTACTATTAGTAATGCAGAGTTGAGAATCAGACCGACATGACCTTTTAATTCCGGGTTTTCTGAAATGTATACGAACTGAACAATATTGACCATTACTAAAAATAACTTAAATAAAAAGTACTAGGTACATTTTTAATTGCATAATTGATTTAGCATTAAAGGAGTTATTTTCATAAAATTTAATCTTTAAAATATAAGTACTTATGTTGCTAAATAACTATCGAATTAAAAAATTAACAAAAAAAAGATTTAAAACAAATTGTAATCTATAAATTCTGTTAACTAATTACACTTAAGCAATGGAGACAGACACACGTATTCCAATTAGCCATACATGAGAGCGAAACTAAATTGAAAGTACAAAAACAATCCGCACAGTGTCTGTTTGTACAATTTGTAAAACTAGGGCGGCGCGGGCGCAGCTCATTTGGGATTTATAGAAGGGATTGTTCGACTGGCAGACAGACGAGATTTGGGTCGTGATAATATCTAATAGTGGATGGTGATATGAGTTCCACGTGTTGATATTACTAATAATTATGACAAGTGGGTATTCGTAATGTTTTATATAATAATGCGAATGTTTGTGTCATTGTACAAATTAGACAAGGTTTTTTACCATATTGGCATGAAAGCCATAGTGACTTTTGCGTACGGAAAAAAGGTTTAAAAAGCTTAATATGTTCTCATGTTCAGTGCACTATTGCAGACTGAAACTGTTTGCTTAGCCAGTTTCTTGCAAAAAGTCGCTTTAACGAGAAAAAGTATACTTTACTAATGAAAAAACCTCTACTACTAGAAGAACAATATAATATCCGTCGCTACCAAAAAAGATTCAAAAGAATCGCGTTGTTACCAAACCCTTTCGTACAAACTTTTCTTCCCGATTAAAATACAATTATAATTAATCTCCTCTGCTGCACTGGGAGTGAAGAAATAGCATAGAATGCGTGCAGATGCTTATCATCCTGGCATGGCGTAAAAGTCGACTAAGGGACGGGTCCTCTCCAACATGGTGGACTATCTGTATGGGCGATGGGCTGATCACCTGTCACCATACGGTTCATCATACCATCTTAGGACTAATTAATCGAACGTGGCCACAAGTAGTCTTGTGGCTCTGCCCACCCCATTAGGGATTTTGGGCTTGATGCTGTGTATGTATGTATGTATAATTAATCATTTCAAATACAATTTCTATAGCGATCCTGTATTATTTTAAGACTAGACTGACTTTGATTGATCCTGATAAATGTGCACTCACTATTTGACATGTATTGACTGACTAGTCTTGAGTGATTTTCATCTTGAAATGCTTGAGTTTCAAATTGATACATGGCGCTTTGAAATTTGAATTAGTTTTAAACTTTATTTTGAAAGCCGTAAAGTTGCTACTGGGACCGCAAAATTGTTGATACCAGTTTACTTCATCGTGTCGAAACACTCGAAGCTCGTGGTTAAAAAAAAAATAGAAATAGAATAGAAAAGAAATAATTTATTTGGCATTAAAAATAAAAATAAATATCGGGACATGAAAAGTTGGATTTTAATTTTAATGAAGGGACTATCTTTACACATTGATCTTGTCCCAAAGTACGCTCTAAAATCTTGTGTTATAGGTACGAAAATGTACATACTTATATAGATAAACTAGCTGACCCGGCGAACTTTGTTCCGCCTTAGACGCCATAAATGAGCAGATTTTTGATTTTATTAAGTTAATTGTCTGAATTAATAATTTTATATGGTGGTTAAGTAATTTTAAATTTTCTAATTTTCCGCGCAATTTCCTTAATTTTTTCTTTCATAAGAACCTTCTCCTGATAATAACGAACAGAACAAAAAAAGAATTAGCGAAATCGGTCCAGCCGTTCAGGCGTGATGCCGTGACCAAGGGAAATAGGGATTCATTTTTATATATATAGATAAATACTTAAGAGGAGTGTGAACATACGGCTTTTCATACAAAAGGCGATAACGATTTCCACCCCTTAAATTTTAACCGATGTTCACCAATTTTTGATAGCTTTTCAGTCAGAAAAAATCTAAATACAAAAAACGTATAGACCTAGACTTTGTTCTGATCAAAAATTGGGCAAAATCGGTTAAAATTTAAGGGGTGGAAATCGTTATCGCCTTTTGAATGAAAAGGGTGATGTATTGCCTTTAGTTCACAGTCCTCTTAAATACATAGGAAACATCCAAGACTCAGGAACAATCATTCGCGCTCATCACGTACTTCGGAGGCAGGGTCACTACCAACAAGGCTAACCAATTCGCCGCGCCGGATTTTTTACCAACTTAACAATAAAATTATGAAGTATGTACAAGCACTGAACTGGTTGCCACTCTAAAACTGATTGAATTTGAAATTCTCCTTAAACTCCTAATTCCGCTTAGGCATGCCGAAGGCCCTTCCAGCCTTCGCATGAATCCTGATGATGCTGCGAGAGTCGTCTGAGACTACCAGCGTAGGTCCAACCGAAAAAAAAGGCTGCCACTCTTCAGTTTGTCAGACTTCGCAGCCGTGACGCTGGTTTTCAGGGATACCGCAGTGAGAGAGAGAGAGAGAGAGAGCAATGTATTGGTTAAACGCCTCAACAACAATTTCCCAGGACTCATTTGTGACGACTAAGTACTTTGAATTATTCACATTTCTACCTTCCCAGCAGGATTGTTCACGCAACGCCGCGGGGCAATCGTTTACCTACTTGACTCAATCTCACAGAAAACACAGGCATTACGCATTAACCCTGCAACTGCGGGGCGGCCCCATCGACCCCCGTCCATAATTTACCAGGGAAATGACATTTCGCGCATTACTTTTTCCTTTTGATGTGCGCGCGCGGAGCCGTGGACTTAATTTTGTTTTGGATTTAAGTGACAATCGGGTTTTTTGGGGCGGGAAATGGCTAGCGTCTATTTTTGTAGCCTTTAATGTCCAGCAGTGGGAAGTAACACTTTGGGAGATGAATTAGAACATAAAACTATAGGTGTCTTGTTGATATCTAAGTAGAGCGCAAGAAAAGTCCTTGTAAATCCATTTGGAAACCATGCAACTTACTGAACTTTAGAATGAAATTTATCTTTCAATGATTATGATGATTAATGATTTAAAATCCTATTATGTGTCCAAAAGTTAAAAAAAGCAGGCCAAGTACGAGTTTGTCTCGCGCGCCGAGGGTCCCGTGCGAACCAACTTGATACATCCACGCATTCCTGAGAAAATGGTCTTGACACAGACAGAAGGACAACGAAGTGCTCCTATAAGGGTTCCTTTTTTCCTTTTGAAGGACGGAACCCTAAAAACGCGTTATTTAACCAAGAAAAGTCTCCCGAAGTCAACATAATATAATGAAGAGATCAAGATACATGTTTACTTATACTTACGAGTATATGTAATATTTTTCTTTTGGGTGCAAGATGTTTTCTTGCGAGTATATTGAGTATAACACTTGTGTTATACTCAATATACATACCTTGTAAAAATATTACAGCTAAAGCTAAAACAATATACTGAAACTCTTCCATTAAATTAAAAGTAAACATTAAGTAAATTACAATTGTAACCCTTTCAGACCGGGGGGTTTGCTAAACAATTCATATACCTTTGAAGTGGCGCCGCGGGCGGGCGTCACGCGCAGGTGCTGGCAACGAGTGGAAATTGGATAGGTATATAATGTTTATGTATCAATTGGAGCGAACATTTCTTGGCTTGCGGAAAAACTATCAAAGGGCCGTGCGCAGTTGGAGTGTTAACAACACGTAATCAAAAAACAAGAACATTGTTGCAGTTTTCATAAAAAATCAGAGGAGAATCTTTAATTTTTTAATCTAAATGAATCTAGTCCCAAAGGAAGCTCTAAAGGTTTGTTTTATAGGTACTAGACTGCGATATACATATTTAAATAGATAAATAAATACTTAAATACATAGGAGCCTTCCAAGACTCAGGTACAAACATTCGTGGCTCATCACACAAGTTTGTACCCGAGTCAAGGATGTTTAGTAGGTATCTATATATGTATGTATTCGTGTCGTTGTCTAGCAGTGGCGAAGCGTTAAATATTTCCTAAGAGAAGCCGGAAGAATTAGAACCGTATGTGCGAGTCTGACATTTAGTTAGAGTAACATGGACTGCACTGACAGCTAGCCGTAGCTTTCTAACTTAGTAAAGCCGTCAGGAATCGGCTTGTAGGCAGGCTTTGCCACTGTTGTCTAGTACCTATAATACAAGGAATCCTAGTTCGGGACTAAAACAGTGTCCAACATATTATTATTGGTAATATTGCGTTTGATCTTTGAGGAGGAAACGTGCCCAGAAAACGTATTTTCGCTCTCAACTCAAAAACACCAAGTTTATATGATTATAGTGCATTATAGTGGCTTAGTGGCGCGATTGGGTATAAAGTTTGTATTAAAACTAAAAACGGTCCCCTGTCACGACTCGAACCCGCGGCAGCCCTATTAACCCTTTGACATGTCACCTTAATTAACCCTGTTTTTAAATAGACACTATTTGTCATGTTATACTGTTCCCACAGGGGTATTCTGATATATTCAGACGCAGGAGTTTTAATATTCATTGAGGCTTAAAGTTAAATAACCAATATTATGCATACTTGGTGAGTTATCAACATTGTCACGCCGTAGCGTTACGCGCTCGTAGCTCGTAGCGCCGTTTTTCTTCTCTGTAGAACTCTTCGAACGGAAAACCCGGCGGTCCATGGTCAAGGTCAAATTAATTTCGTGAGACAATATAAATACTTATGTAATTCAACTATAGCGGATATTTTATATTTCACTCTCCGGCCCGTAAAACTATCTCTATGCAAAACATCACTTCGTTGCTGCGTGAAAGACAAACAAACAAACACTTTAGCATTCATAATATTATTGATTGGATTGTCTTTAACCATATTATGAATTGACTGAACAAAATGAAACAAGAGGACAGGGTTATGTTATTTATTCAAGACATGGTTCACTACACGTCACTGGAAGTCAGGCGGAATATTTACTTATTAAAGTAAAATTTTTTATTAACTCTTTTATCTTGGCGCAAGTCGTATTCTAGGTAGTACGTAACTTCGACCTCGTCGTTTGCTATTTGCTATCCAGCCGGCTCGAACAAGGAGCCTAGCAAGAGCACCACTCCATTCTGACCGGCATCTTGGACGGTGACAGCAATATTGGCATCTTTCACAGCTCTGAATCGATTTTCTTGGCTTCAGCCAGTCATTATTCGGACACCAAAGTCTCTCCCAGCTCCATTATCTAATTTGTTAGTATAAATGTAATTTTCATTTCAATAATCTGTAATTTAATTTACATTTAAGGCTTGACTGTAAATGTTAATTTTGTAATAATAAATAAATAAGGTACATGCATCATAGGGATGTACAGCTTTGCATTGTCTATACTAAATTTTGCCTTTTTCCATCATAGTGTGAGTACTAAATAATGTGATTCAGCCACAGGAAAGAATACAAATCATAGTCTATCTATATCTACCTTAAGTTTTTTGAGGCATTATTTCGGAAAAAGTTTTGAGAAATATATTCGCTTCGCGTTTTAGTCCCAGGATACAAATATATATTACTAACTTTTTGCCTATCGCTGTTCCCTAGGGAACCGTATTTTAACCGGGATAAAAAGTTCCCATGTCACCCAGGAATAGTGTGCTGTCTATAAGTGAAAGAATTTTAAGAATAAGTTCAGTATTCCAGAGTAGTAATCCAGTAGCAATCCAGAGTTTAGTGTAGCTGATTAACAATAAAAGTAACACTGTCTGGTTGTCTGTCTGTTACGTTTTTACGGTCAACATTTACTTTAGTGTCTACGAGAGGACATAGGGTCCTTTTTACCCGGTAAATTGCGGCTGCGGGCGAAGTCGCAGGAAAGCCCTAGTCTATTAATAATCCGATATAAATCGCTACCTTTCTCAGAATACGTCCTCGAAGACAGTCCCCGGTAATTCCACGAGACTTTCTATAATCATATGTAGCGTTTGATCGGCGATTCATAGCGATCAGTGTCAATTAAACGTTCAATTGAACCTTTTATTATAACTGAAGAAAGGGTCTTTGAATTTTACCATTATTGATAAATTAGCTTGAGGTTTGAATGTGAAATGTGAATGCGTGTTTAATGGGTAAAACTGCCACAGGTTTCTTTAAAACTCTTTTGTAGAAACTAGTGGACCCGCCACAGCTTCGCCCGCGGTATTTTCCATTCACTCCTTTCCCTACTCGAGGAATATCTCTCCAAATTTCAAACCTCTAGGATGACCCGTTTAGGCTGTGCGTTGTCTATAGGTGAGTCACGGTACTGTTTTATATGAATTGATGATTGGGATGGTACAACCATTTCGGGTTTTTTTATTTTTGTCTTCAGGTCACTGATATTTTGAGCTGAGTCATCAGGATTGTTGTCATAATGTGACTGAATCTTTTTTTACTAGCTTCTGCCCCCGAAATCTCGTCGGTCATTTCTTCTCTTATTTTCATCACACAATCATAAATTAACCTGCGAAATCGTAGCCATTATGCGGAGTTAGGTATCTACAACCGTGGCCGCCTGCGTAGAAATACGACCAGACACGCACGAACATCCAGTTTATACGCACTTACGGGTCAAGTTAGGCTCGTCGGTGAGTTCATGAACGAAGTGTCATTTAAGAGAATCACAACCGAGTTAAAGTCTGTTCGCTGAGAGTTCTGAAACAATAAAAGATCAGGGCTTCTTAACTCATTACAAATAGTGGCCCGCTAATTATTAATACCGATTATAATAAAAAATTCAAGGGAAAGGCTATATTTGTTATAGATTATTATTAGAATAGCCTGCATATTTCCCATTGCTGGCATATCATCGAACGACGACCATGACGAAGTCTCAGAGTCGGAGGAAGAATCTGTGTCGGTGACGTTCATTATGAAACGTTCAATTGCTTCGTCTAACAGCCAAACGACACACTCGAAGCGTATCCAGAACGGAATGGCAATATGGCCGCCGCGCTGACAACAACTGCGTTCATCGTACCACGAAACTCAGTGCGCGCGGCGATAGGCGACGCCCGTCATACAGTTTGCGGTATTAGGGAACTTGCATGTCCCTTTAAGTCCTATCCTATATCCTATCCAAGACCTAAGGTAACTAAACTACCTATATACCAAGTTTCATGAAAGTTCATTCAGCCTTTACGAAGCTGAGTGGTATCAAACGCGCACACACACACTATCGCATTTTAATATGAGTAGGATGTTCATATAAAGCTAGCGACATTATACAAATTCGAATGAATAAACAATGCTACCAACATAAACATTAACACATTACGACGGACAGTTTTACGTGGTGCGAAATAAAAGAAATTAAGGCTCCCCAAACGGAAATGCCTGGTAGACAGAGACAATAAGCTTCAGAGCACGTTGGCGAGAAAAGGATAGACGATTCTATATATCTGAACATTGTGCTGTGATTGAAAAATGTGTCAAATTTAAGATGACGTAAGTGTGTAAATGGATTGAACTGAGTGGTCATTTAAATTTAAAACGGAATGAGAAATATTTGGGCACTGGATAACCACTAAAGAGATTTTGATGGGATCTTAGTTTCATTACAAATAGTACCTACGAAAGAAGATTTGGATTTTTTTATACACATGCATATTGCATTTCATGTTGTACATAAAAAATCTTAAATACTATGTATAATGAAATGAATATTTAATTACAAATAGTAAAAATTCAATTAAATCAAAAATTGAGTTAAAATTAGAATTGAAATAAATTAAATTCAAACACAAAATAAAGCATTTTCTTAAGTTAAACATACTTAATATTATACTTAATGTCACAAACAAATTAAATTACAACATAGCCAATAATAAATGGACAAAATCAGTATTAATATACTACATATATATATATGTATATATATATTTATAATATAAATTAAAAAGCAGGGTACATCCTAAAGATCCCCGCATTAAGCACCCATTTCATGTCAAAATCGTTGACACTTAAAATCGATCTTTTGTCGTAAAAAGACCAAGAAAGTTTACGATTAGCCGAGGAAGACAATCGTTGAAAGAGATTTAAATTTAAACTTGACACCATCATTCAAAAACCAGCCTTGTTAATATAAATGTAAGGTTTAAATCTGTGTGCGGGTTGAAGTTTCTGGAAGATTCCATCAATGTGGGGAGCGCGGTTTAAGGAGACTCAATTTGACGCGCGATCCGTATGCGACAATAAAATATTAACAAGTTGACACTTAAACTTCGCTGCGGCACGGAGTTTACAATTTATTCCATATGTGACGACAAATAACTTATTTTTATCTTTGTTCTTATTCTAGGAGAGCTACAACCTTTGCCCGTAGCCCAATAGGCTAAAAACTTTTTAAATTCAATATGTTATAGGTACAGTGCCCACAACTTTGTACATAAATTATCCCATTAAAATACTAGTGTCGTAGTAAAACAAGTTTCGGTTTCGGATTCGGTCAAAAAATTACCGAACCTTTCTGTCGCGCCGAAACTTCGTTCGATTCACCTCGTGTTCGCTCGGCTCAGTCGGCAACGGCGTTGTTCATCAGGGTTCGCCAGAATACATCTTTTTTAACTTTTATAAGTGAACTTGGTTAATTTTATACCACCTAAATGACTTCCAAATGGCTTATTGTTCATACGTCTAGTCACAACGGTCCAATTCGGCCGAAACTACAACCAAAACCGAACCTTCGGTTTCGACAAAAGTACATGTTTCGGTCGGTCACTAGAAATAACACTATCGGGATAAAAAGTATCCTATGTCGTATTCTAAGAAATGCTCCACCTATCTGCCGAATTTCATCCAAATTCGTGAAGCCGTTAGCGTGTGATTGAGGATCAAACAAACATTATCACAGACTTTCAAGTATAATACCCATTAGTAAGATGCTGGGTTGCAAATATTTGTTGCGTGAAAATGGCTTGGTGTTCTATTATTTCATGACCCATGCATTTAAGACCTGCAGACTTCAGACTACAGACAGGGTATCCTTAGTATGAAGTTATCTGCAAGTCCGCACATTATAACGATTCCTTATCGATGGTAATTATGTGCGCAATTGCATACATCTTCATACCCATTAAAGAATCCGATAAAAAGTCTGCAGTGTGGGCTCTAAAAATACATTACTTTATGTTCTTTGCAAATGACATGCGACTAAAAATAAAATACATTTAGAAAAATGTCTATTGTTTTCTATCATCATCATCGTGAGGAAAACCGTAATTGAAACAATATGAGAGGAGGCCTGATCCCAGTAGTGGGCTTCTTATGCAGCTTTTATGCTTTTGAAACAGCCACTAAGGATCTGCGCCTCTATTCCGGAACGCTAAGTAATGTTGTAGCGACTCGCGAGTGAGATTTCTCATCCCACTCTTCCGCACGACGCGTAATGTGTGAGAGCGCGTTGCGAGTCTCGCTAAGTATAACTTAGACGTTCCCGAATAGACGCCCAGAAATGTTCTGAATGTTTTCTTGAATTCAATTCAGTTTCGCGACGCATGCGCATGTTAGTTCTGCAACTTTAATATGTGACATGCTTCAAGCTATAATAGTTTTTATTTCAATTGTGTAAGGACTTTGCCGAGTCACTTATTTTCGTGGTACTGCTATAGCAGATTGAGATTGATGCTTTGTTCTTTTGTTTGTTTTTAGATTGCATTTCATCAGTGCACATACCATTCCTATTGCTACTTCTTGTCTCGCTCTCTCGAGGTACATCAGAGCGAGATGGGATGATATGAATTACATTGCTTTGTGGTCTTGCGATGAGATGTCGGATTGGAATAAGTAAAAATAGTGTAATGGCTGACTTAGTGACAGGATGGCATAGATAGATAGAAATAACTGCTTCGGCATCCGGTTTAATGGTGCTAAACGCCCTTAAGTGCTTTTACTGCGATTTTAATGTCCCAGGACCAAATAATATAAAAGAAAATTCGCGACGCCACCATTCCGTAGCGGTGATTAGGCAAGTTAAACATTTCTTGATTTTTTATACGTTTCTTCGCCTAAATCGTATCTGATGACGCCTCATTTTATTGGTAGGTAAGTGCTGGGCTACGAAGAAATAAATAATCCTTTATTACATAACTAGCTTCTGCTCGCGACTTCGCGTGAAATTCGATTACCTACAGCTATTCCCTCGTAGCCTATGGGTTAAATCAGCAGTCTCCATTCAAAATTTCACTCAAATTCGTTGAGCCGTTTCAGCGTGAAGAGGTAACAAACACACACACACAAACTTTATTAGTGTGATTAGTGTGAAGACAGTAGTCCATGCTTATGTGTAGTCGTATGAAAGCTTAGCTCAAAAAAAGCGGATAAAGTCTGTTCGCCGAGAGTTGATAAAAAAAAAACAGGGCTCGGTCGGTGACGTTTATTATGGAACATTCAATTGCTTCTTCTAAAACAACACACGAACACCCAAACGACACACTCGAAGCGTATTCCAGAACGGAATGGCAATATACAGCGCTCGCCCTCCCGGCGTGGCGCCGCGCATGACAACATCTGCGTCCCTCGTACCACGAAACTCAGTGCGCGCTGTGATAAGCGACGCCCATCATACAGTTTGCGATAGGTAAGCGATAGTCGCTATTTCGAGACGATAACATAATATTTATCAACTCTCGGCGAACAGACTTTAGTTCAAATTTTTTTCGATTTTCATACAAAGTCGAACATTTGTCAAAATTGTGATTTTTCTCTTAACTTTCTACCATATTGCAAACGTCGTAGTCACAACTCTTGCGACTCTCGCGAGTAGGTCAAAAATGTAGAAATATACGAAACCCAAATCTCATTTGAACAAGTTAAAAAGATTATAAAAGGCCCGTTACAGTACATAAGCTAAACTTGTAATATACGTGGCCATTCCAATTTCGCCGGAGAGGCCTCCCGTCAAAAACATAATTGGCGCACCCTTCTGCCCTGCGTAAGGAGGTAGCGCGCTGGAAGGTACGACGCAGTTTATACTGAAAATTGGGCGTAGTTACTCGGCTTGTGTATAGTAAAGTTTGAATTATTGCGCAATATTTTGAAAACGTACAACGCCAGGTCTTATGACGGATACATATGAAAAAAAATCCAGTACTACTAAACAAATTATTATGCGCTTAATTAAATTTAAAGATCATTTTATTTATTGCTTTGTATAGATATTATTATATTTTAAGCCAATCCTGTACTGTAAATAAATAATGTTTTCGATAAACTCGCGTATTTCGGAAAACAGCGAATACATAATAGTTGTTATAATTTCAAAGTTCCATATTTTCATCAAAAAGCAAGTGACAGACAGGCTTTGAATGACACTGACGTTTTGCAGTGACGCGCCTATTTAAAAATGTGTTGTACGAATGCCAAAATTGAATTTGGGATTGCTTGGACTATTGTTTAGTCTCGTTTGGCCGAATTCAGAAACGCCACTTAAGCATTTGATTAGAGATTAAATAGTTAAACCGTCAACTCGCTGTCATCCTATACAAAAACGTCACTCAAACGTCATTTTAAATAAAGATCAATTTGAGTAGACTTTCTGAATTTGGCCATTTGTCTACTCATTTGTCGCCCTTAAATATTTGAATAGTTAGACAGTGACGCATTGACCAACAAACGAGTCGCGGGCATGTTGTATCAGTAAATAAATATATAAAAAGAAGCCACTTCCATTCTTCTAAGCCCACCCACACTTATATCTGCATAGCAGCCCCGGGTCAACAACCCCGCCCCCACCCGATATTTGCAGATCTGAATATCCCGTGCCCCCCCTGGTTTTCGAGGATTAGATTTTCAAGAAAATCGCTATAAGTGTATTATATTTTTTTAAAAGAAATGAGGGTTCGGGAAAAGTCTATTGTGTTTTGCGACTACGGCCTTTGTTCAATTCAAGTGTTTTCTTGAAATTGTATTCTTTATTATGTATCAAGCTAGCTTTTTGAACGCGGCTTTGCTCATGGATATTCATTTACGCCGGAAAAAAAAAACATATCTTGTTTTGAGTGCATAAGTAACTGTAACAAAATAAATATGAACAATTTTGGAACCGAACTATTTGAAATGTTAGTCGGTAAAGGAATATTAATTCGTTATTAAAATAGTTTGTTCTCATAATTTTACATATACAATACATCTAATGAACATTGCAACGTATAACATAACAAAGAAACCACCAGCCCTTAAATTCACTGGTTAACCAAATGAAGTATAAACTTCATACATACATACATATAGAGAATTTATTCCTTCGTTATAAGGTTCCGGCGCTCGCATCCGGCTCGAAGGACCAATGGCGGAAATGGATAAGAGATTACTCCGTCTACTTTCTATTATTACGGACTTTGTATTTTAGTATAAAATGTTTCTTACTTTTTAGAGTATGATATATTTCCTATATATAACTACTATACTACTTAAGTTACTATAATTGGTTTACAAAATGGTTACCTAATATAACGTTTTATAGTGTTGAATTCTAAGAAATCGATTAAGACTCAGCACGGATCCAATAACTAAGTTTAATATTCATATATTAGTCATGTGTTAGTATAAATGTGTTACGAATAGCAAAGAGGCGTAAGTCAATAAAACTACTTTAAATAATGAACTTTATCAAATTGGACCATGGTTCTGATTACGATGAATCGGTTGTTCGATAAATGCTCTATTTTAATTACATTTTAAGATTGACCGTTTAAGGAAGTCAGTTAAATTGTAATGCCAGATTAAACAGCTCGTTTATGGTAACCACATTAAAATTTAACTCGTATTCTTGCTATTCGCATATTAATAGCCTACTTCAAGAGTAATACCGCTCTCAATTTTGCTCATTTGCTCTTGAACAAAGTCGCACTCGCCCCACTCTCACTCCTGAGCGCCAGTCTATGGCCTTACTATAATTTGTTTAGCGACATCTCTGATTGTGTCAAACAAAACGTAAAAGAAGGCCACACTACAAGGTCGCCCTCCCCCTCGTCGTCATGGCAACGCAGCATCCTTCCACGCCCACTACCCTAAGACTGAACGCCCCACTTCGCCCGCATTGGCCAAAGGGGTTGCGTGTGTGCGAAAGATTGGGAAATGTGCATGCTTCTGATGTAATTGTGTTGTGATCTAGATGGCAGCACTGGTTGGTCAACTAATCCGGTGCTGCCTAGACAAGTCGACGAACGCGTTTATGATCTGACTGGCTGCACGTGGCAACGTTTTCACGCGTGTTTCGTATCGCTGTCATTATTTAGAACGAGGATACACCGGTAAGGCGACGCGACCAAAACAAACGTATTGTAATATATGGTGACGGTCGCACTGCTGCGCGGCGACCACCATATAAAATCACTGCGCGTCACCAGTGTATCCTTGGCCTAAATAGTGACAGCGATACGTCTCCTGCCTGTAAATGTCCCCGTGTGTAACTGCCCTATGACAGTATCGAATGCTTATATCAATATTTTTTTAAAGGGGCTCGTAAACGGGCTTTTTCGGCAATTTATTGCTGCAATTTGTAAATTTTGTATGTTAACTTTTGAGGATAGCCCGAATTGCAGCAAAAAATTGCTGAAAAACTAGCCCCTTGAAGAACCCCTTAGAGTATTGTTTATGTGTTTTAAAACATAACAACCTATTTGAGAAACACATAATTTCTCCCATACAAATAATAATGAGCCGCATCGAAATGCATTTCTATCTCAATGCAACAATAACGTCAAAATGAAAATAATTCCAATTTTCAACAGAGAAAACTAACCTTTGACAAAACCTTACAACTCATGAATCTGTACCAATAAATATGTAAACATAGCAGGCAGCAAAATACGCCTTTGCTCCTCTGGGTATAGTGAAACATTTTTTATGTTCAGTATAAATAAGTGCCTACTTTATATAAACCTTGATAATCGAAAAGTCCAATTTTACAGTGAGTTTAGGTTTGAAAAGTACCGGAGAACACGTTGTTAGCGAATGCTAACCAAGTGGGTCCCGGCTACTTGCTACATTCAGCAGCTCGTTAACAGACCCATTCAGTTTTGAAGTATTAGTCGATGGCAATGGCGACCTATCCGTCCAATTAGCGCGGCTGTCGCCCGAGTGCCGTGACGTCACGCTTTCATAACCTCAATAACCACCCTCTCAGATTCCTTCAATACCCTCTCCACCTGCCGCGCTGAAAAGGCATCTAATATAAATATGCAAGTTTTAACGAGGCAACTTGCTTAGCTAATAACTTTGCGTAGAAATCCTACCCTACGATTTATACTCCAACCTAATTGCGTGTTTTAATTTTTAAAATTATTACGAACTGTCAGCGAACAAAGCCCCGGCTTCTTTTGTTTTTGCCGGCCGCATAGACAAATCTTATTATGGAAATATTTTCAAATTAAGAACGCGCTCCCGCATTATGCGTCTCGACTGTCATCATTGTCTATGGCATCTTTTTGTTTCGTCCTCGCATGTCGAGGTTTTTCGACCACCGTTTCGGTTATTTTCCTTTTTGTTTTTTTTTTTCCAACGCTGTCCCGAGCGTGAATGGAGGGCTTTGTTTGTGCGTGTTTTATTATTAATTAGTGGGGCTTCTTTGTTCGTGGTAATTATTGTCTTAATAAGCAGTTCCTGCTTCAAATATGGAAGAGCGAAGGGATTGTCAGCTTTTGAGCTTTTTAAAATTTAAAGCTAGTCGAGACCTTTTATGCGTATGATTGTCATCAAAACAGAATACAGGTACGTGTTTATTTCATATAATAAAGTGATGAAAAGAAGTTTCCCGTTTAATTAGAGGCGAGACACTCAGGCCAGCGACGCGGCTGAATGGCCCTCGTCGCCGCCATTTTGCATAATTGGGCGCAGGGTTGGCGAAATTTATACGGCCCGCCAATTTAGTTGCTAATGACACGTCTTCCCGGCTTGTCGAGCGTTATTGAAAAAGTGGGGCTGTTACGAGCTTTGTTTTTCTCGTTTTCAGTAAAAGTTAATGTGGATTTTAGAGGCTTTTTGTTGGTGCCTGAGTTGAGTCTTAAAGTTTCGGTATTATTGGCAAATTTTCATAATACGTAAGAAGGTAAGAGGCTTTTAAAAAAATCGCAGACCTGAATTTGACGGCTATTACGCCGTCCAGGCCCCCAATTCTCGCTGCATTCGAGATAATATCGATTGTGAGATTAAACGTCAGATTCATACAGTTGCGTCAAACGACTGTGTGCACTGACGTTTTATCTCGAATGCACCGAGAATTGAGGGCCAGGTTCTTTTTTGCACTAGCTTGCTGAGACACCCCTTATTCGATTCCAAATTATGAAGCTATTAATAGTATCGCTACTATTTAATGAAAAGTTCATAATATTTTAATGGAAGCGAACATTTTATGATAATTCTGACCTTATTTACTGACGAGGAGTCGAGGACTCATTTTTAACCGTGGACAACGTTGCAACCTGAACCGTCAGTTTTACCTTCGATTTAGAATAGTGTGCTGCACTAAATAAGGTTCTAATTTAAATTATTTTGTTCCAGGCCAGCAAGATGGGCCTGCCAGCGGGCGGAGGCCTGTCCCTGTTCTGCCCGGGCGGAGACCTGGGGCAGCCGCCGCCTGCGCACATGGGCATCCCGCCGCCTTACCAGCTGGATTCCAAGCTTGGTGAGTAACAGTTTTAACTTCTTGATGAATGGCGATCTACTGCTGTCCGTTTTTTAAGACACTTCCTGCCACGTACGGTGAAATTGTGGAACCAACTTCCATCAGCGGTGTTCCCGGACGGTTTCGACATTGGGGCCTTCAAGAGAAGAGTTTGTTTTCATAAAAGGTCGGCAACGGGTCAATGACTCCTTCGGGGTTAGTGATGCTCGTGGGCGGCGATGATCACTTACCATCAGGTGACTCGGATGCTCGTTTGCCTTCCATTATATATATTAAAAAAACAATTAGGCTATACACTCACCGTGGGGATTGTAGCCATACAGTGCTTTTGCATCTTTTCGGTACTCATACGCCGAACTAAATCATTTAAAGTGCGTTTGAAGATGAATATAATAGAAGGACAGTCATCCATACAGCAATTCAGTTCAAATTTCTTTGTTGTTCATATTGGCTCATCTATTGATTTCCCATCCAAATCTTGTAGAAAATTAAGTGTATTTTTATATCTATTTTATTTTACTGTTGCGTAAATAGTACCATTATTTACGCAACAGTAAAAGAAAATAGCGACTTAAAAACATTACTAATATTTAATTATTAACATTTAGTCTATGAATGAAATATTTCCAAGAGAACTGAAGTCCCCGTTTGTTCCAGCTGCAGGCCTGGCGCGGACACCCATGTACCCCTTCCCCGGGGGCACGTACCCTTACCCCATGCTCAGTCCGGAAATGTCACAAGTAGCGGCCTCGTGGTAAGCAACCATACTTTTTGTGGAATTAATACTTATTTATTTCTTCTTATGTCTTTGTTTGCAAGTAAAAGTGGCCACGGATTTAAAGGATACCTACTACTGAAGCACCCGCCACGTTTCTACAGACATTTTCGGTTTTCAAGATTGATCCTATGAATCCTTCCATTTTATTGATACCAGAGTTAATGAGAACTAGTAGACCAATACTGGTGACTAAAATGTACATACGTATAGAATGTTTCTGACAATAATTTTAAGCTCTTCGATAAACATTATTAAAAACATCTAAAATCTCCAGAATTTCAGACTCAAGTTCCGTTTTAAAGAATTCTGGATAATTAAATGTTCTTTAAGTACAAACGGGCTTTCGGAGATTTTATAACACTTTCATCGCCAAGCCCTTAGATTGTCTAAAAACAAAGGTTGCTTCTGGCAGTGAAAATGCATCTTGGTAATCCTGAAATTTCCCCATAGGCATACCCCCAGCATGTACCCCATATCGTCGGCAGCCAGCAGTTTCCGAAGTCCATACCCCACGTCGCTGCCGATCTCCACTTCTAGTCTAACAAGGTGAGACCTTCGCATTGTGATGTCATAGAGGGAGGAACAACCCAGCAATCCAGCCAACACTCTCTCTTCTAGTATACAGTTTATGTTTTTAATTAACTGATATGTGGCTTTGGCAATGGATTGTTCCTTACTCTATCTCTTTTTCTTGAGTACCTCCCACGCATACAGCTCCAAGGCAATTATCATATACCTATAATTCGAACCTGTAATCAGTTTCACCTCGCGTTTGTACATTTCGAGAATCTTTAACCTTCCTCTCTCCGTTATCCTTTCTACTTCCATAACCTAGGATACTCAGGAGTGTCTCTATTTACTATCTGAACTAGTCTTCTGATTTTGCTAAAATTACTGACTCATAGTCTTAAATTACTTTCACAATAACACCATTCTGTCTTATCCTTCGCATATTTATTATACGCATACGTATTTCGTCTTGTGATGACAAGATCTTTGAAGGTGCACATATTCGCCATCCTTGGAGCTCTTGTAGTCTATGTGTGGGAGGTACGTGTACTGTCTGCGTGCGCACTGACCCCGTCACAGGCCTCTCCCAAGGTACACCACCGCGGGAGGCCGGCCCGCCTCGCCCTGCCAGCAGCCAGGGTCGCCAGGTCTCGCCGGCTGGCCGGAGGGCCTCCCCCACTGCGCCTTCCTGTACGTGTCACTAAAATGTTGCTGCTTTAGTAGCTGAATGGTTCCTGGCGTTTCAACCACTTTTGATAAGACAAACGTAGATAGCTTCTGGCAATAGCTGTATCCGCATTGTCAAAAGCTGAAACGTGACATGGCATTCGTTGATGTTTCTAGATATGATTTTTGAGTCAGAATATGGGAGCAACACATTCCTGAAAAATGTCAACAATACACATCTGCATCTTGGCGAAAGAGATGTGTGGTCATATTTAACAGAATTGGACCGCTACCATATTTTTACCATTGAAATTCATATTGTGAATTAAATGACGGTGCTATATAAATGAAACGTTCAAAGAACTACCTTAAAACTACTATCTTTACTCGTGGGCCAACCGAAACGGACCTAAGTATACGCCAAAGAGGTCTGACTGGCATATATTTGCATCCTTCCCGGTTTGTCAGATGGTTAGGATTCAAGTCACTTTTAGTATGCACTTGGACTTATGAACCAACGATGAAAAAACCTTATTTTTGAATCTGTCCCACATTACAGCTGTACTTTGCAACACTTATAAATACTACACTATTGATGTTTTCAGGGAATGTATTACTGGCTATGTAAACTATGACCCATACTCGTTGATGTACAGATATTTTCTATAATATTAGCAGCACATTTTGAATGATTATAAATGTTATCACGGTTTTAATCGACTTACAATGTAGTATGAATTCTACATTCGACTAAATCTGATTATATATCTTTAATTATTTTGTTAGTCATTTAAATAAAGTTCTTAATGATTTGAATGCCAGTTACAGACCCTGGATCATATTATTTGCTGAAAATTTCCTGTAATAAGTTTTTTTAAACTCTCACAATTTTATAAAACAAACATCAGCCAGTGAGTTCTAGGTAGATAGCAGTCTTGTATTGTTTTGCATTTTTGTTACCGGCATCGATTGGACATGAAATGCGTAGTTTTTATTCTGTATCGCTATGCGCACACCCGTTATTTTAACAACATGCTAATGGCTTCACAATTGGTTACTTTATTTTCATAAATGGTCGTGTTTTGTAGGATAGGAGGCATGAAAACACCATCCGTTGATATGAATTTTGTCACTTTTACTATATATTGGATTCCGAAGCGTTCCTGGAATACGGAATTGATACCGCGCAGCCGGGCGAGTTTGCGAATGTTATTCAACAACAAATTTGTTTTACTCGAAACATAAAAAATTGTTTCTGTATCACAGAACGCTCTGCACATAATAAAAGTTTATTCACAAACTAATGTCTGTCTTCACTGCCCCCTATTCTAATACAAATGGATGTAACAGTATATTCTCACGTTAAAGAGATGATCTCAAATAAAACTCTTTACATTTTTCGAAATATCTCGTTGAAAAGATCATGTACCTATCTATTTAGCATGTGAATAGACCAGGTTATGCCATTTATGAAAAAAGGTGACTTACTTCCAGCGATTACCCTGAAGTCATGTTCTTTGGGTCCACAGTGAACTGTACCGGTTTTCCCCAACGCTGGGCGGAGGCCTAGGGCTCGGCTTGGGGCCCGCGCTGGTCCCTCCTCCACCCTCTAAGGCTGATCTTGAATCCCACCATGCGCGGTACGCGAGGTAAGTGAATTTGAACCTTTGGTTTAGTTTTAGCTGTCTTTAATAAGTTGATGGATAAGTCGTCAACAGCCGTTAGATCAACGTGATATGACACTACACGTAAAATATAAATTAGTCAAGATTTAAGTATGGGCTTGATGTAATAGTGTTATAAATTATAGACCCGTAAGTTAAAACAATTAAGACATAGAACTGTTTAAAGAGGATTTCAGTCGTAACTTGACAACTTTTTTTCTATCATATCGATTTAATCAAATCATTTTTTGAAATAGGTTTTCAACAATATGAACATTTTTTTTTTCGATTCGATGAAAAACCGATTTAGGTCTTGTCAGCACCTTAATACAAATAGCTAGTGTCACAGCAAACGCTCCTACCCTCGCACACAAGTAACCCTTACACGCACACATTGACGTAAAGCGTGTTGTGACACTACATCTGTGGTCGGCAGCTTTACATACAAAACCCGCTTGAAGCGACAGTCCGCCTGTAGACGATTACGCCTTTGGCCGTAAACTGCAAAATATGACAATCAGCCTCCAGGCGTGATACCATTTTGTATAGTTCTGTGCCATTATTATAAATTTTTGAAATGATCTTATGTCCGTGAACGTGTTAAACTTTAAGGTACCTAAGTAAGTTCTTTTTAAAGCTTTTTTTGACCGCACAGACTTACAATCTGTGGGTACTTCAGCAGATGTCAAAGGTGAAAACGCAATAAACTGTTATTGTCAAGTAAACGATAAACATTTGATTGGTATCCTTAACGACAATGTCCTGTAAACTTTTTTATTTTTTAATCTAACAGGACTAATTGTACCTTTCAGTAAAACACGCGCTTGTTCGTAATCGCGTTTTGTTCCTGCATTGTATTTGAAATTATAATGACAGAGTTTTAAAACGTTTTGTTGCGCGGAGCAATTGTTTCCTACCCCTGCATTGCTAGGGTTGCCCCCGTGGTGGTCTCCTTCTAGGCGCCCAATGGAGTTTGTTTCAAACGAGTTTTAAAAGGCTATTGCTAAATGTCAACTTATACAATTTACTTTATTTGTGTAGTTTCTTTCCTGCAAGTAAAACAAACTTATGTTTATAAAACGTAGCGTACCTAATTGCCATAAATAATACAGTTAAATGTCCCTCAACTAGTTATATCTCCCTATATATAAATGTCACTTTGATTAAAGATCAGTTTGAGTGGTCTTTGTGAATTTGGCCATAAAATACTCACAGTTAGGTAATGTTATCCTAACAGAACCTATACTGAAAATTCTGACGTCATAAAAAGTTGAGAATTAAGAGGAAGACCCGCATAATTGAGCAATCTGACAATGGTACTGAAATTGTCAGTTAGGCTTTGCTTGTTGGAATTCGCATAAATAAATCTATGTCTTTTTAACTAATACTTTGAAAGACTTTCTCTTTCACCCAACTAAGTATTTCGTCCAGCACTTGAGAGTCCCCTGTTTTTATATAGCAGACAAATAGCTTTGCTGTAACTAGTTGCAACGTCTCGTTCGTAACGTTAAGTAGAGAACACGCGCACGACTCTCCTAAGATAATAGAATACACAATAATACTCTCTCTCATTGGTTGCTAAGTTTCCACTCAGACCTTTTCTGTAGGTCTACCCCAAAGCCTTGTTAAGCTCATAATCTTTCTACGTCATATTTCTAAAAATAAAATCCTCTAAAGAAAATGCATAACATGTTTTTTACGGTAAATTTCAATGCCCTACTTACCTACCCTTTTGACAACCCTACTAACACCCGCTATCGCGATGCTATCGGCACATTACCCGGCTCTGTCCACCCCTTGTCGCAGATCGGAGATAAGCGCCGTTTGACAGATGCGTCACAGAACTGTTCCGCTGACATTATTTATATGACAGATTTAACGTGTAATCAAGTTTCTGATTGGGCTATAATTTTCGAAGGGAATAAGTGTTTTTAGATTATTAATGATAAGTGATATATGAATGGAAAGAACTATACATTTTGTAAATTATATTCTGTAATATAGAAAATGCGTGCTTCAAACCATAAACAAACTAGATGGGTATATTTTTTTCTGTTTTGCTCTTTTGTGCATAATATATTACTTTGGAAAGAGAGGAAATATGAGTAAATAGATTTGTGCAACCAATATTTTTGGCAAACTATTGGTAAAATATTTTGGCAACTTTAGCAACCGCGTGTCTCAGTCAAACGCGCATATGAAAAACTACCATCCACATATAGACGTTAAAGTTCAATTTTTAAACTGTAAACAAAAATCAACACCTTTTTTCAATGCCGGTTTTTAATTTAAAACCGAATCGGACACTGGCACATAAAAGTACAGTCGAGTAAATAAAGTGGCAGAGAAATTTAATTAAGATGATATATGAGCCTTGCCTAACGGGCCTGTACAGTCGGCAGGTAAATCTTGATTTTATCTCAGTTTTTATGTCGTGAATGCGAATGTTTTGATAGCCGTAACGGATGACCAAAAAAGGTTATCGGGAGATCTTTGGTGCATTTAAGAGTTCTTGGTTATCTTTGTGGGAATGTCATATTGGTGTCAGATAATTGAATAGCCTTTAAAATTAACCTCAATTATGCTGCGGGAGGCTTGGTTTAAAAGTTCTCAATTCAAAACATGATCACAATTATAAATGACAAATTTCTGCCCGGGACTTCGACCGCGTGGAATTCGGGAACTCGGGAACTTTTAAATTTCCCGGGATAAAAAGTAGCCTATCCAGACTATCTCTGTGCCAAATTGCATCCAGATCTGTTCAGCCGTTCTCGCGTGATTGAGTAACAAACATACATCCATCCAAACCTTCGCATTTATAATATGAGTAGGATTTCATTAAATTGGACACGATCGATTAGAATTACATTTAGCACACTAATTAGTAAGGCGTTTTCCTATACTAAAAACCTTTATTGTGTACAATATCGGTCTTATAACGGGGATAAGAGCGAATCAAATATAAATGTGTAGATCATTATCGTCGCGTCAGTCGATACTCGTCCACTGCAAGTAATTTCTCGAAACATAAATAAATTAAAATTGAATAAAAAACATGCGTCAATCAGCTGCTAACCTTACATAATACATAATTACCGCGCAGTGAATACCTCGTTTGGACGCGCCTGAGCATTGTGTGTTTTTCTTCCATTTTTAAACGAAGGAAGTCGTATTTTACGGCACGTTCCTGGAACTGTTTCAGAAATGCCTATGATGATGTTTCATTTATATGTTTAGGAAGACATTTTTCAGCTTTCTCTTGTTTTTTTTTGTATTTTATTCGAGTATAAGTTAATTGAGTTGGAGCTGTTCTGTGACGGCAGTAATGGGTGCGAACAGTTCAAATGAAAAGTGACTGATGTTAGGAAGAACCGCTAGGAATCATTTATTAGTTTTGAGAAAATTGCAAATCTTCACTCGCTCACTCAATATGAAACCAAAAAATGTGAAATTTAGCGGATATGTAGGTTCCGTATAGATATGATAGAGAGATGTGCAGATATGCGTTGAGATTAGATTATTTAATAATTCTTAATTTCAGACACAGGTCTGTCCATACAAAGAGTCAGTAAACATGAAAAAAGGTGTTATAGTACAATAGCGAGACGCACCCCTTTCTTATGAATATATTTTATTATTATTATTCATTTATTATCAGACAACGGGGTCCATAGAATCATTACAATTTAAAATTTAAAATTACATTTATAACTACACCAGAATATAAATGAATATTACAACATAACATATAACACACAACACATTTATAATTAAAATCATTAAAATACTACTAAACTACTTCACATTAAACAAGACAGGTCTGTCACCCATATGTATACAGTTCCAGTGCCTCACCACAGGGCAATCGAACTTGTCCAGTATAACTCTCAGGGGAATGTTGGCACTGGCACTCTACTAATCACGGAGGCAACCCGTTTCCCCACAATTGACTTAAAGCCATCCGTGTTGTTTATATATTGGGGCCAATTCGAAAGTATGTTCGATAAATTTAAAAGCCGCTAAACTTGAAATAAGGAACGTCGAACTCGATTTTGACAGCTTGGTGGCATACTAAATCGAATTTGACGTTTCTAATTTTAAGTTTTGGGTGTTTTAAATTTAGGCGACACCGTTTCGAAGTGAACCCATTATTTACATAAATCTATCCAAGAAGGTTTATGTTGTGCCGGCATCGTTTTGGGGGTGTTGTGACGATCATTGGGGGAGGCCTATATCCACTAGTGTAGGAAGTGGTGATGATGGACCCAAAAGGGGTGAAGTGGCAAAGAGAAATACCGCAGACGAAGCTGGGCAGCTTGTGTAAATATTTATTAAACGTTATCTTAGTTAATAACCAACCACCTAGTCATTCAAAAATTGAATAATATAGCTGAATTTACTATAAATAATAATAACACTGAATTTAAACTTAATCAAGGCAAGATTTTTTTAATGAAGCGTATGACAATACTGAATTTTAAACATTAAAATGACAAAAAACAATACCCTTCGTACCACACCCACCGGCGACTCCATAAACTATTTCCAACTTTTTACCGTCTCATAACCATAAACAACATGCGTTCTCTATTTTACCTGCGTGCGCGCAGGAAACGCGTCTATTTCCAACCGGACATGAGTTTATTGTCGTCTGTCTGTGCGTTCACACCTATCGTTAGCATATTGATTCGATAGTAAAAGGTAAATATGATTGATCGAGCTTGCGGGACGAATACTAGTAGAGATGGCGCCTAGTGGTACTAAGTTGATAAGGATGTAAATGTCATGTCAATGTCACAATTTTTAAAACCGGGCCACTCTTTAAAAAAACTTCTTTTTTAAGGCACCTTTGATTTTTGTTCAAAGATTAAGCCGCAGCAGTTTTTTTGCTCTATTTTCTAGACCAATTTCAAACTTCTTAAAAATATTTATTTTTTCGTATTTATCATCATATAGCCTGTGGATGGAAATATACTGCTGCACAAATGTATGTCCCCCGACGTTATAGGTACTTGAAGAATCTCTCTTGAACAAAGCGCAAACATCCAGGCCTGATAGCAAAATGTCGGAATGTTTTGCAAAGTTTTCACCACATATTTCCAGGTCACTAGAAAAAGGCAGCGGCAACGACAAGCCCAACGAGAGTACAGCCAGCAACAACAGCAAAGAGCAGAACAAGAAGCCGCACATTAAGAAACCCCTCAACGCGTTCATGCTCTACATGAAGGAGATGAGGGCGAAGGTCGTCGCCGAGTGTACCTTGAAGGAGTCGGCGGCCATCAACCAGATCCTAGGACGACGGGTGAGTTCGATATTAAATAGGACCATTTTTATTTTTATTTTGGTATTAAAAACTTGGCCAATACATAAATTAAATGCTCTTTGTCTTTATCCATCTTGTCAGGAATATGGTACTCGCATTATACGTACGTGATTCGAATCAGCGCTGTGCTGAATAATGAATAGCCTTCCGAGAACGTAATCCGATTCCTAACAAGCATGGCGCAGTTAGTCATGGACGCTCAACACCTTGAGCGTCCACGATTGAACGCCATCGCCGTCAGTAAATCAATATCGTGTCGTCATCTAACGCAGTGGCATTCGTTGAGTCGGGAAGAACAAGCAAAATACTATGAGAAAGCGAGACAGGAGAGACAGCTCCATATGCAGCTGTACCCTGGCTGGAGCGCGCGAGACAACTACGGTTACGGTTCCAAAAAGAAAAAGCGGAAAAAAGACCGTAGTCCTGCTGAGTTGGGAGGTATTGGACCCTAGGACCTGATCACACGCGTGGGGCTGGGTTGTTCCGTCGACGCTTGTACACTCGCTTCACCTCCCCCGGCCAGCCCAGCGGTGGGACTCTCTCCCGCACACCCACTAACACCCCCGAGAGAGCCCCCCCTTGTCCCGTAAGACTAACCGACCGGCTTGTACCATTAACGACGAGCATCCGTAACCCGTCCCCCCCGTATGTGAGTGTGCGTGTGTGCGTGTTACGTTCTACTGTGTTACTTGTGCGGCGGCCCCGTGGTGCCTGTGCTAGAAAAGCGGCTGGAACCGTTGCTCACGCGTCGGAGCGGAGCGCGGCGCGGCGACGGCCGAGCCCCGCCGAGCAGGCCCGAGCGGCGCCGAGCGCGCACGAGCGGAGCGAGCGGCCGGCCGCCGCCGCCTCGCGCCCTTTAGTGTTGCGTGTTCTGTGTACTGTAGTCGTCGAGTGATCGTGTACATGTACACCCTACACCCCCGATCGGAAACTATATTGGTTTGTTAGATGTCTAGACGAGCCGCGACTCCGATACCGACCGCAGAATAGGTTCTGTGAGGAACGTCACAATTGGCCATTTTCATTGTTGAAGTAGGTTCAAAATTCACGTCCGCCGCTCACTGCGAGCTGTTTTTCTAGCACGAGAGTAGGTCGCGGTGCTCGTGCCGGCGAGGACCACCGTCCAAGTGCATTTCTCTTTTCTTTCCATATTGCGGCGTCTGTTGACGGTTCAGTGGCATGCGCTTGGCCGCGAGGAGCAAGCCAAGTATTACGAGTTGGCGCGGCGCGAGCGTCAGCTGCACATGCAGCTCTATCCCGATTGGTCGTCTAGGGCTAATACGCAAAGGGGCAAGAAGAGGAAGCGAAAACAGGAGACAACCGATGGAGGTACTGCCTTACACTGCGGCGCCCCCTCCCGCGGCGGTCGCCCCGGCGGTATCGTAGTACACGAGCTCAATTAGAACGGGATAAGCCGGGACGCCCGCCGCCTCCCGCCTCCCACCGCCCGCTAAAATCAATCACTTGCCCTCCACTGGAGACTGTTCGACATAGCATATTGCCGAATGTTGGTTAACGGGGTCCAGGTTGTAGCAATATCAGTATTTTTATATATTATTTATCGCCTATATTTATTATTTTTATCATACCAAGCTATTTTATGAGAAACACCCTGTTGTAAGTGGCACTCCTTCGAAGGTTGTCCCGGTTTTTTGCTTTCCGATCTGGTCCGAAGTGCCGTTTACGATTTCGGGGAGCGTGCATGTTATGGAAGAGTCAATACTTGGAGGATTGAGTAATTGCTTTGCAGGAGTAGTGAGCGCGATTCAGGCTGGGACAGCCTTCGCGTAGCGTGCATGCGCCGAGCGAAGCGAGCGGCCGCGCGAGCAGCGCCGGCGCGCGTTACTGCGGTGTCTATATATAAACATTTAATGATACTGGCCAAATTAATTCAATATTTATTTTTGATTCCGGAGAACCTATTCTGCTTAAATTTTGCTTATAAGCGTCATGTTTATTTGTGGTTATTATTTTATTTTCGAACGTAGTTAGCATTTATTTTGGAAGTTCATGCGTGTAGTCAGTTATTTTTAAAACCAATGTTTTTTCCGTTGTTCCCTTTCGTTTATCCCCTCCCCTCCCGCATGGTACTAACACGTTTGGGGATTGGTGCATGTACGCTTTTTTGTAGTTTTAGCATATTAGTTACATTAAGATGCTTGGAATATGATTTCGGGTAAATTGTTTTTTCGCAAACGATGTCATTTTATTACTTGAGCTCCTATGTTACCTTTAAGACAAAATTTATCTGACGTCATATTTTGTTTTCTGATCTGGACATTATACGTAAATTGTTTTGCTGTTATTAATTATTTCATAATTTGCCGTAACAATGAATTTGAGAGACCCTTTGGACGAGTGGACTAAAAAATGTGTTCTAACATTGTTCCTAATGCACTTCCAGGAAATAATTTGAAGAAGTGCCGAGCGAGGTACGGCCTCGACCAGCAGAACCAATGGTGTAAACCTTGCAGGTGGGCCTCTTCTTATATTCGTTTTTTATTTATTTTCGCTTAACAGAAAATCTATGAGCCGCAAACTTATAACGAACAGTTTATTCAACCATTATGTTGGTAACTGTTATTTTGATATTGTTTCTATGTGGAAAGACTTGGCTTATCTTTTAGTCTTCACTGAAATTCCTGAAGAGAGCCCGGTCGTACAATTTTGGTATTATTTAAGTTAACGAATAATCCCAAATATGTAGTTGGTTTTTGTTCTTAATCAAATTTTTTTTTTTTTTTTTATTAAACACAGCGCTCGTCATGAGCGACCAAGAGGTGACGCTGATTCAGAAAATGTGTCTTTTCACAAAGAAATAAATAAAATACCTTAGAAAAAAATACGGAATAGATTTTTTTGAAAGTAGACAAAGAGTGTGGAGTCGTAGTGGAAATAGGCATAGCTGTAGCCGGCACCGTTGAAGGGCAATCATTTGTCGAAGAAAAGCTTTCAAAAAAATCTTGACACATTTTCTGAATACCGCTCGCTTTTTTTCTTTCAAGTATTTCATTTAAAATAAGTGTGAAGTTATAATGTTTACTGATCGAAATGTTTTTTCCACTTATGATTGCCGCTTCCATCGGATGCTGGATTACGCTGGCACTATTGGTGACATTTTTTATATTAATTACTGCTCCGATACGATTTTTGAATACCGTCCGCCTCACTGCCATTTGACTCGCGCTGTCAATCTCCATATTTTGGTCACCTTCTAATTCCTAATTACCAATTTATTTCCTTAAATCATCTTTACTTCTACATATTTTTCTGTCCTATTCCTTTTTACTTCTTTCGTTCCCTGTTCTTTATGTGTTCTAACTGGTTATCTTTCTTTGTCTCTTTCGCTTTATATTATTTTTCCGTTAATAATCTCTATTTAACCTTGTTCATTATGCATTCTTATTCTCTCCATCTCCTCCTTTTTTTTCTTATCCTCTTTCCTTGCTCCTTTACTTCGGTTTTATTCATATCCGACTCCACTGCTCTTCCCGGCCCTTCTTGTCTTCTTTACTTACTCCATCACTCCTTTACTTCCACATTCCCTTCCGCCTCTCTACCCTCACTACCACTCCCGGGCTCCAGCCCCGAGTCAAGTGGCGTGCTGGTGTCGGGCGGGCTCGGGCTGCTGCGGCCGGAGGCGCCGCTGGCGCCCGCCGCGCTGGTCAGCAGCCCGGGCCAGGAGCCCACCTACGTGAACCTCTAGTGCCGGCCTAGCGTCGCCGGGGGACACACGGTCAGTTGTAGACGGTAGCAGTTCAGGAAAGGTTACCTTCAAGCTGCGTTAATAGCTCGGGCATTTCCTTCTGACCACATGACGTGTTAGGAAATTAGTGAAAAGGCTATTGTAACTTGAGTAAAATTTTTACATTCCGCGCTGTATGCCAAGAGCACGTCGTTCATTTGGATACCAACCATTTGTTTGGCGGGTTTATGTTGCTTCCCTGCTGAGTTGCTGTTGTTTATTTCAAGTATAAGATATACCAAATATCCTCGACACTTTGAATTTTTGGATGTGGATTTCGTCACACAAGTTACGGATATAAGATTCGGAGAGACTTTAAGTACATTTGTAAAATATATATCTCCATACCAAATGCTACAATATTTAATGGAAATGCCCAAATTGTTAATCTAAGTGGCTTGACAGTTACCTCTGGAACCGCTTACTGGAGTGTTACGTGATGTTGGCATTGGTTTGACGTGATAATCGCGGATCAGAGGGGATGTTATATTGACCCAACGCAGCGTAATTTGTCTTCAGACCCCAACTTGCATCTACTTCGAAGAAACTTACTTGGCTGCTTTAACTAAGATATTATAAGACTGGAAGCATGCTGATGAAAAGTTCATTTCGGCATATGAGAGAAGTCTGACAACTAAAGTGCAGTCACGTAGCTCGTCTCTTTATGGTGATTGTACTCAATTCTTTCTACTGAGCCAACGCACTTAAGCAAAATTTCTGCGTGTGAAATGAAGAATGGCATACACATTGAGAAATACTCCTTGCCATATTCTCTGTAGCAGATTTCCTAACTAGTTTTTCGGAGTATATGTAACTTTTGGAGCGTTTTCTATTACTTTTGCGCGGCTCTTCATATGCAGGGTCCGAAAGAAACAATTTATGCTGCACATCCCCGTTGCGTGACTTTGAATTGCTGTGACCTAAAAGTAGATGTTATTTTGATGCTCTTGCAAGTTACAGCATGTACTGGCGAATAACGAATTTACGTATTAATTTATTATAGTTACGTAGTTGCTTTACGTTGGAGCCAGAAGTGAGTGGGTATTTTTTATTTCGAAGATCATCATGAGAGAAATAAAATGAGTACAACTAGTAACAAAAGTAGAGTACATGATGGGTGAATTACAATTATAGTGAAATATAACCCCAATGCCAACGTTTAGTTTGGTTAGAACTTATTTGTCGTTTTAGAATGTTGTGAGCTCGATCATTTTCGACGTTATGTTTCGTAGATACTTTTTGTGATTTTTACGTTTGCTTTTTAGGTTCTTCGTGTCTTAATATTGGCACTTAACCTCTTAATAACTCGGCATGAGTTTTTTTTTATTTGTTTTTGTGTCTGTCTTAACATTGACAAAGCATGTGTCGTGTATAAATATTGATAATTTTGTTGTTATTTTCTTTTGCCCAATGACGTGTTCAGTAGTTAAAAGTTTAAAGATTGTTTCATATTCATTTGAAATGTTGGGGTTGAAACTAACTGACTCGTCTCATTCGAAGACACCATCTATTGATGGAGTTGAGTGACTATGAATATGAAACAATTTCACAAGGTCTCTACCGGGGGTAAACGTGCAACAATACACCCAGTGGAGTCGCCAACCATGATGGTCCTCCTAAATTAAATTTCTCTCCAGGCGGAAGAAGAAATGCGTGCGCTACATGGAAGCCCTGGCGGCCGCTTCCGGGACCGTCCCGCTGCCGATGGCGACCCCGCAGTCCTGCTCCGATGAGGACTATGAAGTGAAGCTGGAGGAGCTGTCCGACGCGTCCAGCGACGGGGACGCCGACACGCCGCTCAACTCGGCATCCAGCCCGGGGGGACTGTCGGCGCTGTCCTCCCTGGCCTCCCCCGCGTCGGATCCCCCCCCTCCCCCGAGAAACCCCGTCGGAACTAACCCTAGAGACGCGAATAACCCGCTTTCCGTGGGACAGTTGACGTCGCAGTCCTGGCCGAGAGCTGCCCAGTCGAGGCCCGGACACGAAGTGATATCAGTCTCATAGTGACAGTGGAACCGAACTGTGCTCGTCGGCTAAGTCTACGGTAACTTGACGCTTATCGCAGTTGTAATATTCTAACTGTTCGTTTTAACGCGATTATAGCGCCATCTCGTGAGCCGAGCTAGCGACGCGGCGAGGCCATCTAGCGGACACGTCCTGAACGTGTTGGTTGTGATAACTAAACAAATAGGTACCCTGTATGAGCTTGTTTCGATGCAAAATTCAGCTGTTTGCGGATTTTATGACGTCGAGGAATACCTGTATTTTCATGTGCTTTTTTCCATCGGTAATATTTTTCAAAGGCCTAATATTCGCAAACATATCTTTCGACGAAATACACGGTATTTCTATACGTCAGTCCGTGTAGAATGACTTATGACTTTAAAACTTGACTTTGAGTTTACGACTCTTTAACATTTTTAGTAAAATACGAGTGTCAACACAATATCACGTCACTCCCACGCTACATTCATGAATTTAAAAGTCACTTTGATCTCAAATTTGAGCACGAATCGAGTCATTTTGCATTTTAAAGCTTAACTAACACCCACAGTTTTATTTTTCAAATGTCTCACCAAGTTTTCCTACATTCAGTTAATTGCTAGGTGTCCCTGTAACTCGAAATAATTTTATGATTTTTAGGTTATATTAATCTGTGTCCAACATTCTAAAGAGCGAATTATCCTTAAGAGGAGGGTGAACCTACGTCTTTTCATACAAAAGGCGATAACGATTTCCGCCCCTTTGATTTTTCACTATAATCAATAAATTCAGTTTTATTGTCGTTTCAGTATTCTCATACAAAACTAATTTCGGGGATTATTTGACTTTGTTGATTTTTAATCAATATTCAAAAAATGCATAGATCTAGATTTTGTTCTAACAGACAACCTATCAAAAAATGGTCAAAATCTGTTAACATTTAAGGGGTGGAAAGCATTATCGCCTTTGGTATGAAAGACTGATTTTTGCCGTTGGTTCACAGTCCTCTTAAACGCTTATTTTACTAGTTGCTTAGTTCACTCCAAAAATAACAGATGGCAGCACTAAAGCCTGACAGCTACATCTATCAGTTGATGACTGTAAGTAGCCCTTGCGTATTGTGAACTAGTCACATTTATATGTGCCATTTCTTTTTATATTTTTTTTGTTTCCAAACATGAACTAAACAAGTTTTTATTTGAATAATAAAATTGTGGGATATCATAACTAAGGTAAATGGCATTTTAAACATGACTTAATTAAGTTTATTTTCATACATCTGAGAGTGTATATACAACCTTACTGCGTCTGTACGATATTTTTCTAAAATAAGACTAACGTTGATTTCAGCGCCATCTGCATGAACTAAAAAGCATCTGTGCAATTTAATTAAGGTTGCTTTTAAATCAAAATGGAATACTAACGATATTTTTGCTCTGGCTTTAGTACAGATGTTACAGTTAAAGAAGTTAGTGTTACTTTCAATCAGACCGATGCAGTTGGGTTGTGTGTAGCAGCCTTAAGTCACACTATGATAACAGGTGGTACCATATTTCTTTATTTTACTGATTTCCTTCATTTAATAGTACTTATTTCTCTTATATTAATACAGTGAGATTAAAACAGTCGTGTAAAGAAACATGGCACCATTCTCGAAACTAGCAAACTTACATGAACATTTGCTCTCTTTTATGGACATTTAATTTCATAACTTATTAATAGATTCAACTCAATATTTACTTTTTTCCGTTATTCTTTAAAAATCACTATTTAAACTGTATCTTCCTATTTATATTTCACTTCCTCTTGCTGAATAAAAACGTGAAATATAATCGGAAAACGCACCTGTGGAATGTCACAAACCGAGCCCAAGCGAATTAAGACTTTGTTGCTTTAAATACGGTTGAGTTTTGAGTGATTTCGAGTTGAATTTTTTAATCAAGATATTTTCTTAAGTTTTTAAACGGCCTGCACCAGACAAAGGTTCCATGTAGCGTAGATTTAAAGGTATAGTTTTAAAATTTCCCTTTGTAACATGATTTTGTAAAAAGTTAATTTTAAGGTGAAGCAAAGGGAAAAGTGTTTTTTTTCCGTTGTGCGGAACAAGTTAGACTGTCGTAGGTTAGATTAGGCACATTGTATGGGTGAAATTGTAAATCGCGATTTGGACCGAGTGCTCTTTAATATAAGATTGAATTCGTTTTAACTGCAGTCCGGGATATACATATATACAATGATATATTGCATGGAATTTATTATCCCGGTATTTGCATTTTATCAAGGAGTTTTTATGTTGTTTTTATTAACTTGGAGCATGTATTGTTTGCTTTTTTTTACTTGAATATGTTGTATGCCTTTTATGGTAAAAAGACAATGTTAAGTTATGATGTGACTACTTTTTATTTTTGTGTTAAAGAGCATTTAGGTACAGTCAACCACTGTATATGTGTAAGTACATATATGATGTAAAAATATAAAATATAGGTTTAATATAACTGTGTCATATTAGAGTTTAAGTGTACTATGCTACTTATGTATACATTATTACAATATAAAAAAGTTTAAAGAAAAATACATATTAGCGGAATACTGACTCAACAAAAATACATATATGAAAATAATGAACGGGATAAAACTGATTTTCGTATTATAATTTTTACATAAGCATATTTCCATATACATAATAAACAATTCCCGGAGTGTATAGGACTCGATCTTGTAAATAAATTTGTAATTCATGAATATTAGATTTTTTCGGTTAAAAAAAATTATTGCATTTATATTATTATTAAAATACCCTCGGAATGTTCTCGGATGGTTTGTTTTGTCCAACGATTCTTTTGTTAATTACTTTTTATTGTTATTATTAAGAATTTTAACGTTGTTGTTTGCAAATCAAGTCCCATTAATTGATTCACAAATTATGCGCTTGATTGGATGACATTTTGGTATAATAATGAGATTAGATCAGAACAGATAATAATAAGATCAATGATTTTAAAGCGTGACCTAATCTTGATCATTTTAAAACATTTCTTTTATATAAAGTTGACAAAAACATTTTTAATTCGCTATATTTTGCATAAGAATATAATGTGCAATACTGAACATGGGTACTGTATAAAATAAATCTTGAATAAGATTTTTGTAAATTTATATTTTAAGATACTTTGAATTTAAACTATTATGGAATTTATTTTCGTTTCGCAGAAAAGCATGATTTATTTTAAAATTTTGACGGTGTTTAAGCTAACAGTGCCAAAACCACCTAGAACTTGGAAATAGCCAGGGAATTAAATGGAATATACCTATGTAATATTACTATGATGTCTGTGCCAAATTTAATACTATATAACACTGGTACTTTCAAATAGAGTCATATCAGTTGGGGAAGGTCAACGTTCATTTTCGTTTATGTTAATGCATTGGTTTATTTCAGAAATCAGTTACAATTTGCACCACATACGTTTTTGTCTGTGAAGTTAGCCTAAAGCCGTGTTCGGCGCAAGCTTGGCTACGTTCTGAAAGATCCCCTCCCGCTGCGCCCGTCGAAACGTTTATAGCGACGCTACTAGTAGCTAACTTCACAGATGCAAACTTGGTGCTAACTAATGGGGAAGATGCATGAAAATCAAAATGAGGTTTACTTTCATAATATACCAATATTATGAAAGTAGACTTAAACAAAAGCATATTACAAAAAAAAGCAAATCATTTTTGACTAAATATTTTTATTTTATTACGGGTCAAAATTAGTGAAAAATATATAAATGCTGTGACGTCATAGTTGTCGTCCATTTTGCGAGTGGTATGAACAATGACTTTTCAAAGCTTTATAACTCATAAAATAAACAACATAATAATGTATTGCGTACACAGATCGGTTTCTATTACGCAGCACTTTCCAATACAACATGAAAAAAAATGCATCTTCCTTATTGTACAATATGACAAGAATAACACATTCGTTACAAAGATCATTTTGCTATTATGCGAAGCATTGTCTCAACGCTTCGTAACTGTATACACTACTTTTAACCGTTATTTTTGATATTACAACGTTCATAAACACACTTTTATTACAATGAAAATTCCAAAATGACGGTTAAATTAAAACACAACTTCCTTAACACTTTCATTGCGCAGAACCCGCCTAGTGGGCGCTCTGAGACTGCTCACACAAAGAGCCCGCTAGGTGGGCTGTCGGTAAACTAGCTAGAACTCTCCTAGCGGGCGGCCTTTACTGTGCTGGCCGATATATAGCTACTTGAATCCGCCGACTGGGCGTTTAGTTGCTTGTTATATGACCGTAAGAACTCGCCTATTCGATTTAATAGTTCGTGAGCCAGCAACAGATTTTCATGACCAATTCCCTCGGACGAAATGATTGACCCGAGAGGAAATGATCAGAGAACTTTGTACCCGGCTCGTGGACTATAAGGTCTGGCAATGCAAGTGTTAACTGGCCCATCTACCACCCGGAAAGCTTTTATGTTGATAGATGTTAAAGGTTGTTTTTATTGTTAAGAGGGTATTAAGAAGGGCGACATTGCGCGCATTAATTTTTATGTAGAAAATTTGTCAAATTAGAGAACTCAGTTTAGGTCTGGCCCCGTGTCTTGTTCAGTTGAACGAATATTATTTTAATAAACAACGTAAAATTGTATGTGTTTTATTTTTGCTTCCATGCATTATGGGTACCTAAGAATTTCTGAAGACAACCTCCGTGCATCTGGCGCCAGGGCATGCTGTTTTCCATACATTTTGTCGGCTACAGCCTTTTGAATGCCATGACTGACTGCGAGAAATAGTGCCCTGGACGCCGAGTGACGGCTGTAGCCGACAAAATGTGGAAAACGGCATGTGGCGTCAGTGGAAATCTGCTGTCGGCTACAGCCGACTGTGGCGTTCATAAAGTTAAGCTTCAATTTATTTGTGATATAATAAAGTAAAAATATATACCAGTGCGGCAGGCTCCCTCACAATATGATAGATCAAAATGTACACCTACCTATTTGCTTCGTTTTACGAAATATGAAAATTGAAAATAATGCATTTTCCATTTTTGTCATTATACTTACCTATTATTATTATTTTAAATATTTTCGTTTTTCATTTATATACATTAAACAATAATTACGTTACCACAACTAAACTTGGAGCGGCGCGGTACAGGTGGCGGCAAGTGACCGCTATTGCGCAGAAGTCGAAAATTGGTTACCGTGTGGGAGCGTAGTGGTTACCCATCAGTGGCGAAGCGTCAAATATTTCCTAAGGGAAGCCGGAAGAATTAGAACCGTTACGTGCGAGTCTGAAATTTAGTTAGAGTAACAGGGACTTCCTGACAGCTAGCCGTAGCTTTCCAGCTTGGTAAAGCCGTCAGGAATCGGCTTGTAGCCAGGCTTCGCCACCACCATCCCCACCACATTTGGTTCACCTGTACTATGTGACTGCACGGCACAGTTGCTATCCTAACTTTAATTTCAGAATGATTTCAGTTAAAGAGTTATCATTATTCATATATAGGAAGCTTTGGGTTAGGTTAAAATGAAACAGCTTCAAGAGATTACATTGTTTATTGCGTGACAATGCATAATAAAAAGTATCCTTAAAAAATGTAAAAGCTAAAAACGCTCTAAAATTGTGATGTTTGCAAGACTAGGGTTAGATTATCGTTAATAAGTCCAATTACATTTGTACTGTGGTAAAACTAAGACTATAGTTTACTTATTCAACGTCATACGAGGGCAATTAACAGCGTTATTCTCTCGATTTGTTTGCAATGGTGCAAAAAGTGGTTCGCTTTTAAAAGCGATATTATTTTTTTTGGAGAAAAAAGTCTTTTAGGGTTTCGGCGATTTACAAATCGTGTTTTCAAACGTCAGATTAGAGTGCAATGTTTAAGTAATAATTTAATTATATAAAAAGGTAAACTTAACCATTCAAAAAAGAGAACGGAAAGAAATAAAAGCGTTTAAAAAATGTCTTAAAAATAAACATAACTATCTACGGATAGGCGCATTTTCATCAAGCACATACAATAATCGATTCATACAAACACGTACCTCTAACAAAAACTTCGAAGTACTACTAATAACGGAGTAAAAGAAATAACCGTTTTGTTAGTCACGTCAACATGAACTAGATGGCCCTGAAATAAATCAACGCCATCTATGAGACTACAATTGAACTTTTCCGTGTTAATAAAGGTGCTAGGGTGGGTTAGTAGTTTTATTAACCTAAATTATCTGACTCAATTTGGGCTAAAATTCAACCATGAATATAGTTTAAAATATTAATAATCAATTAAAGCAATAATGTTACACGGAGGTAAAACAATAATTTGAAACGACTTATGGATAGCATATCGTCTGGGCTGCGAGTGACGGTATAATGGTCACCATTTCTACCTTAATATTGTTGGTGTCTTGTCAATTTCAGATGTATACAGGCGCACGCATTTATACCCCACGGCTGAGTGCGAGAAAGCGTGCCTCGGACGCCGAGTGACGGCTGTAGCCGACAAAATGTATGAGAAACGGCATGCCGTGGCGTCAGGGGCACGGAAATGTGCTGTCGGCTACAGTCGATTCTGGCTTTCAAAAGGTTAAAAGCTCCGCGTCTTTACTAACCGAATGGGTCCGTCGTTTACAAATATGGTTCGAGGGGTCTCATGCTATCCATTTTGGAAAATTATTAGGAAGCACAATTTTCCATTTTTACTTTGGCATATCCAAAAACTGAAAATCTTATTAGTCGATTTGTTACACAAATATTATTTTGTCTTTTGGTTATATAAATCAGTCTATGTTATCCAGTGCTGGGGTTGTAACGGATGTTCTAGTATTTTTTTATAAGTTCCACAGTATAATTATCGACAAATTATCAATAAACAAAAGTAAAACTTTATTTTCAAATGATCTTAATAAGTTTCGTTCAAAGTGTCCTTTTTATTATCTATTTTTATCAAAAACAAACGAAAATTATTAGTGTCATACACAAACGGCGGAACCCTTTAAAATTAAATCAAATACAGGTCATATTCTCCAAAATTACAGCCCGAACATGACTCGGTCTGTCTTTCACTCTTTTGCCGCAACAGAATTGAGTAAAAAGACAGTGCTATACTTTGAATTTCGAATAAATTTAAATTTAAAATGGACATTATAAAATCGCATTATTTAATTTTAACGTCCGTTACAACCGTCATATTATAAACATATAAATATTGCATTAAATTTAAAGTTGTCAAGCTAAACTATAATTTCTTAACACTCATTCTTACTAAGCTTTGGGTTATGTTATAATATTCAGTTCTTATTCAGTATTTACTTTACAATTCCTATCATTGGTATTATTGTGATAACAAGGTGCTTTTTTAAAATATACGCGAACTTCTGTATTTACCTACAAATAAGAATTGAAAAGTAAGTAATCTATATAAGGTACCTAAACTAGTGAAAAAACTTAAAGACATTAATAATTTTTCAAAAGGCTTCTAACTTTTTAAAGTATTAAAATAAAACCAAAATCTTTAAAAACCCGCAACATTTTCATTAAGTTTTTCCACGAGCAACACCCTGAACTAGTTGGAGCTTGTTGGAACTGGTCAGAACCGGTTTGGACCAGTTTTTACCAGAGCGCGGAGGACTTGCCGCCCGGTGGGTTTCGGACGCGGACAGAAGTCTTCGTGTCGAGGCCCTCTACCTCTTCTGCAAAAAATATAGGACATCATTTTAATTCTGGGTTAATAAAAAGTTAGTAAAAGACGACGGAGTCTTTCGTAAAGCCCTAAAAGACTTTCTTTAAATACATCTAGGTACCCCCTTTCTAACACGATGACTCCTCGACTGACTCGATGGTTTAGTGGCAGTGAAACGGGTTCGAATCCCCCTAGGGGCACGCTTGGTGTGATGACCAAAAATTTTTTTACCCGAGTCATGGATTTTTAGTATTTTATTAAGTATCTTTATAAGTACCTATTCGTATTCATTGTGTAGTATCCATAGACTGCAATATATGTATACTAGTGAACCCGCCACAGCTACGCCCGCTGTATTTTGCATACAAACTTTATCACCCCTTTTCACCACTTTAGGGATGGAATTTCAAAAAATTCCTCCTTGCTGTACCTCTAGGGTACTCGATGAATGTCTCCTCAAATTTCAAACCTCTAGGATGATCCGTTTAGGCTGTGCGTTGTTTATAAGTGAGTCACGGTACTGTTTTATATGTATTGATGTATGGTAGTGTGATAGTGTCCAAGATATTATATGTAAAAAAAAAACATGGATATTCGAAACATGAACTGTGAACTCACTGCTGATGCTGAAGGTAGAGTTCTGCAGGTTCCTCTGGCCCGGCTCGCGCATCTTCCGGCCCGTGGGCGTGGAGCACCCCGACGAAGTCACCGACAGCCCTTCCAGGTGCTTGTTCAGGGCCTCTGTGATAACAGCTGACGATATTAGTGTTATTGCCGTTCAGGATAGGGTTAGAAGGGTCTTATAAAAATACGGTTCGAAGGACCATCAGATATTTAAATAGTTAAAAGTATAAAGGTTCTTCAAGCTTTCGTCACCTTTTATTCTATTTCTTTTTGTCTATGTTAAAGCAATCCAACACGCTACTGGCTAGAACGGAAATGAGTAATTTTTTAAATTGTATACCGAAGTCTGTTCGCCGAGAGATGATAAAAAAAACTGAAAAATCAGGGCTTTTTAACTCAGTACAAATAGAAGCCCGCTAACTAATTTACCGATGATAATAAAAAATTAAAGGGAAGAACTATATTTTTTTCATAGAATATTATTATTGAATAGCCTGTGTATGTCCCATTGCTGGCATATTATCGGACGACGACCATGACGAAGTCTCAGAGTCGGAGGAAGAATCAGAGTCAGTGACGTTTATTATGAAACGTTCAATTGCTTCGTCTAAAACAACACACGAACACCCAAACGACACACTCGAAGCGTATTCCGGAACGGAATGGCAATATGGCCGCCGCTTGCGCGCGCTCGCCCACACGGCGCGGCGCCGCGCATGACAAGAACTGCGTCCCTCTAACCTCTTACTACGAAACTCAGTGCGCGTGGCGATAAACGACGCCCGTCATAGTTTGCGATAGGTAAGCGACAGTCGCTATTTCAAGACGATATCATAACATTTACCAACTCTCAGCGAAACTTTAACGTTCGACCAATATCGACACACTAGTCCAGTGCGATGAATTTACCGATAAAATGCATATTCTCTCTTACTTCAAATAGAGCAAGGTATTTATTTACCAGGCGTTGGCGTCCCGTTGGTGTGCGGCGCGATGTCGATGTGCAGCGGCTGCGCGGGCGCCGCGTCGGCCGCGTGCTCGCCGTACACGTACGGCGCGTTCGCCAGGGTCTTCAGGAATTTGCCGTGACCTGGAGTCGTTATACTAATTTATAAAACTGATAGGTGTTTAGTTAAACTACATTCTAATATGTGATTAAGAATACTGATTAATTTCAAGATGGCATAGTCATTTATTGCAAAATTTGAACAGGAATCGCCATATACCGGATAGATTCTCTCAGTCATTAATAACGTAACTTTCCGAAGCGCTAGTAGCATTAAAATCCGATTGAATTGAAATTCTGCTTAGGGTCCTAAGTCCGAGGTGCTCTTTAGGAGACCCTTAGGCATGCTAAGTGTATAAACCCTGTATGAATCCTGGTGATGTGTGGGTGTCATCTGAGACTACCAGCTTAGGTCAGCTTAGGTTATACAGAGTATACTCTATTCGTTTAGATAACCTAACCTAACCCACGTGACCCAGCCAACCAGCCAATCCAGTCAATCTTTTTATCCATGGTATGTCTTGATTGGCTGGTTAGCCGAGTCACGTGTGTAGTTTGTTTACATTTACCCCACGGTCTTACGGTCCATTCGGAACGGAAGATAGCGCGCTCTCATCGCTGTGAGAGTTAACTAACTACCAAAATGAATAAAGTATTGCTACTTAAGTTCTCGTTCCAACTTAACGAATTTAGTGTTTGACATGTTTTTTTTATAAAGGTCTTTAGCTCAGATCAGTACCTTCAGCCACTCTCAGTTGCCCGTCGTCGAGGCAAACGCGTCCGTTCACTATGACGTACTGAGGACTGCCCACCACGTGCTGGCCCTGAAACAAATAATATATTGTGATCAAATAATCTCTCACAGCTGGCTACCTTCTTGTTAGTATAAAAAAAGATTCCGACGAATTGAGAACCTCCTCCTTTTTTGAAGTCGGTTAAAAAGGGACTTGGCTATACAGCTCCCCCGCGAGCCCAAATCTGCGACTTCACCGTCCCATGTTATAATGTGTATGAAAGTCTTAACAACATTATGCCGCCACGCAGTCCCATTTAGAAGAGTTTTTCTCACACATCCTGAAGAAAGTCGCATTTTGTGCCCTACTTTTCCGCGTATTTTAGCTTTATTTTCTTTGAGTGAAAAGCAGAGTTTCACGTAGGAGCAAAAGTACTTGTTTCAGGCTGAATAGCTTGAAGAATCCTTCACTACTTCGCTACGCTCGTGATTCTCTATTCCCAAATCCTTTGTTGCGCTCTGGATTAAATATGCTCTCACCTTAAATACACCAGTTTGCTCTATATTACACAATCTGCTATTGCAGTTCCTCAAAAATGTTTTTGTTAGGGTACAGTCGAGGTCATATATAAGTTACCAAAGGGGCAAAAATATCTGAGCGCTCTTACACCCTCGAAAATAAAGTTCTTAAAGATATTTTTGACCTCGACCGTACATAGGTGGAAAGGGCATTTATTGAAACTTTTCTTCGGGAGCAAATTTGTAAACCATGCAACTGTCAGCCAAGATTAAAAGCCAAGATGAGCTTACCTCGACCAAGATAAAATATTTATAATGTTTATTGTTTTATGAATCTCTATTCATAAAACAATAAACATCATAAATATTGCTGATAGTGAAGTAGTAAATAATTTAAAAAAATGTATAAAAGGATACGTGGCCAGTAACAATGTTAGTTGGAATATTACCCGGGTGATGGAAGTTGTAAATGAAAAGATAAATTCAATGCGTTAGAGAAAATAGGACAAAAATGTCTAACAGAGTAAAAAATATAAAAGAGTACAGAAAAAATATCGTTTGGTGTACTTGATGACAGAAACATTTGTCATTCGTGTTGATGACGATGATTCTGATACTGATTTTAATGATAGTGGCTCAAGTGATGACGGCAATGACGATGAAGTTGTATCTGCTAGCACCAACACCGCGTCGTCATCTGGATTCCATGTGACCCCCGACGATTTGATGGAAGGCGTGTCACCCTTAGCTCAAGTTTTTTTTTTAAAGTAATTACCTATCGTGATATCGAAATAAAATGAAGCAACTATATTTTTGGGTAATAATCACGTTAAGAAACAACATTTGTCTTTCCTGTGGCCAAAAGTTAACGAAAACGAAGGGTGCAATTCACGTTTTCTGTATGGAGGCCAAAACGACGCCTGACAGCCATGCAGTCCAAATAAAAAAATCTGGTCTCAGGGTCCTTAACTTTCGGGAACAGGAGGGGACAGTTCTGAACCTATATGTGATTATTTTATCTAAGGGATCCAAAGTAGCTATTGAAGTGCATCTATTATTCTACAAAACATTACACTTCTAATATTAAACAATAGCCGAGCACTTTCGCGCGCGTCTGTACCATTTCCCAGCGCTCATTTTACCTTGGACGAGTTATACGCACCTCGAATATGTTGAAGTCGACGGCGTGGCTGTGCGCGGCGGCGCTGATGGTGCGCTCGAGGCGCGGGTCCCACACGCACACGTCGGCGTCGCTGCCGGCGGCCACGCGCCCCTTCGCGGGCCACAGGTTGAAGATCTTGGCGGCCGTCGAGCTGGTCACCGCTACGAAGCGGCACGGATCCATAATGCCTGTTGAACAGAAAAATAGCAGCTGTAATCAGAGATGTTTTCATCGTCTTCCTCAGCCATTATAAGTCCCACTGTTGGACAAAGCCTTCCTCTCATAGTGAAGGATCGCTCAGTAGTACCTACGCGATCCTACTGCGGTTGTATTGTTGTTATTAAATGAATAGAGATTCTTCAACAACATTTTTTTGATAGAATAAAAGTTCTATTGGTCATCTTTAAATCAGTGAAAAGATTTAGAAATTTCGATTTACTTTAAAATTTTGTATAGGTTGAATCCCAATCGCATTAAAAAAATGATTAAGTTAAGTATGTACGGTTGTGCTCTGGATTTACGGATGAAAGTTTTTCATGCACCCCCATGCGGATATTTACAAAATCAAAACTCAAAATGTTTATTCAACAAATTGGCTACCTGCGGGCTCTTTTACTTGTCACATGCATAAATTAAAATGGGTTGAATCTACGAGCGCTCCGGACAGGACCACCATTACTGAGATATAGACCAAAACCTACTCAGTAGAAAGTCTCTAAAAAGCTCAAATAAAATAAAATAAAAACATTACAAATTTATAAAGCAATAAATTATAATTATTAAGACTAATAAAATAAAATCGATCGTTGAATAAGCAACAATTATGAAAAGCTATGAAGTCGCTCTAGTCAGGTTTATACAGCGTGTCTATTTCATACGAACATAAATTTTAAGCAGACATAGGTTTTAGGGGTGACAACCGTTTTAGCAAGAACTTTTAAAAATTTGTCTTAATTAACATGGCGAAATTAATTTTAGACAATTTTTCGACCTGCAATGTATAGGTTTTATTGATGAAAAGTAGAGAAACAAATGAGAACGACAGTCATAAAATTATAGGACGTCGCGTCAGTAATAGCGCACAATCAAATTTGTAGTGATATATTGCGTGCTTAATTATTTTGTAAGGAAAAAAAGT
This sequence comes from Tortricodes alternella, assembly GCA_947859335.1. Classification (NCBI taxonomy): domain Eukaryota; kingdom Metazoa; phylum Arthropoda; class Insecta; order Lepidoptera; family Tortricidae; genus Tortricodes; species Tortricodes alternella. The sequence continues at coordinate 6,273,817 of OX401973.1, read as the reverse complement.
CATATACATTTTTAACAAAAAATATCAAAGTATGTACATTAGGGCCTATACTAACTACCCTTAGAATGTATGTGCGTATACTATGAGCATGAACCGTCCGCGCCCCACTGACAGCACCCGTTCGCGAGAATGACGCGTATCTCAACCATCGTCTCCCTCAACCATGTTTTAGGCAAGGCGGTGACCTACGCGTTCCGTTTTTGGTGCTGATTGGTACTTATCATGACACAAAAATATTGATCAATTTTTAAACGAATTACACGTTTATGTCAGAGTTTATTATCTTATGACAATGCTATATTTCATACCGGTATTAACAGCTTGCTGCCACAGTACGGCCATGCGGTCTTCCACGCCATTGACCCCGTTGGGAATCTTGGAGAAGTTCCCTTTGCCGAGCTCCTTGTCTTTCTCGTGGAATGTGCAGTTGTCACTGCCGATCAGTTGGAGGTGATCACTGGAAAAAAAAAAAATTGTAATAGTTGCCACTAGATGTCGCTGGCTTGCGCTAAATTAGTTTTTAAATTATATCAAGTGTTGGCTAAACTTGAGACTGATGATTATGGAGCGTAGCGAGGTTCTTCGAGCCTCTAGTACATATAT